>JBBGZY010000101.1:4965000-6357500 GCA_037952925.1 Lithobates clamitans
AAGTATTATTAGTATGGAAACATTGTTTATAAAAAGCATACTATATCATTCATGAGATCAAAGAGAAAAAGAATTCAGAAATCAGTTTGGGAGAACTCTGATTATGAACAGCAAAACACCTTCGTTCTTTAGAGCATTCGTAAAGAAGAAATAAAATGCGCTGCATTCAACGATCACAGATTTTGCAGCGTGATGAATGTGCTACCTACAATACGAACACTAGTTTTACTAGACCGAGTGCTTCCGTTTAGTTTTTGCTTATGAGCATGCGTCGTTTTTTTGTCCGTAGGACTAGCATACAGACGAGCGGACTTCGGGGTCCGTCGTAGTTACGACGTAAAGATTTGAAGCATGTTTCAAATCTAAAGTACGTCGGATTTGAGGCTAAAAAAGTACGTTGAAAGTCCGAAGAAGCCCACACACGATCGGATTACCAGCCAGCTTTAGTCCGTCAGCGTCCGTTGGACTTTTGTAGACGAAAAGTCCGACCGTGTGTACGCGGCATGAGCCTTTCTCTTGCACTGACCCAGAACAAGTACACAGATTAGGAGAACTTCCTTCATTGGCTCCATGCTTGTTCTGGGTCACAGCCAGGTAATCAGCATTTTCAGAAGCTGGTGAGCAATGACAAGCTGTGTATTTCTCTCATATTAAGTTTTAACCTGTGAGGATGTAAATATTGGATCCGCCATTGCTGACTTGTTAAAGGTACAGACGCTGTCTTTGTGATCTGAGGGAAGATGTCCCTCCACCACACTGTCTCTGCTCTCCAGACTTACTGTACACAAAGAGGAGCCATTCTTCTGCATCTCCGGGGATCCCATCTTCATAGAGACCAGCTATGGCGGCCTATAAGTCTAATCCAGGGAGAGCAGTCAAGGTTTCCATGGAGACCATCTATGGAGCCCTATTTGTCCAATCCAAGGAGAGTGGTCAGGGTTTCCATAGAGACACGCTATGGTGGCTTGAGAACCCAACCCAGGGAAAGTGAGCAGTGTTTCCATGGAGACCAGCCATGGCAGCCTGTGAGTCCAAGCCAGGGAGGGTGGGGGTTTCCATTGAGATCAGCCATGGCAGCCTGTGAGGCCAATCCTGGGTAAGTGAGCAAGGTTTCTATGGAGACCAGCTACAGTGGTCTGTGAGTCGAGTCCAAGGAGAATGGTCAGGGTTTCCATGGAGACCAGCTATGGTGACCTATGGGGCCAATTAGGGATGAGCTTCGTGTTTGAGTCTAACCCATGTTCGACTCGAACATCGTGTGTTCGGTGAATTACGAACGATATGGGCCATTCGCGCCAAATTCGAGTGGCGCGTCATGGTCCATAATTCACTGTGGCATCACAGTGCATTGCTGGCTGATGATTGGCCAAGCATGCACTATGATCCACATGCTTGGCCAATCACAGCGCCCTCTGAACAGAGAGCCGTAATTGGCCAAAGCCAAGGAGGCTTTGGCCAATTATGGCTCAGGGGGTTTAGTACACGCCCCACACTATATAAGGCCGCCTGCACGTCGGCCTGCACGGCGGCCCTGTGTAGTGTGTTCCGGCGTTCAGATAGAGAGAGAGAGACAGACAGTGTAATTTGATTTAAGTTAGATAGAGTAGGCAGGTCGAGTCAGTTAGCTGCAGTTACAGTGTATTGTGTATATATATGCATCCCAGGTGTTGGCAGGCAGGTGTTTTTACAGTATTTCCAGCTACTATACTGTGTACCCTGCACAGTCTCACCTACAGTATAGCAACCTGCAGCCAGGTGCTTGTGTAGGCTCGTTGAAGTATTTCCAGCTACTTTACTGTGTACCCTGCACAGTCTCACTTACAGTGTTATCATACTAATAATACTGCAGGCAGACAGTTGATTCTGCTAGCTGCAGTATAATCGGTATATATATATATATATATATACCAGTTTTGTGCAGCTCACTGCAGGCCAATAGTATGTCTGGAAGGCCAACAAGGAGAGGCAGACAGTCACAAGCCAATAAAAGAGGGCAAACAGGCTCTGTGTCTAGAGGCAACAGTGCTGGTCGTGGACACGGTGCATCCTCATCAGCACGTGGCCATGGGACACGCTTGGCCTTTTTTTCTGCAGCTGGCCATGTTGAGCCGCAACATGCGGAAGACTTGGTCGAGTGGCTTTGTCTGGCAAAGCAGCTGCCAACAAGGCTTCTTCCCTCGGCTCAATGGTATTAGTGACTCCTTCCCTAGCCCCGCCATGTCCTCCTGAGGAGTCCCTCGAACTGTTTGACCACAGTGTTGGGTACATGCTCCAGGAGGATGCCCAGTGTTTTGAAGGCTCTGATGATGATACTGAGCTAGATGAAGGCAGTAACGTGAGCACGGACAGAGGGGTTGCCCAAGAAGGGCAGCAATCTGGCAGTCATGTTCCCCCTGCTGCAGGATACTGCCAGGTTTTCTCCAGTGATGAGGAGGGAGGGGACGATGAGGTCACTGACTCAACGTGGGTGCCTAATAGGAGAGAGGAGGAGGAGGCACATCGCCAACGAGGCAGGATGCCCTCCGGGGGCCAGCCTAAGGGCAGCACACTGACTGCATCACACCGCAGAGCTCCGCATGTGCAGGGCGCTGCTGTCTCTGCACGTTATTCCAAAAGTTCTTTGGTGTGGGCCTTTTTTGAGACAAGCGCATCAGATCACACCCCTGCTATTTGCCACATATGTCTCAAGCGTATCTCGCGTGGCCAAAACATCTCCCGCTTGGGCACCACATGCTTTACCAGACTTATGTTGACCTGCCATGCAGTTCGTTGGCAAGCGTACCTAAAAGACCCACACCAAAGAACAAAGAGGACCTCTCCTTGCTCCTCATCAGCTGGGATCTCCAACCCCACTATACCTTCAGTCCTCTCTGAGACCTGCACTGAGAGGAATGAAGGTGTAGAATTAGGTGTGTCACAGCCAAGTACTTGCGGGCAATTTGCTATCGGTATACCGACGTCAGATTGTACCAGGCAAATTTCCCTGCCCCAGCTGCTGCACCGCAGAAAGAAGTTCGCTCCCAGCCATCCACATGCCCAGCGGTTGAATGCTAGATTGGCAAAATTGCTAGCACTTCAACTGCTACCTTTTCAGTTGGTAGACTCTGTCTCCTTCCTTGAGTTTGTGGAATGTGTGGTTCCTCAGTGGCAGGTTCCCAAACGCCACTTTTTCTCACGGAAGGCGATTCCGGCTCTCTACCGGCATGTGGAAGGCAATGTCTTGGTCTCGCTGGACATGGCGGTCAGCGCTAAGGTGCATATTACCGCTGACTCATGGTCCAGCAGGCATGGACAGGGACGTTACCTAAGTTTCACAGCGCATTGGGTGACTTTGCTGGCAGCTGGGAAGGATGCAGGACAAGGTACAGTAGTGTTGGAGGTTGTTCCGCCATCACGCCTCCAAAATGCCACTACTGGTGATTCTGACACACCTCTCTCCTCCATCCCCTCCTCTTCTTCTTTCTCCATGGCCTCTTCCTGTGCTTTGTCCTCGGAACCAGCAGTGCTCCGTAGGCATTCAAGGGGCTACACAAGTATGCAGGACAAAATATGCCATGCGGTGCTTAAGCTGGTGTGCTTGGGGGACAGGAGCCACACTGGGGCAGAGGTTCTGTCAGTTCTGCAGGGGCAGGTTCAGAGGTGGTTGACGCCACGCCAACTTAAGGTAGGAATGGTGGTTTGCGACAATTGCACCAACCTCCTCTCTGCCTTCCGAAAGGGACAAATGACCCATGTGCCCTGTTTGGCTCATGTCCTTAACTTGGTGGTGCAGCGGTTCTTGGGCAGGTACCCGGGCTTACAGGATGTCCTGAGGCAGGCCAGGAAAGTCTGTGTGCATTTCCACCGGTCATATAATGCCAGTGCTCGGCTGGCAGACCTCTAAAAGGAATTTAACCTGCCCAAGAACCGCCTAATCTGTGACATGCCCACCAGGTGGAACTCAACGTTGGCCATGCTGCAGCGGCTGCACATTCAGCAGAGGACCATCAATGAGTACCTGTGCGACTATGGCACCAGGACAGGGTCAGGGGAGCTTGTTTTTTTTTCCTCACGCCAGTGGGCCATGATCAGGGATGCATGCACTGTCCTGTCACCATTTGAGGAGGCCACGAGGATGGTGAGAAGTGACAGTGCATGCATCAGTGACACTGTCCCCCATGTCCACCTGTTGGAGCACATGCTGCATGGAATAATGGACAGGGCACTTGAGGCAGAACAGAGGCAGGAAGAGGAGGACTTCCTTAGCTCTCAAGGCCCCCTTTATCTAGACAGTGTTCCTGCGTGCCCGCCGATCACACAGGAAGAGGATGAGGAGGAGGATTGTGTCAGCATGGAGATGGAGCCTGGCACTCAGCATCAGCAGCAGTCTTTAAGGGATCATTTACAGTCCCAAGAAACCCATGGACTTGTACGTGGCTGGGAGGAGGTGGCTGCGAGTCATGTCGTCCTTAGTGACCCAGAGGACTCCGGACCGAATGCCTCAGCAAACCTACACTGCATGGCCTCCCTGATCCTGCAAAGCCTGCGGAAGGATCCTCGTATTCGTGGTATCAAGGAGAGGGATCAATACTGGTTGGCAACCCTCCTTGATCCACGTTACAAGGGTAAGGTTGCGGACCTTATCTTGCCGTCGCAGAGGGAGCAGAGGATGAAACATCTTCAGGAGGCCTTGCAGAAAGGTCTGTGCAACGCGTTCCCAGAGACTGGGAGGTTACAAACTCTTGTTCCTGGACAACATGTTGCTGAGGCTTCGTTCAATCAAAGAAGAAGCGGTGGAGAAGGTGGCCGTCTGACCGATGCGTTCAGACAATTTTTTAGTCCGCATCCCCAAGGTATGATCGGTTCCAGCAACCATCACCAGAGTCTGTTTTACATGGTGCAGAAATACCTAGGCGCAAGATCTGACTTGGACACCTTTCCCACCGAAAATCCTCTGGCTAACTGGGTCTTGAGGATGGATCACTGGCCAGAGCTTGCACAGTATGCAATTGAGCTACTGGCCTGTCCTGCATCCAGCGTTCTTTCAGAACGCACATTCAGTGCTGCTAGAGGCTTTGTAACCGATCACAGGGTGCGTCTGTCTACCGACTTGGTCGATTGACTGACCTTCATAAAAATGAATCAGTCTTGGATCGCCACCAGCTACCAAGCACCTGATGCTGATGTAACCGAATATTTTTTTTGGAAATGTCAGATCCCTTCAAAGACTGCCTATGCTGATGCTGAGTGACCATCCTGTTATGCTGAGTAATTATCCTCTTCCTCCTCAATGATCATGCTGATAGCTTGTAAGAACATTTTTGGTTCTGGGTGCCGCCACCAGTGCCTAAGGCCCAATTTTTTAGCCCCTGTTTAACAGGGGCGTGTAATTACAATTTTTGATGCAATTCTTTGCAGCAGGGCTAGTTCCTGCGCTCCAACTAGAGTATATGTGAGGGGTTGCAGTATTGTGGCACCAGCACCAGTGCCTAAGGCCCAATTTTTCAGCCCCTGTTTAACAGGGGCGAGTAATTACAATTTTTGATGCAATTCTTTGCAGCAGGGCTCGTTCCTGCGCTCCAACTAGAGTATCTGTGAGGGGTTGTAGTGTTGTGACACCAGCACCAGTGCCTAAGGCCCAATTTTTCTGCCCCTGTTCAACAGGGACATGTAATTAGAATTCTTGATCTAATATTTCACAGCAGGGCCCATTTCTGCGCCCACCAAGAGTAACTGTGAGGACTTACAGTGTTGTGGCACCAGCACCACCACCACCAAAGGCCCAATTTTTCTGCCCTTGTTCAACAGGGGCATGTAATTACAATTCTTGATATAATATTTCACAGCAGGGCCCGTTCCAGCGCCCACCAAGAGTAACTGTGAGGACTTATAGTGTTGTGGCACCAGCACCACCACCATCATTACCAAAGGCCCAATTTTTCTGCCCCTGTTCCACAGGGGCATGTAATTACAATTCTTGATCTAATATTTCACAGCAGGGCCCTGTGAGGGCTTACAGTGTTGTGGCAACACCAACACCTAAGGCCCAAATTTCTTCTGAGTATATAGGGCGGGCCCCTACTTTCAAACATCCAACTTACAAACGACTCCTACTTGCAAACGGTAGGAGACAACAGGAAGTGAGATGAATTCTACCCCTAGGAAGGGAAATTCTCTCCTGTAAGAGTTAATATGGGAAAAACGTTTCTCCTTTCCACTGATGCTTTATCACCAATCCTTGTTTCGCTAAAAATCCCAAATTTTCAAAAAACATTTGTCATTGGGACAAAAAGTGAGGTGAAATCTTCTGAAAAGGAGCACAGACAGCAAAACAAATGTCACAGGGGTGATAACCCTTCCCTATGTTTTCCAAAAAGCCTAAAATAGATTTTTTTGCTGGAGCTAAACACGTTAAAAATGTACCAGTTCAAAATTACAAACAGATTCTACTTAACAACAAACCTACCTACCTGTCTTGTTTGCACCGCCTGTATACTGCTGTTCAGAGTATATAGGGCCTGGTGGCCCCACACCTTTCCTTTTTTTTTAATTTGGGTGCGGGGTGCCCCGGTTCCCCTTAATATCCATACAAGACCCAAAGGGCCTGGTAATAGACTGGGGGGTACCCATGCCATCTGTCTCACTGATTTTCATCCATATTGCCAGGACCCGACATTACATTAAAGCCGCAAGCAGTTTTAATGACTTTTATTCCTTTAAAAATGTCATTTTGTGCAGGGACTGTTCTAAACACGGGAAACACGCGCCACTTTACAGGCATACCATAGACACCCCCCAGATAGGATATTTAAAGGAATATTTCACTTTTTTTTTTTTTTTTTTACTTTAAGCATCATTAAAATCACTGCTCCCGAAAAAACGGCTGTTGATACATGTCCCCTAGGGCAGGACCCGGGTCCCCAAACCCTTTTTAGGACAATACCATGCAAATTAGCCTTTAAAATTAGCACTTTTGATTTTGAACGTTCGTGTCCCATAGACGTCAATGGGGTTCTAATGTTCGTGCAAATTTTCGGTCCGTTCGCAGGTTCTGGTGCGAACCGAACCCGGGTTTGTTCGGCTCATCCCTAGGGCCAATCAAGGGAAGGTGAGCAGGGTTTCCATTGAGATTGTCAGGTTCCCTCCCAGAGGCTCAGACAATTGTTATAAGGAAGAAAGTGGGCGGAGCTAAGACCAGTGCCACGTGAAAATGAAATAATAAAAACCTTTTATAAACACAATGGGGGACACAACAAGAGAATTTTATACAGAAGTAGTAGACAATTGTACAACAGATTTACCACAATGTTCCAGCCCGAGTCATTTATTCCTCTCTCACTGCATATCACTGCTGAAAAATTAAACCTGACTCTGCCCACTTCTTTGTTATGCGTTGTTTTAGGCCACGTTCATATCTGTGCGGTTTGAAGCAATCTTTAATGCCACATAATATTAGAACAGCAGTTTATCAAGTGTAAAATATCAGGAAACAATACACTAGAGTTAAATTACAACTAAAGGCAAAACTTTTTTTTTAGTTTTGGATAGAGTGGAGAGGGATTAGAATCCCTGTCCGTTTTTTTATTGCAGTCTGTCCCCCCGATTCATCCTCCCTATTTGTCCTGTTTACCATTATCATTGACACTGAAAGTAAAAGAAAATCCCAAATTTTGGGTTGTCCCCAGAAAAGTAATAGAGCGGAAATTCTATAATGAGGACACTAGTTCTGGTGATCTGGGGGACCCCAAGGAATTCCCTTATTTTGCAGAGATTTTCTCTCACTTCCTGTTTGGCTATGGGACAGAAAGTGAAGGGAAATCTCTGCAATGGGACAAAGATGGCAAAAGTAAACCTTACAGGGGTTATAACCCTCCCTTACTCTATCCAAAATAAAATAAAACGTTTTGCCTATATATGACACAATATATGACTCATTTTTTTTTTAGAAAAATCTAAATAATGAGGTTGTGCTGAGTAGATTGATAGCAGACATGTCAAGCCCTAAAAATGGGTGCTCCGTGAAATAGCGACAAACTTTGGTACCCTATATGTATCATAGGCAAGACTTTAATGTGTATCAATGCTTTCATGTGCAGGTGCCTCTGACATGTGTTTATGTTTGTATGTGTATGTATGTGGAGTTGGGGGTGTCAAACATTTTTGGAGGGCATATTTTAAGTGCTTTAAGTAACTTTATTTTTTTAAACCTTTTTTTTTTCACTAAACTCTATTTTATCACAGAGGACAAAAAAAGGTTCATATGTGTTATTTTCTGTGACTGGTCCTCTGCAATGAGACATCAGGGTCTTTTATCCAAACTCCATGATTTAATCACCTCAATAGCAGCATGTTTCTTCATTGCTAAAAAAAGAGGCAACAAATTAGATTAGGTTGGGGTGTCTACTTTCCAAAAATGGGGTCATTTTAGGGGTATTCGTACAGTCCCGGCATTTTTATTTGATAGGTTTTATAACAGAATGTAAAGCAGTAATCTCCATACCAAAGCCCGTGGGTCCAATGTGGCCCTTTGCTTGCCTATATCCAGCCCTTAGGGCACCATTCTATCCATTGCCACCAATGATGGAGAACCATTCCTCCCACTGACACAAATGACAGAGAACCATTCCTCCCACTGGCACCTATGATGGGGCACTATTCTTCCCACTGGCACCAATGATGGGGCGCTATTCTTCCCACTGACACCAATGATTGAAAACCATTCCTCCCACTGAAACCAATGATGGAGCACCATTCCTCCCACTGGCACCAATGATGGGCTCTATTCTTCCCACTGACACCAATGATGGAAAACCATTCCTCCCTCTGAAACCAATGATGGGACACTATTCCTCCCACTGACACCAATGATGGAAAACCATTTCTCTCACTGACACCATAGATGGAAAACCGTTCCTCCTGCTGACACCAATGATGGGGCACTATTCCTTCCACTGAGATCAAAAGTGAAAATAAAAGAAAATCCCAAATTTCTGGTTGACACCACAGCAATAATAGAGGGGAACAGTTCTAGTGACACACCAGGATTCCCTCACTTTGAAAGGATTTCTGCTCACTGTTTGGCTATGAGACAGGAAGTGAAGGGAAATCTCTGCCATGGGACACAAATGGAAAAAAAAAAAAAACTGATAGGATATAACCCTATAGGTTAGTTTTGCCTTTAGTTACACTTAACTGGTTTGCTTGTTGATATGCTTTTAACACCTTCCCGCCCGCCCGCCTTACATCAGATTGACGGTTGGGCGGTGGCTTAAATGTTCTGATTGGACTTCATATGACATCCTTCAGAACAAGTCGCTCTTGTGCGCCCCGTGGACATGCAGTTGGCGATCGGTGGTGCAGTGTGTCCCTCGAACACACCGCATCTCCGATCATGATAAAGAGCCTATGACACGGCTCTTTACAATGTGATCAGCTGTGCCCAATCACAGCTGATCACAGTGAAAATAGGAAATTCCGGTTATCGGCATCCCTTACCTCATGCTGACAGTGCATGAGGAGAGACAATAAGCGGCTTTCCTATGTGGGGACTCACTGCAATGAGTATCAGTGCAGCCCCATCAGCAGGCATGTACTGGCCATCGGGACTAGCGGGAGATTCCCGGTGGGCCGATGGATCAGTGGGCCAGTTAGGTGCGGTCCTGGAGCCGCTCCTCTCTGACAGTGAGTGATCGCAATTTCACTCCTGTCAGGAGGAGCAGCTTCCGTCATATGCTGGAGAGAGCATTAGGCGTTATGCTCCCTCCAGCCTGCAGGGGGAGATAGACCAATGACAGACTTTCCTTCCTCTCTCCCCTATCACTTGTTATCACATGACTGGAGAGAGGAACGAGAAGCTGCCTTCAAAACAGTGAGTACATGTGGGAGGGGGAGGGGAGGGAGGACACACTGATGTGAACGGGGCTGCTGATGGGGGCTCTCTGATGTGAAGGGCTTCTGATGGGAACACACTGATGTGAAGGGAGCTGCTGGTGGGGACTCTCTGATGGGGACTCTGATGTGAAGTGGGCTGCTGGTGGGGACTGTGATGTGAAATGGGCTGCTGGTGGGGACTCTGATGTGAAGGGCTGCTGGTGGGGACTCTGATGTGAAGGGTTGCTGGTGGGGACTCTCTAATGGGGACTGTGATGTGAAGTGGGCTGCTGGTGGGGACTGTGATGTGAAGTGGGCTGCTGATGGGGTCTCTGATGTGAAGTGGGCTGCTGGTGGGGACTTTGATGTGAAGTGGGCTGCTGGTGGGGACTCTGATGTGAAGGGCTTCTGATGGGGACACACTGATGTGAAGGAAGCTGCTGGTGGGGACTCTCTGATGGGGACTCTGATGTGAAGTGGGGTGCTGATTGGGACTCTCTGTGAAGGGAGCTGCTAATTGGGACTCTCTGATGTAAGGGGGATTCTGTTGGGGACACTATGATGTAAGGGGGATTCTGTTGGGGACACTATGATGTAAGGGGGGACGCTGTTGGGGAGACTCTGATGTAAGGGGGACGCTGTTGGGGACACTCTGATGTAAGGGGGGCGCTGTTGAGGACACTCTGATGTAAGGGGATGCTGTTGGGGACACTCTGATGTAAGGGGGGCGCTGTTGGGGACACTTTGATGTAAGGGGGGTGCTGTTGGGGACACTCTGATGTAAGGGGGGCGCTGTTGGGGACACTCTGATGTAAGGGGGGCGCTGTTGGGGACACTCTGATGTAAGGGGGCGCTGTTGGGGACACTGATGTAAGGGGGACGCTGTTGGGGACACTCTGATGTAAGGGGGACGCTATTGGGGACACTCTGATGTAAGGGGGATGCTGTTGGGGACAGTCAAAATTAAAGTGGGCCAGTCATGAGGAAGTCCAGGGCCAAATTTTTGTCCCAGTCCAGCCCTGCCCATCAGTGATGCCTGTCAGTGCCCTCTAGTGATGCCAATCAGTATCTCCTCATCAATGTTGCCTATCAGTGTCACCTATCAGTGCCCATCAGTGCTGCATATTAGTGCCACCTATCAGTGCTGCATATTAGTGCCTCTCCATCAGTGCCCATCAGTGCCACCTCTCAGTACCGCCTCATAAGTGCACACCAGTGCAGCCTTCATTAGCGCACATCAGTTGAAGGAAAAAAACTACTTATTTACAAAATTTGAAAACAGAAAACGTATTTTTTTCTAAATTTTTGGTCTTTTTAGCAAAGGAAAAAAAAAAAACAGTGGTGATTAAATACCACAAAAAAGAAACCTCTATCTGTCTCAATAAATGATACAAATGTCATATGGGTACAGTGTTGTATGACCGCACAATTGTCATTCAAAGTGTGACAGCGATGAAAGCTGAAAATTCGCCCGGTATTGAAGTGGTTAATTTATTAAAGACATGGTCTTGTGCTTTGCAACACAAGCAGTTATACCCTTTTCAGACCCTTTCTTACCTTTGATGGTACTTTTTGTGTTACTTTTTTGCCTTTGATTTTTAACAGTCACAGGCAATGTCAAATTGCAGCTGTCATTTTGACAGCTGGGACTTGTTCTGTATGAGGGGGACATCTCTTGTTTTTCTGTGTAAACTGACAGTGTCTACACACTGTCAATAGGAATTACAATGTAACTTTAATAAAAATTACATTTATAAAACAACAAACAGGTAGCTGTGTGGTTTTGTATTCTGTTTTTAAATAAAACTGTAATAAAAACATCAAATTATAAAAAAAAAACTGGGCTAGTTGTCCTTTTTTGTATATTGTTTTTAGATAAATCCTTAATAAAAACTACATTTATAAAACAAAAACCAGGTAGTTGTGTGGTTTTGTATACTTTTTAAAATAAAACTTTAATTTAAACGACAAATTGTAAAAAAAAACTGGGGTAGTTGTCCTGTTTTGTATACTGTTTTTGGATGAAATTTTAATACAAACTACAATTATATAAACCATCTTAATGCATTATATCGATATTATACATATACAATCTTTCTATTGTCAATAAACATCAAATAGATGACAAGAAAAAAAAAAGATCAGAGTACTATGGCTTATCTAAAGAGGCAGACAGCACAGCAGGCAAAGCCTGAATTTGGGAAGATTTGTGTGACTGAATCCTTGGAGGAGAGCCACACAATGGAGGAGGAGAAACAGCTGTAAATTTAGGCCTGCTAAAAGGGAATGTTTTAACGAACTACATAGCAGGCCTCTGTTGTATAAGCCTTTCCCTCAGAGGTTGGACACCAAGCAAAAAGAAGGAGGTCATTAATCTTCACTCTGTGGACCATTCCACTTTGAACAGGAGCTGAAAGCTTAGGAGGGGGCGATAGTACCAAGAGGAGTATGAAAGTAAAAGGAGGATACTAAGGTAAAAAAATAGAAAACGAAACCCTACCGAAACTGCCATAAAATCATAATAGATGGGGATGATCTGTGACTCTCAATGAAGTTCTCGGGAAGTGCAAACTACAAGAAAAAAAGATGGGAGGCCAAGAAATAGGCTGACTAACCAAGGAAATAAATGCTCAATTTCCTGGAGGTACCACACATCCAACAAGACCATAGGTAGTGATAGTAAGAGAAACCTTAGCTCAGGCTTCATCCAGGCCATGTCCCCTCTATTGCATTGTGCCCAGCTTACTGACTTTAGTTTTGGAGGATCTCTATGACAAAGCCCCGTAGGCAGTGTGAAACAAGTCGGGAATGGCCTATATGGAGTCTGGGCTAAGGCTACTCTTACCAACACCACCGTTGGGTCTTGTAGGATGTGCGGCACCTGGAATGTTCCCTCTCCTTATTTGCATACATGGACCTGAGATGAGCCCCTTTCTAGCCTGCACTCCCCAGTGGCTGTTCCCAAGACTTGGAGCAACAGGATATAAATTCAAAAAAGTGCAGCGCTAAATATGAACCAAAATGAATGTGCAAAACAAGCATATAAAAGTAAATACAAAGAAACGCCCGGAGTGGGACGCAGGCTTAGGGGAGGGCTGACGTGACAGGGTAGCCGTAAGAAAACCGGAAAGGATAGGGGTTAATTAGTGGGAGTACACAAAATGGAAGAAAGGGGGGAAGCAGGTTTGTGTTCCCTGAGGGGGTAGGAGGAGCCAAGGTCCTGGGCGCAGTCTCTTACCACCGGAGGAAGAAGCAGCTCCCACCCCCCCGCCCCTTTTTTAGGTTTTGTGTTTTGTTCTTTTAGATATGGAAAATATGTGTGTTGCGGTTGGGGATCTTTGGAGGCATTAGAAATTAAGATTAACGTGGCTGAAGTGGGGAACCATATCGGTATGGTATCCTTGGTTGATGCCAGTTAACCGAGGTTTAACTGGCATCGGGAGATGGGTATCAGCGTGTAGGGTTGAGTGGTGTCGTTTGAGTCAGAGCGGCTGCGACTGACGGCCTGGTGTGGACACGCTGATACGGTGAAATGTAGTTGGTGCCTCCAAGGATCTCTAACACTGGTTTAAATATGTATCTGAAGGAATATTGTGTGTTTTTCCTAATAAAAAGGTTATGGTTAAAAAATGTTTAATAAAATGGCCGAGAATGCCAATTTACTCCAAAATGTGTGTGGTCTGGTTACTTTATGGGTTAAGGGTGGTATTGGGTATCTAGTATGTTGAGACAGGTTTTGCATAGGCTATACCATAGTCATGTGCAAATGAGCAAATAAACCAATATATACTCACATGTGTGAAGGAGATATTACTACCATAAGTAATTGATAAAGTGCATAGTGCCAAAAAATAAAGTCCAAAATATATATAGAAAAGTCCACACATAAATATTATGAGTGTAAAGCAGCCACTGTGTATTAAAACAGTCCAGATAAAAGTTTGAAGTAGAATCAACTCTGTACAGATGTTATTCACTATCCCCTTAAGGAGTCAACAAGACGTGTGCATCTGCCAACCAGAGGGGAGAGTAAATATGCTTACCAGAATGTGTGGGCCCTATTGCCAACGGCAAAGAGTCAAACAAGCATAAGGATTGAAACGGTAGAATGATGACCCAGAATTTAAACAGAGATACCAAACCCCTGTCTTCAATGATGACCCAGAGAGCAGTCACTGAAGATCTGTCACCAGGATATTCCAACCCCTTTAGTTAAATCTTGGACTCAAACAGAAGGCCTCCACATAGTGTAAAACCATTTCTCACAGAATTTATTAAAAGGCAGAAAACTTACATCAGAGAAATGGTTTTACACTGCGTGCCTTCTGTTTTTTATGAAATGTGGACTCCAAGATTTAACTAAAGGGGTTGGACGTAGTGGAATATCCTGGTGACAGATCTTCAGTGACTGCTCACTGCCTGTGGTCTACTTACAGCTGGTTGTTTCTCCTATTACTGACTTACAATGCCTTGTTTTGCACTGTGTTTCCATGTGGAGATGGCCATCTTTGTAGAGGTAGGGGTTTGCTTCCACATGTTAGAGCCTCCAGCAAGGAGAACAGTGAGAAGAACACTAATCACATCACTAAATCTCACTCCAAACCACCTGAGACTAGCAGTCAGATGCAGCAGTGCCTTAGATCTCACCCAGCAGATATACAGCTATGATGAGGTAGGTACAGGAGTGCCTAGGCCACTCACATACCAGGAAGTGCTATCTTTTAGGAGGAACTAAAGATCAAAGGTAGATTTCTCATTGTACTCATTAGGCACAATTAACATTTCTAGATGTTCTCTATAACAGTAAATCCTCACTTTTTATATTCAGGTCACATTTAAAATTCATCACATTTGTCCGGGGGGGGGGGGGGAATAAACTCCATAGCAATAGCAGCTCCAATGTGCCTATTATATCATCTTTATGGAACTGTCTGGTCCACATCAGCTGGACTCCAATTCTTAATTATCCAAACTAGGAAATGCCATCTTCTTGTTTCCTCACAATAAAAGTCTCTTATAGTGTAATAATGTCCAATTCAGATTAAATTCATACTCACAAAATGAATAAAATCCTCAAATATAAACCTGCTATACCTAATTCAATAACATAATTACACTCAGAGCAGCCCAGGATGCATATGGACTGGAGGGACTGACTCTGCTGCACATACACTATATTGGCAAAAGTATTGGCAAGCCTGCCTTTACACGCACATAAATTTTAATGGCATCCCAGTCTTAGTCCGTAGGGTTCAATATTGGGTTGGCCCACCCTTTGCAGCTATAGCAGCTTCAACTCTTCTGGGAAGGCTGTCCACAAGGTTTAGGAGTGTGTCTATGGCAATATTTGACCATTCTTCCAGAAGAGCATTTGTGATGTCAGGCGCTGATGTGGACAAGAAGGCCTGGCTTTCAGTCTCTGCTCTAATCTATCCAAATAGTGTTCTATCTGGTTGAGGTCAGGACTCTGTGCAGGTTAGGCCTCATACACACAGTTCGACTGTTGTACGACCGAGCGTCTGATTTTTTTCAAAAGGGCGTGTGCAGGATTTTGTCTAGCATACTAACTATCCGCAAATTGTCGCTTGACAAACACGAAGGTAGTGATGTACTATGAGAGTATAAAGAGGAAGTTCATTTCTCAAACACCACCCTTTGGGCCCCTTCTGCTAGATTTGTGTTAGTAGAATTTTGGTGAGCGTTGATTCGTGATTTTCAGATTGTACAAAACAAAAGCCTTTTGAAATACATTTGGCATAACTACATCAGTATTACCAGCAAAACAGCTTCATTATTATCCCATTAAAGAAGATGAGAATGTGCGCTGCATTTCGACATTTCATCAATTGCCACGTCACGAATGTTAGTTCTGGATTATGAACAGTAGTTTACAAGACTGAACTTATCCCAGTTGTTCCTTGTTTCCGATCATGTGTGTTTGCACTTTCGACTTTTGTGTGACGATTTCTGGACTGACCATCCGAAAATCAGACGTTGAGTTCACATCCAACAAAAATTTTATAGTCTGCACATCCAGCTTTTGTCTGGTGAAAAAAACAAATCGGCTGTGGAAAGCACCGTACTAACAATCCGAAAATCCGCCGATAGCTGGTCTTATGAATTTTCCCTTCTGATTTTCGTATTGTATGTACGAAGCCTAAGCCACAATTTACATCAGTGTTGTCACCTGCAAGCTGCTTCAGTTGGCTGTTGGGTTGTATACATGATAGACAGCCCAATGGCCAAATGGCAGAGTGCACACAGGCTGACAACACTGCTGCTAATTGCAAAGCAGTGACTTTGCATTGTAAGTCCCCATCAAGAAGTGCTGTTACTGGCAGGATCTCCAGGTAAGAAACTTGGCAAAAGATTCACACAAAGCTCTACAAATATTCACATGAAAGGATTTGCTTAAAGTGGCCTAAACCCATCAATTTAACAGATTTCCAACAGTAACATTTAAAGCGTGTCAATAATGCTAACTGACACAGTTGCTTGTGCTCTCAACTGAACTGTTAAGCCATCAAATTGGCTTTGGCCAATTACGGCTCTCTGTACAGACGGCGCTGTGATTGGCCAAGCATGCGGGTCATAGTGCATGCTTGGCCAATCATCAGCCAGCAATGCACTGTGATGCCGCAGTGAATTATGGTGCTGACGGCCCATATCGTTCGTAATTCAACGAACAGGCGAACATACGATGTTCAAGTCGAACATGGGTTTGACTCAAACACGAAGCTCATCCCTACTCGTTAGACTGAAGGAGGCCTGGGACCTTGCTACATAAGTATAATCTGAATGGCATGATTATATCTTGGATTGTATGACTTTTTATTCACCAATTTGCATCCAGATGGGAATCGTATGTTGTTATTTTTATGACCCACATGAAGGTGTACAAGAAGGTGGCAATACACTGATTCTAGAGAGTCCTTTGTCTCTAAAGCATTCTTTGGATCCTGCCGCGTTAGACGAACTGTTGAAACCAAGAATGAGCAGAAGCTGTTAGCTGGACAGGATTTGTACTCTGTTCGGTGATAAGCATTACAGGTATTTCCTGTTTTCTGTCATCTTATGCAACTCTAGGGTAGGGTCAGCTGAGTGATCTTTTAGATAACAGAGCATACAGTTTGATAGAGAGCTTTCCTTTGTGGGACAGCACCTTGCAATGATCTGGAGACCTTCTATATCCGAAAGGTAGCAGTTGCATGGACCTAACAGAACCAGATGTGAGTACCACGGTCAGTTATGACTGAATTCATTTGACTGTATTGTATTTATTTTCTGACACATGAAGCAGAAAATCAGAAATAGCATTTGTCAGTTTTTATAAAAGTAATAAAGCATAGGGCAAAGTAGATATACAGTATATGATTAAGAGTATCAAGAGTCAAATTGTTTACTGTTTTGTGGTAGGGACAAATCCCCTCTTTTAAAAGCTCCAGCTTTTTCTGAAATAAACGAACTGTGATACACACGACCGGACTTTACTGCATACTTGGTTCGGCGGACCGGAGTCCGTCGGACAATTCGATCGTGTGTGGGCTTCAGCTGACTTTTTTCCCCCAAAAGTTCAACGGACCTAGAAATGAAACATGTTTCAAATCTTTTTGACGGACTCGAGTCCGGTTGAAAAGTCCGCTTGTCTGTATGCTAATGCGACGGACAAAAACCGACGCTAGGGTAGCTATTGGCTACTGGTTATGAACTTCCTTGTTTTAGTCCGGTCATACGTCATCACGTACGAATCCGTCGGACTTTGATTGATCGTGTGTAGGCAAGTCCGTTCATTCGGAAAGTCCGATGTAAAGTCCGTCGAAAAGTCCGCAGGACAGAGTCTGCCATAAAGTCCACTCATGTATACGCGGCATTAGACCCACCACAGACCAGATTCCCCAGTCGCTTTCTCAGCACTGAAGATGAAAGGACAGGAAACACAGTCTCCCGACCATTCATAAACTGAAGCAGAGTAATCACAGGTTACTCTACTAAGTTATTACAGGACACAGGAGCGATAGCTCACTGTGTCCAATTCAGAAAAGGAAGGAGCCGGTAAATGACATATTTACTGGCCCCTTCCTCCACTCTCCATCCTGACACATCCCTCCTGCAGCCCGCAGAACAAAGGGGGCAGAGGAGAACGGAGGGGGACACCGCAGCCATGCAGCCGGGAGATCGCAGGGACACTCGCAGGTGTCCGGGAGCCCGCTACCAAAACCAAATGCGGAGACTCCAGCACCTTGTGGGAGACTTGGGATGACTGCCTTCTATTTTTACCACTCCCAGTTGCCTGTGTGAAGGAGGCCTTTTGGAGATCCTACAGTGACTCTTTACAATTACTTCCATGATTACCTAGTGCTAGTTTACCCATTTGAACACTGAAACCAAGAAAAAGAAAAGAAAAAAAAGAAAGATGTGAGCATGTGTGCATTATATATAAAGGAGATCTACAACCAACAACTTTTTTCTGCTTTTGAGTAATGTGGGGAAGAATCTGACATTCTGTGTTTAATTGCTGTCCATAACTCAATTAGGGGACCCTGATTCAGGTCCAGAGCATAGTGGACCTCAAACCAGGTTCAATAGCGCAACACTTATTTCTATACACATTTAAACACTTACACACACTGGTTGTGCTTGCAGCTGTAATAATTATAGTGGTGCAAACTCATTTTTCACATAAGTAGGATGAATAGAAGAGGCAAAAGCGGGCACCCCTGCTGAGTCTTGCATCTGATAGGAAAATACGAGGGTTTAAAACCAGAATATTTCACATTTGCCTGAGGAGAAGAATATAAGGAAAGGATCCAGCTACAGAAATGGGGGCCTAAGCCCCATTTAAGCAACAGATATTGTAGGTATAGCCAGGAGATTTAATCAAATGCTTTGCGAAAATCAAGGTAGTACTTTCAGTTTTATCATACATATCGTCTGTTATGTGGGGCTTTTAGTTAAATCCCAGATCCCGTTGTCATGTATTGAGTCATAGTATTGGAGACTTAACCACATTGTTCATGAGCAAAGGAGACTGGGATAGCTGAGGGTGAGTAATGCCGCGTACACACGATCACACCAAAGTCCGACGATTTGTACGTGATGACGTACGACCGGACTAAAATAAGAAAGTTGATAGCCAGTACCCAATAGCTTCCCTAGCGTCGGTTTTAGTACGTCGGGCTAACATACAGACGAGCGGATTTTTCGACCGCACTCGAGTCCATCGGAAAGATTTGAAATATGTTTTATTTCTCGGTCTGTCGGACTTTTGGGGAAAAAAAGTCCGCTGGAGCCCACACACGATCGAATTGTCTGACGGAGTCTGGTCCGCCGGACCAAGTCTGCCGGAAAGTCCGCTCGTGTGTACGCTGATCACACATGGTATGTATTTCTGTAATTTCCGGTGAGCTTGATCAAAATCCAATCTGGCCCTGTCGCCTCCACCTGCCTTGACAAACCTCCATCCATAGATCGAAGGAACCGGGCAAAAAAATCATTGGCTGAACAGTGATTGCCATCAAACTGAAAGAAATCCAAGCATGTATGTCCAGCTTAAAGGAGCACTAAAGTCCTATTCAGTACATTGGGTTTTAATAAAGAGACATAAAAAATTAAGTCTAAGAACTAGCAGTCCAAAGTTCAAGTGCTGAAAGAAACATCCTTGGAGAGAAGATGAAATAAAAAGTCCTCTGGAGTGGGTCTCAACAAGGGTACAAATCCTCTGTAGAAGAAGCCCACACACCACCAATGAAAATGAAGAGGCTTACCAGACTTGGTGGACCCGACAAGGCATACACCAGGTGGGGTCAATCAGGCTTAGGTGGTGCTGGGCTGAAGTAGGTCTGGAAGAGCAGGGATGGTGGAATGACTTCCACGTGGCTGTGTTCCTAAAACATGATCAGGCTCGAAGGTCGTGTCCCTCGAATCAGTGTTGGAACAAGCAATGACCACAGCAAATGGAGGAAGAGAAGGATTGGCCAGATAGTGTTCCTCTGCTATATCCCCGATGAAGAAATCATAATATGAAGCAAGCAAAATGTATATATGTCAGACTATTTTACCATATATTTATTGTGACCTAACGCTCTGGGTTCTTCTCCACATCATACTTCAAAGTTAAACAACTTGTCTGTCAATGGTGAACTCACAGTTGATATGCTGGAGGAGGATCGATCTCTCCACACACAACTCTGCCATTCCCGACAAATGCCTGTGTGTGACCAGTCTATAGCTCCTGCTCAGCATCCGTTGCCTGTGCCTTTGATTACCATCTGCTGTTTGGAGACTTCCTGCTCCTGGAATCTGGACTCCTACACAGGCTCTCATACCACTCCGCACTCGTGTGCTTCCTGTCTGCTCTACCAGGGGCCGCGAGTCGGATACGTAAGGGAGTCTACCCTCTGCCCAAGCAGACTCACCAGTCTGGTAAGTGAGAGACCTGACAGTATCAGGCAGCCATGACCGAGTCCGGGCAGGGGGCCTCCCCCATGGATGAACTTATTAGGCACCTAGCGGGCCTTACCCAAGCAGTTAAAAGCCTACAAGAAGGCTACAGCAGATTAGAGGGTCAGGTCCAAGCCCTCTCAGCAGCTCCTCTCCCTCAAGGGGCACCATCTGCCGGACTATCCCCAGCACCCTCCGTAGTAATACTTCCTCCGGAGCCCAGGGTACCCACGCCCGAAAAGTTTACTGGAGATCGTTGCAAATACCGGGCCTTCCGTAATGCCTGTGAGCTCTATTTTGCTTTACAGCCTTGCACGTTCTCTCTGGATGCCACAAAGGTGGGGTTTGTCATTGCACTACTGTCCGGCGAGCCTCAGACTTGGGCTCATCATCTACTGGAGCAGAAATCTAGGTCCTTGGATACCCTGGATGCTTTTGTCTTAGCGATGTCACAGTTATACGAGGACCCGCAACTAACTGCTACTGCTGAGGCAGCCTTGCACTCCCTGCAGCAAGGTCGCAGAGCGGCCGAAGATTACGCAGTTGAGTTCCGACATTGGAGCTCTGATACAGAGTGGAATGACGCTGCCTTGCATCATCAATTTCGGATGGGGTTATCTGATCCCCTTAAAGATGAGCTGGCACGTGTTGGGATACCTCAGACTCTGGATGAACTCATAAACCTGTCCATTCTGATTGACCGTCTGAGAGAGAGACGTTCTGAGAGGTCCTCTAGTCATCCTTGCCCCATTTGGATGCTCCCTAAGGTTTCCAGTTCCCCCAACCAATTGCCTCCTGTCTCCTCTACTCAGGTCACGAAAGCACCCGAACCCATGCAACTTGGTCTGCTCCGGCCATCCCTTACTCCGGAAGAGAAGATACGCAGACGTACTCACAACTTATGCCTGTACTGCGGGGAACAAGGACATTATGTGAGGGCCTGCCCTTAACCAGATACTTAAGTGTCTGACGTCTTCTTCCTTTTGTGCACCTGTTTTGCCCAAATCTGGTAACCATTTGACACTCTCTGTTATGTTACAGCTTTCCGGAAAGAACATCCCGGTGTCGGTCATTAGTGACTCTGGAGCATGCAGCGGCTTCATCGACCAGACCTTCGTTAATAATCATGGCATTCCTCTTCAACCTAAAACCCAGGGACTTGCAGTATTCTTAGCAGATGGCTCTACCCTCAGGTCCGGTCCAGTCACCTGTGAGACCGTCCCACTACTGGCCACCATAGGCCCGGAACACCAGGAAATCTTATGCTTGGATGTCATCTCCTCTCCTCTCCTCTCTTCCCGATCACCCTAGGAATGCCCTGGCTACAGGCACACAACCCCAGCATTGACTGGTCTATGGGAAAGATCCGATTTCTATCTGACTACTGCAGGCAACACTGCTTACATGGAACACCCGTGACACCGACTCAGTGTCTTTGCTTGGATTCTGATACCAAGCTTTGCCAACCCCTTCCCGAGGCTTACCGGGATTTCCAGGATGTCTTCAGCAAGAAGGGGGCAGAGACCCTTCCAGTGCACAGGCCTTATGATTGCCCAATAGAACTTTTACCTGGTACCGAAGTTCCCTTCGGGAGGATTTTCCCACTAACTGAGCAGGAGCTGGGCACCTTGAAAAATTATATTGATGAGAACTTAAAGAAAGGGTTCATTCGCCCCTCCACGTCTCCAGCTGGTGCAGGCATCTTCTTCGTGGAGAAAAAGGATCACTCCCTACGCCCCTGTATCGACTACTGGGAATTAAACAAAATCACTATCAAGAACAGATACCCGTTACCCTTAGTACCTGAATTATTTCAAACACTGGGAACCGCAAAAGTTTTCACCAAGTTGGATCTCCGCGGGGCGTATAACTTAATTCGCATAAGAGAAGGGGTTGAGTGGAAGACGGCTTTTCGTACTCGATATGGGCACTTCGAGTACCTGGTCATGCTCTTTGGCCTGTGTAACGCACCAGCAACCTTCCAACACTTCGTCAATGACGTCTTCCGTGACTTCCTAGACCTCTATGTCATAGTCTATCTGGACGATATCTTGATTTTTTCCGCTTCTCTGGCCGACCACCGCAGGCATGTACGAAATGTTCTCACCCGACTTAGGCTACATGGGCTCTATGCCAAACTTGAAAAATGCGAATTTGAGCTTCAATGCATTCAGTTCCTGGGCCTGATCATCTCCCCTGAGGGCATCAAGATGGATCCCCAAAAGGTATCTGCTATCCTGGACTGGCCTGCACCCGTAGATAAGAAAGGGGTACAACGCTTTATTGGTTTTGCCAATTTCCATAGGAAATTCATAAAAGGATTCTCCTTGATAATCGCTCCCATTACTGAACTCACCAGACAAGGAAGCCAGTTTTGCTGGACTCCTAAGGCACAGTCGGTCTTCGAGGAACCCAAAGCTCTATTTACCTCAGTCACCATTCGGAAGCATCCCAACCCAGCTCTACCGTTCCTGTTAGAAGTTGACGCATCCGAAATTGCGGTAGGAGCTGTGCTCTCACAACGACAAGGCACCAAAGCTCTTCTGTACCCTGTGGGGTTTTTCTCACGTAAACTTTCATCTTCTGAGAGAAATTACGACGTGGGAGATGGAGAACTTCTGGCTATTAAAGCAGCTTTAGAGGAATGGCGTTACCTTCTGGAGGGTGCTGCTTATCCCATCCTGGTCTACACGGACCATAAAAACTTAGAATACCTGAGAACGGCTAAGAGGCTAAAACCCGGGAAGGCCAGATGGGCACTTTTTTTTTCTCGATTTCAGTTCCACATCACCTTCAGACCCGGATCCAAAAATGTTAAGTCTGACGCACTTTCACCTATGTTCCATGATTCGGAAGAAACCTTACCTCCAGATACCATCCTTCCCCCTGGAAATTTCTTGCTTCTACAAGAAGATCTAGTCTCTCAAATCAGACAGGCTTCTACGGGGATGACGCTACCCGCTGGGGCCTGTGCTAAGGATGGCCTGTTTTGGCATGAAAACAAGATTGTGGTCCCTGAAGAACTAAGGGACACGGGTATTGGAACTTTGTCATGATCATAAACTGGCTGGACATTTTGGCACACGAAAAACAAGTGATCTGGTACAGCGTACCTTTTGGTGGCCTCACCTTATTAGGGATTGTAAAAAGTTTGTTGATTCCTGCAATACTTGCACCAGAAGCAAGAACAGCCGGGCTAGGGCCTGGGGACTATTGAAACCTCTCCCAGTCCCAGAGAGACCATGGAGTATGATCTCAATGGACTTTGTCGTTGAACTCTCCCCATCAGAAGGCTTTTCCTCCATCTTTGTCGTGGTAGACAGATTGTCTAAAATGGCTCATTTCCTTACAATGAAGGGTACTCCATCGGCTACGGAGACAGCCAATATTTTCATTAAGGAAATTGTCGGTTACATGGAGTTCCAAAGAATATAGTTTCTGACCGTGGTGTCCAGTTCACCTCCAGATTCTGGAAGGTCCTCTGTGGCTCCTTGGAATTTGAATTGGCGTTCTCCTCAGCCTACCATCCCCTATCAAATGGGCAAACTGAGAGGACGAATCAAACTCTGGAGCAATATCTCCGCTGTTTTTCTGCCTTCTCCCAGGATGATTGGGCCTCCCTACTCCTTATTGCGGAGTTTTCTTACAACAATTCCTTGCATTCAGCTACCAGCCAGACTCTATTCTATGCCAACTATGGCTTTCATCCGTCCTTTTTGCCTGGGTCAATACCTGAGTGTTCTGTTCCTGCAGTAGCTGAAACCCTGAATTTCTTCTCAGTAAACAACAGACTATTACAGGATACCATGGCCAAGGCCCAAGAAAGTTACAAGAAAATGTTTGATAAAAAAAGGCGTGGAGAACTTGTGTTGGAACCCGGCAACCCAGTATTGTTATCTACCACCAATCTGAAGTTGGCGTGCCTGTCTAAGAAACTAGGCCCTAAGTTCCTGGGTCCCTTCCTGGTAAGGAGGAAAATTAACAATGTCGCTTACGAGCTTGACCTGCCTAATTCTCTGAAGGTGCACCGGGTCTTCCACGTGTCTCTCTTGAAGCCGGTTACCCCCAATTCTTTTGTTGGCCATAGTGTAGGTCCACCCAAACCCATTCTTGTGGACGAGGAGGAGTTTGAAGTGGAAGCAATCCTAGACTGCAGAAGGAGGCGTAATCAAACCCAATACCTCATAAAGTGGAAAGGATACGGCCCTGAAGACAACTCATGGGAACCAGAAGACAATTTGCATGCCAGAGAACTCTTGCAGGCTTTCAAAGACTTGCATGCCTCCAAGTTAGCCCAATTTGGCATCCTTTGTCTGCCCTTGAGGAGGGGGCACTGTCAAAGAGGTTACCTGGTTGGGCGTCGTTGCACGCTGGGGCGCGTTGGTGCGCGCGTTCCTGTGGGTGCTCGGGCGCCTGCCTCCATGGGCACTGGTGTTGGCGTTCCGGCTGGCCATGGTAAACGCGGTGGCGCCCGGGCGCGCGCGTGCATTCGTGCGTGTCCGCCTATGGGCGCTGTTATGCGTTTGGGCGCGTGCGGGTGCGCGGGCGCCTGTGCGTAACGGTGCGCACACACGTTTGGCGCCAATCAGCCTATTTAGGCTTTCCTCTCCCTCTGATCGGTGCTGCCTGATCAACAGCTCCTGTGCCTAGTTACCATTGCCTGTTCCTTGTTCCTGTGTTCCTGTGTTCTGATCTGTTGACGACCCGGCTTGCCTTTGGACTCTCCTGACTTCTGCCTGCATCTGACCCCGGCTTGTTTGACCCTGCTTCTGCCTGCTCCTCCTGCACCTCCGCTGCCCGCCTGTTGCCTGTGCCTTTGATTACCATCTGCTGTTTGGAGACTTACTGCTTCCGGAATCCGGACTCCTACACAGGCTCTCATACCACTCCGCACTCGTGTGCTTCCTTTCTGCTCTACCAGGGGCCGCGAGTCGGATACATAAGGGAGCCTACCCTCTGCCAAAGCGGACTCACCGGTCTGGTAAGTGAGAGACCTGACAGGCACCCTTTGGACATGCATGTTCTAGGGAGGGAGTGTAGACTTTAGCTAAGCAGTCTGGCCATCAGATGATTTATTACATTCCATCAGACCTGCTTCTGGAACATTATTCAAGCACCTCATCAGCACAGCACCACTAAAGTTTACACCTTTCATTGGACAAGAGGGGGGATCTTGGTTTTCTATAAGGATGTCGGTGATGTGTTTTTTCACTAAGCCTCATTACTAGCCCTCTGGATTGTAACAGGATAAGCCTGCACCCCATGCTCTGGGACACAGGGATATACTTTCACCTCTACTTTGAGCAGTGCCAAAAGCAATATAATAGGTATGAATGAAACAATTGATAATTGAAGCTTGAAGCATGTATGTAAATGTAACTTGTTTTTTTTTTTACATCATTGATTGATCCAGTGCCTGGCTGCAGTCTTCTCTCCTCTCTCCCTCTTCTAACAGGGACTGACAGGCAACAGTGGGAGCCACGGGTTCCTGATGCTGGTGGTCAAATTCAGTGGGGAGGGAGCGGGGGGCAGGGCCGAGCAGCACTGTGTCAGTCAATAGATGCACGCAGCCTGGCTTAGAATCAAGAAAAAAAGCCTTTACAACCACTTTTAGTTATGCTTTAAGAAAACCTCTGTCTTTTTTATGAAATCTGCTGGGTATGGTGAAGAAATATTTTCGATATTTTTGGAATTTTTTAAATTATTGATATATTGATACAATACAATGAATTGTTTTTTAAAGGGGGGAAATGTAGGGTGGTGTCTTTTTCCACCATTTCAATCTCCCATTTAGAATAATAATTTGTGTGAGGATGCCTGCCCTGATTATGGGAAAATCTGCTTAATTTATCTTTTCTTGAGCCTTACTGTCCTCCAGTATGGACAAAAATGATTTTTCTACATTTTCATGATAAAAATAAGTTACTTCCAATGAAGTGTGCCCCACCTGTGGCTGCTGCAGCATTTGTTACCTTTTCCTATTTAGTCCACAGTCTCCTGTTGGTGCCAAACGCC
This sequence comes from Lithobates clamitans, assembly GCA_037952925.1. Classification (NCBI taxonomy): domain Eukaryota; kingdom Metazoa; phylum Chordata; class Amphibia; order Anura; family Ranidae; genus Lithobates; species Lithobates clamitans. The sequence goes on from JBBGZY010000101.1 coordinate 4,991,305, forward strand.
TGGCACTGAGACTTTCTGATTATAGTACAGGTAGCACAGGAGGTCACTCACATGGCACCTCCTCCATTCAGATCCTTTTTATTGAATGCAAGGTGTTCGGTGAAGGGATGAGGCTTGGATGAATGCCAAACTCTCTCTTTCTCCAATCACCAAACACCTTGCATTCAGCAAACAGAATACAAGACTTTTTATGAATGGAGGAGGTGCTGAGCAAAAAAACCTCCTGTGATATATGTACTGCAGCTGGGACTACAAGTCTCGGCACTCAATGTTCTGACTATGGGCTGAATAAAAGTAAGAAAAATAAAGATGTCCTTAATTCCCTTTTTGTAGATTGTATTATCTGGGCCCTCTCTTTATTTGTCCATAAGGTACTTGATCCCACTTACTTATGCCTCGCCTAGGCAAGGATGACGTGTGTTGGGTTTGCCTCCCTCTCACAGGCGGCCTCCTAGGATACGTCACACCTCTCAATAGGCTTTGGAACAGTCTGCTCCAATCAGTGCATCTGGCACATGTGCGGTGTGGAGTCAGCTGTAGCTGATCCGGAAGTCACAGTCAGCTCCCGAATCCAAGACGATGGTGCAGGACTGAAGACAGCACTGAAGATTTTAGGTTGTAGGAAGACAGCGCTGGACACCATCTGTCTAAAGCAGGGATCTTCAAACTACAGCCCTCCAGCTGTGGTGGAAATACACATCCCATAAGGCATTGTAAAACTCTGGCATTCACAGACATGACAAGGCATGATGGGAATTGTAGTTCCTGAACAACTGGAGGGCCGAAGTTTGAAGACCCCTGTGCTAAAGGACCCCTGATGTCTCATTAAAGAAAACCTGTCTACCATAACGAAAATGTGGAAATCAATTGAGGCCCCTAACCTGTGTGATGTCATTCTTAGAGTCAACACCCAGGCGTACTATGAATTACTGTTAGCACTTAAAAATTATAACATAATTCCTTTAAGAAGCACTGGTATGTATGAATCATACATCCTAAAGCATCTACAGTACTAAAAGACTTGTACGCTCAGTCTTAACTACCAATAGGTAGCCTGTTGGTATCACTTATTCCTTGTAGAGACTTATGCTGCTTTCATTTCCTGATTGGTTTGACTCGCTAGAATACATTGATTTACTAGACGACATCCTGTTTTCTCTTTTGTTTATTAAAGTTAGAATAGACCTGTTCACAGTTTGCTCCCCTAGGGGTGAATAGGTTTATTCTTGGAGGTTTACTAGGTAGAAACTGATTTAAAGATATGAATTTGAAGGATTATTCACAATTATTAAACTGACTTAATGTATTTATCAAAAACGCATTCACTATACTATGTAACTGTAATAGTGTGAATCCTGTTATACTTTATTTGTTATTTTATGTTCTGATAACTAACCTGTCTCAAAAATGCTATAAATAAACTTTTAGTGAAAGCAGGATTTACATGCCCTCATGCCCTTGCTGTTTTTTTGTTTTTTTTAATTTACACCTCTAAGCCTGCTCCTCATACCATAGCCAGCAAACACACATACCCTGGCTGTGCTGCCTAAGGTATGCTTTTTTGGATGCTTTAGACACAGCTTGGGAGTTGCTGTCAATCACCTCTGTTGAGGAGGAGAAGAGGCGTGACCTTGGTTCTGTGTCTCTTGCATTGCCTGTGTGCACGGTGCTGGGATTGGCTGTATGTAAGCTTGCAGCTCAAAATGGAAGTGAGCACAAAGTGGACATTTTGGAGAGACTTAATAGGTCACGACAGACACAAAGGGCAACCGCATACCTGAAGTCAGGCAGTGCGACCAGGGGACAGTATGAGAAGCAATCGCAGAGGAGACCTGAAACAGCAGGACCGGTGATGATAGATTCGTTTGCACCAGATTATTCCAATCCTTAAAAAGGGGCAAGGCAAGATTGTGCAATCACATGAACTTGTAAAGAGGGCCTTTGAATCCCTAAGAGCCCTTTCACACTGGGGCGGTTTGCAGGCGCTATTGCGCTAATAATAGCGCCTGCAAACCGACCCGAAAGTGCCGCTGCTTTCATTCCAGTGTGAAAGCCCTGAGGGCTTTCACAAGGAGCGATGCGCTGGCAGGACGGTAAAAAAAGTCCTGCTAGCAGCATCTTCGGAGCGGTGAAGGAGCGGAGTGTATACCGCTCCTTCACCGCTCTTGCCCATTGAAATCAATGGGATGGCTTGGTTATACCGCCGGCAAAGCGCCTCTGCAGAGGCGCTTTGTGGTGGTATTTAACCCTTTCTCAGCCGCTAGCGGGGGGTAAAACCGCCCCGCTAGCGGCCGCATACCGACGGTAAAACGCCGCTAATAATAGCGGCATTTTACCGCAGCCGCTGCCCCCCGCCCCATTGTGAAAGGGCTCTTACTGGTTGACTTCTGGGTTGGGAGTTATCTTTTCCCTATGCTTGCTGACCTACATTGAGGAACACACTAAAATCTCAGCACGGTATATACAGAACGATGCTGATTGGGGTTCCAAAGGTCATTGCTATAAGTTCACTGCAATACCTACGCATTCTCCTTTCAACAGTGCTACACTTTTATATGATTTTTTTAGTAATTGCCATGAATAATGACCTTTTTTTGGAAATCCCAATGTAGCGCACCCCCTAAGGAGCCGCAGATGAAATGGGATCCCCCACCCTGCACAGCCAGGCACACCAAATTTGCACAGTCACCTCAGAGTCAGGAAACAGTCCAGAACTTTGTTTTTTTGTTTCATTGAGGGGATATAACGTGGATGGGATTTTGAAAATTATGGGATGCCCACTTGTGTGTCCAGTATAATCACTCCTGTGGCTACTGATCCCATCGCCATGTCAAGGCACTGCCAGCCCACCTAGCAGCAGCTGCCCCTTTCACTAGCCCTCCTGGCAACCTAGCCACAGTCCTCCCAGACTGACACTCTCTCTCTCCACAGTCCTCCCATACTGTTCACTCACCAGCCCACCCAGCTGATCTCTCAGGAGAACTGCTGGACGTGCTGACCTGCTACTGATACTCCAAGCAGCTCCTCCTAGACTCCACCCTCTACTTCTGGAAGCTTCTCCAAGGGTCCAGAAAGCGGAGGGGGGGGGTGTGTTTACCAGAGATGCTGCTTGCTGAGTCATCCAGCCTCCCTGAGTCACTCAGCCCTGACCCAGATTCAAACCAGGCCTGGTTCTCAGCTGGGCCAAATTACAGGTACAGCACCAATCACAAACAGGCGAGGCATTTCCTGCACCTCCACATACACACACCTAGGTGTTATGTATAAGTGTGTTATACTGCTCTCCATCCAGTAGGGGGAAGCATTGTAAATATGTTCACTCCTTTATTGTTCTGGTATAGCTATGTATTTTGAGCATCTATGGTTCCTGTATGTCTGTGTTGTATTAAGTAAAGAAGTCCTGTGAATGCCTGTCCATGTCTATGGCTCAAATTCATTTTAAATACACAACACACCTCTTGTATACGTGGGGCGGGGAATGCCTCGGCCATGTACGATTGGCAGTGCGCAGTGACAGCTTTCTGGTAGGATAGATCAGGCGGGTTCAGACTAAGATCCAAACACACCTGAGCTCATCCTTACTCCTTAAAGTGGAACTTTATCTAAGAAATGAAAATGGGCAGGATTTTTTTTTTTATATCAGAAGAGACATGCTTTGTCTCTTCTGCATCAAAGTTGCCTACCTGCCAGTCCATCCCTGTAGAGCGAGCTGTGCATGCGCAGCTCAATGTAGAAATTCAGCAATGCTGAAACTGACAGCATTCCACCATGTGCAGGAGTAATGTCATATCGGCCTGGCCAATGGCTAACGATACCCAGCTGCTTGAAAATGTCAGTGGCCAGCGGGAAGCTCCAGGATGCTGCATCGCTGGAGCCAAGGTGAGTATAGTTCCGCTTTAACAAATTCTGCAGCAGAAAAAATATGGAGGTAATGTATATTCACTATACAAAAATAGTTTTTGGCCATACTATAGCTTTAATAATAGAGATAAATGTATGATAAAGAAGCTTTTGTTAGGAATTATTATATGCAGACGAATGAGTGAGAACAACACACCACAACCTCCTGTTTGTGTGAAGGTAGGAACGTTTAGCACCGGAACCTTTAGGCGAGTCGCTGTGTTGCTGGAGGGGACATGTATTCTGACGGATCGAGTCTCTCAATAGCCAGCGTGTAACGGGCTTTAGGGAGATAAGACTGCCGGGAATAGCGGAACGGACAGGACAGGACATGGCAGGGGTGTAGGGAGAGGGTGATATAGGGGACAGGCTCTGTGTGTTGTATGGGAAGCCTCTGCTACTGACAGGGGGGAAGAGTTTTCTAGGTGCACGCTGTACTGGGATAAGTAAATAGCTGGCCTGATACACTGTAAACATAGCATTCCATGTAGTATACATCAATGACTCCACTAGTGCTGTATGTGTGGCTGGTAGGCTGATTATCGCTAACACGTTAATTTTATGATGATTTGGGAAAAGTTTTAAAAGGGGCGTATTGTTTCTTAGCTGTTGTTTTATTTACTTTTATGGTATTATTAAAGGCAGGCTGTGGTATGGAGGGATAGCTAATGTGCACGGGGTACGTTAGTGTTCCTGTATGATGCGATGACCGATGTAGATCAGATAGTAGGATACTCTAATTGCTGGTTGGAAATGGCTTTGAGTATGTGAGATTCAAGAATCGGTGAGCCGTGCGCTAGCAGAAATGTATCTGACACGACGGAAACCAGCGCTGTATCTCCGAGAAGACAGCAGGTAAGAAACCCCCCCTTTTTTTTTAATTTAAGCTAAAGGTTACTGAAAAACGTAAAAAAAAATGCACGAATAACTATACTCAGAAGTCCTCTGACCCTGGATACCCCAGCACTTCTCCATTCATAGCACCGTGCTATCAGTTCCCGCAATAAAAAGCTTTCGATGCCTAGAGGAACATATGATAAATGAAAAGTTCACCTCCAATTACGGAATGCTTTTCATTGTGGGAACTGATAGCATGGCTTATACAAATGGAGGAGGGGCGGAAAGGGATGGTATGCAGTCGCTCATGTTAACCCCCCCCTCCCCAGCACTAGAAGATCACCTCTGCAGGAGTATGGAGGGAAATAAAACAGCCACCAACACACAGGACACACTTCACTCATGGTAAAAATTAGGGATGCACCAATACCTGTTTTGTTTTTTTTTTTTTTTTTTTTTTTTTAAGAGTACCAATTACTGATACAGAGCGATTTTTAGCCCATATAAAATGAATGGGCTCAAATTGCACTGCAAAGAATCGCATGTGATTTGAACAGCAATGCGGTGCAATTTCTGTCTGAATCACATGCAGTTTCTCGTACCACTCCAGGCTTGTCATTAAGGATGAGCTCCGGCGTGTTCACACACTCCACGTGCAGAGCCCGCCAGGAAGTCAGTGCTGTGCTAATCACAGGCAGTGAGACATTTCCCGATCTCTGTAGTCGCGCATCGGGACAATGTCTCACTGCTTCTGATTAGCGCAACGCCGCGTTGACTTCCTGGTGGGCTCTACACGTGGGGTATGCGAACATGCCGGAGCTCATCCTTACTTGTCATAGTGACTTCAGCCTGGGTTTACACAGGAGCGGTCCGGGAAACGCATGTGATTCGGACAGGAATTGCACCACATTCCTGTTCAAATTACATGCGATTCTTTGCAGTGCAATTTGAGCGCATTCATTTTGCATGGGCTCAAATCTCACGGCAAAGCTATCAGTTTTAGGTATCAAAGCATTTGCACGAGTAGAAGTACTCATGCAGATGCTTAATATATAGATATTGGTATCGGTGCAATCCTAATGAATACCATCCCTGGTGCTGTTTTTTCATTTTTCGTTTTTCATTAAACTTCAGCTTCAAATCTGATCCGTTATCAAGAAGGAAGGGCCGTAGAAGTTCTGCTTGCTGCTGTTCATCCTTGGTCACAGAATCTGCCATCATCCGAATTAGTAGTGAGGTAGACCATATGCTGTAAAGGGGACTGTTTGGCTTCTTAAAGTCTAAGTTCACCTTTATTATTTTTTTCATAAAGGCACATGTTGTTTTTGCTGAAGAAAAATCAAAAGCATTGTACCCACAATCAATGGATAATGGGTGTAATGCCAGGTGGGGCACTTTGGCAGTGGGAGGGTTGCTTTGCAATGTGTTACACATTACAGGTGTAGAAAAGAAGAAAGGTAACAGCGCTCTCTACAGGGACAACTTAATCCATACACCAGGTCCACTCACAGGTACCGAGGCTCGATGTGTCCCAAAACACTCCAATGCAACAGTAATAAGGAGAGCCGGCAAAACTGTAATCCTTGAAGTGACGTTTATTGGTACATCAGAGTGACAATAAAACAATAAAGCTGACGCGTTTCGGCAATAACCTTAGTCGTAGCTATGACTAAGGCTATTGCCGAAACGCGTCAGATTTATTGTTTTATTGTCACTCTGATGTACCAATAAACGCCACTTCAAGGATTACAGTTTTGCCGGCTCACACATTACAGGTGTAGCTTGTAACAAGTTGGTAGAAGTGGAGTTAGTCTTTAAGCTCCCTTCCACACCTGAGTTATTTCCTGAAGTGACCATGCTCAACATGAACATTCCCATTATTTTCAACAGTGCCTTTTCAAAACTGAGTATTGTGCTGTCTTGTAAAAAAAGTACATACCTTTTTTTTTTTCTAGCAGAGTTGCTTGTTTTTGGCCCCATAGACTTCAGCTGGAGCTCCTACAAAAATTTCCACATTGTATTTCTCTAGTTTTTAGCAAAACCAGGTCCCTACCTCCTAGCAAACTAAGATCTGTTAAGAATATGGATGATTCTGGAGTGTCAATGCTCAACATGGACACCCACAATCTCTACAACCCCAGTGATGACCATTGCAAGAACAGATATGGCTCTAGAGCTCCAACTGCACAAAACACCACACAGTAAAAACAGGAAGCAGATACCAGGACGATGATCAGATATGATGTCACAGATTATATTGTTTTTCACTGCACAAAAAAACACCACCTGAAGCATGGAAACACATGAAGAAAAGATGAAGACTTCTCAAAGACAGCGATATTCGGCAATGTGTTGTGGAATCCTATTATACTTCTGATTCTGTACCTACAGCCTGATTGCTGTAAGGGACACTTGAATTAATTGCATTAATCAAGTAGTATATGGTCCTCCTTCAGGACTTGTCACGTGTGCTCTTATACAATTCTGTACTGCACAACTGAGAAACTCCTTTTTGCATAGTAGCAAAATCACTTCTGTGTTGATTGTTTCCCCACTTACAGCATCTCACAGCTGTAGGAGTTTTGTAGACCACATTCCATCCTTATTTGAATGCATCATATTTACATATTGCCTGACCTTGCCTGAACTGTAAACGTAAAGTGTTGTGTGCTTTAGTGGAGGTTGTAGCTGTCCTATCTCCACTTCTGATTGTCATGGGCAGTTAAAGTTATACTAAAGTCTTGTTTGTTGTGTTCGTTATTTTTAACACAAAAAAAAAAAAAAACATGTTCTACTTACTTGCTCTGTGTAGTGGTTTTGCACTGAGCAGCCCAGATCCTCCTTTTCTCAGGTCCTTCGCTGATGCTTCTGGCCCCTCTGTCCTGCTAAGTTTCTCCTCAGCAAGCAGCTTGCTATGGGGGGAGCCGAGCCGCTGCTCTGTGTGTCCATTCAGACACGAAGGCGGTAATCTTTTTCTCGCTCGCTCTCGCTTTTTCTCTCTCTCCCTACTTTGACAGCAATGGGAGCCAATGGTGCCCGCTGCTGTCTTAGCCAATGAGTAGGGAGAGTCCCCGGGCAGCTGAGTTTTTCGTGCACCATCGCTGGATCGAGATGGGGTTTAGGTAAGTATTAAGGGGGATGATGGGGGCTGCTGCACACAGGTTTTTTTATCCTAAAGAATAGAATGCATTAGGATAATTACCTTCTGCCTTTAGAAATACTTTATTGTTTTACCTGTAGGCCTGATTTTACATTGTGTACTTACAATAAAGTGTTACTAAACCCACAACAGTATAATCAGCCTGTATATGCAGTAAAGCATGCTTGTTATACTCATTGTGGAACCTGTGGGGGTTAATCCTCTGCATTGTGTAAAAAGCTGTTTCCTCCTGTCTTCTCTGTTCCACCCTTTCTTCCACTGTCCCCAAACCATTCCCTGATAGTGCAGAGCATTGGGGACAAGCTGCACATGCTCAGTTTGGTGTGTATTACTAAAGAATGTGTGGTTTTTTTTTTTTTGTTTTTTTTTCGGAGACTGCATATGATCAGCACAGGGCCAATCAGCACTGTCCAGACAGAGTCAGGGGTCCTGCAGCCTCATAGGACAGTCGGAGTAGAATAAAAACTGTCACAAGACTGCTCTAACTGCTGATGGAAAAAAATGTATTTAGCAGTTGATTTTTTACTAAAACTATTGCATTTCCATATTCTGTGTAGAGTACTGTGAGAGATCAGATATAGTGCATGCAGGGTCCTGGGTTTAGTAACCCTTTTTAAGAAAGTACAACCCCTGGCAAAAATGATGGAATCACCAGTCCCTGAGGATGTTCCTTTAGTTGTTTATTGTTGTAGAAAAAAAGCAGATCACAGACATGGCCAAAAACTAAAGGCATTTCAAATGGCAACTTTCTGGCTTTAAGAAACACTAATAGAAATCAAGAAAAATTGTGGTGGCCAGTAACAGTTAGATTTATAGAACAAGCACAGGGAATAAATTATGGAATCACTCAATTCTGATGAAAAAATTATGGAATCATGAAAAACAAACAAACAAAATAACACTCCAACACATCAGTAGTATTTTGTTGCACCACCTCTGGCTTTTATAACTGCTTGCAGTCTCTGAGGCATTGACTTAATGAGTGATAAACAGTACTTTTCATCAATCTGGCTCCAGCCTTCTCTGATTGCTTTTGCCAAATCATCTTTGCAGGTTGGAGCCTTGTCATGGACCATTTTCTTTAACTTCCACCGCAGTATTTTCAATTGGATTGAGATCCGGACTGTTTGCAGGCCATGACATTAACCTTATGTGTCTTTCTTCAAGGAATTTTTTCAGTTTTTGCTCTATGGCAAGATGCATTATCATCTTGATAAATGATTTCATCATCCCCAAACATCCTTTCAATAGATGGGATAAGAAAAGTGTCCAAAATTTCAATGTAAACCTGTGCATTTATTGAAGATTTAATGACAGCCATCTCCCCAGTGCCTTTACCCGACATGCAGCCCCATATCATAATTGACTGTGGAAATTTGCAGTTTTCTTCAGACAGTCGTCTGCATAAATCTCATTGGAATGGCACCAAACAAAAGTTCCAGCATCATCACCTTGCCCAATGCAGATTCGAGATACATCACTGAATATGACTTTCATCCAATCATCCACAGTCCACAATTGCCTTTCCTTAGCCCATTGTAACCTTGTTTTCTGTGTTTAGGTGTTAGAGATGGCTTTCTTTTAGCTTTTCTGTATGTAAATCCAATTTCCTTTAGGCGGTTTCTTACAGTTCGGTCACAGATGTTGACTCCAGTTTCCTCCCATTTGTTCCTCATTTGTTTTGTTGTACATTTTTTGTTTTCAAAGCATATTGATTTAAGTTTTCTGTCTTGACGCTTTGATGTCTTCCTTGGTCTACCAGTATGCTTGCCTTTAACCACCTTCCCATGTAGTTTGTATTTGGTCCATGTTTTAGACACAGCTGACTGTGAACAACCAACATCTTGTGCAACACTGCGTGATGATTTACCCTCTTTACCTACATACTAACAAGCAGATTTAATCTGATGCAGGTGTTAGTGTTTATAATTAAAATTTACAGGGTGATTCCATAGTTTTTTCCTCAGAATTGAGTGATTCCATCATTTATTCCCTGTGCTTGTTCTATAAATCTAACTGTTACTGGCCACCACAATTATTTTTCTTGATTTCTTTTAGTGTTTCTTAAAGCCAAAAAGTTGTCATTTGAAATGCCTTTAGTTTTTGGCCATGTCTGTGATCTGCTTTTTTTCTACAACAATAAACAACTGAAGGAACATCCTCAGGGACTGGTGATTCCATAATTTTTGCCAGGGGTTGTATAAATGATCCACATTCAGATGTAACATGCTATGATATATGATCTCCAATTCCACGTTTATGCAGATAGCCTTCTTGTACAGAATTTTTATGGTGAGATGTTATTTTCTTAACAAGCTTTTCAAATTTATTTCTTTAGGTCTGGCCTTTTTCTTGGGATTCTGCCAAGGAAATGCAGCATCTTCAAACTGTTTCTGACTTGCTTATTACTGGGATTTTTATCTATGCTCTGGTTACAATTCAGCTGCACAGGAGATGTCAAGAAGCACGAAGAGAGATCTCCAAAGCAGCCCTGTCCACCAGTTCTCAGGACTATAAGTGAGGATCCCTCATGGGGTCCACACCGTCTTGCCTTACTTATTCCTTTTAGGGAACGTTTTGAGGAACTCCTAAGCTTTGTACCCCACATGCACCAGTACCTGTCTGAGAAGAAAATCCGCCACCATATATTTATAATAAATCAAGTGGATCATTATAGGTTTGTATATTTTCAATTCTCTCCCAGTACTCTCTGATGGTACCTTTTTTCTAAAAGTGTATTTCCTCTATTACAGTCAAGTTTGAGGATACCCAACTATGTTCGTTATGTGTTCCCATGCACATAGCATACCTAGAATATTTTACAAAAAATTCTTACCTTTCTATGTTTGTTTGCAGCAGGCCTTGGGCAGATTGCAAGCTTCTCTTAACAATTTGAAGTGAGAGGAAACTTAGTCTGCCCCATTGACAAAGGAGGATACACTGAGTTTCCCCTCATTAATATGTGTGTGTGTGTGTGTGTGTGTGTATGTATATATATATATATATATATATATATATATATATATATATATATATATATAAAATTTCACTGTTAAGCCTAGTACAGATGATCGGATGAATGATTGTCCGTTTTTATTTTTTTTGTTTGCATTCTAATTTCCATATTGAAAATGAATAGGTTACTAAAGTACGAAAATTCTCGAAGGACAGAATTAAAATTCGGAAGTGATGTATTGTATTGTATTTTCAGACAAAAACTGAAAAAAATTGTAAATCACATTGTTATAATAGCTGTACCCTGGTTGGGGAAAAATAAGATTTCTAGGTTAGTTTATAGTACATTTCATGTTTGTAATAAAAAATTATACTTCTTGAAATGTTAGCAAATACCTAATTAATCATACGTTAAAGCTGAATTCCAGGTATGGCTGTTTTTACATAGGTACATTGATCCAGCTTAGACCAATGCATGTGCCATACCTGGCTGATACCTGTAGTAGGCACTTCTGCTACCATGATTATCGCTAGCTTTCCAATCCCAGGCTGAGTGGCTGCCCTGCTCCTTAATGAACACAGAAGGCTGCTCGCTTGGGTGCCACTCTGAGAACATTTTGCATTCTCTCAGTGAATGCAAAGTGTTCTCTGATAGTGGAGATTGTGGTGTCACTAGCCCGCAGCTCCACTCTGTGCAATCAGGAAACACTTTACATTCATTAAGAATAATTACAAGGTGCACTCTGGATTGAATAAGGAAGGTTTTTATTGCCGTCTGTGTCGGCATTGTGGATATTTATCCTCTTTGTCATGGTGACTACTGTCAGAATGTGAGTACTTATCCCAAAGTTGTCACCAGAACAGTAGGTGAGGGTAAATCTTCCAATGAAGACAACAGTTCTGGTGACAGCTGTCTAAGAGGGGAAGTCCCCTAACTCTGTAGAGATTTCCTCTCACTATCTGTTGTGTTTCTGGAACAGGAAGTAAATAAATCTTTACCAGTGGTGAACCGACAGGGGTTTTAATCATTCCCATCGCTATTTAAAACTAAAATATAAAAGGTTTTGGATATACAGTACATGCACTTTTAAACACCTGTTGTTATATATATAATTCAACTGAAACCCTTTTGTGTGAAAAAAAAACCAAACCTACAAGGATAAACTTGCTTTGCTTGGTAGAATATGATAGCTTTCTTGTTAACTGTTTTACCATTTGTGAAAAAGGCAAATGGAAGAAAGTGATCTCATGCTACCAAACAGATAAAATCACCTTTTTATGAATTTGTGACAAGGATGAAATAAATTCTTTAATATTCATAAGCATTGCAGTCTCATTGCCAGTAGGCACAGCCATTGAAGAAAAGGCCCTAAATAGGTGTCAGCTGTAATTTTGTCATTCTCTGCCTGGTTGCTGGGATTTCTCCAGCCTTGTTATTAGACTGTGCATGCATTCATCTCTGAATGCGACTCGTATCAGTTCCTAAAAAAAAAAAAAAAAAAGTAAAAAAAATGTTCAGCACCTGTCATTTAAAAAATAAAACAAAAAAAAAAAACAACCTCAAAAAACAGGTATGGGTAACATACCGTCTAGTCTTACAGAGTGCCCAGTAGGGGTGCAACGGATCAAAAATCTCACGGATCGGATCATTTTCGGATCAGCCAAAAAAAAACGGCACCACACAAATCTTGTTACACCCACCGGAGTTTTAGATTTAAAAGCTATTTTCAACACAAAACCGACCTTATATGCATAAATACAGTATTTGTGCATATAAGCTCCTTTTTGTGTTGAAAATAGCTTTTAAATCTAAAACTACGGTGGGTGTAACAAGATGTCTGCTTGCCCCCTTCTCACTCTATCATTATTGTACTGTGCAGGAGTGTGGGGTGTAGCAAGATGGCGGCGACAAAACATCACTTCCTGTCGAGACAGCGGCCGCTTTCAGGTGTACCAAGATGGCCGCCGCTCCAGAGCTAGGCCAAAGCCGCGGCCTTTCCTATGGCCGAGGCTGCAGAGTGCTCTGCGGATCACGGGTGTGCCGATCCGCGGAGGGTGATCCGTACGGATCACGGATCGGCAACAATCCGTTGCACCCCTAGTGCCCAGTAACCCTCAAAATCCCAGGGTCTCTAATCTGCAGGCTTCAACATTTCCTGATACTGTCTGAATCGCCCACTCAAACGGTTTTCTATAGGCCTGTCATTGTGATAGTCTAATGGCCTGTAGGGAGGTGTTGGGGCCCCCAGCCTTTAAAACTATTGGGTAACCTGGAATTGTGCAGAATAGGGTGCTTCCTTAGCTGTCCGCAGGTACTTTAGGAGAGATTTATTAAAGCTGGAGAGGGCAAAATCTTGTGCAGCTCTGCATAGAAACCGGCTTTCAGGTTTTTGCCAAAGCTTAATTGAACAAACTAAAGTTAGAAGCTGATTGGCTACCAGACACAGCTGTACCAGATTCTGAGTTTTCCAGTTTTAGTAAATCGCCCCCTTTGTGTTTTAAGACTTAAAATTATAGTCAGTTTACTTTTTTTTTCTTTTTTTTATACTTGTTTTTTTCGCATTGATAAAAAAAATAAAAACCTTTGCAGTCTGTCACATTTAGAAGGAATACAGAAAAGTAAAACCTGTGTCTGTAATATACAACATGTTTTGCCATGTCACTGACTCTGGATTTAGCTTGTCAGTCAGCATAACGTAGTGGAGAGTTGGGCACAGCAAATGTCAGGGTGTCCTAACTGCACGTTAACTATTCCTACACTATTTCTTAAGGAAAAAAGGTAAATTTAAATTTGGAATGCCTGTTGGTTTTTAAGAACTGTTCCTGCTTTTTCATTAGACTGGAGTTTTTTATTACCTAATGCCAGAGCTATGTTTCTTAGATCATATTGTGTCCGGACAGAAACTGTGATACAATTCATTGATTTACTAGTAAAATGTCAAGGCATTTTTTACCAGAGTGTAAAAGGCAGGTCATACAAATTTTATCCAATCAAAAAAAGCCTTCATACCTCCCTTTTTTTTTTTTTTTTAAATTCTTCCTTTACGCAAGAGAAAAATTCCATCGCTAAGAAATTTTTTTTTTGCAAAACTGGTAATGTACTTTTTATGTGCCTAAAAACTGGTTTTACAACTACACGGAACTACACATGTTGATTATCATCACAGGCAGGATTATATTTTACCTACCTATAAAAGTATACCAAAATTGTCACTGGGCAACAAAAAAGGATCACTAATGAAAGAAAGTAAACCGTGAGAAGGATTGTACTTGGAGAAACAGAAATATATACACACTCTATAAGAGGACATTAAACTTCACACATTACAGTTGTACTCTTAGGCAGATTTAAAAGACGTGCATTATTAATGTTTTTTCTAAATAGAACTAATGTAAGTACCTTTACCTGAACTTGACTCGATTTGTGGTCACCTGTACAGCAGCTCTATTCTATATCTAATGAGCTATTCATGTTAACTGGTTGCAAATGTGCTTACAAGGACCATGGAGAGCCGGTCACAAGCCCCTGTTATGAGAATTGGATGTGGGAAAACCCAGATCCAATTTGCAATAGTGTGAACCCAGCCTTAAAGTGTAACTAAAAGTTTTTTTTTTTCTTTTTTCCATTGTGGATAGAGTAAGGGAGGGTTCTAACCCCTGTGAGTTGCTTTTCCCATCTTTGTCCCCTAAGAGAGATTTCCCTTCACTTCCTGCCCCATAGCCAAAACAGGAATTGAGAAGAAATCCCTCCAAAGTGAGGGAATCCCAGGGTGTCACCATAACTAGCGTCCACATTGGAAGAGAGTAAATTGTATTTCTGAATGTTATTTCTTCCTGGAGAGATTACATTCTGGATAATATAGAACACTAATGTTTTTTTTTTTTTTTTTATAAATTGTTATATTTTAATCCTACAATATGGTCATTAAAAACCCTGAAATTACTGGAAGTAAACTATGAATCCATCACATTGCTTCCAAAACATCACAAACTGTATGGATCACATTACAAAATCCCAACTGGCTCTGCGATGGCTTTCTATAGGGTCCGTTTGCTAGCATTGAAATAATTGCTTGCTGTGTTGCTGATTAGTAAATAACTATATTAGATAATAGAGACAATTAAAACAACTCCCAGCATGCAGTTTTCCTGTTGTAACACGATCTGGTGTTGCTATGCACTACTCGGATGTAAAATTTAAAGTTGAATTACTGGCAGATATAGAAAGCACTATTTATTCAAATAATATAGTAATTAAAAAGGTTTTTTTTTTCATGGCATTAGCATAAGTACCCGACTATACCTAAATGGCCACCCTCTGTACAAAACTGTGATAAAACAGTGTTTTTTTGAATAGACAACGTTCACTTTAACTATCACCTAAATTTTACTTTTCTGTGCCTTACAGTTGCATGTTTTATTACATTTCAGGTTTAACAGGGCTTCTCTGATAAATGTGGGCTTTTTAGAGAGTGGAAATGAAACAGACTACATTGCTATGCATGATGTTGACCTGCTACCTCTTAACCCAGAACTGGATTATGGGTTTCCAGAAAAGGGACCTTTCCATGTGGCTTCCCCAGAACTTCACCCCCTGTACCATTACAAGACCTATGTTGGAGGGATCCTCCTCCTCACCAAACAGCATTATGAACTGGTGAGTATGCTTTACTTTCTCATTCTTAACCATTTGACCTCCGGTAGATTTACCCTTCTTCATGCCGAGGCCTTTTTTAACAATATGACACTGCGTTACTTTAAAGCAAAAGTATAACTTCCGCTTATCTGTCTCCTCCCCTCCTCTGGTGCCACATTTGACACCTTTCGGGGGGGGTGCATAAATGTTTTTGACAGGTACCCTATCCCCACTTCCGTCTGGCCCCCTTCCTCCTTCCTTCCCCCTACTGTTGCGCCAGTAGGAGAGCGCAGCCACGCTTCACGCATGCGTAGTAGGGACCCAATGAAAAGGCTTCACTGCCAGGTTCCCTTACTGGCAGTGGTGTCGACAGCTTACTCTGGACTCCAGAAAAGGTAAGTGTCCTAATATTAGGACCCCTTTCACACTGGTGGCGCGTTCGCGGTAAAGCACCACTCATTTTAGCAGCAATTTACTGCTGTTTAAGCGATGCTTTTGCTGTGCTTTCAGGCCACTAGCAGGGCACTTTTAACCCCAAAAAAGGGGTTGAAAACTCCAGTTTTTTGCCACTTTTAAGGCGCTTTGAAAGCGCTGCCCATTCATTACAATGGGCAGGGGCAATTTGGGAGCGCTGTATACAGCACTCTCCTACAAGCTTTAACAAGTGCTTGGTTGGACATTGAAAGAAGTCACAAGACTGCTATATACTACTGATGAGAAAAGGTATTTAGCAGTTTATATTTACTAAAGTAATTGCATTTCCTTGTTCCGTGTACTGTGGGAGACCAGGTATGCAGGGTCCTGGGTTTGGTAACATTTTAACCTCCCTGGCGGTATTCCCGAGTGTGGCTCGGGGTTAAATTTCAGTACCATTAGTGGTAACCCCCGAGCCACACTCGTACTTACCTTGTCACCAGGATCCTGCAATGTCCCCCCGCTGTGTCCTCCGTCGGATCATCCGACCGATGCTCTGTGTGTGATGGGCTCCATTTCCTGCGAGCGTTGTGACGCATGGGGGCGAGGCCGGCAACAAATTCAAAGTACAAAAAACATAACAATCTTACAGATTACATTAATGTATCAAATCGTTTCACATCCCTTTTTGTCCCTAGTGCTTTGTCCATTGCCCTGCCTGCACTTACTGTTCTTTTTGCCTGGAAACTTGATTGTCCATGGCAACTAAAAATGTTCTTTTTCTTCTTCCTTCTTTCTTCCTCCTTCTCCGAATACAGGTCCACCTCCATTTTTAAACATACATTTTAACTGCTTCCAGGCCGCCTACCGCACATTTACTGCGGCAGGGCGGCCCAGCTGCACAAAACAACTTACCTGTATGTTGTTTTAGGGTCTGGGACCCGCCGATCGTTCGCTGGAGAGGCAGAACGCCTTTCTGTCATAGAGAAAGAGAGAGATTTTGTGCTCCTGCTAATCAGGAACTCCATTGTATCTCTTCCTCCAGTCAGTCCACCCCCCACATTAAAATCACTCCCTAGGAGCACACTTAACCCTTTCATTGCCTCTGGTGTTGACCCCTTCCCTGCCAGTGTCATTTATACAGTGACAATGCATTTTTTTTTTTAGCACTGGTCCCCAAAAAGTGTCGGTGTCCAATTTTGTCTGCCAAAATATCGCAGTGCTGCTAATAATCGCTGATCACCATCATTACTAGTAATAAAAATGCCATAAATCTGTCCCATAGTTTGTAGACGCAGTAACTTTTGTGCAAACCAATCAATATACGCTTATTGGGATTTTTTTAACCACAGACATATAGAAGAATACATATTGGCCTAAATTGATGAAGAAATTAGTTTAGTTTTTTTTTTTTTTTTGTATGTTTTATAGCAAAAAGTAAAAAATATTTTTTTTTCAAAATTATCGGTTCTTTTTTTGATAGTGCAAAAAATAAAAACCCCAGAGGTGATCAAATGCCACCAAAAGAAAGCTCAATTTGTAGAAAAAAAAGCATAAATTTTGTTTGGGTACAGCGTCGCACAACCGCACAATTGTCAGTTAAAGCAACACAGTGCTGTATCTTAAAAAATGGCCTGGTCATTATGGGGGCGACACCTTTCGGGGCTGAAGTGGTAGATCATATTATTTTTCTTTTTTTTATTATTATTTTTTTCTTGGGGTGGGGGGGGGGGGGGGGTGTTTAATTTTTACTTTTTTGCCTTGTACAGAGGCAAAAAACAAGAACAGAACTCTGTGTACGAATACTGATCTGACCACAAAACTATAGAGACTAATACATAGGATGTGCCAGGTAGTTAATCCTTCTATTTGTTGGTAAAAATAAATGTAAAACAGCGATAACAATCACCATGCAGTTCGTAAAAGAGCCATTTACTGTATTTTCTCAATTACCATCACCACAAGAAAGATACATGTGGGGATTGAAGAGATTCAAGTTGTAGCAAATCTTATATAGTGAAAACCATATTTGAGCTACTGTGTGTTGCCCCTTTTAACCATTGCCCAAAGTACTGTATTCAGAACAATCAGCTAACAATGACTGATTTGTGCAAATGTTTGTTGAGCATGTAAAGCGTGGCATAATTGTAGGTACTGCTATAAACAAGCCCTAGGAAGGCCCAATTTGTCTTATAGTTGTTAAAAACGACTTGAGTGCATTTTGGCAAGGACCTGGAGAAGATAAGTTATACCTCTGGACAACCACTGATCAAGAACCCCTAGCAGGAATACCACCGATTTGTGACTCACAATACATTCCATAAGGACATGAGTGGGATTGACAACAGTCTTGTTTGTAAGGCCCACAAGAAGCTGACCTGCGCAGCCAGGTAATACAGACGTATATTGGGGAGTGCAAGGCCTCCCATATTCAAGGGCCTTTGTAATATTACTTTAAGTCTAGGGGGACCTTGTTTCCACAACAGCTGACAGATCAAGGTGTTTATAATGGAAAACCAGCGCCCAGGTATCCATAAAGGGGCATTCTGCAAAACATAAAGTAGTTGAGCAAGCCATTTCATTTTCGCCAGATTAACTAGCTTTTGCCTTTTAAGACGTAACTTATCAGGGGTAATGGGTTAATAGCGCAATAATCTGAGAGATTATCTAAACAATTCCATTACCTCCAGTAATGTTGCTTCTGCAGGAAGAGGTGCCATAAGTGTGAGGCAAGAATGTGTAATTATCGCAATTTATCTCTAGGCCCGAAAATAAGCCAAACTTTCATATCAAGGTAATAAATTGGAGAGAGGTTCAGTTACCTTATTTTTTAATACATGATGCATTGTCAGTGTAAAGAACAATTTTCTCCTCCAAGCTACCCCTTCTAAAACCACCTATAACAGGTGATCCTCTTACTCCAATAGCGAGTGGCTCCATCGCCAGGGCTAACGGGAGGGGTGCCCTTCTGGTGCCCCGCGAAGGGTAAAAGATGACAGCTCTGCTCGTTCACACTAATTTGTGAGGTTTAGCCAACAGAAGTTTTATCCAAGATGGAAATTTCAACCCAACGCCAAATCTGCACAGGACTTCCCATAATAAAGGCCACTCAATGCTGTTTAAGGCCTTGGCTGTGTCTAGTTACTATATGGCCCTGTTGCTGCTGCTGCATGTCAATGGAAGAAGATCTGCCCAATATAAAGCCTGACTGGTCAGGGTGCACCAACTTGGGCATATATTGTGTGGGACAATTGGCCAAGACCTTCACCGGCAGTTTAGTGTCAGCATTAATAAGGGATATAGGCTTGTAGGCGTCTGGCTTGGTAGAATCCTTACCCAGTTTGGGTTATAGAAAAACATTGACACTGTACGTGAATAGGGGAGAGAAGGCCTAAATCAAGTGAACAGTCTCTATGCCTTTTAGTAAATTAACCTTATTTCTACTTGGAGCCACAGCTGCTTAAATCCAGAAAGAAAACAATGCTTTGATAATGAGAATAGTACAGTAATAATTGCAACTGGAAATGATTTATCCCAGAGAAAGGGGTCACATAAGTAGGTATGGGAGTCTTCATTTTCTGTTCTCTTTATAAATTGTATGTTTGTTTGTTTTTTTGTTCTAAACCCCAATGATTCATCCCTAGTAAGGTATGTGAGCCTGTAACTACCAAACTATGCACAAAGTTACACCCAAATAGGGTGTGAAGGTGGTTATCAAATAGATGTAATTCAGTAAACCATTATCCAAATAATTCTAAAAATTCACTAAACTCTTCCACTGACCTTTCACCAGATTATTTTACAATATTTTAGTAATTACCATCATAAACCAGAGAGATGCACACATTACTTTAGATCTATATGTGCACTAATATCCATATTAAAGCGGAGTTCCACCCAAAAATGGAACTTTCGCTTTTCTGGTCCCCCCCGGTGTCACATTTGGCACCTTGGAGGGAGGAGCATATATCTGTCCAAGCCATCCACGGGTATCTATGCCACTTCTGGCGCCTTCTCCGCCCCCCCCCCCCCCCCGTCTTCTGGGAGACACACAGGTCCCAGGAGACAGCAGGGACCAGTGGAATCGCGCAGCATGAGTCGCGCATGCGCAGTAGGGAACCATGAAGTGAAGCTGCAAGGCTTCACTTCCTGATTCCCTCACCGAAGATGGCGGCGGCAGCACCCTAGAGCAGAGGGACAGATCGGCTTCAGGTGCCGACATCACGGGCGCCAAGGGACAGGTAAGTGTCCTTATTTTAAAAGTCAGCATCTGCAGTATTTGTAGCTGCTGCCTTATACAAAAAAAATTTGGCGGAACTCCGCTTTAAATTACAAACAAGCTCACTATCACATAGCAAATATCTGAAGTAGCCAAAAATTCTTACTGTGTTCCCATGAGTCTTTTGCAAAAAGAAATGAAAGGCAGCCTCCTAGTCTGAGCATGTACAGTGAATATAAAATGTTTGCACACCCCTGTTAAAATGTAAGGTTTCTGTGATGTAAAAAAAATGAGACAAAGATAAATAATTTCAAATTTTTTGCCACCTTTTTAATATGACTTATGAACTGTACAACTGAAATCCTTTTTTTTGGGGGGGGGGTACAAATAATGTGGTTCCTTAAGTGTGCACACCCTCTTTATAACTGGGGTTGTAGCTGTGTTCAGAATTAAGCTATCACATTCAAACTCATGTTAAATAAGAGTCAGTACACACCTGCCATCTTTTAGAGTGCCTCTAATTAACCCCAAATAAAGTTCAGCTGTTCTAGTAGGTCTTTCCTGACATTTTCTTAGTCGCATCCTACAGCAAAAGCATGATCCACAGAGAGCTTCCAAAGCATCAGAGGGATCTCATTGTTAAAAGGTATCAGTCAGGAGAAGGGTACAAAAGAATTTCCAAGTAATTCAATCTACAATGGAACACTGTGAAGACAGTCATCATCAAGTGGAGAAAATATGGCACAACTGTGACATTACCAAGAACTGGACCTCCCTCCAAAATTGATGAAAAGGGAAGAAGAAAACTGGTTAGGGAGGCTGCCATGAGGCCTACAGCAGCATTAAAGGAGCTGCAGGCATATCTGGCAGGTACTGGATATGTGGTACATGTGACAACAATCTCCTGTATTCTTCATATGTCTGGGCTATGGGGTAGAGTGGCAAGACGGAAGCCTTTTTTTTTACGTAGAAAAACATCCAAGCCCGGCTAAATTTTGCAAAAAACACATCTGAAGTCTCCCAAAAGCATGTGGGAAAATGTGTTCTGGTCTGATGAAACCAAGGTTGAACTTTTGGGCCATAATTCCAAAAGATATGTTTGACACAAAAACAACACTGTACATGACCAAAAGAACACCATACCCACATTGAAGCATGGTGGTGGCAGCACCATGCTTTGGGGCTGTTTTTCTTCAGCTGGAACAGGGGCCTTAGTCAAAGTAGAGGGAATTATGAACAGTTCCAAATACCAGTCAATATTGGCACAAAACCTTTAGGCTTCTGCTAGAAAGCTGAACATGAAGAGGAACTTCATCTTTCGGCATGACCACGACCCAAAGCATACATCCAAATCAACAAAGGAATGGCTTCACCAGAAGATTAAAGTTTTGGAATGGCCCAGCCAGAGCCCAGACCTGAATCTGATTGAAAATCTGTGGGGTGATCTGAAGAGGGCTGTGCACAGGAGATGCGCTCGCAATCTGACAGATTTGGAGTGTTTTTGCAAAGAAGAGTGGGCAAATATTGCCAAGTCAAGACGTGCCATGCTGATAGACTCCTACCCAAAAAGTCTGAGTGCTGTAATAAAATCAAAGGGTGCGTCAACAAAGTATTAGTTTAAGGGTGTGCACACTTATGCAACCATATTATTTTAGTTTTTTTATTTTTACTTCCCTCCACCTAAAAGATTTTAGTTTGTTGTTCAACTGAGTTGTGCAGTTTATAGGTCAAGATAAAGGTGAAAAAAGTTTTGAAATGATTGTTTTGAATCTTTGTCTCATATATTTTTATTTTTTTACATCACAGAAACCTGACATTTTAACGGGTGTGTAGACTTTTTATATCCACTGTAACTAGTGTGTTTGAGTAGAGTGCTTTGTTTTGCTCTAGTATATAAATCTCTATATCAATCATGTTGTTGGGTATCTTTTAGATTACTGGTGCCCAACCTACAGCCATTTGGCATTTAATGTGCAGTCATCTATGCCCCTCAGACAGTCTGTTTTGGTACTTAAACCAATGAAGTAAATTTGTTATTTAGCCTGTTTTCTGTCTTTGCTATCTTGCTACACAGATGGTGTGTATCTCCTTTTTTGTTTTTTTGTTTTTTTTAATGTGGCTTGTAGTATAAGCCATGTTTGTTAAGGGACTAGAATGGTGATCCCTAGCAGTCTCGTATATTGTGTCCCCAGTCTGACTGTGCTACTAGCAGGTAAAACTAATAAAAATGCTTGTATAGACAAGCCTTAAAGAACGCTGATTATAGCAATGCTGTTCTAGGCTCATAATTCAGTGGTGGAGACTTTTATTATAGTGGGTAAAGCTCGGTGTCATGAACTGCAAAAGCCCCTCGAGACATTTTGACGCATGTCAAGAATAAATGATCAGTGTGTGCTTTTTTGTTTTCTAGTCTTTGGCAGACTTCCTGTTTTGTGTGCCACATAATGACATGACATGACACTGAGCTAAAGAGCTGAGAAGCTAACTAAATGTAAAAGAGGAACAAGATAATTTATTTATAAGCAAAAACCTTTGGGAGAAGAAAGAACCTTTGTTGAACCGTTTTTTCCACTGAGAGTCTGCTCAGTTTTTTTTTTTTTATCCAGGTTGGCCTGGAAATTTATCACATTTTTTTCACGTGCACCTATAACACACACTAGGCTGCAAAATTTAAAATACCTTCCTCCAAATAAAAAAAATAAAATTATAGCAAGAGGATAACTTTTAAAGGTTATATTTGCTTGATTCTCCCTATACTCAACACTTTAGGTCACTTATCTCCGTAGCATCAATGGTTTCTTGAAGGTATCCCCAAAAAAACATTCTCCATTTGAACATTGACCCTGGTCATGTTGTCATGTATCTGCATGGATTGATAGCCAACCCCCCCCCCCCCCACGCCTATGAATCCTTACTGGCTCAACCGTTCTATTTTCTGTACTCTGTAACAGACACTGGAACTATGATTGCCTCAGGTAATCTTTAATCTTGCAAATTTCTTTTAAACTAACCTACCGCACCCCCCCTTTCAGGACTATGGAGTATAAACATGGTTGCCGTTATCTGTACTAACTGTTCTACCACTTGTAATGTATTCTGTGCTGTACTATGCTTGTTACTTTCAATATGTTTAATGTTTCTGCTGCAACAAAAAAAAAATCTCTTGTTTACCGTTCAAAATGGCTCATCTCTAATTTACACATACAACAACATAACTTGCAGGATTGACTTATCCTCTACTCTCTCCCTCTCTGCCAGCCCTTTTCAGATGAGTTTGGAGAGGAAGTTTAATTTCTATAACATATACACTGTGACCCAAACTAAATTGACATGTGCCGCTCAAGGCTCCACCGGGTCCTCTTATATAGCAACCGCTTGGAATGCAGACCAGGCCAGAGCTCGTTCCAGATCTAGACATCTAATGGAAAAGGTCCTGGAAGTCGCACATCTCTGCAAAACTCAGTAAGGTGTGTGACCACCTCAGCTCGGTCTCCAACCAGACCACACCCCCAGCATGTTTTATTTCACCCACGCAGCTTAGTCATGGGGATCCCCATGATCCCTTATAAACTAAAAGAAAAATGCATGCCTATTTCATAAGGGAATATATCACAATGTACTAAACCAGTGTTTCTCAACTCCAGTCCTCAAGGCGCACAAACAGGTCATGCTTTCAGGCTTTCCATTATTTTGCACAGGTGATTTGATCAGTTTCACTGCCTTAGTAATTGGCACAGCCGTTTCATCTGAGGGAAATCCTGAAAACATGACCTGTTGGGGCGCCTTGAGGACTGGAGTTGAGAAACACTGTATTAAACAAACAGTAAAACCAAAGATAATTTGTTGCAGTGGATTTCTGCTCTGTGCCCTTTTTTAGACCTTTGCTTTGGGATAGTTGTAGTCTGTCATATCAGTTATGCTGGGAGATCATATGCAACTGTAGGTATAGACTAGCGTATATATTGCCAATAATATTTACGTTATTTGTATCCTATTTTATCTCTACAGTGTAATGGAATGTCAAATCGGTTTTGGGGATGGGGTCGTGAAGATGATGAGTTTTACCGAAGAATCAAAGGAGCTGGTCTCCAGGTAACCCCTAGCATATTCTTGTTTTCTGTGAATTAAATCTTTTAAAACCAGACCTGTGTGGAAAGAGGAACTACTAAACAGGTAATCGGATCAGACAGCTGATGTGATAAGCTAGTACCACTTACCTTCGATCTACAGCACCACCCAGAGCCCTCCAACTGTTTCTACATTTTCTCTTACCAGTGACCCAATCACACAATGCACTGCCTGGGGCCATAGTGTTCTTTAACCAAATCTGCATATTGCCACATGATAGCAAAATATCCAGATTGGTATTTATACATAATAAATGTGTACATATAAAAAATTCTGTATGTATTTGCCTTTACCTATGGTAACCATAAGCATGGTTGTACTCTGCAGCTGCTCACAAAGCTCGTCTGAGTCAGCCAACTCATTGAAAATTAATTTTGACATCCTATCTCAGTAGTTGGAAAAAAGACCCTGTTACTAACCTAAAAAATCTGATAAAAATCACACAAGTATTTTAAATGCTTACTACTTTCCCATAAATTATTATTATTTTTTTTTTCTTTTAATCACTTCCAATGTGCCTTTGAACGTGCTATAAAAACTGACTTGTTGTCGATTTCCCTAGCACAGCTCCCTCCCCACTTCTATAAGTGTCTAACTACCGTTGTGCTGACCTAATTCCTCCAGCCCTCCCTTCACCCAACAACATAAACTTGCATAGTACAGTGGAACCCTGGATTACAAGCATAATCCGTTCCAGGAGAATGCTTGTAATTCAAAGCATATCAAAAGCGAGTTTTTCCATAGAAGTCAATGGAAACGAAGATAATTTGTTCCACATTGACTTCTATTGCATGCGATACCGCATGTGGCCACAGGTGGGGGGGGGGCACTGGAGAGCCTCAGAAATACTCGGGGACAGCTCGGCTGAACTCGGAAAGCCTCAGAAACACTCGGGAACCGAGTTTTTCCGGGTATTTCCGAACGGCTCTGAACCGCTCCGAGTGTCCCTGGCGCCCCTGGCCAAATGCGGTACTGCACACCCCATTAGCTTGAATTCTGTTCGTGTTGCGAGACAACACTCGCAAACCGAGTCAGAATTTAAAAAAAAAAGTTGCTCGTCTTCAAAATGCTTGTTAACCGCGTTACTCGTTAACCAAGGTTCCACTGTATGTGAAATTACTGCACTTACCAAACAAGTGTGATGCAGCAGCTAGCACTACAATGTGACAACAATTGAAAGATGGTAAGTGAATAAAGTGCAGCGCTGAATAGCAAAAAATATATATCTGTATGACAGATCTAAAATGTATGCTATATAAACGTAATATATAAAAACTGGTGCAACAAACCATATAAAGATAGACTGCATGAACAGTAAATCATAAATGGCAGTAACATGTAAACAGTGACTCAATGTTATAGTGCATAAATATAAACAAGTGTGTGCAGACTAAATTCAAAGATGACACAAAAACATTTGTGCAATGATATAACGTCATTAAGGTGAATAAGGGTGAGTTCAGTTTATGACCCCCATGTTTGAATATCCATTGGATGGGACAGCTGCATGCCATGCCAGAACATTCGGTGATTCATACTAGAGTTCCAGTTTCCTACTTCCAAGCTTGGCCGACTCGCTGCTGCTGGCACGTGGGTCCACAGTTTCTGGCAAATGTACCTATCCCTTACCCCAGGTGGAAGACGCACTATCCTGGGGGATCTGACATAATTTTTGGTTTACCATTTGCTTGTGGTTCCAGACTTGGATCCTACTTTATCGGCTTGGCTCAGTGTGGACTATTCAGCAGACCACGTTGGGTCTCTAATTGAACTTACCCTTATTCACCTTAATGACTTTACTTCCAGCTTTAGTAAATAAAGCCAATTGTGTACTTAAAAGTGGGGTATGCCTGTATATCATTGCACATATGTTTTTGTGACATCTTTGAATTTAGTCTGCACACAATTTTTTATATTTATCCACTATAACTCTGTTTACATGTTACTGCCATTTATGAGTTACTGTTCATGCAGTCTATCTTTATATGGTTTGTTGCACCAGTTTCTATATATTCAGTTTATATAGCATACATTTTAGATCTGTCATACAGATATATGTTTTTTGCTATCCAGCGCTGCACTTTATTCACTTATAAACTTATATGTACTTTTTCTAGAGCAGCAATGGGGAACACTTTACAGTGTCCCTTGGGTGACAGCTCTTATGCCCCGTACACACGGTCGGACTTTGTTCGGACATTCCGACAACATAATCCTAGGATTTTTTCCGACGGATGTTGGCTCAAACTTGTCTTGCATACACACGGTCACACAAAGTTGTCGGAAAATCCGATCATTCTGAATGCGGTCACGTAAAACACGTACGGGACTATAAACGGGGCGTGGCACTTTGTCCGTCGGATTTGTGTACACACGATCGGAATTTCCGACAACGGATTTTGTTGTCGGAAAATTTTATATCCTGCTCTCAAACTTTGTATGTCGGAAAATCCGATGGAAAGCGTCCGATGGAGCCCACACACGGTCGGAATTTCCGACAACATGCTCCGATCGGACATTTTCCATCGGAAAATCCGACCGTGTGTACGGGGCATAAGTCTGCAGTGGCTGCTATCGCAACCAAGATGGCGGTGCCCAGCCGCAGTCTCAGGCTTTCAGGTGTCTACAAGGGAGTTTTTTTTTTTTTTTTACAGGTAAATAACATGCATAGAATACATTAAATGCACAAATAATTGTATGGGAAGATTTTAGTTGAAATGAATAGTCTGTTAAGTAGTCAGGCAGAGTCATTGTAGAAGCTGTGCTTCCTTATTAGTAAGTAGATTAGTAATTTTTTTTATCTTTTATTTTTTTTGCTTTTTACCATTCAAGTCTGAGTTGATGCTACCTGTGTGACTGATAACCTTATCTTCCAACCGGTTAAGCCCCGTACACACAGGCAGAATGTCAGGAGACATTCCTGCCTGTGTACAGTGGATATAAAAACTCTACACACCCCTGTTTTAAAATGTCAGGTTTCTGTGATGTAAAAAAAATGAGACAAAGATCAATCATTTCAGAACTCTTTCCACCTTTTAATGTGACCTATAAACTGTACAACTCAATTGAAAAACAAACTGAAATCTTTAGGGGGGGGGGAGTAAAAAAAAAAAAAAAAAAAAAACTAAAATAATGTGGGTGCATAAGTGTGCACACCCTTTTATAACTGGGGATGTAGCTGTGTTCAGATCTAAGCAATCGCATTCAAACGCATGTTAAATAGGAGTCAGTACACACCTGCCATCATTTAGAGTGCCTCTGATTAACCCCAAATAAAGTTCAGCTGTTCTAGTAGGTCTTACCTGACATTTTCTTGCATCCTACAACAAAAGCCATGACCCACAGAGAGCTTCCAAAGCATCAGAGGAATCTCATTGTTAAAGTTAGAATTTCCAAGGCATTACATATACCATGGAACACAGTGAAGACAGTCATCATCATGTTGAGAAAATATGGCACAACAGCGACATTACCAAGAAATGGACGTCCCTCCAAAACTGATGAAAGACTAGAAGAAAACTGGTCAGGGAGACTGCCAAGAGGCCTATAGCAACATTAAAGGAGCTGCCGGAATATCTGGCCAGTACTGGCTGTGTGGTACATGTGACAGCAATCTCCCATTTTCTTCCTATGTCTGGGCTAAGGGGGAGAGTAGCAAGACGAAAGCCTTTTCTTATGTAGAAAAACATCCAAGCCCGGCTAAATTTAGCAAAAAACACATCTGAAGTCTCCCAAAAGCATGTGGGAAAATGTGTTCTGGTCTGATGAAACCAAAGTTGAACTTTTTTGCCACGATTCCAAAAGATATGTTTGGTGCAAAAACACTGCACATCAGCAAAAGAACACCATACCCACAGTGAAGCATGGTGGTGGCAGCATCATACTTTTGGGCTGTTTTTCTTCACCTGGAACAGGTGACAGCCTCAGTCAATGTAGAGGGAATTATAAACAGTTCAAAATACGAGTCGATATTGGCACAAAACCTTCAGGCTTCTGTTAGAAAGCTGAACACGAAGAGGAACTTCATCTTTCAGCATGACAGCGACCCAAAGCATACATCCAAATCAACAAAAGAATTGCTTCACTAGAAAAATATTAAAGTTTTGGAATGGCCCAGCCAGAGCCTAGACCTGAATCAGATTGAAAATCTGATGAACTGAAGAGGGCTCGATGTCCTCGTAGTCTGACAGTTTTGCAGTATTTTTGCAGAGCGAGTGGGCAATTATTGCCAAGTCAAGATGTGCCATGCTGATAGTCTTTTTGGGTATAAGTCTGAGGGCTGTAATAAAATCAAAAGGTGCTTCAACAAAGTCTTTAACCCTTTCACGCCTACGTCTGATATTTGTTGCTTAGAAGTTAAAATCAGTATTTTTTGCTAATATATATATATATAATGAGCAGAGACCCTAGAGAATGGTGATCGTTGCAAGGTTTTCTGTCACACGGTATTTGCGCAGCGGTCTTTTTCAAATGCTTTTTTTAGGAAAAATGACCTTTTCATTAATTAAAAAAAAAAACGACTAGACAGTAAAGTTAGCCAATTTTTTTTGTATAATGAGAAAAATGATGTTATGCTGAGTAAATAGATACTGAACATGTCATGCTTTGAAATTGCGCACACTCTTGGAATGGCAACGTCACTGCGGTACCTAAAAATCTTCATAGGCGACGCTTTACATTTTTTTTACGGTTACCAGGTTACAGTTTGAGGAGGTCTTTTGCTAGAATTATTGTTCTCACTCTGACGATCGCAGCGATACATCACGTGTGATTTGAAAACTGTTTACATTTGCGGGCATGACTTGCGTATGCGTTTTCTTTGTTGGAAGGAGCTGCTTTAAAAAAATATGTATAATTTTATTTTATTTACTTTTTTAACATTGGGAAGAGTGGCAGAAGGTGGCGTGAGGGGGGGAGTGCCCTCCCGCTTCTTAGGATAACAGCCGAGCAGCTTTAAGTCGCATCGGTTGTTATCACTAAAGAGCCAACTGCTTGCTCTTAGAAAAAAAAAAAAACAGTACCAGGGTGATGCCTGCAGCTGCAGGCATCACCCCGGTTTAACCCCTTCAAGCCATGAACGCAAATTTGCATACAGTCGTCGTGAAAGGGTTAAGGGCGTGCACACTTATGCAACCATATTATTTTAGTGGAAATAGTTGTGAAATGCTTTTATCTTTGTCTCATTTTTTTACATTACAGAAAACTGACATTTTAACAAGGGTGTGTAGACTTTTTATAGCCACTGTATTTTGGTCTGTGCGACAGAAGCCGGCCTATGTGTGCGTTAGTGTACCCAGCTTAAGGGAGATTATTTGTAATGACTCCTGTACTCTGCCTGTTGTAGCTCATCTATAAATTTCTACATTTATTACACTGATTAAGGCCCCTTTCACACTTATACGACTTCAAAGGCGCGTAATTTTACCGCGATTTCACGGCCGCGATTTTGTCGCGATTTTACTGCGATTTGGGAGCAGTACTACTTTGTACGACTTTGCCACATTTTTGGCATTAACAAATGAAAACATACAGTAGTTGGTTTGAATCATAAGGGGGAACTTCACGCCAAGTTTTGAATAAAAAAACTGGCGTGGGTTCCCCCCCCCCGGGGCATACCAGGCCCTTAGGTCTGGTATGGATTGTAAGGGGAACCCCCTATGCCGAATCGGCGTAGGGGTCCCCCCCAAATCCATACCAGACCCTTATCCGAGCACGCAGCCCGGCCGGTCAGGAATGGGTGTGGGGACGAGCGAGCGCCCTCCCCCCCCTCCTGGACCATACCAGGCCGCATGACCTTAACATGGGGTGTAGATGCTGCGGCCCCCCCACCCCAAAGCACCTTGTCCCCATGTTGATGAGGACAAGGGCCTCTTCCTGACAACCCTTGCCGTTGGTTGTCGGGGTCTGCGGGCGGGGGCTTATCGGAATCCGGGAGCCCCCTTTTAATAAGGGGGCCCCCAGATCCCGGCCCCGCACTCTATGTGATTGGGTAGGGGTACCATGTACCCCATACTCATTCACCTAGGGAAAAAAGTGTCAACAAAAAACACAGTACACAGGTTTTAAAGTAATTTATTAGGCAGCTCCGGGGTCTTATTCCGACTTCGGGGGTCCTCTTCCGACTTCGGGGGTCTCTCCGGCGTCTTCTCCCAGTGTCCGCATCTTCTGCCGGCTCCACGGCTATCTTTTGCCAGCGGTGGCCCGGACTTCTGGATCGTCTTCTTCCCTCTTCTCTTCCAGAGATGTTGACACGACGCTCTCTCCAGCTGCAGTGGTCTCTGAACGCTTCGCAACGGACTTATATAGGCAGTGACCCCGCCCCCTTATGCCGTCACAGTCCCTGGGCATGTTGGGACTGTGACGTTTTAGGAGGCGTGGTCACCGGGTGATGACCACACCCCCCTCTGACGGCACAGACCCAGCATGCCCCGGGACAGTGACCTCATAAGGGGGCAGGGTCACCGCCTATATAAGTCCATTGCTGAGCGTTCAGAGACCAATCCAGCTGGAGAGAGTGTTGTGTCAACATCTCTGGAAGAAAAGAAGAAGGCAGAAGTCCGGGCCACCGCTAGCAATTGAGCTGCAGAAGATAGCGGAGGAGCCAGCAGAAGATCAGGACGCGGGAGGGGCCCCCGAAATCGGAAGAGGACCCCCGAAGTCGGAAGAAGACCCCGGAGCTGCCTAATAAATTACTTTAAAAACCTGTGTACTGTGTTTTTTATTGACACTTTTTTCCTTAGGTGAATGGGTAGGGGTACCATGTACCCCATACTCATTCACATAGGGTGGAGGTCCGGGATCTGGGGGCCCCCTTATTAAAGGGAGCTCCCGGATTCCGATAAGTCCCCCCGCCCGCAGACCCCGACAACCAACGGCCAGGGTTGTCGGGAAGAGGCCCTTGTCCTCATCAACATGGGGACAAGGTGCTTTGGGGTGGGGGGGCCCCCGCAGGGTTCCCCTCCCCCATGCCCCAAAGCACCCACCCCCCCCATGTTGAGGGCATGCGGCCTGGTACGGTCCAGGAGGGGGGGGGGGCGGGCGGGCGCTCGCTCGTCCCCACCCCCATTCCTGACCGGCCAGGCTGCATGCTCGGATAAGGGTCTGGTATGGATTTTGGGGGGGACCCCACGCCGATTTTTCGGCATAGGGGGTTCCCCTTAGATCCATACCAGACCTAAGGGCCTGGTATGCCCCTGGGGGGAACCCACGCCGGTTTTTTCATTTAAAACTTGGCGCCGCGTTCCCCCTCAGGATCCATACCAGACAGCTGTCAGCACTGCCTGTCGCACATCGCGAAATGAAAAAAAAGTTTTCTTTTCCCGATGAGCGAGCCAGGCTTGTGCTTACAAAGTCGTACTGAAATCGTGTCTATATTATTCAGGTACGATTTGCATGCTACTTGAGGGTTTAACATTGAGGTCTATGGAGTACAACTCGCATAGAAGTTGGACCAAAGTAGTGCAGGGACTACTTTCAAGTCGGCACGACTTAAAGTCATGCCAATATGAATGTTAGTCATTGAAAATCATGGCGAATGACTTGTCATACGATTTTGCAGTACAAAATCGTGGGACAAGTCGTGTAAGTGTGAAAGGGGCCTAACATATGGAAGCACTTTTAACAATGTGAAATAGCATTAAAATTTACATTAAAGTAAACCTGTGCTCAGACTATGCGCACTAAAGGATTTACATATTCTGAACAAGTAGTAAAACACTTTTTAATGGTTCGTTCACGCCTCAATCCCTACATTTAGTGTGTGTTTCCACATGCGCATTTCCATGCTTTTTAAATGCATTCCAATGTGTTTTTAACTTATTTGCATTCTGGTGCGAAAAAAGCATGCTGCTGCACTTTTCTTTTTATTTGTTAACAACTGGAACAGTTTTTTTTTTTTTTTTTTTTTTTTTTAAATGTACCTGAAAGGATCTGGTGTTAACACGCCCAAAAACAGACCCTTATCCCTGTAGTCATAGGCTGTTATTTACTATTATTTTTTGGTAGTGAATAGCTTCACATTGCAAGCTGCTAGAGAAGTCATGGGCTGGTTAAGAGGTCTTTGGCTGTTTGATAATTCTATGTAAAATGGTTTAATGTCCTTAGTCTGGGCACAAGTGCACTTTAAGGTAAACTGCAAAAAAAAAAAAATATACAGTATAAGCTCACTGGACACTGTATACTAGCTGTACTTCACAGATCTTCAGATTAATCACTACACCTTGGAATAATGCTTGTTAAAACATAGCCTGATTTTATTTAGGGCTCCAACAGATGAATGGGGTGTTGGGGAAGGACATGAGGTGTGTGCACTGTACTCTCCCCGCTGTAAAGTGAACCTGTTACTTTACTGCAAATGGGTAATGTACAATCTAGCTTTAACTCCTTCCTGAAAGGAGCCTGTGTATTACTGTTCCTCAGCACAATGCTCCGTGCTGATGATATGTTGATGGATGGCCTCCCTTTGAAGGCTGCCAGCCGAGACTTTGCAAGGCTACTTGTTTCAGACCCAGCTGTGACTTACAGCTTTGTACCCCACTAACAATTGAGAGCCAATGATATAGCCAGTGGTATGACATGGCAATCACATGCCGCTTCGACAAAGTTGCCAGATGCAAACCATTTATTAAGAAAAAAAATGCTTTAGACTTGCAGAGGCCTCTGTAGCCATTAGATTGCAGTGTGCCTCTGTTTAATACTGTAATTGGTTAACACTTATAGTATTAAAAGTAACAATAGAAGTGTTAAAACATGGTTTAAGTGGCAAAACTAGTTATAAAGTTCTAACCAAGTTAATCAATTCATGCGGACGCAGCTAAACTTGGTCTTCGTATTGAATGCTGGGGGAGGGTAGATGTCCTTTCATCAGCAACAGTAGAAATTATCCAGTAAATTATCATTTACAATAAATTAAGCAATTCAACTGCATGTAATAAGCTCTTAATAATTGAATACTTTCAGCTCTATCGGCCCTCTGGAATAACAACTGGATACCAAACCTTCAGGCACATTCATGACCCCGCATGGAGAAAGAGAGACCAGAAACGGATTGCTTCTCAGAAGCAGGTACACTTATAGCACCAATGAATAGAACCTTTAAGCTCTTCAGTGTTTGTTCTTGCATAGAGAACATGTCATATGCCCTTTCAAAGTTAACTAGTACTGCAATCTACTATACAAAGCATGCACTGAAATGCAGAATTCTGTTCTGTAATCGGACAGGTTTTTATTGAGGCATCGATGAAAATGTTTTCATTTATCTATGGAAAATGGTAAAATTTCTGACAAATTTTCTGT
Organism: Lithobates clamitans; assembly: GCA_037952925.1. NCBI lineage: Eukaryota > Metazoa > Chordata > Amphibia > Anura > Ranidae > Lithobates > Lithobates clamitans. Next base: position 5,024,848 of record JBBGZY010000101.1, read on the forward strand.
AACCATTGTAAACTCTTTTGTTACTAATGAAAAGAAACCAAATAATGTAGTGAAATGAGAATGATATTCTGTATGTCATAAATATCAAAGATTTTAACGGTACTTTCTAGGTAAAAACCTCAGCACATCCCATCATTAAAGTGGGAGTAAATGCCCATGCATGAATTGTACCTATCAGTAAACCTATAATAAGGCTTACCTATAGGCACTGTATATATCTCTTAAACGTGCGCCTTTAAGGAGGTATTTACTGTACATTCAGCTGGTGATGTTGCCGGCGCATACACGTTGAAGGAACAGACACCCTGGCCGTTCCTTAGGAGTCCTGTGCCATAAACCTCATTGTGGCTCCAGCCACTCACACATCCAAAGTCCGTGAACCCGGAAGGAAGACCGGTGATAGCACTGTGCTGGAGCTTCGTTCTAAGGTAAGTTTCACATAGTGTGCTAGTATGGGATGCATACTAGCACATTATAACTTTGCTTTGCAGGTTTTAGAAAATAAAATATAAAATCGTTAGCGGTTTACTAGCTCTTTAAAAGTGCCTGTCTGAAGTAAGCATGTATATAAACCCTCCTGAGGTACACCAAACTAATCCTTTGTATCTTCCTGCTCCAATGTGTAATTCGCATAAAAGGTCCATCAAAAATCCAGATCCATCAGTTGGTATATATGGTAACAGTCTCCTTTCTTGAAGGGGGAACCCACTTTTTTTAATCCAAATTTTCTTTATTCTGCTGTCCATCACTGTTGTGTAAACGAAATAGTAAAATGCCAATTTAATTATAGGCTGTAACACCAAAAAATGTAAGAGTCCAACATGGGACATGAAAATACATATGCAAGACCCGTAGCTGCAGATCGTTTCCCTATAAAATATATCGTGCTGTGTTTTGGTTTGATGGGATAAGTTTACTACTGTAAGTCAGTTTTACCAAATAATACATGTTCTCTCTTCTCTTCTGTACATCCCAGGAACAATTTAAAGTAGACCGTGAGGGTGGTTTACACAGTGTCCAGTATCGTGTGGAATCTCGATCAGAATTAACCATTGGTGGTGCTCCGTGTACAGTGCTGAACGTACTGCTGGATTGTGACATGAGTGATACTCCATGGTGTGTTTTTAACTAAAATCATAAAGTATTTTATGACTCAAAGGACTGAGATAGCCTGGATTCCAGGCAGACATGTGAACCTGTAGTTACATTTTGAACTCTAAAATTTTTGATATATTCTAATAAAATTATGGAAAATCTCATGCTGAGTTGTTACTTGGCCATATACTAGTACATTGCGGCTTTGGTTGCTCCAACATTTAGATAAGTGTTGCAGACAGTTAAACCCTACTATCCTTTTTTGAAGATGGAGACAACCCCATCCTAGCCTCTATTTGGATATGCAGTTGCCTTGGTGCTGCACATGTGATCAACTATGACACCAGCCATTTGAGTTTGCAAGCTGCCACTGGCAACTGATGTTATCACCGGAGACATTTCTTGAATGTAACATATGCTGTGCATGCACCAGATGGCATCATGTAAATTAACACACTGCAGAAAACCAGCACTGGTGTGCTTGGTTAAAGATTTAATAACATTTATTTAGCATTTCTAACTCAAGCCTTCCTTTGGGAAACTTAAATGGGTGCATTTCATTCTGCTTTATGAAAAATTCCTGTAAATATTTATTAATGTGTTTCTGTTTAAGAAGGAAAGGGCTACGTGCAAGGCATACCTGCTCTCAATTTGTTCATGATTAGATCTAACCAGTTGGGAGCATATAGAGTATGGCTAGGTTCACACATGTCCGTTGCAGATTTCCCCTCGTGTTTTCACTGTGAATTTCAAAAGCAGCGGTTCAGCAGTGATTTCAGATATGGTTTTCATTAAATATGGAAAGACAGGCCCACCCCTGATAATGGGAGCTGTAATGTAGCTCTAGCTACTCATGGGACCGAGCCCATCCAGATAAAGAAGGTAATAACTTGATCTAATTTAACGAAAAAAGCATTCGGAAGAAGTACAGGGGTGTGGCGCAAAATATACAAAAATTTTGGGAAGATAGGTCATTTTAATTAGACTCACCTTGCCCACTGAGGTCAATAGCAATGACTTCCAGGCAGAACTCCTTTGGATACACTGCTGGAGGATAGGATATAGATTATCTTCTAAATGGTGCTTTCGATTTTTCTGCACATAGACACCTAGGTATTTAAAGCCTGTCACCCAGTTAAGGGGGGCAGGCAAACTCAAAGGGGTTGCCTCCCGGGTCAAGGAAAATAGGACCGATTTATCCCACTTCACTCTGGGGTTTGACTGACTGAGCCAAACCGGTTAATAATTTCCAAGGCCATCACCAGAAAATGTCAGGCATCTCATAGGTATAGGAGGGTGTTGGCATGCAAGGATACTTTTTCAGTTAAAGGTGGGATTGAAAGACACTGAACCTCAGGAGAGGCTTGCAAGATCAATGGATCAGAGACAAAATAACCTTGTTGAGGCGGGTAGCTAACACTTTTTAATAAGGATCTTGTCATCAGCATTTAAAAGTGAAATGGGTCTGTATGAAGAGCAAAGTTCCGGATCCTTACCGGACTTGGGCACCACAACTATAATCGCTTTAGACAAAGAGGACAGTAAGGAGAATGCTGTCAACAATGCAGATATAACTTCCTATAACCTAACAGCGTGGATCCTCCCCCTCCACATATGGATTTTGAGGGGAACTCCCACACCAATCACGATGAAAGTCGCCGCCGACTGGGGAAAAAAAAGGGTCTGCACCAGTTGCTGGCTCCCACCATCTGTCCGCTCCGCCATCTGACAGCTCTTAAATGACTAATAGGTGACATCGCCGGGTGGCCCTGCCCTTTGTGACATCATGGACCGGTGCAAGCTGGGTTGATATCCCAGTGGTGGGGTAGCCGGGTGGCCCCGCCCCTTAGCTATTTAAGAAATGTCAGATTCAGGTGGCAGTGTTTATTGTGATTGACACTGAATCTACATAGGGGAACATTGTGTTTTTTTTTTTTTTTTTTATATATAAAAGGAATTGTCAAAAACTGTCTTTGTATTACTTTTTGACATACCCCATACTCATTCACATGGAGCGGGGGACAGGGATCTGGGGGCTCACTTGTTAAAGAGGGCTTCCAGATTCCGATAAACCCCCTGCCCACAGATCCCCACAAACACTGGCCCACAAAACCCTGTAACTACAGGCATCATTGAGATATATAACCACTCAAAGTCCACGAAGTCCTATGATGTTGGGCGGGTGGGAAGTGGTTAAAGTGATATTAAAGGTAAATTTATAAAAAAAAATAACAAACATGTTTTACTTACCTGCTCTGTGTAGTGGTTTTGCACAGAGCAGCCCAATCTTCCTCTTCTCGGGTCCCCGGCAGCACTCCTGGCTTCTTCTCTTCTTCGAGTGCCCTCATAGCAAACCGCTTGCTATTAGGCCATCTTGCTTGCTCGCTCCTAAGCCCCACTGTGTGTCCATAAGACACACAGAATGAGGCTCACCCCCCACTCTTTCCTCACTGGCTGTATTTGACACCAGTAGGACCCATTGGCTCCTGCGGCTTTTTCTCAGTCAATACAGAGACCCAGGAGAGCAGCTTCTCTCGTGCACATTGTTGGATTGCATTCAGGCTCGGGTAAGTATTGGGGGCTGCGGAGGGAGCTACATTCTGAAGGTTTTCAAGTTTCATGCAAAGAATGCATGAAGGTAAAAAAAAAAAAACTTTAACCTTTATAACCACTTTGAAGTGGTTGTAAACCTTATACCCTTTACACACGAGCGGACTTTTCGACCGGACTGGTCCGACGGACCGAATCCGGCGGACAATCCAACCATGTCTGGGCTTCATCGGAGCTTCAGCAGATTGTTTCTGTTGAAAATCAGACGGACTTAAGATTTGGAACATGTTTCAAATCTTTACGTCGGAACTCCGCCGGACCCAGTTCCTATCGAGAAATCCGCTCGTCTGTATGCTAGTCCGACGGACGAAAACCGACGCTAGGGCAGCTATTGGCTACTGGCTATAAACTTCCTTATTTTAGGCCGGTCGTACGGCATCACGTACGAATCCGTCGGACTTTGGTGTGATCATGTGTAGGCAAATCTGTTCGTTCGAAAAGTCAGTCGAAAAGACTGTCGGACCTTTGTTGCCGAAAAGTCTGCCCGTGTGTACAGGGCATTAGACTTGAAAAATTAGTGATGCATGACTCGCTCTTAATAGATTAAGCCAGCACCACAGTCTCCAGGAAGACAGCACACAGCAGGTGCCTCCTACCCTCAGTCCTATATGTGTGTGGGCCTGTGAAGTTGGAGGGGTGTCACTTTCCTCCAATCAACTCTCAGATTGCACTGATCTGTGTGTGTGAGTGGTCCCCTGCCCCCTGCTTTTTGCTGAGAAAATTCATTTCATCTGTGTGTTGGACAAGGCAGGACAGATAGCTGTAGATAAACAAACAATTTTCAGGGCCCACACTTTGACAATTACTCAGTCATGCTACACTGTATCCAAACAAAATTTTAATGAAATTTTTTTTTCTCTCAAATGGACCTTTTTTATGTTGGTATTTAATCACCCCTGGGTTTTTATTTTTTGCGATATAAGCACGACAATTTGGACATATTTACAAAATTTTACAAAAGAAAAATAAGTCCTTTTTCTTCATAAATTTGGGACAAAATTTTTATACTGTTACATAACTTTTGTAAAAATAACCCAAATTGGTGGATATCATTTAGTCTGTATAGTCTACAAGCTATGGTGCTGATCACTGAAAATTGATCACATCTGATGTACTGATGGCCTAACTAATTTCTTACATAGTTAGTTATATAGTAGGTGAGGTTAAAAAAAGACACAAGTCCAACCTATGTGTGTGATTATATGTCAGTATTACATTGTATATCCCTGCATGTTGTGGTCGTTCAGATGGTTATCTAATATTTTTTTGAAACTATCAATGCTCCCCGCTGAAACCACCGCCTGTGGAAGGGAATTCTACAACCCTGCCTCTTTTACAGTAAAGAACCCTCTACGCGGTTTGAGGTTAAACCTCTTTTCTTCTAATTTTAATGAGTGACCCCGTGTCTTATTAAGCTCCCTTCAGTGCTCGTAACCTTTCTTCATAACTAATATCCTCCCGTCTCTTTTATTAGCTTTGTTGCCCTTCTCTGTGCTTCCTCCATTTCCAGTACATCCTACCTGAGGACTGGTGCCCAGAACTGGACAGCATACTCCAGGTGAAGCCGAACCAGAGTTTTGTAGAGTGGGAGAATTATCGTTTTATCTCTGGAGTTGATCCCCTTTTTAATGTATGCCAATATTCTGTTTGCTTTGTTAGCAGCAGCTTGGCATTGCATGCCATTGTGGAGCCTATCATCTACTAGGGCCCCCAGGCAGTGGTGTATTTAGGTTTTGTGCTGCTCTAGGCCTGACTAAACACGTGTGCCCCCTAATTTTAAATATGACCCACTCCTTCCTGTCAAGGTCACACCCTTTCCTGTTTAAGACCTGCCCTGTCATCTGTAAACCACACCTCTTCCTCTTTAGGCTCCACCAATGCAGCGGCTAGTGTGAATAGACCCTAAGCTCCTGAGTTGAGAGGCTTTTGCTCAGGTAAATGCAGGTTAGAAGAGGTCAAGTGCACTTGTCAGTGAATTCTGAATGATCACTAAAACATCTCAAACTGATGTCAGAACTAACGCCAGTGATAACAAAGACACTACCAGTGGTGGAAGTGTTCACATTGGACCATCAGATTGGGTTGGGCTACATCCATATTTGTGGATTATTGGACATACAATGCTGATCTAACCACACAGGTACCACTCTTGGCTGTTGTTGCCACTTATCCCAGGAGGCACACCTGGGATGGGGACCTGCACAACTAATCTTCCATTTGATGGTGGTCATGTGACATTCACAAACCAGTTTCTTAGTCAAACAATTAGAACTCAAATCAGGCCAAAAATGACTCCAAAATATGTCAACAGAAAGATGTTTAACCTGTATATGTTAATTGAAATACATGCATAAAGATGTACCTACAGAGAAAAACCTAAGACAAAGCGGCAGGTTACAAAAACCATAAGCAAAAAGAGCCTGGTATTTTCAATACACCAACACCGGACCTCTCAAGATTTAACCTTATCAATTCCAGGACAACAGGTAAGAGTCACAAGGAAACAATCCCATAATCACTTTATATATCTCTTCAAAGTTATCAAGCCGGAAGGTAACCACCTACATGCTCTCTTCAGAGTTGTCAGTGAGAATACAAAAACAAAAAACCTTTGCTGCCATACCTGGGGGCTTCCCTCCTCTCTTCTCTACGCTATTGATACAAAGAGCCCTGGGAGGAAGTTACATTACATATTGTAACCTCCTCCCGAGGATACCATGGAGGAGGGTAGGCGGAGCATTGGGCTACTAAGACCTGCTGCCTGTGCCACACTTGCTAGTATTGGCAACTGCCGGTTGTATTAAGTGCGGCGGCCGGTCTGTCCGCACGTCAGGCTATAATACCGACAGCAGTGCGACTTATGGGGCTGGCCCAGTCCGCCCCATAAGACTGGTGCTACACTGAAAGTGTAGATCAAGCCAGTGTAGACTCTTTTCTTGTGGGAGCCGAGAGGAGGCTGTTTTTTTCATGCGGGGGGGGACTTTTTTGCTGCCCCCCTGAAAAGTGCCGCCCTGGGCCTTGTCCGCCTAGGCCAAGATACAGCATTGCCCCCAGGTCCTTTTCCATCCTTGATTCTCCCAGAGGGCCCCCCCTCAGTGAGTAGCTTTCATTCATATTTTTGCCACCGAAATGCATTATTTTACATTTTTCACATTAAACCTCATTTGCCATGTAGTTGCCCACCCCATTAATTTGTTCAGATCTTGCAAGGTTTCCACATCCTGCGGAGAAGTTATTGCCCTGCTTAGCATCGTCTGCAAATTCAGAGATTGAACTGTTTACCCCATCCTCCAGGTTGGGGTAATTAAATAGGATTGGTCCCAGCACAGAACCCTGGGGGACTCCACTTTCCACCCCTGACCATTCCAAGTACTCTCCATTTTTCACCACCCTCTGAACCTGCCCTTGTAGCTAGTTTTCAATCCATGTACTCGCCCTATTGTCCATGCCAACGGACCTTACTTTGTACAGTCCGTTTATGGGGAACTGTGTCAAATGCTTTTGCAAAATCCAGATACACCACGTCTATGGGCCTTCCTTTATCTAGAATTCTTGAGACCCTGACAAGCCAGGAAAGTACAAATAACCCCCAAATGACCCCTTTTTGGAAAGTGGACTGTCTAGGGTATTTAGTAAGAGGCATTGTGAGATTTTTTGATGTAAGTTTTTCCCACAATTCTTGGGAAAATTAAGAAGTTTATTTTTTTTTTTTTACACAAACTTGTCATATTACAAGGTTATTTTTCACACACAGCATATGCATTCTTGAAACTACACCCCAAAGTACATTCTGCTACTCCTCCCGAGTATGGCGTTACTACATGTGTGAGACTTTTACACGGCCTGGCCCATACAGAGGCCCAAGTAGAACCTCAAGGCGTTCTAGGAGCATAAATTGCACACATCATTTTCTGAATACTGATCACATTTTTTAAGGCCTTTCATATTTCTAACACATAGGAGGTACATACCAAATAAAAGATTACCTGTAGTTTTAGAAATGCAGTGGTACACAGAGGAGAGCATCGGCCCAGGCAGCAGGCAGGGATGTGGTCAGCAAAAGCAATCGTCCAGGCAGGAATACTGTCCATAGTTCGTACGGGCAGAGATACTGTCAGCACAGCCAAAGCATTGGTCCAGGTAGCAGGAAGAGATACTGTCAGCACAGCCAAAGCATTGGTCCAGGTAGCAGGCAGAGATGTCCAGGCAGAAATACTGTCCATGTCATTCGAGGCAGCAGGCAAATATATGGTCAAATTAGAAAACATAAAATCGCGCTAAACATATAAATTATGAATAAAGTGCTCTTATGCACCATTTGGATGACAAAGACAGGTCATACAACTGGTTGTGTGAGACCCTATATGAACAAAGAAAATATACAAATCATAAATGACAAAGCACCTAAACAATTATTGTAATAAAATACAAAAAATTGTCCATATATAGCAAAGTGAATGGGCCAAATGAAGTGATGTCCAAAGGCCCACACAATATTGACACCTGTGAAGTAGAACAATGGTTAATGTCCATCCATAAGAAATATATTCTCAGTTGAATAAAGAACTAGTGCAGAAAACCACCACCAAAAATATAAGGGGTTACTGCTTACCGGAAGCCTGTGATCCCCCTTACAGAGGATCAAGGGACGCCTGCATGTAATAAGCCCTCCAGATCGTATCTGTTGTACCAACTGGCCTCGGTGTATTAGGGGTGGTAAAGGATCTCCAGAACTGCCCAAAGGCCCTCATAACATTTTAACATTCCTCATTTCATTCCAGACTCATGAATGGATGTATATGGCATGGAAAGATAAAAAGTGCTCCATAGTGTAAAACCTTCAAGTTTATTGAGTAAAAAACAGTAATGCACTCACATAATCAAGCAGAAAAAAACGCCTTGGAGTCTGGTGCGCCGGCCGGTAGCGCGCAGACCAACCCGTCCTTCTGGAACCAACAATGGCAACACGAGGTGACGTCAGTGCATCGCTCTTCCCTACGCGTTTCGTAGTAGGTTACGTCGTCTAGGGGCACGGGCGACACGCTGCGTCACCTCCCTTTATATCATAGCAACACCAAGCCTCGTTCTGGGTCCTAATCCATCTATGGACATGCGCAATAGCATTGGGGAATCATTACCGTCCGTAGACCACATAGGAAAGATCAAATTCGGGGCCGGTGATTTATCACATAAGAAAAATTAAAAACTTATATTAAATAAACATTGTGTATTTCAGTGGCATGGGGATCAAATTAATAGATACCTAAGTATTTAATCGCTAACAAAACCGAAAACGCAAAGACACAGGGAAAAAAATCTAAAGTATCCCGATATATATTAGAAAGCTACAGGATACCCCCGTGTCACTTGGCTTAAGCGGAAGCGAGTTATATGTACACACCGGTGTCATCACAGTGAAGTCCACCATGCGGCACCCAGTGGCCAGACTAGGTATCACACTAAACAAAATAAAATAAAAACAAATGTATCCCCCGGATTAATGTCAAAAAGGTGGAAATGCAGCTCTAAATACACACGGGGGTCGCTCTACTAAACGTAAGCGACCTCCAGTGGTAACCAAGGGGATTGCAGGCTCTCAATGAGCTGATGGTCCGGATAGCAAGTTGAAACAATGGTACAAGTACAAAATGGAGAGAATAGATCAAATAATCTGGGGTAACATATATGTAATTAAAAATCTATATGGATGAAAACCCAGAAGCATAGTTAGATATAATCCATATCTAACTAGACCTTAGTGAAATTCCTGTACAAAGTACTGCATGAATCTATCTGTCTAATAAAAATACAGAAAAAATCCCCAAAAGCCACATTGTAGGGAAAAGAGGGGGATCAAACATTGGTATATTAAAAAATGAAATAAAATAAATAAAACAAAGAAGTTGAATAAAATCAAACATTAGGTACTCAGAACTGTATGGAAACCTCATCAGGAATTATTGATGAAGGCGTTCACGTCCGTATCAATGTTAAGGCCAAAGGGAATATAGGTCCTAAGTCTATGGATCCAAGCCATTTCTTGTTTTGAAATTTCTTGGACCAATAGACTGCCCCTCCAATGGGGTCTGTATTTGTCAATCCCTATAAATAGGGTATTTGATGGATCTCTGTCATATACTTGATCGTAATGTCTTGACATCGGATGTTTGTCAAAACCTCGCCTGATGTTATTAATATGTTCGTCACCTCGTGTTGCCATTGTCGGTTCCAGAAGGACGGGTTGGTCTGCGCGCTACCGGCCGGCGCACCAGACTCCAAGGCGTTTTTTTCTGCTTGATTATGTGAGTGCATTACAGTTTTTATACTCAATAAACTTGAAGGTTTTACACTATGGAGCACTTTTTATCTTTCCATGCCATATACATCCATTCATGAGTCTGGAATGAAATGAGGAATGTTGAAATGTTATGAGGGCCTTTGGGTGGTACTGGAGATCCTTTACCACCCCTAATACACCGAGGCCAGTTGGTGCACCGGATACGATTTGGGGGGCTTATTACATGCAGGCTTCCCTTGATCCTCTGTAATGGGGGATCACGGGCTTCCGGTAAGCAGTAACCCCTTATATTTTTGATGGTGGATTTCTGCACTAGTTCTTTATTCAACTGAGAAGAATACATTTCTTATGGATGGACATTAACCATTGTTCTACTTCATGGGTGTCAATATTGTGTGGGCCTTTGACAATCACTTCATTTGGCCCATTCACTTTGCTATTTATGGACAATTTTTTGTATTTTATTACACTAATTGTTTAGGTGCTTTGTAATTTATGATTTTTATGTTTTCTTTGTTCATATAGGGTCTCACACAACCAGTTGTATGACCTGTCTTTGTCATCCAATTGGTGCATAAGAGCACTTTATTTATCATTTATATGTTTAGCACGATTTTATGTTTTCTAATTTGATTACTGTATAATGTTGTGCAGGAGGATTGCTGTTTTGCATATTTGGTCTTTCACTTAAACCATTGGGTTTTGGCACATAATTTTTGCAATTTTTGACCTTAGCGCAGTTTGTTTTCTTTTTTCGAAATATATGGTCAACGCAGCCAAAGTATTGGTCCAAGCAGCAGGAAGAAACATGGTCCAGAATGTCCTGGGTCATTACAGGCAGCAATATGGTCAGCACAGCCATAGTACTGGTCCAGGCAGCAGGAAGGACCAGCAAGCTTAGGGACAGGGATAGAGGCTTCTCCCACCCAAATCTCTTTGAAGCCTCCGGACAACAGACCCTGTTCTTGGAGCACAGAAAACCAAAAACTGTCTTTCTCTACTCAGAACACTATTCTGAAGCCCCTCACATATGTGAGACCCCTGTGTACTAAAGTAGAAGAGAAAAAGATCAGTCCAAAAGGCAAAACCTGGTCAAAACCTTGTATCTCTTCTAACTCCTCCTCTGCTGCATACACAGCATTTCTTTTGGTGTCGTCTTCCGGATTCTGTAGGGGGAATGTTATAGGGAAAATGTTGCTCATGAAGTCGACTCACACTATCAGAGCGAATGCTTCCTGGGGTGGGTCCTTGTTGGTAAATCAGGGCAGTGACGATGTCTTCAATATACTTGAGGTATATGATTTGTTGGTTTTAAGTTGATTTTTGGAAGCAGACAAACTAATTAATTAAACATGGCCATATGAAATAGATGAAATGCAACTTTCTTATACCAGTAACGGGACTTCCGGGTTGACAAATAAGGTTGTAGCATCTGATCTTTTAAATCCACCTCATGAAAAGATTGTAGTTGTAGACATATTCAGGCTTTACAATAGGGCCGCGTCTTCTCTGGATCTCCACCAAGGTGTCATTGTGGATGGTAGAGAGGGTGTGAACATCTTTCTTGTCCCTCCACTTTATGGCCAACACCTCCTCATTCCTCATGAATGCAGATTCCCTGTTTTGCATTTTTTTTTGTTAACAGATTTTGTGGGAAGCCCTTCCGTTTTTTTTTGCTTAAGATACCGGAGGGTTTGTTTACGGTAAAGGTGTCAAAGAGGGGCAAACTGGTATAATAATTGTCCACATAAAAAAGGTATCCTTTATCCAACAGGGGGTATGCCAGCTCCCAGCCAATTTTCCCACTGGTTCCAATATATATGAGGCACTCACGGGGCTGGAGCTGGGAGTCTTTGCCTTCATAAATCCGGAAGGTATACACATTTCCAGTGGCTTGATCACACAGTTTATTCAATTTCAACCCATACCTGGCTACCTTACTTGGGATATACTGCTTGAAGTGCAGTCGGCCAGTAAAATGTATAAGGGATTCGTCCACACTGTCAATGTTTTGATCTGGGATAAATACTTCAGCAAATTGCTGGGAAAAATAATTTATTAGGGGTGTATTTTGTACAATTTGTCGTGGTTGGGGTGATCTCGGGAGGGCACTGTGAATTAAAATGTAGGAAACGCATAATCATGTCGTAGCGTGTCCTGGACATGACAGCGGAATATATCGGGATGGGGTGGGTGGACCAGTAGGCATGGAGTTTGTTCTTTTTTGTAAGCCCCATATTGAACATAAGGCCTAAAAACAATTTAAATTTGTCCAGTGTGAGACATCGCCACTGGAACATGCGGGCGTAGGACGAATTGGGGTTGGCAGCAATAAATTGTTCTGCATACAGATTGGTTTGGTCCACCATATTCTGCAGTAAATCTTGTGGGAAAAATAAATAAAAATAATCCAATTGTGAAAAATTTGTAGTGTTGGGATGCACACCTGGCTGTGAGGTGAAAGGGGAGATTATAGCAGATCCGGAGTTGGCAGGCAACCATAAGAGGTTTGCCAGGGCATCGTGAAGGTAGGACTGGGCCTGAGTTCTTCGAGTTGGGCGTGTAATTCCACTACTGGTACTGGGCTCCTCTTCCTGGGGTCTGGTGCTGCTGGTGGTAAGCAGATCCTCTGATCTTGGTCCTGATCTCCTTATTCTTCTTTTAAGAGGGACGTTTTCCTCCGCTGACTCGGACTCTGATCCACTACCCTCCACTGGCTTGTATTCCAAACCAGAATGGGATGATAGGAGCTCCCAGCTGCTCTCATCATCTGACATGGTAAGCATGGCATATGCCTCCTCGGTTGTGTACACTCTTTTGGCCATGATGATGGTAGTGATGGCGGGCCTGTGTGACGGTATCCCATGGTTTACCTGCCTCTTTCCTCCCTTTGTCCATCCAAGAATCATTCAGAGAGTTTTGTACTTCCTACTAGTTTGGGGTCATGCTTCCGAGTTTTTGATCTTCTCTTCAAATTGCAAATACTGCCAACCAGAACCAATCACAACTCCCCCACCCCACCCCCCTTTCCTTTCGCAAGACTCAGGAGTAGGAAACCCCTAAAAAGACTTCTGCTACTTTTTAGACTACAGTAAAACCTTGGTTTGAGAGTAACTTGATTTGAGAGCGTTTTGCAAGACAAGCAAAATTTTTAATACATTTTGACTTGATATACAAGTAATGTCTTGATATACAAGTAGCATAGTAGATGTGACGCTTTTAATCATCAACCATATGAGTTGCTAAATGTTGTACCTTCATTAAATTTAACCATATTGCTACACTTAGAGGTGCCTCTCTTCTCTTTTATTCTCTGTAGCTCCTGCTGGATTTTGCTTCTAATCCCCTTGTGGAGACTTCCGTTTGTGGAAGGACATTTTATGGTTACACAACCTGATCACATTGCTATAATATTTTTATATGGACTATAAACTGAAAGACCTATGAATAAATGGTTGTGGTACGCATCACCTGAGTTTCCATTATTTCTTATGGGGAAATTTGCTTTGATATACAAGTGCTTTGTATTACAGGCATGTTTCCAGAACAAATTATGCTCGCAATCCAAGGTTTTACTGTAGTTTTCCATGCCAAAAATACATCATTTGGTGTGACCTGCAGTTTTTTGTATTTCTCTGCCCATATTACACATGGCTGTACTGTTCTAGTGTTCAGGGTTTAGTGTAGTACATAAAGGCTTCCTGCATTCATGCCATATTGTGAACTTTGCACTTGAATGAATGCCAACTTCAAATGTAGAATGTCTGTCTGTTTTTAAAGCACTACATCAGTGGTCTCCAAACTGTGGCCCGGGGGCCGGATGTGGTCCTTTGCTGTTCAGCCCTTATGGCAATATTCCCTCCACTGACGCCAACAGAGGTGCACAATTCCTCACAATGACACCAACGATGGGGCACAGTTCCAGTTCCTTCCAGTGACACCAATGATGGAAGATGATTCTTCCCACCCAATGACACCAATGATGGGGCATTGCTTACTCCCACTGATGCCGAGATATTTTCTACTTGTATTGGCCACAGCCCAGCCCCCCAAAGTCTGAAGGACCGTAAACTGGCCCTTTTGTTTATAAACTTTGGAGACTGCTGCACTAGATCAGTATTACTGTGTGTGTCCTGCAGAATTTCTGTGCTGTGGTTGACAGGTAACTGCCAGTCCTATGCAAATTTGATCCTCACTTCCCAAGCATCCCTATTCATTCTTCAGTGTAATGGGTGACCTCAATAGGGGATTGGATGAGTATTATCCAAGATTTTAAATAACTTCAGCTGCCTATACAGTATATCTTGCTTGTGGCTTTTACTGAAAGGAAACTCATACTGAGAAAACTTGTAGGCAACTGTTTCTGAACTCTCATTTGAAAATTATGGTTGTTGATCCAAGGCCTTTGGTGTTTTTAAGTCACTGGTCTGATTTTCCTGTAAATTTCCTAGCTGCATGTTTGTCTTGGGATAGTAACTCCAACTATTGAGGCCAGAGGTAACCAGGCTACTAGCTTTTCATAGGCAGTACACAATAGCAGTACAAATAAATGACCACTACCCCCATTTTATAACAGGCCTTTGCAGCAAGGAGCACATGGAAGGGCGACGAATCTGAAACAAAACCAAAGAAAATTCCCAGCTCAACTTACTGACCAGCCTGCAACCAACTGAATTGTCCTGTCCTGCCATCTAGTTTGCGTTAAAAACAGGGGTTTAGTTTGCATACACATGCAAATCTATGTATAGGCTGAAGAGCCACTTCACAGCTCCCCAGTATTATCTGCAGTCCTAACTGTAAATTTTGAGAGCCTCCATAGTAGAAGCACATGCATTAAAAAGGATAGGCAGAGGCAGGTGAGCCTGGAGGGAGTCCACTCCTTCTTAAAGGCACAGGGGCACCCTGGACACCCAGCATATACCCTGTTTCCCCGAAAATAAGACCTAGCATGATTGTCGGTGATGGCTGCAATATAAGCCCTACCCCCCAAATAAGCCCTACCCTGTTTCCCCGAAAATAAGCCCTACCCTGAAAATAAGACCTACAAGGAGCCATCACCGACAATCACGCTAGGTCTTATTTTCGGGGAAACAGGGTAGCACAATAGAAGCAAAGGTGTACTGATACAAAGATCCTTGTTACACCAGCATATGTAAATAACACCAAAAGAAGCCCCTGTTTCGAATTATCCAAAATTCATTTGGGTACAGTGTTGCATGACAGAGTACTTGCCAATCAAACTACCAAGCGGTCAATCAGTATTGTAACTGTATTTATTTTATTTTCTTAAACAAGAAAAAGATGTTTAACAGTTTCTGGTCCAGCATATACAGTATCTCACAAAAGTGAGTACACTTCTCACATTCTTGTAAATATTTTATTACATCTTTTTATGTGACAACATTGAAGAAATTACACTTTGCTACAATGTAAAGTAGTGAGTATACAGTTTGTATAACAGTGTAAATTTGCTGTCCCCTCAAAATAACTCAACACACAGCCATTAATATCGAAACCGCTGGCAACAAAAGTGAGTACACCCCTAAGTGAAAATGTCCAAATTGGGCCCAAAGTGTCAATATTTTGTGTAGCAACCATTATTTTCCAGCACTGTCTTAACCCTCTTGGGCATGGAGTTCACCAGAGCTTCACAGGTTGCCACTGGAGTCCTCTTCCACTCCTCCATGATGACATCTCGGAGCTGGTGGATGTTAGAGACCTTGCGCTCCTCCACCTTCCATTTGAGGATGCCCCACAGATGCTCAATAGGGTTTAGGTCTGAAGACATGCTTGGCCAGTCCAACACCTTTACCCTCAGCTTCTTTAGCAAGGCAGTGGTCATCTTGGAAGTGTGTTTGGGGTTGTTACCATGTTTGAATACTGCCCTGCGGCCCAGTCTGTGAAGGGAGGAGATCATGCTCTGCTTCAGTATGTCACAGTACATGTTGGTGTTCATGGTTCCCTCAATAAACTGTAGCTCCCCAGTGCCAGCAGCACTCGTGCAGCCCAGACCATGACACTCCCACCACAATGCTTGACTGTAGGCAAGACACACTTGTCTTTGTACTCTTCACCTGGTTGCCGCCACACACACTTGACACCATCTGAACCAAATAAGTTTATCTTGGTCTCATCAGACTACAGGACATGGTTCCAGTAATTCACATACTTAGTCTGCTTGTCTTCAGCAAACTGATTGCAGGCTTTCTTGTGCATCATCTTTAGAAGAAGCTTCCTTCTGGGACAACAGCCATGCAGACCAATTTGATGCAGTGTGCGGCGTATGGTCTGAGCACTGACAGGCTAACTTCCCACCCCTCAACCTCTGCAGCAATGTCTAGTTCCCAAAGACAACCTCTAAATATGACGCTGAGCATGTGCACTCAACTTTGGTCGACCATGGCTAGGCCTGTTCTGAGTGAAACCTGCCCTGTTAAACCGCTGTATGGTCTTGGCCACTGTGCTGCAGCTCAGTTTCAGGGTCTTGCCATTCTTCTTATAGCCTAGGCCATCTTTATATAGAGCAACAATTCTTTTTTTTCTTTCACATGAGTTCTTTCACATGAGGTGCCATGTTGAACTTCCAGTGCCCGGTATGAGTGAGTGAGAGCAATAATACCAAATTTAACACACCTGCTGCCCATTCACACTTGAGACCTTGTAACACTAACGAGTCACATGGCACCGGGGGTGGGGGGGGTGGCTAATTGGGCCCAATTTGGACATTTTCACTTAGAGGTGTACTCACTTTTGTTGCCAGCGGTTTAGACATTAAGGGCTGTGTGTTGAGTTATTTTGAGGAGACAGCAAATTTACACTGTTATACAAGCTGTACACTCACTACTTTATATTGTAGCAAAGTGTCATTTCTTCAGTGTTGTCACATGAAAAGATATAATACAATATTCACAAAACTGTGAGGGGTATACTCACTTTTGTGAGATACTGTATATACATTCTGGACAGGAAGCGGTTATACTGCAGCCATGATCCTGGTATTGTTTTTTTAGAGCAGGTGATCGGCTTTCATGTAAAAGCGATCCAAGCAGCTTTACAGCCGTCTGATACCTTTTACAGGGCTCAGGAGAGCCCCCCTCCTGTCGCTGTTCCTAGGCTCTCTGTTCAACTGGACTGCTGCAAGTGATTGGGTCGGTTGCCCACAGAGGAGATGGAGGAACATTCGTTTTTCCATCTTCTCTATGATAAATGAAGCTGGGAGCGACAAGGATTTAGGAATTTCCAGTTTCAGTGCTTTGTTTCCCAGGCCATTACAAACAGGGAAGCATCTGTTCCAACAGATCTTTGTTTGATCAGCTACCATGGAGGGCAGAGGAGTGATCAGCGGTCTAATAAACCCCTAATCTTTTTCCATAAATAGTACCTGTCACTGTCCAAAGCTATCACAAGGGGTGTTCTTCATCCTTTGTGATAGCAATACAGTTGAATGAAAGAAAACAAACAAAAAAAAAGTGTAAAAACAAAAAAAAATGTAATTTTTTTTTAAAGGACCCCCTGTAGTTCTGGCACGCTTATAACAGTGATTGCACCACACATGTGAGCTTTCACAGCAAATGTCAGAATGAAAGCAATAATTCTAGCGCCAGAGCTCACATTTAACTGTAAACCTGTAAGTGTAAAGGCAATCAAAGCAAAGACTATGGATACTGTTAGGTACTATGGTTTGTTTCCATTTCACAGGCGTACCCAATTTTAAATCTTTAACGACCTCAATACCGGGCACTTAAACCCGCTTCCTGCCCAAGACCATTTTTAGCGCTGTCGCTGTTTAAATGACAATTGCGTGGTCATGCTACACTGTACCCAAACAGAATTTTTATCATTGTGTTCACACAAATAGAGCTTTCTTTTGGAGGTATTTGATCACCTCTGCGTTTTTTATTTTTTGCTAAACAAATAAAAAAAGACCTAAAATTTTGAAAAAAAAGTTTTGCTTTTGTTTCTGTTTTGTAAATAAGTACGTTTTCTCCTTCATTGATGTGCACCGAAAAGGCGGCACTGACGGGCACTGATAAGGCGGCACCGATGAGGTGACACTGACGATGGGCACTGATAGGTGGCACTGATATGCAACACTGATGGGCATTGATAAGCGACACTGATGTGCACTTATGGGTGGCACTGATGGACACTGATAGGTGACACTGATGGGCACTGAAAGGCTGCACTGATGGGTACTTATGGGTGGCACTGATAGGCGGCACTGCTGGGCACTGATATGCGGCACTGATAGATGGCATTGATAGGCATCACTGATGGCAATGGCAGGCATTGGGGATTGGCAGCTGCCTGGGCACTGATTGGCATTTCCTCGGTGGTTGTGGGTGGCATACCTGGTGGTCCAGTGTGGTGGCCATCCTTGGTGGTCCTGGCGGCATCCTGGTGGTCATGGGTGGGCATCCAAGGGGGGGCTGCGCTGATACAATCAGCACAGATCCCCCCCCCCCCCGGCTCTCCTGCTCTCCTCTACTCGTGTCTCTCAGAGCGGTCGTTCTGGAGGGCCATCATATGATGTCCACCCAGAACGAGAGCCCCGCCCGCCAGACGTCATTTGACGGTCGGCGGGCAGGACGTGGTTAAAGGGTAACTCCACTTTCATGGGGAAAAAAATAGCAAAAATAATATTGCGTATAAAATTGCGACGCAAGTCATATTGTAACTGAATGTTATTAAAAAGGACCTTTCTTATTCAATCTGCAGCCACTGTCATTTTCTGAGAATGCATTGCAATATGGCAATCTGGAGTTGTTCTGTACAGAGTGTGTACTGACCACCCCCAGAAACATAATTTTTCTGCTTGTATGATTGGCTCACTAATTTTCCCAGTCTACTTAAGATACAAGTCAGATTTCAGGCATCTCCTGCAACAAAAATTTCATTTTTGGTGATACACTCCCTGTAGGGACACATCTAAGGCCCCCATACACACTATTAGATTTTCTGCACATTTTTTGTCTTCAGATTTACCAAAACATGTAGTGCAAGGGCCTTCCTGCAACTATTGCATGCTAAAGCTTTGGTAAAGAGGAGCTCCAGGCTCCCCCCCAAAAAATTTAAGTTAGCAGCTAGCAGCTACAAATACTGTAGCTGCTGACTTTTTTTTAAAAGGACACTTACCTGTCCAGAAACCCAGCGATGTCCTCACTCAAGCCGATTCTTCAATCAGCTTTGGATGCAGGCGCCGGCATCTCAAGCAAGGTAAATAGGCATTTACAGCTGGTTTTCTACAGCGCCTGCACAAGCCACACTGTGCCTTATGAATGGTCCCGTAGTCTTCTGAGACCTGTAATGTGTCCCAGAAGACTGTGGGGGAAGGGGGGGAGGGGAACGCACTTCTGGCTAAGATTTCCGCAGCCCCCACCCCCCCAAAAAAGTGCCAAATGTGGTAGTGGAGGGAGGGAGGATGCAAAGAAGCAGGACTTACCCTTTTGGGCGAAGTTCTGCTTTACTGTCAAAGTTCTTTCAATTTGCATTTAGTTCTATGCAATCCACTACAGAACAAGATCCACAAAATCAAGGGTCAGATGATAGTAGGTGTAAAGTTCTCTCCTTTTACTTGTAGCATCACCAATCAGAATATCATTTTCATGGCAGGTTTAAATCTTAAGAAGCTGTAAGAAAGCACTTAGTTCTGGCTTCTTTTTTCTTTTCTTTTCTTTCTTTTTTTTTTTTTTTTTAACATCAGGATTTATCTGTGTAAGAGACAGCAAAGACAATATTTCAGGATCACCAGGATAGAGACTGAAGAGAATAGGTGGACATATACACTACAGTAGGGGTCTCCAAACTTTCAGTACAAAGGGCTACATTGTATATTTTACAAAAATTTGCGGGCAAAAAAGTAGTTTTGGAAATGAACAGATCAAGTTTAAATGAATGAATGCATTTTATTTGTTTTTTTTTAATCAGTATGATATGATTTACAGCAATATGCCACTGCGGCATACAAGAATAATCTCCCTAGTTCTGCATTATCCTGTTAGGAATTTGTGACTTTTTTTTTTTTTTTTGCCATAGCTGTTCATAAAAACATTTGAACATAAGTTATTAAAAAATGTCCCCCCTTACTCGGGGTATTTAAGGTGTCAGATAAAATTGATTGCTGGAAAACTGTATACATGAATGGATTCTGATTAACATAGTCTACACTATAGTAGCACATGCAACATTTGACCAGCAGGTGGCACACATGTCATACTTTTTATACTACATGTACTTTTGTACATGTATGACTACATATCATACAGATAAGAACGTTATTGGGTGCTAAAGCAGCCATTGAGGCTGCTTTCTCACCTGAACAGAGCGATTTTTTAATTCATTTTCGGGCATTTATTTGGGCATTTTTGAGTGCATATACATAGAAGCATATTTCAAGCTTTCTGCTAAGCCATGATAATTATATAAAAAATACCGCGCTATAGACAAAATACTTTTTTAAAAAGAAATATTTTTTAGGATTTAAGTGAAAAAATATGCAGGAAATTAAACAAAAACATTTATAATAAAAACTAAAAAAGCAGATGCTAGAAGTGGCATACACACAAAAATAGATGGAATAGTTAGTAGCAGCGCTAAACCTAAATATACTAGAAGTGACAGTGACACCAGTGCTTCAACGTGAAAAATATTGATACATAAAATGTAGGAATTATAAAGATTATGAGTCCATCTATATATGACAGGTAGTGCTCAAAATCGTTAGCCAAATGTAGATAAACTCCAATTGATTGAATAAATCCTCCACCGCAACCACAGTGATGACACCACACAAAATGCTCGCTTACCGAAAGGCAAGCTCTATAAGCCTGCGACCTGTTACCCGGCCAGGGCCTTTATCCAGGAGGAAATCAAGAGGGCGATATCCAGGCAAACCCCATGAAGGTGGTCAACATACAGCACAGAACTCGCCAAACTCGCCAATCGCGGATCAAACAGGTAGGCAGATTGTGGTGCCATTCAGATGTTCCCCTCTGTACGGAGCCAGCCAGTCCATGGACTGGCTGGCCCCCTCAGACCTTATGTACAGTTAGGTACTTTTTTGCAGTGCCAGTAAAGAATATGGATCTGCCAGTAAATTTCATGATTTTTTGTTAGTAAAAAATTGGTGCCATTTGTAGATTTTGTTGTTCTGCCAGTAAATTTCACTTCAGGGGGGTTGGCAACACTGGGGCCCCATGAGACTCCCCCTGTCAGTCCCAATCTCTGCTTATCCCAGAGCCAAGTGCTGGAACAAGTCCCAGCACTGAGCTCCTGTAACTAGGCTGACGGGTTCGCTAGTGTCGGGCAGTGAGTCAGGATATCTTCTGTACCTGGGCTCCCTCCCGCAGTGATTCCCCTGTGACTGCATTTCAAAACCGACCCCCCCCCCCAAAGCAAAGAGTTGCCACTTTCCCCTCTCTGCCCCCATCCCAGGGGCCCCTCTCTGCCCCCATCCCAGGGATCCCTCTCTGCCCCTGATCCCAGGGATCCCTTTCTGCCTCCGTCCCAGGGATCCCTCTCTGCCCCCATCCCAGGGGCTCCTCTCTGCCCCCATCCCAGGGATCCCTCTCTGCCCCCATCGCAGGGGCCCCTCTCTGCTTTTATCCCAGGGACCCCTCCCTGCCCCCATCCCAGGGGCCCCTCTCTGCCCCCATCCCAGGGGCCCCTCTCTGCCCCCATCCCAGGGATCCCTCTCTGGCCATATCCCAGGGATCTCTCTCTGCCCATATCCCAGGGATCTCTCTCTGCCCCTATCCCAGGGGCCCCTCTCTGCCCCCATCCCAGGGGCCCCTCTCTGCTCCCATCCCAGGGATCCCTCTCTGCCCCCATTGCAGGGGCCCCTCTGTGCTTTCATCCCAGGGACCCCTCTCTGCAGCCATCCCAGGGGCCTCTCTCTGCTTCCATCCCAGGGGCCACTCTCTGCTTCCATCCTAGGGGTCCAGGGGTGTACACATGTTGCAGCCTCAGCAGAAATTATACACCCTGTCACGCTTGTCATGGGGCTTGCTCTGCAAAGGTTGTGCAACCTTATGCAGTACAGTGACCAAGTGGCTAAAGCAGGCTATAAGGAGGCGTTGTATTGCCTCATCACATAACCTGCTTTAACCCCTTGGATCCCACACTAGAATGCTGCTACTGCATGCATTACACATGGTTGCTGGGTGTTTGCAGAGTGGCCCTATTCACTTGATTGGGTCACGATCACCCACCAAAAGCAACAGGGGGTATAATTCCTGCGGCAGCATGTGTACCTGCTCAGCTGCTGCCTCTGCAGCTAAATGGGGTAGAGACCAATGTATGTAATGTGGGAAGTGTGGCAGGGACACAGGGGGGGGCCCATGATCTCCTTTTGCCCGGGGGCAGGTGTCACACTGTGCGGCCCGCACCCCCCCCCCTGCCCCCCCTAGAGACGCTCCTGCTGCAGGTGCCTGAATGCTCATATGTTACCAGCCACCATCTAATTACATGGGATTTTGATTGTTGAGCGTTTTGGAGATTTAACTTCAGCCCCGGAAGGATTTACCCCCTTAATAACCAGGCCATTTTTTGCGATTCGGCACTGCGTGGCTGTACACAAACAAAATTGATGTCCTTTTTTTCCCCACAAATAGAGCTTTCTTTTTGTGGTTTTTGATCACTTCTGTGGTTTTTATTTTTTGTGCTATCAACAAAAAAAGACCGACAAATCTGCGATTTTTAACGGGACTGCGACATTGCGGCAGACAGATCAGACACTTTTGACACTTTTATGGAACCAGTGACATTATTACAGCGATCAGAGCAAAAATAGCCACTAATCACTGTATAAATGGCACTGGCAGGGAAGGGGTTAACACTAGGGGGTGATCAAGGGGTTAAGTGTTTCCTAGGGAGGTGTTTATAACTGTTGGGGGTGATCACTAGGAACAGACGATCTCTCTCTTCTCCCCTGACAGAATGGGGATCTGTTTGTTTAAATTGACAGATCCCCATTCTGTAATCAAAAAAAAAATTTAAAAAAAAAAAGGGGGGGGGGGGAGGGATAAAAACTGAAGAAGAATGGGGGGAAGGGGAAAAAAGCAAGAAGGGGTGGTTGAAATAAACAGGACTCCTCATCCGCCTAGGCAACGGATATGGGTGTAGGGACTGTCCACATTTATCTGCAAACTCGAGTCTTGAGGCCCGCGTCCGGTTCAGGCGCCCGCCTCAAAAAGGGGGGATAGAAGTAAAAAAAAAAAAAAGGAGGGGGGGGGGGAAAGGAGGCAGGATCCCACCAGTCCAACATCGACACAAGGCACATCACTTAAGGGGGAACATCCCTTTGCGGTCTAGCAGCTTTAAGGGCTCTGTCTTCTCTGTCCAGCCACTGAGCCGCCATATCCGGCTGGTCAAAGAAGCGGGTTTCCCCGAGTGCGACCACCCGTAGGCGGGCAGGATACAACATTGCATAGGGTAGATTCAGATCTCTCAATCTTCTCTTGACATCCATGAACTTTGCTCGCTGTTTCTGGAGTTCAGCCGAGAAATCCGTGAATAGGGATATCTTGGAGTTTTCCACCGCTAGTTTACCTCCCATGGTTCTGGCCTTGGCAAGGATGACATCTCTATCCTTGTAGTTGAGAAGTTTAAAGAGGAAGGCGCGAGGATGATTGCCAGGTGGTAGTGGGCGAGATGGCACTCTGTGCGCTCTCTCAACCGCAAATAGCGGAGAGAAGGCATCCTTTCCAAATGTGTTGAGAAGCCATTGCTCAATGAAAGTGACCGGGTCTTTACCCTCTATTCTTTCCGGGAATCCCAGGGCGCGTACATTGTTGCGGCGCATTTCTAAATCATCCAAACGAGCTGCGTGCTGGTCTACTAAGTGACAATTATATTTTAAGTCCCTCTGCATGGGTACAAGATCGTCTTCAATCACACTGACCCTGCTCTCTATTGCAGCTGTGCGCTCTCTCAGTTTCTGCATGTCCTGTCTCACATAGGATATCTCAGCTTTGACTCCTTTAACTTCATCCGTCAGATGTGATATGGATTTGTTACATATAGTCACTGCTGAGAGTATGTCTCTGAGAGTGGGTTCAGTATTATCCCCTGGCATGCTTGGTGTCTGGGTGTCCTGACATGTGTGTGGTGCTGTACTCACTGCGGCCCAGTCTGCAGGGGATCCAGTGCCATCCTCCAGTGGGATAGTGTTGTCTAATTCCAGCTGTCCTCCCTCCTCTTCACTAAGGTCGGATGCGGGTGAGGTTGGCTCTTTGGAGGTTTTGTTGCCAAACAGGAGTCTCTGAGCGGCCTCCTTGTATTTCTCCTTCTGTGATCTCTGTGGCAGAGCGCCATCTTGGGCCTGAGTCACAGGCGGGCCGGCGCCTTCCTTGCCCCGTTTTGGCATGTTAATCAGCCGCGGATCGAACGGCGATATGGACCGGATGAGTCACCAATAGTGTGCGGTTCCGATCGGGGGTGTTATCGGGTCGGATGGGTAATCTGCAGGATTAATTACAGGATTCTCGGCGGAGCAGAGGAGAAGTGCGTCCTGCTACATGCGCTGCCTGGCCACGCCCCCCCAGATCCCCATTCTGGCTCTCTGTGGATCAATCGCAGATGGAGGGTAGACATCACAGCCGTCGGCCACGAGTATCGCCTCCGGCGATGCAGGCGCACGCGCCTGCTATAGCTATTAAAGGGACCAACGTACAGCTACGCTACGCAGCCGAGCCAATCTACATAGTTACATAGTAGGTGAGGTTGAAAAAAGACACAAGTCCATCAAGTCCAACCTATGTGTGTGATTATATGTCAGTATTACCTTACATATCCCTGTATGTTGCGGTCATTCAGGTGATTATCTAATAGTTTCTTGAAGCTATCAATGCTCCCCGCTGAGACCACCACCTGTGGAAGGGAATTCCACATCCTTGCCGCTCTTACAGTAAAGAACCCTCTACGTAGTTTAAGGTTAAACCTCTTTTCTTCTAATTGTAATGAGTGGCCACGAGTCTTATTAAACTCTCTTCTGCGAAAAAGTTTTATCCCTATTGTGGGGTCACCAGTACAGTATTTGTAAATTGAAATCATATCCCCACTCAAGCGTCTCTTCTCCAGAGAGAATAAGTTCAGTGCTTGCAACCTTTCCTCATAACTAAGATCCTCCAGACCCTTTATTAGCTTTGTTGCCCTTCTTTGTATAACTGTGGTGGCTGGTCGGCAAGTGGTTAAACTTCAACCTACAAAACACACAGATGTGAATGGGACCTAAGTGTATGTCATACTTGATCAGAAGGGTATAAAGTATACAGCCTTTAGATAAATTGTTTCTTATGTGTATGTTTATTTTTTTTTAATGTTTTTTTCTCACCTGTATGGCATTCATGGTATGAAGTTTTAGGTAAGATATACTGTATATACTGTGTTTTTTATATACACTATATTCCCAAAAGTATTGGGACGTCTGCCTTTACATGCATATGAAATTTAATGGCATCCCAGTCTTAGTCTATAGAGTTCAAAAGTGTTATGTCGGAGTGAGGTCAGGACTCTGTGCAGGCCAGTCAAGTTCCTCCACCCCAGACTTGCTCATTTATGTCTTTATGGACCTTGCTTTGTGCACTGGTCCAAATCATTTGGTGGAGGGGGGATTATGGTGTGTTTTTTTTTTTTTTTTTATCAGGGGTTGGGCTTGGACCCTTAGTTCAGGTGAAGGGAAATCTTAAGGTGTCAGCATAAGACATTTTGGACAATTTCATGCTCCCAACTTTGTGGGAACAGTTTGGGGCTGGCCCCTTCCTGTTCCAACATACCAGTGCACAAAGCAAGGTTCATAAAGACATGGATGAGTGAGTTTGGGGTGGAGGAACTTGACTGGCCTGCACAGAGTCCTGACCTCAACCTAATAGAACACCTTTGGGATGAATTAGAGTAGAGATTGTGAGTCGGGCCTTCTCATCTGCATTTCTCGAAGAATGGTCAAACATTCCCTTAGACACACTCCTAAACCTTGTGGACAGCCTTCCCAGAAAAGTTGAACTGCTAGAGCTGCAGAGGGTGGGCCAAATCAATATTGAACCCTACTCACTAAGATGCTATTAAAGTTCATGTGCGTGTAAAGGCAGGTGTACCAAGACTTTTGGTAATATAGCATATATGCAGTGCTGTGCAAAAGTTTTAGGCAGGTGTGAAGAAATGCTGTAAAGTAAGAATGCTTTCAAAATTATATATTTTAATTATTTTTATCAATTTATAAAATGCAAAGTGAGCGAACAGAAGAAAAATCGAAATCAAATCAATATTTGGTGTGACCACCCTTTGGCTTCAAACCACCTAAGTACACTTGCATACAGTTTTTAAAGGAACTCCGCAGGTAGGTTGTTCCAAACATCTTGGAGAACTAACCATGGATCTTCTGTGGATGTAGGCTGCCTCAAATCCTTCTGTCTGTTCATATAATCCCAGACAGACTCGATGATGTTGATATCGGGGCTCTGTGGGGACCAAACCATCACTTCCAGGACTCCTTGTTCTTTATGCTGAAGATGGTTCCTAATGACATTGGCTGTATTTTTATGGTTTCCTCAATGAACTGTAGCTCCTCAGTGCTGGCAGTAGTCATGCAGCCCCAGACCATGACACTCCCACCACCATACTTGACTGTAGACAAGACACACTTGTCTTTGTACTCCTCACCTGGTTGCCGCCACACACATGCAGACCAAGTTGATGCAGTGTGCGGAGTATAGTCTGAGCACCAACAGGCTGACCCCCCCACCCTTTCAACCTTTGCAGCAATGCTGGCAGCACTCCTACGTCTATTTCCCAAAGACAACCTCTGGATATGACGCTGAGCACGTGCACTCAACTTCTTTGGTCAACCATGGTGAGGCCTGTTCTGAGTGGAACCTGTCCTGGTAAACCGCTGTATGGTCTTGGCCACCGTGCTGCAGCTCAGTTTCAGGGTCTTGGCAATCTACTTATAGCCTAGGCCATCTTTATGTAGAGCAACATTTCTTTTTTTCAGATCCTCATAAAGTTCTTTGCCATGAGGTGCCATATTGAACTTCCAGTGACCAGTATGAGAGAGTGAGAGCGATAACACCAAGTTTAACACACCTGCTCCCCATTCACACCTGAGACCTTGTAATACTAACGAGTCACATGACATCGGGGAGGGAAAATGACTAATTGGGCCCAATTTGGACATTTTCACTTAGGGGTGTACTCACTTTTGTTGCCATTAATGACTGTGTGTTATTTTTAGGGGACAGCAAATTTACACTTATACAAGCTGTACACTCACTACATTACATTGTAGCAAAGTGTCATTTCTTCAGTGTTGTCACATGAAAAATTATAATAAAATATTTACAAAAATGTGAGGGCTGTACTCACTTTTGTGAGATACTGTATATATACAGTGCTTTCAAAAAGTATTCATACCCCTTGAAATGTTCCACATTTTGTCATGTTACAACCAAAAATGTAAATGTATTTTATTGGGATTTTATGTGATAGACCAACACAAGTGGCATATAATAAAAAGTGGAAGGAAAATGATAAATGGTTTTCATATTTTTTTACAAATAAATATCTATAAAGTGTGGCGTGCATTTGTATTCAGCCCCATTGAGTCAATACTTTGTAGAACCGCCTTTCACTGCAATTACAGCTGCAAGTCTTTTTGGATATGTCTCTACCAGCTTTGCACATCTAGAGAATGTCATTTTTGCCCATTCCTTTTTGCAAAATAGCTCAAGCTCTGTCAGATTGGATGGAGAGCTTCTGTGAACAGCAATTTTCAAGTCTTGCCACAGATTTTCAATTGGATTTAGTTCTGGACTTTGACTGGGTCATTATAACACATGAATATGCTTCGATCGAAACCATTCCATTGTAGCTCTGGCAGTATGTTTAGGGTCGTTGTCTTGCTGGAAGGTGAACCTCTTCCCCAGTCTCAAGTCTTTTGCAGACTCTAACAGGTTTTCTTCTAAGATTGCCCTGTATTTGGCTCCATCCATCTTCCCATCAACTCTGACCAGCTTCCCTGTCCCTGCTGAAGAAAAGCATCCCCACAACATGTTGCTGCCACCACCATGTTTCAGGGTGGGGATGGTGTGTTTAGGGTGATGTGCAGTGTTACTTTTCTGCCACACATAGCCTTTTGCTTTTAGGCCAAAAAGTTCAATTTTGGTCTCATCTGACCAGAACACCTTCTTCCACATGTTTGCTGTGTCCCCCACATGGCTTTTCGCAAACTGCAAACAGGACTTCTTATGGTATTCTTTCAACAATGGCTTTCTTCTTGCCACTCTTCCATAAAGGCCAGTTTTGTGGCGTGCACGACTAATGCCGCGTACACACGGTCGGACTTTTCAGCTACAAAAGTCCAACGGACGCTGACGGACTAAAGCTGGCTGGTAATCCGATCGTGTGTGGGCTTCTCCGGACTTTCAACGTACTTTTTTAGCCTCAAATCCGACGTACTTTAGATTTGAAACATGCTTCAAATCTTTACGTCGTAACTACGACGGACCCCGAAGTCCGCTCGTCTGTATGCTAGTCCTACGGACAAAAACCCACGCTAGGGCAGCTATTGGCTACTGGCTATCAACTTCCTTATTTTAGTCCGGTGTACGTCATCACGTACGAATCCGTCGGACTTTTGTGTGGTCGTGTGTAGGCAAGTCCGTTCGTTAGAAAGTCTGCAACGAGTCCGCCGCAAGTCCGCCGAAAGTCTGTCGGACAGGCTGTCGGACTTTTGTAGATGAAAAGTCCGACCGTGTGTACGCGGCATAATAGTTGTCCTGTGGACAGATTCTCCCACCTAAGCTGTGGATCTCTGTAGCTCCTCCAGAGTTACCATGAGCCTCTTGGCTGCTTCCCTGATTGATGCTCTCCTTGCCCGGCCTGTCAGTTTAGGTGGATGGCCATGTCTTGGTAGGTTTGCAGTTGTGCCCTACTCTTTGCATTTTTTGGATGATGGATTGAACAGTGCTCAGTGAGATGTTTAAAGCTTGGGATCTTTTTTTATAACCTAACCCTGCTTTAAACTTTTCCTAACAAACCTTAATTGGGGGCAGTGGCGTCGTTAAGGGGTGGCTTTTGAGGTTGGAGCCCCGAATCTGGGGCCCATAGCCCCGAGTCCAGGGCTGGCCATATCATGAGAGTGTCCCGGCTGCCTGACACAGCACTGCCTGCACTCCATGCTTCACTGACATCCAGAGAAGGTAGATAAGTGTGAGAGCGAGTCTCCTCCTTGCTCTGCCCATATCATAGAGTCAGGAGGAAGTTTCTCACACTGAGCTCCTAAACAGATGAGTGCAGACCATGGGGGAGGGGGGAACTCTGTTCTACCCTAGCTTTTTTTCTGTATACCCAGCCTCTCTTTATATACCCAGCCTCTCTTTATATACCCAGCCTCTCTTTATATACCCAGCCTCTCTGTATACACCCAACCTCTCTGTATACACCTAGCCTCTCTGTATATACCCAGGCTCTCTGTATATACCCAGCCTCTCTGTATACACCCAGCCTCTCTGTATGTACCCAGCCTCTCTGTACACCTAGCCTTTCTGTATATACCTAGCCTCTCTATATACCCAGCCTCTCTGTATACCTAGCCTCCTCGTATATACCCAGCCTCTCTGTATACACCCAGCCTCTCTGTATACACCCAGCCTCTCTGTATACACCCAGCCTCTCTGTATGTACCCAGCCTCTCTGTATACCTAGCCTTTCTGTATATACCCAGCCTCTCTATATACCTAGCCTCTCTGTAAATACCCAGCCTCTCTGTATATACCCAGCCTCTCTGTATACACCCAGTCTCCCTGTATACACCCAGCCTCTCTGTAAATACCCAGCCTCTCTGTATATACCCAGCCTCTCTGTATACACCCAGTCTCTCTGTATACACCCAGTCTCCCTGTATACACCCAGCCTCTCTGTATATACCCAGCCTCTCTGTATATACCCAGCCTCTCTGTATATACCCAGCCTCTCTGTATACCTAGCCTCCTCGTATATACCTAGCCTCTCTGTATACACCCAGCCTCTCTGTGTATACACCCAGCCTTTCTGTATACACCCAGCCTCTCTGTATACCTAGCCTCTCTGTATATACCCAGGCTCTCTGTATATACCCAGGCTCTCTGTATATACCCAGCCTCTCTGTATACACCCAGCCTCTCTGTATACCCAGCCCCTCTGTATATACCCAGCCTCTCTGCATACCCAGCCTCTCTGTATATACCCAGCCCCTCTGTATACACCAAGCCTCTCTGTATATACCCAGCCTCTCCGTATACTTAGCCTCTTAGTATATACCCAGCCTCTCTATATATACCCATCCCCTCTGTATATACCCAGCCTCTTTGTATATACCCAGCCTCTCTGTATACACTATTCTCTATTTTATATTCCAATAGCCTCTCTGTATTTAACAATCTGCATCTGGTGGCAGGTGAAGTGACAAGCTCTCTGGGGACCCTGATGTAAGGGGGAGGCTCTCTGGGGACCCTGATGTAAGTGGCAGGCTCTTTGGGGACCATGATGTAATGAGGGGGGCTTTGGGGACCCTTATGTAATAATATATGGTGTAAGGCTCCATGCACTCTGAAGCTCATAAACGGCCCATAAACAGCCCATAAATTCCCCTCCATGTTATCCTATGTGTTTATGGGCTGCTGTCTAAAATCGCATTCAGGTGCTATTTTTCTAACCACAAAAAATGCTTAAAAATGTTAAATGCGCATAAACGCTGATGAACGTCGATATACGCTCAAAAACGTGGCTCACCATCATTAAAATGTCACCAAAATTAAAATGTTTCTTAAAAAAAAAACGCAAAAAACGCTAATGCGGAAAAAACGCTAATAAACGCTTTTGCAAAAACATTTAAAAAAACATTCAAAAACTCACTGCAAAGCTACTGTCATTTTTATAATGTTATTTTAATGTCCAGTGTGCATGAGGCCTTATATATATATATATATATATATATATATATATATATATATATATATATATATATATATATATATATATATATATATATATATATATATATATATATGCCCTCCCAAGCGTATGACTTTTTTTACATCGCTGCTATGGGCTCTAGCCCCAGATCTTTTGTAGGCCTAACAACGCCCCTGGTTAGGGGTATCAGAGTAAAGGGGGCTGAATACAAATGCACGCCACACTTTTCAGATATTTATTTGTAAAAAATGTTGAAAACCATTTATCATTTTCCTTCCACTTCACAAGTATGTGCCACTTTGTGTTGGTCTATCACATAAAATCAAAATAAAATCCATTTACGTTTTTGGTTGTAACATTACAAAATGTGGAAAATTTCAAAAGGTATGAATACTTTTTCAAGGCACTGTGTATGTGTATGTGTGTATGTATATATATATATATATATATATATATCTATCTATCTATCTATATATATATATATATATATATATATATATATATATATATATATATATATATATATATATATATATATATATATATATATATCTATCTATATATCTATATAGATATATATAGGTATATAGATATCTATATATATAGATATAGATAGATAGATAGATAGATAGATAGATAGATAGATAGATAGATAGATAGATAGATAGATAGATAGATAGATAGATAGATAGATAGATAGATAGATATATATTTATTTATTTATATATATATATATATATAGATATAGATATAGATATATAGTATCTCACATAAGTGAGGTACACCCTTCACATTTTTGTAAATATTTTATTATATCTTTTCATGTAACAACACTGAAGAAATTACACTTTGCTACAATGTAAAGTAGTGAGTGTACAGCTTGTATAACAGTGTAAATTTGCTGTCCCTTCAAAATAACTCAACACACAGCCATCAATGTCTAAACAGCTGGCAACAAAAGTGAGTACACTCCTAAGTGAAAATATCCAAATTGGGACCAAAGTGTCAATATTGTGTGTGTCCACCATTATTTTCCAGCACTGCCTTAACCCTCTTGGGCATGGAGTTCACCAGAGCTTCACAGGTTGCCACTGGAGTCCTCTTCCACTCCTCCATGAAGACATCATGGAACTGGGGGATGTTAGAGACCTTGCGCTCCTCCACCTTCCGTTTGAGGATGCCCCACAGATGCTCAATAGGGTTTTGGTCTGGAGACATGCTTGGCCAGTCCACCACTTTTAACCTCATCTTCTTTAGCATGCCAGTAGTCATCTTGGAGGTGTGTTTGGGGTTGTTATCATGTTGGAACACTGCCCTTTGGCCCAGTCTCCGAACGGAAGGGATCATGCTCTGCTTCAATATGTCACAGTACATGTTGGCATTCATGGTTCCCTTATTATACTGTAGCTCCCCAGTGCCGACAGCACTTTTAGTTTATCTTGGTCCCATCAGATCACAGGACATGGTTCCAGTAATCCATGTCCTTAGTCTGCTTGTCTTCAGCAAGTGTGGGCTTTCTTGTGCATCATCTTTGGAAGAGGCTTCCTTCTGGGATGACAGCCATGCAGACCAATTTGATACAATGTGCAGCATATGGTCTGAGTACTGACAGGCTGACCCCCCACCCCTTCAACCTCTGTAGCAATGCACTCATACGTCTATTTCCCAAAGACAATCTCTGGATATGACGCTGAGCACCTGCAATCAACTTTTTTGGTTGACCATGGCGAAGCCTGTTCTGAGTGGAACCTGTCCTGTTAAACCGCTGTATGGTCTTGGCCACCATGCTGTAGCTCAGTTTCAGGGTCTTGGCAATCTTCTTATAGCCTAGGCCATCTTTATGTAGAGCAACAATTCTTTTTTTCAGATCCTCAGAGAGTTCTTTGCCATGAGGTGTCATGTTGAACTTCCAGTGACCGGTATGAGAGAGTGCAATAACACCAAATTTGACACACCTGCTCCCCATTCACACCTGAGACCTTGTAACACTAATGAGTCACATGACACCGGGGAGGGGAAATGGCTAATTGGGCCCAATTTGGACATTTTTACTTAGGGGTGTACTGACTTTTGTTGCCAGTGGTTTGGACATTAATGGCTGTGTGTTGAGTTATTTTGAGAGGACAGCAAATTTACACTGTTGCACAAGCTGTACACTCACTGCTTTACATTGTAGCAAAGTGTAATTTCTTCAGTGTTGTCACATGAAAAGATATAATAAAATATTTACAAATATGTGAGGGGTGTACTCACTTTTGTGAGATGCTGTGTATATATATATATATATATATATATATATATATATATATATATATATATATATACACATACAAACACACACACACACATCGTGGGTATATAAAAGAATCATCCCCCTTTAAATTATTATTGTGTTGATTTGCAGCCTGAATTGAAGACAGACCAGACACAGTTTTTGTTGTATCCAGCTGTATTTACTAGTGCAATTTATAACATCAAAGTGAAATATATAACACCAACATGTCAGAAAAAAAAATGACCCCCCTTATGTCAGTATTTTGTTGCTTTAATTACAGCCTTTAGTTTGTTGGGATATGTTTTTACTAACTTTGCACATTGCATATAGACTTTGCAATATTTGCCCACTCTTCTTTGCAAAACTGCGCAAGTTCAGTTAAATTTGATGGTGACCCCTTGTGGACTGCAGTCTTCAAGTGATTCCACAGACTTTCAATTGAATTCATAACACTAATAACACAGATAGAGAGGGTGAATCCCCCTAATTTGGGCACAGACGGCAATAAAATCAGATGTTCTACTCCCTTTCCACTCCATCCAAAACAAAACAAGTTTTGCTTTAAGTAATACTTTAAGGTGATTGTAAAGCCTTGTTTTTAAAAAAAAAAATAACAAACATGTTATACTTACCTGCAGTTTGTTTTGCATAAAGCAGCCCGGATCCTCCTTCTTGGGTCCCTCTTTCCTGCTCCTAGCCCCTCCCTCATTTAAGTGCCCCTCAGGCAGCAGCTTGCTACAAGGGGCACCAAAGCCGAGTCCGAGCTCCCAGTATCTATTCAGACACAGAGCCCCGACCTGGCCCCGCCCCCTGTCTCCCCTGATTGGCTGATTGACTTTGATTAACAGCTGCGGGAGCCAATGGCACCGCTGCTCTGTCTCAGCCGCTGCTCTGTCTCAGCCAATCAGCAGGAGTGTTCTGCATGGCTGAGGGGATCGTGGACATCGCTGGAGAGAGAAGGGGCTCAGGTAGGTAATTAGGGGGGTGCTGGGGGGGCTGCTACACACAGAAGGTTTTTTATCTTAATGCATAGAATGCATTGAGATAAAAAACCTTCTGCCTTTACAACTCCTTTAAACCTGAAGTTTAGGTTCTGTATAACTTTAGTGACCTTACTCATCTGTAATAAAGTATGGTCCACATTGTACAAGCAGCTGGATCCTGTAGCTGGATCTCCTGTGCAGAAATGCATGTTCTCTTCCTGCTGCTGAACTTCCATCTGAGTCTTCTGTAAAGCTGCAGTGAGCAAGCTCCCTTTGATAGTAAGTTAGGTCACTAACAGGGCCGGATTTGCCACAAGGCCACCGAGGCCAGGCCTCGGGGCGGCAGTGGTGCAGGGGCGGCGCCGCTCCTGCGGCGACTTCACGGCCGCCCCCCCTTTCGGGCTGCTCGTTAAAGTTGATTAAGGGCACCGGTGCCCTTAGAAAAGATGGCCGCAAGCCGCCCACTACTACGGATGCGCAGTTCTGAAGCGGCCGGGCTCGGGAAAGCTCGTATGCGCTCGGCCTGGAGGCGCATGTGCAGTAGCGTGATTTCGCCGCCCGGCGCCATTTTTGAAAAGACTAAGAATTAATGTCAGTGGTGCGGCGGCGGGGGGAGAGAGATGACATCTCTCATTGCCAGCACCGCTGTTCCGCCCTCCTTCATCTGGTGGCAGACAGGCAGCGTGGCAAGTGGCATTAACATCTGGTGGCAGTGTGGCAAGTGACGTCTCCATCTGGTGGCAGCATGGCAAGTGACATCCCCATCTGGTGGCAGCGTGGCAAGTGACATCCCCATCTGGTGGCAGCGTGGCAAGTGACATCCCCATCTGGTGGCAGCGTGGCAAGTGACATCCCCATCTGGTGGCAGTGTGGCAAGTGACATCAACATCTGGTGGCAGCGTGGCAAGTGACATCAACATCTGGTGGCAGTGTGGCAAGTGACATCTCCATCTGGTGGCAGCATGGCAAGTGACATCCCCATCTGGTGGCAGCGTGGCAAGTGACATCCTCATCTGGTGGCAGCGTGGCAAGTGACATCTCCATCTGGTGGCAGTGTGGCAAGTGACGTCTCCATCTGGTTGCAGCATGGCAAGTGACATCCTCATCTGGTGGCAGCGTGGCAAGTGACATCCCCATCTGGTGGCAGCATGGCAAGTGACATCCCCATCTGGTGGCAGCCAGGCAGTGTGGCAAGTGACATCTCCATCTGGTGGCAGCGTGGCAAGTGACATCTCCATCTGGTGGCAGCCAGGCAGTGTGGCAAGTGACATCCCCATCTGGTGGCAGCGTGGCAAGTGACATCTCCATCTGGTGGCAGCCAGGCAGTGTGGCAAGTGACATCTCCATCTGGTGGCAGCCAGGCAGTGTGGCAAGTGACATCCCCATCTGGTGGCAGCCAGGCAGTGTGGCAAGTGACATCTCCATCTGGTGGCAGCGTGGCAAGTGACATCCCCATCTGGTGGCAGTGTGGCAAGTGACATCTCCATCTGGTGGCAGCGTGGCAAGTGACATCCCCATCTGGTGGCAGGCAGAGTGGCAAGTGACATCTCCATCTGGTGGCAGCCAGGCAGTGTGGCAAGTGACATCCCCATCTGGTGGCAGCATGGCAAGTGACATCCCCATCTGGTGGCAGGCAGCTTGGCAAGTGACATCTCCATCTGGTGGCAGCGTGGCAAGTGACATCTCCATCTGGTGGCAGCGTGGCAAGTGACATCAACATCTGGTGGCAGGCAGCGTGGCAAGTGACATCTCCATCTGGTGGCAGCCAGGCAGTGTGGTAAGTGACATCCCCATCTGGTGGCAGCCAGGCAGTGTGGTAAGTGACATCTCCATCTGGTGGCAGCCAGACAGTGTGGCAAGTGACATCTCCATCTGGTGGCAGCCAGGCAGTGTGGCAAGTGACATCTCCATCTGGTGGCAGCCAGGCAGTGTGGCAAGTGACATCTCCATCTGGTGGCAGCATGGCAAGTGACATCCCCATCTGGTGGCAGGCAGAGTGGCAAGTGACATCCCCATCTGGTGGCAGGCAGAGTGGCAAGTGACATCCCCATCTGGTGGCAGCGTGGCAAGTGACATCCCCATCTGGTGGCAGGCAGTGTGGCAAGTGACATCTCCATCTGGTGGCAGCCAGGCAGTGTGGCAAGTGACATCCCCATGTGGTGGCAGCATGGAAAGTGACATCTCCATCTGGTGGCAGGCATAGTGTCAAGTGACAAGCGATGGTGGCAAGTGACACGCTCAGGGCTCCCAATGATTCTGCATTATGGTGAGTTGAACTATTTCATTTTACATTACAATGTAATGATAGAAATATTGTGTTTCAATCATCCTGACACCATACCAACCATGGTGCCGGGGATGATTGAGGCACTAACACCAGCAATTGCCCTGAAAAATTGCCCGCGAAAAATTGTTACCCCGCGCGCTTACCCTGAAGTACAATTAAAGCCAGTTGTTTTCAGTGTTCTCGTGTGTGGAGATATGTTTTTAATTGATCTATTGTAGCAGTCATCGATAAAGGACGAGTCTGTAAAGGTAAAGGACTGGTCACTAAAGCTATTTTTATGTAAACACCTCCGTCTACTGCCTATTGCAGCTTAAAGGGGGTGGTTGACGAGCAAAAAAATGTGTCTCAAATGCAAATTTTTATTTCCCCCCAACTGCATATCTAAATGAAGCCTTAGTGAATTCAGTTCTGGGTCCTGGAGCCCAGAGACTGTGTAGCGCTTTGGAAGGAACAAAGCCTTAATCCCCAGGTCTGCATCTTACTTGTTAGCCAGACCTCATTACTAGTAGCAGCTGTCCACAGGCCTTTTTATTTGTGGACTGATTGATGCTCAGAGCTCTCCCTCTCTCCCTCTCCCTCTCCCTCTCTCCCTCTCCCTCTCTCTCTCACTGCTGCTGGGTAAAAAGGCTGAGTGCTGACATAACACTATAAAGGTAAAAGAATTGCATGTTTGTTGAACCCTTTAGGGGGCATTCCATTGGTCAGGAACTGTCCTAAGTTTTATTAGTAGCTTGGATATGCAGAGGTTTGGTTTGTTTTACCCTATTGCCCCTCCCCCTTAAGAGTTGACAAAACCCTCCTGCATTGAACTTAGTTTTTTTTACTACCTTGCTGAATAAAAATGCATGAATGCAGATTCAACGCCGGTAGGCAATTCATAATGGCACCCAAAGTAGTTACATGAATCAAGAGCTCTGAGCCAAAGTGTTACTTCTCAGTATCCCCATGGAAAAAACCCCCCCCAGCTGTAATAACATGGTTATATTTATACAATCTCCTCTGTTGGATAACAATATGTGCCACGCTGTATGTGCTGTATAAAAAAAATGCAGATTTCTACCTTATTTTAGAGCGCCATTCGGTGCTCATGTGACCACTCTGCCGCTCTCCTCCTCTCCTCCTGGCTGACTGAGCGGGAATTCTCTGCCTCTCCCGCTGTAGTTGTCAGCCTGGGAGAGGAGAGCAGCGAGCGGTCACGTTCGCGCCGGGAGGCACTCTGAAATAAAGTAGAAATCTGCATATTTTTTATACAGAACATACAGTGTGGCACATAACATTATCTAGATGGGAGTGTATGCTCATGACAAAGTGGTTTAACAACACCTTAAAATGGATCTTTTTTGACAGCAGCAGCTAGTAGAACTGCACTATGTACACAGCAACGCCTGACTTCATTTTCAGAGCCCAGAATTGGCAGCAATTGGATAAGGGGGAAGCAGCAGAGGAGCAGAAGGAGTGGATGTGCTACACACGTCCTGTGTACTGTGATGACTTTATTTGGGTGTGTGTAGCACACCTGGTGTCCTCAGCTGGTAAAGCACACTTTCACTTACTTCTGCATGTTACATGTTCATCGTACCCCTCCTTCCCACCTTTCAGCAAGAAAAAAAAAAAGAAGGGGGCCGATACCCTTTTCTGCAGAATGCAGCCTGTGCTTTTGCCTAGGTGAGAATGATGACCCCCCCCAACCTTTCTGCCTGAAGCCTGCTGGTGTGCCCACGTCACTTGTCCCACAATGCTTTTTGGCTATGTAGAACACACGGCACATGCAAAGTGAAGATGGTGGTGCCGGACCAGGCGGATGCCATGCCTGATGCTATAGAATCCTATATTAGGCAAGATTGGAAAACTCCTCTCCCAAAACTCCAGCAACTGGTCTCCTCAGTGCCCACGTGTTTACAGTGTTGTTAAAAGAAGAGGGGATGCTACATTGCAGTAAACATGGCCCAACTTTTTTGAGACATGTTGCTGACATAGATTTCAAAATTACCTTATTTCTTTCCTAAAATTATAAATTTTCTCAATTTAAACATATAATATGTTTTCGGTTTTCTATTGTGAATAATATATGGGTAAATGAGATTTGAAAATATTTGCATTCTGTTTTTACGTAGACGGAGCATCCCAACTTTTTGGAACTGGAGTTGTAAACCTGCATTGGCAAGGCAATATTTTACTATAAGGTAGGGTCAAACATTATTAAAAAAAAACACCTATGACATCAGGCTGCAAGTTCATACAACAGAGTGGTTTTCAGAGCCAAGCCTCATGTACAATTAGAAATATATGAACATGTCAGAGCCTGTTAACCTTATCAACTATAAAGGTAACTGAATGCTAATTACCACTGAAATAGCTTAGTTACTACCGGAGGTATAAATAATTAGATCATTTATAATAACTTACTTCTCAGTTTTAGCCATTGAAAGCCATTTACCACCGGTAAAGCAAAACTGTCACTGGGTAAGATAGTGGCAACTTGCCAAGCCCATGCTATAACACAGGCTTGTGCACTCCAGGAGCTTGAGGTAGGATCAACATTGTTCTGTTTAAAACAACTCAATTGTAATTATTGGAGCCACTGGAAGCCATTTACCACAAGAAAAGGAAAATCACATATGGTTTCACTACATCATGAAGTAAGATCCTGCCGAAGTGGCCAAAATTGCTGGCGTGGTTGACCTTGTGTAGCGCTGGTAGATTTTCCAATCTGCCGCTTATATGTAAATGTAGTGGATCATCTGTGCTGTACATAGTTCAGATTTAATTTACTGTTAGATTAGCCTCTGTTCCAGTTTGGCTGTGTTGCCTGCAGTTCCACATTCTGCCTGTGGGTGTCGTCACCATGGGTTGGTGTTGGAAAGCAACAAGCTAAAGTATATGCTCTTCTGTCCCGTAGACAACTCGGCGGAGGTGGTCTTCCGGGTTGCATTCTGGGAGAGAGTATTTATGGGACAGATGCGATGTTTCTGGAAGCTTTACCTCGTGGCCCTCCTGACCTAGAGGCATGTGTTAGTGAGTTCTACCTCGCGGCCCTCCAGCCTAGAGGGTTGCGTTGCGGCAGCCGTGCGGGTAGGCCCAGAAGCCTGTCTGGGGCCTGCTATCGCAGGGGTGGTCCTGTGCTGTCTGTCCTGCGGGAAGAAGCTGGACAATCGGGAAGATCCAGGGGAGGACCGATCTTGGAAGGGACCATGCAAGGCTGGTCTTAAGAAGGGCCTGGTGACTCGATTGGAGGACTAC
The DNA here is from genome assembly GCA_037952925.1 of Lithobates clamitans. Lineage (NCBI taxonomy): Eukaryota > Metazoa > Chordata > Amphibia > Anura > Ranidae > Lithobates > Lithobates clamitans. The sequence continues at coordinate 5,064,582 of JBBGZY010000101.1, forward strand.
TCCAAAAAACTACTACATCCTGTGGCAGAGGATCGTACAGTTTTGTTTCACTCAAGTCTGTGGCAGAGACTTTTTGTTCGTGCTGCGTTCCGGCTGCTAGGTTAGTGAGAGAGACCTATCCGGGCGAGAAAAGATTTAATACTGAACGGAGGATACATTCATCCTTGAGATTTCAATTCATTAGTGCTACACCAAGAAAAGGTATTTGAACTTCCCTGCAACTCTTCTTCTACCTCTTTCCTGCTACTTCTTCCAGTTATCTCCCATTAAAGCATTGGAAAAGTACTAAAGTGACTATTGCCTATATTATCTGATAACAAGCTCAACGGGGACCCTAGACCGGTGTTGGTAAAACCACAGGTAAAAAGGTGACGGAAACAGCTTGCTTTAAATCAGCAGCTCCACCGTGAGTTAGTGCTACACTTGTCAGCATCATCTATTTTTTAATTTGGACAAACAGGGCGCCTACATCAGGTGTAGGCACTTTTTAGGCATTCTGATAGCTGAAGATGTCAAATGTAAGAATATATTAGCCAGCATTGCAGATTTGTCCATCCACACTCTTTAATGTGTATAGCTTTAGACAGTTCTCACTGCTGTATGTTTTCACATCAACAAGGTCTTCATTCTCAACAAAATCATCATTTATATTTGGAGGAGGGCATGGTTTCTTTAGAAGAAAAAATATATATTTTTAGAGAATTTTTGTTCCAGGCTGGTTTGTTGCTTGGTCTTACTTGAGGTAAATGGATTTTAACTGCAACATTTACAGAATACTCCAGCAGGGTACTGCATTTAGGATAAATGATTCCACATATGTAGTTGCGTTTGGTATCAAATCCTTAAGCATCACAATTTGGTCTTTGGCAATTGCGTACATTTGCTATGCCTGTAAAAAGTCGAAAATGTTTTGCAGATACTCTGAAAGTGGACTAGCGTTAATCAAAGATTTTCATAAAAAGCAGTGAGATACACAAAGTTTATTTTGTGTTCAAGCATGAAGTAGATTTGTGGCCTTTTTTACAGCTTTATTCTAAAATCTAGGTGATTTAAGAATGTATTCTAAGTAGTACAGTAGTATGGTATACAATTTCTTTGAGTGATCAACAGTAGAATTAGATATGGTATGCACTGCTCCTGACTTGCTCCACCATCTACTATCAACAATTTTCTTAAGTCTAGAGAGCTGTTCATACCATGGATCCTGACAGGAGACCTGTTCAGTTCAAACAGAGGAGCATTTATATAATTTTGAGAAAAATATGTTTTTTTCTATAGCCCAAAGAAACATTTTTATACATGTAACAAACTGTGTCACTCCAGGTGTATATAGTGCTGCATGACATTATTTTGCAGTGGGCCTGCACTCCAATATAGTGTAGAGAAGCCTTTTTCTAGGTTTTTAAGGGGTTCATTGGCAAAATGCCTAAAAATTGTCAACAAGCCAGTGCATGGATCAAGCCTGCCTTTTTATGCTGTACAAAGTCATGAGTTTTTCTTGTGTAGCATTACAACCTTGGGCATCTCGCAGGCCAGCTGATAGTATCCCAAAAACTGATAACATCGTGAGGAGGGCATCATTTATTAGGACATCGCATGCTTGGTGATGTCTTTGTTTGCCCCCCTTTAACCCTCTCCGTTAACACTGGCATCATGTTAGTTAAGTGACGGAGAGAAATTGAGGGAGAAGAGAAATGCTGGAATATTAGTTAGTACCAGTGTGCAAAGGTGTATTGCTTTGTATAAATAAATCCCCTCTAATGTTGGGTGTCCTACATGTGTAGATGCCACTTGTATAGTTTAGTTTCTACATTTGAGACTGGGGTCTCTTGTTTAACCGCTTCCGGACCGCCCACCGTACATATATTGCTGCAGGCCAGCCCAGATGCAGTGCATCTGTCCTCCATTCAGTTAGAAAGCACCTCCCTAGGACACACCTAACCCCTTGATCACCACTAGTGTTAACCCCTTCCCTGCCAGTGTCATTTATACAGGGATCAGTGTATTTTTTTAGCACTGATCCCTGTATTAGTGTCACTGGTCCAAAAAAGTGTCACTTGGGGTCAGATTTGTGTGCCACAATGTCGCAGTCTCACTAAAAATCACTGATCGTCGCCATTACTAGTAAAAAAAATAAAAATGCCATAAATCCATCACCTATTTTGTAGATGTGATAACTTTTGCGCAAACCAATATATTGCGATTTTTTTTTACCACAAATATGTAGAAGAATACATATTGTCCTAAATTTATGAATAAATTATTTTTTATATATATATATATTTTTTGTTGATATGTATTATAGCAGAAAGTAAAAAATATTTTTTTTTTTTTCAAAATTGTCGCTCTTTCTTTGTTTATAGCGCAAAAAAAAACAAAAACGCAGAGGTGATTAAATACCACCAAAAGAAAGCTCTATTTGTGGGGAAAAAAGGACATCAATTTTATTTGGGTCCAGCGTCGGCCAACCGTGCAATTGACAGTTAAAGCGTCGCAGTGCCGTATAGCAAAAAATGGCATGGTCAGGAAGTGGGTTAAACCACTTAAGTGGTTAAGTGGTTAAAATGTTAAAGGGTGTCTTGACAGAAAAAAGGGTTGATAAACACTGGTGTAGAGCTCACACTCGAAGGAGTTGGGCCCTCCTAGTCCGACAGAAGCCGGCTGTTTTGCCCGTGTGTATTTCGGATGAGCATGCTGAAAAGCCAGCAGCCGACCAACTCCCGATCAGTGCTATTAGCCAATGGCAGAGAGAGCTGATAGGAGTGTTCTGGTGGGGGGGGGGGGCAACACAACAGCTCAGCGGGTAAGATCGATGTAATAACCCTGGATGGTTAGTACAGCGGCTCCGATCTGAGTTTTCAGGTTTTTTTCATTCAACCCGCTGGATTGCATGGAAAAAACTTGTAATGTGTACCAGGCACTACTGACTGACACTCACTAAACTAAGCAAAACTAAGCTTCATGACCCCATTAAATAATTATCAGCTCAAGTCTTTTCAGTTGGCACAGTAATACCAAAGTCCAACAGGCTTTTACCAGGTTTTAAACTCTGAACTTTAAGCGAACCTTCACCCACCTTCTTTCCTCTGCCTCCTCCTCCTCCTTCTTAAACATTTTTTTTGGTTTTATTTTTATTTAACCATAAATACCTTTTTTACTTTTCTATTATCTTTTGCATGCACATGAGCTGGTCCTTGGGAATGGGCCATTTTTTTACTTTATTTTTTGCCCACGGCGCAGTGTGCAAAAACAAAACACCAAGGTCAACCAAAAAAGTATATGTGAACACACACAAAAAAGTGCACTTAGGGTGTGTCATATGGTCTGCTCGTAAAGATAAAGGACCCTTCCCTGACCCTTGCGGGGTGCAAGACTCCTGAAAGGCACACTTAGGTCCACTACTCATGATCAGCTAAAGCCGCCAACAACTACTAGGTGATGTGCTCTTCCAAAGAGAGACCCCCTGAGACATGGGAGCAAGAAACCTAAGGGCCACACATCCTCCACCTGAACTTAAGGGTAGGCCTGAAGATCCACACCCATGAGAAAAAGAAGTGCAGGTGCAATGGCTAGGCCTTGAGACCCAGTAGCAAAAAATAATGCCCTGGTCTCGGTCAAAAGGCCTAGCTCATAAGGCACTGTGCAGAAAAAAAGCTTAGGTGACGTGGCCTAGTGCTGTTTCACACAGTGTGGTTCCACACCCATATTGCTACTCCGGCACCTCAGGACGGCACTCTCAGGGGGTGTTTTACACAGCAGGCCCTCTGCCTTCTTCAACCAAGCAGGGTAGCATAGTTGGAATCAGGAGGCTCTGGGACCCTTGGAATCCACCACCAGGGAATTATTCCTGACCCTCAGTTCACCCAGTGGGCGCATCAGTTTCTGTTCCCACAGGGTTGATCCTTCAGGACCCCATCATACCAGCAGGTATACTATACAGCTGGCCATCCCAGCCAAAAGGTCAGAATGATAGCAGATCAACCCTACGGGACACTGATAAGACACTGATAAGAACAGATGCTACACTTGATCTTAGCTGAGAAGCGAGAGCTCCGAGTTCAGCTCAAATCCTTGTTTGGACTGAATTTTGCTTGTTTGGAGGTTCAACCAAAAGCTAAACTAGGTGGGTGTTCAGCCAAGCCAAATCTCTGGCTGCACTAGGAAGTGAAACATTTAGCAGAGGTATTACTATCACTGCTAAATGTGACAGCTTCTCAGACAGGATGATTGTTAGAAAGCTAGCAGCCACTGGTGTTCCAACCTGGCCCATTCAGCCCAATGGTCTGTAGCCTCTTATATGTAGTGCTACCCCCATAGGAGCTGCAGGAATATTGTCCTGCCTTCCCAAAACTTCTGCCCCGCAGCCCGACACACAACATACTCATTCACTCTTTCTTCATGGACCAGTCTACGGGATGTTGTTTTTGCTGTTTTTATTCTTTGAGAACTTGGATAGGGTTGAGGGAAGTGGTTGGGCACTCCAAAGATAAGAACTATGTACAACTTAAGGACTTGGTATGCTTTTCTGAGCAAGCTACAATGAAGTCCGGGCTTTAATTAAACAGTAGACTTCAGCCCTAGTAGTAGTAGTTAGAGCCACAGAAGCAAAGTCCCTTTAAGTAGGAGATTATCTGGACAGAGCTCTTCAGGACACCAGCCTGTGTCCCCTTTAACAGACCCACAGCTGACTATAGGGCACCAGAGGCGTAGCTAGAGCACAAGGTCCCCAAGATCTCTCAGTGTCTGTACTCATAAGGCCCAAGAACAGATGGTAGTCTCCTTCCAATCATCCAAACAATGCCTTGCAGTGATACCAGACAGATCTTTGACAGACTGTTCCCCTCGGCAATCCTCTCCTCAGGTTGCCCATCTGAGGCCTCACCAACAGCAGCTTCTCCCTGGGAGGACAACATACCCCCCAGACAGGACAAATCCAGACCCAGAGCTCTGTGTACTCCCAGAATAAATACAGTCTCCCAGCATGCCAACAGAGCCTACCTCTCTAGAATAGGCTGGGGCTGCATCCATATTCATGCTGTCATCTCCATAGCTCCACACCTATCATCCAGAAACTTCTCAAGTTGCCTGGATACAGAGGGAGCTATCCAGCAGACTGGCAGCAGCAGAGCACACAGAGCAGACCTAGCTAAACAATCACAGCTCTCTGAGTACAGTAAACCAAACTATGCTTTTACCCTTATCCAAAATTACAGCCACATTGACTACAGTGTGACAACTAAATTCACCTAATTAAAAACACACACCAGCAGAACTTACCTAACTAGGAGGGTGCTACACATAGTATACAGTGCCAAACATCCCTTTGGTTGCAGTCAAATCCCAGTGCCTGTGTTTTGGTCATCCTGCACAGCTGAGCTAGGGATAGAAATGTTCCAATCTCTGGATGATTTTGGAGTTTGTGAATCCCACCATGCTTCTCTCTCCCAAATTCAAAGAAACCTTGCAGCCATGTGTTGCTCTACTCTACTGTGCACACAAGCAACAATTCCTCTGCAACAGCAGCAGAAACCCTTTCATCACCAGAAAAGGAAAAAAATATTGACACAGGTTGGGCAAAACACTCCCAAACTAAAAGAGTCCTTCCACAAACTGCATAGTACAATGACATGTTACAGTCTCTGAAGCACCTGTAGATGGTAGCTATACTATTTCTAGCCTGTCTAGGGTTAACAGTTTACAGTGGCCAGTTGATTTACTTCCAGACCATTAATGTTTTGAGCAGAAAAAAATGGAAAAACATACTTTCAGCCTTTATCAGTGAGTTTAAGCTTCTTGCTGTACAGTAGCTGAGATAGCAGTAAACTCTTGGGCAAGCCACTTGTCATCTTAATTACCTGTGCTGAGTTCCCTCTGTATGGTATTCTCCTCAGCCAATCTTAGGCAACAGGCCCTTCAGACAATCTGTTCTCAACCACTGTCTTAGAGCAGTGGTTCTCAACCTCAGTCCTCAAGTACCCCCATAGAGCCATGTTTTGGGAACTTCCCTTAGATAAAATACAGTGCCTTGCAAAAGTATTCACCCCCCCCCCCCCCTTGGCTTTTTACCTATTTTTTTACATTACAGCCTTTTAGTTCACAATAGTCTAAACACAATAGTCTAAGTTGGTGAAGTAAAATTAGAAAAATATATACATAAAACTATTTTTCAGAAATAAAAAACTGATAATTGGCATGTGCGTATGTATTCACCCCCTTTGTTATGAAGCCCATAAAAAGCTCTGGTACAACCAATTACCTTCAGAAGTCACATAATTAGTGAAATGATGTCCACCTGTGTGCAATCTAAGTGTCACATGATCTGTCATTTCATATACACAATAACAATAATAACACACATAACACAATATTAATTCATGCTTTCAAGGATCTATGTGACCCACTTACTATTTCCAGTGCCTCTTCTGGATTCCTTCGCACTCCTAGTGTGTTCCTGTGTTTCTTTCCAGAAGCTCCTTGTGTGCCCGTACCCTTGTGTATAGTTCACTTTGAGAAGCTCCTCTCGTTCCTGCATTTGCGTGCATATCATATACCAAGAAAGCTAAAGTATTTTCTACAGTGTTTTTATTGAGCTGCCTGCATCATTACACCTGTGTACTTTCAGTGAACTCCTACTTTTCTGCTTCTGTGTGCCTTTCATTCTCTTAGTGAGTCGGCTTCCTTTGTGCATCAGTGTGCTTTGTGAATTCCATACCTCAGCACTGTACCTGACTCTATTCTCAGTGAACCAGTGTTCCCTATATTTCAGAGCTGTTACTGTCTCACTTTCCTTGTGCCTGCCCATCCTTGTCACCATGTTACTAGTGACCCACTACTGCTTCTTGCTTACCCATTGTTCTCATAGCCTCTTCAGGATTCAGTCAGCTGTGCCTGCACTGGTGTGTTAGAGGGCTGCAACCTGGGAGCTGTTCTGCAGCAAAGCCCATCTCCCCATGTGGGGAGTACAGCTACAGATGACTATGGTAAAACAGTTGAGACGACTGTGAGCAATGCCACCCCACTTCAAAGGCTGTACTGAGCAAACTGTCAGGACAATATCCACAAAGGTGATTAGGTTTTAGATTGATGCTGCATGCTATTATGTCCTTCTATGGCCCGTACACTGATACTGATGTAGGGTGGCTCTGTACCTGATCACAGCTAGCCAGCTCGGCCACAGATGCTCCATCAGGGTGGTCCCACTAAGCACAGGAAAGCAGGAGAGGCTGAAACTTACATCTCCTGTACGTATCCAGGAGTCCAGGAGAAGATGGAAGCCCAGGGAATTGTGGTCAAGAAAGTTAAAGGGACCCATGCTCATAGAGTTTCAATATCAACTTTGTTTTCTGCAGACAGATATGCATTTTCTGATAACTGATGTTCTACAGATTCCTCATGTTCCCCAATATGTGTATATACATGAACTTTGTCGACTATACAAACCACATGTGTCAAACACAAGGCCCCTGGGACGAATCTGGCCCTCCAGGCCATTTCATGTGGCCCTCGCACCCAGGGGAAGGGTGGAAGTAAGCTGTGAACAGCCTGTGAAAGAGAGCTGCTTCCTTCATACTGTGCATAGCACAGACCTAAACCCTGCACTCTTTATGTAGCACACCCCTGAACTCTGCACTCTGTACGTAGCGCACCATTGAACTCTGCACTCTGTATCAAGTGCACCCCTGAACTCTGTACGCAGCGCACCCCAAAACTCTACATGCAGCACATCCCTGAACTCTGCATATAACGCATTGCTAGTATTTATTACCTCTTTAAGATCATCCCGCTGCAACTTGGCCATACCTACTGTTCGATGCGGTATGGTAGGGGCATGGTTGAGTTCCTGCACCATTTCCCTAAGAAAATAAGCCCTGCAGAAATATATAGTAGTTTGGTATACTATAGTATACAGTATAGACACAACCGGCCCTTTTGAGGACAACCATAATGCTGAGGCAGCACGCAATGAAATTGAGTTGGACAGCCCTGATCTAAACAGTAATGAATGGGCATTGTTACTGACAGCCATACAAGTTGTATAACTTATTTATTGGGTTTCTACACAAAAAGAAAGCCATTTTCTTTAAATTGTGCACACATAAGTATACTTTATGTCATTGGAAAGGTAGCACCTGATAATGGCTGTTTGTGTGCTTCCAAAAAGTATAATTTAGTAGCTATACTGAACAAAAGATCTGGTGCCATAAAGGTCTTAGACTTGATTTATAAGATATAGAAGGCATATCAGAACATGAGCTGTAGAAAACATATCCAAAGATAAAGAAACTGATTCTGAATTTACAGAAGGCAAAAACATATCTGTCCACAAAAATTGAGACTCTGCATATAGGAGGGTGTTGCAACTGACGAGCTGTAGAATCTCTCTGGTGGGTGACATACCACAAGCATAACTTCATGGCTTGTCCAGCCCACATGTAGAAAAGATGTGGAAAACACATCTTGGAATTAAATTACAGACATTGCAGAAGGCATACCAGAACAAACCATTACAGTAGATGTACAGTAGGTGCAGTGCTTTAACAAGGCTTGTCTGCACGTAAGATAACAGATTCTAAAGTGGGTGAAGGCATATCTAAACATACAGTAAGCTCAGTACACTCATAATTGTCACACTCTATTCCCTGTGTCACCACCTCAACTTTGCTCTGGGCATGCCTGTTCAGTCATCTGGTCACTTACAGACAAACAGATTATACAGAGGAAGAAATAGTAGAGCGTTTTTGCAGGTTCCACTGCTTTTTTAGCCCTTTTTGGCAGCTTGTAATGTCTTTTGTGAACCAGTTTTATATATTTATTCTTTTCCTTCCTTCCTTCCTTCCTTCCTTCCTTCCTTCCTTCCTTCCTTCCTTCCTTCCTTCCTTCCTTCCTTCCTTCCTTCCTTCCTTCCTTCCTTCCTTCCTTCCTTCCTTCCTTCCTTCCTTCCTTCCTTCCTTCCTTCCTTCCTTCCTTCCTTCCTTTGTTCTCACTCATAGGTGTGCACAGCCTATTGCATTAGGGTGTGCACCTCAAAGCTCCAACACATATGCATTTGTGACATATTAATCGGCCTCTTCCCCCGCTTATCATCCTTAAAACAATGGGGGGTGGGGGTGGGGGGGGGTGGACCAGGGGGACCTGGGCAGCAGAAAGAAGAGAAACTGGGACAAGAGGGGTGGCATACTACATCGGTACCAATCCCCTGTATTTTCCTCCTGTGGCAGCTGAATGTCGGTGAGAGGAAGAGGAGGAGAAGCCTACTTTCAGCTGCTGCAGAAGAAAATACAGATTGGTTCCACTAATTATCACCCCCGTCGCCTATCCTGTCCAGGTTATGGGGGTTGGCAAGTAAGGATCGCGGCTTACCTGTCACCTGCCCACGATTGATGGGTTGCCAAATCCAGGATTAGGGTGTGCCCAGGCACACCTGGCACACCCCTTGCGCACGCCTATGTTCTCACTTCTGCATGACCTGCTTTTACGAGATACTACTAATTCCAATGCCAATGCAAAATTTTATAAGCATTCTCCAAATTATGTAGGGAGCTCTTACCTTTGTCACAGAGAGCTGCAGGGATAGCCCTGTCTTCAACGACACACCTGTCTCCATCTCCGTCTAACTACCAATTACCTGTTCTATTATCAATCTCTTATAAAAAAAAAAAAAGTACTTCACGTTGCAAATTACAGATAAAATTGTATGTGAACCCTAACGCTGGCCATACGTAGATTTAAATTTGGCTGGTTCAGCAAGGAACAGACAAATTTCGATCCATGTATGGGCACTGTGGTTGTACAGAAGTTGATCTACCTATTGATGTCTGTACAACCATCCTGTCAGGTTTTCCCTGCTCAATCAGGGCCGCAGGCACCGCAGGCTATTCACATAGAATGACACAGTGGGGAGGATTCCTCCATACACCTAGAATGTGTGGATGGCGGAATCAAGTCAGTTTTTCTTGTTCAACCCACTGGTTGAACAAAAAAACACCACTGACTAATCTTAAGCTTCTTAAGTCTATTTTTTAATATGGTTGACATGATCATGGACTGTACACAGATTTATTTATATATATATATATATATATATATATATATATATATATATACATATATATACAGTATCTCACAAACGTGAGTTCACCCCTCACATTTTTGTAAATATTTTAGTATATCTTTTCATGTGACAACACTGAACTATTGACACTTTGCTACAATGTAAAGTAATGCGTATACAGCTTGTATAACAGTGTAAATTTGCTGTCCCCTCAAAATAACTCAACACACAGGCATCAGTGTCTAAACCGCTGGCAACAGATGTGACTACATGCCTAAGTGAAAATGTCCAAATTTGGCCCAAGGTATCAATATTTTGTGTGTCCACCATTATTTTCCAGGACTGCCTTAACCCTCTTGGGCATGGAGTTCACCAGATTGCCACTGGAGTCCTCTTCCATTCCTCCATGATGACATCACGCAGCTGGTGGATGTTAGAGACCTTGTGGTCCTCCACCTTCCGTTTGAGGATGCCCCAGAGATGCTGATGTAGAGATGTGGACTATGATCATAACATGGTATATTCGCCACAATTCTTTACCTATAGAGATATCCCTCTAGTGCTGGGTGCCAGTCACTGTCATCACACCTGTGAGCCCGACCAGAAAAGATTGTGAGATTAGTAGTCTTTCAGACCAGTGTTTCCTTTGCGTGCTATGACATCTGAACCACACATCCCAGTTTTCTTGCTACCACCTAAAGAGACTTCTGGGAGGAACTATAAAAGAGCCCGTAGATCCGTACTGCGTTCTTTTCTTCCTGGGCCGTGCTGTGCGGACATCCCCCCGTGCTGGAGGGAAGAGGCTGCGGCCTTCCACGCGGGGAAGGGGTGACTCCAACCTGGCTCCGGAGGGCTTAAACCTCCCTGCTGTTCGTCGGACATCCACGCGGCACCTACCCAGCAGATCTACACTTCGGCCGCCTGCATCCATTACCTGTGGGTCATTACCAGTCGTTTGCTGAAGGACATCTCTTCCAGGTTCGCTGTCTGCAGGGTGTAAGCCGATCTGGTCATTGGTGAGAGGGCAATAGCCCATCCTTTGCAACCCTTCTTTGCTACTATATCCAAACACTGTGTACAGACACCTTTACCTTGGAAACACTTTATTGCATTACTATTTGGAACACTATACATAGACACCTTTACTTAAAACCACTTCAAGGAGTATCACTAGCTTGTTTAAGCCCTGTTGCTATTACCACACCATTGTGCCTTATCAGATATAATCTAATGAGCTCCAACTGCCAGTGAAGACTAATAGGCATGCATCTTGGACACTGCTGGTATTACCATATAAAGGGCCTTACTCTATCCCCTATTTTGTATGATCTCTCATTAGGATATAAAGGTTGAATAGGCTGGCCTGGGGTTTCCCTTTAGTGTGAGACTGCCTGTCCTAGATAGCTAACCTTTTACTCCCTTTACAGGTTATGCTTTAAGTGGTAAATCATTGTACATATATGTAAATTGTGCTTTTGTGCTATTGTACTGTGTTAAGCTGCCTTTTAGGGGTATTATTCTTTCGAGTCTGGGCTGTTATCCAGCACTCGGCTGACCAATTCCCCTTTTCTGTGTATTAATACCACATCACTTACTCCAGTAAAAGTGTATATACTATAAACATACTTGACTTGTGTGACGTGTCATTTAACCCTTTCACTGCCAAGTCCGTATGCTGTACGGACCTCCAAAAATGCCCGCAGGTGGCCAAGTCAGTACGGCATATGGACCTCATTTCTCCCTCTCCTATAACCTTATGGTCACTTTAATGACCATAAGCTTATATCAGAATTGTTCCGCAGACTCTGCTGAACAATTCTAGAACTCTGATATGCAGATTCCAGTTATTAATCTGCTGATCAGAGTTATTAACCCCTTATGGCCGCTTCCCTGTCTCCTGCCACTCCACCCCCCGCCTGCTACACTTCTAAATTTCACCTAAAATCGCCCCCCTCTCCTCTCCCCTTCACCCCCCCTTCTTCCCCCCAGCACTAATCCCCCCACCCCACCCGTTCCGACCACCCCCCCAAACCGGACCCCCGCAGCCACCATCATTAGCTAGCATTCCTCCTCTGCCGCTCCCACCAGCTTTAGGTGCTGCATGGGGCTTGGGGGGGACTCAGATGTGCCTCCCCGCCAGTCAGATTATTCCCCTCAACTGCGCCTGCACCCCCGATCCATCCCTGCTCCAAGTGGCATCTCTCCTTCCCCTCCTGCAGCCTGCAGCTTCTCCCTACACAGATCTCTGTGATCTGTCAGCTTGAAGATCGTGGGGTGGGGGGGTGGAGGCTTTGGAGGGCTTAGTAAACATGTGTTTACCAACCCCCCCTGCACGATGGATATAGGCAGCAATCGCTGCTATATCCACTGACAGCTGATTATTGTAACCGCGAGTGTTACAATGTATCAGACTGTCATTTTCTGAATTAATGGAATCTCTATACAGATTCCTCATTCATTCAAGTAAAGTGCTACAGAGAAAGGGACTATCTTCAGTCCTTTTCTCTGTCTCAAAAACAGAGATATTGGGGTCTGTTTAGACCTCTGATAATCCCTCCCCCCCAAAAAAACAAAAAAAATAAATAAAAAATAACTGTAAAAAAATAAAATAAAAAGTGGCATGGCGCCCCCCATGCACTCACCCCTCAACAGTGACCCCCCCCCCCCCCACCGCGCTGACCCCATCCATGGCTTCTCCTCTCGGCCAACCCTATCCATCCTGATTGGCCAGGAGGAGAGGCCGCAAGACAATAGTGAATATTAATTTGCTATTGTCAGAAGTAGGTGGGTTCGGGGTGCAATGCTCTGTGCCCCGAGCCCAACTTTTTTCAAGCCAATTAGAGCCGCAGCCTCTAATCATGTGGTTTGAAAAAAAAACTCATGAAAACGTATGAGTCTGGCACCTTGTAGGGGGGGCAGCGCCCCAGCGCCCCTAATGGATCAGCCGCTCCTGGTAAGACCCCTTTCACATGGAGCGGACTCTGTCAATCAGATTTTCCTGCTCAGCGGGGGATCTGTTTATTGATCCCCACTGAGCAGGCAGATGACAGGTCTGCATCCGCTCGCTGTTCTCTATGGGGCGGTCGGATGGAAACGGACCGCCTGTCCAGATCCATCAGATATCATCAGATCTGATCTGCTAGATGGTTTTTAGTGGACTGGACAGGATCGGATGCAGGCGGGTGTAAACGGACACATGTCCATTTACATCAGCCTCTCCATAGATAACAATAGGTGGTCTGATTGGAGCCTGCCTAAAAAACGGAAAGGCAGATCCGATCAGTCTGCTTGTGGGAAAGGGCCCTAAGGCCTTGTTCACACAGGGCATACTCAGTGTACCTTTACAGGGACGCACACGTGTTCTGTGCATCTCTGTGCTGGCCGTCCCATTGATGTCATTTAGGATGTAGCACCTGCACGAACAAAGCCATTGCTCCCAATTTTACATCCATATAGGTCCGTATGCAAGTCCCTGAGCTCACACTGTCTGAGTTCGGGGTCATGTACACACACTCACACGGATGTCATATTGGGAACAGCAGCTATGCCTGGGCAGCCGTTGCATCCCAATTTACATAAATGGGACTGCCTGTACGGGGATGCATGGAACACCTCTGCATTCCTGTGCGGGTAAACATGGCCCTCCATGGGCGTACACTTTAGTATGCCACATGTGAATGATGCCTTAGTAGCAATTTAGCAGGAATGTGTGTTATGTCGTGTTTATGTACACTATTAATGATTTTAGTGTACTTTTAGCAAAAATATTGTTTTGATAAACATTTGCGCAAATATCGTGCTACCTTAAAAATCAGTAGCACCTTCTTTTTGTTCTACTGGCCATGTGCTTTTAGAAAATGTATGGTTTGGGGGGTCTTTTACAAAAAATGCTGAAAGTGAAAAAGGAAAACCTCCAGATTCTCTAAAACTTTTGTGTACCTCCGATTTTCACTATTTCTCAAAAAGGCACAATTTAAAATTTACAAAAATGTTGTTATTTATTAACTCAATACAGGTTAAGCTTTTATATTTAGTAGGGATTAAGCAGGAATTTTGTAAAATTAGCTGTGTTTTTATCTGCTAATAAAGGTTTTAGTGTATTTTTTGAGAATATATTGGTTTGATAAACATTTGTGCAAATACCGCGGGGTCTAAAAAATCAGTAGCACCTTCCTTTTATTCTAAAGGTCATATGCTTTCAAAAAGTATATGGTTTTGGGGGTCTTTTACAAATTCTGAAAACTGTAAGGGGAAAATGAAAACCTTCAGATTTTTACAGCGATTTGGATATTTACATTTTTGCGTACGTTCACTTTTCACAAAAAGGCGCAATGTAAAAATATTTTTTTTTTGTTATTTATTAACTCCATACAGGTTAAGCTTTTATATTTAGTAGGGATAGCGCAGGAATTTTGTAAAATTTGCTGCTAATAATGGTTTTAGTGTTTTTTTGCGAATATATTGGTTTCATAAACATTTTCGCAAATACGTGGGGTCTAAAAATCAATAGCACCTTCTTTTTATTTTAGAGGTCATATGCTTTCAGAAAATATATGGTTTTGGGGGTCTTTCAAAAATTCTGAAAGCTGTAAAGGAAAAATGAAAATCTTCAGATTTTTAGAGAAATTTGGATATTTACACCTTTGCGTTAAATTTTCACCATTTCGCAAAAAGGCACAATTTAAAAGTTTACAAATATTTGTTATTTATTAACTCAATACAGGTTAAGCTTTTATATTTAGTAGGAATTTTGTAAAATGTACTGTGTTTTTATCTGCTAATAATGGTTTTAGTGTATTTTTTGCAAATATTTTGGTTTGATAAACATTTGTGCAAATACTGCAGGGTCTAAAAAATCAGTAGCACCTTCTTTTTATTCTAATGATCACGTGCTTTCAGAAAATATATGGTTTTGGTGGGTCTTTGACAAACTCTGAAAGCTATAAGTGAAAAATAAAAAAGCAAAGGAAAAATTGCAAAAATGGTCTGGCCGCCTGAGTGTACAAAATTTGACACAGGGCCTGGCAGCGAAAGGGTTAAAGGTGTTGTGGAAGGTGTCTGGTGGGTTGGAATGTTCACAGGGTCATGGCAATGCAGAAGAACAAGTGGATCCAAGTAGTCCTCAAAGGGGCCGTGCTACACTCAAAAGGGTTTAGGTTTGGAGACATGCTTGGCCAGTTCATCACCTTTACCCTCAGCTTTTTAGCAAGGCAGTGGTCATCTTGGAGGTGTGTTTGGGGTCATTATCATGTTGGAATACTGCCCTGCGGCCCAGTCTCCGAAGGGAGGGGATCATGTTCTGCTTCAGCATGTCATGATACATGTTGACTTTTATGGTTCCCTCAATGAACTGTAGCTCCCCAGTGCCGGCAGCACTCATGCAGCCCCAGACCATGACACTCCCACCATCATGCTTGACTGTAGGCACACACGCTTGACATCATCTAAACCAAATACGTTTATCTTGGTCTCATCATCCCACAGGACATGGTTCAGTAATCCATGTCCTTAGTCTGCTTGTCTTCAGAAAACTATTTGCGGGCTTTCTTGTGCATCATCTTTAGAAGAGGCTTCCTTCTGGGTCGACAGCCAAGCAGACCAATTTGATGCAGTGTGCGGTGTATGGTCTGAACACTGACAGGCTGACCCCCCCCACCCCTTCAACCTCTGCAGCAATGCTGGCAGCACTCATACGTCTATTTCCCAAAGACAACCTCTGGATATGATGCTGAGCATGTGCACTCAGCTTCTTTGGTCGACCATGGTGATGCCTGTTCTGAGTGGAACTTGTCCTGTTAAACCGCTGTATGGTCCTGGCCACCGTGCTGCAGCTCAGTTTCAGGGCAATCTTCTTATAGCCTATGCCATCTTTATGTAGAGCAACAATTATTTTTTTCAGATCCTCAGAGAGTTCTTTGCCATGAGGTGCCATGTTGAACTTCCAGTGACCAGTATGAGAGAGTGAGAGTGATAACACCAAATCTACACATTCACACCTGAGACCTTGTAACCCTAATGAGTCACATGACATCGGGGAGGGTAAATGGCTAATTGGGCCCAATTTGGGCATTTTCACTTAGGAGTGTACTCACTTTTGTTGCCAGCGGCTTAGACATTAATGGCTGTGTGTTGACTTATTTTGAGGGGACAGCAAATTTACACTGTTATACCAGCTGTACACTCACTACTTTACATTGTAGCAAAGTGTCATTTCTTCAGTGTTGTCACATGAAAAGATATAATAAAATATTTACAAAAATGTGAGGGGTGTACTCACTTTTGTGAGATACTGTACATATAAAAAATATAATAGAACCTGTTCCAAAGTTCCTTATTTGTAGTTTCTGCTGTCAATAACATTTTTTTAACTGACAATAATAAATCACTACAGCAGTATGGACAACCTTGACGGGCTGGCAACCCATCGATCGCGATCTACCTGTTTCCTGCAGGCAGGTGACAAGTAGATCACAATCTTGTCCCTGCCTTTCCAACCCCTAACTGGCAGAGCTGCGCAGCAAAGTGGAGAGGTGCCATATCTAATCCTAATTGGCAAAGGCATTCCCTGCCCTGCAGAACATCATTTGCTTACATGCTAAGCAAGAACTGCCTCTGCCGCCTGTAACAGCTGCAGGATAGCTCAGCGGGTTTGGGCTCTTGTTCGAACGTGCCTGAGCTCTTCCCAGGAGTGTACTGTGCTTATCCCAGCTGGCCCTCCTCTTCAGTCCATCCAGGCACTGGTGGAATACAGTGACATTAGTTTTATTAAATTTTTCTAAATCTTCTCTATTTATTGGGTTAACTGGGTTTATTGGCTTTTGCTAGTTAACTCCTTCAAAAAAATGGTGCCGCACCCCGGTGATCTTTGATCTGCACCATGTTGTCCAGGTAGAACTCTACCTCTCAAAGGTGGCCTACCCCTACCTAGAAACATAGAAGAGTAACTGCAAAAAAAAAAAAAAACAAGTGGTTCATTGAGTCTGCCCCATTTATTTAATTTTTTTATTTATTTTACTTTTTTGTCTAGAGTATACTGTAGATCTATGTTTTTTTACAAACATGTCTGAATCCACTTACTGTTGACTGATTTGCTACCTCTGCTGGAAGTCTATTCTTAGCAACAACTTCTCTTTTGGTAAAATAGTACTTCCTAAGATCAGTTTTAATCTCTCCTCTTGCTAGTTTGCAGTCATGTGTTCTTAATCTTAGCTTCATTTACTTTAATGCATTCCCCTCATTACAATAAAAAGTGTCCCACCGCTTGTTGTGCCCTCTGCCTAAACACTTACCTGACTGCTCCACCGATCCGAACTGTTCCATCTGCAGCAGTGCTGCTCACTCTTCCTGGTCTCATAGGAAACCCTGAGAGCGGCAGGAGCCATAGGTCACTAGAATTCTAGAGGTGTCAATGCCTTGTCATAGCTGTTTTCACTGCAAAAGGGGGACCTACTCAATATAAGGTGGGTGGCCATAAAGTTATGGCTACTCAAAAGTAGTAAATGCACTCAAATATGTTTTGCGATATTTATCTCTTAAAGGAAATCTATGGTCACAGCGTACACTTTCATTTGATAACATCAGCATTGTAATAGCAATACCAACAATAGTTATGTCAATCCAATATAAGCTTTCCTTTCATGTTATGATTGCTGCCTGTCTGATGGCCATCTCTTTCTGTAACTTCCTGGATTTTCTGTGTGTTTTACAACTTCTCCACTGCTGTTTTCTTCTGATTTCTAAGGACTACATATCTCATGGAAACTTGCTGCCTCCAAGCTGTCTCCTGTACTGACTCCACCTTCCAAAACTCCTCTTCTCAGCACCTCTGTAGATCACAAGGCAGGCTCTGTGAAATGTGTGACACAGCAGTGCTTACTTCAATATTGTTCATATTAATAAGAGTAGGCTAGAAATAACTGAAATACAACGTTGAAATGAAAATATGATTTTACATTTTGACCATTTGATACGCTTTAAATTTTGTGTTATTTCTGGCTTTCACCACGCTGCACCAGAAGGAGATTTTCTATGAATGAAGACACACAAGAATATTGTGAAACTATGAAAACATTCTTAGTGTGACTTTATTCAAAGAACAATCTCCCTCTATTGCAATTTTACAAATTATTTACATTCCTGAGCTAAGAGCATAACATTTCTACACCAATACATTGTTTCCTTTGAACTTACTGGCCAGCGGCACAGAGTCCCCCTCATTGCTATTTTGTGCATTCCTAAAATATTGACTGCCTACACCGTGAGATAATTAACAACTGTATGTGTTTTGTTCTTAATTGACTTTATTGACTTATGTCAATTTTTTTGTGGTATTTACCTCACAAATTTACAGAATTTTCAAGTTTTGTACCCAGTTTTCATTTCTGTGATCCCATGGTATTTTCTTTTCTGTACCTAAAAAAAGGTCTTGTTTGCCTTTCTTAATTGATTTACACATTTCCTCCTATTTCTGTGCCTTGGCAGCACTGATAATGTGTTGGCCTCCCTTTGTCTGTTTTAAATCAGATATAATTCCACCGCCGGGATTTGAGGGAAGAGCCCGGTTATAATATTCCTGACAACACCTTGACGTGCCTTACTGGGCTTTTTTGTAGCATTGGCACAGTAAAGGCTTCTTTCTAGCAACTCGACCATGCAGATCATTTTTGTTCAAGTATTGTCGTATTGTGATCCTTAAAAACAACCACGCCATCTTTTTCCAGAGCAGCCTGTATTTCTACTGGGGTTACCTGTGGGTTTTTCTTTGTATCCCAGACAATACTTCTGGCAGTTGTGGCTGCAATCTTTCTTGGTCTACCTGACCTTGGCTTGGTATCAAGAGATCCCCCAATTTTCCACTTTCCTAATAGGTGATTGAACAGTACTTACTGGCAAATTTAAGGCTTTGGATATCTTTTTATATCCTTTTCCATCTTTATAAAGTTTCATTACCTTGTTATGCAGGTCTTTTGACAGTTCTTTTCTGCTCTTCATGACTCAGTATACAGCCTGCTCAGTGCATTTACATGAGAGCTAACAAACTCATTGACTATTTATACACACACTAATTGCAATTTAAAAAACCACAGATGTGGGAAACCTTTAATTGCCATTTTAACCTGTGTGTATCACCTTGTCTATACCAAGGCCAAACATTCCACGGTCATTCTATTGAGGCTCGCAACCATCCATCCCAAACTGGCACTTTTGCATGCAGGAAATGTGATGTATGTTGTTTTATTTCCAATGGACAGGAACTTATTCTCCCAAATGGTCTAACTCATGCTATTAAACATAGGGTTACCTGCCACACAGTCGGTGTGGTATATCTAGCTAAATGTTTGTGCGGATGCTTTTATATGGGCAAGACTAAGCGCCCATTTTTTAAGTCCATAAAGGACCACATTATCCTTATTTTCAAACATCTTATGACTACTGCTATCAGTAGACATGTTGGGCTTCAACATGATTTTGATCCCAACATGATCACATTTATCGCCCTTGAACATGTACCCTTACATGTGAGGGGCAGAGGCATTGCTTGCACGTTATTACAATTGAAGACTCGTTAGATCCACAATTTGGATGGCATGAGACATCCAGGGTTGAATGAATATATAAGTTTCAAATCATTTCTTTAATACTGTATTTGTGTACTGTCTTTTTACACTATGTGCATTCAACCTGGTTTGTCTTGTGGCTCTTGGACCTAGCTTTGTTCCCTAATTATCAACCCCTTCTCCCTCCCCACAGTCTATACCCCCCTTAATTGAGTGACGCTACTGTATCTATTTATATAGTGTACTCTTTAGGTTATATATATAGCTTTTTCCTATATCTAGCGTACCATATATATATAAATTCAAAATTGTCATATTTCAATATTCTATACTTATATTGATATGTGTATCATAGTTTTGTTGTTATATTGCACTATGTCTGTACAGTGTGTCGTGGTTCAAAGTGACAGGATTAGCACACACCAGTTAGTACACTGGTTTGGGGCAATCACTTCTTGTCACTGGCTCTGCCTCCCCGTCTCTTTTTCCCTCCTCCTTCTGCCTCAGTGACCCTTTTTGGGCTCCACCCTGATTGTCCATGGTGGCCCTGGGAGGGTTTAGTGTGTGTGGCTGCACGGACGCCCTTTGGGACAGACACCCATTTTCAACCGCTGTGTACTGTGCAGTATGTGGCTATCTGGCCAACTCTTACTTTTTCCTCCGTTTAGCCCCACCCTCTTTGCCGATTGGTTAGCTTTGCGGAGGGCAGCCCAAATTTCCAGCCGCGTCAAGTGACGTGCACACGTCACGTGACAGCCCACTCCTACCGCTCGGCATGCTGGTCTTTGTTATTATTATTATTATTCAGGATTTATATAGCACCAACAGTTTATGCAGCACTTTACAATATAAAAGGGAGACAATACAGTTATAATACAATAAAATACAAGAGGATTAAGAGGGCCCTGCTCAGAAGAGCTTACAATCTAATAGGGTGGGGCAGGTGTTACAAAAGGTTGTAACTGTGGGGAATGAGCTGATGGAAGTGGTAGGAGATTAGTTTTAGACGTGATAGGCTTTCCTGAAGAGATGAGTTTTCGGGGATCGCCTGAAGGTAGCAAGAGTAGGGGATAGCCGGATAGATGGAGGTAGCGAGTTCCAGAGGATGGGAGAGGCTCTGGAGAAATCCTGGAGACAAGAATGGGAGGAGGAGATGAGAGAGCTTGAACGTTGCCATGAATGTGCCAATAAGGGTAATTTATTTGTATCTTCTGTTTTGTTTGTTTTTTGTTACCATTTACCAAACTTTTTAGACATACCTCATAAATATTAGGAATGCTCAAAAATGTGTCCATTTTCACAGAATACTAGATCCTTACTGCAGTCCAGTGTGACGTGACATTTCAATTTAGCTTTAGTTATAGTCTTTTGACTAAAGTGCCATTTTAGTTTTAGTCATTTTTTAGTCATCTGAACTGTTTAGTCTTAGTCGTATTTTAGTTGACTAAAATCTCCAGTACATTTTAGTCGACTAAAATCTCCAGTACATTTTAGTCGACTAAAATCTAATGGGTTTAGTTAAATTTTCATGCATTATTTAGGCATCTCTTTAGAATTTGCCAAACTCATTATAATCTCCTGGAGTAAAAATCTAGTAACATGTTGTTATTTATGGTATTCAAATTTGAACATGCACTACAGACACAGATTTAGTCGTTGTGATATATAACGTCTTTATAAATAAAACCAAGTTTCATAAACGAACCAAAATATTGCTTTTTGACAAATAGAATCACAACTTGAAAATATAAAAACCCAAAAAACTGTAAACTCTATTGGCTGTAATGCCATTGCACATATTACCTGAATATATTACCAACATTAAATATCAAGAAAAAAAATAAGAAAAGCCTTTTTCGTATTTATTTTATTTTTTTAGCAGCTTAGTAGATTCCCCCTACATATTCTTATGTAGTAGTGCACTGTTAATTTTAATGTCAAATTTCAATTTAGTTTTAGTGATAGCCTTTTGACTAAAACGCCATTTTAGTTTTAGTCGAATTTTAGTCTTTTGACCATTTTAGTTTTAGTCGTATTTTAGTCATCTCAATTGTTTTAGTTTTAGCCGTATTTTAGTCCACTATAATAGTATTAATTTAGTCAACACAATATTTTAGTCCACAAAATTAACACTGCTCCATTCACTGTACTGGGACTACCTTTACCAAACATGACTAAAACTATTGTCAAGTTGATTAACCATGTTTTAATGGCAGCTTTGTGTCTGATTGCTTTTAAATTGAAACAACATTTGCCTTCATCTCAAATTGATTTATAAAAGGGGGACGTGGCCGAGCAGCGGATGTAACCAGACGTGTGCACTTCTCTCTCCGCCGAAGATCCTGCTTCTTATCCTTAGGGTGGCCCGCTGACACATCCGATCTATATGGCAACAACGCCGCCATGGGAGCATCTCTTGGGCAGCTTATACTGCACGATTGAATGGCTAAAAGGCTGAAAGAAGCCCGCTCCTTCCTGGACCTGGCATTCCAAGATGGTGCCCGGACACAATGCTCATCGAAAGACAAATATAAGGAGGCAGCACAGAAATTATTTGTTAAATACACCCCGAAGGCACAACGTGCTTCTTCCTCATACAGGGAAGATATCTCAGGGGAACAATCTGAAGCGGATGACATGGTACCGCTGGAGGAACCGTCCGGGTTGCAGATAGAGTGGGACGCAGTAAGTGCACAAAATCTCCCCTTCCCTGCACCTTCCTTATCTAATGGGGATGGCCCAGAGCCCACGCTGAGAGACATCATGGCGGCGGTCACTACCTGCAACACCTCCATAACCGACCTGACAGCTGAAATAAAAAGGGTGAAAGCGGATGTCTCTTTTATTAGGCATGACCTTCAAAAGCTGAGGGAAAGAATATCAGCCCTAAAAGGATGGGTCAGTAATGTGGAGGATGACATGGAGCCCTTGCTAAGAGATGTCAAACAGAATGGGATGACTGCCCAACATGCTGCCTGACTGAATGATTTAGAAAATAGGATGAGACGCAATATTGTGTGGGCCATAAGTATACCAGAGAGGGCTTAGGGGAAAAACCCTGTTGCTTTTATTGAAGCCTAGCTGCTCAAAATGTTTAGCAAAGAGTCATTTACTCTCATGTTTTCAGTGGGGAGGGCTCATAGAGTGCCCATGCGCCCCCTACCTCGAGGCCATCCACCTTGCACCTTCCTACTGCTCAATTATAAAGACAAAGATGCGATCCTGGCTAAGGAAAGAAACATGAGTGGTGCATTGGTCATGGACAACACGAAAATTTCCTAATTTCCGGATTACTCTGAGGAAGTGCAGAAGCAGAGGGCAAAATACACAGATGTAAAACAGCGTCTCAGAAACCTTCTATAATACGCTATGCTCTTCCTAGCGAAACTCAGTGTAGTGGCCAATGGGGAGGCACATTTCTTTGAGAAACCTAATGCTGCAACACAATGGCTCGGCAGGGAAGAAAGATCACTGTGAGCACGTATGCCTCCAAGGCCTGCCGTGTCATGATACACTGTGAGTCCCCTGGCCACCATTTGGAGGGTAAGCGGAATACAAATGGCAATCTTTTTCCTAATAATATTTAATTGAAATATTCTGCTGCTGGAGAGGTTCAACATTACAACTTTGAACTTCCACTGTTCCCCCCATGGAAGTCCCAAGCAGACAGTTGGATTCAAAAGAATTGTTGCGGTGGTCCACATAGAGTACTTATAGTTTGCTTCTTTTTCTTTAGTTTTTTCTTATTTTTTGTGTTACTCTCTCTACGGATGTCCTATAGATATGTGAACAAATGCCTCATCCCTGGATGATGGTGGGGCACGCTACGGCGCCACAAGTTGGTCTGGTAGCTGCTCATTGTTCATTTTTGCTTTTTCTAATGGCTAACACCGTACAGATCTTGTCCTGGAATGTTCGAGGACTTGGTACCTCTGTGAAACGCTTAGCTGTTTTTCGAAATGTAAAAAGCCTGAGGGCAGATATTATATGCCTGCAAGAAACTCATTTGTCACCTGCTACGCCTCATAATCTGTCGCCACAAATGTTTGCCTACCAATATCATGCCACCTACTCGACCTATTCTAGGGGTGTGAGCATATTTCTGCAACAGGGGACCCAATTTGCATGCAAACAAGTGCTCACTCATCCAAATGGTCGGTATTTGATCATTTTATGTACATTGTTTGGAGTTTATTGTATAATTGCAGGGTGTACATACCTATGCCATTTTCAGCTGACGTTCTCAAAATACTGGCGAGTTTTATGGCCCACTACCCTGACACACCATTCACAGCGGTGGGTGACTATAATAATTTGTTAGACCTTCTCTGGGATAAAATATCCTCTAATCCCCACAATTTATTTTCCCCTGGGAAATCTACTCCCTTTTCTTGCCTAGTGAGAGAGCTTGGGATCATAGGCATGTGGAGGCTAAGACACCCTACTACTAAAATGTTTTCATGCCATTCGGCTGCATATGATGGATTATCCAGGATAGACTTGGGCCTAGGTAACCGTTTTGTTATAGCTCTATTGGCGGATTCCCACTATGAACCCAGGCATATTTCAGACCATTCCCCCTTTTGAGTGGAACTAACATTCCCTACTCCAAGACGTTTTTGTTGGAAATTAAACCCATTCTGGTTAACTCTATTCCCTAAACCGGACCCCATCCCTGAGTTGTTAACATCCTTCTTTCACTTCAAAATTGACTCAGCAGACATTGGGGTGGTGTGGGATACAGCTAAGGCCTTCTTGAGGGGTCAATTTATATACACTATTCAGCGTATTAAAACATTGAAGAAAGAGTGAGAGACACATAAGTCTAAGGCAGTGGTTCTCAACCTGGGGGTCGAATGACGATTTGCCAGGGGTCACCAAATCCTGGGCTGTTCCTGAAGCCCGCACCGCTGTCCCAGCATTTTCATGGCCGCCCAGCAGGCTGGCCATGGAGTCTGTGGAAGCCCAGCTGGGCTGTTCCTATAGCCCGCAACCGCCCACTCAGCCTCTTCCCAGCCCCTCATTCAGTTCACGGCAAAGACTAGAGGTCAGCTGATTGGTGAGGAATGTGAAGTGGGAGGGGCTGGAGGAGACCCTATCCTGATTTCGGCATAGGTGACACTGCTGCGAGACACCACAGAGCTGGAAACACAGTGAAGTCGGATACACAGTGAGTCACTCTACCTGTGATTAGAGTTGCTATTAAAAGTCCCAACTACAGTTTTCAGATCAGCAGATGACCTTCATCAAGAGCACCTAAGTTGGCTGATCAGAACTCCCCCCAGCACTGCCACTCATCCCAACTCCTCGCCAGCACTGCCACTCATCCCATTCCCCCCACCCCCCAAGGCGTAAGAGAAGGAATAAAAATAGAGAATACATGGAAGAGAGAGGAAAATAGGCGGCGGGAACAAAGAAAAAGGGAAAGAAAGAATAAGAAAAAGAAGGCTAGAGAGAGGGATGGGGGAGGGGAACAAGAAATTAGGATAGAGAAAGATAAAAGGGAAAGAAAGGAGAACAAAGAGAGTCGTACATCCTAAAATGTATCATAAGGGGTTTTAATACTGTACAAGGGGAAGGGACTCAGAGAGCGCTAAATGTCTGTGGGTTAAGGGCGCAAATTACTTGTCTTGCCTTGGGTACTGACAACACACGCTACGAAAATAATTTTACTGTTAGGGGTCCCCACAACTTGAAAAAGTTTATCAAGGGGTCACGGCACTAGAAAAGTTGAGAACCACTGGTCTAAGGGAAGTGGCAAGAATGGAGGAGGCCTATGTAGACAATCCTACGGATGACACTAAAAAGGCCGGGCTGGCCTCACAGTCAATGGCAAGGCAGGTAGAACTCCAACTAGCTCAGAATAAACGTTTCTTACAACAAAAGCACTATGAAGAGGGAGAAAACATGGGACACCTGCTAGCGATTCGACATTGATCCCCACACAGCATCGGTAAGAGCAAACAGCATTTCGTGTCAAAAAGGCAATGTCAGAGTCGCCTGGATGGTCTTGTGGATGTTGAACCATGTGTGCAAGTAAGGAGATCTAAAATATAGTAGTACATATGTGTATTAAGATGCAATGGCATCCCAGCTAAACACATGGACAGCTAAATATATAAGTCTCAAGTGCAGCGCTATCTAAATTCAGTTGTGAGAATGTTAGGAGTGGATTTATAACATAATGCTATTCATATATATATATATATATCATGATAATAAGACAGAGAAAGAACCAAAAACTGGACTGGGGAAGGGACGCTAACATCGCTTCCGGTGCAGAGGTCCCCTGGATTGTGCATGTATTGAAAAGATGATACATAAATAATAACAATAATAATGAACAACAGTGGTATGGAAATATCAATGGGGAAGAAAATTATGTGAGCCAGCTCTGTGACACATCTATAAATCCTGGTATATCTATTTCCCAAGAATGCCAACCATAATGGTAGCGCAAACAGATAAATGATAATACATAGACTGGACATTATAAAAATAACTTAAAGGATAATGCAGTGTTCATACCCGGGGGATGGGTGGCTCTCTGATTGAAAATTCATCTAGTTTCTTGTTGGAGGAGTTTCTTGTCAAAGAAACCACCCCGCTCCTGTTGTGGTATGACCTCAAGTGCGAAAAATGAAATGAAGCACAGGTCGTAACCATGGTTACATGTTTGCATATTGGTGTATACAGTAGTCCTGTGTCGAGGTAGTATAGATGGTCACGGATACGTCTAGCAAAAGTCCGCTTAGTTTTTCCAATATAAAATGCACCACATGTGCAAGTAGCCAGATAAACTGCCCCGATCGTATTACAATCAGCATATGTCCTGGACCTCATAAAGCCACCCCTGGGCAAGAGGCAGCCTGTGCCCTCTCTTATCCAGGGGCACTGATCGCATTGCCCACATTTAAAGGTGCCATTACCTCCCACAGCTCCCTCTAACAGAGATGGGGATGGAAGGTGGCTATTAACAAGGCTATCTCTCACCGATCGTGATCTTTTATATACAATTTCCAGACGATCTGAAACGTATTTGGAGATAATTGGATCTTCAGAAAGGAAGTGCCAATTTTGAGTTACTAATGTCCGAAAAAGGTTTTGATGTGCACTGAATGTAGTAATGAGTTTTGTAGTGACATTTTTATCTGGGGTTTCACTTTAAAGATCAGTTGCTCTTGGACCTTGCCCTGTTATAGGCCCTCTTCAGTACCTTTTTGCTGTACCCCCTATTTCTGAAGCGTTCAAAAAGGGCTTTTGCTTCCTTTTCTAAATCTTCCTCTTTTGCACAGTTGCGTCGTAGCCTCAAATACTGGCTAAAGGGTATGCTACGTATGAGTGAAGGGGGATGAGCACTTAAGTAATGCAGAATAGTGTTGCCCGCGGTTTCCTTGCGGTGAAGTGTACTATATACTGATTCATCTGGGTCTATAAACATTCGTAGGTCCAGGAAAGGAATACTTCTAGTGTCTGACTGCATTGTGAACTTAAGATTGTATTGATTATTAGACAGTAATGTCATGACCAGTACATCATCGATGGAGGAGAATGTGGCGGAGGTACATCGAGGCACCGTCATTTGAAAAAAGGTTCCTCTCCCACCCCCCAGGTACAGGTTGGCATACAATGGGGCACCGGAAGTCCCCATAGCAACCCCCTGTACCTGGAGTTAGGTGGACCCATTAAACAAAAAGACGTTAGACGTCAAAATATGTTTCAAGAGAGAAACAACAAAGTTACATAGCTTCCAGTTGTTTCTATCTTGCTCACAAAGAAAGAAAGCCAGAGATCACTTCAATGCCTTTCTCATGGAGTATACTCGAATATAAGGCTTCTATATCAATAGCTACCAAAGTAGCACCTGCAGGGATGGTATGGCCCTTTTAGTAACTCCAAGGTGTCTTTGAGGTAGGATGAAAGCCCGATGACATGGGCTCTAAGTTGTCTATCTACATATATACTGGCTTTTTCGGTGTGGCATCCAATGCCAGACACTATGGGTCAGCCGGGAGGATTTTGAAGGTTTTTATGGATCTTTGGCAAGGCGTAGAAGGTCGGTATAATTGGCCATTTGACTTCTAGATACTCAAACAGGTCCTTGTCAATAAGGGCCTGTTGGTATTCCTCAGTCAAAATGGTTCGATATTGTGTACAAAAGTCAGTGAGTATGTCCCTAGATACTCGTTGATACCATTCATGATTGTTTAGAATCATATCACACATTCTAATGTATTGAACTCTGTCCAAGATGACTACATTTCCGCCTTTATCGGCTGGTTTGACCACGATCTGGTAATTTTGAGTAATGTTCCTGAGAGCAGATTGTTGATCGTGAGTAACATTACTCGCAAATCGTGGAGGGAAAATAATCCCCTCAACACACTTAAGCGTTTGCTTTAAAAATGCCCAAACTGCAGGACAGGTCTGTAGTTGTGGAAACTTGGTCAATTTGGCCTTAAATGTGTATGTATCTGGTATGATCTCAATACTGTCATCCTCCTCATCTGAGGTGGAGGAAACAGTATAATCATCACCACCGTAACCCTCATTTTCGTCAAGCAACTGGATGATTGTTTTACAAACTGCGGAAATCTTGGACCTTAAAACCTTTATATAACTCCTCTTTACCCACCTCGCGTCCACCCCTATCCTTATCAGAGATAAACTTGTATGTCAAGTTTCTGGCGAATAGATGCAGATCTTTTGTTAGTTCGAATTTATCGATCTTGTACAATGGGCAAAAACTGAGACCCAACCTCAACACCTCTATCTCAGCAGGAGACAGAGGATATGAGGAAAGGTTAACAATATCCAATCCTAATTGGTGTGTGTTTGGTCACAAATGGGTCCATCTTGCCCATGCGGCAATGTGTTGTTAGGGTATGAGGGGTGTGGCCCAAACCTAAAGAGGTCTGACCTGAGTTAGTACTTGGTTTAGTTGAATTTGGAGTAGCTCCCAATTCTTTTGATGTAATCAAATTAGTCCTTGATTCATCACTAAACAAAGACAACTGCATACTATCTATTGTTGGCTCACCCTCTATTTCCACAGGGGATATTGTATTTTTGACCCGACCAGAGCCTTGTAAGGACCTCTGTGGGGAGACATTACGTTTTTTGTTAATCCCTCCCTGTGTGCTAGACTCCCCACCTCTACTGCGTTTTGTGCATGTCCACTGCTATGGGTCCCTTGTTTTGTAACATTCTGTGATCTCTGAGAAGAAACAGAGGAAGAAATGGACAAGTCAGAATCTGATTTATATACTGAAACATCTTGGTTCTGCTAAAGTCTAAATGTATGCCCTCTTCTATTGGAAATACCTCCTTTCTGCCACTTGTACGCATAAACACCTGAGAATGCCAATCTGTCCTCATGGAATTTCTGATCTTTTTTAAGGATGACATTTTTGTTATATTTTTCAAGGTGTTGAATTAGATCTTGTTCTCTTTTTTGGAACTCTGGACATTGAGACAACTGGTTGCCACTCGTGCATAGTGCCTCTATTTCTCTATCCAAATCTAATAGATCAAGTTTGTGTTTGTCCCTTAGCATCTCCATCATGGCCATGGAACAATCCGACAAATT
Organism: Lithobates clamitans; assembly: GCA_037952925.1. NCBI lineage: Eukaryota > Metazoa > Chordata > Amphibia > Anura > Ranidae > Lithobates > Lithobates clamitans. The sequence continues at coordinate 5,093,779 of JBBGZY010000101.1, forward strand.
TTTTTCCCATTTCTCATGAAACACGTTATCCGTTACCTCAAATGAGGGAAAAATTTGTACCCTTAACCCATGCGTGTTAACATTTCCTCTTAAATAACAGTCAAAAAAACGTATATGCCAACCGAGGATAGACTTCTTTTCCATCAACTTCTTGAGTTTCAGGAAAAAGACATCCAATCCCACCTTATTTTGCACATGAGTGGTACATGTTCTCTGTATCGAGTCGAGAAAACTTTCCCAACCACGTCCAGAGAGCTGGACCTCTCTGGACCAATGGGAAATCTCCAGGCTCAGATGGACTCCCATCTGAGGTGTATGGACAATATGCTAAACAAATGATGGCTACATTGCTTAAAGTGTATAATAGGGCACTGGAGTCAGGGAAGCTGCCTCAATCCATGAATGAGGCAATTGTTGTTCTTTTAAAACCTGCTAAGAATGCCATGCTGGCGGACTCTTACAGGCCCATCTAACTGCTAACATCAGACGTCAAATTATTGGCCAAGATGTTGGCACAAAATTGTCCACAGAGAGCCCCTTGGCTCGCATTAGAGTAAATGGGGAATTGTCAGAACCGTTCAAGCTACACTGGGGCACTAGGCAGGGGTGCCCATTGTCGCCTCTGCTATTTGCCCTGGCACTGGAGCCTTTGGCTGCTCGTAACCGAGCTTCGCCTGAGATAGTAGGGTTTAAAAGAGTACAGAGATCGGAAGATGTTTCATTGTATGCGGACGACACCATGCTGTATTTGGGTGATACAATGGTTTCAATGCAGGCAGTGATGACACTTATCGACGAATTTGGAAAACTGTCAGGATTATCCATAAACTGGGATAAGTCGGTGTTAATGCCATTGGACCCGCTTCCTTGTCCTTTTCCGGATTTTGCAAGGGCAGTTCACAATTTTAGATACCTGGGAATACTGATTTCCCCTGACCCAACTGATTATATTCACCTGAATTTATTACCGATACTTGCAAAGTTCGGGAAAAATGCTCTCTTTGGTGTAAACTTCCTCTCTCAGTTGCAGGGAGGATTAACTTAGTAAAAATGGTATGGGCCCCCCAGTTGCTGTACGTCTTTATTAACTTCCCGATTTGGATTCTGCGAAAGTGGTTCCTGCGAAAAGACTCACAGTTCCGGGAGTTGATCTGACATAAAAAGATAGCTTACATTAGATAAACTACCTTCAAATGGGGAAGGAGCAGGGAGGCTTGGCTGTCCCACATTCTAGAGCATACTATATAGCATCTCAGAGTCAACAATTAGGAGGGTGGGGGCTAATAGATCCCTTGGATTTGGTTAGAAATATGCTTATCCAAGAAGACTCAGAATACTCTGCCTTGCTCATTTGGAGGAAGGCTTTCCTCATCTGCCTTCGGAGATACCAACAATCCATCTGCTGAACACGCTATGGAAATATACTAAGTCACTTTTAAATGTGACTGGCTTTTTGTCATATACCCCACTGTGGCGCAACACCCAATGCCAGGAGATATTGAAACTGGAAGGGTTTAGTGCTTGGGAAAAGGCCAGGATTAAATATATTTCTCAGATATATCATGGAAATGTACTTAACCTCCCTGGCGGTATGATTATTTCAGATTTTAGGTGCTGAAAGCGGTACCATTATTTTGCACAGAAATTTGGCGTTTTATATTGTAGGCCTGTAATTCTTAGGAATAGTTCACTTAAATCTGTCCAAGCTAGAGTCTAGTAGACATCCCGGGTATGATAAAGTTTGAAAAACGAAATAAAAAATTATAATATAATAAATAACTATAAATAATTATAACAAATAATAATATAATAATAATAAAAATTATTCAATAATGTAATCAAATCAAAAACACGGAAATTTGCTCAGTTGCAGAATTGTCGCTTTCGTTACTTTTAGTGTTTGATGACGGATCTCCCCACAAATCACTATCATTCAATTCTGCGAGTGATTCTATTTTATTATCGCTGTTTTCTAGCTGGTCTAAAGCCACTTTTGATGTAAAGAGACAGTTTTGGTTGCTATGGACAATCTCCAGTTTCCAGGCAGAAAGAACAGTTTTTATATATATAAAACGGCATGCAGGACACTGGGCAGACCATTAGGGACAAAGGGGATGTGTCATTATTTGATACAGTACTGTAATCTGTAAGATTACATTATACTGTATCTGTACTGTGTGTTTCACTTTTTGAATTTGCGGCGAACTCCGTCCCCGTGCGTCGCAACACTCGCAGGGAACGGAGCTCGGCACTGTGAATCGAGCGAGACACAGCAGCTCGCCAATCACAGCGGGGAGACATCGTGGGATCCAGGAGACAAGGTAAGTAAACTCTTCCTGGATCCTGCGATGCGATCCCCAGTCTGGCTCGGGGTTACCGCTTTTGGTATGAAAAATCCACCCCGAGCCAGACTCGGGAATACCGCCGGGGGGTTAAAACCTTCCTAGACATACAACAAGACTTTAGTATACCTACGAAACAATTTTACAAATACTTACAACTAAGACATACCTTGACTGCTCATGCAAAGACCACAGGCCTATCATTGGCAAATCATACTATTATAGAAGAGGTGTTCATGGCTTCTGACAAAAAGGGCATGATATCCAGGGTCTATTCCATACTCCTAGGTGCACTACAGGGAAACAGGGATATGCCGTGTAGGAGGTTCTGGGAGAGGGATGTGGGCAATATAGATGGAGAAGTATGGGAAGCCTGCTTATCTGCCACTCCTTTGGTTTCAGTATCAGCCACACAGAAATTATCCCATCTCTTCCTGCTCCACAGAGCTTACAGGATGCCTCTGCAGTTGCATAAATTGGGTTGTAGAGATAGTCCATTATGCCCAAAATGCTAACGAGAAGATGGGGACCTAATTCACATATTGTGGAGATGCCCAAAGCTTTTCCGATATTGGGCGGAGGTTGTATCCACAATTTCACAGGTTTATAATTACCAGCTAAATAATAATCCTGTTGTCTGTCTGTTGAGTGCTCTGGAAGAGGATATGTTAACTTCAAATACATATGTGGCAATCTTGCGCCTACTTTATATTGCATGCATATTCATAGCTAGATTCTGGATTTGCACCAGGGGACAATGGATAGAGCAGGTCAACTCCATGATCATTAGAGAAAAATTGACCTATCTTCATAGAAAAGCTCCCAAAAAATTCTTCGCTATGTGGCAGCCATGGCTAGACGTCCCAGGGCTAGCACCACATCAACTGGTCTTGAACAGGCTATTGGAAGGTTGAGGAATATATGGTGAGATGTTATCCCAGTAGTGAGAAGTTAGCATGTGATGATGTGTAACTGTTCCATAATTATTTCCCTTTTTCTTTTTTTTTTTGATTTAGGTGTTTATTTCTTTTTTGTCTGTGGAGAGTTTTTTTTATTATTTCATTGAACAACTTCATATAAATGTAATGCAAATATCTTGAGGATGACTGTTTGTTCCTTATTCGTCTCCTCAATAAGTTATAGTTTAACCCATTTTCTATAAGACGCTTACGGGTTATATGTATTGGCGACAGCACAACCTGTTGCAAGATGATGTACAGGATTTATATGCTACTGTTTGTCACAATACAGTGTAATCTCTCAATAAAAACTTTTTTCTGATTTTAAAAAAAATTGATTTATATAAACGAATTCATGACATTTATAAATACTGAATATTTGACTGCTTATTTGAATAACATGCTCCCAAGATTCAATAACATATGGCGTTCCTGGCATCTATTGGAACCACAAGCATATCCTTGAAAATCACTTTAGGGTGGTCTACCCGTGTAGGGTTTTATAAGGGTGCCTGGTGGGGTGAAGTATAGCATCTCTTGCTTCTTTTTTCTTTCCTGTAGTCTTCTCCTCGCTTTACTCTTTTCTTTCTTGTTGTTACCAAGCTGGTGGTACCAATTTCTCTACCATGGATTTTGTCTGCTGTTCATAGTAATAGGAAATTATGGGTCAATAATTTTCTAGCCATGATTATGAATATCGATATACTGTTGTCATGTACTTGAGAGGTATATTTAGCCTGGTTAACCCATTCTTTTTTGGAACAAACTCGGCTTTATGGAAATCTCCTTTGAACATTGTTATCCAATACATATTGGTTTCCTGGTGCATGTGCTACTTTATTCTCTTTTTTTTTTTTTTTTTTTTTAATGTTGTATTTTATTATTTTCTGTGTATGATATACAACTTCAATAAAAAAAAAGTTACAAAAAAGAGAAAATCAACAGACTTACTGGTTGGATGAAAATGAAATCCCCTTTCATAGGAAATGTACAGCTGATCAGGTGGCCTCTTCTGTTATGCTTCCATACATAAAAATGATGTGACACTACAATTTTCAGTTCTCATTAGGTTTATATGAAGATTGAATCTGGAAGCACAACCAACATGTAACTGCCATAAAAATATACAGCTGTGTGATAATTGTTCTTAATTAGGCTGTCTTATCTGGAACACGCTGTACCTTTCTTTACCAAACTGGCTTTACCAGTGCTCCCCTTACAGTATATCACTGCAATTATTGTATCAAAATGTAAAATAAAATAAAAATATAGTATAAATGTAATCATCTAAAATACCAAGTCTGGCTTTGGAAGGACCAACCAAGAACTTAACGCTCTCAGCTGGCAATCCTTTGCTCATAGGGGCAAGGTTCTATACCTTTGGGAGCCATCATGTGTGCCGAGAGTACAAAACAGCCAGGGAGTGTGAGCAAATGTACTCGAACATGTCCTTGATGGATGCATCTTTATTGGTTCTTAAATGGGACCTATAAACATTATTCTAGTTTGTGAACTGAAAGCACCTGCAAGATCATTTTTTGTGCATCTTTGGGTACATATTAAAGTATTATTAAATTAAAATGCAGAAATGATTCTTAAATTGTGAATTTAATGCCTTTCTTCCTAATTGCATAGGTATATTTTTAAATGGATTTCAGAGTTAACTTTTAATTATGTCTGATGAAAACAGCTCCACAAAGTACTGCAAAAAATTGTTATTCCAAATATAGTGGTAGTAGTTTTTATATAATTAAAATTATAGCATTGATGAGATAACTATCATTAAACTATTGCATTTGTACTCTTTTTAATGATTCATTTATTAGCCTAGAAGCTTAATTAGAAACTAGAAACACGCATTTTAATTGTCATTAATAAAAGTATTGCAAAAAATTCAGTCCTAAAATTCTTAACAGCTTACTCCTGTATGTAGGGCAATGGATGCTCAATTAAAGCTGATCTATAGTCACAGCATACACTATAGTAATTTTAGAACATCAGTATTGTAATACCAAAGCAAACAATAGTTCAAATCCAATAAGCTTTCTTGAAAAATTTCTTTTAATGTTGTCAGTTCTGTCTGCTGGTCATTCCAAAACTTTCTGGATTCCCTGCATGCTTTGCAGCTTTTCCTCTGCTCATTCCTTTGGAATTCTTTTGATTTCTAAGGACTACATATCCCATGGTACCCAGCCTGTAAGCTGCGGTTCCTGTGCTGACCCCACCTCCTGAAACTCCTTCTCTCAGCACCTCTGTACTTCAGAACGCAGGCTGTGTAAAATGTGTGACAGAGCAGTGCCTACTCACAGGACATAGGCGTCCGTTTATGAAGCAGTAATCAGCGGTGATTCCAAGGATCGCCGCTGATCACAGTCCATAAACAGTTTATGAAACAGTGATAATCGGGGGAGAACATGTTTGAACTTGTTCTCCCGCCGATTATCTCTACACATGGAGAATCCTCATTGAATGACACAGTAACGGCCGCTTCACTGGCGATCTGTGTCAGAATTCACACTCCCAGGTTCACCAGCTCAGAGGTGGTGAATCGGGGAGTGAAGAGAGAATCTCGGGGAAAGGAGGAAGATTTTTAACTTCCTTATGCCTCGTTCAGACCCCCCAACACTGTAAGCATGTCCCCTTGCCATATTTACGTGTATACATATATATACATATATACATATAATGTGTATATGTAAATATATATATAATGTGTGTGTATATACATGTATATATAATGTGTGTGTGTGTGTGTGTGTATACATATGTATATAATGTAGGGGGACTCACAAAAGTGAATACACTCCTCACATTTTTGTAAATATTTTATTATATTATTATATCTTTTCATGTGACAACACTGAAGAAATGACACTTTGCTACAATGTAAAGTAGTGAGTGTACAGCTTGTATAACAATGCAAATTTGCTGCCCCCTCAAAATAACTCAACACACAGCCATTAATGTCTAAACTGCTGGCAACAAAAGTGAGTACACCCCTAAGTGAAAATGTCCAAATTGGGTCCAAAGTGTCAATATTTTGTGTGGCCACCATTATTTTCCAGCACTGCCTTAACTCTCTTGGGCATGGCATTCACCAGAGTTTTACAGGTTGCCACTTGAGCCCTCTTTCACACCTCCATGACTACCTCACGGAGCTGGTGGATGTTAGAGACCTTGCGCTCCACCACCTTCCATTTGAAGATGCCCCACAGATGCTCAATAGGGTTTAGGTCTGGAGACATGCTTGGTCAGTCCATCACCTTTACCCTCAGCTTCTTTAGCAAGGCAGAGGTCATCTTGGATGTGTGTTTGGCGTCATTATCGTGTTGGAATACTGCCATGACAGTTTGGATGTTATTTATTGTATTAAACCACATGAAACTACCTACTGTATATTCCAGCTTGTACTATGCATTCTGAGATCTGTGACCTCTTTTATGATGTTGTCCAGTGTTTATAATAAGGATACTTGGAATTTTACTAACTTTTCTCAAGCAGATAACAGATTTCATATATACCTTACTCATGCATAGCTGTGAACTTTTGTATCTGTACCTGTCTGATGGAAGCACATCAGAAATTAACTAAAGGCAAATATTTTTTTTCAGTTTTGGATAGAGTGGAGAGGGATTAGCACACCTGTTAGTTTTTATTGCTGTCTGTGCCCCCATTAAGGAGTTTCACCCTGTCTATTTTTCCTGTTTACTATGATCATTGAAGATGAAAGTAAAAGAAAATCCCAAATTTTTGATTGTCCCCGAAAAAGTAATAGAAGGGAAATCTTTCAATGGGGATGCTAGTTCCTGTGATCTGGGGGTCCCCAAGGAATTCCCTTAATTTGTAGGGATCTCCTCTCACTTCCTGCTTGGCTATGGGACAGGAAGTGAAGGTAAATCTCCGCAATGGGATACAGATGGCGAAAAAAAATCTGACTGGGGTTATAACGCTCCTTTACTCTATCCAAAATGAAAAAAAATAAAAGTTTTGTCTATAGTTCTACTTAATTGACTAGTTCAAATACAGTATGTGGTGGTGGTACACTGGATACGATGTATCAAGTGATGAAACATTGCTTACTAGATGGTCTGAAGATATTTGGTGCAACGTGCATCAATGTTTAACTTGGTCAACTTTAATAAAGGATGTCAACATGGACTCAAATAAGTACAACTTTTGCTTAATGACCTAAAGTGGGTTCAGTTTGGTTTATAAAGTTTTTTTACAGCTTTTTAAATGTGTGAACCTTGCAATTTTTAAAATATATTACATGATCTTAGTGGAGACATATGAAAGCAGTGTGAAGTCTGCAGCACAGCCAGAAGTTCCTGTTTTAAAATACTTGTTAGTACAATGTATGTACTTTTGGTGAGCCACGCTAGTAGCATCTGTACAGGTAAGCCATAATTACATGCAGCTAATACATTGCCCCCTACACTGCTGGTAACCTGAGGCTCTAACCCAGACTAGTAGTCTTTTTATAATCCCTGCAGGGACCTGCATGCATGAACAATCCCTTTCTCCAGCCCAGACGTTAATGAGATGGTGTAAGATAATTTCATGCCCTGTTACCCTTTTTCCTACTGCCTCCAGTGTTACATTGCTTTTTTCTTAGCTGTCATTTACTCATCACAAAAGACAGGAACTTCTTTTATCTCCCACCTTAGCAGTCATTTTTTGTTCTTTTTTGGGGGGTTTTGTTTTTTTGCCATTCAGTTGTAAGTTTGAAATGTATGTTATTCCTATTCCTGGCTGTGCCTTAATCTTCTCTCTAGATTGGGTGATGATGAAGGATGAGTAGGGTGATTTTGTCAGAACCGATTTTGCCGTGGGTATTACAGATTTTGCCGTTAACAACTTTTCTTTGAAACAGAAACTGTTAATTATCTCCAATGAACCGCTTAAAAAAAATTGGCTGGCAAATAAAATTTTCTTTTTAAAAAAAGATTATTTAAAGGGTGTTTTTTTTTCTTTGGGGAGGGGGTGTATTTAGGGTAGTTTAATTGATGGGAGGGAGTGTATTTAGGGTAGTTTAATTGATGGGAGGGGGTATATTTAGAGTAGTTTAATTGATGGGAGGGGGTATATTTAGGGTAGTTTAATTGATGGGAGGGGGTGTATTTAGGGTAGTTTAATTAATGGGAGGGGGTGTATTTAGGGTAGTTTATTAATGGGAGGGGGTGTATTTAGGGTAGTTTAACTGATGGGAGGGGGTGTATTTAGGGTATTTTAATTGATGGGAGGGGGTGTATTTAGGGTAGTTTAACTGATGGGAGGGGGTGTATTAAGGGTATTTTAATTGATGGGAGGGGGTGTATTTAGGGTAGTTTAATTGATTTTATTCAGTGCTCTTTGTATTGTTCTTCCCCCCCCCCCCCATATTTGATCTTTATTTGTGTACTGTTGTTTTTGTTTTCACTGGCTGTTTATTTTTATTCATTTCAGGTATCTATATTACGCAATTAGGCAGTGCTTTACATATACTGTACATTCACATCAGTTTCTTTTCTTCAAGGAGTTCACAATCTAAGGTCCCTAACTCACACTTATACATACAGATATTAGGACCAATGTAGACAGGAGCCAGATAAAATGTTTGTTAAGGTTCTGTTTAAAAAAATAAAAATAAACATGTTATACTTACTTTCTCTGTGTAATGGTATTGCACAGAGTGGCCCGACCCTCCTCTTCTGGGGTCCCTCACTGGCACTCCAAGCTCCTACCACGTCTCAGTGTGCCCCCATAGTAAGTCACTTCCTATGGAGGCACATCTGCGGGCTTACTCCTGAGCCAGGGTGTTTGCCTCTTTAGGCACACACAGCAAAGCTCCGCCCCCTCTCTGCTCACAGAATTGCCAATGGCTCCCGCTGCTGCCTCTCTGTCATGTTTGGAGAGCAGGAGACAAGCGCTGCTGCAGATGGGCAGTCAATTTGTAGGTGCATTTGAATTTGCTAGTACTTGTAAAATTCCCCTCTCCCCACACTGACAATGCTGCTGTCCACATCTCCCCCCTATCCTCATTCATTCAGGTTGGGGGCACTGTAATACAGGAGGTGTGTTACTGGCCAGATCACCATGTGGAAAGGGGGAAACAGCCTGAAAAGTAAAAAGGAATGCAGCCACCACATCTGATTATTGGCATGTTGCAAATATATCACATTTTTGGTTTTGGTTTTAATACCGTATCAATGTTTCTATGATGGGCTTGTGAATATTATCAATATTTAGCAGTGATAAAAATGATAATGCTTCTATAGCTGGTAATGTACATTTATGATGGCTATAGTTAACAGTGTGTGCTTGTACGTGCATATATGATCTGATCGCCTTCAGGCATCTTAAAGTTTAAAGCCCTTTCATACGGCTGTTCCAATCAGGTCCATCTGTTCGTTTTTCAGGTGGACCTGATCGGATGGTCCATTTACCTCTATGGACCAGCAGGTGTAAACGTACACCCGCCTACCTCAGATCTAATGCGGTCTGCTTAAATAAATAAATAAATAAATAATAGCAGCCCATTTAGCAAAAATAAAAATAAAAAATCAAACACTCCCATACCTGCTAGAAGAATGGAATAGCAGGCAAGAACACAGAAAGTCAATAAAGGTAGGTCAGAGGCTGCGCTTTATAAAAAGACTCTGTAATGAGCCTTAATGAACAAAGTGATGCCATTTACTGATCAAATTAAAGCCCAACTCCAACTCGGCTCTTCATCTCAATTGAACAGACGTGCCCACTGGAGTACAAGCACCAGCGGCAAACTGAATGTACACGCACCTAGCACAGTGGAGAGCCAGGAAGTGTAAATCAGAACCACACTACATATGAAGTCTGATTTTTTTTATATAATTGATACGGGGAGGGTTTTTCACAAAATGCATATCTGTATATTAAAATTATGCAGAGCAAAACAGAGCAATATTTAGAGAAGATCCTCCACAAGGTACAAAGAACCTGTTGAAGGCTGCCCATTGCGTTTTGTCATGTGACATTACCGATCACTTAACCAAGCATGGGAAACACATGGGGTGGTGTCACTGTGTCAGTCATCAGAAACCTTTGTGTCTGCCATGGAGAATCTTCTGTACACATGTCTCTGCTGTAATGCTCTATGTAATTGTAGGTTTCTCTACTTTTGTAATACAGGTCAGTAAAGTACAAGGGATGGAAGGGAATAACCCTGTAATCCCTTGAAGCTGTGGCTCAGCTGCAGCAGTTTTTGGCATCCCTGTACCAATGTTTCTCAACCTCAGTCTTCAAGGCGCCCCAACAGGTCATGTTTTCAGGATTTCCCTCAGATGAAAAGGCTGTGGTAATTACTAAGGCAGTGAAACTGATCAAATTACCTGTGCAAAAAAATGGAAAGTCTGAAAACATGACCTGTTGGGGCACCTTGAGGACTGGCATTGAGAAACACTGCCCTATACCAATGGAACTGAAAACAAGAAACAGCAGGCACATAATAATGTAAAAGTTATACAGAAATTGACTGACTGTAGTAATCCTTTAAATATTTGTTCACTAAGATGACACTATGGGGTTGATTTACTAAAGGCAAAAAGACTGTGCACTTCGGAAAATGCAGTTGCACACGGCAAGAGCAGTTGCTCCAGAGTTTAGTAAATGAGCAGAAGCTCTGCTGACTTTTATCAACCAATCATATGCAAGCAAAAATGCTGTTTTTTCTATTTTCCTTGCACATGATTGGGTATTCTTTGCAAAGTGAAGCTTTACCTCATTTACTAAGCTCTGGAGCAACTGCACTTGCAGAGTGCAATTGCACTTTCCAAGGAGCACAGTCTATTGGCCTTTAGTAAATCAACCCCTATACCTTTTACTTAAAGTGGTGCATTCTCTGCAGTAAGTAAAAAATGCCCCACCACCTGTCCTTTACATACCTAACTTCTCTCACCGCTCCAGTGCTGTCCCTGCCTCCAGCATGGCTCCCATCACTTCCTAGTCTCACAGGAGTAACTGAGGGCAGCAAAGCCATTGGCTCCGGCTTCTGTCAGTAAGACTGCTGAGATTAGGTAGCAGGCCATGGCTTACCGGCACTGTGTTTTCAGGGCTGGTGCAAGGATTTTTGACACCCTAGGTGAAACCTCATTTTGCTGCCCCCATTGTCTCCACCCCGACTCCACCCCCTTTTCCCTGGCCATGTGACAGGAGGCAGCACTATACAGGAAGCATCGGCTTTGCTTACTTTAGCGCTGGCTCCAGTGCTGTGCTGCGCCTCTAATTACACTACCGCTCGAGTTACATGCTGCAGCCTGCAGAGCATGCAGACGCGGAGGGAAACCAGCGGATAGGCGCCCCTAGGCAGCAGTGTGTCCTAGGCGGCTGCTTAGTTTACCTAGTGGTAACACAGGCCCTGTGTGTTTGTCTATGGATACACACAGCCCGGCGAGGGAGCTCGCATGCACGGGTGCCTCCTCAGCAGGTGGTGGGAGGTGGGAGAAGCTGACAGTGCTGGAAGGGGGCTGCCAGAAGAGGAGGAAATCAAGCATTCTGTGCAATATCATTACACAGAGCAAGTAAGAATAACAATTATTTATTTAAAAGAAATGTTAGCCTTTAGTATCACTTGAACTCCCTGCTGCTGCCACCTGGGGACTATTTGAAATGGTCCTATTGCCAGGAGGCAGATGCAGGCTTTCCGATCATGTGACTGCTGTGGTTGGCTGTCACACCGATTCACGTGATCAGAAGCTCCCGATCCTAAACAATGATCGGAGACTATCTGTGACATCTAGTTAACTGTGGAAGTGATCTTTCAGCACAGAATGATGGTTCTCCATAGACGCATGTGTGTGGCAGCTAGGCATTAAAGTGGAAATAAAGTTTCCAAAAACCGTTACATTCAAGACATACTGTGAACGATAACTGTCACAGTTACTTGTGCTCTCATCTGAACTGTCAAGTCGTCAAATGGCTGGTGTCATAAGTGCTCACATGTGCAGTACAATGGCAACTGCATATTACCACTTAAGGACCGGAAGATTTTCCCCCTTAATGACCAGGCCATTTTTTGCAATAAGGCACTGCGTCGCTTTAACTGTCAATTGTGCTGTCGTGCGACACTGTACCCAAACAAAATTGACACTCCTTTTTTTCCCACATATAGAGCTTTCTTTTGGTGGTATTTGATCCCCTCTGCGGTTTTTATTTTTTGCGCTATAAACAAAAAAAGATCGACAATTTTGAAAAAAAAAAACAAAAACAATATTTTTTAATTTTTTTGCTATAATAAATATCCCTCCCCAAAAAACTAAAAAAAACAATTTCTTCCTCAGTTTAGGCCAATTTGTATTCTTCTACATATTTTTAGTTAAAAAAAATCCCAATTAGCCTATTTTGATTGGTTTACGCAAAAGTTATCACGTCTACAAAATAGAGGATAGGTTTATGTCATTTTTATTATTATTTTTTTTTTACTAGTAATGGCAGTGATCTGCGATTTTTAGCAGGATTGCGACATTGTGGCGGACAGATCAGACACTTTTGACACTTTTTGGGACCAGCGGCATCTATACAGAGATCAGTGCTATAAAAATGCACTGATTACTGTATAAATGACACTGGCAGGGAAGGGGTTAACACCAGGGGCGATCAAAGGGTTAAATGTTCCCTAGGGAGGTGCTTTCTAACTGTGGGGGGACTGACAGGAAGTAGAGAGAGATCCTTGTTCCTGATCACTAGGAACAGACAATCTCACTCTACTCCCCTGACAGAACAGGGATCCGTTTGTTTAAACTGGCAGATCCCGGTTTTGCCTCTCTGTTGAGCAATCGAGGGTGGCTTCGGACATCGAGTTCGCCAGACATCGAGTCCGCCAGACACACTGATTGGCTTCCCTGCAAGCGAATGCCCACATATCGCCATGTACGTGCCTGACGTACAATAACGGCAATTTGCGCAGGAAAGCCAACCTACTGCGGCGGCTGATCGTTAAGTGGTTAAACAGAGGTCAAGATGGCAGCTTCCTGGGCTGTAAAGCAAAAGAGGGTTTAGTTCCACTTTAAGACCCACCTGTACTGCTGCACCATGTATGCGTATGGCTGGTGGGAACAGGTTAAAGTAAACCTTTTTTACAATTTACATAAAAGCGTAAAAGAGTAAAGAATGGCTTTAACTTATGCAGATTTTATAGCTTTGTTTTTGTCCTTGTTGGGGGAGATTCACCTAGTAAATGTTGTCACCGGCAGTTTAGTATCACTTTAATTGAGCAAGCTGACGTTAGGGCCGGTTCACGCTGCTGCGTAGTGCGAGATCGCATGTGATTTGCACCGCACTGCAGTGCAAATCACATGCGATGTCCGAGCGATGCAAATTCAGCCATGCAGATAGTATGACTGAATTTGCATCACATTCGGACCAAACTCGCACAGGACCCCTTTTTTTTGATCCGCAGCAGAATCGGATCGCATGGGTGTTCACACCCATGCGATCTGATTCCTGTCCGAATTTGCAGATCTCACTGCAATATGCGAACTGATTTGGGGGTGTCATTACCTTTTAATTGACACTCCCAGCAGTTGGTACAGGGCAGTGTGAACTGCCACCGGGAGACATGTGATGCGGGAACCCGCAGTGGATTTGCAGGGTTCCCGCATCACTACATTGTGAACCGAGTTTTAGAAGCTGATTGGCTACCATGCACAGCTGCCCCAGATTTTGCACTCTCCAGTTTTAGTAAATCCACCCCTTTAGATTGTAAGCTTCTTGAGGCCATGGACTGATGTGAATGTACACTATATGTAAAGGGCTGCATACAATTGATGGTACTATAATAAATAGGTTTGGGCTATACATAATTTTAGTTTGCAATTATGCTACATTTTTTTTTAAAACAGATAAAGGTTTATTCAAATAATGCACAGATGCAATGCTGATTTACAAAGGTATACAAATAAAACAACTGAAGAAGGACAACATTATAAAGCAATGCTACAATTTAGAGCAAACTTCACAGTGGGTACAGACACGTTGTATCATTATTGACTATGACAAGTGCTCCAATTAAAAGCAGCCACTGTGTCTCAGAAGTCTGCTAGGTTTAAAAAAAGGTGCTAATTTTCCACTTCTGATTACTCAGCATTGGCAAGAAAACAGAAATATAAATGTAATTTCTAAAAATGGCTCGGTCCTCGAAACTGTCATCTCATGTAGCCAGCAACACATTGGCTTTGATTGCCATGTATTAAAACCTGAGAAAATATCATAGGGAATAAAGGAGAACAGTGACCGTTCTGATGAAACTTGTTCTAAATGGGCAACATCTCCACTTTTCTTCTTTTTTTTTTTAACTCATTGTTTTATTTAAATATAATCTTTATTCTATTGAATAATGTAAAATGTAACAAGAAGTTTCTTTCTCTCTCTCTCTCTCTCTCTCTCTCTCTCTCTCTCTCTCTCTCTATCACACATCATTCCTACCAGATTAGGAGAAAGCGAATTGTTAGCGCTGGTTATGGTTAAGCACTGAGGACAGCGCAGAGCTCACCCTGAGATAAATTAATTTTATAATGTGACCGATGGGCAATATTCACAATGTCAGATCAGAATTGAATGCAAAAATAACTGCAATCCAAAAACAATAATTATCGGATTTGGCAGAATGACTCTTTGCCTTGAAGTGGAGATAGCAGGACTACTTTTCTTTCATCTCCCCTTTCTTTACTTTTTTTTTTTTTTTTTTTTTAGTATAGGGATAGTCCCCAAGCATCACACATATACAGTATATGTTTTAGTGAGGCGTGCCGTACAAGGTCTGTCTGTCATTTTGGGGTTATGATTACCCCTTTAATAATAATAGGGTGGTATCACAGTGGTGTCAGTCGGACATGGGCTGTTTGATTCGTCTATCCTACCTGGCTCGAATTAAATGTTCTTTAAAAAAAAAAAAAAAACATAAATAAATAAAGCCCCTGAACCAGATTGGATAATTAAAGTACACACACGAGCAAATTAATATCAAATAAATATTTCGTCATGGACTACATTTTCCTAAAGTGAAAAAGTAGAAAGTCGGTTTTGCTCATTAAGCTGCTTAGGCGAATTTTACTTTTAGAAAGAAACAAAAAACGTTTTTTTTCCCCCTTTATTAGTGTGTATTTATCCTTGCATTTGTTAATATTATTTTTTTATTTTTTTGAATGCCAACATTTTGTGTGTAGGGGTAAGAGCATTATAGATAAGGCCAGGAAAGAAATCGTCTTGGATAGCTAACCCGTGGATATGTTTTTAAATATTTTAATGTTTGTGATTTTTCTAATAAAAATGTTATATTTTTTATATTTAAAGGTCGTATCTGGGCATTACACCCAAGGAGGTACATTTAAAGTCCCATATAACTTTTGTATTTTAAATATATATCGTTTTTTTTATTATTCGTGTCTATTCCATTGCTACTTGTGTTGTGTAGGTTTACATTTTTTTATTTGACCTCTTTTGCTGTTTTTTTTTTTCTATGAAAACAATATCAAATAATCAGGCATTATATTATTTTATATCATTATTAAAATATCAAAAAATCAGGGATTATTTGGCATTATATTATTTTATATCATTATTAAAATATCACAAAATCAGGGATTATTTGGCATTATATTATTTTATATCATTATTAAAATATCAAATAATCAGGGATTATTTGGCATTATATTATTTTATATCATTATTAAAATATCAAAAAATCAGGGATTATTTGGCATTATATTATTTTATATCGTTATTAAAATATCAAAAAATTAGGGATTATTTGGCATTATATTATTTTATATCGTTATTAAAATATCCAAAAATCAGGGATTATTTGGCATTATATTATTTTATATCATTATTAAAATATCAAAAAATCAGGGATTATTTGGCATTATATTATTTTATATCATTATTAAAATATCAAAAAATCAGGGATTATTTGGCATTACATTTTTTATATCATTATTAAAATATCAAAAAATCAGGGATTATTTGGCATTATATTATTTTATATCATTATTAAAATATCAAAAAATCAGGGATTATTTGGCATTATATTATTTTATATCATTATTAAAATATCAAATAATCAGGGATTATTTGGCATTATATTATTTTATATCATTATTAAAATATCAAAAAATCAGGGATTTTTTGGCATTATGTTATTTTATATCATTATTAAAATATCAAATAATCAGGGATTATTTGGCATTATGTTATTTTATATCATTATTAAAATATCAAATAAACAGGGATTATTTGGCATTATATTATTTTATATCATTATTAAAATATAAAAAATCAGGGATTATTTGGCATTATATTATTTTATATCATTATTAAAATATCAAAAAAATCAGGGATTATTTGGCATTATATTATTTTATATCATTATTAAAATATAAAAAAATCAGGGATTATTTGGCATTATATTATTTTATATTATTATTAAAATATCAAATAATCAGGGATTGTTTGGCAGGAGAACAGGTTCAGGATAGTTGATCTGATCTTTTGTAATTCTAAGAACACATCAATTTGCACTAAAAATCAACTAAAACCATTTGAATTTCGCCAGTTGACTACAAGTATGCAAACATGGCATTTTTTTTTCTTTCGCTTTTTTGCCAAATCTTTTGATTTTCCTCCAAATGTGGGGAAATAAAAATAAAACTTTCACTATTACTCACTCTTCATACTGGGGTAAATAAAATACTGCCTAAATATCCATGTAATATTATATCATTAGTGACAGTGTAGGCACTAGCATATTAATTCACTTATGTTTAATACTACAAAACATTATTAGGAAGATCACCATAACCAACACTGATATTATTCATGAATTATGACTAGCTGGGGATCATGTAACAATCAGGAAACATTGGTGTCAATTGTTTCAGGTCCATTTGTATCACCTTGGAAGATCATTATTAACAGATCAATTGCAGAAAAGCAGTAATTATCCATAGCAATTAGCTAATGATGTTCTAGGCTTCTCAGTTGAGGCTGCAGAATAATTTTGTCAGTGTAAACATGTGGGTGATTTCTGTGATTTCTGTGGTTGCTGCTGATGGAGATAACATCTCACATGTACTGAGTGATTGTTGGAAGGAGCTGTGTTGTGTCCTGATGGGATCTGACATGGGGAATGCACAGGGGGGGAGGTGACATGCTGCTATGATGTGAGCTGATGAGGATTACATTTTAGAAGGAGGTTACAGGTCCTGCAGGTAGAAGGGGAAACCAGATCTTAGTGTGAGTTTGACATGTGGGCGTGGCTTGTTGGGCTGCGCCTGCCAGTGCTTCTGCAATTGGTGGAGGTGTGCTGGGGGAGGAGCTTGTACACATGTACAGCAGTGCTAGGTGCTATGCCTTACTCCAGCACAGTCTATGCTCTCTCCCCCCATTGCTGTATGCCTGGCACTGCCACCTGAGCCTCATCTCAACTCCAAATCTGCATAGAGAGGAAGAAGTGTGCACAAGGCTTCTTCTTGTCACCTAAGGAGGTGACAGCAGTCACATCGGAAGATCCGGAGCAATCAGTGTGTTTAGAGGAGGGATGAGGACTGGCACACAGTGACTCGTATGTTATGGTAATTGGCCCCAGGGGCAGCACCATGTTCCTGCCTCCAGCCCGGAAAGGATTCTCTATAGAGGCATTGGTGGGTCCGGACAGAAGCCCAGAGGAGCCTCTTAGACCCACAGCTATAAAGTACCCTGAAGCTGGCTCTGGACTGGCCCCTGGCCCCCTCCGCCCTGGGATCCGCCTGTTTGGGCCCCCAGATCTGGTATTCCCGGAGCACGCTGCTAACCCCTATGGGCATGGACTGGGCATCCCCCAACATCGCTTACTGCACAGGGACCCGCTCAGCTTCTGCCCATGGATCCTGAGACATCGGCTGCCTGGTGAGTAGACAGGGGGGGGGGGGGGGGGGGGCTGCACATCATCTGAGCTTCACCGATCCTACAAGAAAATATATAAAGGCATTTATAACTCTGTATGTCACTTTTCTTATATTTGTCATTAGGATAAAAGTGGCAGCAACGTGTATCTACCCACTGGTCAGACCAGCAATACCATCCATAAATCTAAGGCTGGCCATACAGTATACAAGTTTCTTGTAAACTTGCCTTTAAATTGACCGAAAACCATACAATATGAGGTTAAACCTAAACACTTTTATTTTGTATTCAATCAGGCTGACCCTTGTACTACATAGGTGAAGGTAAATCTACAGGAAATTGAACAAGAAAAATTGAATAATGTAGGGCCAACTTAAGAATCCCATGGCTGTTTAGAGGATTGCATGTGCATGGCACTGTTTATGAAAGGTCTGTATTAATTGTCAGTTTAGGCTGGAGTCCATCTAACAAGGAAATATGTCTCTCCCTCTATTATATCACCTTGCTTTTTGATCAGATCAGCAGATCTTTATTAACATACTTTGTAGAGGAGCTGCATAACTTTTCCTATGTTGTTTTCATATAGTTACAAAGTTATCTAGTTAGTCTGGTTGAAAAAAGACACAAGTCCATCTAGTTCAACCATTTCATTTCTTTTTCTTTTAACAATACATTTTTATTTATGTATAGTAAGTAACAATGCAAATATACATTTCAACCAGTTCATTTCTGATCAGCAGTCTGATCACTGGGCATACTGGGGTATTCAATTTGGCATCATAGATTGGCATCATCCACCACTACACCTTATTCCTCCTTTGACACTAATTTGAACACAGGAAGCAGAAGTGAACCAATAAGCTTACACTTCACACCTTTTATATTACCCTAGAGCAGGACATAGCACACATAAACTGGAAGGCATGCAGGTGAATCTTCATTCCTGAAAGGCTGCAGAAAGAAAACATTCAAATAAGCAGAAATTCAGTAGAAAACGAAATGTCTGTCTGTTAAAGGCTGCAATCTGCTGCACTGGACAGACTTAACAAGTACCAGGCAGCTTGTGGCTCACTGGTGTGGAACTACAAGTACCAGCCGACCAAGCTTCTGACATTTATGTTTATTTATTCTGACAGTTTTATGTGGGTGCAGTATGCCCTTTATCGAGATCTATAGTATGACTCATCTACATAATTTGTAAGTTAGATAAGTTAATATTACTAGTAATATTGCTATGAGTAATAGCATTACTAATATAACTCATAATATTAGTAATGATATTAGTAAATAAGAAAATTGACACATTCTGACAAGGATTTTCCCAATCTATTCGCAGCAGAAAGCTAAAATAAGGAAGCCACAACATAATAGACATCAAACCTGTCAGGAAAATGAGATATCATGCATTGATTTCAATTGGACAATCGTTTGATCATGAAATAGGTGTAGGATCAGACACAGATGCACAAGAGGATGCCAACTTCTCCGTAGTGATATAATTATTTCCTGGTGATGGGATTCCACATTGCACATTAGACACAGGACATGGCACATCGACTACATCTGAGCTGTATCACAACACATCACTCACATCTGTCACAATTCCCCTATATTATAACAAGAGAAATACACTCATACTGATTGAGGGCTTTTGAACAAACTACAGGGAGTATATTAAATACTGTAATACATACACATTGGTGAATGCATAAATTGCACATGTGCTAAAAAATCGGATTCATAACAATTTCCTGCAGCTTAATTTTTTTCTCTCAAAAATGTTATATATATATATATATATATATATATATATATATATATATATATATATATATATATATATATATATGTATGTGTGTGTGTGTGTGTGTTTGAATGCAAAGTGTAATAAATATGTGCGTATAGGGCTCTCATATAAATCAGAGGATGAAATGAAACACACAGGGCAATGAATGGGCCCATACATACATGCGGCATTACACCACGTTCCCTGGATGTTCTGCATTTCTTTATACATAACCACACCTAAATCTCAAGAGTATTTCTAAATCACTAGAACGCAGCTGTAATGTAGGTTGCATTTCTATACATTTTATTTTTTTAAATGTTTATATTTTGTATGCATTATACACTAGCGCTTATATCAATCGTTCCATATGCCTGGTAGTAAAGTGCAAGTCTTCTGATTGTTTATGGCAGTGTTGTCTATCCGTGGAAAGTTTATCTGCTGCAGAAAAGCCCAAATTAAACCTACAGTATGTCAGAAACTTTCATTTACTAATTCCTTGGTTAGCCTTAACTTTGCATCCAGAAATGTTCTTCAGTATATTACGTCCTTGAGACAAATCTTATTTATAATTGTTCTTCTAATTATTGTTATTGATATGTTTATACATACATTTCGTATTTTTTAATGAAAAAAAATCTCTCTATCTATCTATCTATCTATCTATCTATCTATCTATCTATCTATCTATCTATCTATCTATCTATCTATCTATCTGTCTGTCTGTCTGTCTGTCTGTCTGTCTGTCTGTCTGTCTGTCTGTCTGTCTGTCTGTCTGTCTGTCTGTCTGTCTGTCTGTCTATCTATCTATCTATCTATCTATCTATCTATCTATCTATCTATCTATCTATCTATCTATCGGAGGTGGCTATGGGAATACATCTAGGAATCATACTTATGATCTTTGTTCAACAGCCATCTGAAAATAGCTCATACAATAATCACCAGTCAGATAATGGATTTATATATGGAT
This sequence comes from Lithobates clamitans, assembly GCA_037952925.1. Taxonomy (NCBI): domain Eukaryota; kingdom Metazoa; phylum Chordata; class Amphibia; order Anura; family Ranidae; genus Lithobates; species Lithobates clamitans. The sequence goes on from JBBGZY010000101.1 coordinate 5,114,731, forward strand.
ATGGGACCACCTCAACGTGTTCTGTATTAAAACTTTGTAATTATACCTATTCACCATTGGGAAAGCTATATTTATATATATATATAAAATTTATTTTATATTTACCCCCAGTATGAAAATAAGTAGCAAGCATAAAAGTGGTAGCTTACCTATATATTTTAAGATGCCAAAACATATATATATATATATATATATTATATATATATATATATATATATATATATATATATATATATATATATATATATATATATATATATATATATATATATATATATATATATGTAAATAGATATAAAGATAGAATGATAGATAGGTAGATAGGGTGTATTTGTGCATTATCCTTTTAATTTCAGATTTCTTGACCACAGACAGATAAAGCGAGAATACTATGCTTTTATTTAGTATTCAGGAGGCCAGTAGATAATCAGCACGATGTATTCCATAGTAGGAAAGCATTTAATGAAGCAGTGACCTCAGGACAGACTGTTTATACAAATATTTTTTATTAATCGATTCACACTTTATATATTTTCCACTTGCTTGTACACAGGAAAACATAATACACTAATTCAAAGATAAAGGCTGAGAATATCCTCACTATGCACATTAGTTATTACAAACTCATAACACTTATTCACAAAAAAAAAAAAAAATACAGTTGAAATGTAAGGCTTACAGTTTTAAAAATACTGTTGGCCTATTTGCAAATGTATGCAAACAGAAGTGTGTCTATTATTGTCACAGCACCCAGTTACATTCAAATCTGCACTGCAAAATGGTAGTTTCAACAGGAAAGCTTTAAACGGACACATTGATATATATATAGATCTATACATATCTATATATATATATATATATATATATATATATATATAGATAGATATATATCTATATCTATATCTATATCTATATATATATATATATATATATATATATATATAAATAGATAGATAGATATAGATAGATATATCTATATATATGGCCTGGTGCTTCTACCTGACAACCCCTAATAATCTTTTATCTACTAATTACCTTGATATGTTTTTCTGACCGAACGGTGCAAAGGTTTATCATTTTATATGTCATATATACAAAATGAACAACTTGGGAGATCTTTTGTAAATTATTCTGCTTTGTATAACACAGGAAAAGAATGCTTCATTGTCACTTTGATGCACATGATATAACAACAAAAGCAGAAAATGTATCTTTTTCATCTTTATTTATTTAGGAAATTTCTAGTTAAGGTTTATAAATGACAAAGGATAGTTAGATCAGGAAAACTTAGCTCTATCTAAACTATTGTCGTTTGCCAGTTTAGGCTAAAATATCAGTCTAGTGCTTAAGAATTCTATATTTTTCATCATCAGTCTAGATGTGCAGACATGCTGGTAATCCATCTACTGGGGTGAGATGGCGGCTAGACTTGATGTCTAAATTATATTTTGTTGAAAAGATATGTGCAGCAGAACCACACTTGTACTGCAGAAAAACAATAACAATTGCCTGGGAATATCTAACCTGACCAATTGGCTCTCAGCCTTCCAAGAATTATCGGTCAGTGGTGTCTAGTATGATCTGAAGATACCCATATACCTTACAATCCTCTCCCAATCTAGTTGCACTAACAGTAAACTCCCAATCTGGTTATGGTCACATCTATAGGCAATTGCTACCATGGTAATAAAGATGATGAGGATTCATCGCCATAATAATTATCAATTACACTATACCAAACTGCAATATATATTTCTATAATTATTCACAAAGAAAGGCAGACCCCTTCCTTCAAGCTTTATTTCATGAAACGCACATGAAATTCATATTTTATATTTTGTACAAATCATATCTGTATTTTAGCATTTTGTCCTTGCCTTAGCAGTGTTTCATTAACTGAGCATAAGAACTTGTCTTAAATGTATTTGGCTTTTTGTTTCAAATTATGTCTTGACCGCAATTACATGCTGGCGGTGGCTAGTGGTTATTTACAATGGGCCTTCTAGGCAAGACAGTTTGGGGTAGACCACAGTCCATCACTTACATAATAAAAATAAAAACAGTAAATGATGGGAAAATATCTTTTCACTGATTTTAGTTAATGCAAAACTTATTTAATTACTGTTGGTTACTGCACTTTGTACGTCATCATTTCTTTTATACAGTAGGGTGTGTGCTTCCTATGACTAGTAATTCCGGGAATGAGTAGAAAACATTAAGGCCCCCTTCATGCTTATATGTTGCAATAACATGCGGTAAAATGTGCACAGTAAAGCGTAGCACTTTGGGGTTGATTTACTAAAACTGGAGAGTGCAAAATCTGGTGCAGCTCTGCATAAAAAACAATCAGCTTCCAGAAATTTTTGTCAAAGCTTAATTGAACAATCTAAAGTTAGAAGCTGATTGGCTACCCATGCACAGCTGCACCCAATTGTGCACTCTCCAGTTTTAGTAAATCAACCCATTTGTGTTCATTTAGAATGGCATCTCAATGCATATGGGCAGTAGGTGCCAATGGGCTGGGGCATCAGTGTGTGTTCTGTGGTGCACTGCATTATAAAATGCTACAGTTCTATTTTTTTTAGTTGTTTTTTTCTTTTTCGTGCGTTAGCAATCCTTTCAAAATGAATGGGCTGCCTTGATGCAATGCATGTTAACCTTTCTGCATTAACGCACCACAGCAGAATGCAGAAGTGTGAATGAGGCCTGATAAAATGCATCAATCTCTATGTAAAATTTTGTATATTTTAACTAGTAGTTGTCATGTAGATGCATGCGGCCTATTGTTTAATGTCATCTGTCATTTCAGGCTTGGGAGAGGCTGGAGAAAATTGATTGCTAAATTCTTTAATAAGTTTCTGTAAGAGAAAGTTAGCTTTGTGTGGATATCTTTGTGTATAGTCATAATTATGGGTGACATTCAAGAAAATATCTCTAAACTGAATTGTGCGTAATTACTCTTGCTTAAAGATGTATTGATATGTTATGACTCAGCCAAGCTATACAAAACTTTATGCAGAAGTCTTATTTTTTTTTCTGCAATGGTAGGCACCATAACAAAACATAACAAAACCAAAGAGAATTCTCAGCTCAACTTACCGACCAGCCTGCAACCAACCAAATGATCCTGTCCAACAGTGTGCGTAAAAAAACTATATTATCCCCCAGTATTATCTGCAGTCCTAACTCTAAATTCTGAGAGCCTCCAAAGTGGAAGCACACGTTCTTTGATTTTGTTTGACATGCGTTGCCCTTCCATGTAGTCCTTGCTGCAAAGGCCAGTTATAGGTGGGGGCAGTGGCCATTTGTTTGTACTGTCAGGGCCGGTTCACACTAGATGCAGTGCGAATTCACAGCCAATTCGCACTGCATCTAAATCGCAAATCATGCGAACTGATTGCGGAATGTATGTTACGTTAACGACACCCCACAATCAGTTTGCAAAACACTGCACGATTTGCAGAATCACCCATGCCATCCGATTCTGGTGCGGACAAAAAAAAGGGTCGTGCACGAGTTTGGTCTGAATGTGATGCAAATCCAGCGATACGGTTTGTATGGCTGAATTTGCATCGCACAGACATCACATGTGATCTGCACAGTAATGCGGTGCGAATCACGTGCGATGTCTGGCATCGCACTAGTGTGAACCAGCCCTCAGGCACCATACATTGGTAGTTCCCATGCCTCACTTCCAAAATCCTATGGCAGGGCCTCCAAAACCTAGATGCCCACAACATGCATATACTAATTTCTGCCCTATCCACAGCCTGCAATGCACCTTAGCAACCCATTGAGGTGACTGCCACACCAAAAGATATAATGGGGTGTTCCTCAGTGCTGACTAAAAGTTGCCAACTGCAGACACCCTAAAAATCATAAAACCCACAGATCATCACCCATTGGCACCCAGGCAATGGGGTTGATTTACTAAAGGCAAATAGACTGTGCACTTTGCAAAGTGCAGTTGTCCCCTGCAAGTACAGTTGCCCCAGACCTTAGTAAATGAGGTAAGGCTTCACTTTGCAAAGAATACCCAATCACATGCAAGGAAAATAAAAATAACAGCATTTTTGGATTGATTGAACGATGAAAGTCAGCAGAGCTTCTGCTAATTTACTAAACTCTGGAGCAACTGTACATGCAGAGTGCAACAGCACTTTGTAAAGTGCACAGTCTATTTGCCTTTAGTAAATTAACCCCACTGTCTCTCATTCTTTCTAATATATGCAGTATAATACTATACAATTACCATCATTTAACAGTTCATATTTATTTTATTTTATGCACTGCAGTTACTATGGGGGTTATTTACTAAAGGCAAATCCACTTTGCACTAAAAGTGCAAACTACAAGTGCAAAGTGCACTTGAAATTGCACTGAAAGTCCACTTGGAAGTGCAGTCGCTGTAGATCCGAGGGGGACATGCAAGGAAAATAAAAAACAGCATTTTAGCTTACACATGATTGGATAATAAAATCAGCAGAGCTTCCCCTCATTTCAGATCTACCCCTCAGATTTACAGCGACTGCACTTTCAAGTGCACTTTCAGTGCAATTTCAAGTGCACTTGTAGTGCAAAGTGGATTTGCCTTTCGTAAATAACCCCCATGTATCTGATATATGTGACTTCCTCAAATCACACTTTTTATTCTCCAAATAATTATGAAAAGGGGAGAGAAGAAAACAACAGCGAATAAAATAAAATAAATGGAATAAATAAAATGAAACCATTGTCTTCTTTCCTTGCCTTTTCTTTAAAACTGAAAATCTCGACATTCATATTTTAGCTGAAAAACTGTAAATCGATTCAGCCTTTTGTAAACAGACCCTGAGGCAATTGGGTATCCCCACCATGTAGACACTTTGGTATACATTGAAATATTGTATATATTGGAGCCAAGCTGAAAGCAAACAAATAGATGTAATTAAATGTGTTATTGAAAATCTTATTAACATGTTACATGAATTATTAGACAGAATTTTGTGGCAAGGGTGAAAAGAGATATATTACAGCTAAATTCACCGTGACATATATCAGTGGCATGCTGGCATGTCCCTTCTTGTTGATTTACTATAAAGCCATAACATTTTTGTGTGTGTATGTATCTCCCTCTCGGGCTCTAAAAGGGTCAATGCAGACATTTGTGAATCAAGTAGGAGAATTGAGATGTTTTCTCTTTGTTTAATAAGGTATCCATGACATTATGTGCCTCAGGTTTATCAAACAGTGTCACGTGAGGCATGGTGGGTACACAAAAATTACATATTATAATATCATTGTTTACAAAAGTCAGCACAAAATTGAACTGACTATGCGTCAGAGCACTCATAGCTAACATTGCATGCGATGCAGTCATGAATATAATCATTTTCGTTTGCTCTTTTCAAATAAAGCTGCTAACACATGAATTTTCTCAACTATTAAGGCTGCTCTCAAAAAACTCTAACAGATGACTTTTTTTAGGCTTCCAGGCAATTGCAGAGTTGTGGTTATTAGTCACAGTTCTTTTGCAGTTAGATCACTAGTGGTTTTGTAAATAAGTCCGGAAAACTTGGTGACCAGGTGACCCCAAGGACTGTTTTGGGTCACACCTTCTTAAAGAGTTTTTGCAACCAAGCCACTGTTAAAAAAAATGACAGTGTCACAATGGGGTTGTTGCAGAGGGTATAATTATGATGTTCCTGAGCCTAATAGGAACATTTGATGTAATTGTAGGGTTAATTTACTAAAACCGGAGAGTGAAAAATGTAGTGCAGCTCTGCTTAGAAACCAGTTAGCTTCCCTTTTTTATTGGTCAAAACTTAATTGAACAAGCTGAAGTTAGGAGCTGATTGGCTACCATGGATAGCTGCGCCAGATGTTGCACTCTCCAGTTTTACTAAATCAACCCCTGTCTGTTACTACAAAAGGCAGTTCTCTCTTCTTATTATTTATTTAGGTACTTATATAGTGCTGTCAATATTATGCAGCGCTTTATATATATTGTACATTCACATCAGTTCCTGCCCTCAAGAAGCTTACGTTGTAAGGTCCCTAACTGACATACATATATTCGGGCGAATTTACACAGGAGCCAATTAACCTACCAGATTATCTTTGGAGTGTGGGAGGAAATGCACACAAGCACAGGAAAAACATTACAAACTCCAAGCCGGTAGTGCCGTGGTTGGGATTTAAACCGACAACCCTAGTGCTGCTAGGCAGAAATGCTAACCACTTGCCACTATACTGCCTCTGTATGACTTGAAATAAACACTTCTAAATTTAGCTACCCAAATCTACTGTCTATGTTGGCAGCCCCCATTTGACTCCTTTTAGGGGAATGTTTTTTTTGCAAATCTTTTCCAATTACTGTTAGTACCATACAGGATGGCACTAGTTAGGCCCAGCTCACTCCTCCAATCACAATGCACTTAAATATGTATATCTAGATAAGCCGAGCATTCTTCTTCACAGATGGCACAGATGGCTGGCCACTAGACATATCTCCAGGTGCTCAGCTCATGCCTACTTGAGCGTCCTCCCCCATAAATCTATAGCCGCCTTAAATTCAGCTCATCATTGTTGTTTTTAAACAGAGCCAATACTATATATTGCATGTTATTAAAGTAGTTATTCAATGCATAGCAGCGAGATGACTCCAGTATTTCCTAGCGTCACCACCTGTCTCCAGTCTACTCACTGGACAGTAAATCAGCATCATCGCACTGCTGATTCAGTGTCTATGCAGCAGGCCGATGGCATGAATCATTGAACAAGTAAACCAGTTTACATATATGTACTGCAAAGGTGTACTTAGCGTGCTACTTGTAATTCTTCTTTAAGTAATCATAAACCATAAATGCACAAAACACCAAAAGAAAAGCATTTGCTATTAATATACAGTATTTAGCCATGAAATCATCCCATTTGAGTTTGCTTAGCTTTGGACCACATGACCCCCGTGACAATATGAGACGATCCGTACGCATTATAATCAGTCCATAAAAATGTCTGGAGAAATGAGACAGATCACTGCTCCAGGTCAGTAATATAATCCACCAAAAAGGAAGGGCTGCATGCTAGCTCCGGCTCGCAGCCGTGAACATGTAGACCAAGTGAGAAAAATTTGCTGCACACCAACATCCGTCCAACAGGTTTATTGAAAGACTGCCACCAGGACTAAAACAACAGACCCCTTGGTCCATTGTTTTAGTCCTGGTGGCAGTCTTTCAATAAACCTGTTGGACGGATGTTGGTGTGCAGCGAATTTTTCTCACTTGGTCTACATAAAAATGTCTGACTATTGGTCTTTGAGAGATCATTTCAATGTAGCAGTAACAGTGGTGTGTCAGAAAACATGCCTATGCAATGAAGTGCTCCATTGTTTGGCTCAATCTATGCACTTGCCAGCAACATACACATGTTTAGGAAAATAGCTTATTTTTGGTGATTAATATAGTATAAAATCCTGGTTGTTAAATAATAAAAACAATCAAAAAACCTAGGGATGAGGTCTGCATTCCTTAATGTTCAGTAACTCTGGGCCATGTGAGTCTTTAAAAGACCTATGGCCTAGTTGTGATTTTGCTGTATATTTATTTATATTTCATTTTTGTCACATTTGCAATCTTAGATTGTGGGGTTGATTTACTAAAACTGGAGAGTGCAAAACCTGGTGCAGCTCTGCTTAAAAACCAATCAGCTTCCATTTTTTTTGTCAAAGTGTAACCTCCTTAGCGGTATTCGCGGTGTGGCTCGGGGTGAATTTTCAGTACCAAAAGCGGTAACCCTGAGCCACACTCGGGATCGCATCGCAGGATCCAGGCAAAGTTACTTACCTTGTCCCCAGGATCCTGCGATGTCTCCACATTGTGTGTGCGAGCCATCCTCCGCTCGATTCATCACAGTGCCGACCTCTGTTCCCTGCGAGCGTTGCGACGCACGGGGACAGATCGTGGCGCCAAAGTCGAAAAGTGAAAAACACATTACACATACAGTACACTGTAATATTACAGATTACATTACTGTATCAATTTATTTCACATCCCTTTTGTCCCTAGTGGTTTGTCTAGTGCCCTGCATGCAGTTTTATATTATATATACTGTTCTTTCTGCCTGGAAACTGGAGATTGTCCATAGCAACCAAAAAGTGTCCCTTTACATCAAAAGCGGTTTTGGACCAGCTAGAAAACAGCGATAATAAATTAGAATCACTTGCAGAATTGAGCGATAGTGATTCGTGGGGAAATCCGTCATCAAACACTGAAAGTAATGACAGCGACAATTCTGTAACTGAGCAAATTTCAATGTTTTTGATTTGATTACATTATTGAATCATTTTTATTATTATTATATTATTATTTGTTATAATTATTTATAGTTATTATAATTTATGATTTTGTGTTTCAAACTTTATCATACCCGGGATGACTCTTGTTTGGACAGATTTAAGTGTGTTATTCCTAAGAATTACAGGCCTACAATATAAAACGCCAAATTTCCATGCAAAACAATTGTACCGCTTTGAGCATCAAAAATCTGACATAATCATACCACCAGGGAGGTTAATCGAACCAGCCAAAGTTAAAAGCTGATTGGCTACCATGCACTGTTGCACCAGTTTTAGTAAATCAGCCCCTGTGTGACTGACAGCATATACATTTTGGGATTTTTTCATATCAGTTTTCTGTGCCTGTGAAATAGAATTCATACAGCTATTCTAAAGTGTAACTAATAAACTGTTACTCGGAGGTTGCCTATGCAGAGTTTCAGCTTTCTTGTAGAGAACCAATGGAACTCTGAAACTTGGGACTTTCTGTTATGCATATACCAATTTCAGCTAGGGGGTCAGAACTTTGGCCCGTCTTTTTAACTCTTGTTACCCACTTTTTGCTATCACCGATTGGCTGCATTGGTGAACAATAGTCTTAGGCTTGGTTCACATCAGTGCGCTGTGCGACATGGCATGTGATTGGCACCACACTGCTGTGCAAAACACATGCGATGTCTGTGCAATGTGAATTCAGCCATACAGATTGTATGGCTGAATTTGCATCGCATTTGGACCAAAGTCGTGCAGGACACTTTTCTTGGTCCGCAACAGAATCGGATTGCATGGGTATCCTAATTCATGTCCGAATTGACAGTTCGCACTACGATATGCGAACCGATCTGGGGGTGTCCTTAACTTTCTATTGACACTCCCAGTGGTTCACATAAGGCAGTGTGAACTGCCTTGCGAGTCAGATGCGATGCAGGAACCCACAGTGGATTTGCAGTGTTCCCGCATCGCAACTATGTGAACCGAGTCTTAACCTCCCTGACGGTTTTCCCGAGTGTGGCTCGGGGTTAAAGTTCAGCACCATTAGCGACACTCTCGGGATTGCATTGCAGGATCCTGGTGCAGGTTACTTACCTTGTCCCCAGGATCCTGCGATGTCCCCCCCGCGGTGTCTGCGGGCTCTGTCCTCCTCCAAAGCCTCTCTGTGCCAGGCTCCGTTCCCTGCGAGCGTTGCAACGCACGGGGGCGGAGCCTGGCGGCAAATTTTAAAAAAAATGTAAAAATCATAACACATACGGTACTGTAATCTTACAGATTACAGTACTGTATGAAATTATTTCACATCCCTTTTGTCCCCAGTGCTCTGTCCAATGCCCTGCATGCAGTTTTATATTATATATACTGTTCTTTCTGCCTGGAAACTTGAGATTGTCCATAGCAACCAAAAAGTGTCCCTTTACATCAAAAGTGGCTTTAGACCAGCTAGAAAACAGCGATAGTAAATTAGAACACTTGCAGAATTGAGCGATAGTGAATCCTGGGGAAATTTATTTTATTATTATTATATTATTTTTTTTTTTTAATTGTTTATATTTATTTATTATATTATAATTTATGATTTTGTGTTTCAAACTTTATCATACCCGGGATATCTACTAGACTCTTGGTGGACAGATTTAAGTGTGTTATTGTTAAGAATTACAGGCCTACAATATAAAACGCCAAATTTTTATGCAAAATAATTGTACCGCTTTCAGCACCTAAAATCCGAAATAATCATACCGCCAGGGAGGTTAACATAATAGTGTATCCTGGTCCTGGGGCTCCTGGAGCTCCCAAGAAGGATGCTGAAGCTAGATGTAAACACATGGAGGTGTTTGATCTTGGACCAGACTGGCAATCTCTATAAACAATAACCTGCTGGCCAATTAAATTAATTTGATGCACTGGCATGATCTGATTTTCAGAATTTCTTCCTAGACTGTCACATAAATATTCATAGTCAGATAAACACCTTAGCTCTAGAGTTGGGAAGAGAATGCTATCAAAATCCCAATATCTGTGACTCTGGCTTTATCAACAATAGCATTTGCCAAAATGATAAATTCTGGCTAATTCCTTGTTAATCAGGGACTGGTTATTTCACAAATAGAACTTTTTTGGCATTACTGTTTGCAGAAAATAGGCAGTATTTTAGCTACCCTTAGTAGCAGATAGATAGCTGGATTAATATGTTTTACTACACCTTGTGATATCTGTTGCCATTGTCACAAATTATGCATGTTATTGTGTTACACAGTTGTGATAATGTACATGCATATATAAAACAGGATAAAATGGACTAAATTCTATCTTCACTTAAAATTTTATAAGCACACAATCAAGACTTGTGGACTGAACCTGTTTTAACATTTTGTCCAAGCATTCAGTCAACAACAAAAGAGCTTTTCCCTCCAAGCATGTTTGTGCTTCTACTGTAGATTAAATAAATATATTACATGCTGCAACCGTTGTATGTTAGTGTCATTACCAACTTGTTCTGGCTCCTAATTTTGATAGTGATCTTGATATATTGTTGGTGCTATTGCTAAAAAAGTGGAATAACCTGAATAATACAGTTCCTTTGCAGCGCCGTTGAATATTGCATCAACATTACAGCCTTTCATTCTTATCCAGTAAACAATTCTCTAAAGCAGTGGTGGTCAACTTTTTTGATATGGGGGCCTCAAGTGCAGCCCTCATTATCACCAAAGAGCCACGCATAAAATTAGTGACTATTTAGTGTCAGAATCAGCAGACACACGTCAAAATATAGTCAAAAATTATGGTCATGATACAAGAGATTGTCAGTGCCTATGGACATAAAACAGGAGAAGATCAGAGACTGCAGACAGAATACAAGAGACTGTCACAGACTGCGGACAAGATACAAGAGATGGACAGAGACTGGATATAATTCAGGGAATGGTCAGAGACCGCGGGCATGGTAGAGGAGATGTTTAGAGACTGTGGACATGATACAAGAGATGGTCAGAGAATGCAGACATGATAGAAGAGATGGTGATAGACTGTGGACATGATAGAATAGATGGTCAGAGACTGCGAACATGATACAAGAGATGGTCAGAAACCACAGATATGATATAAGAGATGGTCAGAGACTGCAGACATGATGCAAGAGATGGTCAAAGACTGCAGACATGATACAAGAAATGGTCAAAGACCGCAGACATGGTAGAAGAGACGGTCAGAGACTGCAGACATGATTGGTTAGAAGAGATGGTCAGAGACTGCGGACATGATTTAAGAGATGGTCAGAGACTGCGGACATGATTTAGGAGATGGTCAGAAGCCACAGATATGATACAAGAGATGGTCAGAGACTGCAGGCATGCTGCAGGAGATGGTCAAAGACTGTTATAGGAGTTTTTGGAGAATGGGGAACATGCATCAGGAAACATTCATAGACTAGAGAAATATGGATACGATTACTGCTATAACATGGAAATAGGGAAACACAAATTAGTGTCTGCAGGGACCCCAAGGGCCGCAGGTTAGACACCAGGGCTCTAAAGCATTAGTGACCACAGTGACCTCTAAAGATAGTCTCAAAAATCTGGCTTCATCTGTAGTGATGTTCCTCCTCCACAGAATGCCACGCCTCTCCTGGTTTGACTTCGGCTTCTATAAAGGTTCCGAAATAATCAGTATGTTTGGAAAAATCTGAGACATCTATTAATTTGTGTAGAAACACATTTGTTAATACTTGCTGTTGAGAATGGGAGTGATTGCAGTGAAAAAACAGAAACCAGATTAATGGCCTATTTTCAGATCTCTACATTTAATACGACAAAAACAGTATGGAAGACCAAGCATATAAAACAATACTCTAAGGTGAACGTTGACAAAATATAGTCCACTACCTAATTAAAATGATTCATTTTTGGTACTTGAATAAACATCAAACTTGAATGTCAAATGCAATGAACTGCAGATTACTAAACGATGGCATGTGCAAAAGTTCTTTTGGTTCATTCAATTGAGTGGAATTTCATGCAGTAGTAAAGGTATCTGTGTTCTATAATATTTCTATAGTCTGATTTTTTAAATCTAGCAGCATCTATTTACCAAATCAGCAACTCCTGTTGACTTTTGAAAATAACTTTAACCACTAAAGGACAGAGGCTTGTTTTGAGATTTGGTGTTTACATGTTAAAATAATTTTTTTTTTTATGGAAAATTGCTTAAAACCCTCAAACATTATATATATATTTTTTATAACACCCTAGAGAAAAAATGGCAGTCGTTGCAAAACTTTCTGTTACACTGTATTTGCACAGTGGTCTTTTTTTGAAAACATACACTTTTTTAAATTAAAAAATAAGACAACAGTAAAGTTAGCCCAATTTCTTGAAAGATGTTACCCCTAGTAAATTGATACCCAACATGTCACGCTTCATAATTGCGCCCGCTCGTAGAATGGCGACAAAATTTTACCCTTAAAAATCTCCATAGGCGATGTTTAAAAAATTCTACAGGTTGCATGTTTTGAGTTACAGAGGAGGGCTAGAATTATTGCTCTCACTCTAACAATCATGGTGATACCTCACATGTGTGGTTTGAACACCGTTTACCTATGCAGGTGCTACTGACGTATGCGTTCGCTTCTGCACACAAGCTTGGCGGGAGGAGGCGCGTTGAAAAAAATTTTCTTATTTATTTTACTTTTTATTTTTTTATTTTTACACTGTTCTTTTTAAAAAAAAAAAGTTGTGTCACTTTTATTCCTATTACAAGGAATGTAAACATCCTTTGTAATAGAAAAAAAAGCATGACAGCACCTCTTAAATATGAGATCTGGGGTCAAAATGACCTCAGATCTCATATTTACACTAAAATGCAATAATAAAAATAAAATGTCGTTGGAAAAAAAAAAGAATAAAAAAAATGTCGCCTTAAGAGCTATGGGCCGAAGTGACTTTTTGACGTCGCTTCAGCCCTTCAACGGTATGGAGCCGGGTGGGGGCCATCTTCCCCTCACTCAACTCCATACCACAGAGGTTACAGGATCCGATCGCCTCCGCCGTTAATGGTGCCTCTGGTAAGTGGCAGAGGGCACTGGAGCGTGTCGGGAGGGGGGCCCTCTCCCGCCACCGATAAAAGTGATCTCGCAGCGAATCCACCACTGAGACCACTTTTATCTAAAAGCCCTCTCCCGCCACCGATAAAAGTGATCTCGCAGCGAATCCACCACTGAGACCACTTTTATCTAAAAGCCGACTACCCGCTGAAGAAGTGGATATGGGGGTTATGGCAGCTAGCTGCAGCCATAACAGCGATATTCCACTTCAAACAGCCGCCGTATAACGATGGCGGGCGGTCGGCAAGTGGTTAACCACTTCAGCCCCGGAAGGATTTACCCCCTTAATGACCAGGCCACTTTTTGCAATACGTCACTGCGTTACTTTAACTGACAATTGCGCGGCCGTGCAACGCTGTACCCAAATAAAATAGATGTTTTTTTTTCCCCACAAATAGAGCTTTCTTTTGGTGGTATTTGATCACCTCTACGGTCTTTATTTTTTGCGCTATAAACAAAATAAGACCGACAATTTTGAAAAAAATATATATATTTTTTACTTTCTGCTATAATACATATCTCAAAAAAAAAGAATGTAAAAAAACAAATGTCTTCATCAGTTTAGGCCAATATGTATTCTGCTACATATTTTTTGGTAAAAAAAATCCCAATTTCTCAAAATCCCAATTTCTTAATGTATATTGATTGGTTTGCGCAAAAGTTATAGCGTCTACAAACTACGGGATAGATTTATGGACTTTTAATTTTTTTATTGTTTTTACTGGTAATGACGGTGATCAGCGATTTCTATCAGGACTGCGACATTGCGGCGGACAAATCTGACCCTAAATGACACTTTTTTGGGGACCAGTGACACCAATACAGTGATCAGTGCTAAGAAAATGCCCTGATCACTGTATAAATGATACTGGCAGGGAAGGGGTTAACTACAGGGGCGATCAAAGGGTTAAATATGTTCTCTCAGTGTGTTTCTAACTGTGTAGGGGAAGTACTGACAGGAAGAACACAGAAATCGCTGTTCCTGATTACTAGGAACAGAAGATCTCCATGTTCTACTCTGTCAGAATGGATATCTGCCTTGTTTACATAGGCAGATACCCGTTCTGTCTCTCTGTGAAGCGATAGGGTGGCTGGCGGAAATCGAGTCTGCCGATCACACGCATCGGCTCCTCCGTGCAGTGTGCCCACACTATCTATTGCATGAAACAACATACAGGTACGTTGTTTCGTGCAATAGAGCTGCCCTGCCGCAGTACATATGTGGTGGGCGCTCCTTAAGTGGTTAAGGAATAGCAGTTTTCCTTCGTACCTCATTGTTTAAAAGAAACACAGTTTATATAATAAAGACATAACTAGAAAATTATCCCAATAATATATGTTGGCTGCAAAATGTTCTTGTGTCTATCAGTACGTTGACATATATTGGACCAAATGATAGGGATCTTACAGAAACATGGTTACGAGACGGTTACTATCATGAAAGACAAAATTGATAAGTGTATATGGTTAATATATGCAATGATAGCATTGTATATAGCAATCCATTTTTAAATTTTTCATTTACATGCTAACGAAGCTGATCAGCAAATGTGGCAGTGACAGGGGTTGGACTGAAACAAACTATACCACTGCCAGAGGTGCTTACAATAGTTACCTTTTGTTCACATAGGCTAATCCTTTATTTAAAAATGCTGAAGCAGTACTAATGTTTGTCCCAACACCTTTCCCTGTCACATTTACTAGACAGCTTGGTCAGCAGTTGAGCTGGCATTAGAAACTGACCTGGTGGGAGGGGAGGGCATTATATCTTTAATGAGTGGGCACCCCTACTATGGAAGAATTCTAAGATGATGCTTTATGAAGGATGTTTAGGGGGCAGGACAAAAATTATAGCTCACTAAGACACTTGAAGAGAAAAAATTAATTCATATACTAAAAACTATCATTGCATGTTTTGAAACCATGGGTTCATAGGTGTGCACAGCCTATTTCAATTAGGGTGTGCACCCCAAAGCTCAAACACATATGTGTGTGTGTGTATAGGTATATACAGTATATACACATATACACACACACATGGATGACCCTTATTTTTGTTATATTTTTGGTTTACATTTTTAATTATTTGTACATTCTTGTTATTATTTGTTTCAATTTTCTTTTCTTTTTTACATTTTTCACAATGCTTTTTGGGAACGGAGGGGTTACTAATTCTAACGCTCACAAGCTGATTAGGGTGTGCCCAGGCACACCCAGCACACTCCTTGTGCATGACTATGCATAGGTTATCAGCAATCAATAATTTTGCCATGGTGGTCATTTCAGTACATACATTAAATATTATTTTATTAGCAGCTTGTTCATGCTGTTCTTTGCCGTCTTGTCCAATACATTTTAGAGTCTGGCATGCCTGTTCAAGGCAGTTACAAAACTAAAGGAGGATTTATTAAAATACAGTAGATTTAATGTAGTAATATTAATAATGAATTGTAGAATTTAGTGTACCTTTCACATTGGGGTTTATTCACTAAAGCTGGAGAGTACAAAATCAGGCTCACTTCTGCACATAAACCAATTAACTTCCAGGTTTTATTGCCAAAGCTTAATTGATCAAGCTGAGGTTAAATTCTGATTGGTTTCTTTTCAATCTTATTTTATTGCAAGGTAAAGGGAGAACAAATGTAGTAATCACGTTACAGTATATTATACACATGTAGCTTACATATAGTATTGAGGTGAACCTTTACGAAATAAGTACAATCCGAGGCAACTTTGCATTAGGATCTCTGATGGAATAATGGTGTATCACAATGAAGTTGAGTGAATAATAATAACATGCGGGCGGGTTCCAGCATACAATTCATCTCTAATGTAGCGCAGACCCATGATGCCATGTAGTCCTTCCTAATCGGGGTGGTATGCTGTAGGGATCCCTCATTGTCTTAGAGTAGATATCTAGTTCACTGATCTATTCTGGGCATACGGCCTCCATTCATATGCTTGGGTGTTTGGTTCAAGGCGGGAAGGAGAGCAAGCAGGGAAAGAGAAGAAGATTATATCAAGGAAAGGAATAAGAGAGGTTAAAGAGGTAGAGAGCACTCCAGCATGGCTATCCGGTAGATGAAGTTGGGTCGTCAGCAGCCCATAAAGTAAAGTCTTCAGAGTAGCGAAACTTTGACCATGAGGTCTTGGTGATGGAGAACTGTTCCTCCTTCCCAGATTCCTGCGCCAACAGACACTCCAGATCTCTTAACTGATCCACTTCAACAGCCCAATCGCCAAGGGAAGGTACATCCACTGTTCTCCAATGACGGGGAATCACCGTCCTAGCTGCGGGCAGAAAGTGGCGCAATGCATCTTTTTTAATCAACTTGAGGGGTCCTGGGATCATAGAATTCTGATTGGTTTCTATGCAGAAGTGAGTCTGATTTTGCACTCTCCAGCTTTGGTAAATAAACCCAATGGCATCTTTGATAATATAAGTCTTATGCCCTGTACACACGATAGGATTTTCCAATGAAAAATGTGTGATAGGACCTTGTTGTCGGAAATTCCGACCGTGTGTAGGCTCCATCACACATTTTCCATAGGAATTTCAGACACACAAAGTTTGAGAGCTTGCTATAAAATTTTCCGACAACAAAATCCGTTGTCGGAAATTCTGATCGTGTGTACACAAATCCAACGCACACGCATGCTCAGAATAAGTTAAGAGAGGAAAGCTATTGGCTACTGCCCCGTTTATAGTCCTGACAGATGTGTTTTACGTCACTGCGTTCAGAACGATCGGATTTTCCGACAACTTTGTGTGACCGTGTGTATGCAAGACAAGTTTGAGCCAACATCTGTCGGAAAAAATCCATGGATTTTGTTGTCGGAATGTCCGATCATTGTCCGACCGTGTGTACAGGGCATTAGAATGGTAGAGTCTTTTAATAAAGCACACTTGTAACAGGATATAATGGAGAAGATATTCATCTAGTGTGTATTTTATTTGCATTTACACTATTCCATGTACATGCAGAGCACATGGTAACACTCACGTTTAGGTGTAAAAGGGCCTTCTTCTTGTCTTTCACACTAAATTGCATAGACATGAACCAGCCACATAGGAAAGAATGGGATTCCTACTTGACATGAATTTTCATGCAGCAAAATGGAGGAGAGTTTTGCTGCATCAAAACAGACAAGTGTGAATAGGCCTCTACAATTATCTTTGCAGTACAATTGCTAGTTTCTCATGTAGCCCAGTGAAGCTGTGTTTACTTCAGAAATGCAATCATATATGGGATAAAGTGCAGTTTCACCTGCATGGGACTGGATATTTGGAGCAATTATATTTGCATTGGGCTATGGGAAATATGCTCCTTTAGTACATGTTATAGGTTTGTGTCATAATAATTAACGAAAAGAAACCGAAAATGAACTAAAATACAACTAAACAATACTGTAATATAGAATTAAAACTGAACATACATGCACTGATTCCTCCATCCATGCTTAACCACATGGATGGACGAATCTCCCCTGCCAGCTAGTATATTCTGACAGCCGGGAGACATGACTGTCAGACTACCCAAATAGTGCCTGCATCATATTGGATGCAGACAGCGATGTTGATTTATTAAAACTGAAGAGTGAAAAATCTGGTGCATGGCACCCAATCAGCTTTTAACTTCAGCTTGTTCAATTAGGTTGTGACAATAAAACCTGGAAGCTGATTGGTTTCTATGCATAGCTGCCCCATATTTTGCACTCTCCATCTTTAGTAAGTCAACTCCACTGTTTGGCAAACAATTTTCCACCCAACTATCTCAACAAAAGTCATTTAATTAATCTAATTTCCTCAAGCCTGATGACGTTGATAGCGGCATCTCAAATTTTTGTATGGCGGCCTTAGGTTTTTCATTTCTGGACAAAAACAAAAAATTGGACCCTAACAAAAACCATGTGCTGCATGATATAGAGGCGATATATGGTTTCTCTGTCTCTTTGTGTTTATTTACAATTAAGTACGTGATCACGGTGGGAAGGTATGACACAATCCTTTATTCTGCAAATAAAGCTGTTCCTTTTTCATATACCCCATTACAAACAAATCAGATACTATTCTCACTGGGGAGATGGAATACAAATGACACTGTACAAGGAGTTATATAAATCAGCCCTCTCATTTGCTGTGAATGTCTGAGGACAGAGCTGTTAGATTTCCTCTCTTGCACTGAAATGAACGTAGTTCTATACAGGCATACCCCACTTTTAAGTACGCAATGGGCTTTATTTACTAAAGCTGGAACGTGCAAAATCAGGCTCACTTCTGCATATAAACCAATGAGCTTTCAGGTTTTATTACCAAAGCTTAATTGAACAAGCTGAGGTTAGAAGCTCATTGGTTTCTATGCAGAAGTGAGCCTGATTTTGCACTTTCCAACTTTAGTAAATAAGCCCCATTGTGTACTTAAAAGTGGGGTATACCTGTAGTGTTTGCACAATATTACAAACACTTTCTAGAGATATATATAGTGTTACAATTTGCAATATGCCCTTTAGCATTATACGTTTATGTTGGGAGGTGTGGTAGGTGTGTGGAATAAAAACGAGTTCCTATATAATTTGCACATTTATAGAAAACTGAGAAATAGGTGGAGCTGAAAGATTTCATAGAGCAGTGTGTTAGCGTTGTGATATACCTTACTGAGTAAACCCTTTATATACAGCTTAGCTTTGTGGGCTTGGCACCCCAATTTGTAGAAACAGCATTGAGTAGGTAAAACCAGACTGCTTATAGTGAGGAGGACCAAAAGGAACCAGAAAGCTAGCCACTTAACTGGTGCAAAGCACATTCTTATTCTAACTTTCTTAAGGCTCCGATCACACTGGCTCAAACATTGCTGCTACTACAGGAGGTTTGTGTTTTGCCTGTAGAAGCAGCTCTATGTTATCCTATGTGTCCATGCACATTAGGACGATTACAGGCGTATTTTAGGCTTAACGTTTAGAGGCAGGAAAAAAAAAACCCCTTCTGGTTTGCGTTTCTTATTGGCGAAAAAAAACGTAAAATTCTCCTAAACTTGCCTAAATGATGTACACAAAGCGCTCTATATGAGCGTTTTTCTCTACCACGGGAACTGGAGTTTTTTAAGCCCAGTGTGAAAGAAGAAATTAAGTACACATCTCATTGCCATCACAAATCCCCCAAACAAGGAGTTTATTCTTTATTGTAAGATAGAGGGTAGAGCATGCAAATCATTCTTTTATTGGCCAACAGTATATCCAGCTACAACTTGGTGACAGAAGTGAATATCTATTTATTATTATTTAGTTTGCCTCTTCTATGTACATGGCAAATAACAACGAATAGTAATGCAGCTTGTCTTGTTTTCCTCATCCATTGTCCATTATATCCTCTATGTGTGG
This sequence comes from Lithobates clamitans, assembly GCA_037952925.1. NCBI lineage: Eukaryota > Metazoa > Chordata > Amphibia > Anura > Ranidae > Lithobates > Lithobates clamitans. Next base: position 5,134,515 of record JBBGZY010000101.1, read on the forward strand.
ATGCAAATACCGTCCATATAGCCAGTATGTTATTTTCCTCCTGCTGCATTGTGGTCTGCATGGTAATCACTGATAGCACTTGAAAGCATATGCATACCCATAAAGAAAAAACAAACTCATAGACAATAACCACATAAAGCCATATTAGTGATTTCTAGTCTAATTGACTTGTAGGGGTTAGTCTATCAAGGAAATATATTGCAGTATTTTGTCTTGCACATAATTAGATGATTGAAGTAAACAGCTCTGCTTTTTTCAACTATTTTTTCATTAAATCAGTCCCATGGGTGTCTCTTTCCTTTCCTCCTCTCCTGTCTGTAAGATCTTTGGTGATCTAAGGGAGGATTTCTCTTCTCTAACTGAGGGTACAATCAAGTAATTCATAAATATCTTGACACCAACATTATCACAAGTATGGCTCATACAAAGTGGGATACTAATTCAGAATGTACTCCACCTTATGTAGATAAAAGGTGGTAATTAAATACAGATATGTTATAAATCTCAGGTTTGTGTATTTCATTTTGGATTGTCCAATTATGAGGTTATTTTAGTCTGAAGTTACCGGTTTTCTTTTACAAGGTTTTTGTTCTCCGGTTTGTCTGTACTTCACAAACGGGCATCTTAATTATACACAAAGTGATTTTCACAAACAATACCTAAAATTGTTTATCCCTCGGACCTTTATCTATACTAGAAAACTTACTAATGCAAATTACCCCAACTCACTGGGAATGTTCAACAATTTTTCAAACTGGTGTGCCCTAAAAGAAACTGCCCAGACAGGTTTGATAAGGTATATCTATTAACGTTTCACTGTCACGAAAGGCAATCCTTCCAAACTGGGCATGTATTTACGCAGTTGTGAGGTTATAACTGTTGTGTTTTCGGTAAAGAGTTATTATTAATATACAGGATGCATATAGCGCTGACAGTTTACGCAGCACTTTACAACATAAGGGCAGACAGTACAATTACAATACAATTTAATACAGTAGGAATCAGAGAGCCCTGGTCGTTAGAGCTTACAATCTAAGAGTTTTTACTTCTTAATGATTAAGTCTTAAAGCATAGGTAAAGCCAAAACTTTCTTCTTTTGGTTTTAAATAGAGTGAGAAATTATTAGAACCTCTGTCAGTTTTTACTGCTGTCTGTATCTCTGCTCAGGGAAATGCATTCCATCTATGTGTTCTAGTGATCATTGTCACTGAGGCTAAAAGTGAGGGAGAATTTAAAATGTTTGAGTTGTCACTGGTACAGGAATAGAGGAGACATTTTCCAGTGGAGGATTTCCTTTACTTTGAAGGCATTTCCTCTTACTTCCTGACGTGTTTATAGGACAGAAAGGGAAATCTCGTATAAAAAATTAGACAGCAGTTTTAACCCTTCTCTACTATATTCAAAACTGAAAATACTGTGAGGAGAGGAGAGACAGATCGTTGTCTCCTACTAGCTAGGAACAACGATATGGCTTCTCCTCTAGCCAGTTTCTTCCCCCTACAGTTAGAACACACACTGAGGGAACACAGTTAACCTCTTGATCGCCCCCTAGTGTTAACCCCTTCCCTGCCAGTGACATTTACACAGTAATCAGTGCATTTTTATAGCACCGATCGCCGTATAAATGTCAATGGTCCCAAAAATGTGTCAAAAGTGTCCGATCTGTCCGCCACAATGTCGCAGTCCCAATAAAAATCACAGATCACCGCCATCACTAGTAAAAAAAATAATAATAAAAATGCCATAAATCTTTCCCCTAATTTGTAGACGCTATAACTTTTGTGCAAACCAATCAATATACACTTATTGCGATTTTTATTACCAAAAATATGTAGAAGAATATATATTGACCAAAACTGATAAAGAAATTTGATTTTTAACCACTTCCATACAGGGCATTTTCACCCCCTTCCTGCCCAAGCCAATTTTCAGCTTTCAATTGCGTGGTCATGCAACACTGTACCCAAATGAAATTTTTATCATTTTTCCCCACTAATAGAGCTTTCTTTTGGTGGTATTTGATCACCCCTGCGGTTTTTATTTCTTGCGCTCTAAACAAAACAAGAGTGACAAGTTTGAAAAAAACACAATATTTTTTACTTTTTGCTATAATAAATATCCAGATTTTTTTTTTTTAAAGCAAATTTTTTCCTCAGTTTAGGGCGATATGTATTCTTCTACATATTTTTGGTAAAAAATATTGCAATAATCGTATATTTATTGGTTTGTGCAAAAGTTATAGCGTCTACAAAAAAAGGGGATAGATTTATAGCATTTTTATTTATATATATTTTTTTTTACTAGTATCGGCGGCGATTTGAGATTTTTATCATGACTGCGATATTGCGGCGGACACATCGGACAATTTTGACACATTTTGGGACCATTTACATTTATACTGCGATCCGTGCTATAAAAATGCATTGATTACTGTATAAATGTGACTGGCAATGAAGGGGTTATCCAGGAGGGGGCGCTGTAGGGGTTAATTATGTTCCTAATGATTCTAACTGTGGGGGGACGGGACTCACAAGTGGAGGAGACCGATCGGTGTTCCTCTGTACAAGGAACACACCATCGGTCTCCTCTCCTCTCCTCTGACAGGACATGGATCTGTGTGTTTACACACACAGATCCATGGTCCTGCTCAGTTACCGGGCAATCGCGTGTGCCCGGCGGTCATCGAGGCCGCGGGCATGCGCACCGGGACCCGAGTGACGCGGCAGCACGCGCGCGCCTCTTGGGGGGCCTGGAAGGCCGTCAGGTCATATGACAGTGGCCCAGGATAACAGCTGCACCGTCCCGCCGTCATATGACAGTGGGCGGGCAGCTAGTGGTTAAAAACATTTTTTGGGGATATTTATTATAGCAAAAAGTTAAAAAAAATTGTTTTTTTTTCAAAATTGTCACTCTTTTTTTGTTTATAGTGCAAAACATAAAAACCGCAGAGGTGATCAAATACCACCAAAAGAAAGCTCTATTTGTGGGAAAAAAAGGACGTCAATTTTGTTTGGGTACAGTGTCGCACGGCCGCGCAATTGTCAGTTAAAGCAACGCAGTGCCGTATCGCAAAAAAAGGCCCAGTCAGGAAGGGGGTAAATTCTTCTGGGGGTGAAGTGGTTAAAGTGATTCTAAAGGAAATCATTTTTTTAAAAATCAAAATAACAAACATGTTATATTTACTTGCTCTGTGCAATAGTTTTACACTAAGCAGCCCCGATCCTCCTCTTTTTAGGTCCCCGTTGGTGGTCCTGGCTCCTCCCCCCTGCTGAGTGCCTCCAAAAGGAATCCTCCTGCTATGGGGCACTCAGGCAGGCTCACTCCTGAACCGCACTCTGTGTGTCCATTCACATTCAGAGCACGTCTCTGCCCCACCCCCGCTCTCTTCCTATTGGTTCACTGGCAGTGATTGACAGCAGCAGGAGCCAATATTGCTGCGAGGGCCAATCAGGAGAGAGAGATCCAGAAGAGCCGCTGCTCTCATGCACATTGCTGGATATGGACGGGGCTCAGGTATTAGGGGGGCTGAGGGGTGCTGCTGCACCCAGAAGGTTTTTTTACCTTAATGCATAAAAATTAAACTTGAGCCTTTAGAATCATTTAGAATCATCGAAAAAGCTGAAGTTAGAGGCTGATTAGCTACCATGAACAGCTGCACCAGATTTTGCACTCTCAAGTTTTAGTAACCCAATCCCTTTATGTGCAGAGACAATTAGAATTCAATTTGCTAAAGTTGGAACAGAATAAGTTGAATTCTGACTTCGGCAGTTAAGAATCTAGCACCAATTGTTTCTATTTTTTATTCAGAAAAATCAATAATAAGTTTATCACAAAAAAAAAAAAAAGGATCTGTATGTTTAAAACCTAGTATAGGACTACATGGGAGATTTTTAGTGTCAGAAATAAAAATCCCTTAGTACAAAAATCACCATCTTGGGCTACTGTGGGATGAGAGTAAATGTATAGGGTATATTTGAATGGGAAAAATCACCCAATAATATTCTAAATGAGCAATTGTAAACAATTAAATGTCTGCTCCAGTTTAAAGAGAAAATAGGAGATTGATCGCCAATAGATTTTGGTATAGGATTCAATTGCAGTATTTTGCGATTGTGGAAGACTAATCATTCAATTGAGATACAAAATAAATTTATGTGTATCAACTCACGTTAAAAATAATGTAATACGGTCAGTCTCAGGTTTTACTGGCGTGTTAAAAATTGGCCTTTCCGACTGGGTATTAGGCTTCTGACTGGGTGCATATTGCTTTTGTGTCCCCTGTTTTTTTTTTAGAGGCGGATGAGAGACCAAAAAAGGATGAAGGGGGAGTAGGACTGTTAAGTGAGCAGTTGTCCATGCATAGGTCGATTTGTAGGGCATATGAGACCTGAATACCAGAATCAATCTATGCACATAAAACAACTCTACTCTTCTCTTAATCAGTCTCCCAACTCTCAATCTCTATTTATTAAAAACATAGCACTGGAGAAGTTAGATGAACAATATCTATTAGAAGAAGCCATAAGTATGTTACTCATTAACGGGAGGAATAGGGATGAGTTGTAAGTCCAAAAATTTCTCTTTGCTGAACGATAGACATTAGCTGGGAGTCAGCTGTTAAAAAATATTTTGTGCAGATTTTTGCACCTGATGTAGACATTCACTGACTTACCTTATCAGCATTCATAGTTCATGAAGTACAGAACTACTTTAATATTTTCACAAAATAAAAAATCATCTAAAAACATCACTTTAACTGAAATAATATATGCTGCACCTATTTGTACCATGTAGGTGATTACAGTATCATAGAATTTAGGACCCATTCACATCCTGTGTTTGCTGTGGTGTTACACAATTTTATAAGGCAAGTAAACAAATTATTGTCTATGTAGGCTATTCAAAATATTGTTTTTAACATAACCCAGAAACTATATAAACTCATGCTAGTTTACTAAAGGAGCTGAGAATCTTTACTCAAAAAATTGAGTGAAGTTTCACTTAAAATACCCAATCATGTGAAAAGCAAATTCCTTTTCATTGATTTCATCTGCTCATGATTGGGTTTGCAAAGTGGACACAGCTACAATTTATTGAGTAACAATTCTCAACTCCTTTAGTAAATCACCCCAAACATACATTACTGGACTCATAGTAATGAATAGTTACTCATGATCGCGCACGTTAATGAACGTTGAGTTATGTATTATATGCCTTTACCGTATAGGCAAGATTTTTGTAGCCTTTCACAAAACATAAATCCAGTGAAAGAGTGCATACAAAAATTTTGTTATAAAAATTGAGTTTGTGACTCCTGTGACTCTTAAGGTGTGCTAAATTAATATAAAATATTTATTTAAACCTATTAAGGGAAAAATAGAATATCCCCTCATCTTTTTTATTATATAGGTAGTTGTCACGTAACAATCTATATTAAGCTCATATAATACTTTTTTATTATTACCGCAACATGACAGTAATAAAAATATTTGTCATCGGATGTAATGGCTGAACACAAATTTAACAGCTACTTTAACTCTTTGTCTCCTACTAGGCCACTGTTTTATTTTATACCAATCTCTCTATATTGTTAGCGCCTATATAGCATGAGATCTGAGATGACAATATAAAATTATCTACACAGGCATTCTATGTGTTGAAAAAAAAAAAACATAGTAATTGTTGAGGATGAAAAGTACACATAATTGATATTTTAGATATGTTCAGTTGTGAGGTGGCTTACTTCTTATAGCTGGAAGGTAAGCTTTGAAGACCAATCACAGGACTCCTGAGGGCTCTCTAAATACTTGCCGGACAGTTCTAAATTGATTGTCATTTAGCCCAGTGAACAATTACCGCTTTTGACAAACGATGAGTGAGCTAACTCATTTTTTATTCTTGGAAGTAGGAACACTTTCATGAATTAATGCTTTGGTTTCAGTAGATTTGAGAGATAAAGCCACTGTTATTTGTATCCTTAACAACAGTAATCTGCTGGTGCTCTAGGACTAAAGCAGGCTTTTTCCTGCCTCATTCTAGTAATGCAACATAGGGACCTGTTTTACTAAAGGAGTACATTTAATATTGGTCTTTGTTTACATCACCTACCCAATCAGGCTAAGGGGAGACAAATAAAAAAATTGCAATCTATTCTGAACTGTTTACATGAAGTAAAGCCCTGTACACAAGATCAGAAAAATCATACAAAAAATACAGATTGAGAAGTGATTGTATGATAATCTGCTCATTAGTACACAGCTTTCGTCTGAACTTATCGGAAGAGACAAACACGAAAACTTTTCCCATACGATACCAGATCGTAGGATTTTCATTTAATCTGTACAGTTTTCATCCAAAAATACAATACAAATACACTACAACACATTACATCACTTCCGAATTGTACTTTAGTGACCTTTTCGTTATCTATATGGAGACTAGCATGCAAAAAAAGAAGAAAAACGGACGATCATTGGTCAGATAACTTTATTACTTTTGGAATGAATGCACAGGGAAACTAAACAAACAAGGGCTAAATTTTGTATACATCGTTTACTACTAATGACATAGGAAGTTGATGCAATTTCAGATTTGCTGATATAGTAGTACATTTTTGTCTTTTAGTATTATTATTTATTTTTATGTATTTTTAGAAAACATCAAGTAAAAAAATAAAGATGTGAACAAATTCTATACATAATTTAATACTGGTATAGGTATTTAGAATTTCGTGGCTTAAAATTATGTAACAAAAGATGTGACTCATATGATAGGGATATACAGAGGACCAGAATCTTGATGATATTTTTTTTTTTAATAAAAGTCTACTTTTATAGCAGACAAAATCAACAGAAAACGAATAAGGGCTCAATGTAGCTACTAAAAAACAAGACTCCAAACTGCTTTCAAGGTCCATAGTAAAATGTGTTATAGAAAACTGTCTTTCTTCTTGAACAAAACCAGGAGTTCAAATTAAAAAGGAAAATCAAGAAGTAGTAAACCAGGTATATGGTATTTTAAAGCCTAAAAAAGGTGAGTGAGGTCAAGCAATTGGGTTAGCTAAGAATTAGAGCATTTAGTTGTCCGACCAGCAGATCCAGTTGGATACAGGTTTGTCTAATTTTACTCTCCTTAAAGCACTAACATTTTCAATGCATTTTTTAAATAAGATGTTATTACCTGAATTACAATAACTACACATGTAAATAAGTGTATCCCTAGTCAAAACCTTTTTTTATTTTAGTTTGGGATGGAGTGGGGAAGAGCTAGACCATCTGTCAAGTTTTTATTGGTGTCTATGTCCCCATTTCAGAGATTCTCTCCTCTATTTGTACAAGTAACTATTGTCACAAGAAATAAAGATGAGGGGAAATCTAAAACTTTAGAGCTGTCCTGAGAACAAGAGGTAAAGGGAAATCCTCCAATAGGGACACCTGTATTGGGGACAACTGTGTAAGAGAGGAATTTCCCTCAATTTGAGAGATTTCCTCTTACTTGCTTTTGCATCTCTGGGGCAGGAAGTGAGGGGAAATTTCCCCAATGTTATTTCGGTAACATAAAATAAACTAGAAGCTGTTTTAAATCTTCCATACTCTATAAAAAAAAATACTATAAATACACTTCATTGTGCAAATTTAGCTAGGTCATCTCCTTTATAAATATGTTGGTAACTTCTGAGGTGAAAGAGAAGACAACAAAGCCTGATAAAATTTTGCAACCCTACAATATAAGAAATAATATGGCAATACCACTGTAAAGATGTTGTATATTTAGTTGGCCAATCTAAATTGTGTGAAATGCCTCCTAAAAAATATTCTCTGAGATAGTGCCCTGTGGTCAATGCAGTGAGATGATTTATACAATCAACGTGATTGTGGCTGACCACTGAGAATACGATTTTTCAAAATACTCTCTAATTTTTTTAATCAAGGAATTTTAGTAAGGGATGTTATAGCAGAAAGTGAATTATAAAACAGTTCTTACCCAGTTTCAAATAAAATCATAAAAGGATGCAAACATGAATATGGTGGTTATTTAAATGAATGTCATTCTGTTATTAAGATGTTTATAAAAGTCCTTATTTGACAAGTTGGAATTAGTGGAAGGTTTTTCTTCAAAGTTCAAGTAGTGCAGTACAAGTGCTAAGGTTACATCAGACATTTTCAGCTCTAATAATTCAATATAAATAGATTAAAGAAGACTTTTTCTGCAGTGCTGACAATATGAAAAGTTTGGACTGGATTGTATTTTGAGCGAGGAGGGTAATCAAGTAATACTAATTTAGGATAATGCACAGAAAGAAAAGATATTTTGTTTGAACATATCAAATTGGTTTACATTAGTTTTATCATATTTTTAAATTGTATACATACATACGCATACATATGTCCAATACATTCTACAGGTCTGTGTATATTTTTTCCTTGCCTTACACAGTAATTAACTTTAAACCTATAAAACAGCAAGGAGGAGTCCAGAAAGAGACTAGAGATATGTAATACTATTAGGGTATTTAAAATTTTATATGTGGTTATTCTTTGCTTTTGAGAACCTAGATCTGTTAAATTCCTTTGAATATTCAGTAATATACATAGAAAAAATTAAGAGGCATTATTGTAAACACAGCCGTATTCACTAAGCTGAACATTTCACACAATGAAAACTCTCTTCCCTTTAAAATAAATTAGTCCTTAAACTGGTTGGACTAGATTTACTAAAATGAGTGGTAAAGTCAAGTGAGGGGAAGTGATCCTGGACCTGATTTACTAAAGTGAAACGAGGTGAAGTGATCCTGGACCCGATTTACTAAAGTGAAACTAAAGTGAGGTGAAGTAAGTCTGTGTGCACATGAAGTCATGCGCAAGTAAATTTGAAATAATACAGCTTATTTTCTGCTTTATTGGATGTTGGAAGTGAACACCCGTCCTTGTCATATTACTTTGCATTTCCCGTTATAAACTTTACCTTTTTTTCATATTTTTTTCAATTGACACTGCTATCTGTAGATTATCAATGACAGAGAACAGTGGGGAATAGAATGCAAACTTCCAATTTAAGATCCTTATAATTGTGTACTGGAATAATGTTTTGCAGTTGTTTACACCAGTTTTTTCTATACTTTGTAAGGTATCTTTAGTCAATTATTATAGCCACATAAAAAAACCACTACCTTACCCTATTCCCCCCCATGATCTTTCACCTTGCTGGTTTCCAGTTGTAACAAACAGTGTGATGAAGCGGGTCTACTGTTGATGCCCCTTTTGTCAAGGTCGGTAATCTCAGTAATTATAGTAATCAGTGCTGGTGGCCACAATATTGGGATGGGAAGTGGTCGCTCTTGTACAGGGCTCTTATGCCCTGTACACACGATAGGATTTTCCGACAACAAAATCCATGTTTTTTTCCGATGGATGTTGGCTCAAACTTGTCTTGCATACACACGGTCACACAAAGTTGGTTGGAAATTCCGAACGGCAAGAACGCGGTGACGTACAACATGTGCAACAAGCCGAGAAAAATGAAGTTCAATAGCCAGTGTGGCTCTTCTGCTTGATTCTGAGCATGCGTGGAACTTTGTGCGGCAGAATTGTGTACACACGATCGGAATTGCCGACAACGGATTTTGTTGTGGGAAAATTTGAGATCCAGATCTCAAATTTCGTGTGACAGAAATTCCTATGGAAAACGTGTGATGAAGCCTACACACGGTCGGAATTTCCGACAACAAGGTCCCATTGAACATTTTTCGTAGGAAAATCCGACCGTGTGTACGGGGCATGAGAGGTATTTGTATTTTGTTTGGTTGTGTGCGAGTTGAAGCACATGCTGGCTTTTTATACGTGTTGGGTTTTTAGGGGATGTGAAATAATTGGGTCCCCAAAAAATAGAGAAACTTTCATTATGGCATTGTGGGAAGGACAGAGACACAAACTACTACATGAGAATTTGACTAAGAGGTACAAGAGATTGACAGATTGTGCATCCCCCTACTGCCTACCCTGAACCATAATACCAGTTCAGTTGGACTAGTAGGGGTTTAGAATACTACAAGTAGACTTTTTTTTTTGACAACCAAACTTTTCTCTTGGTTTATATTTTTGCATTTTAATCTGAACAGTGGACAGTAAGCTCTACTGCACACCATCTTTGCTATGTTTGTGTAAATTGTCATTATTGTCATATTTTACATTTCTGTGTTGCTAAGTTGCAATTTTATAAGCTCTCCATTCATGTGGATTTAATAATGGCTTTTATTGGTGGGCCTCTTTACATTTTTTGGAAAGCCCCTTCTTAAAGGACCCAATAAATGTGCACTGATTTGTTAAAAAAAATATTGATCATAGTGACCAATTAGTTTTCTATTTTGGTAATGCTATTTAATTTACTTTAGTTTTCATCAAACTTCTGGTTTATTGCCAAAAATGTGTGAAATAGCTAAATTAGGTAATTAAATTCAAAGGGCATATCAGTTTTTTGGAGGGAGTGGGGAAGTTAACCTATCCTGGAGACAACATAAGAAGTAATAACTGAGGACAAATGGCCAGGTATGACTGGAACATGTGTACCCCTGGAAAATGTCTCTTCTATTCCTGTTCCAGGGACAACTGTAAAATGTTGTTATACCCATCATTTTCTGTATGGAGACTGTGGTCACCAGTAAAAAATGAGGGGGTCAATTGCCACAGCAGGGTCACAGACAGAATTGGATATTTATGGCTTTAGATATACTTCACGTTTCCTCATAACCAACTTTGATGCATGCTGCAAACGCTGGTTTTGTGGCCAGGTAAATCTCAGTTACTTTTAACAGTGCAAAATATTTTAATTTTATTGTTAAATAATATATTATATATGTTCTATTTCCAAAGGTGAGGAGAATACTCCAGAAAACTATTTGCTTCAGGGACCTTTTTCAAGGAAACCTAAACGAATACGAACTGCTTTCTCCCCCTCGCAACTGCTACGCCTTGAAGGAGCATTTGAAAAGAACCATTATGTTGTCGGAACAGAAAGGAAACAGCTTGCAAACAGTCTGTGCCTCACAGAGACCCAGGTACACAGTACAGAAATGTAACTTTTTTTTGCTCAGAGCCTGAGGGCGTACGGAAAATCATACAAACCTATTTAATTTACACATTGAATCCCACATAGATGTAAAGAGCTTAAAGGCTTTCATTAAAATTCAGTTTAGTGCTAATATGTGGTGATTACACATAATATACAGTAAGTGCTCCTGGGGCTTGTGCCCTTTTACAGAATTTTACTATTCAGGACAGTTTTGTTTTTCTGCCAAGCTAATATTGTTATTATTATTAGATCTTTGTGCACATTTAAGGGGCTATCTAGGTGATCATTTGGGACCAAGTAAGGGGAGGACTGTAAGGGTGCACAGAGTATTTGTTTACAGAGAGCTTCTCATTTCAGTATTTACCTGACTGTGAAGCCTTTCATATACCGCAGTTCTGACAGTCCCTCAGGTCATGTACTACAGTTGTAATTCTGCATATGGTACTTTAGTCAGAAATGAGGCTAAACAGATCCTTTACTGATCAAGAACCACTGTGAAGCTTGGGATCAGAGAATAACATAAAAATATACAACTAAAATAATGGAAATGTATCATATTCTGGTATACAATTATTTTTGGAAAGTATCCAGTTTGATGCTTGAGTCCTGGTTTTAGGTTTTTTTGTTAGGGTTGGGTTATAAGTTTTTGAGTTCTGCATATAGAACATTTATGAAATTGTATATATACTGCAGCAATGCCGCTACTTTGAGTGATGGCAAAGACAAGAAATATAATAATATTGGTTCATTGTTGTTTTAAATTAGCTTTCAACTTTATTTAATTTAATTTTTTCTTTCTGTAAGAAAAAATTCAAATACTGTAACAATGAAATACACAAAATAAATTAAGGAGGAAACCATAAATACAAAGAACGCTTTTCTAAGCAACGTGGGAGGGTTTACTTATAACAGAACTAAACTGCCAGATGTTTGATGTGGGTATACTTACGGTACATACACTATATTACCAAAAGTATTGGGATGTCTGCCTTTACACGCACATGAACTTTAATGGCATCCCAGTCTTAGTCTGTAGGGTTCAAGATTGAGTTGGCCCACCCTTTGTAGCTATAACAGCTTTAACTCTTCTGGGAAGGCTGTCCACAAGGTTTAGGAGTGTGTCTATGGGAATGCTTGACCATTCTTCCAGAAGTGCATTTGTGAGGTCATGCACTGATGGGGACGAGAAGGACTGGCTTGCAGTCTCTGCTCTAATTCATCACAAAGGTATACTATCGGGTTGAGGTGAGGACTCTGTGCAGGCCAGTCAAGTTCCCCAATCCCAAACTCGCTCATCCATGTCTTTATGGACCCTGCTTTGTGCACTGGTCCAAATCATTTGGTGGAGGGGGGATTATGGTGTGGTGTTGTTTTTTTAAGGGGTTGGGCTTGGCTCCATATTTCCAGTATACGGAACTCTTAAGGCATCAGCATACCAAGATATTTTGGACAATTTCATGCTCCCAACTTGGTGGGAACAGTTTGGGGATGGCCCCTTCCTGTTCCAACGCCAGTGCACAAAGCAGGGTCCATAAAGATATAGATAAGTGAGTTTGGGTTGGAAGAACTTGTCTGACTGGCACAGAGTTCTGACCTCAACCCGATAGAAGCGGAGGCTGCGAACCATGCCTTCTCGTCCAACATCAGTGCATGACCTCACAAAGGCACTTCTGGAAGAATGGTCTAACATTCCAATAGACACACTCCTAAACCTTCTTGACAGCCTTCCCAGAAGAGTTGAAGCTGTTGTAGCTGCAAAGGGTGGGCCAACTCAATATTGAATCCTACAGACTAAGACTGGGATGCCATTAAAGTCCATGTGCATGTAAAGACAGGCGTGCCAATACTTTTGACAATATAGTGTATTATGTTAGACTTACCTTCCACTTTATCTTTCCCCAACACTGACATCTCTGAGTTGTCCCTCAGTGCTCCAGTGCTTCTTTCTTTGGCTATTGATTGGCCACCAATGTTGTAACTACTCCTTTGCATGCTTGCTAGAATTATATCATCCCGGCACACAGCTCCACTCTCAGCATCCTATGTCAGGACTCAGGAGTTTACACTACATTGCGCATGCACAACAGGCAGCGTAGGAGAAAGGGGAAGGGGTTTTTTGCAAAAAAACACGCAAGGTGGCTGATTTACTAAATGAGATATAAACTGTGTGAGTATTCACTTAAATTAAAAAAATCTAATTTCTGTTTACTTATTTTAATTTGATGTCACATTATTGCATAATGTAATTAAATATTCACACATTTTATTGGTATTGATTATCGCTTCCTATAGTAAATCAGCCCAATAGTTTCTTCTGCCAAGAACCCCACCTCCTAGAATATTTTCAAGCAGATTTCACCTAAGCAAAAAACATGACAACCCTATTAGCTGACTCAATGGCAAAATCAATAATTTTGTGGTTAAATCAAAATTGCTCTACTCATCCCTACTGAATACTGAAAATCTCACTCTTTTTGTAGGTAAAGGTATGGTTTCAGAACAGAAGAACGAAACACAAACGTCAAAAGTTAGAAGAGGAATGTCCAGACGCACAGCAAAAAAGAAAAAGCACTCAGCATGTCAGCAGATGGAGAATGGCAACCTGTCAGGACAGCCCCAAGGACATTGATGTTACCTCAGATGAATGACATCACAGGACATACAAAAGGCACATTATACATGCAGACTATCATGTCAGGTGACTGTATGCCAACTGCAGGAGATGAAGTCAAAATGGACTCCACTTGCAGCATGAACATTGGGTCTGCGACTTCATTACTTTCACCGGAAATAACCAGGGTCTTCTAGATACCTGTTTGTCCTGCAAATCATTTGGCAAAATACCATAGCACTGGCCAAGCATAGTGAAACGCTCTACACTTGAATGCAATATAAACTGAATCCAATGGATCAAGAACTCTCAGTTAAAAGATAACAGAAAAGCAAAACTTGTACCTCAGGAATCCCCATTGTGTACTAGATAGAGTTGATGTAAATATATATTTAAACATGAATATGTGGCAATAGGGGGAACTTATTAAATATGTACAAATATGCTATTATTGTTATTTATTGTCCTCAGGGCACATGAATGTTAATTTAGATAATGGGAATGGACACTATCTTGCTCATTTAAAGCTGAACTCCAGAAATTCAACTCAACAAATAATGTCTAAATACAAGAGGCATGTGTATTCTTGATTTGAATCTTGGTGTAATTGTGTATTTCTTCCAGATCTGTGCAATAATCCAGCATTACACTTTGCCTCTGTGAAGGAGCTTCTTTTAATAAAGACCATTCACTGCTGCTCTTTCTCCTTGTGCAGGGTGAATAGTCTTGTATCCGCCCCCCCCCCCCCCCCTGTAGTTTTGTGCAAGCAGTCTATAGGGGAAGACCTGCTGGACCCCCCCAAACTGCTCTTATCTCTGCACAGGCTATGTGATGATGTCACTGCTCATTTTACAAAGAGAATAACTGGGTTTCCAAAGGCATTTGGAAAATTTGGAAAAAAGTGGATTTAAATTCTTTGTGGCTAATGAGGAGTATAATTTTCAACGAAGGTTTTTTTGTCCAGAGTTCAGCTTTTATTAGTATGCTATCTATTTACACATATACATTAACCCAAAAAATCCATTTAAATTTCACTTTCCTTTTATTAAGCAGGTGAATTCTGGTTGTTTTAGGTTACTGCAGACTGTACATAGTCATTGCAATATTAGCTGCCTTATCATTTGAGACTATTGACTTCATATTTCGAGGCTACCTTAAGGATCATCGCATATAACCTGTTAAGTTTAACTGGCCTGCAGAGTACACAGAGGTTAGAACCATGTGTACTTTGGTACAGATCAATACCTGTTCCTCTCTATCCAGGAGAAATGCTATAGGACAGCCCAACCGGTGGCCCTGAGATGTCTGCGACCATCTGCTCTGTGATGGAGGGTCGGCAAGCTCAGAATGTGGGTTGCCGAACTGCCATCCCAGAGCATCAGTGTTGTGAATGGAGTCAGCGGTAGAATTAGCAAGTTGCTGCAGAGCAGAGACTCATAATCCAACGGTTTCTGTATGGCGCCGTCTCCTGTCACATGCAGAGTGATACCAAGTGCTCTGAGACAGCAACAGCCGGCGATACCTAAATTAAAACATTAAGGACGGTTTTTTATTAAAATCACAGTGTGTATACATGGGCATATCTGTTCTGCAGTGGTTACTGGTCTGCTTTCACACTGCACCTGAGGGTTTCCTGTACTGAGCCATGGACCTCTGTTATTACCTGTGGGTTTAGTGCGCTTTCTGAAAGCACATAAAAACTCCTGAATGCAGGAGTTTTGGTGCAGCTTCCGAAAGTGCATCACACCTGCAGGATATAATAGAAGTCTATGGCAAATTGCAGCTAACTTGCAGGAAAGCCACAGGTGCACTGTGCTGCACCCACAGTGGGGGTAAACTGCAGGGCATCAGTGTGAAAGCAGCCTTAGGACCCTTTCACATGATTGATCCAATCGGTTCCGCCTGTCCGTTTTTCAGGGGGACCCAATCGGACCCTCCATTCATCTCTATGGAGCTGCAGATGTAAACAGACTTGTGTCCATTTACACCTGCCTAAATCCAATCCAATCCACAAAAAAAAAAGAAGGGGATCCGTAACCTTCTTTCTGGGTGGATCAGATCCGAGGGCCCATAGAGTAGAGCGGGCTGTGTCTGTATGCGCTGTGCATATGCAAAGTGGACACAGACCTGTCATCCCCCTACTCCGCTCATTGTGGCCCGCGACTGGTTACCAAGTCGCTTAATTGGCCCTCACTCTTCAAAAGGTTGGGTGCCCCTGCTATAGAAGTTCAGTTGTTGTATACAAATAAGGCTGGTTTCAAGGAGAGTGCACCACATGCTGCTTCGGGGTGGTGTTACACATGGCCCCTGAGTCTGCATGGGAACTATTTTTCCAAAAGTGGGTCTTATTTGTATATAGAAGGCTAAACTCTTCCAGGAACAGGATGTACAAAGATAGATCTGTAACAGAGAGTATATACTGCATTTGACTGGTTGATGGGGTGAAACATTGGGATGAAAACAAAATCTTCCATACTTTTTAAATCATAACTTAGATTTGGAGTTTGGAGTTCTGCATTTCTTTTAGAACCCTTTCATACTGGGGTGGTGCGGGCGTTAGCGGTAAAGCGCCGCTAGTTTTAGCGCTACTTTACCGCTGTTAAACCACTATTATCGAAGGGGTTAAACAGGGGTTAAAAGTGCCTGCTTAGTGCTGCTTTCAAAGCGCTTTTACGGCACTTTGAAAACGGCGCCCATTCATTTCAAATGGCAGGGGCGGCGGAGGAGTGGTGTGTACATGCCTCCCAAACCGCCCCAAAGATGCTGCTTGCAGGACTTTTTTTCCTGTCCTGCAAGCTCATCGCCCCAGTGTGAAAGCACTTGGAGTGAAAACACCTGAAAAGCGCCCCAGTGTAAAAGGGGTCTGAATGTCAGTAGACACACGCCATTAGAGGTCAGTAACCTGGAAAGAAGCTAAAGATCTAGTATTTTTAGAAGAAAGTTAGCAATAGCAGTTTCCATATTTCTCTAAATACAGTTTCCTTTTAGACATTTACATGCCTGGGCCAATTAAGGTATCTAACTAAATCTTGTATTCTGAGATTTTACATCTCAGGTAGCAGAATTATGGGAAGCATTAATGGCATAGGAGTAGAAGATCAAGAAGCATGAAATGTAACAGAATAGGGAGCTTAAAAAGAATGTTTACTTGTACACACCAACTCCAAAATGGAGAGCAAGGCTTACATTCCTAATGCTTTCCCCTGGGTCTTATGTCCAAGAGATGGATTGAGGTGAATGGCTCATTACACATGATCACGCAACTTAGAATTTGTTTGCTCTGTAGTGAGTTGAATTTAATACTACAGCCTGTGCTGTCCATAATGACTCCCCATGTGGACTCCACAAGCAGGGAGAGTGTTAGAGCATGCTGCTGGGTGTTGACCATTACATATACTCAGTGTTAGTAACACTTTTATAGCATTAGGAAAATATAAGATTTTTAAGCGCTTATACATTGTTATTAATGCTGTACAAAAGCAATAGAAATTTAAGAATATGGTGTTACATTTCTTCAAAGGGGATTTGTGACTAGTGTAAATAGCATTTATGAACCTCTGATCGAGATGTCCACTGATCTACTAGAGCAGCCCTGCCATTTACAATACAGCAGAATAGGTTTGTTATCTTTACTCGATTACAAAGTTTTCCGTTTACTTTTTCACATTGTCCTTTACTACCCCAAATATACAGTGCATCTGGAAAGTATTAACAGCGCTTAACTTTTTCCACATTTTGTTATGTTACAGCCTTATTCCAAAATAGATTAAAGAGGAGGTCCACTTAAACAAAAAATATTAAAAGCCAGCAGCTACAAATACTGCAGCTGCTGACTTTTAATAAATGGACACTTACCTGTCCCAGGGTCCAGCGATGTCGGCAGCCGAAGCCGATCGATCGCTCGTCTCTCGGCTGCCCCCACCACCATCCTCGGTCAGGGAATCAGGAAGTGAAGCGTTGCGGCTTCACTGCCCGGTTCCCTACTGCGCATGCGCGAGTCGCGCTGTGCGTCTACACTGGTCCCCGTTGTGTTGTGGGAACTGTGTATTTCCCAGAACACAACGGGGTTGGGCGGGCATTTGCGGCTAGCTGCGGCTAGCTATTCCCGGAAGTGGGTGCAGATACCTGTATTATACAGGTATCTGCACCCCCCTCCCCCTGAAAGGTGCCAATTGAGGCACCGGAGGGGGGGGGAATCAGATGAGCGGAAGTTCCACTTTAGGGTGGTACTCCACTTGGAATTCATTATTTTCCTTTAAAATTCTACAAACAATACCCCATAATAACAATGTGAAAGAAGTTTGTTTGAAATCTTTGTAAATTTATTAAAAATAAAACGAAAAAAAAATCACATGTACTAAGTATTCACAGCCTTTGCTCGTTACTTTGTTGAAGCACCTTTGGCACCATTTTAAGGCCCAAAAGTATTTTTGAGTATAATGCTACAAGCTTGGCACACCTGTTTTTGGTCAGTTTCTCCCATTCTCCTTTGCAGGACCTCTTAAGCTCCATCAGGTTGGATGGGGAGCATCGGTGCACAGCCATTTTCAAATCTCTCCAGAGATGTTCAATCAGGTTCAAGTCTGGGCTCTGGCTGGGCCACTCAAGGACACTCACAGAGTTGTCCCGTAGCCACTCATTTGTTAACTTGGCTGTGTGCTTAGGCTTGTTGTCCTCTTGGAAGATGAACCTTCGCCCCAGTCCAGAGGTCCAGAGCGCTCTGGAGCAGGTTTTCATTAAGGATGTCTCTGTACATTGCTGCATTCATCTTTCCCTCGATCCCGACTAGTCTCCCAGTTCATTCCACTCAAAAAAAACCCTACAGCATGATGCTGCCACCACCATGCTTCACTGTAGGACTGGTATTGGCCAGGTGATGAGTGGTGCCTGTTTTCCTCCAAACATGACGCTTGCCATTTAGGCCAAAGAGTTTAATCTTTGTTTCATCAGACCAGACAATTTTGTTTCTCATGGCCTGAGAGTCCTTCAGGTGCCTTTTGGCAAGCTCCAGGCAGGCTGTCATGTGACTTTTACTAAGGAGTGTCTTCCATCTGGCCACGCTACCATACAGGCCTGATAGGTGGAGTGCTGCAGTGATGGTTGTTCTTCTGGAAGGTTCTCCTCTCTCCATAGAGAAACGCTGAAGCTCTGTCAGAGTGACCATCGGGTTCTTAGCCACTTCCCTGACTAAGGCCCTTCTCCCCCGATTGCTCAGTTTGGCTGGGCGACCCACTCTAGGAAGAGTCCAGGTCAGTGGCGGCTGGTGCTCAAAATTTTTGGGGGGGCACAAACAAACTAAAAAATTCTGAAAAATACAGAAAAAAACCATCAATTGCAAGCTCACTGTGCCCATCAATTGCAGACACTGTGTCCATCAATTGTATCCGCTGTGTCCATCAATTGCATCCACTGTGTCCATCAATTGCAGCCACTGTGCCCATCAATTGCAGCCACTGAGCCTATCAATTGCAGCCACTGTGCCCATCAATTGCAACCTCACTGTGCCCATCAATTGCAGTCACTGTGCCTATCAAAAGCAACTACTGTGCCCATCAACTGCAACCACTGTGCCCATCAATTGCAGCCACTATGCCATCAAATGCAGCCACTGTGCCCATCAATTGCAGCCACTGTGCCCATCAATTGCATCCACTGTGCCATCAATTGCATCAAATGCAGCCATTGTGCCCATTTGTCACTCAGATCACTGTCACTATGCCCATCTGTCACTCAGCTTTCATTCTCAGTTGGTGATCTCTCACACTAATCGGCTGATGTCAGTCAGTATTTGTGGATCAGCCGATGCTCTCTTACCTTCAGGATCCCAGCCATATCCCCACCAATCCTCCTCGGTGCAGCCTCAAAGCAGATCCTCCACTCACACTGCGGCCATCCGAGCAGTAGAGGCAGACTCACCCCCCTCCCTCCCCGGGCCAGCCAGCCACCTCCCTGGTCACATGGGGCTCCGGCTGGGGGGACTCAGCCCATCCCCCTCCCGATGTCACCCCCAGACCCCTCAGGGTACGGCAAGGGGGCGGAGCGCCAACAATAGAGCGCCAAGCCTGACCGTCCTCCCCTTTCCCAGTACTGACACCGACCTCCGCTATACCGCCTGTCCTGCACCACTGCCCTCCATACTGGAAATTTGGACCCCACTATATCGGAGCCTGGTCGTCCTTCACTCCAGTCTCCGGTACTGACTATACTCCCAGAGCACACAGCAGTGACCCAGGAAACCGGAAGTGGTGCAGCAAAAAGCACCACCCACCTACCTCGGGTCCCGGTCAAAAAAAAGAATAGGAAAAGAGGCCAGAGACAAATGACAGTAGAGTGGGGAGTGTTTAGGGCACATCACTTATGCCCCGAACCCACCCTAAACAAGGGCAAATCAGCTTCCTAGCCTACAATCAGCTGATTGCAAGCAGGGAGGCTTCCCATAGACAGCCGTGTGTCCGGCGCCCGGACACTCTTGAAGGGCTATGTTTTAAATAGGTTGGGGGGGGGGCGGCGCCCCCTATGGACAGGCTGACATTGATCCTGGTGGTTCCAAACGTCTTCCATTTATGGATAATGGAGGCCACTGTGCTCATTGGGACCTTCAATGTTGCAGAAATGTTTCGGTACCCTTCCCCAGATCTGTGCCCAATACAACCCTGTCTCAGAGATCTACAGACAATTCCTTGGACTTCATGGCTTGGTTTGTGCTCTGACATGCACTGTTAACTGTGGGACCTTATGTAGGCAGGTGTGTACCTTTCCAAATCATGTCCAATTAACTGAATATAACACAGGTGGACTTTAATCAAGTTGTAGAAACATCTCAAGAATGATCAGTGGAAACAGGATGCACCTGAGCTCAATTTCGAGTGTCATGGCAAAGGCTGAGAATACTTATGCACATGTGATTTTTTTTTTAAAGATTTCAAATAAACCACTTTCATTGTAATTATGGGTTATTGATTGTAGAATTGTAAGGAAAATAATGAATTTAATCCATTTTGGAATAAGGCTGTAACATAACAGAATGAGGAAAAAGTGAAATACTTTCCGGATGCACTGTAGGTAACAATACTCATAAAAGGTTAGCTTATATCTGTGTTTCCCAATTGCAGTTCTTATAAGCCACCAACAGGTCCCCATTTCCAACCTTCAGACAGTTGCAAAGCTGTGCTTTGCAGCTGTGCAGTTGCTTGATGTTGCCTAATTACTTTATTTGTGATTGTGTGATGAGATCTGAAAAACATGACCTGTAAGTAATCCCTGAAAACTGCTTTGAAAAGCATTTCCTGTATAGTTTACAGATTTCCAGTTGCAGTGGAAAGTCTAATTACCCTGACAGAAGGGCAACATACAGCAGTGCTGTATTATAATAAACAGAGTACAGTATGAGAGAAAATAGAGGTCGCCATAGCAATATAGACTTTATTCTCAAAAAAAAAAAAAAAAATGTATAGTTTATGTGGAACACTAGATCTTCTTGTTCCAATTTTCAATAGTTTGACCACCAGGATTCTGTGTAGAAAACATTGCACTTTTCCAAACAGAATGTTTTGAATGTAAATGGATATTCATCATAGATCAAACACTAAACAAAAAAATGAGCGCTTGATTTCGGATTTTTTATTCCTGTAAAAAGTCATCAGTATATGGAATCTAAAATTGTGGTACGATACAAATATTTGTGTGCCTTTTAACTAAACCATATATGGAATGCAAATGATCGCAAAACATGTCCAAGGAAAAGAAACCTGGCTAAAAAAAATTGAATGGGTTGTGGGATAGTAAGTCTTAGCTATTTCCAAACTGTTTTTACTGGCTGTCCAAAGATAAGGCAGCTTGGTGGCTCATTCCCCATGGGGCTTTTATATAACATGCATGGAGCAATTTAAATGCATGTAAGATAAAAAAACATGTCTTTTGATGGCCTTAGCATTTATTCGTATCCCTTGTGTATGGTGGTTGCAAATGTGATATTTGTTAAATTTTTATAATTATTCAAGTTGTTTATACAAATGTAGTAAATTACACTTTGGCAATACTCTACTACTAGAATTTTTTAAAAAGCTCATACACAATTAGTGTATGACACTATTAAGCACCACCAGTGGCGGCTGGTGCTTAAAGCGGAGTTCCACCCAAAAATGGAACTTCTGCTTTAAGTGCAGGTGACCCCCTGACATGCCACATTTGGCATGTCATTTTTTTTGGGGGGGGGAGCGGATACCCTCTTTTAGAGGCATCCAGCTCCCACTTCCTCCCAGGGCTCCGCGGCACTGGAAGGAATTTCACCTCTCCCTTCTCTCTCCCTGCAATCTTCTGGGACAGGTCACAGAAGATTCACTTTTTGCAGCTGCTGACTTTTATTTATTTTTTTCGGCGGAACTACGCTTTAATACTTAGGAGAGGGTGGGGGCGCGGCAAACACCTCCTTTCACTTGCACCGCCGCAAGTCCCCCCTCTCACTTGTACTGCCACAGCCAACCCCCCTTCCTCACTCTCACTGCCGGGAGACGGATGCGAAGGCAGGCCTTACCTAATGAGGCAGATGACTATGAGCTATGGCAGGGCCGCAGCCACTGCTCTAGCTTGCCGAGGTAAGAGCAGGGGCTTCTCCTCCTAAGACTCCCTGGCCAATCGGGGTCTCAGGACCCGATTCCTGATTAGCCGGGAGGAGAATCAGAAAGACAATAGCAAATATTAATTTGCTATTGTCACACAACTGGGTGAGTTTAGGGCACAGTGCTCTGCGCCTTGAGCCCACTCTTTTTTGAAGCCAATTAGAGCCTCAGGCTCCAATCACATGCTTCAAAAAAAAAACCCCATTGGAATCCATGCATCCAGCTCCCTGCATGGAGATTAGGGGCTGGGTGCATGGATTAGGGGGGCGGCGCCCCTGCGCCCCTTGTGCAGAGGCCGCCGCGGGTTATCACCAGCATGAGATTGGTTTACTAAAACTGGGGAATGCAAAATCAGGTGCAGCTGTGCATGGTAGCCAATCAGCTTCCAGGTTTTTTTGCCTAAGCTTAATCGAACAAGCTAAAGTTAGAAGCTGATTAGCTACCATGCACAGCTGTACCAGATTTTGCACTCTCTAGTTTTGGTAAATCAACCCTTATGTGTCTTCTGACTCTGATGGGCAGAAGCAGTACAGATGTAGGTTGTGTGGCAACAGGCTCCCAGTATAAGCAGAATTCCCATTATCTTGAAAAGTAGACATAGGGTAGATACTGATAAAACTGATGCTGATGGCCCATGTTGCTGGAGGAGTCATAGAATTTTCCCTGTTTCCCACCTGTTCAATTTTCTCATGTACTTAGGACTTAAGCCAGCACAATAAAGGCAATGACTCTGGGGTTTTTTACATCTGTCTTTCTAATCAGACGTGGAAGCAGCCATTTCTTTCCATTTAAAGTCTAGAAAGGCATACTTCTTAGGCACTCACAGGGGTTGATTTACTAAAAGTGGAGAGCGCTAAATCTGGTGCAGCTCTGCATAGAAACCAATTAGCTTCCATTTTTTTGTCAAAGCTTTATTAAACAATCTGAAGTTAGAAGCTGATTGTCTACCATGTACAGCTGCACCAGACTTTGCACTCTCCAGTTTTAGTAAGTCAACCCCACAGTTTTATATTTTTTGAAGTGGACATCCATTTTAATATGCAGAGACACTGGTCAAGAGAACATCAACCCCTCAAATCATTTCATACAATACTTTGTGTTGTAGAAATATTTGTTGAGACTCTATAAATAAAAGTTAACTCTGCAATTGCAGGAACAGTTTCACAGGATGCAATCACTGTGTTTAACCACTTCAGCCCCGGAAGGATTTACCCCCTTCCTGACCAGAGCACTTTTTACAATTTGGCACTGCGTCATTTTAACTGCTAATTGCGCGGTCATGCAATGCTGTACCCAAACGAAATTTGTGTCCCTTTCTTCCCACAAATAGAGCTTTCTTTTGATGGTATTTGATCACCTCTGCCGTTTTTATTTTTTGCGCTATAAACGGAAAAAGACCGAAAATTTTGAAAAAATATGATATTTTCTACTTTTTGTTATAAAAAAATCCTATAAACTCAATTTTAGTCATACATTTAGGCCAAAATGTATTCGGCCACATGTCTTTGGTAAAAAAAATGTCAATAAGTGTATATTTATTGGTTTGCGCAAAAGTTATAGCGCCTACAAACTAGGGTACATTTTCTGGAATTTACACAGCCTTTAATTTATGACTGCCTATGTCATTTCTTGAGGTACTAAAATGGCAGGGCAGTACAAACCCCCCCCCCAAATGACCCCATTTTGGAAAGTAGACACCCCAAGAAAATTGCTGAGAGGCATGTTGAGCCCATTGAATATGAATTTTTTTGCCCAAGTGATTGAATAACAAAAAAAAGTTGTCACTAAATGATATATTGCTCAAACAGGCCATGGGCATATGTGGAATTGCACCCCAAAATACATTCAGCTTCTTCTCCTGATTACAGGAATAGCACATGTGTGGGACTTTTTGGGAGCCTAGCCGCGTACGGGGCTCCGAAAACCAATCACGGCCTTCAGGATTTCTAAGGGCGTAAATTTTTTATTTCACTCCTCACTACCTATCACAGTTTTGAAGGCCATAAAATGCCCAGATGGCACAACCCCCCTCTAAATTACCCCATTTTGAAAAGTAGACACCCCAAGCTATTTGCTGAGAGGCATGTTGAGTCCATGGAATATTTTATATTTTGACACAAGTAGCGGGAAAGTGACACTTTTTTTTTGCACAAAGTTGTCACTAAATGATATATTGCTCACACAGGCCATGGGCATATGTGGAATTGCACCCCAAAATACATTTAGCTGCTTCTCCTGAGTACGGGGATACCACATGTGTGGGACTTTTTGGGAGCCTAGCCGCGTACGGGGCTCCGAAAATCACGGCCTTCAGGATTTCTAAGGGCGTAAATTTTGGATTTCACTCTTCACTGCCTATCACAGTTTCGGAGGCCATGGAATGCCCAGATGGCACAAACCCCCCCCCCCCAAATGACCCCATTTTGGAAAGTAGACACCCCAAGCTATTTGCTGAGAGGCATGGTGAGTATTTTGCAGCTCTCATTTGTTTTTGAAAATGAGGAAAGACAAGGAATAAACATTTTTTTTTTCTTTTTTCAATTTTCAAAACTTTGTGACAAAAAGTGAGGTCTGCAAAATACTCACTATACCTCTCAGCAAATAGCTTGGGGTGTCTACTTTCCAAAATAGGGTCATGTGGGGTGGTTTTGTGCCACGTGGGCATTCCATGGCCTCCGAAACTGTGATAGGCAGTGAAGAGTGAAATAAAAAATTTATGCCCTTAGAAAGCCTGAAGGCAGTGCTTGGTTTTCGGGGTCCCGTACGCGGCTAGGCTCCCAAAAAGTCTCACACATGTGGTATCCCCATACTCAGGAGAAGCAACAGAATGTATTTTGGGGTGCAATGTCACATATTCCCATGGCATGTTTGAGCAATATATCATTTAGTGACAACTTTGTGCAAAAAAAAAAAAAAAAATTGTCTTTTTCCCGCAACATGTGTCACACTTGAGTCATTTGGGGGGGTTTTGAACTGTCCTGGTATTTTTTGCACAACATTTAGAAGCTTATGTCACACATCACCCACTCTTCTAACCACTTGAAGACAAAGCCCTTTCTGACACTTTTTGTTTACATGAAAAAATTATTATTTTTTGCAATAAAATTACTTTGAACTCCCAAACATTATATATTTTTTTAAAGCAAATGCCCTACAGATTAAAATGGTGGGTGTTTCATTTTTTTTTCACACAGTATTTGCGCAGTGATTTTTCAAACGCATTTTTTGGGGAAAAACACACTTTTTTCAATTTTAATGCACTAAAACACACTATATTGCCCAAATGTTTGATGAAATAAAAAAGATGATCTTAGGTCGAGTACATGGATACCAAACATGACATGCTTTAAAATTTCACACAAACGTGCAGTGGCGACAAACTAAATACTTTTTTAAAAGCCTTTAAAAGCCTTTACAGGTTACCACTTTAGATTTACAGAGGAGGTCTACTGCTAAATTTACTGCCCTCGATCTGACCTTCGTGGTGATACCTCACATGCATGGTGCAATTGCTGTTTACATTTGACGCCAGACCGACGCTTGCGTTCGCCTTTGCGCGAGAGCAGGGGGGACAGGGGTGCTTTTTTTTTTTTTTTTCTTTATTATTTTTTTTTTTTTTAAATCATTTTTATTGTTATCTCAGGGAATGTAAATATCCCCTTCGATAGCGATAGGTAGTGACAGGTACTCTTTTTTGAAAAAATTGGGGTCTATTAGACCCTAGATCTCTCCTCTGCCCTGAAAGCATCTGACCACACCAAGATCGGTGTGATAAAATGCTTTCCCAATTTCCCAATGGCGCTGTTTATATCCGGCGAAATCTAAGTCATGAAATGCTCGTAGCTTCCGGTTTCTTAGGCCATAGAGATGTTTGGAGCCACTCTGGTCTCTGATCAGCTCTATGGTCAGCTGGCTTAATCACAGGCTGCATTCTCAGGTTCCCTGTTGGGACAGGAGAACCAGAGAAAAACATGGAAGATGGTGGGGGGGGGTCATTCCCTCCCACTGTTTGTAAAAGCAGTCTAGAGGCTAATTAGCCACTAGGATTGCTTTTACATGAAAGCTGACCGCTGGCTGAAAAGAATGATACCAAGATGATACCTAAACCTGCAGGCATCATTCTGGTATAACCACTCAAAGTCCAGCAACATACCAGTACGTTGCTGGTCCTTGTTGGGCGTATATTGTAATCTTTTTTTTTTTCATGCAGCCTGTGGGCTGAACGAAAAAAAGAGATTAATTGGTGGGGATGCCCATCATTAGAATACCTCCCTTCATCCATCCACTTCTAATGATGGGCATACATGCACCATTTATATATGCTGAAGCATGGGGGCATCCTCCCGCAAAAGGTAGGAGCAAAACGCTCCTCCGCCCCTGCTGCCCCCATGCTTTGGCATATATCACCTCCGTGAGTCGTAGGAGCAAACTCTGTTGCTGTCAAGATAAATAAATCCGCGCTGCAGCTGAATGGCGTACCTGAAGACAAAAAAATGGTTAACAATAAAACACAGTAAACAGTAAAGTATAAAAAATTGCATACCTGAAAATCAAACATGATAAAACATAATAACAATAAAACATTGCAGAATAGAATACAGTAAAAAAGAGCAGAACAATAGAGAGAGAATAGAGAGAGAGAGAGAACGATAAAACGACAACTTTTTTTTAAAATTATATATATTTTTTTGTGTTTTTTTTTTTTTTACACTTTTTTTTGTAACTGTAACTTTTGTAACTGTAACCGGTTCCAGGTTCGGGTCTCTCAAAATGCGATGGCATCTTGGGAGACCCTGTGAAAGTGCGCCTAGTCTGTGCAATGCTGTACCCTACGCTAATACTCAACTAGTGTATGGTAGCGTTCAAAACATTCACCAATGCAAAGACCAGGATTTTCAGGACAGGAGGGACAATAATAGCGGGTGTCACGCCTATATCCACACTTGCTGCAGACACGACATCTTTTTTGGGGGGGTTCGTTGGGTAGGGGTACTCGGGAGGACATAAAGAAAATGCCTCTAATGCAGCCGACTGCATTTGGTTGAGGATGTGAATGGGGGAAGTATGGGTGCTGCAGAAGTGGTGGGTTCCCAATTAGGATTGGTGAATGCAGCAGGAAGGGCATTATGGGCACGACGGGCCTGTGTTTGTCTTTTTGGTGGCAGCGGGACACTACTTGTGCTTGCCACCTCACCAGCTTGAACTGCACTTATGGGACTCGCCACGTCACCAAGTGTTACTGCAGTGCTGGTTTGAAAACGACGGGGTGTACTAGGCCGCTGGTGCTTGCCAGTTCACAAAAACGCTACCAAAAAAACTGTTAGCGATCGCAGTGATCAGGCCTGACTCTGCGAACTCTGCAGTTATGCGTTTAGTGTTTTGTAAGTGACAGTGATCGATCGATACTGCACTTGGGTGGGCTAGGCTGGGCCGGGCGGAGGGGCAAAACGCAGGTGCTAGCAGGTATCTGGGCTGATCCCACTAACACTGCGTTTTTGGGAACCCTAAACTGCTGGGGACACTAGTATAGATCTGATCGGATCAGATATTTATCCATTCAGATACTATACCACTAAGGGAGGTGTACGGTGCGTGCATGGGTGTTAGCGCTACTGGCACTAACCTGAAGCTGCCTGGGGCTGGTGCTTGCCAGTTCACCAAAACGCTACCAAAAAAACTGTTAGCGATCGCAGGGATCAGGCCTGACTCTGCGAACGCTGCAGTTATGCGTTTATTGTTTTGTAAGTGTCAGTGATCGATCGATACTGCACTTGGGTGGGCTGGGCCGGGTGGAGGGGCAAAACGCAGGTGCTAGCAGGTATCTGGGATGATCCCGCTAACACTGCATTTTTGGGAACCCTAAACTGCTGGGGACGCTAGTATAGATGTGATCGAATCAGATATCGATCTGTTCAGATACTATACCTCTAAGGGAGGTGTATGCTGCGTGCGTGAGTGTTAGCGGTACCGGCGCTAACCTGACGCTGCCTGGGGCGACGCAGACCCTATCTGACCCTAAAACCTAAGTTATATCACCGCTGGGTGATTAGGGGGCTAAACCTTTATTAGGTAATAAACGGCGGGTGCCCTGACACTATAAAAAATAAACTAACTAACCAGCGTCATCCGTAACAGTTATACAGTGATCACTGGTGAAAGGGTTAACTAGGAGGCAATCAGGGGGTTAAAACACATATTAGATAGTATATGGGGGTCCCTGTCGCTATAAAACACTGACGGCGAACCTAAATATTTATCTCCCAGTGACACTAATACAGCGATCAGAAAAATGATCGCTTAGTGACACTGGCGACGGGGTGATCAAGGGGTTAAAACTTTATTGGGGGGTACCCTAGACCTAAAGGGGGCCTAACACTAACTGCCCTACCACACTAACTGTCACAAACTGACACCAATGCAGTAATCAGAAAAAAAAAAACTGCTTGGTGTCAGTGTGACGGGGGGGGGGGGGGGGATTGGGGGGTGATCAGGGGGTGATCAGGGGGTGATGGGGGGTGTACAGTATGCCTGGCGTGTTCTACTGTGTGTGTAGTGTTTGTGCACTCACTCGGATGTCTTCTTTCCTCGGCGCCGGAACGGAAAATACCGAGCCGAGGAGCGATGACATCACTTCCTCCGCTTCTGTTTACTATTTCATTAGCATTTCATTCACCAGGAGCGATCGCGAGGGGGGAGCCATGAATGAGTGGCCTTCCCCTCACCTTTGATGGCCCCTGACGAGAATCCGACTGCTGCAGGCACCGGGGGGAGGGGTCCGATTGAACCCCCCACCCGCGGGCAGGCAAGGACGTACAGGTAAGTCCTTATGCCTGCCCGTGCCATTCTGCCGACGTACATCGTCGTGCGGCGGTCGGCAACTGGTTAAAATGCCAGTTCTGACAAAATATATTATTACATGTTATTTTATACATAGATAAGAAAGGGGTGGTGTGTGGTGTTATTAAAAACTAACAAATAGAAATATGTTAATAAAAGCTAGTGAATAGAACAATTGCAAAAGTAAAACCTTGAAAGGGGAGGGGGGAGTAGAGGCATAGAGAGCTTCTAGCAGAAGTTGTGTCTGTGGGTTAAGTGAAAGTTAAGCCCCATACACACGATAGGACTTTGTACAAACTTTCCCTTGGATTTTTGTACAAAGGGAGTTGGCCAGAAGTTTGTCTTGCATATAGACGACAGGACTTTTCCAGCCAACTTTCACCATATCACGTGGTTTTTCAGCTCTTTACCACCACCCTTTGGTCAACTTGTGTATTGTTGTCTGATATTGTGTCAATCTCGCCACTTTTAATGGCGAGATTGACACCTTGCAAGCCGGGTTGACACTGGTGCGGGGATCCGACTTGGATCCCCGCCAATGCCAAGCACTGTGTTTGGTATGAATCTTGAGGGGGGACTCCACGCCAAATTTTAAATAAAAAGCCGGCATGGGTTCCTCTCCAGGGGCATACCAGGCCCTTCGGTCTGGTATGGTTATTAAGAGAAACCCCCTACGCCGAAAAAACAGCATGGGGATCCCCCCCAATCCATACCAGACCCTTATCCGAGCACGCAGCCCCGCCGGTCAGGAATGGGGGTGGGTACGAGCGAGCGCCCCCCCTCCTGAGCCGTACCAGGCCGCATGCCCTCAACATGGGGGTGGGTGCTTTGGGGGAAGGGGACGCCCTGCGGCCCCCCCACCCCAAAGCACCTTGTCCCCATGTTGATGAGGACAAGGGCCTCTTCCCGACAACCCTGGCCGTTGGTTGTCGGAGTCTGCGGGCGGGGCGCTTATTGGAATCCGGGAGCCCCCTTTAATAAGGGGGCCCCCCACCCTATGTGAATAAGTATGGGGTACATTGTACCCCTACCCATTCACCTAGGGAAAAAAAACCCACAGTACACAGGTTTTTAAAGAAATTTATTAGGCAGCTCCGGGGTCCTCTTCTGACTTCGGGGGTCCTCTTCCGACTTCGGGGGTCTCTCCGGCATCTTCTCCCGGTGTCCGCATCTTCTACCGGCTCCATCATATGACCACGCCCCCTTATGACCTCACAGTCCCAGCATGCCCCGGGACTGTGAGGTCATAGGTGTGCGGGGTCACCGCCTATATAAGTCCGTTGCGGAGCGCACAGAGACCATTCTGGCTGGAGAGAGCGTCGTGTCAACATCTCTGGAAGAGAAGAGGGAAGAAGACGATCCAGAGGTCCGGACCACCGCTGGCAAAAGAGCGCCAGAAGATAGCGGTGGAGCCGGCAGAAGATGCGGACACCGGGAGAAGACGCCGGAGAGACCCCCGAAGTCGGAAGAGGACCCCCAAAGTCGGAAGAGGACCCCCGAAGTCGGAAGAGGACCCCGGAGCTGCCTAATAAATTACTTTAAAAACCTGTGTACTGTGGTTTTTTATTGACACTTTTTTCCCTAGGTGAATGGGTAGGGGTACATTGTACCCCATACTCATTCACATAGGGTGGGGGGCCGGGATCTGGGGGCCCCCCTTATTAAAGGGGGCTCCCGGATTCCGATAAGCGCCCCGCCCGTAGACCCCGACAACCAACGGCCAGGGTTGTCGGGAAGAGACCCTTGTCCTCATCAACATGGGGACAAGGTGCTTTGGGGTGGGGGGCCCGCAGGGCGTCCCTTCCCTGAAAGCACCCACCCCCATGTTGAGGGCATGCAGCCTGGTACGGCTCGGGGGGGGGGGGGCGCTCGCTCATCCCCACTCCCTTTCCTGACCGGCCAGGCTGCGTGCTTGGATAAGGGTCTGGTATGGATTTGGGGGGGACCCCCACGTCATTTTTTCTGCGTAGCGGGTTCCCCTTAAAATCCATACCAGACCGAAGGGCTTGGTATTCCCCAGAGGGGAATTCCCTCTCGCACCCGCCGCAGTAGGAAAATGTGTTTTTCCTATTGCAGCTAGCGCGAGATGTACAGTACCCTGCCGCCGAGAACCGCCGAGAACCAGCGATCCGATCACGCTGGAAACATTCTCGCAGCACACGATCGGACTTTGCTCCATCTGACTTTTGTTGCCGGAAAGTTTGTCCGTTCGCCCAGCCAACAAAAGTCCGATGGAAACTGAAAAAGTTTGTCCGATGGAGCGTACACACGGTCGGATGTTGCTCCAAAACAGCTAATTTGCATGTTTGTTGTCAAAAAGTCCGATCGTGTGTACGGCCCTTTACAGAGCACATTTCAACATTGCAGAATAAGATGGAGTCTCTTGTGCTTAAATGAACAATACAGTGAAAGTCCATGTCACTTTGTCAGGCTATATGACAAGACAATCACTTCAGGTTTTTCTATTTTAGTTCAGCTATATAAAGTCTGGAAAAGCACCTTTTCCCACAGAATTTCAGGGTTGATGCAAAGCAGAATTTCCCTTTTTCAAAAAAGTTACGCTTTAAACAGGATCTGGCATTTAAAAAAATGAAGCATGGTCGTAGTAGGTGCTGAGAAAACTGCATAAATTGGCAGCAAGGTTTGGAGTTTGTCCAGATGGGTCTTCTACTACCCAAACTGCATGATCTCTCTGTTTCTTAATACAGTAAAAGCGTGGACTGCGAGCATAGTTCATTAAGGAAACATGCTTGTATTCCAAAGCACTAATATATCAAAGCAAATTTCCCCATAACAAATAAAGAAAGTCCCGAAATGCAGCATGAAATGCATGAAATGGAGGGGGTGCATGACGGTGGTAACAGTGTGGGGAAGGGTTGGTTAAAATGGAGCCGAGGGGGAGGGACAGGAAGGGAGGGGTCATATATAAGAAGTTTAACCTGGGAGGAGTTAACAGAAAGCTGGAAGAAAGTTTGAAGATAGCAGCATGGCCGAAGTGGAGCGCATCATGGCACAACTGCGTGCGGAGGCTGCGGTGAGGGGCACGGCCTGGCTGCAGGAAGCGATCGGGTCTGCTATGGAGCGAGCAGGACCTCAGACGAGCACAGGAGAGAGGAGCGGCGTCAGAGCGCGGAGGTCCCGTCCGCCTGAGCGTTTCTCTCCTGAACGGGCGGCGCATAGAATGGCGGGCAGAAGCTGTGATGTAGAGCAGGGATACCCACCGGCAAAGAAGAAGGCAGGCCGGGCTAACAGAGGAGATGTCAATTCCCCGGCGGCGAGGAGAGAGCGGGTACGCATGGCGGGACTGTTAGAAGAGGACGAGCGGGGAGCGCGAGCCCCGCCCCCCGGATGACCGTCCAATTCTGCAGCAGGGGACAAAATGATGGACAGAAATGAAAGAGGCAGAGGCAGGCGGCCAGAAGGAAGAGCGGAGGCCTACAGGGCTGCGGTATCCTGCACCGGCCCTGCAAAGGCTGTCCAAAAGTCAGCAAGTGGATACGGGGCAAGGAGGCGAGAAAGGATGGAGATGACGGCGGCAGCCAAGGTCCCCAGGCCAGGCGGGCTTTCAGATATAGAAGAAGGAGATAGGGACCCGGGAGAGCGAGAAGAGGCGTCTGAATCGGAAGAGGAGGCGGCCCCCCCTTCCAGGAGCGCGGACGAGGAGGAGAGCAGACGGTCGGCTGATGGGGCAACACCTGTGCAGCCCGGTGAGTCACCACAACTGGGGTTAGAAGGGAGAAGCAGGGTAGGACATGACACACGTAGGCCTGAGGACAGTGCAGGGGGGGTGGTCCCAACGGGGGGGGATCAGGTTTATTGGGCTTCTTGGAAGGCATTAAAGAATTAGTGCAGAGGTTTGAGGCTGGAGAGCGTATGGCTGGAGGCCCGGCAGCTGCGTGGGTCCCGACAGTGGGGGGCAGCGTTAATGTAGCAGGGGTGGGGACTCCCGCAACAACAGTTGCGGGGGCGGTACCAGCCCTGGAGTCCACGGTTCGTGACGCTGCGCAGGGGACGGAAAAAGCTGCGGAGGCAGCAGAGAGGCAGGATATAACCAGGCTGGCGGATGCAGCGCGTTGCGAAGTGTGTGTGTGTTTTGAGGGGCCTTTGGGAGCGCACTTGAAACAGGAGGTACGGGAAAAGTTATGGAAAGGTGAGTATGTGGAAATATTTTCACTGCTACCTTTAGAAAAATTTAACTTGTATAGAGTTAAACCTGACAGTTCCAAGAAGGAGGATGAAGAGAAGAGGAGGTATCAGCTGATACCTAGGACATTTGCCAACTGGATGCAGGCGTTTGCAATCATGGCTAGTGTGATAGGGGAGAAGCACCCGGAGCACTGTTCGGCATTGTTCTGCTATCAGGATGCGATAGGGGAGGCCTATAGAGTGTATGGCGGCACGGGCTGGCTGAGATACAACGAGCAGTTCAGGCAGCGGAGAGCGATACGTCCAGAGCTGCGTTGGGACCACAAGGACATTAGCTTGTGGATGCGCTTGATGACGACGACGAGGGCTCCGAACCAGTTTTTTCAGGGGGGAGCCGATGGACCATCAGCCCAGGGACATTCGGCTGGAAACAGAACGGGGGTTTGTTGGCAATACAATTCCGGAGCCTGTAAATTCGGTGCGGCATGTAAGTATAAGCACGAGTGCTCGGGCTGCGGGGGAACGCATCCAGCATCTAGATGCTATAAACAGGGAAAAGGCAGAACCGGTGACGTTGGGAACAAAAGGGAGGACTCCGGTGAAAGTGGAAAGGATGCGGCCGTTTCTCGGTAAGTATCCCGACAGCCAAGCAGCGAGGTTGCTGAATGAGGGTTTTACGGGGGGCTTTAGGATCCCATGTAAGATGACGGTAGTTCCCCAAGTGCCCAACAATTTACGTTCCGCATTGCAACATCCGGAAGTGGTTTCTGAGAAGCTGGCGAAGGAGGTTGCAATAGGGAGAATGGGAGGTCCGTTTCGGACGGCACAGATAGCCGATTTGGTGGTGCCCAAGAAGGAGACCAACAAATTCAGGCTCATTCACCACTTATCTTTCCTGAAAGGGGGATCGGTGAATGATGCCATTGATCAGGAGGCATGCTCCGTGACTTATATGTCATTTGATGCCGCGGTGGGTTGGGTGTGCCGTTATGGAAAAGGAGCGTTAATGGCCAAGGCAGATGTCGAATCGGCTTTTTGGCTGTTGCCGGTACATCCGGATAGTTTTAGGTTGCTGGGGTGCCATTGGAAAGGGGAGTTTTATGTGGACAAATGTTGGCCGATGGGTTGCTCAATATCGTGTCGATATTTGAACAATTCAGCTCTTTCTTGGAATGGGTAGTGAGGGACATGTCGGGTGTGAATTCAATAATTCACTACCTAGATGATTTTTTATGCATAGGGCCGGCATCATCTAGAATATGTGCGGTGTTATTGGCGACATTGCAACATATCGCTGACAGATTCGGCATTCCATTGGCTGACGAAAAGACGGAGGGACCTTGCACGGTCATCACGTTCCTAGGCATTGTACTGGATTCAGAGGCAATGGAATGTAGGTTGCCGGAAGACAAATTGGAAGATTTAAAAAAAGAGATTGCTGGTTTGATTGGTTTGAGGAAAGTGCAACTTAGAGCGCTGCAATCGGTTCTAGGCAAGCTAAATTTTGCTTGCCGCATACTTCCAATGGGGAGAGTGTTCAGCCGCCGGCTGGCGGCTAGCACGAGTGGGGTAAAATCGCCAAGACATTTTGTGCGATTGGTAAAATCGCACAGGGAGGATTTAAGGGTATGGCATACCTTCTTGGAATCCTTCAATGGAAGGGCGATGTGGATGTCAGGACCGGTCAGTAATTTCGATCTGGAATTGTTCACTGATGCGGCAGGGTCCACGGGTTTTGGGGCGTTTTTTCAAGGCCGGTGGAGTGCAGGTCCTTGGCCTCAGTCATGGATAGAGAAAGGTTTTATCAAAAATTTGGTTTTATTGGAATTGTTTCCAGTAGTATTGGCAGTGGAGCTATGGGGCCCATCGTTCAGGGATCTGAAGGTGCTTTTCCACGGGGACAATTTGGGGGTGGTGCAAGTGATAAATAGGGTGACAGCATCGTCTCCGCCAGTGATCAAATTGTTGCAGCATTTAGTGTTAAGATGTTTGCAATTGAACGTGTACATTCATGCAGTTCACTTACCGGGGATGGAGAATGTGGTAGCTGATGCGTTATCTCGCTTCCAGTGGGACAGGTTCCGAGAGTTTGCGCCGGAAGCGGAGCAACGAGGGGTACCTTGTCCCGATTGGCTGTGGGAGATACCGTTGGCGTCATCGCGGGATGGATCCAGCAGTCGGTAAGTGGGGCCACTTAGGCGGCGTACTCAAAAGTATGGAAGGAGTGGATGGGATTTGTTCAGGAGTTTGGTGAGGAGCCGTCAGGTACATCTTTGCATTTGTTGTTACTATATTACGTGGCAAGGAAAATGGAGGAGGGGGCATCAGTAGCGGTGTTAAATACTCAGTTGGCGGGGTTAGATTTTCTCTTTAAGCTACAGGGTCAGACGGATGTCACGAAGGATTTTTGGGTGCGTCAAGCGCTAAAGGGGTATAGGAAGAGGAGAATCAAGAGGGGTCCCAGAAGACCAGTGACGTTTGAGATTTTGGGGAGGATTGTAGCAAAGTTGGGGGAGGTATGCTCTTCAGAGTATGAAGTAGCATTGTTTAAGGTGGCATTTGTAATGGCCTTTTTTGGAGCGTTCAGGATAAGCAAGCTGGTTAGTCCGGCAAAAAAAGTTCAAGGTGGTTTGGGATGGCAGGAAGTTCAGGTGGAGCGTGGCGGTTTAACGTTGGTTGTAAAGAGGTCAAAAACCGATCAAGTAGGGAAAGGCAGGATAGTGAGGGTTTACCCGATTCAGGGATCTTGCCTGTGCCCGGTAGGCACGGTCAAGCAGTACTTACAAGTTTGTCCATATGTGCAAGGTCCTTTCTTAATGCACTTGGACGATAGTTTTTTATCTAAATTTCAGTTCGTAACAGTTTTTAGAAGATGCCTGAAGGGAGTGGGCTTACAGGACAAGGAATTTTCATCCCACTCGTTTAGGATAGGAGCGGCCACTGAAGCAGCCAGAAATGGGCTAGATGTGGAGGCGGTGAAACGAATTGGAAGGTGGGAATCACACAGGTTCAGGTCTTGCGTTAGGCCTCATTTGGTGGTAGAGTTGGAAGGAAAATAGGGGAATAGGATTTTAATTAAGTTTAGTCATGAAAGGTTTTTTATTGTAGGATAGTGTTTTAGTGGAGTTTTCTTGTCTTCTTCTATTTACAGGAGCGGCGCCAGGAATGGTCTGGATTATGGGCCATTCTTATGTGTGTTGGGGGGCAAGAAGGGGGGATACTCGTTGGGAGGGCAGGCAGTTAGGTTTTGATAAAAGGGAGGTTTATATTAAGTGGTTGGGGATACCCGGAATGTTGTGGAGTAGATTGTTTCCTGAGGTACAGAAATATGCCCTGCGGGAAGGACCACCTGATGTGTTAATTTTACACGTTGGAGGCAATGATCTAAGCATCAGATCCATGGTAGACATCACGCGCGATATTAAAAGAGATTTGTGGCGCTTGATGGAATTATTTCCCAAGACTATTTTTATATGGTCGGATATGGTGGCCAGGACATCTTGGAGAATGGTCAGGTCAGTGGAAGGTGTAAATCGGGCCAGAAAAAAGATTAATAGGGAGGTGAGCAAATTTATGGTACACAATGGTTGTTTAGCGATTAGACATCCTGAACTGGAATTCGAAACGTGGAGGTATCTGAGATCTGATGGTGTCCACCTTAATGATGTGGGGATAGATTTGTGGACGTTAGGATTGCAGGATGGAATACAGCGAGCCATGAGGGTGTGGAGGGGCATCCAAGAGTAAGGTATTACTCGTGGGATGCGGTGGCGGGCATTGGTCTGTGAAAAGGAAGGAAGATGGAAAAAGTAAGTGGGGGATCTAACGGTGTTATAGATCCGGAGGTTTTTTGGTTCCCGGTTAACGGAGGTTAACCGGGAAGTGATAATGGGGCACTGCGGGAATTGTTAGTCTCTGAGCCAGGTTGTCGGCTTGAGGCATAGTTGAGATAGTTGATAAGTACCGCAGTGCTACGTGGGTGATGACCATCAGAATGATTTTAAGCAATAGCGCAGACCAACGCTCTTTAGTTTAAAGTTTTTCAGGGAATAACAGATGTTTATTGTTGATTATTTTGGATGACAGAGTTTTATAAGAAAGTTATAATTATATATATTGTTTAAATAAAGTAGGCTGCTGCGGCCTTTTATACTCCAAGGTTGGTGTGGTCTGGTTTATTGGGAGTAGAAAGTAAGAGGGGTTTTTAATATAAGGGTACAACATCTGTTATCCAACAGTCAAGAAAGTCCCGAAATGCATGAAATGGAGGGGGTGCATGACGGTGGTAACAGTGTGGGGAAGGGTTGGTTAAAATGGAGCCGAGGGGGAGGGACAGGAAGGGAGGGGTCATATATAAGAAGTTTAACCTGGGAGGGGTTAACAGAAAGCTGGAAGAAAGTTCCCGCCCACCCTCCCCTTTTTTGTGCTAGGATAATGGTAGGTATGGGGGAAGTTGTTTGATTGTTTTTCAACAGGTGATGAAGGATGAATAGTCGTGGCAGTGGCGGGCGTTGGTCTGTGAAAAGGAAGGAAGATGGAAAAAGTAAGTGGGGGATCTAACGGTGTTATAGATCCGGAGGTTTTTTGGTTCCCGGTTAACGGAGGTTAACCGGGAAGTGATAATGGGGCACTGCGGGAATTGTTAGTCTCTGAGCCAGCTTGTCGGCTTGAGGCATAGTTGAGATAGTTGATAAGTACCGCAGTGCTACGTGGGTGATGACCATCAGAATGATTTTAAGCAATAGCGCAGACCAACGCTCTTTAGTTTAAAGTTTTTCAGGGAATAACAGATGTTTATTGTTGATTATTTTGGATGACAGAGTTTTATAAGAAAGTTATAATTATATATATTGTTTAAATAAAGTAGGCTGCTACGGCCTTTTATACTCCAAGGTTGGTGTGGTCTGGTTTATTGGGAGTAGAAAGTAAGAGGGGGTTTTAATATAAGGGTACAACATCTGTTATCCAACAGTCATGGAAACTCAAATGATTTGTTCCACAATCATGTATTCATAAGTCCTTCAATTTATAGTACATATAAAAGATTATAGCAATGTGATTTGTTGTGTAACCATAAAATGGGCATCCACAAATGGAAGCCTCCACAAGGGGATTAGAGGCAAAATCCAGCAGGAGCTACAGGGTATACAAGAGAAGAGAGGGGCCTCTAAGTGTAGCACTATGGTTACATTTAATGAAGGTGCAACATTTAGCAAGTCACATGGTTGATGGTTAAAACAGACACATCTAAGTATGCAGGCATCTGGGGTAAAGCTGTCCACATAGACCGTCCTCCGCATCGCCAGCTCTCACCGCTGTCAGTCTGTAATCGTGACTGGAAAGACTACCCTGCAGTAGAGCGATTTGAAAGCGAGGCTTGAACCACTCGTGGAGAGCAGCTTGGAAGGGGCAATGTCAATGGCAGTGAGGAGGGTGAGGAGGATGGTTTATGCTGACAGCTTTACCCCGGATGCCTGCATTCTTAGATGTGCCTGTTTTATTCATCAGCCGTGTGAGTTTCTAAATGTTGTACCTTCATTAAATGTAACCATATTGCTACACTTAGAGGCACATCTCTTCTCTTTTATACTCAGTTGTGACATGACACTACTACTGACACTACACAGGTATGCATGAAGATGCTTGAACAGCATTCTTTATTTTAAGAAATATATGGGATGAGCATGTGCCTAAGAAGTACCCTAAGAAAGAAAGACACCATAGCTATGGCCACCCTCATAAAGACAGTGATTGCCAATGAGAAGCAAGAGGGAGCTGTCAGCACCTTACATTAATTCATAAGCATTTTTTGCTTCATAGTCCTTCATAGGATTGACGGCTATGTTCAGTCTATTGTGAAGCTACAGATTTTTTGGTATTTGATGTCTCTCCTTAGACTGTTTGTTTACATGCTAAAGTATTCAATAAAACTTTAGTAAAAAGTTTTAGCTAGCTGCAGCATAGGAAGAAGGATAGTGAGACTAAAATTCACATTGCATGGAAAAGTGGTCACTATTAGGCTTAATGTACACGGGACGTTTTACAACCTCTCCTGAAGGACTTTAATTGACACATAGTAACCGACGTTTAAAAACGTCCGTTTTGCCGCGTTAACATGCCGCGTTTGTGTTTAGAAGCGTTTTTTCTTTTTTCAAATAGTCAAAAATTAAAACCGCATGTAAACAAAATGCGGCTAAACATGAGTTGCTGTGTTTACACGCGTTTACAAGCTGTTACAGGCGTTTGGCGTTTGAAATGCCTCTGAGCATCTGCCCTGAATGCATTTTTTTGCTTTCCAAAAAATGCTTCTAAACTCTACTGCCTAGAGACCCTGTGTACATGTGCTGATAAGATAACATAGAGGAGAGTTCAGGAGCAGCCGAAAAATACCCAACTGCTTCTAAACGTCCGTTTACCAGCAGCAGTGTACATGAGCCCTTAGAGAACGTTTGAAATCCCTGATAGATAAAACTATAGGAAGAAAATGATTTACTCCACTAACAGTCCCAAAACCTGAAAACCAGATGGTTTGCCCTTTCCATAAAAAACATCATTGTAGGGTGCTTATCAGATTATACACTTTACTGCATGAACTTTATCTTCATTTTCCTGCCTTTACTCACTGAAAAAACTTGACGGTTCAGTTCAGAGAATCTGACCTGTTCTTTGTTCTTGTAGGCAAAGGCAATTACTAAACTCTGAATGCATGTAACATAAAAAGTCAGACACTAGAAAAATGTGTCATGCTGACCTGCAGCAATATCATCATTTTATTCTCTTTTTATGTTTTACTAACAGGTTTTCCTATGACACATGCCTGGGCTCTTCACTGTACAGTTGATGGTGTCTGCTAATCCTGCTAGGGCTGCCTATACTGGCAATCAGTTTTCGTCTGTCCACAGTTTTCTGTCAGTAGGTAAATGCAGTCTTGTGTCCCCTCAGGAAAACAAATTATAGGTATATCCTTTTTTCTAAACTTCAAAGACTAGACCTTCCTACATTATAGAATATTTCAACAAATTGTCTTTGGAGGGGAAGGTTGAGTGCTCAGTGAAAACTCATTCTGAAAGGCCAGGTCTATATTAACTATCTAATTACTGGTTTCATGAAGAAAGTTATGCTGGTTAAATGAAACTTGTGCTGCAAAAATATGAAATTATTACAGAGAGTTACATATAACTATATAAGTCAGCATGGTCACCAGATGTACCCATCATTACTTTGTTAGGGCTATGAATTCATTTTAACCAAATGTTCAAATTAATTAATATATTTGTATTAATTTATTAGTCATATATTCCTTTGTACAGGTAATGAAAACACAGAGATATAGGGCGTACACACGGTCGGACTTTGTTCGGACATTCCGACAACAAAATCCTAGGATTTTTTCCGACGGATGTTGGCTCAAACTTGTCTTGCATACACACGGTAACACAAAGTTGTCTGAAAATCCGATCGTTCTGAACGTGGTGACGTAAAACACGTACGTCGGGACTATAAACGGGGCAGTGGCCAATAGTTTTCATCTCTTTATTTATTCTGAGCATGCGTGGCACTTTGTCTGTCAGATTTGTGTACACACGATCGGAATTTCCGACAACGGATTTTGTTGTCGGAAAATTTTATCTCCTGCTCTCCAACTTTGTGTGTCGGAAAATCCGATGGAAAATGTCCGATGGAGCCCACACACGGTCGGAATTTCCGACAACACGCTCCGATCGGACATTTTCCATCGGAAAATCCGACCGTGTGTACGGGGCAATAGAGTGCAGAAAGGTGTCAACAATAAAATACTGTTTTTATAGACATAGAAAATGCAATACCCTCCAAAAAGGAACAGGGGACTAATATTGGACTATTAAATTAAACTCCAAAAATGTATATATAAATATATATATATATATATATATATATATATATATATATATATATATATATATATATATAAAAGCTTAGTCTTTACAACCTGTGGCAGCCCCAGCAGCCTTTTGGCCTGGGGGGGTCAGGCCAGCCATAACCTCTGTGTTCTCTATTGTGAGGCAATTTGCTTCACTGTTTTGTTTTACAATTTGCACTCAAATACATGTCCACATCTAACACAGCATGATTAGTATCCTTGTCACACTCATGCTAATCTTTATTTATAGATGTAGTTATATGTGACCTAATGCTGTCTTTACATCTTAGAACATCCTTGCCTTTAAACACAAGGATCCTTGAAGAAGAACAAAAAAATCTCTAATCTCGAAACGCTTTGAAAGTTTCTGTAAGTTAAATATATGATCAAGGTTATGTTCCATTACAAGTACTGTGTTTATTTTATACTGTACTGGCCGCCTTCTTGTTTTTAAATTTTTTTTATACATTGCTGTTTCTGTAATAAAGACTATATATATATATATATATATATATATATATATATATATATATACATACACACACTTTTGGAGTTCATTTTGTTTGCTGTGCCAATAATAGTCCCCTGTTCCTTTTTTGGAGGGTATTGCATTTGCTATTGATATTGATATTGGGATGAAGGCAGTCCCACTACATTCCCCCATGGTTCTAGATATAGTTTTTATAGGCATAAATATAATATCCACTTACATTGCAGTATGTAAGCATCAGCGTGACAACATCTGGAAATCCATCCATCATTTACTCCAGATAGAACATCACAAAGGCACAGGGTCTATAGAGGAGAGTGGGGCCCAGCTACAAAGGCAGCACAGTACAGCCCAGTGGGAGTCCTGAGATTAACACCGGCCGGGAAAAGGCAAAGCCAGCATTGGGGTAATAGGGATCAGATCACTCCCACAAACAAGCCGCACATAGCTGCTCAGGATCACGTGTGCAGC
The DNA here is from genome assembly GCA_037952925.1 of Lithobates clamitans. Classification (NCBI taxonomy): domain Eukaryota; kingdom Metazoa; phylum Chordata; class Amphibia; order Anura; family Ranidae; genus Lithobates; species Lithobates clamitans. The sequence goes on from JBBGZY010000101.1 coordinate 5,176,655, forward strand.
TCTCAAGGGAATTAGGCAACATGTTTCCAGGCATTCACCGCTTTCTCAAGGCTGGTCCCAAATGGTCTAACAATGCACAAAGCGTATTATAGCATTGACCCCATGTACTCCTGAAGAAGTAGAAAACGGTATTCCGAGAAACGCGTTGAGTCTAACACTACCTATTTGACACTGTTTGCTACAATCAGATGAAATAATAAAATGGTTCTATCCAATCAATCTAACTTTAAAGATCATAACAGGTAATAAGGCAATTGTTTGTTAATGGGTTCTTGCAGCTTTATTTTAACATGTGGTTTTTAATATATAAAGTGTACAAGTAAAGAACACTTTTCTATTGTATGAAAAACATTGGTGTATTAATTGGTGTCTCAGAAGTCCAAACAAAAAATGTTTCCCTCTCACATGATACTTTCACTATAATGATGCGGCACATTTATTAGAGCCAGGTAAATTGATTATTTTTGTTATTGGTATTCGTGTCTCTGCATAAAACTATGATGAGTTTATAACTGACAACTTAGTATCTTGGATGTATCTTTTCTCTAATATGATTGGAGATATCTGAAATTGTGTGCAGCAAATGTATTATTATTTAGCCAAAACCCTTTTGAAATTTTATTTTGAGGCACCCATAGACGTGAGATGACAGCCCACATTTTGTGGCTGCACTGGGCAACCGTCTCATATGTGTGGGTCTCCCCGTCCCCCTTCATACTCCTTGCTACTTCTTTCTCTGTTGACATTAACTTGTAAATGCAGCAGACCGAGTATTAACAGAGAGGAGGAGGAGTGGAAACCTAAAGCTAGCCATACATGACTACATTTCTCTTGTTCAGCCCATGGGCTAAAAGGGAGAAAATCATTCTATTACTCCATTCATGTTAAACAACAATGATGGTGGAATCTGCACTGATGGCTATTGCATTCAAACAGTCCCAGCACATGTGGCTGCTTGAAACCTGAACAGTCACTCTTCACCCAACAATTTTCCTCCCCTCTTCTTTAATTTTCCAGTTGACTTTTGTCGAACCAGGTGGTGCCAACAGGGCCACCTACAGCTCCAATTTTGTCTGCTTCACCTGCATCAGTTGAAATTCAAGCCACGTATGATCAGCCTAATTGAAGCCACTGAAAAAGATATGCAGTCTGATAGAAATTCTCTTCACAACTTCATTTTCATAGTCTTGTATCTACTTTCCTGTTACAGCAGTTGTGCAGTGTCTAAATACTGTATAATGGTGAAACCCAATAGACATCAGTTTAAGAACCTGTGCTCTCAGTAATCAGCACACTGTAACAAGCTCAGTCTGACACATTCCCTCTCTTCCTCAGTAATACCAGTCTGTACGTGTTGCTATTACTTAGCTATGCCAGCATAGAGCCCTGGAGGGGATGGTAGAAAGTAGGGATGAACCGAACAACCCCCGGTTCGGTTCGCAGCAGAACATTCGAACAGGCAATAAATTTGTTCGAACACCATTAAAGTCTATGGGACACATACATGAAAAATCAAAAGTGCTAATTTTAAAGGCTTATATGCAAGTTATTGCCATTAAAAGTGTTTGGGGACCTGGGTCCTGCCCCAGGGGACATGTATCAATGCAAAAAAGTTATAAAAACTGCAGTTTTTTCGGGAGCAGTGCTTTAACCCCTTGCCGACCGGCTCACGCCGATATACGTCGGCAGACGGGCACATGCAAGCATATAATAACGTACCTGTACATTGCCCTTTAACCACTTCAGCCCCGGAAGGTTTTACCCCCTTCCTGACCAGAGCACTTTTTACAATTCGGCACTGCGTCGCTTTAACTGCTAATTGCGCGGTCATGCAATGCTGTACCCAAACGAAATTTGCGTCCTTTTCTTCCCACAAATAGAGCTTTCTTTTGATGGTATTTGATCACCTCTGCCGTTTTTATTTTTTGCGCTATACACGGAAAAAGACCGAAAATTTTGAAAAAAAATGATATTTTCTACTTTTTGTTCTAAAAAAAATCCAATAAACTCAATTTTAGTCATACATTTAGGCCAAAATGTATTCGGCCACATGTCTTTGGTAAAAAAAATGTCAATAAGTGTATATTTATTGGTTTGCGCAAAAGTTATAGCGTCTACAAACTAGGGTACATTTTCTGGAATTTACACAGCCTTTAATTTATGACTGCCTATGTCGTTTCTTGAGGTGCTAAAATGGCAGGGCAGTACAAAACCCCCACAAATGACCCCATTTTGGAAAGTAGACACCCCAAGGAATTTGCTGAGAGGCATGTTGAGCCCATTGAATATTCATTTTTTTTGTCCCAAGTGATTGAATAATGACAAAAAAAAAAAAAAAATTACAAAAAGTTGTCACTAAATGATATATTGCTCACACAGGCCATGGGCATATGTGGAATTGCACCCCAAAATACATTTAGCTGCTTCTCCTGAGTACGGGGATACCACATGTGTGGGACTTTTTGGGAGCCTAGCCGCGTACGGGGCCCCGAAAACCAATCACTGCCTTCAGGATTTCTAAGGGCGTACATTTTTGATTTTACTCCTCACTACCTATCACAGTTTTGAAGGCCATAAAATGCCCAGATGGCACAAAACCCCCCCAAATGACCCCATTTTGGAAAGTAGACACCCCAAGCTATTTGCTTTGAGGCATGTTGAGTCCATGGAATGTTTTATATTTTGACACAAGTTGCGGGAAAGTGACAATTTTTTTTTCTTTTTTTTTGCACAAAGTTGTCACTAAATGATATATTGCTCACACAGGCCATGGGCATATGTGGAATTGCACCCCAAAATACATTTAGCTGCTTCTCCTGAGTATGGGGATACCACATGTGTGGGACTTTTTGGGAGCCTAGCCGCGTACAGGACCCCGAAAACCAATCACCGCCTTCAGGATTTCTAAGGGCGTACATTTTTGATTTTACTCCTCACTGCCTATCACAGTTTCGGAGGCCATGGAATGCCCAGGTGGCACAAACCCCCCCCAAATGACCCCATTTTGGAAAGTAGACACCCCAAGCTATTTTCTGAGAGGCATGGTGAGTATTTTGCAGCTCTCATTTGTTTTTGAAAATAAAGAAAGACGAGAAAAAAAAATTTTTTTTTTCTTTTTTCAATTTTCAAAACTTTGTGACAAAAAGTGAGGTCTGCAAAATACTCACTATACCTCTCATCAAATAGCTTGGGGTGTCTACTTTCCAAAATGGGGTCATTTGGGGTTTTTTTTTGCCACCTGGGCATTCCATGGCCTCCGAAACTGTGATAGGCGGTGAAGAGTGAAATCAAAAATTTACGGCCTTAGAAAGCCTGAAGGCGGTGCTTGGTTTTCGGGGTCCCGTACGCGGCTAGGCTCCCAAAAAGTCTCACACATGTGGTATCCCCGTACTCAGGAGAAGCAACAGAATGTATTTTGGGGTGTAATTTCACATATTCCAATGGCATGTTTGAGCAATATATCATTTAGTGACAATTTTGCGCAAAAAAAAATAAAAAAAATAAAAAATTGTCTCTTTCCCGCAACTTGTGTCACAATATAAATTATTCCATGGACTCAACATGACTCTCAGCAAATAGCTTGGGGTGTCTACTTTCCAAAATGGGGTCATTTGGGGGGGTTTTGAACTGTTCTGGCATTTTATGCACAACATCTAGAAGCTTATGTCACACATCACCCAATCTTCTAACCACTTGAAGACAAAGCCCTTTCTGACACTTATTGTTTACATAAAAAAATAATTTTTTTTTGCAAGAAAATTACTTTGAACCCCCAAACATTATATATTTTTTTTAAAGCAAATGCCCTACAGATTAAAATGGTGGGTGTTTCATTTTTTTTTTTCACACAGTATTTGCGCAGCGATTTTTCAAACGCATTTTTTGGGGAAAAAACACACTTTTTTACATTTTAATGCACTAAAACACACTATATTGCCCAAATGTTTGATGAAATAAAAAAGATGATCTTAGGCCGAGTACATGGATACCAAACATGACATGCTTTAAAATTGCGCACAAACGTGCAGTGGCGACAAACTAAATACATTTTTCAAAGCCTTTAAAAGCCTTTACAGGTTACCACTTTAGATTTACAGAGGAGGTCTACTGCTAAACTTACTGCCCTCGATCTGACCTTCGCGGCGATACCTCACATGCATGGTGCAATTGCTGTTTACATTTGTCGCCAGACCGACGCTTGCGTTCGCCTTAGCGCGAGAGCAGGGGGGACAGGGGTGCTTTTTTTTTTTTTTTTCTTTATTATTATTATTTTTTTATCTTATTTTTAAACTGTTCCTTTCATTTTTTTTTTTTTAAATCATTTTTATTGTTATCTCAGGGAATGTAAATATCCCCTATCATAGCAATAGGTAGTGACAGGTACTCTTTTTTGCAAAAATTGGGGTCTATTAGACCCTAGATTTCTCCTCTGCCCTCAAAGCATCTGACCACACCAAGATCGGTGTGATAAAATGCTTTCCCAATTTCCCAATGGCGCTGTTTACATCCGGCGAAATCTAAGTCATAAAATGCTCGTAGCTTCCGGTTTCTTAGGCCATAGAGATGTTTGGAGCCACTCTGGTCTCTGATCAGCTCTATGGTCAGCTGGCTGAATCACCGGCTGCATTCTCAGGTTCCCTGTTGAGACAGGAGAGCCAGAGAAAAACACGGAAGACGTTGGGGGGGGGGGGCATTCCCTCCCACTGCTTGTAAAAGCAGTCTAGAGGCTAATTAGCCGCTAGGATTGCTTTTACATGAAAGCTGACCGCTGGCTGAAAAGAATGATACCAAGATGATACCTAAACCTGCAGGCATCATTCTGGTATAACCACTCAAAGTCGTGAATGGCGTACCTGAAGACAAAAAAATGGTTAACAATAAAGCACAGTAAACGGCAAGGTATAAAAAATTGCATACCTGAAAAGCAAACATGATAAAACATAATAACAATAAAACATTGCAGAATAGAATACAGTAAAAAAGAGCAGAACAATAGAGAGAGAGAATAGAGAGAGAGAAAGAACAATAAAACGACAACTATTTTTTTTTTTTTTTATATTTTTGTATGTTTTTTTTTTTTTTTTTTTTTACACTTTTTTTTGTAACTAACTTTTATAACTGTAACCGGTTCCAGGTTCGGGTCTCTCAAAATGCGATGGCATCTTGGGAGACCCTGTGAAAGTGTGCCTAGTATGTGGAATGCTGTACCCTACGCTAATAGTCAACTAGTGCATGGTAGCGTTCAAAACATTCACCAATGCAAAGACCAGGATTGTCAGGACAGGAGGGACAATAATAGCGGGTGTCACGCCTATATCCGCGCTTGCTGCAGACACGACATCTTTTTTGGGGGGGTTCGTTGGGTAGGGGTACTCGGGAGGACATAAAGAAAATGCCTCTCATGCAGCTGACTGCATTTGGTTGGGGATGTGAATGGGGGAAGTACGGGCGCTGCAGAAGCGGTGGGTTCCCAATTAGGATTGGCGAATGCAGCAGGAAGGGCATTATGGGCACGAGGGGCCTGTGTTTGTCTTTTTGGTGGCAGCGGGACACTACTTGTGCTTGCCACCTCACCAGCTTGAACTGCACTTATGGGACTCGCCACGTCACCAAGTGTTACTGCAGTGCTGGTATGACTACGACCGGGGTGTACTAGGCCGCTAGCGCTTGCCAGTTCCCCAAAACGCTACCAAAAAAACTGTTAGCGATCGCAGGGATCAGGCCTGACTCTGCGAACGCTGCAGTTATGCGTTTAGTGTTTTGTAAGTGACAGTGATCGATTGATACTGCACTTGGGTGGGCTGGGCTGGGTCGGGCGGAGGGGCAAAACGCAGGTGCTAGCAGGTATCTGGGCTGATCACGCTAACACTGCGTTTGTGGGAACCCTAAACTGCTGGGGACGCTAGTATAGATCTGATCAGATCAGATATTGATCCGTTCAGATACTATACCACTAAGGGAGGTGTACGGTGCGTGCGTGGGTGTTAGCGGTACTGGCGCTAATCTGACGCTGCCTGGGGCTGGTGCTTGCCAGTTCACCAAAACGCTACCAAAAAAACTGTTAGCAATCGCAGGGATCAGGCCTGACTCTGCGAACGCTGCAGTTATGCGGTTAGTGTTTTGTAAGTGACAGTGATCGATTGATACTGCACTTGGGTGGGCTGGGCCGGGCGGACGGGAAAAACGCAGGTGCTAGCAGGTATCTGTGCTGATCCCGCTAACACTGCGTTTTTGGGAACCCTAAACTGCTGGGGACGCTAGTATAGATCTGATCGGATCAGATATTGATGCGATCAAATACTATACCACTAAGGGAGGCGTATGCTGCGTGCGTGGGTGTTAGCGGTACTGGCGCTAACCTGACGCTGCCTGGGGCTGGTGCTTGCCAGTTCACCAAAACGCTACCAAAAAAACTGTTAGCGATCGCAGGGATCAGGCCTGACTATGCGAACGCTGCAGTTATGCGTTTAGTGTTTTGTAAGTGACAGTGATCGATCGATACTGCACTTGGGTGGGCTGGGCCGGGCGGAGGGGCAAAACGCAGGTGCTAGCGGGTGTCTGGGCTGATCCCGCTAACACTGCGTTTTCGGGAACCCTAAACTGCTGGGGACGCTAGTATAGATCTGATTGGATCAGATATTGATCTATACAGATACTATACCACTAAGGGAGGCGTATGCTGCGTGCGTGGGTGTTAGCGGTACTGGCGCTAATCTGACGCTGCCTGGGGCGATGCATATCACCGCCGGGCGATCAGGGGGCTAAACCTTTATTCGGTAATAAACGGCAGGTGCCCTGACACTATAAAAAATAAACAAACTAACCAGCGTCACCCGTAACGGTTATACGGTGATCAGTGGTGAAAGGGTTAACTAGGGGGCAATCAAGGGGTTAAAACATTTATTAGGTAGTATATGGGGGTCCCCAACGCTATAAAACACTGACGGCGAACCTAAATATTTACCTCACTAACTAGCGTCACCAGCGACACTAATACAGCGATCAGACCCCCCACCCGCGGGCAGGCAGGGACGTACAGGTAAGCCCTTTTGCCTGCCCGTGCCGCTCTGTCGACGTACATCGTCGTGCGGCGGTCGGCAAGTGGTTAAGATGTGGCATTTTGGGTGCGAAGCGAGCTCCGTGAGTGTGATTGTGGGTCCCGCGGACTCAATGTCCTCGGGGATACCCTCGATCGTCTCACAGAGAGGAAGAACGGGGAAATGCTGATGTAAACAAGCATTTCCCCATTCTTCCTAGTGACAGGACACTGATCACAGCTCCCTATGATCGAGAGCAGTGATCAGTGTCGTGACACACGTAGCCCATCCCCCCCACAGTTAGAACACATCCCTAGGATCCCTAGGATACACATTCACAGACCAAAAAGTGTCTGATCTGTCCACCATAATGTCGCAGTCACGATAAAAATCGCAGATCGCCGCCAATCCTAGTAAAAATAAAAAATATTAATAAAAATGCCATAAAACCATCCCCTATTTTGTAGACACTATAATTTTTGCGCAAACCAATCAATAAACACTTATTGCGATTTTTTTTTTACCAAAAATATGTAGAAGAATACGTATTGGCCTAAACTGAGGAAAAAAATGTTTTTTTTATATATTTTTTGGGGATATTTATTATAGCAAAACGTAAAAAATATTGCGTTTTTTTTTCAAAATTCAAATACCACCAAAAAATAGCTCTATTTGTGGGGAAAAAAGGACGTCAATTTTGTTTGGGAACCACGTTGCACGACCGCACAATTGTCAGTTAAAGCGACGCAGTGCCGAATCGCAAAAAACGCTCTGGCCTTTGGCCAGCCAAATAGTCAGGGGCTGAAAAGGGTTAATAATGCTTAAAGTGAAACAATAAAAATGAAATATTCCTTTAACCACCTCAATACAGGGCACTTACACCCCCTTCCTGCCCAGTTAATTTTTCAGCTTTCAGCGCTGTCACACTTTGAAAGACAATTGCGCAATCATGCTACACTGTAACCATGTGAAATTGTTATCATTTTCTTCACACAAATAGAGCTTTCTTTTGGTGGTATTTAATCACTCCTGGGTTTTTAATTTTTTTCTAAAAAAAACAAATTCAAAAATTTTGAAAAAAAAAAAAGTTTTTCTTAGTTTCTGTCAGAAAATTTTGTAAATAAGTAATTTTTCTCCTTCACTGATGGGGGCTGATGAGGCGGCACTGATGGGCACTGATAAGCTGCACTGATGGGCACTGATGAGGTGGCACTTATGGGCACTGATGAGGTGGCACTTATGGGCACTGATTAGGTGGCACTGATGAGGACGGAGGCACGAATATGTCGCACTTATGAGCACTGATAGGTGGCACTGATATGTAGCAATGATAGGTGGAACTGATGAGCACTGATAGGCGACACTGATCTGTGGCACTGGTGGGCACTGGGCACAGATAGGCAGCACTGAGGGGCACAGATAGGTGGCAGTGGTGGGCACAGATAGGCAGCACTGGTGGACACAGATAGGCAGCATGGATAGGCAGCTTTGATAGGTGGCACTGATGGGCATTGATGGGTGGCATTGATGGGCAGCGGTGATGAGCCTTGATGGGCAGCAGTGATGGGCATTGATGGGCAGCACTGATAGCCAGCACTGACTGGCATCACTAATGGCCACTGATTGCTGGCACTCTTGGGCACTGATTGCTGGCACTTGTGGGCACCGATTGGTGGCAATTGTGGGCACTAGTTGGCACTGATTGCTGGCAGTGGCGGGCAATTATTGCTGGCCCTGGTGGGCACTTAATTGTAATCAGAGCACTGATGATCCTAGCTGTCCCCTGTGAGGAGATGCCCTCACAGGGCATCGGCCGCGGCTCTTTACACAGAACGGGGTTGTGCCGTGTCCTACCAACATAGTGCAGCCCTGGGGGCACACAGGAGCGGTCATTCTGGGAAGCTGTCATATGACATCCACCCAGAACGAGAGCCGCACCGCCCAGCCGTCATTTGACGGTAGCGGGCGGCAAATGGTTAAATATCGTGCTTGGGGGGTGTCCTTAGTATGCTTGTAAAGTAGCACATTTTTCCTGTGTTTAGAACAATACCACAGCAAAATGACATTTCTAAAGGAAAAAATGTCATTTAAAACTACTCGCGGCTGTAATGATGAAAATCAGATGAAAATCATTGAAAAAAATGGCATGGGTTCCTCCACAGACCATTACATGACCCCTTGGGTCTGGTATGGATATTAAGGGGAACCCCGCACCCAAATTAAAAAAAGATGGCGTGGGGGTCCCCCAGGCCCCCAGGCACTATATGAATGAATGAATGAATGAATGAATGAATGAATGAATGATTTGTAAAGCGATGCAAATGCGAACTGAATCGCCTGAACAGCAGTATATATACTATACGGGCCTACCCTATATACTCTGCAGATAATTGGGCCTTAGGTGTTGGTGGTACCAGAACACTGTAAGCCCTCACAGTTACTCTTGGTGAGCGCAGGAAAGGGCCCTGCTGTGAAATACTATTTTAAAAATTGTAATTACATGCCCCTGTTAAACAGGGGCAGAAAAATTGGGCCTTTGGTGGTGGTGGTAGTGGTACCAGAACACTGTAAGCCCTCACAATTAATCTTGTTGGGTGCAGGAACGGGCCCTGCTGTGAAATATTATATCAATTGTAATTACATGCCCCTGTTAAACAGGGGCAGGAAAATTGGGCCTTTGGTGGTGGTGGTGATGACACAACACTGTAAGCCCTCACAGTTACTCTTGGTTGCAGGAACGGGCCCTGCTGTGAAATATTATATCAAGATTTGGATTTACATGCCCCGGTTAAACTGGGGCAGAAAAATTGGGACTTTGGTAGTGGTGGTGATGCCACAACACTGTAACCCCTCACAGATACTCTTGTTGGGCGCAGGAATGGGCCCTGCGTTGAAATATATCAAAAATTGTAATTACATGCCCCTGGTAAACAGGAGCAGAAAAATTGGGCCTTGGGTGGTGGTAGTGGTGCCACAACTCCATTATGCCCTGTACACACGATAGGATTTTCTGATGGAAAATGTGTGATAGGACCTTGTTGTCGGAAATTCCTACCGTGTGTAGGCTCCATCACACATTTTCCATAGGAATTTCCGACACACAAAGTTTGAGAGCAGGCTATAAAATTTTCCGACAACAAAATCCAATCGGTTAAATTCCGATCGTTTGTACACAAATCCGACGCACAAAGTACCACGCATGCTCAGAATAAATTAAGAGATGAAAGCTATTGGCTACTGCCCCATTTATAGTCCCGACGTACGTGTTTTACGTCACCGCGTTCAGATCGGATTTTCTGGCAACTTTGTGTGTATGCAAGACAAGCTTGAGCCAACATCCGTGGGAAAAATTCCATGGATTTTGTTGTTGGAATGTCCGATCAGTGTCCGATCGTGTGTACAGGGCATATGTCCTCATAGTTACTCCTGTTGGGCGCAGGAACAGGCCCTGAGTTGAAATATTATATCAAACGAGGCAGAAAAAAAATTGGGCCTTGGGTGGTGGTGGTGCCACAACACTGTAACCCCTCACAGATACTCTTTTTGGGTGCAGGAACGGGCCCTGATTTGAAATATATCAAAAATTGTAATTACATGCATCTGGGAAACAGGAGCAGAAAAATTGGGCCTTGGGTGGTGGTGCCCTAAACCAAAAATATTGTTGGAAGCTAGCATCATCAAGATTGAGGAGGAATAGGATAGTCAGCATAGGCATTTTTTTAGGGATCCCACATCCATAGAAAATTCAATCAGTTACATCAGTATCAGGTGCTTGATAGCTGCTGATCCAAGACTGATTCATTTTTATGAACGGAGTCTGTGGACAGGCGCACTCTATGATCCGTTACAAACCCTCCAGCAGCACTGAATGTGCATTCAGAAAGAACGCTGGATGCAGGCCATTAGCTTAATTGCATATTGATCAAGTTCTGGCCAGTGGTCCATACTCAGAACCCAGTAACCCAGTGGAAGCTCTGTTGGAAAGGTCTCCAAGTCTGATACAAGAGAGGTGATCAGAGACTGCAGACATGATACAGGAGATGATCAGAGACTGCAGACATGATACAGGAGATGGTCAGAGACTGCAGACATGATACAGGATACAGTCAGAGACTGCAGACATGATACAGGAGACAGTCAGAGACTGCAGACATGATACAGGAGATGATCAGAGACTGCAGACATGATACAGGAGATGATCAGAGACTTCAGACATGATACAGGAGATGATCAGAGACTGCAGACATGATACAAGAGATGATCAAAGACTGCAGACATGATACAAGAGATGATCAAAGACTGCAGACATGATACAAGAGATGATCAGAGACTGCAGACATGATACAGGAGATGATCAGAGACTGCAGACATGATACAGGAGATGGTCAGAGACTGCAGACATGATACAGGATACAGTCAGAGACTGCAGACATGATACAGGAGACAGTTAGAGACTGCAGACATGATACAGGAGATGATCAGAGACTGCAGACATGATACAGGAGATGATCAGAGACTTTAGACATGATACAGGAGATGATCAGAGACTGCAGACATGATACAAGAGATGATCAAAGACTGCAGACATGATACAAGAGATGATCAAAGACTGCAGACATGATACAAGAGATGATCAGAGACTGCAGACATTATTATTGTTATTATTATTATACGAGATTTATATAGCACCAACAGTTTACGCAGCGTTTTACAATGTATAAGGGGGACAACACAATTACAGTACAGTTCAATACAAAAGGTACAAGAGGGCCCTGCTCGTAGAGCTTACATTCTAAAGGGAGGGGGTGGTGGTACAAAAGGTAATAGCTGCAAAGAATGATTTGATGGGGGTGGCTCAGGGACAGTTATGTGGGTGTGGGATAAGCTTCCCTGAATAAATGAGTTTTCAGGGATCTCCTAAAGGTGGACAGGGTAGGGGCTGATCGGATATACTGGGGTAGAGAATTCCAGAGGATGGGAGAGGCTCTGGAGAAGTCCTGAAGGCGAGCATGGGAGGAGGTAACAAGGGAGCTAGAGAGCAGGAGGTCCTGGGAGGAGCGGAGGGGGCAATTTGGGCGATATCTGCAGATGAGGTTGGTGATGTAGATGGGGGCGATGTTGTGAATGGCCTTGTATGTTATGGTTAGCATTTTGAATTTTACACGGTGGGGTAGGGGAAGCCAGTGAAGGGATTGGCAGAGAGGAGCAGCAGTCACAGATCGATTAGTGAGGTGTATTAGTCTAGCAGCAGCATTCATAATAGACTGAAGGGGGGATAGCCTGCTTAAGGGTAGGCCATTAAGGAGAGAGTTACAGTAGTCGAGGCGGGAAATAATTAAGGAGTGAATAAGTTGCTTTGTGGTGTCATTAGTCAGGAAGTGTCGAATTCTGGAGATGTTGCGGAGGTTAAGGCGGCAGGATTTAGCCAGTGATTGGATATGGGGGCTGAAGGAGAGGTCAGAGTCAAGGATTACACCCAGGACCCTGGCATGTGTGGAGGGACCAATGGTTGTGTTGTTAATATTAATGGTGAAGTCACAGGAGGGGGACCGTGAAGGAGGGAATATAACAAGCTCAGTTTTAGAAAGATTAAGTTTGAGGAAGTGGTGTGACATCCATACCGATATGTCATTCAGCAAGTTTGAGATCCGTGAGGAGATAGTGGGGGTGAGTTGAGGAGTGGAGAGATAGATCTGTGTGTCATCGGCATAGAGGTGGTATTGGAAGCCATGGGAGGTTATCAACTGGCCCAGGGAAGAGGTATAGAGTGAGAAAAGGAGAGGCCCAAGGACTGAGCCTTGGGGTACCCCAACAGAAAGAGGAAGGGGAGCGGAGGAGATGGAGTTGTAAGTGACACTGAAAGTGCGCTGAGATAGGTAGGAGGAGAACCAGGATAATGCAGAATCACGGAGGCAAAAGGAAGTGTAATTTGCTGAGGAGCAGCAGGTGGTCAACTGTGTCAAAGGCAGCAGAGAGGTCTAAAAGTATGAGTATGGAGTAGTGGCCATTGGTTTTGGTAGTTATTAGGTCATTGGTGAGTTTTAGTAGGGCAGTTTCAGTAGAATGTTGTAGGCGGAAGCCAGACTGTAGGGGGTCGAGAAGGTTGTTGTCCGTGAGGTAGCGGCTCATTTGGTCATGAACAAGGCGTTCGATGAGCTTGGAGGCAAACAGGAGAAGGGAGATAGGTCTTAAGTTATTCAAACAGGTGGGGTCTAGTGAGGGTTTTTTGAGTATGGGGGGAACCATTGCATGTTTGAGAGGGGAAGGAAAGGTGCCGGAGGAGAGGGAGAGGTTGAACATGTGGGTTAGGGAGTTGAGGATAGAGTGGGAAGGTGGTCGCAGTAATTGAGAGGGGACAGGGTCCAGGGGACATGTAGTGAGGTGGGCCATGGAGAGGAGTTTATCAACTTCTTCTGTGGTAACTGGGCAAAAGGAGGAGAGTATTGAGTGTGGTGTTGGACCTGATATGTTGGGTAGGGGAGGAATTTGAATGCTGGATATCTCCTTGCGAAATGTGTTGATTTTGCTATTGAAGTGGTTGGCAATCTGTTGCGCTGTAAGCAAGTTGGCGGGTGGGGGCAGTGGGGGGTGAAGTAAGGAATTAAGGGTAGAAAAGAGTTGACGAGGTTTGGATGAGAGGGTTATGATGAGAGTGTTGTAATAGGTTTGTTTAGCAGTGTGGAGGCAGGAGTTGTATTTGAGAAGGACAGATTTGTAGAGGGTAAAATCTTGCAGGGATTTAGATTTACGCCATGCTCACTCAAGAGCACGGCTGTGTCTCTTGAGACTTCTGGTGTCGTCTGTGGCAGATGGGACCTGGTTCTGCGTGTAGAAAGAGGAGCAAGTACATCTAGGGAAGATGACAACGTGGTGTTGTAGATGGAAGTGGTTAGGTCTGGGCAGGACAGGGGTGCGATTTTGTCATAAAGGCCATCAGTAGCAGAGTGAAGAAGGGAAGGTTTGAGGTTGCGAAGGTTCCTGCGGGTAGTGGTTTGTGGGTTGGCAGCATGTTATATAGGAGACAAGGAGAGTGTAAAACGGATAAGGTTGTGATCAGAGAGAGGAAAGGGTGCGTTGGAGAAATTGCAGGGAGTGCAGCGATGGGAGAATACAAGGTCGAGAGTGTTGCCGTTGGAGTGGGTGGTGGTTTGTATCCATTGTGTTAGGTTTAAAGAGGAGGTTAGGTTGAGTAGTTTAGAAGTGGTAGCATTATTAACATTGATTGGAATGTTAAAGTCACCTAGGATGATGGCAGGCACTTCGGATGAGAGAAAATAGGGTAGCCATGCAGAGAAGTCATCCAGAAAGTGTGACACTGGTCCAGGAGGCTGATAAATGACTGCGACCCTCAGACAAGCTGGAGAGAAAAGACGAATGCAGTGCATTTCGAAAGAGCAGGTGGAAAGAGAGGGAGGTGTGGGCAGTACCTGGAAGGTGCATTGTGGGGAGAGGAGAAGTCCGACACCACCTCCTTTTCGTCCACTAGGTCTGGTGGAGTGAGTCCAGAGAAGGCCACTGTGGGACAGTGCAGCTGGAGAGGTAGTATCGAATTCCTGGAGCCAGGTTTCGGTTATAGCAAATAGATCAAGGGATTTGGAGAGGAAAAGGTCATTGACAGAAACTAGTTTATTGAAGACTGAGCGGGCATTCCAGAGGGCACATAAAAGAGGGGGGCACACTTGTGGAATCAGGGGAATTGGGATGAGAAGGTTGAAGTTACGACTACTGTTGGAGGAGGTAGATGGTCGATCTTGGCGTTGGGAATTGGGTGTGGGAGGGCCGGGGTTTGGTGCGATGTCCCCAGACATTAGGAGTAGTAGGAGGGTGAGGGTGGTAAGGCAGGAGTGGGATTTATAGGAGGGCAGATGCTGTGGTGGAATGGACGTGGTGATACTGTGTGGGCTTAGAATGAGCAGGAGGTGGTAAGTGGAGTGGAGACATGATACAGGAGATGATCAGAGACTGCAGACATGATACAGGAGATGGTCAGAGACTTCAGACATGATCCAAGAGATGATCAAAGATTGTGGACGTGATACAAGAGATGATCAGAGACTGCAGACATGATACAGGAGATGATTAGAGACTGCAGACATGATACAGGAGATGGTCAGAGACTGCAGACATGATACAGGAGACAGTCAGAGACTGCAGACATGATACAGGAGATGATCAGAGACTGCAGACATGATACAGGAGATGGTCAGAGACTTCAGACATGATACAAGAGATGATCAGAGACTGCAGACATACTAGACAAGACGGCCAGCAGGTAAATACGATATCTTTTTTTATTTTAAAGAAAAAATAATACCCTTTAGTATCACTAACAAATCATTGAGTCTTTTGGCAGCAACTTGGATAGTAAACAGGTCAACATCAGTGCAAAAAAAAAAAAAAAAAAAAAGGAAGACATTCAATCAGCAAGAAATATACTGCTTACAGATCAGTAGATGTTTCCAGAGGGGAGAGATGATACGGAAATCTTAGGAAGTCAATCCATCAGTGGCAGTAATAAAGAAAAACAAAGTTTGATTAAAAAAAAAAAACACCAGAGCATTTCAGTTTACATCAATTCAGTTGTCTATTCATTTCTCATCATTGCATGATCTGCAGTTTAGCACTAGTGAAACTTTTTTCAGCCCCCAATGTGTTAGGCACACAGTACACTGGATAGGTGTAGCAAAGGTGGGGGATGTGCCATTTCTATACACTTACCCCACACATATATCAAACATGACAGGCAGATCTCTCACCTCCGGAGCACTCCTACCATCCCCCCTCCTCTCCTCACAGCTCATAGAAGCAGACTCTATGCCTTATCCCATGGATGTGATAACAGCTACAGTGATCTGTGTCTCGCAGCTCCATGCGGCTCTGCACCCGCCCATCAGGGAAATTACCGGTGTCACTGTCCACAGGTACAAATCCCAAAGAGGGGGAGAGTGTGGGTGGGGGCAGCATGCTGAGGCTACATCATCCAATGATAGGAAACGGCGCCAGGTGCAGCCAGCCGTTCGGTTGCTTGTCATCACCAGCAAAAACACTGCTGTGTGGGGGGAGGGGGAGGAGCCGGAATGACGTCATGCATAATCGCTTACGATGGATACCGCATCGATGCTGAATCGGGAAGGGCAGAATCTTGATGCATCGATGCGCCGATTATTTTCAACACCCCTAGTTGGTGGGCAGGTTTCATTCCCTTTGAATGTCAGCTAGCTGAGCACTGCCATTGTATGACCAGTGGAAATGGCCACAGACTTTTCTGGCCTGCTTCAGGAGATCCTGTAAGCCTCGGTACCTGCTCAAGAACCGCTGCACCACCAAATTCAGGGCGTGTGCCAAACTTGGGACATGGGTCAAGTGTCCCTGTCGGAGGGTGGAGAGAAGGTTGGTGCCATTGTCGTATACAACCATTCCTGGCTGAAGCTGGTGTGGCGTCAACCACCTCTGAGCCTGCCCCTGCAGAGCTAACAGAATCTTTGCCCCAGTGTAGCTCCTGTCCCCTAAGCAGACCAACTCAAGCACCGCATGGCATCTTTTTGCCTGACTGCTTGCATAGCCCCTTGAATGCTTACGGAGCACCCTCGTTCAGAGGGTAAATCTGCAGAAGAGGCCATCGAGGAAGAAGAAGAGGAGGGGGTGGAGGAGAGAGCCGTGGCAGAATCACCACTAGCATTTTGGAGGCGTGGTGGCAGAACAAGCTCCAAC
This sequence comes from Lithobates clamitans, assembly GCA_037952925.1. Taxonomy (NCBI): domain Eukaryota; kingdom Metazoa; phylum Chordata; class Amphibia; order Anura; family Ranidae; genus Lithobates; species Lithobates clamitans. Next base: position 5,193,403 of record JBBGZY010000101.1, read on the forward strand.
AATACTGAACCCTGTCCTGCATCTTTCCCAGTTGCCAGCAGAGTTACCCAGTTTTTACGGTCCAGCAACTGGGGTAGGGAAATTTGCCTGCTAAAATCAGATGGTAGTGTACTGCTAGCAGATTGGCTGCAAGTACTTGGGACACCTATTGCTATACCTTCATTCCTCTCAGTGCAGGTTTTTGAGAGGACTGAAGGTATAGTGGGGTTGAAGATCCCAGATGAAGCAGGTCATCATATGTCTGGTCAAGCATGTGGTGCCTAAGCGGCTGCTGCTCTGACCACGATTAATTCGCTTCAGACATAGGTTGCAAACAGCAACTGTGCAATCTGCAATCTGCTGCACACGTGTCGAAAAAAGGCCCACACCAAAGAACTTTTAAAAGTCAGAGGGGAGTCAGCAGCACCCTGCACCTGCGGAGCTCTGCGGTGTGATGCAATAGGGTGGCTTCCCTTAAGCTGCCCCCTAGAGGACATCCTGCCTCGTTGGAGTTGTGCCAATAGTACTTTATATTTTGAGAGTTACAATTCAAAAGTAATTATGTACAGTAGGGTTTTGCTAATGTAACTGTCATTGAAGCCCTTATATTACTACTTTGAATTAGTTGCTAAATAACTACTTGTTTTTTCTCGATTACAAAAAAAGTTTGTGAATTAAAGTGTTTGTTTCACCCCAAAAAAAAATATGCAGATCCTGGTCCCTTAAAGCAGATTACACAGCACAGCGCTTGTGCTGTGTAATTTGCCCACCTCTAAACTGTAAAAAAAAACCCTGAACTTGCCACTTCCTGTATGCCCTCGCTAAATAGACTGCAATAACCAGGGTAGCTCCGCCCTGATCACCGTGGTCAAAGTGCGTCCCTCCATCATACACTGTCCCCTCTGCTCTCCTCTCTCCCCCTCCTTCCTGCCTGTCATCCCCCTCTGTGTCTGTCTCCGGCCAGCCTCTCTATTAGAGGCTGGTATAGCACTGTGTCTATAGTTTTAAAAAGCGAGTGTTGTAAATACTTAATTTCAGCTGTCTTTGGGAAGGTCACATGACTCCGGGCTGCTTTACAGCTATGAGACAGCTTGTACGGAGGAGGAGATGAGTGGCCAAGTGATCTCCCCGGCTGACATCAGAGGGAGATCACGGCCCCTCTCTCAGAAGCAAAAGATTAGAGCTGTAAAGCAGCCGCGAGTGATGTGACCGGCCTGAAGACAGCTGAAATTAGGTATTTACAACACTCGGTATTTAAAACTACAGACACAGTGTGCTATGCAAGCCTCTAATAGAGGGGCTGGCATAGTTTTAAATGGATGGGTTAACAAACCCTTTAAGTACATTAATTTACTACAAAGATATAAATACAAATATTAAATTAAAGTCAAGGCCATAAATTATTGTTAAAGGAGCATATTATAAATAAAAAGTATTTATTTATTAAGACAATTCAAACTACCTACTACTGTATGTCAATTTTCATGTGACCAAATTCCCCCAAACTCCAGAACTACACTACCTACTACTGTATGTCAATTTTCATGTGACCAAATTCCCCCAAACTCCAGATCCCTAACATATCAATGACTTCTATTGAACTATCAATAACATGCATACTTGACTTAAATAAATAGGACAATGTCAACATTTAAACAAATACCCCCAAATCCTACTTAAAGACAACATAAAGCTTAAAGTGGTTGTAAAGGCAAAAGTTTTTTTATCTTAAAGCGGAGCTCCGCCATATTTTTTTTTTTTAAAGTCAGCAGCTACAAATACTGCAGCTGCTGACTTTTAAAACATGGACACTTACCTGTCCAGGGCGCCCGCGATGTCGGCACCCGAGGCCAAACTGTCTCTCGGTCCTCGGGTGCTGCCGCCTCCATCTTCGGTAAGGGAATCAGGAAGTGAAGCCGTGCGGCTTCACTTTCCGGTTCCCTACTGCGCATGTGCGAGTCGCGCAGCGCAATACGGATGGTCCCTACTGTCTCTGGGACCCGTGTGTTTCCCAGCAGACAGCGGGGAGGGAGCAGGAAGTCACGTAAATAACCGCAGATTCTGCTGGCTATCTATGCCGGAAGTGGGTACAGATACCTGTAATATACAGGTATCTACACCCCCCTCCCCCCTGAAAGGTGCCAACTCTGACACCGGAGGGGGGGAGGAATTCGATGAGTGGAAGTTCCACTTTTGGGTGGAACTCCACTTTAATGCACCGCGGCTCTGTATCTGAATGGACACAGGGAGCTGCAGCTTGGCTTGGGTGCCCCCATATCAAGCTGCTTGCTGTGGGGGCACTCGGCAGGAGGGAGGGGCCAGGAGGGACCCGAGAAGAGGAGGCTGCTCTGGGCAAAACCACTACCCAGAGCAGATAAGTATAACGTTTGTTATTTTTAATCCAAAAGAACCAAGACTTTAGTTTCACTTTAACTCCAGGCAGATATTACAGACATAAATTAATACAGCTCTTTCAATTATTACATGATTAAATGTATTTTTAATGCAAGCAGTGTAAGTACTTGTAATTGACTTGATATCAGTTCTGCCTCTTGCAATTTTATTGTATTGTCTGTTCATAAGAATTTAGAGAGGAGGAAAAAGAAACAGTAGTAGGGGGAAGTCAGTTTTGCTGCAGTGCAAGGAGAATGCTAATAGAAGAAAAGACAAGCTTATCAGTGTACTGCTTTTCCTTTCACTGTCCAGTCACAGAATGAATGCACCAGAGAAAGACCAAGTTCCCTCCCCTTCTAGGTGGGGTTGAGCTGTGTACATTTCAGGATTGTATGGACAGAAATAGAGATCCTTTGGCATGTAAAGCAGTGCCCATGTATTTGTTTTTACTTGTGTATTTAGCTGTTTGCCTAGGTTCAGCTATAAAAAAATATATATTTTTTTAAATTATGTATTAATAATCACTGGGGTTGACCAGTGGCAATTGTTGGGGTTAACCACTTCCCGACCACCTCACACAGATATACTGCGGCTGAAGGGCACGTACAGGCAGATTAACATACCTGTATGTTGCCCTTTACGAGGCGGCTTGTGGGCACGTGCGCCTGCCGGGAACTCCGTGACCGTGATCGTGGGTCTTGCGGACCCGATGTCCGTGGGGATACCTGCAGTCGTCTCGCGGTGAGGAAGAACGGGGAGATGCTAATGTAAACAAGCATCTCCCCATTCTGCCTAGTGACACTGTCACTGATCTCTGCTCCCTGTGATCGGGAGCGGCAATCAGTGTAGTGTCACACATAGCCCCTCCCCCCCACAGTTAGAAACACTCCCTAGGACACACTTAACCCCTACAGCACCACCGAGTGAGTAACCCCTTCACTGCCAGTCACCTTTTTACAGTAACCAATGCAATTTTTTAGCATTGATCGCTGTATTAATGCCAAAGGTCCCAAAAATGTGTCAAAATTGTTCGATGTGTCCACCATAATGTCGCAGTCATGATAAAAATCGCTGATCGCCGCCATTACTAGTCAAAAAAAAATTATTAATAAAAATGCCATAAAACTATCCCCTCTTTTGTAGAGACTATAACTTTTGCACGAACCAATTAATAAATGCTTATTGCGATTTTTTTTACCAAAAATATGTAGAAGAATACGTATCGGCCTAAACTGAGGAAAAAAAAATTTTTTATGTATTTTTTTTGGGGATATTTATTAAAGCAAAAAGTAAAAAATAATGCGTTTTTTTTTTCAAAATTGTCGCTCTTTTTTTGTTTATAGCGCAAACAATAAATACCGCAGAGGTGATCAAATACCACCAAAAGAAAGCTCTATTTGTGGGAAGAAAAGGACATCAATTTTGTTTGGGAGCCACAACGCATGACCGCGCAATTGTCAGCTAAAGCAACGCAGTGCTGAATCGCAAAAAGTGCTCTGGTCTTTGGCCAGCAAAATGGTCCGGGGCTTAAGTGGTTAACTAACACTAAGGGCCAAAGAGGTATCCAGACTATTTTACAAAATCTGGCACCTTTCTGTCTGTGTCTGCCACTAATGCTATGTCTGCAATCACCCATTTTTTAGTTTTATTTTATCTTGCGGGGACAATATGATAATATGCTTTACTTACCCAAAGGCAAGTGCTTTTAAAGTATTAACTATAAATCTAGTGTATTCTTGGATTTTCTTTTATCCTCTTAATAACTTGATTAAATTATGTCAGATACCTGATAATATTCCGTCAATGACTGCAATTATTTTCATACTTTACGTTTTTGGAAAAAGTTCAAAATCTGCACTATTTTAACAGTTGGGTAAAGCTGCCATTTGCTTTATTTTTACATTTTTTAATGTTATCAGAAGTCCTGACAACCTGGGAAATGGACCCAGGTGCTGAAAAAGTGATCTGACTTTTTCAGCACATTTTTTTTCTTTAGAGGTGGTGACAGCAGTGACAGAAACATCTGTTTCTCAGATTCTAAATCTTGCTTAACAGATTCCTGTTTAGTGATTCCCCATGTTACGCCCAGCTATAATGTTATGGTGAAGTAGCAAACATTCAAATACCAGTAATTTTTTTACTTTGCAAACCTGTACTTAAAATTCCTGCACCAAAGATTTATATTGTTTTTTAATAAGCAAAAATGATTGTTCTCATTTAATTCTTACCATCTAGAATTTCAAGAAAATGCACTGCGAGTTTTCAAATGAATTACATTTCAGTGTACCGAAAAACTAAAATGATTGTACATACTGCTTAATGCAGGTTTATGCCCGCATTTACCTTCGAAGTTCACAATAGACCTATCTCTGTGCTGGTGGAGCAGTTTTAGGATTGTGCCAGTGGCTGCATTGGAGTTTGATCCTGGCACAATCGTAAAATGTATACTTTTGTCATCGAGAAACATTATGATTATGTGTGGCACCAAAAGTCCAGGGATATATGAGGACATATATGCTTTTTACATTTTCCATCCAGTCCTGAAATTTTCACAGGTGACCTGATTTTTCTTAAAGTGGAGTTCCACCCACTTTTACAACTCTTCAGCATCCCTCACTAAACTGTGCACTGTAAACGAATTGGATATTTTTTTATTTTTGTTCTCAGCACTTACTGTATATCTGCTGTATTCATTTTTCACTTCCTCCTCCCTGGCCGCGGCCCATCGCATCATTTCCTGTTTGCAATGCCTTCTGGGAAGGGGCAGCAACTTCCTCTGACACTGCCGTTGCTATGGAAACCTGACCTGAAACCTATTCCACTGCTTGTGCTGCACTGAGCATGTGCGAGATCTGCAAGGATGAGATCCAGGAAGAAATACAGTCTGGCTTCAGATGCCCACACTTAAGATGGCCACGGCCTGCTGGAAGTTTATAAAATAACAAACTACTGCTATAAACCAACAAAACGGACCTTAGTTTACAGACTAACTTTACTAGAATACATTAAGCTTGTGTATTATAGGGGTATTTTTATTTAAAAAGTATAATTTTGGCCGGAACACCACTTTAAGCAATACAGCCTGGTCATCTCCCTGTATACACCTATGACTGGGCAATATGGGAGCAGCGGCACACTGATGATTTCACCCTTCTACTCTTTTCTCTTCCCAAACAGCATATGTGTATGCAGCACAACCTGATTTTCTCAGAATATGAGCACTACCTTTTCAAGGCTGGGAGCTGCTGAACAAGAGAGCCTGACATCAAGAAAAATTATGTACTTCAACTAGAGTCAAAATGATTTTAATGTTTTTGAATAAATATGCATTGATTCATGTTTTGAAATATGTCTGGCATTCAGCTTTAATCTAAGAATAGGCGTACAAAGGATGATTTTGGACAAAATAAACTGACATATGACACTACATATGGTAGAAATACTATTGAATTCGGAGAGAAATATTGCCATCTAGCCTACAGCACTGATGTTTGCTTTTCACAACCTTCAAGATTAACCTTCCAATCATTTATATTTTGGGGAGACATTTACTCTTCAAGTTCTAAGTATGGGTCTTAGATAAAACAAGGAACAGCGCCAAAAATATTGATGGATGGTGGAGGATTTTAACTATGGGTCTTAGATAATAGTGTTTTCTTTAGCTTGATATATGAGTACCGATGTGCAAATCTGGACAAGGTATGAGAAAATCAGTGGCATATCTAAATATAAAGAGGATTTTGAGACAATTTAGAAAAATCAGTAGTAAATGTGCCTGTAAAGGGAGCTGCTACCCCGTGTCTGCATTTTAATTATTTTGGACGGATTTACTAAAGGAGTTGGGAAATGTTACTCAATAAATTGAAATAACTTTGACTTCAATTACTTAACCACTTGCCGACTGCCTAACTGGGAATGTATGTCATGAATTTGAAGTTAAATACCGGGTCATGGCAGCAGCTAGCTGCCATAACCCTGGCATTATTTTTTCCCCTTGGCAGGCGGCTTTCTAATAAAAGTGATCCCAGTTGTGGATTCAACACAGAATCACTTTTATTGGCGTTGGGAGAGGTGTGTCCATCCCCCCCCCCCCCCCCCGAAGCGTTCCCTGACGTTTCCGAGCTTACTGGAGCTGTCGGTAAGCCTGAAACCGATCAGATGCGGCCGATGGCTAGGCAGGGAGCCGAATGAGGGCAAGATAGCCATTCAGCTTTATGCCCTCGGAGGACCGGAGCGACCTCCGACAACATTTCCGGTTCTCAGGCTTAAAGACATGATTTTTTTTTTAAGTCAAAGTGTCAAAAAAAAAAATGTCTTTTGCTTAAATGAGGGTAAATGAGAGATCTGGGTTTTTTTTTTAACCTGTCATGGTTATTTCTATTACAAGGGATGTTTTACATTCCTTGTAATAAGAATAAAAGTAATAAAAAAATAAAGGGACAGTGTAAACATAAAAAATAAAAAGTAAAAAATAAAAAAAATAAAATAAAGTGCCCCATCCCTCCGTGCTCGTGTGCACAAGCGAACGCATACATAAGTTGCGCTCGCATAAGTAAACGGTGTACAATCCACAGATGTGAGGTATCACTGCAATAGTGAGCCTCGGTTCACACCAGAGGCGGCACGACTTGCAGGTCACTTCACCGAGGCGACCTGCACACGACTGCCCAGGCCACTTGCAAAACGACTTCTGTATAGAAGTCTATGCAAGTCGCCCCAAGTCGCCCCCAAAGTCGTACAGGAACCGCGTCGCCCCCCTTAGAACGGTTCCATAGCACAGAACGGGAGGCGACTTGTCAGGCGACTAGGTCGCCTGACAAGTCGTCCCTGTGTGAACCGAGCTTCAGAGTGAGAGCAATAATTCTAACACAGGACCTCGTCGGTAACTCTAAACAGGTAACCTGTAAGTACCGTATTTTGTTGCCATTCCATGAGCGTGTGCAATTTTAAAGCATGGCATATTAGGTATCTATTTACTCTGTGTAACATCATCTTTCACAATATAATAAAATTGGGCTAACTTTACTGTTTTTTGTTTTTGTTTTTTAATTCATGAAAGTATATTTTTTCCCCAAAAATTGAAAAATTTGAAAGACCTCTGTGCAAATACAGTGTGACATAAAATATTGTGCCAACCACCATTTTATTTTCTAGGGTCTCTGCTAAAAAAAATATATATATATATATAAAGTTTGGGGGTTCTAAGTAATTTGCTAGCAAAAAATACAGATTTTTACTTGAAAACAACAAATGTCAGAAAAAAGCCTGGTCTTAAAGTGGTGAAAAAGCAAATTCCTGTCATCTGCTCATGATTGGGCATTCAAAAAGAACAAGTATTATCTTTCAACAGGATTTAATAATTGAAGTGAATATTCATTCATTTTTTTTGAGTGAAAATTCTTAACCCTTTTAATAAATCAGTCTCGATGTCTAATGATCCTTACCAAAGTTTCAGTTACTATAGCCTTAAGGTCGGCTTGTGAAATGAGGGTTTCTAAGAATATGCAGACACATACAAAAGCAGTGTGAGTGGTTAAAATAATATCTGACAACCTGAGGTACTTTAGATTTACATTTCAGAAAAGAGACTTCTGAAGCTAATAGAAACAAATGCATACCAAATGGAAATATTCTGACATTGTGTCACCTTATCATTCATCTTTGTCTTGCCTGAAGCCCTTCCAGCTTGATATTATTATTTTACTGGGATGTAGCGTCTACAGTATGGCAGAGGAGCCACATTTTTTTTTGTGCATTAATGCCTATCGCGCTGTGCTGACAGGTGTTACGCAGGCCATACTCATACCATGGGTCGCAGGAAAGAAATTTGTACAATTCCCCCATCAACAATGACAATGCTGACATGGGAATCCCTTCTGCCGAGAAATTGTCTTCTCCTGACGGGGGGCTGGGGCAGGCAGGGAAGTTGCCCCCCCCCCGGGAGAAGACAGTGATTATGGCTAGCGGCTATAGTAGCCACTAGCAATAATCGCAAGAGAATCCGGCAGGTCGGTTGTACCCAAGTTGATCTATCGATCAACTTGGTACATTCAGCCTGTCCATTAATGGTTCGAATCTTAGGAACCAGCCAAGATTCAAGCCCTGTATGGCCAGCCTTAAGCATGCATGGTATTGCATTATATTGAAATACGTTTTCAGGTCTGCGAAAGAAGTTTTTCTGGGCACATGGAGTGAAGAAATTATTAGTAGATGCGATAGGCTGGATGGCCTATAAGTGCGATCCAATAAATTATAGTGCAATAGATAGAGCTCATATGGTAACTGTACATGACCACATCGATAGCTGTTCATCTGTAATATTCAGCTGGAGTAGCTAAGTGTAAAATAATATATTTTTTCCTTAACATATACTGCATTTCGTATGTTCATATACACATATATACACAATGTACATAGATATATGTGATTTTAAGCATTCATATTTATCCATTACTTATTGCCTAGTACTGTTTCTGCCTATTTACATGAAGTCATCTCTTTATATGTATACATGGATACACGTATATGCTTTTGAGTACTACCATCAGCATGTTCTCCTTTATCTATGGTGTTTTCTGATGTAGTATGCTGTGATGAGTAAGGACTATTGTAACAGTAAGGGACGACCATTCCCCCAAGGCTACACCATCCATCCAGTCCACTACTTATAACAAACATACAGATCTGACTCGGTTCCATTAGGCTCTGAGGAAGAGTGAAAATCCTTGAAACACGTTAGACGATTACTCCATCTCACCATCCCATGAGACATGGGTTTTGTTTTTTTTGACACCTTAGAAGAATTATGTGATCATATTCAAGTTACTAAATGTGAGTACCAACTACTTCTGTTTTTTAATAAAACTTTTTACCAAGGATAATGGCCATGCACCTTTTTTCTTTCTTTCCTTGCTTTAGTTCTTTGAACTCCCCCTAGTTGGCTGAGGAATCGGGGCATGCAATATCCATCCAGTAAGAGTACAACACATTTGTATCTAGGCCCTCCGCATAGCGCAGGAGAGATTTTTCTGTTGATATTCCTCTGCTGTCAGCATGACTCACTTCTTACAAGTTTTCCTGACACCAAGAAAAAGGGGGTGATGTCTCCAGCTGATTGACAGCCTCAGCTCTCTTCATTTGTGCTGTGTGAAGGAGAGTGTGTCCCTCCCCCCTATCAGCTCTCAGCGCTCTCCTCACTGAGCTCTGCAGAGTGTAATTTCAGCTTTAAAAATTCCTAACTTTGAACAGTTGTAGAGAAGAGAAGACTGCAGATAAACAGATACGGGTTCTGGTCGTCCCAAACGTCTTCCATTTAAGGATTATGGTTCCTGTGCTCTTAGGAGCCTTAAGTGCAGCAGAAGTGTTTTTGTAACCTTGGACAGATCTGTGCCTTGCCACAATTCTGTCTCTGAGCTCTTCAGGCAGTTCCTTTGACCTCATGATTTTCATTTGCTCTGACATGCACTGTGAGCTGTAAGGTCTTATATAGACAGGTGTGTGGTTTTCCTAATCAAGTCCAATCAGTATAATCAAACACAGCTGGACTCAAATGAAAGTGTAGAACCATCTCAAGGATGATCAGAAGAAATGGACAGAACCTGAGTTAACTATATGAATGTCACAGCAAAGGGTCTGAATACTTGGGACCATGTGATATTTCAGTTTTTCTTTTTTAATAAATCTGCAAAAATGTCAACAATTGTGTGTTTTTCTGTCAATATGGGGTGCTGTGTGTACATTAATGAGGGAAAAAATGAACTTAAATGATTTTAGCAAATGGCTGCAATTTAACAAAGAGTGAAAAATTTAAGGGGGTCTGAATACTTGTCCCCACTGTATATATTTTTGGGGGATATTTATTATAGCAAAAAGTAAAAAATATTGTTTTTTTTCAAAATTGTCGCTCTTTTTTTTGTTTATGGCGCAAAAAATAAAAACCGCAGAGGTGATCAAATACCACCAAAAGAAAGCTCTATTTGTGGGGAAAAAAGGACGTCAATTTTGTTTGGGTGCAATGTCACACGACCGCGCAATTGTCAGTTAAAGCGACCCAATGCCGAATCGCAAGAAGTGCTTTGGTTAGGAAGGGGGTAAATCCTTCCGTGGCTGAAGTGGTTAAGTAAAATGGCCATTTAGATTTCATACCAGCAGTCATATAGAGGGGGTGACAGGGATGGATGGGAGGAGAATTTAATTGAGAATAATTTTAGCTGTTACAATTGCATGCACACTAGCGCAAGTTTAAAGATAAATTAGCAAGCGTGGTCTGTAGATCCAGACAAAAGGATGGTGTAAGTTTGAGCTTCTTAGTTATTATGACATAGGATGTACATTATATTATATAGTGTAATCTATACACTAGGTTAGGATAGGTAAATATATTCTAGTGAACACTCATCACACAACTTAATTACAGCTGTAAATGCAGTTACATGGAGTTTGGTGGACCCCAGAGTGTTTTTACCCTGAAGAGAGAAAAGAGAATCCTAAATGCAACAGCCCAGGTGAAATTGTTATTCTGCCTGGACATGTCTTGAACATCATTACCTCAAACAGGTGTTGGACACTAAAACAAACTCATCAAGTCTACAAGGTAATCATCATTGCTTCATGGCAAGTAACGATTATGATGTCACTGGCATTGTAAATAATGAACGAACTGACAATAAGATGAGACAAAACCAGCAAAAATCATACAATTTACTTTATGTCAATAGGATGTAGCCACTTTTTCCATTTAGCTTGTAATATACAGGTGTGTATCTTTCTAAATACCGATAGGCTAAGATAAAAACCCCTTTTTCATACTTGGGTATTTCATGTAAAACTACACATAGTAGGGATGATTTACTAAAGGCAAATGGGCTGTTCACTTTGCAAGGGAAGTTGCACTTTGCAATGGGATTTCCCCGGAGCTTAATGAGTGTAGTGAAGTTCTGCTGATTTCCACCATCAGGTGCAAGCAAAAATGCATTTTTTGTTTTTATTTTCCTGGCATGTGGTTAGTTTTATTTTGCAATGAAACTTCACAGCATTCACTAAGCTTAGGGGCAATATCCCTTGTAAAGTGTAACTTCTCTTGCTTTTACTTAAAAGGGGGCGCACCATCAGAGCCCCCTTTTTTGGGACGGCGGTCACCCAGCCCTGGTGATAGTTAGGTTAGCAGGTATTTAGTGTGCTGTGCCTTTAAATGCATACCTGAGTTACAGGTGGTCCAATCGGATCCCAGGGAAGGTTCTGGTATTCCTGGGAGAAGTGATAAAAGGGGCTGCTGAGGGTCTGTACTTCCTCTTGCAGCAGCTGGACCTGGAAGAGAAGAAACTACAGCCTGACCTGGAGAGCAAAGAGTTACTGACTTGCCATTTAAACGGTTCTCTCTCCTGTCATTTGTGAGCGGTGGAGATGGAAGACCTTGTGAGGGCTTTTGTGGAGAGAGCAGAGAGCCAGGGTGGAGAGGAATGGATGCGCCGCTGCCTGGCGCTGTCTGTCACTGAGGACGGTCAGCAGAACGCAGAGGTGAGAGAGGCTCAGCCAGTCCAGCCCTCACCTCAGAGAAGAGCAAGGCGGAGCGTCCCTCCAGAGCGTCTGGTGGCCGGGGGAGGAGAAGAACAAGCCACCAGGTGGGCGCGTGCAGAAGAGAGGGGAAGCATGGTGGCGGTGCCTGGGAGACGGTTGGGACAGAAGAGGCGGACCTGTACTCAGTCGCCGGCCAGGAGGAGGGGAAGAGGACACTCGGCGCCACGAGAAGAGCGACAGGAGAGGACGGAGCTGCCTGTGTCTGCTGCAGGCTCTCAAGCAACAGCTACTCCTCAGCGGTCGGCTCCTCAGAGTGACCTGGTCCCAGGTGCACTGTTTCACAGCCTACAGACAAGCATGAGTGTCCCAGCGGCGGAGGTGTCATCAGCTGGGCAGGGTGAGTTACAAAAATCCACTGTGAATGATATCTTGGGTTACCTGTCAGCTATCTCTCATGCTCTCTCTGCTGCTGGTATTGCTTCTCCTATTCTTCCTTCTTCTCTGGCTGTCTCCCCCTCTGGGTCTGCCTCTGCTAGCTTTATCTCTGCACCTGTAAATGTCCCTGCTCCTGTGTCATTCAGTCAGTCAGGCAGTACACACATTGGGGATGCACACATGCACACTCCTGTTAAGGATATTTTGTCAGTCCCTGAAGCATGTTTAAAAGGGGTTATGCCTTGTGAAATTTCTCCTTTGGGGTACCATCTCCCTTCGGGGGTTAAAGAAAAAATCTGGCGGGGAGACTTTGTGGAAGTTTTATCTCTTCTTACCACTGCCAAAGAATTTAATTTGAAATCAGATAAAAAAGGGGAGCAGGAGGAAGATAGGCGCAAAACAGTACCATGATCATTTAATAATTGGTTGCAGGCATTTTTTGTTTTTGCGAGTGTTCTGGTCGAGAAGAACCCGGAATTGAGCGGGGGCTTGTTTCAGCACTTGGACCACGTCTTGGAGCCTTACAAGAATTTTGGAGGTCTGGGCTGGTACGCTTATGACGAGTCTTTTCGCCAGAATCTAGCGGTCCACCCATCTTTAAGATGGGGAATGAAAGACGTGGGCCTATGGCTTAATTTAATCTTGCCTCAGAGAGCGCCTAGTATACAGCAGTTCCCTGCTAATCCGGGTACTCAGGTTTCGCCAGGGTATCGCAGAGGTTGGTGTTTTTCATTCAATGAGAGTCAGTGTCGTTTTAATACTTCTTGTAAGTATAGACATGAGTGCTCTTTTTGCGCGGGGCCCCATCCTGTGGTGAAATGTTTTAAGAAAACAGCGGTGGGGGTCCCGTCTCAGTGCAATATTTTTCCCAAGAGCCTTCACGCCAGTGAGGCTGGAAAACATGCGCCCTTGGCTGGATCTATACCCAAGCAGGGAGAAAGCGCTTTTACTAATTGAAGGGTTTTCTTTTGGTTTTCCTCTTCCTTCTTTTACTGGCTCTGGATGTACTATTGTGGATAATCTGAAGTCAGTTAGGCAGTTTCCTGAAGTAGTGAGGGAAAAAGTTTCCAAAGAAATTGCAGAAGGTCGCATGGCTGGCCCGTTTAAATTTCCCCCGTTTAGCAATTTTTGCATCTCACCGCTAGGTGTGGTCCCCAAGAGGGAACCAAATTCATTTTGTTTAATACAGCATCTTTCTTTCTCAAAAGGGGGCTCGTTGAATGACGAGATTGACGATTCGCTGTGTTCAGTCGCTTATGCGACTTTTGATTAAGCAGTGGGCAAAATTAAAGCATACGGCCGGGGGGCATTGTTGGCAAAAGCCGATGTGAAGTCGGCTTTCAGGCTTTTACCCATTGCCCCGGCAGCTTTCAGTTCTTTGGGTTTTTATTTTGACGGGTTTTATTTTTTTGACAAATGTCTTCCTATGGGATGTTCTTTGTCCTGTACATATTTTAAAAGTTTTTCTACTTTCATTCATTGGGTTATGAGTTTTGAGTCCGGTCAGGATTCGATAGCACACTACCTAGATGATTTTTTGTTTATCGGCCCGGCAAATTCTGACGTCTGTTCTCGTCTTCTGCAGTTATTTGTGGTTGTTACAGAACAGTTTGGGGTTCCTCTGGCTGCCGAGAAAACTTGTTATCCTGCGACTTCCATGGAGTTTTTGGGTATTTTGATCGATACCGAGGTGGAAGAATTTAATTTAGTTTGCCGCAGGCTAAGGTATACAAGATGAGGAACCTTATTGCAGTATTTTTGCGGAGACGTAAGGTGTTATTGAAGGAGATGCAGTCATTATTAGGTCTCCTGGCTTTTGCTGAAAAAATCATGCCAGTTGGGAGGATTTTTTCTAGGAGGTTGTACGTGGCAACTGCAGGTTTGAAATCTCCTTTTGCTCACATCCGTTTAACGGCTTCCCTCAAAGATGACTTGGTAGTGTGGGCTGATTTTTTGGCAACATTTAACGGGCGTTCCTTTTTTCAATCGGATTTTATCTTTGCTCCTGATTTTCATCTGTTCACTGACGCGGCAGGCTCCAAGGGTTTTGCGGCAATTTGGGGATCACATTGGAGCTGTGGGGCTTGGCCAGAGGCATGGATTCGAATGAAGGCTACTAGGAACGTCGTGCTGTTAGAGCTTTTTCCAGATTTAGTGGCTGTGGCGCTTTGGGGAGAGTTTTTTGCCAACCGGCGGATTCTGGTAGAAACGGACAATAAGGGGGTCCTCTTCGCTGTCAACTGTCTTTCTTCCAGCTCTCTCTGGGTGGTTAAGATTTTGCAGCATTTGGTCTTTTTATGTTTAAAATTTAACATTTGGATCAAGGTGAAGTACACGCCGGGGGTTTTGAATAATCTGGCTGACTCTCTTTCCCGTTTCCAGATGCAGCGTTTTCGGGAGCTGCTCCCAGGGGCGGACGCGGAAGGAACGCAATGCCCGGCGTACTTGTGGGAGCTAATTTAACGAGAGTGATCGATGCCATTAAATTCTCAGTTTCTTCCCGTACGTGGGCAGACTACTCCACGGCTTGGAGGAAGTGGATGCTATTCGCTGGAAATGCGGGTTTTGATTGGGAGTCTCCCGAGGAGCAGGCTGTTTTGGCCTTTTTGGCTTTTCTAATGGAAGGCTAGCCCTCTTATGGTTCTCTGGCTAAGACCCTGGCGGGAGTATCATTTTTCTTCAGGATGAGGGGTCTCCCATCCTGCTCTAGCTTTTTCCTGGTAAAGCAGGCCTTGAAAGGCTATCGAAGATCAACTTTTGTCCCCGATGACAGGCGTCCTATTGGTTTATCTCTGCTTAGGCGCTTGTGCGATGCCACGATGGGGGTATGTTTTAGCAGCTATGAGGCTTTGCTGTTTAAAGTAACTTTTGTGTTGTTTTATTTTGGTGCCTTTCGGGTTTCTGACCTGCTTCCTGGATCCAAGCTGAGCTCCTTGGGTTTGTGGTCGGAGCATGTACTAGTTGACCACGGTCGCGTACAGGTTTTTCTGAGACGGTCGAAAACTGACCAGCTGGGGCGGGGGGAATGGGTGACAGTGTCGGCATGGAGTGACGCCTCAGTTTGTCCAGTGGCACTAGTTACCGGTTTCCTCGCCGCACATCCGGCGGGGGCGACTCATTTTCTCAGTCATTGGGACCAGTCTCCTTTAACTAGGTACCAATTTGCTTATGTTTTGAAACGCTGTCTTGGGAAATGGGGTTTACAAGATTTCAAGTTTTCCTCACATTCATTCAGAATAGGGGCAGCGTCTGACGCTGCTGAAAAGGGGTTGCCAGCCAAAACCATAATGGGTTTGGGAAGGTGGAGGTCAAACTGTTTTAAGAGATATATCAAACCTAACTTGTCACTTTAATTTTCCAGGTTTTCAGCATTGTGTTTGGATTCTGGGCCACTCATACATATATTGGGCTCGGAAACGTGCGGCCCAACGCAGGTATTCTGTCAACCTATCGTTACTGCCAAAATCCTTCAATCTATATTGGAAAGGAATAAGAGGTTTGCGGTGGCAACATTTATTTTTTCATTTTTCTCAGTTGCATCAGGTTTGGCCACCGCCTTCAGATTTGATAGTCCATCTAGGAGGCAATGATTTGGGTTCAGTTCATACTTTAGACCTTTTATTTATGATTAAACAGGATCTGTATAGGTTCCATTTGACTTTCCCGGGTACGATCATTTTCGTATTTTCAGAAATTGTTTCGCTTGGCTGTCTTCCCCGTTTTCCAAAGTAATGGAGAAGATGAGGAAGAGGGTCAATTGGGCATTGGCAAAATTTATGCCACTTTTGGGGGGATTTTCTTATAGGCACGTGGATCTGGAAGGGGGCATCCCGGGTCTTTATAGGCAGGATGGGGTCCACCAGATGTAGGTGCAGATATCTTTAATCTCGGCTTGCAAAGCAGCATTGAGAGGGCCACGTATTTGGGGTAGGCCGGCCTGGTTGCACAAGTCAGGCTGGTTGGGACGTATTTCTTTGTAAATAAAGGTTGAGTAGCCCGTGTTCTGAAAACTGGGCAAAGGTTTTGCTGTTAAATATTTAATTTCATTTGGAAATTGGAATTATTATGTTTATTTATATGAATATTTGTAACCAATAAAATTACCGCAGCCAATTTTTGCCATATATGATGTATGTGTGTTTTTTCCTATCAATAAGTTTTTATGGTGGTACCTGGGGAACTAAGGTTAGGGGCAAGGTGTGGCCTGCTGTCCCATACTTAAAAAGGGGCGCACCATTAGAGCCCCCTTTTTTGGGACAGCGGTCACCCAGCCCCGGTGATAGTTAGGTTAGCAGGTATTTAGTGTGCTGTGCCTTTAAATGCATACCTGAGTTACAGGTGGCCCAATCGGATCCCAGGGAAGGTTCTGGTATTCCTGGGAGAAGTGATAAAAGGGGCTGCTGAAGGTCTGTACTTCCTCTTGCAGCAGCTGGACCTGGAAGAGAAGAAACTCCCTCCCTCCCCGTCGCGGTGTATTTTATGTGGTAGGGTCACCCCGGATTCCGGGGTGACCTTTGTAAATAAAGGTTGAGTAGCCCATGTTCTGAAAACTGGGCAAAGGTTTTGCTGTTAAATATTTAATTTCATTTGGAAATTGGAATTATTATGTTTATTTATATGAGTATTTGTAACCAATAAAATTACCGTGGCCAATTTTTGCCATATATGATGTATGTGTGTTTTTTCCTATCAATACGTTTTTATGGTGGTACCTGGGGAACTAAGGTTAGGGGCAAGGTGTGGCCTGCTGTTCCATAATAAATCAACCCCTGTGTACATGATTATATCAGTAGCATTACTGTCAATGGCACTGTTTACATCTGCGTATTTATACATGCCTTGGAGTTAAATGGAATTGCATACCTGCCATTTATTTTAAAGCTGAACTACTGCTTAACCTCTTTCTTACTGGGCACTTAAACCCCCCTCCTGCCCAGACCAATTTTCAGCTTTCAGCGCTGTCACACTTTGAATGACAATTGCGCGGGCATGCTACACTGTACTCAAATAAAATTTTTATCATTTTTTTTCACACAAATGAAGCTTTCTTTTGGTGGTATTTAATCACCATTTGGGTTTTTATTTTTTGCTAAACAAACAAAAAAAGTCAGAAATTTTTGAAAACAAAAACAAAAAAACAAGTTTCATAGTTTGTTATAAAATTTTGCAAACGGGTAATTTTTCTCCTTCATTGTTATTCGCTGATGAGGCTGCACTGATGGGCACTGATGGGCTGCACTGATGGGCACAGATAAGGTGACACTGATGGGCACTGATAAGATAGCACTGTCAGTAAATACATTTTACAGCCCGCTTCCTGTTTCTTGTCTGGTAAAAAAGCCTAGGCTTATGACATCATGCACAACTCTCTCTCTCACTCTCATCAGAGTTTGCCATGAAGGGAAAGTGGATGAGTCATAGGAGGGCCAATGAGAGCTGCAGGGCTGCAGAGCTGGAGGTGTGCCTTCTGTGTGTCTGTGTAAATCCAGGAAGTGAACAGGCAGCAGCTTCAGCTGCCCACAGTTAAAATGGTTTCTGCCAGACTCAGTGGAGGGAGATTTCTGCAGCATATTTAGCAAGTACAGAATTACAGTATATATAAAATAATATGCAAAGTGGTTGGAGAGAAGCTTCAGAATGGCAAAAGATGTTTTTATTACAAATTATGTGAGCCGACTGCAGTTCCTCTTTAACTGATTCCTCTATACATGCTATAAAGCGCAGATGGACAAATGCCACTGCTGGGATATTGTATGTTGACAGCCAGATCCTGTTGCTGTGAGAATACCCAAACATAGTTACATAGTTACATAGTTACATATGTGACTAAACCGAACTGTGTCTTATTGGATGCAGCGGCTGTTTGGCTGCTGCATTGCTCCTTTAACTAAAGATGTCTGACGGGATAGGGCTGACAGGGCCACCCACCAACTGAAATTCAGACAGTGTATGGCCAGCTTTAGTCCTACATCTTGTGTTAGTGTGCAGTGACTTTGTAAAACGTGTAGGCATATTATGAGTCCAACGAGGTGCCTGCCACCTAATGGACTTATCTCTTTAGTTTACATCTGACATGTTTATTGTGCTCCAGGAAGATAGCTTCTGGAGCTCCAGGGCTGGACGCTCTGGTCTCAGCTCTTTCAAGAGTTGGTGCAGCTGCTGTGCCTGCCCCTCGCCTCCTCTTGCCTAATCATAGAAGCCTTTGTATTATGTGAATTCATTCACAAAATACAAAGTCATCTTTGAATAGGCAGCAGAGGGCAGGCATAGGTGTTCTGTGTTTGGCTCATGGCCCCAAGTGTCTTGAGTATATCCTCTTGTAGAGCCATAAATCTAAATGTAAGTGTTAACAAAGTAGCTAATTAAATCTAAGTTACCTAATTAGTAAACTAAGCTAGTGAGTATACTGGCTATAAAAACTAAATTTTGCAGACAACCTATCCACACATTACTAACTGCAGATACTAAATCAATGCTCCATTTACAGAGCAATATGCTGAAGAAGTTGGAAGAAATAATTTTTATGCAAAGTGTTGTGGAATAGAATTGTTATGTGAAAACTAGTAAGGCCAAGGGAAAGCTACCTGCAGGCTGGCGGTTGGCCAAGGGAAAGCTACCTGCAGGTTGGAGAGTACAGGTGTCAGATGATACCAGATATGTAACTCCTTTACTGCAGAGAGTGTAGGAAAGAAAACTGCTGCACCACCACTGAATCTCAGATATTAATACTTTATTTAAAAAAATTGAGACATCTCCCAACATTCGCAGGCTCCGTGCTGACGCATTTCAAACATAACTGGCCACAGTTATAGAGTAATGGTGACTGTGAGAGTTTGGGATACTTACACCACCACATATAGATTTAGCCAACTAATATTCCTAAAGAGACAATGCCACTGATACTACACATTCTCATACAGATATGTAATTCTTACAAAGTGATTTCACTCATTTTAATTTACAGATAAACAAATGATAATCATACTACTTCATTGCAAACACTTCAATTACAACATGTGAGATATAGAAAAATCCCCCAAATACTGTTCAACCATAAAAACAACAATCTTTACTAGACAGAAAATACCGATATAAACACCAATATTTATTTTAAAAAATCCTTTTCTACTTATAAGGGGATAGTAATGATTGTTGATAGCCCAAGTAGCTGATTCCTAAATTTGGAAGACTATATGAAGGTATACCAAATTGAAGCAAAAAAATCAAAAGAATAAAAAAAGAAAGTATACTAAAGAATGGACCAAGGGGAAGGGGAGAATGGGTGGAGGGAGAAGGAAAGGAGGAAAGGAAAAAAACAGGGAGGGAAATGGGGAATCAAATGGGAAAGTAGCGGTTAAGCAAAGGCAGAACAGAGGAAAACGGGGTTGGAGAATGAAGTAAAGGGGAAGGAATAGGAAAAGAAGGAAAGAAGGGAAAAATGGGGGGAAAAGAAAAGGCACAAAGAAGAAGAGAAGGGGAAGTAGAAAGAAGGAGAGTGAAAAAGAAAATTGGAAGAGAATAAAAACACCCAAGCTAAAAAAAGGGTAACACATGAGACATATTGATCACAATCATAAAAATGGGATACAGCCAAAGGTTAGACCATTTGGTAAGCTTTTATCCATAGCGAATATCCACAGTTCCCTCCTCTAGTTGGTGTGTCAATTTGTTCTAAAATCTGAACTGTCAATGATTTGCTTCTAGAATTCATGTTTCATTCACAAAGTGGTTCACTACAATGGTGGTATTTTTGTTAAAATATCTCTCAAGTGAGCACCAAACTGTTCCTGTAACTGCCTAGTGGTTCCCCCTACATACTGTTTTATGCGACCCGAAAATGTTAAGATGTACTCTATATAATGTATTGCAATTAAATAAGTTCTTCATATGGTACAGTATGTTTTAGCTGTACTACATGAAACCACAGAATTTAGACCACTTAGCAATTGATAACTTGGGCTTCTTGTTGCATCTCATTTAAATAAGCCACTAGTCTGCAACCATGTTGTAGTTTTGGTCTTAGTCTTTATTTGAATAGGTTTGGTGATAACGTCATAAAGTGGAGCAGACGGGTTCTCTGTTCTGACATGACTGCGAATTGCTCCGTTCCTTCTGACACACCTGGTTAGGTAGTAGGATGCTGCAAACACCTCAGTTAGCTCAGGTATTAGAATACCAACCACAGCTATATTAGCATATAGGAAACAAACACCGCTAGAGATTGCAAATTAAGCAATTATATTGTCAAAAAGGCAAAGTAAATGAACAATACGCCAACATTAATTAACTAGTAAATAATCTGCTGGAAAGCACTAAGATAGCTGATGTGAATGCTAGACTATATTATGGCAGTTAACCTGGATCACAGTAATACTGAACCAAATTAACCCAATATATGCAGAATTAGTAAAGAATAGCATAAACAATGAGAAGTATAAACGGTAATGGAAAGTCTCACAGTAACTCTGCACAAATGATCAAACGTGTCCTCGAATGCACTCTGTGTGTATACCCTTGAGAAATGGTTGTATAATGCCTGGTGAATGCCTGGTGTCTGATTTGTAATCATCATCCAGCTAACAGTGGGGCCCAATCTCTATGGTGGTGCACTTTTTATCTCTTTAAGACTGCATGCAGTGAATTGCTTTTGGGTTGCTAAGCAAGGCAGTAGCCTCTGGTTGTATTGGATTACTAACAGTGGGGATGCAAGCACAGCTGAATTTACTCACTAGTCCTGGTACACAGTGCACCTTGTCCTAAACCATAGGTGCGCGCACAGGGTGTGCCAGGTGTGCCTGGACACACCCCAATGACCCTGTGCTGGGCAGATTCCCCCTGCTTTTTGGCTGCACAGAAAGGGACCGGGGAATCTCTGTCCTTAGTCCCTTTCTCTGTCTCAAAAGTGACCCCTGATATTTCACCAAAGCAAAAAAAAATTGTAAAATAATAAAACATTATTGTAAAAAAAAAAACAAAAAACAAAAAAAAGTAAAAAATTCTAAAATTGTAAAAAAGTAATAATAAAAAACAATCTCTGCCCTTCTGACACTGTCCACTGCTCTACTGACACCAACCTCTACCCTACTAACATTGTCCACTGATCTACCGACACTGTCCATTGCCCTACTGACATATATATATATATATATATATATATACACACACACACACGCATGTGTGGTTGAGCTTTGGGGTGCACACCCTAATGCAATAAGCTGCGCACACCTATGTCCTAAACGCTTGGCTGTCTACTGTCCTCAGGAACCAGGCCCTTGTAATTTGGTCCTCACAATCAGGTCCTATAGGCTAAGCTCCAACTCTCTGGTCCTCAGTGGCTCTGTCTGGTGTAGGCACAGACACACACACAGGCAGCAGGTCTGTATCATTCTGGCCCCCAGCAGCAAGAGACTCTCACAGGCTCAGTCCTCAGTCTCTGAGCACAGCACAAAGGTCTGTCCCCTCTGGTTCCCTGTACTGCAAGACCAAGACCTCCAGCACCAAGCTTGGAAGAACTCAGCTCTTTCCACCTCTTGCTGAAGAGGAGGAGGAGTGGGCACATGAGCACAGCCTGCCCCATTAACTAGCTGGCAGAGCACTCAGCTACAGGTGCTTTTTCGGACAAACTGTATCCCTTTTTTCAGTGCTCATGCTTCCAAATGGGAGTGCTCTATAGATTTTATTCTTTCAAATTATTTACTATATTTGGTTGCAAAAACAATCCTTCCACTGTCAGTCTGCCTTCCTCTTAAATCTTTCAGTCTCTCTTAACAAATTTTCCCTTTCTTTTCCTTGTGTATAATTATTTTTCTTTTCTACATCCTCAAGTTTAAACCTCCTCTGTACAAACCTTTTCTTGAGCAATGTTGCTTCACTGTCAAATGTTTGAAGATGGGAACAATTCCTCCTTGTTTGGATAAACTGCATATGGGAAATAGCCCTATTGATGTGTTTGGGTGAGTTCTTAGCTATTAGCCACCTATAAGCTTCTACCTCCACCTGTTTTTTTCTGTGGCAGACCTTTTAAATTAAATTAAGAAAATGGATTTCAACTTCATATTTCAGAAGTGAATTTTGAAGGCCAAGGAAAACACCAGACAGGTCAGGGATAAAGTTGTGGAGAATTTTAAAGCAGGACTAGGTTATAAAAAAATATCCCAAGCTTTGAAGATCTCACAGAGCACTGTTTAATCCATCATCTGAAAATGGAAAGAGTATGGCACAACTGCAAACCTAACAAGACATGGCCGTCCACCTAAACTGACAGGCCAGGCAAGGAGAGCATTAATCAGAGAAGCAGCCAAGAGGCCCATGGTAACTCTGGAGGAGCTGCAGAGATCCACAGCTCAGGTGGGAGAATCTGTCCACAGGATAACTATTAGTCGTCCACTCCACAAATCTGGCCCTTATAGAAGAGTGGCAAGAAGAAAGCCATTGTTGAAATAAAAGCCCATTTGCAGTTTGCGAGAAGCCATGTGAGGGACGCAGCAAACATGTAGAAGAAAATACTCTGGTTTGATGAGACCAAAATTGAACTTTTTGGCCTAAAAGCAAAAAGCTATGTGTGGCGGAAAACACTGCACATCACCCTGAACACCCCATCCCCACCGTGAAACATAGTGGTGGCAGCATCATGTTGTGGGGATGCTTTTCTTCAGCAGGGACAGGAAAGCTGGTCAAAGTTAATAGGAAGATGAATGGAGCCAAATACAGGCAATCATAGAAGAAAACCTGTTATACCCTATACACACGGTCGGACATTGATCAGACATTCCGACAACAAAATCCATGGATTTTTTCAGACGGATGTTGGGTCAAACTTGTCTTGCATACATATGGTCACACAAAGTTGTTGGAAAATCTGATCGTTCTGAACGCGGTGACGTAAAACACGTACGTCGGGACTATAAACGGGGCAGTAGCCAATAGCTTTCGTCTCTTAATTTATTCTGAGCATGCGTGGCACTTTGTGCGTCGGATTTGTGTACACACGATCAGAATTTCCGACAACGCATTTTGTTGTCAGAAAATTTTATAGCATGCTCTCAAACTTTGTGTGGCGGAAATTCCTATGGAAAATGTGTGATGGAGCCCACACACGGTCGGAATTTCCGACAACAAGATCCTATCACACATTTTCCATCGGAAAATCCTATCGTGTGTACAGGGCATTAGAGTCTGCAAAAGACTTGAGACTGGGGTTAAGGTTCACCTTCCAGTGGAACATTGACCCTAAACATACAGCAAGAGCTACAATGGAATCGTTTAGATCAAAGCCTATTCATGTGTTAGAATGGCCAAGTCAAAGTCCAGACCTAAATCCAATTGACAATCTGTGGCAGGACTTGAAAATTGCTGTTCACAGACACTCTCCATCCAAACTGACAGCTGAGAGAGCAAAAATGACACTCTCTAGATGTGCAAAGCTAGTAGAGACATCCCCAAAAGGACTTCCAGCTGTAATTGCAGCGAAAGGTGCTTCTACAAAGTACTGACTCTGGGGGGCTGAATACAAATGCACGCCACACTGTTCAGATATTTATTTGTAAAAAATTTTGAGAACCATTTATCACTTTCCTTCCACTTCAAAATTATGTGCCACTTTGTGTTGCTCTATCACATAAAATCCCAATAAATTACATTTACGTTTTTGGTTGTAACATGGCAAGGCACTGTACCAGTAGGAGGGGCTTAAAGTGGAGTTCCACCCACTTTTACAACTCTTCAGCATCCCTCACTAAACTGTGCACTGTAAACAAATTGGATTTTTTAAATTTTTTTTCTCAGCACCTACTGTATATCTGCTGTATTAATTTTTCACTTCCTTCTCCCTAGCCGCGGCCCATCGCATCATTTCCTGTTTGCAATGCCTTCTGGGAAGGGACGGCAACCCTTCTCTGAAACTGCCGTTGCTATGGAAACCTGACCTGAAACCTATTACACTGCTTGTGCTGCACTGAGCATGTGCGAAATCTGCAAGGATGAGATCCAGGAAGAAATACAGTCTGGCTTCAGATGCCCACACTTAAGATGGCCACGGCCTGCTGTAAGTTTAAAAAATAACAAACTACTGCTATAAACTAACAAAACAGACCTTAGTTTACAGACTAACTTTACTAGAATACATTACGCTTGTGTATTATAGGGGTATTTTTATTTAAAAAGTATAATTTTGGCCGGAACACCACTTTAAAGAGGCATGGTTAAAAGAAACTTGAACCTACTCCCTTTATACCCAATACAAATAGAGTATATCACAATCCTTTTACCCACAAAATTTGCAAGAAAAAATCTAACAGACATCTACAAAACTCAGCACAATCAATAAAAAAAAATAAAAAATATAGATATATATATCTATATCTATATCTATATATATATATATCTATATCTATCTATCTATATATATATATATATATATATATATATATATATATATATATATATATATATATATATATATATATATCTATAGATAGATAGATAGATAGATAGATAGATAGATAGATAGATAGATAGATAGATAGATAGATAGATAGATAGATAGATAGA
Organism: Lithobates clamitans; assembly: GCA_037952925.1. Lineage (NCBI taxonomy): Eukaryota > Metazoa > Chordata > Amphibia > Anura > Ranidae > Lithobates > Lithobates clamitans. The sequence continues at coordinate 5,218,276 of JBBGZY010000101.1, forward strand.
TAGATAGATAGATAGATAGATAGATAGATAGATATACAGCCAGTGGACTGTGTGCAGTAATCCCAATACAAATCCCCATCCCCAAGCCCACATCCCCCACTGTGCAGATCTCAATAGGCCAACAAATCCCCCCTTGCACAGACCCCTCAAAACAGAAATTTTAAAAAATAGGCTGCTACATGCCCTTGAGTAGTAGGAGAACAAAAAGGGCACATTAAATAGCAGGCCCGACAAAACTGGCTGCTATGTGCCCTTGAAAAGGAAGAGAAAGCAAAAGGGTGTATTAGCTGCACTCTGACAGAAAGTGCAATGCACCCTTGAGGAAGGAGGTGTGCATACCTTTTCCCACCAATCTCTATGGTACATTGTCTTTTCATGCATGTGGTACCCAAATGGCTGGTACTTTTTCTATATCTGATACTCTGCAGGCAGAGGCTGCACACCACAATTATACTGTCAGCAGCAGATACTTTACGAAAGTCCCAAACAGTAAAAATCTTTGCTGTTTACTGCCATTTCAACTGCTCCTGTACCATCCTGGCCCTAGTTATTTTTTTACCTAAACCATACCTGAAGTTTACATTTTGCATTTTTTAGGATAATTGGGGATAGACATGTGCACTGACAAAAAATTTGTTCATTTTCGTTTCATTCATTTTTTTGCTTTTTTTGGAAATTCTAAAATTTGAAAATTTGGAATTCTGACTTTTTTTACTTTTTGGATTTCCGAATTTCTGAATTTCCAAATTTCCAAGTTTCGAATTTCGAATCTTTGGATTTCCGAATTTTTGAATTTTTGAATTTCCAATTTTCAGATTTCCAAATTTCCAATTTTTAGATTTCCGAATTTCCAATTTTTGGATTTCCGAATTTTCGAATTTCTGAATTTACATTTTTCGGATTTCCGAATTTCAGATTTTCGGTTTTCCGGAATTCCGAATTTCCGAATTTTGGGATTTTCGGAATTCGAAAATTCAGAAATTCAAAAATTCGAAAATCTGAAAAAAAGAAAGAAAATCAGTTTAATTCGAAATAATAACTAACTATTAAATTATAGGTATTGGAATTTCCTTTAAAATTTGGCTATTAGTGAACGTCACGAGTACAAATTTATCTGAAGTTACGAATTATCTGAAATAACGAATGCCGCATCTAAACAAATCTAACTTAACAATCTAATAATAATAAATAACAATAATAATAATAAAACTTTTTTATTATGATTAATTATTAATTATTAACTTGTTCCGTTCCATTTGAAAATTCGGAAATCCGAAAATTTAAAATTTGGAAATTCTAAAATTTCGGAAATTCGTAATTTTGTAAATTTGGAAATTTCGGAGATTTCGAAATTAACAAATTTGTCAAAATTCGTTAAAAAACAAATTCGGAACTAAACTAATTGCACATGTTTAATTAGGGATATGGGAATCTGAAAATGGGATTAGGGTTTCAAAGTGTTTTGTGATCTCTCGATGAAGCTCAGTCCATCTTTTTCAAGACACCCTGCATTGTATGTGGAGAGGGCAAACATGTTACCAAGTGGCTCAGAGAGGAGGCTGCAGCAACCAGGTTGTACAGATAAAGGGGGCCTCCTGGAGCATGGAATAAGGTAATCATTACTCCTTATTCCTGCAGTCCTAGATCCCTACACCAAATGAGCATTTAAACCCTGCAGTAGCAGAGTACCCCACTGCAAGGATATTTTTTCTCTCAAGCCAGGAGTTCAGCTTTAAACATTTAAGGCAATGCAGTGTTGTGTAGCGTGGTTTTGTAAAATAAAAAGCTCACAATGTATACTATTAAACTGTTTTGCCACTGGTCAGTTTGTATGAAGTTGAGGGCTTTAGCGTTTGTTTTTGTAACAGTAAACTCTCCTACAACTTTTAGGTTTTTTGTGACTGCAACTTCCACAGTTCAATTCAGACTCATAAAAAAAAAAAATCAGGTGTTGTATTCTTCTACATATTTTTGGTAAAAAAATGGAATAAGCATTTATTGATTGGTTTGTGCAAAAGTTATAGCGTTTAAAAAATAGGGGATAGTTTTATGGCATTTTTATTAATAATTGTTTTTTTTACTAGTAATGGTGGCGATCAGCGAATTTTATTGTGACTGCAACATTATGGTGGACACATCGGACATTTTTGACACATATTTGGGACCATTGTCATTTATACAGCAATCAGTGCTATAAAAATGAACTGATTCCTGTGTAAATGACACTGGCAGTGAAGGGGTTAACCACTTGTTTACATCAGCATCTCCCCTTTGGTCCTCTCCGTGAGGCGATCGTGGGTATCCCTGCGGTGATCGAGTCCGCGGGACACGCAACACGACTCACGGCGCTCCCGGCCAGCGCGCGTGTGTGCCGCCGGCGGCGCGCACGCAATGGCACGGCGGGAAATTCAATGGGATTTACAGGTACGCCCATTTGCCCAGCCGTGCCATTCTGGCGACGTACATCAGCGTGCGCCGGTCGGGAAGTGGTTAAATACAATTTACTATGCTTCACTTATGATTGAACACAGTGTTCACTGTGTTAATTTAGAAAAGGAAGGGGACGGTAAATGACATATTAATTAGCTCCTTCCCCCACTCTCTATCCTGAATTATCCCCCACAGCAGCAAGAGGGGAGAGTAGAGGAGAGAAGGAAAGCCAGCAACACTGCGGTGGGGGGGCACAACACGGGGGGGAGCCCAGGCAGTAGCGGCAATCGGCACTGCACAGAGTGATTAGGGTTTTCCCTGGCACACCTGGCACACCCCTTGCACATGCCTATGCTACCCATACATAATTGTAACTAATCTGATTGGAGTGCTGCTGCTGTATTTAAGCCAAGCAATAATGTAAAAGTAAAAAAATCTATTAGACACAAAATATGCAATTCCAGAGCATAGTGTTGCTGACACTGTTCGCAAGAATCGCACTGCTCTGTAACACCAAATACATCTTACAGACATTTCCCAAGTGTGTAATTTAAAGGATTGGTGTTTTTCAAATGTCACCCTTGAAGTTGCAGTAAAAGGAAGACCCCTCTCCTCGCTCTATGGTATTTTGAAAAAAACTTTTTTTCTGCATTGGTACTCCCAGCTCCCTCTGCCGTTTGTTTGACAACCCCTGGCCTATTAGCCTTCAAAATGTCCAGAATTGATTATAAAGATACGCCCCTCATGACTTCAGGTTTGCAGTTTTCAGACATTACAATGAACTCCACCAACGCCCTTGAGATCAGACACATCAGAAATGATTTATTTTAGACAATAACGATGATGATAATATTAGTGGTATGTGTGCAAAATGATAAGATTTCTGAAAAAGTACTTGATTATGGTGGGGGAAGAGACTCCAGGATTAATGCAGCTAAAGAGTCGGGTGCAGCTAAAAGATCAGGGATCCAGCTTAGGGTTGCTACCTCATCCCTTTAAAACTGAACACATATTAATTACACATGTTCTGGGGCTAATACAATGCAGGTAAGGTACTAAGTGCGTTTTATTGCACAACATAAGTAAACACTTACATTCAAGTAAACAAAGTTCTGCTTGAGTTTGGAACAGAGGAGAACTGAGTGCAGCACAGCCAGTGAATCGGCAAGTGGCTGTCATGCACAAGATTAGGGACATGCCAAAGGGATGCGAAGGCAGCTGTGTCTACGGGTCCCTAGGATCAAGACATCAGGCATGAGAAGTAAAGGGGCATATACAACGTGTTTCAGAGGCCCCGCCTCCTTTATCAAGTATACTTGATAAAGGAGGCAGGGTGTTTGAAACGTGTTGTCTACTTCCCCGTGCCTGCTGTCGGGGTACTAGGAGCCCATAACGCTGCTGTCTTTTCATCCCTCTGGCAGGTCCGGAATCTTGTGCATGACAGCCGCTTCCTGGTTCACTGGCTGTGCTGCACTCAGTTCTCCTCTGTTCCAAACTCAAGCAGAACTTTGTTTACTTGAATGTAAGTGTTTACATGTTGTGAAATAAATGGATACGCGCTTTTATTAACATGTGCGCTGTGGCCACTTTTATGTTTTCTGCAGTGGCAGTTAGCACCAGTTTGTCCTCCACACTATCACAGCCACACTATAAGTCGCTGATCACCACCATTACTAGTATAGTGCCTGTATTGATCAGTATCTTGATCACGATCAGAACTATACTAGCGTCCCCAAAAACACAGTTTAAAATTTTTTCTAAAGACATGTAGCAGAATACATTCTGGCCTAAATTTATGAAGAAATGTGATTTTATTGAATATGTATTATAGCAGAAAATAGAAAATTATGTTTTTTATTTTTAGTATTTTTTCATTTATATTATAAAAAATTAAAAAAAATGGTGGTGATCAAGTACTACCCAAAGAAATCTCTATTTGTGTGAAAAGATTTATATAAATTTCATTCAGGTACAGTGTTACATGACCGCGCAATTGACAGTTAAAGTGCCAAATAGAAAAAAAACGCCCTGGTCACGAAGGAGGTCAAGTGATTAAACCTGTAGTAGCTATGTTTTGGATGGGGTTTAGAATTACTACCCTGTTTCCCCTAAAATAAGACCTAGCGTGATTGTCAGTGATGGCTGCAATATAAGCCCTACCCCCCAAATAAGCCCTACCCCGTTTCTCCGAAAATAAGCCCTACCCTGAAAATAAGACCTACAAGGACTTTAACTAGGGCTTATTTGGGGGGTAGGGCTTATATTGCAGCCATCACCGACAGTCACGCTAGGTCTTATTTTAGGGGAAACAGGGTATTACATTATCTTTTATTTATTTATTTATTTATTCTGTAGAATCTGTGTTAGGACAGGGAATTGTGCACTGCTGGCTGCTAATACAGTAAGTACATGTGCTGCTAGTACATCCCACCCATCTATAACCGAAGAAAGTAAAAGATTGCTTCTCTATTGGAGGATAAAACTCTCTGCAAAGTCAAGCACGTCAACCAATCAGATGTTTCCTTTAAGCAGTTTTATGCACTCAGACTACTGAAAGCTGTGATTGCCCACTATGGGTTAAGTCATAGTTGCTCTTATTGCATGTGGTACGTGGATAATATATTATATTATATTATATTATATTATATTATATTATATTATATTATATTATATTATATTATATTATATCCTTACATCCACTTCAATTGCAGCTTTATCTCATTATCATGTATCCTGTGTTGTGTTTTGCTTTTTGTACTCCATTTATATAAAAACAAATATTTTGTTTCCAGTACTAGAGTCTAAACACTGATTGTCTCCTTAGTCACATCTTTCTTGGAGTGTAATGACTATACTAATTAATTTCTCTCCAAACAGATTGGCCTCATTTAAATGGAGCAGAGGGTTAATTAGCACACCTGAGCTGCACTTCCTTATTCTGAGCACAGTTCCTGTCGTGCTGAACATCTGCAGGCATCTGTCGTGTTACCAAATATTGTAAAAGGTAACACCTTGTTAATTAAAGCTTGACTGTGAAAACGCCTCATCTGCATAATCCTCTCTTTATGTAAGTCAGACAAGAAAGGGAAGGTGACATTATTCTGTCATCTCACATTGAAATGCATTTTGAGCAGAAAGGAACTAAATGTCTTTTATTGTGAGTGTGATTGCAAGGCAAACTATTATATGGTAATTGATGCTTAAAAAAAAAGTAAAAGATGTTGTTGATGTGACATGAAGTTCAAAGCGACAATGATAGATAAATAAATGCAGATACACAGATTAATGCAGCTTTGTTTCAATGCATTTTTGTTAACTGTGATTAACTTAGGAGAGGATCCTTCAGTTGGTCTTAGAAGGCCATTGTTCATAAATGGCATACCAGTTGGGCAATATGTAGGTTCTGAGAAATAATAATTTAGCCCTCATTCACATTGGATCAATTTGTCATGCAATTTGACAAGTCACAGCCTATTGCCGACAATGACACTGTTCCAATCGGTGCCACGCCGGCTTTGCGACGCTGCACCGATTTGCAAAATTAGTTCCTGCACTACTTTTGCCGATTTCAGGTGCGACTTCAATAGGCATCTGTGCATGAAGCCACACAGATGTCTTTCAAGTAGCACCTGAAATCGCGCTAACCTGCTACTTTAAAATCAAGCTACTTCAAGTGAAGTAGCACGTTTTCAAAGTAGCATTAATGTGAACCAGGGCTATCCCTTAGTAGTACTGTTTTTACCATTAGTAGTACTGTTTTTTACCATGGCAGCCTTTACCATGGCAGTTCCATAATGTGCTTGTTAAAAGAGTGCCAGGGAATTTTTTCATTGTTTTGGCTTGAGAAGACACTGTAGCCAATAGTCCCCAATAAAGGGAGGAGCGGCCATTCGGGAAGAGTCTGGAAGCTATACAAGGATATCCTTATGCACCTAACAAGGATAAGAGACAGTTTATATTGGAGGGTGGCAGTAGACAAACAAGTGAGTGTCAGCCAGGGGACACAGGCACTGTGATAGAACTGCATTTGCACAGCCATCGGAGGAGAACTCTGTCCACTGTCCAGTATTCAGAGGAAACTGTGATTGGCTGCAGGGCAACCTTGGTGCTGTGAAAAACTGCTGGGAGCCTCTTTGAACCGTGGGGGATGTAGTCCCTAAGAGACAGACTCTATTACATGGAGCACTGTATGGGACTACAAGTCCTAGGAGGATGGTGTGCTGCAGAAAGGAGGAAAGTGAAGGAGAAGCCAGGGCTCTGGGTAGTCTCACATGATAAGTGAAAAGTAAGGCTTTTCACTTATCATACACTGTTCAAATCTCGACCAGTTCATCAGACACCGGCCGAGATTCGAACCGTTAATAGGTAGGCTGAAGGTACCAAGTCAGGGCCGGCCCAAGACATTGTGCTGCCTGGGCCCAAGAATGAAATGCTGCCACCCCCCCCCCCAAAAAAAATCACGCCAACCAAAAGGCCCCCACATTCTTTATTTTATATTATGATAACTAAAATTAAATTTATCAGAAAATCAGTTTGAAAATGCCATAAATCTATTTCCTATTTTGTAGACGCTATAACTGTTACGCAAACCAATCAATATACGCTTGTTGCGATTTTTTTTTTAACCAAAAATATGTAGCAGAATACATATTGGCCTAAACCTAGTTGTGCCCCACCAGGCCGGCCCCCCATGGACAAAGTGCCTAGATGCTGAGTTCATCGCCCAATCCCTGAACTCAGTGTACTGATTGGCACTGATTGGCAGCACTGGCAGGCAGCAAAGATTGGCACTGATAGGTGGCTCTGATTGGCACTAATAGAAAGCACTGATTGGCACTGATAGGCTGCACTGATTGGCACTAATGTGGCAGCATCGATCGGCACTGATAGGCAGCACTGATTGGCACTGATAGGCAGCACTGATTGGCAGCATTTAGTGGCACTGATTGGCAGCACTAATGGGCACTAATTGGCAGCACTGATGGGCACTGATAGGCAGCACTGATAGGCAGCACTGATGGGCACTGATAGGTGGAATTCATGGGCATTGATTGGCAGCACTGATGGGCACTGATAGGCGGCACTGATAGGTGGCACTGATAGGCGGCACTGATAGGTGGCACTGATGGGCACTGATTGAAAGCACTGGCACTGATTGGCAGCACTGATTGGCATTGGTAGTTGGTACTTATTGGAAACACTGATTGGCACTGATAGGTGGCATTGGTTGGCACTGATATTAGGCGGCACTGATTGGTACTGACAGGTGCCACTGATTAAAAGCACTGATTGGCACTGACAGGTGGCACTGATTTGAAACACTGATTAGCGCTAACTGGCACTGACAGGTGGCACTGATTGGCACTGACAGATGCCACTGTTTGGAAGCACTGATTGGCACTAATGGGTGGCATTGATTGGAAACACTGGCACTGATTGGCACTGACAGGTGGCACTGATTGACACTGACAGGTGGTACTGATTGGCACTGACAGGTGGCACTGATTCGCACTGACAGGTGGCACTGATTGACACTGATTGGCACTGACATAGAAGAGGGAGTTTCACACTGAGCCGATATCGATGCTAGCAAAACTCTTTCATGTAATGTAACTGCATGCAGTGAGAGACCAGCTGTCAAAATTCAGCGGTGATGTTGGGGGTGGGCAGGACCCAGGGTGGACGGGACCAAGCAGCTATCAAACACCAGCCAATGATTGGGCTGCTTAAGAAAGGGGGCGGGGCCACATACACGTAGTGGCCTGCCCAGATCCCATCCCATTGGCTGATGTTTGATAGCTTCTGGGTCCCACCCACCCCCGACATCAATGCTGAATTTTGACAGCTGGTCTCTCTCTCTGCATTCAGTTACATTACGAGATAGTGTCACACACTGAGCTGCTCTAACAAGCAGGACGATATGCTCAGTGTGAAACTGTCTCAGGAGGGGCTGCACACTCATTGGATGCCGCTCCTCTTAAAATGCCACCTGGGACCATGGGCCCACTGGGTCCCATGGTAGGGTCGGCCCTGTACCAAGTTAATCAATCGATCAACTTGGGTACAACCAGCCTGCCGGATTCTCTTGCGATTATCTCTAGAGGTGCTATAGCTGCTAGCGATAATCGCTGTATTCTCCAGCGGGACAACCTTCCCTGCCCGCCCCTGTCCTCCCGCCGGGAAAAGACAATGGCTTAGCAGCAGGGATTCCCGCAACAGTACTGTCTGTTGGTTGGGGGAATCAAGTGAGTTTCTTTTCTGCAACCCATGGTTGCAAAAAAAAAATTTGCTCCATGTATGACCAGACCTAACTGTTGAAAGGTACTCCTGAATCGGAGACACTGCTGTTGCCAGAGCTCACCACAATAAAGGAATGAGACTGGGCTGCTGCATTCTCACCGAAGCCACAACTGTCGATGAGATCCAGCTAGCTGGAGGAGAGGGATGTTACTGGTTTCAAGAGAGATCATCGCTACAGAGTCTAGAGTCACTGCCAATGCCACAGGTTCCTGTCATCAGAGTCCAGAAGGCATTTAGTTAGGACCCAACTAGATGTAGGGCTCAAGTTTGGAAATACTTGGTCCTCTTATTGTTGTTGCATTGTACAGATTTGTTTATTTTGTTATTGTTTATAGCTTTTGCTGTATTCTTATTGTTGCTTTGTTGGGGGTGTAGCCCAAATAAATGCTCCTATTCCAGCCTTGGCGTGTCAGAGAGTGTGGCATTGCCAGGAAGGATTGTTGTCATCTGGAATCAAGGCACCCATACATCATCGGCTCCTTTAGGAGTAAGCTGTACACCAAAAACAGAAAACTGAATTTGCTCCTAAGGCAAATCCAATTAGGAGCAGTGGATTGTTTTTGATGTTCACAATGTTGTAGTCTGTATCTTCCTTGGACCTTTGGGTCTTGAGCTCTAATCACACTCAGGACACTCTCTGAATTGAGTTTTGTAAGTTATCCCTTTGTTTATGTTTTTTTATTTGGATGCTCCTTTTTTTTCTTTTGGGCACTCCTTTTTTCTTCATGTATGGTAGCGGTTAGTGAATTAAACTGTGGGCTTCATTTGAAAACAAAGATAGCTCAAAGAAAACAGTATGTAATGCTGGGCTACTAGTACACAGAAGAATATTATTCCAACACGCTAAGCCATTTGGCTCACTACGCTAGTGTTCTGGAGTCCAAGGAGGATATCTTGGGACACATAACCATAGGCTCAGTTCACAAAGCTAATGCACTAGGATAAGAATATTTATTTTCAAAAAAGTGACAGTTATTTTTAGTTGAATTCAAAATTTTTGGTCACATGTCTACAGCAGAGCGTTGTACCATGTTAGCCAGTGACAAAAGTAGAAGTTTAGTTTTAGAGTGCTACCATTTATTGGCTAACTAAAAAGACTGTAGTGCTAGCTATCGAGGCATGCTGGCCTCTTCTTCACATGGATGAAATAAGAGTATCTTAGGCTGGTGTTAACACTTCTGAATTGAAATATACAAGCGTATACTTAGCCACAAATAAGCATATATAGGAATGTGGTAGTATGAAATTTTGTTCTATTCTGAAGCATAAATAAAAAAAAAATAAGAGTGGAGGAAACTCCTAAAGAGAAACTATTGTCAGGATACATATATCCTACTGACTGCATACATTATGCTCCTTCCTCTCCCCTGCAGCCACTACTCACTGAAACAGGTGATCAGAGAGAGCAAACTAAAAATAGGTAGTGCCCTACAGCACATAGGTTAGGCAGGATAGTTAAGCAGGAGGGATGAGGGAACATTTTAAGCATAGTAAGTGTTAGATTGGAATTCAACTTTAAGTCTTTGGTAGGATCTTCAGCATCTGCCACTTCCAGGTGACTTGGATGCATTTCCCCAAAGGCAATTGTGTTTCCATTCACAGGCCACTTTGTCAATCATGTATCTTTGCAGCTTTGAAGGGACACTGACTAGTAATGTAGTGATTTGTGAGGTAGCCCCAGTGATGCTGAGGTTTTTAGCAGCACCTGTAACCCTGGATAAGCCTAGGTTCAAACTGACAGCGGGAATGAAATTGTGCAAGTACAGCTGAATTTGCACAATTTCATTCCCGCATGTCAATCCCGACTTCGGGGGTGATTTTAGAGACATCTGTGCGTCACCAAAACGAGTGCAGAAACTACTTTTGGGAATTGGTGTGGAGCCGCAAATGCGACGTTGTACCGTTTCGGACGGTGCCATTGCCAGCAATAGCTGCCGATTTGGCATGTGATTTGACATGTCAAATCACATGCCAAATTGCTGCAATGTGAACCAGAGCTGAGAGTGAGGATTCAGTGGAGATACTAATGGCAAGTATAATACATGTATCTTTAAAAAAAAACAAAAACATTTTTAAGCCCTTTTGCAGCCACTGCAGGTTTGTGTCTGTGGTCTGTGTCTGCCTAAAATTCTGCAGCTGTAGGGCACAGTTCTTGAAGAGAACTCTAGATATAACAGAAATATAGAAATCTCCTACAATTGGAAGTAAATCCATGGATCTTGCACATCCTAAAATGCTTATGATCTTCCAACAGTCACCCAATCATTTCTTTCCTTGAAGTGGGCCATCTGTGTAGTTTTGAAACCAAAATCTGGACTCCAATCACTGCAAAAGGCAAACACTTCCTCTAAATATTCATTCTTTCTGATTGGATCAGTCTGGATTCAGGTACTTTTTACTCCTTGCAGAAATACCATCCTGACCTATTAAATTGACATTTAATTTGGCAAATGTTTAAGACCACAATGGTACAGTGATATCTGTGAAGTGTAGACATAGGTTACATGTTAAAATTCCACCCTCCAATTTGCTGATCTGAAGAGGATTATGCAAACTTCTGGACATATTTTTAACCTTTAGCTTTAAAACTGTGGGTTTTAAAGGTGCTGATACTTGAATGCCCTCATCTCATCTGTTTTATAAAGGTAAAGCCCTGTGTGAAGTTTCCCATTGTCTTTAGAAGAATATGTTTTCTAACAGAATTCACATCCAATGAACAGTCCGTGTTTGGCTAGCTCACTGTGGATGTTAACACATAACACCTATTTTCTTGATTAATTGGATAAGATGAATGGAAATCATCCAAAATCTTTGTGTCTGCTCTCCTCAAGTCTCCTGGCTGATGTTACTGTGATGGAAGTGCTTTTCTTTCAATAATACAAATGGTTGTATGATAGCTTCATAATTGTTTGGATACAACATTTGGGCTTCATGTATGACTAGTTTTATTTGTGTGCTGCTTTACTGTATGCTCTTTAGCTCTTCACGTTTTTTTTTTTTTCTTTGTGGATGTTATCCTTTTACTGGTCTTATTATTATGGATGTTTCTTAGCAAATCTCGCTAAATGTTCACAAATTCCTCTTACAAAGTAAGTAACTTTTCAAGCAAGCGTTTTATCTTCTCACGACTGGAGACCAATTAACACATCATTAAGTGCATATTTCAGATAATTATATTTTCTCACTTTTGGAATGAGAAATTAGAGCAGGACTAGAATAGATGGGATGAGCCCCCTCCCGTAGTACAGGAGAGCTGAAGATGCTTCACCGCAGGCCTGAGAGGCTGTGAAGAAACCTGTGAGCTGAGGACAGATGATGATGTAGAATGTACATACCTGTCATTTCATAGACTAGTATACATCTACTCACTCACTCTGTGAATACGTACCTGTCAACAGATCTGTCTTTGGGCAGTAGTCATTTTTTGCTGCTGAATGGGTAATGTCTCTGACGTGGGGTTAGAGAGTAAGACATGATTTTGAGGCTCTGGACACGATTACTCAGATCTTGTTGGATCTAAATGTATCTTTTCACCTGGGAATACTGGAAAATATTTAAATAAACTGCTTTATTAGGTTCATTATTGAATATACATTTTACCAGGGGAGGATTGGGGGCAAAGGGGCATTTGCCCTTGGACTGTACTGTTTTTTTTTATAAGGTGAAACAATTTAGCATGCTACACAAGGTACTATTACTATACGTACATGTGCTGTTTGCAAAAGCTTAAACTTATGCTATAAGTTCCCATATTTTAGAAAAGCCTTTTTCAACCGGGGTCAACAGGCACCCTGTAGTGCATTCAGGTGTCTTCAGGGGTGCCTTGGCAAATACCTAGAAATTTAATTGTGCACCATTACAACTTTCTAGCTGCCAGTGTCCTAACAACCAATTATGTCATTGGTTAATAAGGAGAATTTTGGGCACCTGCCACTCCCCTGCCCCCCCCCCCCCCCCTTTAGCACCTGGGTCACATTAGCTAAGTGAGAGAGAAAAACTGAGACAGAAAAGAAGCATTGGAAAACTAATCAGTACCAGTGTGCAAAGGTGTATTTGCTTTGGAAGAATAAATCACTGCTAATGTTGGGTGTCCTACACATGTGGATGTTGCTACATTATGCAAAACTATTAGCTTAGGTTTTTAAATTTTGGAATGGGGTGCCTCAAGATTGTGTGGTGTTTTTATAGGGTGCCTTGACTGAAAACAGGTTGAGAAACACTGTTTTAGATCACTAGAGCATTATGCACTACTTTATAATAAAACAATCTGTCAGGCCAGTCAGTGTTCAAAGTGAGGAATGTGTGAAATGAAATACACATGTGAAGACTTACTATATAAACATAATTTGTCCAAAGCCAATCCAGGGTTTTAGCTTGCTGAATAGAAAGATGCAATACTGGCTTGACAGAAGAATTAGTATTCCAATCCCCCTTGATGATGTTACATGATTGGCAGCTATTGAAAACCCTGGGTGGACAGAAGATGTAATGTCCTCTTATTTGTTTTGCCCTCCCTGCCCCATGCCAAAAAGATGCAATAAAAAAAAAAAAAAACTGTAGAGAAAAAAAACTAAATATGCTTAATTTTCTTCTGGCTTCCACCAATGACTCCTAGGCAAGAATGAGGTCATGCTGCTTCTGGTGAGATCTCATACGATGCATAAGAATGCAAACCTTGCCCTGTGCATCCACTTGCATTCTTTGGGGTGCTCAGTATTCTCTATATGTTGTTGGAAAGAGGGTGATGTCACCCCTGCACTAAGAAAAAGGGGAAGTATAATAAACTTTTTTCCTTTTCTTTCAGTTTCTTTAACTTTTTAAAACTTTTTTCAACTTTTTCCTAGTTTTTTTTTGCCACCGGGTCTTATTAAATATAAAGATTTTTGTGGCATTTTGAGGCATTATGGACTTTCATGGTAACACCAAAGACATGTCAACTGAAGTTTATGTTATCTATATGTTCTTTGATTCATTACAGATTACTACTCTTTCAAATACTCCTGAGGAAGCGGTAACCCCGCAAAACATGTTGAGCACTACTGGATAAGTTCACTTCAGACCTTATGCCATAGTGGGGTGCTACTAAGCAAACTTTAAGCTAATCTCCAGTTTTGAAAGAGTCACCTTTCCATGATTTTTTAGGCTTGATGTATTGCTAATTATGATTACCACTTTATAGATTTTGTAATCAAATCCGAGAGTTGTAAGCTATATTCAGTTGTTACAAGCTTTAATTAAACGATATGGAGTCAGATTTTTTGTGTTTGTGTGTTTATAGTAATTGCGAGTAAATGGAGAGAACTATTTTTGTTCTGATTTGCTAAGTGAAGTGTAGATCAATTCCTGCTTCTCCAAATAAAAAAAATATATAGAATTAGTATAATATTTTTGGTGCAATAGGTAAAATGAATCTGGAGCGTTGAGAATTATTTGAAATGATACGCTTGAGATGATTGTAGCTATTAGTGCACAGCACTGGTTGTCCTGTCCTACAAATGTAACTGTTAGTGCAAATAAAAAAGAATCGCCAGATAGTACTCAACAGTGTTGTTGAAATGATATGTATACTCATCCCATGAATCACCAACACTTTGACTTATAATTTCAGGTAGGGCTTTGAACAACTGTCTAATTCTAGTTCTCGATAATTAGCAGCAATTAGCTGTAGATAATCATATATGTTTGTTAAGCTTTCTGCCACCTTCAGTTGTCTCAGGCAGGTCATTTAATGGATGAATGCTTATCCTTGGCTGGGGCAAAGCAATAGGAAGACTTGACTTCCGGAATTCTGTTTTAGAGACTGTGTGGACTGGTTTTGTTTGTTTTCCTTTGCAAGTAGAAAAGAAGATTGCTAGTATATATTACTTCCAAAGCATTAGCTGGTGGCAAATGTAACACCTGTGTTGCTCCAGGCATTGGGGTTTTACTCATCAGCAGCAAGTTAGCGGTCAACCACCACTAACTCCTAGCCACTCTAGCAAAAAGTTGTCCTTCAAAGCACTTAACTGATCTCACTTGTCATGGATAGTAATCCAGTTAATGTAGCATTTTGACAATGGAGCAGAACAGGCTTTTTTCTCTGTGGCAATCAGTTATTGTTGGATCTGACAGTTTGGCTGAGATTTGTTTGTTATTTAAACATCATCAACACATCCTTAACGACTTTGGTTTCTCTCCTTATCAGTGACTAACAAGAAAGCAATGCTCACCTTGGCAGAAGCAGATGGAAGTGCTAGAAAATCAAGAAATTTTACAAAGTAGGAAATGAGTAAATAATAAATCACTGTCACTCTTAAAATGAACTTTGTTCAAGTATTATTTTATCCATTCTTTATTCTAAATTTTAGGGTAACATGGATATTAAAGAACGATTAATATCTGGAATATCAAATAATATAATTTTGTCTATATGAAACAGTTTCACCCTGTTTTTTAGAAGGCTAGTGACTTCCTTGGCAGAATAATTCTGCTGCTTGTACCTTTAGATGGCCATAGGTGTAAGATGGGGGTTAAACGTGTTTATTCCCTGAAAGATATATATACTACATATAGGTTTTTTTGTGTCTCGGGACACCCACATGTGATAAATTTAAAATAGACACTAAATTATGTTTGCTTTTTAATCTATTCAACATATATAAGTATATAATGTTATCTGAAAAAAGTACCTTCTATTGCTCTCAGCCCCCTCCAAATCTCCAAATTCTTTTTGATGTTGTTGCTGTGATCCAGCTACCTGTTAGATGGTGATTATTAAAGCAGTTCAAAACCCAGTAACCTTGTACAAAGTACAGCTAACTACAGCAACCAATCAGAATTGATTTATTGGGTCTGACTACAGTAAATTACAAATTTAATGGTTGTTCCAATCTAAGGTATAACATTTTACTTTGCTCTGCTTTAAAAAAAATCACATCTGACTGTCCATAGATGATATTAAAGTCTTTCTAAGGCTGGGTTCACACTAGCTGCGGCCGCAACTCACAGCAGGGGGTCTAGTGCGTGTCTGTTCACCATTTCAGGTGCAACTCGGGTCTGAATTTTTGGCTGAATTCACACCTGAAACTGACCAGAAGATGCACATGATCTCTGGCCACCCTGGAGCTGCGTGAACCGGCTCCATTGAGAGCCGGTCACAGTCTCCTGTCATGCGAATGGATGCAGGGAAAATCCACATCCAATTCACATCAGTGTGAACCCAGCCTGAAAGCAGAACTTTTTTTTACCTCAATGCATTCCCTGCATTAAGGAAAAAAATGTACCAGTGGTAGTATTGTCCCCTTACCCACTTTATACTTACCTGAGTTCTATCTCAATCCAACATTTTGCCTGTCTGCAGCGGAGTTGGTTTATATCTCTCCTCACAGGACACAGAAGCAGCAGCATTGAAGCCACTGAAGTCAAATCCTGCAAGGAGGCAGCAGGGGACTGGCCATTCCGCACTGTGTGTATCGGTGAATGAACTTAGTGGATGGCTTGCTATGGTGGAGCATGCAGAAGATGATGAGTCTAGAGCATCCAAAAAACAAAAAAAGGCCAATAATTGAAAAACTTATAGATTCTTCTTTCTGTTATAAAACATATCCAATAAAATCAAATTTCTTAAAAAATGTAAGCCAAAATGTGTTCTGCTACATGTCTTTGGTAAAAAGTGTATATTAATTGGTTAATGTGAAAGTTATAGCATCTACAAACTGTGCTATAAAAATATTTGAAACTTGATCAGTTCTGATATACTGACAGTCTATCTCATTTCTTGAGGCCCGTAAAATGCCAGGACAGTACAAATTCCCCCAAATGATCCATTTTTGGAAAGTGGACAGTCTGAGGCATCTGCTATGCTGAGAGCTCACCCCACCAATGAAAGTTTAATTCCGCTTTCATATATGAGCTCTAATTTCTACTTTACATTGTTAAACAGCTCTTTACTGCTCCTTGTGAAAATGCCAGTCTATGAGGCAACTGATTTAAAGAAATCAATGTACTCCCTGCATGGCTTGTGGGTGGGGCATACTGCACCCATGCATGAGGGGTACCTTTGCCCAAGGGCACACTCACCAATGCTTAGGCAGGGGCCTGCGGCCATGTGCAGAATCCAACCCCAGACTTAGAGATGAGCTCTCACTGTGTGTAGTAAAGACGGACAGTTCCTCTGAAAAGTGGTGGCCCATGTCACTACACACTGTAATTGATGTATGTTGCAATTAGGATGGACACTGCTGAGCCTGTGCCCTTTTCACCAGTCCTGCGCCACTACCAGTCTTCAGCCACTACACTTTCAGAGACAGAACGGAGTCTGACCATGCAATACTGCTATGCAGCAATATATTGCTTTTTGTTTCTGGGTTTAGTACCTCTTTAACAGACAAAAAGGAAAAGGTCTGGTGTCACCCGCAAACCTCCTCCATCCCAATATATGCAACAAAAAACAGGAAATCGCCCCGGGACTTTAAATGAGGTGTGAATGCGGTTAACCATCAATTGACAGAGTAAATGCAGTCTCAAAATGTATTAAAATTGTCATGCAAACATAAACAAAATGAATCATAGCCAAGCCACTGAAATGATACATACAGTAAAAAATGTCATTACAGGTATAAAATATAAATTTCAAAGTACACAGGCATGAAAAGTATCCCAACATGTTTCGCAAGACCACGCTCGCTTCATCAGGGGTAGATACATGTGTAGGATCAGACTACCAAATGCTGAATACCCAGAGGCGGCAGTAATGAGTGTCCGGCTCGGGAGCTGAAGAGGCAGAGGAAAAACCAGCCCAACAGAGCACAAACGGGGGGCGGACATGGCCAGGATGGGTGTCACCAAAGATCTCCCAGTATCCATTAATAATGTCTACTTGAATG
Source organism: Lithobates clamitans (assembly GCA_037952925.1). Taxonomy (NCBI): domain Eukaryota; kingdom Metazoa; phylum Chordata; class Amphibia; order Anura; family Ranidae; genus Lithobates; species Lithobates clamitans. The sequence continues at coordinate 5,235,870 of JBBGZY010000101.1, forward strand.
AAGTGAAATTGCTGTGCGTGAGTGAAGCCGGAAATAGGAAGTGACAATATCTCTTTAACTTCCTCATTTCATTCTTCCCTTAATTTTTTTTTTTTATCCTTGGTAACTTTTTGGATCATAAACACAATTCAAATTCTAAAATCTAAAGTTAAACTTAGTTTTTTTAGCCCTAAAATTTGTATATTATCATTTTTATGAACTCCTTTATTACCATTTTGTAGCTTTTTCTTACAGTTTTTATGTAATTTTTCAATTTGTATTGGCCATTGTACTGATGAACTAACATTCTCCCTGGCACCCTGCTCTATCCTCAGTGTTCCAAGAATAGAGCCAGGATGCACTTTTCACATTGCACATTGTGTGCACCATGCAGTGCACATGGAAGATAAAACATCCCTAGGATTCAGGTAAAAAGTCATTGTCTTTACCTCCTAGTGATTTTTGTTGTGAAACACAGCTTTAATGAAATTTCTTGCATACTTATAGATTTACAAATTATGCATAGAAACAACTTGAGGAATTAGCTAGTTTTCTGGTACAGGAAGCTTAGGTAATTCCCTAATTGGAGTGGCTTGCAACACACGCCACCCACACCAGTTTCTATTTTACTCTCCAACTAATTAGCAAAGAGATTGCAGCAGTTTTTAGTATAGAAAACTGCCACAGATCCCCACTAGGTTAGACCTGGCGTATGGGATGGGAGCTTTCTGCACAGCTCTTTTTCTCCCACCTGATCTCAGCTGAGTGGGAGGCAGGGATGGCCAGAGGAATCCAGGGCATGCAGCTCTAGCTGTACAGTTCTGAGCTGTGTCTGTTCCAGACTGCATACCGCCAATCATAGGCAGTGAGGCATTTCCCGGCCCGCAGCTGCACATACACTGACTAGGCAAAAAGGGGATTGTGCATCTGCTCTGTTTTGTAAGTTTACAAGCATTCACCTAGCTCCGCTCTTTGTTAATTCTCCCCAGTGTTTTTTAAACATTAATGCACATTGGGGGAATTTACTAAACCTGGAACAGATGAAATCTAGAGCAGCTGTGCATAGTAACCAATCAGCTTCTATCTTCAGCTTATTCAATTAAGCTTTGAAGATGAAAGCTAGAAGCTGATTGGTTATGATGCACAACTTCTCCAGCTTCTGTCTACAAAGAGAAATGATGGCTCCTAATTAACAAAGGGGCTTGCAGCAGTATCTGCTGCAGTTGTTATGTTTAGAAGATTGGTGCAAGCTTTTGCTTACATAAATTTTTGGTAATTCCCCCCAAAGAGTGTCCAAGGCCCCTTCACATGGACGCCCTCTGTTCTGTCTCAGCAGGGCATCCTAGACTGATCCCTTGCGGAGTCAGATCAGAGCTGAAACGGGAAAGTGCTTTGGACCTGTCAATGGGTACAGTAAGGGCAACTGTCTGGTGCATTCAGCATGCATTGGAAGTCATATTAAGACCCTTTTGAGAACATTCCGGGTACAACTGCACATGATATTGATCTCTTTCTGACCTATATTTGATCTCAGATGCATCAACCTACTTATAGCTGCTTTTGCATTCTTATTGACTTCTTTGTGGGGAGAAGCTCTGAAGGGAACACAAGCCATTACAAAACTGTTGATACATGGTAGTGTATGTGGGGATTGGGGGGGCACAGAACCCCAAAAATATTTCCCTCTAACTTATGTATTTTGCACAACTCCGTTACCTCAAGTAAAGAAGCCAATAAAGTTTCAGCCAACTGTATGACAAGGGCACTAGGAAGAGCCTTCAGGGCTAAGATTAACAAATAAACAAGATCAAAGGGAAAACATCTGTTAAAAAAGCAAAAGAGGGGGGAAGATTTTGAACACTTGTTTGTAGGCTACCTTAGCAAATATTATCACTCCAGCTGCAGCCTGAATTGTGCAAGAAAAGGTGTGGGTGAGACCTGATAATGAGTGCTTTAGTTTGGGGGCCCCATGACAGATTGTTCGCATTCGGGCTTCTGAGAATGTTTTTCACTGACTTGAGTGCCTACCAAAATGCAGATATGAAGTACGGTTAACCCTTTGAGAAGCTACACACCTTTCTGAAATTCAAGTGCCTCTTTTACAATACAGCATAATTTTACATCTCCCTGCACTAGAGGTCCTCTGAGACTTCTTTACAGAGGTGAGAGAAAAGCAAATGTGACACGACTAGGTGTCATACCTCAGCTAATTATAATATGCTTATGCTGCGGGGCATGGCACTGTAACACAAGAAAATTACACAGTTTCATTCTGTTTTTTGCAACCTGCATACAAATTAGCACTTCAAAATCTAACTAATAATGGTAATATTTTGCTTGAAATACGCCCCTAATTACTTTTTCAGCAACTGCAGAAATTAAGCACCAATAATCACTTTCAAATATAGCAGCACCGAATTTCTGTGCTTGGGAGCATGATGTTTAAAAATCGTGGTGTACAGACACTGTATGATAATGTAGTCTTTGTATAAACATAGCCTTACATGATCCTTAGCTGTCATCATGACCAATGATGTTGGAATGGCATACTGCTGTACCAGTCCTTTATATAGCTAAACAGTCAGGCACTCCAGATGGTCTTAATTTGTACGTTTTTTTATTATAATTGTTTAAAAAGACTTGGAGAACAGTAATTTAGTAATAAATGAGCAAAAACAATATACAGTTGCAATAAAAAGTATGTGAACCATTTTGGAATGATATGGATTTTTGTACAAATTGGTCATAAAATGTGATCTGATCTTTATCTAAGTCATAACAATAGACAATCACAGTCTGCTTAAACTAATAACAAACAAAGAATGAAATGTTACCATGTTTTTATTGAACACAACAAATAAACATTCACAGTGCAGGTGGAAAAAGTATGTGAACCCCTAGACTAATGAGATCTCCAAGAGCTAATTGGAGTGAGGTGTCAGCCAACTGGAGTCCAATCAATGAGATGAGATTGGAGGTGTTGGTTACAGCTGCCCTGCCCTATAAAAAACACACACCAGTTCTGGGTTTGCTTTTCACAAGAAGCATTGCCTGATGTGAATGATGCCTCGCACAAAAGAGCTCTCAGAAGACCTACGATTAAGAATTGTTGACTTGCATAAAACTGAAAGGGTTATAAAAGTATCTCCAAAAGCCTTGCTGTTCATCAGTCCACGGTAAGACAAATTGTCTATAAACGAAGAAAGTTCAGTACTGCTGCTACTCTCCCTAGGAGTGGGCGTCCTGTAAAGATGACTGCAAGAGCACAGCGCAGACTGCTCAATGAGGTGAAGAAGAATCCTAGAGTGTCAGCTAAAGACTTACAAAAGTCTCTGGCATATGCTAACATCCCTGTTAGCAAATCTACGATACATAAAACACTAAACAAGAATGGATTTCAGTACTGGCAAAATATTCTGTGGACAGGTAAAACCAAAGTTGAGTTGTTTGGAAGAAACACACAACACTATGTGTGGAGAAAAAGAGGCACAGCACACCAACATCAAAACCTCATCCCAACTGTGAAGTATGTTGGTGGGACATCATGGTTTGGGGCTGCTTTTCTGCGTCAGGGCCTGGACGGATTGCTATTATCGAAGGAAAAATTAATTCCCAAGTTTATCAAGACATTTTTCAGGAGAACTTAAGGCCATCTGTCCACCAGCTGAAGCTCAACAGAAGATGGGTGTTGCAACAGGACAATGACCCAAAGCATAGAAGTAAATCAACAACAGAATGGCTTAAACAGAAGAAAATACGCCTTCACATACTTTTATATAACTGTATACAAGCTGGGGTATGGAGCACAAAGAATGGGTATCATACAGTTTGACACAGAGAAGCCCTCTTTTGTAAAGCTGGCCATATACCTTACTTTACAACCAGCCATGATTAAAGCCCGATGATCGAAACATGTTGGCTCTTTTGACTGTTGTTCACCTGCAATAATAAAACAATGTTTTAGCCGACTTCCATGGCACCAACCTTACTCTTTTTTTTGCATGGATTATACATGGAAGTTTGCAGAGATTTCCCAGGCTGAGTGTTGTGTTTTTGAGGCTCACCAGGCATTACACAGGAGGTAGTAGCTCAGATGCACCTGTTCCATACTTTACAAGTTGATTGTAAATATTACCACCAGTCATGTACTGCATGAGCAGCTTGGAAAGATGCAGTAGTGGCAAGCTCGTAGCCCAGGGCTTCCAGGTATGGGGGAGCCTATGTGACAGTGTCTGGACCTGAGTGGGTAACCACTGGACCCAAAAACAGTCACTTGTGGAAGTGTCAAGATGTAATTTCCCTTTTCAAAATCTGATATCATGTTAAATTGGGGCATAGATAGGCACTGATTCTGCGGCTGCAAGGCAGTAAGGGAGTGAGGCTGGGTAAGAATGCATCCCTAAGGGGTTTGGGCTATGTGCAAACACTGTCACTTCGCCCTAAATTAGCAAACGCCAGGCTCCTGCTGACTCATCCTATAGATTTATGTCCATATCAGGGTACAGACTTTTAGTGAGAGAGTAGGGATGAGCTAAATGCTCTGTCTGAATGTAAGTTCAAACTGAACACTTGCTGTTTGGATGTTCATCTGAACTTAGGGCGTTCAGGGTGGACGAATGTGACAGCTTCAGGCTGTCAGTGGTTGCTAAGGAACTAGCGGATGCTTGCTCCAGCCACATCCTCATCAACTACTGATGTTGGCCGAATGGCCAGTCACATAAGCAAAGGGGCAGGGATAGGAGATTACATCACTGCTTAAATATGGCCAAATGGAAATTACCACTATCTCTGCCCCTTCCCTCATATTGTCAATGACAGCTCCGGAAAGGGGGGGACCTTTCCATCGCAGAATGATGTCATTGATGAAGGATGTACATTGTGGGCCTTTTTTTATTAAAGAACATGTCAAAAACTTTGTGTTTTTATTTACACTTTATATGTTTTCTTGTGAATGAGTAGTAGTATCCCCTGTTCATTCATATGGGGAGGGTTGTTTATGGATGCCCCATTATTGTTAAAGGAGGCATCCAGATTCCGATGCCCCCTTTCTGGTAACCCCCACAACCACGGGGCCGAGGTTGTGGGGAAAAGGCCATTGTTCTTATCAACAAGGTGCTTTGCTGGGGAGGAGGAGTCCCTCCTGAAAAGGTACCCCCCTCATGTTAAGGGCATGTGGCCTAGTATGGTTCAGGTTGGGGAATACAGACTCACACATTTTCCTGACTCACTCACTCTTTTCCTGACCTGCATTATCCGATAGTGTTCTGTTATGGATTCTTGCAAGGGACCTTACACTTTTATTTTTTCTTGATTTGTATCTGAAGTTCCTTCAGGTCTTGTATAGAATTTCTTTTTCATCACATAACAAGTAACAAGTTCTCTTTATTAAGATATGCAGGGTCTAAGAGACCCTGCATGTCTCTTTTGGACGCCACTGAATGTTTTGCAATGCAGATTCCTTCCCTGCTAAGGTAGCTGGGGACACCTAGATGCTGACCCTGAAGCCACGTCACTGACATTGCTTTCCAGGTCACAGCAAGAAGGGGAGGAGAGCGGATGTGTGTCAGCTCTTTTTCTTCCCCCGCAGCCGCCGGCACCTGCCATGTCGGTCCCGGGGCCGCAGATGGGCAAGCGGAGCCCCGTAAGCATGGGGGGGGTGCATGTGGGGGGGTCACTGGTACTGGGGGCTTATGAGAGCAGCACAGCCGTCGGTTTCACACACAATCCCGGTGGCTGCGGCCACTGTATGGTGTGTGATACCCCAAGCTGTCATACAGACCTGGCAGTGAAAGGGTTAACAGCTATAGCAAATCTACATCTAGGATAAGGTCTGGTATAGATCAATGAAATACCCGGACTTTTGTTTACTAACAGAACAAAGCGGCTGGGAGTTGTCACTTTGCCAGCAATTTGAATACACTTTTTTCTTTATCAATATCAGTGTAACTGTAGTAGGTTTTATACTGTATATTGCACAGGTGCATCACTCTACAGGCAGGGCCAGGCACCCCCCAGACATGTTATTTAGTGGCATTTTGCATTTTAATGTTTCGCTTACAGCATTACTAAAATCACTGCTCCCAGCCAAACAAAAATGTTGAAAATTTTTTTTTGCATTGGTACATGTCCCCAAGGGCAGTGACCAGCCCCCCATGTTATTTGTTTGACAACCCATTGCCTAATAGCCCAGAAAATTCAGGTCCCATTGACTTAAATAGGATTTGGAATCGGCACCCGAAATTTGCCCAACCCTGGTATATTTGTCTCATCGCTGGAGCTGTAGGAAGTGTCAATTGGCTATGAATTGAATATGCTTCATTGATCTGGATATCGGTTTGACCAATTGAGAATTCAAATTCAAAACCTATTTCAAGCCGACAGGGCGTAATGGCTTTATTCCTGTGGATAGTTGCCATCATAAATCATGGCTATAATCCATACCCCGTAGTCAATTTTTGCATTTACGCCGTAATTATACTGACACACAGGATTTCATCCAACAGGCCTCTATACTTAGACAGAGGTTTCTTGATAAGGGCTACATGCAGGTTGATATACAATAGACTCTGAATTACATAAAATAAGCAATATGGATAGAAGCTCTCTCATGCAGGCTAAATCTTATCAGAATAATGATGATACCTTTAAATGGTATATGTTTACCACATTTTCCACCCAACATAGACAGATTAAACAGATTCTAGATAAACATTGGAGTGTTATTAAAAATGATCAGATCTCGGGTCCCCTTTTGCCAGATTGGGCCAAGATCATTTATAGAGGTGCTCCATCCCTACAAAGTAAAATTGCCTCTAATATAATAAATCTTCCAGTTAAACCCTCATTTTTTCATAAACTTGTGGGTTATTACCCCTGCAAAAAAAATGCAATGTTTGCCTACATAATACAAGCTGTAAAGTAAAAACAAAACAATTTAAATCTACAGTCACAAATTTTTCACCTGTGCTTCCAAACATATCATATATCTGATTACCTGCCCATGCGGCAAACAATATATAGGCGGAACCATCCGTACATTCTCTGTAAGAGTTAATGAGCATATAGCCAATATTAAAAAGGGAGTAACTAACCATAGTGTCCCTAAACACTATCTTAAATACCACAATTGGGATCCTAGTGGTACCCAACTTTTGATCATTGATCATTTTATACCACCTTGGCGTGGAGGGGCTCATACCAGAGGTGTTTTAAGACTTTAAACATTCTGGATTTACCAATTGCATTCCTACTCCCCATTCAGGATGAGCGTGGAGTGGGATATTAACACTTTTATCAATCAAGCATGATTTTATTTTATAAGAATATTGGATACAGGGGGAGTCTTTTTGATTTAATTATACAGTCCTTTTTGATTTAGTTATATAATTTTTATACAATATATATTTTTATTATTGCCTTGTTTTTATTTTTATTTGATTTCGTTTCGATGATATAATGTAACTGTCCATATATGTTATGTTACGATTGACTTGGATGGGGAGTAGGGATATTATGGGATGCCCATTTGACTTCAGACAACTTCAGGGACAACTTTCCTGTATACAGTCTATATACACTCCTCTGCTCCTCCAGCACACTTGCTTGCAGAACTCCAGTGGCACACTTGACAAAAAGATGATCCTGACACAGCACTCAGTCAGATCTTAGAGCAACAGTCAGTGTCTAGTTTCCATTCCTGTAGCTACTGATCCCAGCACCACCTCTTCAGGCACTACCAGCCCGCTTTACTGCAGCTGCCCCTTTCACTAGCCTTCTTGGCGACAGTCTGCTGATCTGCTCCTGCTGTCCTCTCCTTGCTCCCATGCCTCCAAGAAGGATTTCCCCTGTGTGTTGTAGAAGATCCCTGCAGCACCCGAGCCCCAGGCCCAAGGTCACACCCTCAAACTAGGGGGCACCCTCAAGGGCCACCAACAGCCTCCTCAGCACTTCTTCTTCATCTTCCACCCAACTGACCCTGCTGGCATGCCTTATGAGTATTTATGAGAAGCCTGGCCCCTGTCAGCCCATTTTGCTGGGGATTGGCTGGGGCTCTTTTCAGTAGTTCAAGTAGCTCCTCCTACACCCCACCCTCTACTTCTGGAAGCTTCTCCAAGGTTCCAGAGAGCAGGGGGAGTTACCAGAGGTGCTGCTTGCTGAGTTATCCAGCCTCCCTGAGTCACTCAGCCCTGACTCAGCCAGGCCAAGTTTCCCTACACTAACAACTATGTACACGAGCACCTAGCTAGAGGGTGGGTAATATATATATATATATATATATATATATATATATATATATATATATATATATATATATATATATATATATATATATATTTAATTTAGATAATGTTTATAATTTATTGAGTTGGGGTCTTACAGATGGCACATTGATGTGGCGTATTTGTGGATGCACGGAGCACTGTTTGAAGGCATTTCTGTAAGGATAGAAAAAGCTACACAGTCACCATTGGGACGTTGTATAATTTTTTATGGACTTTTATGCACTTTATTGATCTTTTTTTTTTTTTGCACTTTAACATTACCATGCACTTTATTTGCACTGGCTGCACTTTTTTTGTATTGGTTACACTTTATATGTATTGATTTTACTTTGTATACATCTTTGTACTTTCATAAAGAAAGGGTAAGTGCAGCTTTTATAACAACCAACAGGCTGTGTCATGCCCCTACAGCCTGTGTCTTAGAATAGGAGGGAGGTGAAGCCTCCATCAATCTATATATAATATCCCGCTCCCATTGTGTTTAGCTGTTTAGTGAGCATGAAGAAGGAGGGAGGAAATGGGCTGTTATTTACCACTGTGTATACGCCCACATGTGTGACTCCATAGTCACATGGGCTGCTCAGATGTGATAGGGAGGAAATGCTCAGCATAGAAACTCACTGAAAATTGAGCATGTGCAGAGTACTGTACTGTACTGTACTGGTTTCACTATATAGATGACCTGCTGGACTGGCACATAAAGGGAACTTTTTTCCTTTTTGGAACAACTAAACATCAACCACTATAATTTAAAATTTACATACAGCTATAGTAAGCAACAGGTCTCTTTTCTTGACTTAAACATTTCAATCGGCTCTGATGGATACATCCATATGGACTTGTATCGGAAGCCGAGTGCGGGTAACATGCTCCATGCTAACAGCTCTCACCCCAAATCCCTAGTTTAAAAAATTCCATACGCTCAATACTTAGAAATTGTACATCTGACTTTGATTTTCAGAAACGGGCCAATTTGTTACAACAAATGCTACTAGCTCAGGGATTTTTTACATACTCTTTTAAGACACTCTTGCAATAAAGTCAAAGCTAAACCAAGATACTCTTTACTATATGGAACTACCCCTAGACAGAAAAATCAAACTGTAGGGCTTATCTCTAAATACTCTGCAAATGAACCTCAACTGCAATCATTGATCGCAAGGCACTGACATTTTCTCACTGACGATCATACCATCTCTAAATGTGTAAAACAGGCCCCTGAAATTATTTTTACACGTGCCACATACTTAAGAGATTACCTTACATTGAGTCACTGTGGTAAGAACAGTGGTAAAAAAAATCTATATACAGTGGGGCGGAGAGTATTCAGATCCCCTTAAATTTTTCACTCTTTGTTATATTGCAGCCATTTGCTAAAATCATTTAAGTTCATTTTTTTCCTCATTAATGTACACACAGCACTCCATATTGACAGAAAAACACAGAATTGTTGACATTTTTGCAGATTTATTAAATAAGAAAAACTGAAATATCACATGGTCCTAAGTATTCAGACCCATTGCTGTGACATTCATATATTTAACTCAGGTGCTGTCCATTTCTTCTGATCATCCTTGAGATGGTTCTACACCTTCATTTGAGTCCAGCTGTGTTTAATTATACTGATTGGACTTGATTAGGAAAGCCACACACCTGTATATATAAGACCATACAGCTCACAGTGCATGTCAGAGCAAATGAGAATGATGAAGTCAAAGGAACTGCCTGAAGAGCTCAGAGACAAAATTGTGGCAAGGCACAAATCTGGCCAAGGTTACAAAAAAATTTCTGCTGCACTTACGCTTCCTAAGAGCACAGTGGCCTCCATAATCCTTAAATGGAAGATGTTTGAGACGACCAGAACCCTTCCTAGAGCTGGCCGTCCGGCCAAACTGAGCTATCGGGGGAAAAGAGCCTTGGTGAGAGAGGTAAAGAAGAACCCAAAAATCACTGTGGCTGAGCTCCAGAGATGTAGTCGGGAGATGGGAGAAAGTTGTAGAAAGTCAACCATCACTGCAGCCCTCCACCAGTCGGGGCTTTATGGCAGAGTGGCCCGATGGAAGCCTCTCCTCAGTGCAAGACACATAAAAGCTTGCATGGAGTTCGCTAAAATAACACCTGAATGACTCCAAGATGGTGAGAAATAAGATTCTCTGGTCTGATGAGACCAAGATAGAACTTTTTGGCCTTAATTCTAAGCGGTATGTGTGGAGAAAACCAGGCACTGCTCATCACCTGTCCAATACAGTCCCAACAGGGAAGCATGGTGGTGGCAGCATCATGCTGTGGGGTTGTTTTTCAGCTGCAGGGACAGGATGACTGGTTGCAATCGAGGGAAAGATGAATGCAGCCAAGTACAGGGATATCCTGGATGAAAACCTTCCCCAGAGTGCTCAGGACCTCAGACTGGGTCGAAGGTTTACCTTCCAACAAGACAATGACCCTAAGCACATAGCTAAAATAAAATAAAATAATGAAGGAGTGGTTTCACAACAACTCCATGACTGTTCTTGAATGGCCCAGCCAGAGCCCTGACTTAAACCCAATTGAGCATCTCTGGAGAGACCTTAAAATGGCTGTCCACCAACGTTTACCATCCAACCTGACAGAAATGGAGAGGATCTGCAAGGAGGAATGGCAGAGGATCCCCAAATCCAGGTGTGAAAAACTTGTTGCATCTTTCCCAAAAAGACTCATGGCTGTATTAGATCAAAAGGGTGCTTCTACTAAATACTGACCAAAGGGTCTGAATACTTAGGACCATGTGATATTTCAGTTTTTCTTTTTTAATAAATCTGCAAAAATGTCAACAATTCTGTGTTTTTCTGTCAATATGGGGTGCTGTGTGTACATTAATGAGGAAAAAAATGAACTTAAATGATTTTAGCAAATGGCTGCAATATAACAAGGAGTGAAAAATTTAAGGGGTCTGAATACTTTCCATCCCCACTGTAAATAAAAAAGTCCATAAATAAAGTGAGTCCCATACACCACTCAATTTTTGTGCAACCTCCTATTGCAATTATGTCAAACTTTGGACACCGCAAGGAAGTTCCAGTTTCCACACCATGCACACCAGAATGCCCTTCACCCCACCTTATGGGTATCTGCTCACCTTAATTGTTAGACCCCCACTATTAAAAGAAGGCCAACTGCACCTTATTTACTTGTGTACAAACGTGACTCCTCTACAGTCTTCCTCCATCCTAACAGACTGTCTCCCAATGGCAAGCTAATATGTGGGAAGCAGAAAGACACTGATTCTCACAATTGTTATTGAAAATGATAAATAAAACACTCACATTTCACAAGATAAATCTAGGCATGTCACACCCACATTCCAATATATGGCATCTAGACTCCGCTCACTGTTATGATCTCACTGCTAGCCTCACACATTGCGCCGTCAAGGTTTTCTCAAAGGCGACAGCAGGTGACCGGCATCGGGCCATATATAACTGTCAGCCCGATCACCATGGCCACACCACACTGACAAGCCGCCATGTTGCCGAAGAACAAAATATAGAGCACCGAGTCATAAACGGCAAAAGTATAGTGCATGCAACGCTGTATACTGGCCTAGACCACCAAGGCCCGGGCCTAGGGAACCACTTTGCAGGGGGGCAGCACGTAAAAGAGTCCCCGCCGGCTTGCGCTATACTGTTAGTGTGGCACCAGTCCTATGGGGCAGACTGGACTGGGAGGCTAGCACCCCCTCAAATCGGCCTCACTGCTTCCGGTATGCGGGCGGCTGGCATTCCACAACTGTGGGGGGGGGTGAGTTTAGTCAGGCCTAGGGCAGCACAAAACCTAAATACACTACTGAGTGCATGGGGTCTAAACAACACCTGACCACAATACTGCAAGCGGCACTTTCAAGCCATTTAAACTCTAAATACAATGGCTTATAACTAAATCCAGATGTCACAATAATTAACACATAAAAAAAATCAAACATAAGGGAATAAGCAGCGTGCATGTTTAGAGCTGGTCCATCAGACCAGCCCTCCCCACCTGAACAATGTTTAAAACAATTCACATGTATACCACCCACATCCCACAACCCAGGGCAAAATAAATGTACATACATATATCCCCAATACCCCCTTAACAAATCTATATATCAAAAGATTCATATAAAATCTACAGATATAAAAAAAAACTACAATAAAATATAAAATATATGCAAAAGAACCTATGTATAGATAAAAATACCTACTAAAAACATACTGAGAGAGAAGGAAAGGTAGATAAACATCAGGCATTACTTATAAAGCAGCAAATCAAACTTGATATTCAGCCCCCCCCCCCCCCCCCGGGGGCAATGCTTTAGTTCTATGAATCTACCATGATTCTTTTTGGCTAAGTTGCCTGGTAAAAGCCCCCCTCATCAATGCTTATTCATTTTTTCTAATCCCCAAAAAGCCACAATTATGCCCTAATTTAAAATGCTTAAAAACACTATGGGGGTTATTTACTAACTTTGCACTGCAAGTGCACTTGAAAGTGCACTGAAAGTTAGCAAATCTTAATAGACCCTCTTACGTTCAGAGGTGGGAGGAGGACCTGGGACGAACTTTAGAAGACACGGACTGGTCTAACATATGGCTCACATCTAAGTCATCTTCACCCAACATCTTAGCACTGGAGACAAATTATAAAGTCCTAACTCGCTGGTACCTTGTACCCGCTAGAGTGGCAAAATATTCACCTAATACCTCAGCTCTTTGTTTTCGAGGATGCCCAGAAATAGGCACACATTTACACATATGGTGGACGTGCCCAGTAATCCAAACCTTCTGGAAGGAAGTCTTTGTGATTGCATCTAAAATATTTAAATAAATAATACAACCAGATCCATATTTAACTTTACTTAATCTAAAACCGGAATGGTTAACACTCTCTCAATTCAAACTTATGATCCAACTAATAACGGCTGCAAAACAAACAGTGGCCAAGGCATGGAAATCTCCTACATTGGTACTAGCAGAAACAATTCACAGAATGAATAATACAATGTCCCATGCTAAGATGGTAGCCATCGATCAAAATCAAATTCCAAAATTTGAAAAACTTTGGCACCCTTGGATAAAACAACAGTTCCTGTCAAATTTCAATGACTATGTCCTGTTGCCATGGTAACAGATTAAATGACTTACAGAGACACCCATTCTAAGGCTTCAAAGAGAACTAAAAAGAATAATAAACTGACGAGCGGGACAACCTTGTGGACCATACCTCTACCTTTCAACCCTTTTTCTTCTTTCTCTTTCCTTTTCTCCACCTTACGATTAAAGCTCATTATCAGAATTTATTTGACCTATATACACTCTACTTGTAAACAATATGTATAGTAGGTATAAATCATTTAAACACCTACAAAAGTAACTAAGGAAATGATATATATCTTTAATTTAGGTTTACGTGAACCCAATGTTTAATATTTGAAATTTCATGATATTTACCTATATAAACCCTACTGTAAAACAATGAGCTTACTTTATAGATCCTTGTAAACTTACTTTATGTATCTTTATAACATTGTATACTCAATAAACTTCTTTTGACAAGGAAAGTGCACTGAAAGTGCACTTAGAAGTGCAGTCACTATAGATCCGAGGGGACATGCAAGGAAAATAAAAAACAGCATTTTAGCTTGCACATGATTGGATGATAAAATCAGCAGAGCTTCCACTCATTTCAGATCTTCCCCTTAGATTCAGAGCGACTGCACTTCCAAGTGCACTTTCAGTGCACTTTCAAGTGCACTTGGGGTGCAAAGTGGATTTGCCATTTCGTAAATAACCCGCTATGTTTCTCATAGCCTTTCTTGATATTTTTCACGTTCACAAATCCTTGTGGCTAAGCTTCCCGATGTTCGACCTACGTATTGCAATCCACAGTTACATTCGATCATATATACCACTCCTTCAGAGGCACAACAAATGAAGTCTTTAATTTCAATCGTTTCTCCTGTGGTTCTTACTTTAAAGCTTTTTCTTCTTCTAGGAATAACTTTTGACGCCCTACATACGTAACATTTTACTGCAGGCTGAAAAACCTTCTATGCCAGAGAAATTAAAGGAAACCGGTTTGGGAGGATCTAACACAGATCTAACCACTTTATTCCTCAGAGACGGAGCGCTTTTGTATATAAATTTAGTACACTCTGGTAATGTCAGTATTAGCACTCTATCCCTCCTCAGGGCCATCTGTGCCCCCGCCAGTGTATACACTCAACCAGCAATTTAGATCCCCTGAGTGTATACCTAGGTAGGTCAAACAGGCTTCAGATTGCTGCTGCATCGCCAACCAGAAACAGTAGATCCATCTCAGTGCAACTCAAAGAAGGAAAAGACCATGGAGAACATCATAGCGTAACTATTTTATTATTAAAAGGCAAAAAAAAAATAATATGTCTATTCTCAAAGAGGGTGCCCAATCTCGGCACCAGTAATGCTCTGTCGATTCACTTAAATGGCTGCCGCTGCTCCATACCTACCTGGGGCCCATGTGCGTTCCACTAGGCAGAAGTGACATGGTACAGGAAATCCCCGCCCATACGCATTTCATCAGATCCAGAACATCATCAGGAGGCAGGGATGATGAATGGACATTTTTTTTATCTTTTGGCTTTTAATAATAAAATTGAGTTAAGACGTTAAGATGCTCTATCTCCATGGTCTTTTCCTTCTTTGAGTTACACTGAGGTGTGGATCTACTGTTTCTGGTTGGCGATGCAGCAGTAATCTGAAGCCTGTTTGACCTACGTCAGTATACACTCAGGAGATCTACATTGGCAGGTAATTGCATATCCTGGCGGGGGCACAGATGATGAATTGATGTGGAGTGTTTGTGGATGCACAAAGCACTGTTTAGAGGCATTTCTATAAGGATAATAACAGCTGCACAGTCACCATTGGGACTTTATATACTTAATGATAGACTTTTATGCACTTTATTGATCTATTTTTTGCACTTTATTAAAGCGGAGTTCCACCCAAAAGTGGAACTTCCGCTCATGGGATTTCCCCCCCCCCCCCCGGTGTCACATTTGGCACCTTTCAGGGGGGAGGGGGTGCAGATACCTGTATAATACCGTGTTTCCCCGAAAATAAGACATACCCATAAAATAAGCCGTAGCAGGATTTCTAAGCATTAGCCCAATATAAGCCATACCCCGAAAATAAGACGTAGTGATAGGCGTGGCTATGCGTACCGGCGCAGAGCGGTAAAGAAGACGTATGACATACCTAGTGATACAGTAGTGTTGCGGAGCGGTAAAGAAGTCGGGCAGCCCTTCTCATCTGCCCCATCGTGACAGCTGCTACTGTATCTCGGATGTGACCTGTGACCAGCCTCATCAATAAGGTCTGTTCCGCCTGTCAGGTCTGTGAAAGTGAAAGTAAAAGTCTCCTCAGACTGACGTGAGGAGCAGGACGCTCTGTATTGTGTATCCTCAGGGGAAGAAGTAAAGCTGCTCCCCAGCACTGAGCAGCAACAGTCTGTGGGTCTCTCTCACCCCACACAAACCACCAGGGGATAGGGGAAAAGCTTTAGCAAGCAGTCTGCTACTGAGCCAAGAGACCCCATAGAGAGCATCCCAGCTCCACTTTGCAGTTCTCACTGGATCCCTGATAAATAAGCCAGCCCTTACACATCAGCTTTGCTGGCCTATCTCTGCTTTTCCTGAGTATCTGTACAATTAGACAAGATGAGTGCAAAAAGAAAGAGTTATTCTGTTGAGTACAAGAAAGGAATTGTGGAGGACTCCCAGGGCAAGAATCTTACAGCTTTCTGCAAAGAGAAGAAGTTGGATATCCGAATGGTCCAAAAATGGCAAGCAGACTATGATAACCTCAGTCTACAGGTGGACAAAGGAAATGCTAAGAAGCGCAAGTGTGGTTCAGGTCGGAAACCTTTATTTCCTGAGCTGAAAGACATGATCAGTGAATGGGTTGCTGACAGGAGAGCAAAGGCTTTGGTTGTGCGCAGGGCTGATATTCAAGCATTTGCCCTTGCAATGGCACCACAATTCGACATATCCCCAGAATTCAAAGCATCACAACACTGGCTGGATGGCTTCCTTCAGTGATATGAACTGTCTCTCAGAAAATCAACAACACTGTTTAAGTTGGAAGATGCTGAAGTTATTAAGCGAGCACTTCCATTCAAGTCCTTTGTTGATGGCATCGACTTTTCTAAATACCAACTTTGCAACATGATTGCTATGGATGAAACTGCAGTGTTTATGGGTCAAGGAGCCCAAATGACAATTGAACAGAGGGGTGCCTCCTCAATCTACGTTCCCTCCACTGGTCACGAAAGTTCACGTGTTACCTGTATTTTGGCAATTCGTCTGGATGGAACGAAAGCCACACCTGTTATCATCAGTAAGGGAAAGAAAGATAAGATTGAACGTGTTTCTGGCATTTATGTTCTTGAAAGCGAAAAAGCCTGGTGCACACAAGCAGTTATAAGGAAGTGGCTTGATTTAATGCTGCCACTTGTTTTGCAAGGTGGCCAAAGAGGTCTGCTAGTCTGGGATTCAGCCAGCACTCACTGTGCTAAAGACATGAAGAACTTCCTTGCAGAGAGAAGAATAGATCAAATAATGATTCCTGCTGGAATGACTGCCTATCTGCAGACTCTTGATATTGCAATAAACAAGCCATTCAAAGACCATTTGCGTATGGAAATTAACGACTACATTGAAAATAGAATGACAAGAAATCAGCGTGGAAACTTTGTGAAACCTAGCCTGCAAGAGGTCGTGATTTGGGTGAAGAATTCATGGGATAAAATCACTGACAGTGTTGTTGCCAATGCACTCCGAGCAGGTTACATGGATAAGAGCTGCTCATTTCATGAGAGCTCTATTGCTCGACATGAAAGATTGGGGCCAATGGTTCTAAAGGAAATGGAGTCGCAAGAAATTCAGGATGGAATTCCAAGTTTGGAGAGTTATGACGATGTTCCAGAAGAAGACGACTTAACTATAATTGAATAAATGCTGATTGTTGTACCATACTTAATAAAAATAAGACACCCCCTGAAAATAAGCCATAGTGTGTTTTCTTGAGGAAAAATAAATATAAGACGGTGTCTTATTTTCGGGGAAACACGGTACAGGTATCTGCACCCACTCCCGGCATAGATATCCGCAGAATCTGTGGGTATTTACGCCACTTCCCGTTCCCCCCACCGCTGTCTGCTGGGAAACACACAGGTCCCAGAGACAGCAGGGACCATCCATATTGCGCTGCACGACTCATGCATGCGCAGTAGGGAACCGGGAAGTGAAGCTGCAAGCCTTCACTTCCTGATTCCCATACCGAAGATGGAGGCGGCAGTACCCGAGGACCGAGAGACGGTTTGTCCTCGGGTGCCGACATCGCGCGCGCCCTGGACAGGTGAGTGTCCATGTTTTAAAAGTCAGCAGCTGTAGTATTTGTAGCTGCTGACTTTAAAAAAAAAAATTTCGGTGGAAATCCGCTTTAACATTAACATGTCCTTTATTTGCACTAGTTACACTTTATTCGTATCGGGTTATACTTTATATGTATTGATTTCACTTTGCATACATCTTTCCACTTTCATATAGAAAGGGTAAGCACAGCTTTTATACCAACCAACATATTATATGGTATATGAGTCCATAGACCATTTAAAGCAGTAGCAACGCAGTATTTTGTTTTCTTTGCGTGAGTGATTTATCATATACTTGTGACACAGCCCGTGACTGGCAGAAATCCACCCATACCATGTTATTGCCAAAAAATAATAAACATTTTATTTCAAATATACTGTATATCTGTATGACAATTTAAAACAGTTTATTTATATTAGTTATACATTTTTACTCTGTATTCCAAAGGCTGTTTTTTTTTTAACATATGACCAGCAGCAGATGCCTAGAAGCTCCTCCTGTTTATGTTCCCCTGCAGACAGCCTGGGAAAGAGCTGGGTCATGTGACAGCTGTATATTGATTAGGAAAAAAGGTACTTAGATTTTTTTTAATTAAAACAATTACAGTGTCATCCACATACAGAAAAATATGGGACAATATATATTAAACACTGTGTTTTAAAACAAAAGGACATACTTTAATTCAAAATATGTTCAAACGCTTCTGAAAAAAAGAGGGGAGTGGCCCTCTGTCTATCTAGATGGGACAAGGACAAGGAGGAACGCTGCCTTTTAGTTAAGGGTTACCTGGGAGAGACCTTAGTGACCTTTTTAGCTTATTACGCTCCTAATACAAACCAAATTGCATTTTTTCGCTCTCTACTACAGTCTATAGTTCCTGAGTTTGAAGGGGAAGTTATTCTAGCAGGTTACTCTAATCTAGCCTAATGCCGCGTACACACGGTCGGACTTTCTATCCTACTTGGTCCGGCACACTTTCCGACGGACTTTGTCCGCCAGGTGCGCCGGACTTTAAAACGAACGGACTTGCCCACACACGCCGGGACTTTCCGGCGGGCTAAGTCCGCCCGTCTTTCCGACGGACTTTCGCCGGAGTTCCGGCGGACTTTCCGAATGAATGGACTTGCCCACACACGGACAAGTCCGTTCATTTTGAACGTGACTCAGGTGCGACGGGACTAGAAAAGGATGTCAATCTTGCCGCTTTTATCGGCGAGATTGACACCTTGCGAGCCCCGTCGCGGGGCATACCAGGCCCTTAGGTCTGGTATGGATTATAAAGGGGAACCCCTACGCCGAAAAAACGGTGTGGGGTCCCTCATCAACATGGGGACAAGGTGCTTTGGGGGGGGGGGCCCGGGGCGCCCCCTCCCCCAAAGCACCCACCCCCCATGTTGAGGGCATGCGGCCTGGTACGGTCCAGGAGGGGGGGGGGGCGCTCGCTCGTCCCCACCCCCTTTCCTGACCGGCCAGGCTGCGTGCTCGGATCGGGGTCTGGTATGGATTTTAGGGGGGGCCCCACGCCGTTTTTTCGGCGTAGGGGTTCCCCTTTATAATCCATACCAGACCCAAGGGCCTGGTATGCCCCGCGCTCGCCGCAATAGGAAGATTTGTTTTTCCTATTGCAGCGAGCGCGAGATGCAATACCCTGCCCTCGTGTCGTATTTGGTCTGTCGGACCAGCATACACACGAGCGGGCTTTCCGTCGGACCAGCACACACACGAGCGGACTTTCCGCCCGAAACTGAGTCCGACGGAAAGATTTGAAACTTTCTTCAAATCTAGGTCCGGCGAGCTTTTGGGAAGAAGTCCGCCGGAAAAGTCCGCCGCCGCCCACACACGGGCGGATTGTCCGGCACACTCTGGTCCGCCGGACCAAGTATGCCGGAAAGTCCGACCGTGTGTACGCAGCATTATTCTTTACTTTTACACTGTCCTAAAAAAAAAAATGTTTGGGTCACTTTTATTCCTATTACAAGGAATGTAAACATCCCTTGTGATAGAAAAAAGCATGACATGACCTCTTAAATATGAAATCTGGGGTCAAAAAGACCTCAGATCTCATATTTAGACTAAAATGCAATAATAAAAAAAAAATGTAATTTAAAAAAAAAATAAAAGAAAAAATTCCCCTTTAAGAGCATTGGGCGGGAGTGACGTTTGACTTCGCTTCCGCCCTCCAATGCTATGGAGCCGAGTGGGGGCCACCTTCCCCTCACTCAGCAGCCAGGCATCCAGGGGAGATGATCCGATCGTCTCCGCCGCTACCGGTGGCTCCGGTAAGTGGCGGAGACGACTGGAGCGCGGCGGGAGGGGGACCCCTTTTCCGCCACCGATAAAAGTGATGTTGCAGCGAATCAGCCGCAGAGACCACTTTTATCTGAAAGCGGACCGCCCACTGAAGAAGAGGATACCAGGATTATGACAGCTAGCTGCTGCCATAACAACGATATTCCTCTTCAAAGTGCCAACGTATATCCACGGCGGGCGGACCGTAAATGGTTAATTACCACCCAACCTCGTAAAAACACTTGTAAAATTCTTACAAAACTTTTTGCCTTTCGCTTCAATACCTTTTTGGTGCAGTATATTCAGGGGCAGCCCATGCATTGTGGACGCACGGGTGCCTCCCCCACTAACACTGCCGTTTCCCTCCCTATTCATGCACCCGGCCCCTTTCAGGATGCCGGGCGCATGAATTCCTCATTATGTGCTGGCTGACAGTGCCGTGAGCCCTGCGGCCGCCCCTGACCCTATCTGTAATGCTAGACTATATGCCCTATCTGTAATGCTGGGCTATATATCCTATCTGTAATGCTGAGCTATATACCCTATCTGTAAAGCTAAGCTATATAACCTATCTGTAATGCTGACCTATATACCCTATCTGTAATGCTGACCTAGATACCCTATCTGTAATGTTGAGCTATATACCCTATCTGTATTGCTGAGCTATATACCCTATCTGTATTGCTGAGCTATATACACTATCTGTAATGCTTGGCTATATACCCTATCTGAAATGCTGGGCTATATACCCTATCTGTAATGCTGGGCTATATACCCTATCTGTAATGCTGAGCTATATATCCTATCTGTGATGCTAAGCTTTATACCCTATCTGTAATGCTAAGCTATATACTCTATTTGTAATGCTGACCTATATTCCCTGATCTGTGAGGCTGAGCTATATACTCTGTCCTGTGATGCTGAGTTGTATACTCTGTCCTGTGATTCTGGGGCTGTATACTCTGTCCTGTGATGCTGAGCTATATACTCTGTTCTTTGATACTGAGCTGTATACTCTGTCCTGTGATTCCAGGGCTGTATACTCTATCCTGTGATGCTGAGCTGTATACTCCTGACACTACGAGTGAAAACAAGTGGAATACAGGGGACGGAGTGGGTGGATTCTCTAAAGGGTGGGGCTTATGATAAGCGGGAGGAGTCAAAAAGGAAGGGCAGGGTCTGGCACCCCCATCCTAAAACTTCACCAGCCGCCACTGAGTATATTCATAAGGATCAGTTAGGATTTATTGTAGGGCACCAAACGCTAGATCAGATTCGTAGGTCTATAACTTTGATTTCAGCTCTACGTACAATTGGGATGCTCCTCTCACTCTGGAACTTTTGCTTCTTTCGTTACACCTCAATAAGGCTTTTGATAGCTTGTATTTGTTACTTTAGTGACCTTGGGTTTTGGCCCTACATTTCTTTCCTTACTGAAAACGTTGTATAGCTCCCCGTTAGCCCAGGTTTCATTAGAGGTTACAAATCATCACAATTCCCTATTAGACGTGGCAGGAGACAGGGTTGTCCACTTGCCTTTACGTTTTGCATTAGCAATTGAACCCCTGGCTATGGCTATGGTGATTTGCTCACACCCTAACATTTATGGTATTAATTGTGGACAACAGGAGCATAAATGTGCTTTATATACCGACAATGTCCTTATGTATTTCACCAACCCTCAAGCAACTCTACCTAATTTGTTGTGCCTGCTGGACCATTTTTCACAACTTTCTGGCCTTTCCCTGAATTTTCAAAAAACAACGGTACCTAATGTTTTTTTATCCCCTGCCATGGTACAGGCTTTTCGGGATACTTATAATTTTCAATGGGCACATCACTCCCTTCCATACTTAGGGATTCAATTAACATCCTCCATTGAGACTCTTTATAAGGCAAACTACCCCCATTATTTAGAAAACTTAGGGAGGACCTTCGTCTGAGTGGATTATTCCTTATAATGGTTTGTGGCAGAACCAACTCAGTCAAAATTACGTTCTTACCCAGGATACTTTACTACTTTAGAACTTTGTCGGTGGCAGTCACAAGGGGAAATTTACAGCGTCTACATGCTGAAGTTCAACATTTCGTATTGGGTAACAGGAGACCTCAGATGCAGAAACAGACATTATATACCCCAAAACCTATGGGTGGGCTTGGTCTTCCCAATCTACAGGCATATTTTCAAAATAAAATAAGCCTGTAATTTGTCCAAATTGCCCAGTTAGTCTACACTACTGCTAAAGGCTCTGTTCCCCTTTGGGTCTCTATTGAGGCACTTTATTGCCATCCCTTTGCCATAGGATCATAATTGTGGCTTCCTAGCCGTCTATGCCCTCTTATACTTCATTCCACAGTCTGGGACAGAACACGTCACCGCAACTCTTTATCGTGCCCACATACACCATTATCCCCCATCTTTTGTAACCCAGAGTTTCCACCTGGTCTGGTACCGAGATCATTTCGATGGTGGCTTAATAAGGGGCTATTAAGAACTTGCTGCTATCCTAACGGAGATTAAATATTCTCCTTGCAACACTTTAAGGATACGATGTAAATGCCTTCTAGTGAAATATTCTGATTCAATCAAATCGCATCCTTTGCCAGATCTAAACTCAACTTGATAGTAGGGCCCCTTACACTTACGAACTTCAAAATATCTTGTTAAACAAGGGGTCTTCTGAGGGGGCGTATATCTGTGGTGTATACCTCTCTCACTGAGCCGAACTCAAAACGTACTTATATGAACCAATGGTAAAAAGACCTGAACCTTACATTTGATCTGACTGAGTGGTAGGACATTGCTTATGATTTATCTAAATTCTCAGTCAATATGACTCTAATTGAAGATAATTATAAAACACTTCTGCGCTGGTACCTGGTTTCGATCTGGGTAGCCAAAATACATTCTTCCACATCACCAAACTGTTTTCGATGTTGTGGCCAGTTGGGGACGATGCATCACATTTGGTAGCAATGCCCCCTCGTGACTAGGTTCTGGATCAGGATATTTAATCTTATAAATTCGGTGATAGGGGTGAACATTCGCAAATCCCCAGAAGCAGCCCTTTTTCACAAACTGCCTGGTGAAGTGCCTAGGAAGTCAGTGAAATTGATCACTCATATACTTCATAACAATTCTAAAAAGTTGGATAACATATGGGATCCGTGGATTTGTTATAGCTCAGTTCCCCAATAAACTCCGGGATGACACTCTTCTTCTTCTCTATTTCTTTCTCCCCCTCTCTGCTTTTTCTCTTTCTTTTCCCCCTTTCTCTGTTATCTACATTTAATGTATATTTGGTTGTCTTTAAGGGCTTACAGTTGTATGCCCAAGGATAGACTCAGGGATTAGTGTTGTGGGTCTCCCTGCTACTACTTACCCATTATTTTCCTCCCCCCCTAATCTTTTCCCCCATACCATGCCTTTGTTTCATGCCTCCATCATACATAACTGTATTCCTGGTTACCGATAAGAAATATTTACTCTCTGACCAATTATTGCTCGGGACTACATCTTTTTATTTTTTTTCTTGACAATGAGGGATAGTACATTTAACCTTTGGATATTAACCTGAGACCTTTTTTGCCTGTTGTATGCCTTTTTCTTATGATGTTGCATTTTACTTATCCTTACCTTATTTACCTGTGTCTTGATATGATGACAACCTAAGAATTGGCTTTGTTCCAATGTTATTTCTGTTACCAGATCTCTTAAATACAAACATTGAAATACAAAATATGTCCAAAAACAGTGTAAAGTGTCCAAACATTGCATAAATTGTCTCTTGTTATCCACCAAGTATCTGTGATCTCCCTCAGCAATGTCATATAATGACAATGTTCTTCAAACTAACTCCTCCACCCATATGATCAGAGATACCCACAAAACTGAATTAAAGTGGTTGTAAACCTCAGAAATGAAATATGAACAAAGCACATCCCTCTATAGTGTGTACTCGTCTCAATCCAGAGCACTGCCTTGTTCCTCTGCTATAAGCATGAGTAACTTCTGACAGGATGACACGCGTAACTGCTTGTTGCAAATGCAATAACCCATTTAAAGTTATTTATAAGGCAGTTTACTTATATGTCAATTTTAAGACCACCATTTTTTTTTAAATCCAGGCGGATGCATAAATTAGACCACCTCCAGCATTTCTTCACTTGGTCTGTGCCCCAAAATTGTACAAGTGATAGATTATGCCAATTTCTAAAATGTATGGATAAAACTGTGATGTTTATAATCCCACTTAATATTATAGGAATCTTCACTAATTCTTTTACTCGGCGTGCAAGTGGTGCATCCTATGTATTGGAGCCCATGTGTACATGTCACATATCTGGTGAAACAGGTAATAAATGTATCAATTCTAAATGATTCTCCCATTGAGTTAGATGTATAGATAAACATTCTGTTTTGGTTTCCCCTACTGATTTCACATGCCATGCACCACCCAAAAGCATAAAATCTTTTCCCATCAAATAAAGGTTTTTTTTTTTTTCTTTTTATTGTGATTGTAATTTTGTTACCAAAAGAGAGCATTTACCTGTACATCTGTAAATCCAACTGTATGTCTTCACCTTAAATACTTACAACATACTGTAATTCACACACAGCAAAAACATGCTTACAGGCCTACAGTTACCTTTCTCTAGATTTTAAACTTTCTAAATAGTGGCCTGATATCTGTTGTGCTGTGCACAAGTCTTGTGGAACTGTCTAAGAGCAAGTCTAACAAAAAAGGTTAAGGCGGTTGCTGAGCTTAAAGAGGAAGTAAAGTCTTAATTTTTAATTGTATCTACAGGTAAGTCTATAGTAAGGATTTCCTGTAGGTACTGTGAATATCTCCTAAACTTGCACAGTATAGGAAATATTCAGAGTGCGTGCAGCCGGTGACGTCATTGGCACATGCGCTATGAAAGTCCAGCTTACCGTGCCAGACCTACAGAGCCTGTGCCGTAAACGGCGACTCCCACATGAACCCGGAAGAAACACCTGGGAAGATGACAGCCATCTCAGCAGTGTACGGGCGCCGCTGGAGGGCTTTGTTCTAAAGCAAGTATTTCATTATGAGCTAGTATGGGATGCATACTAGCTCATTATGCCTTTGTCTTACAGGTTTTTTTTTTTCTCTGGGTTTACAACCTCTTTAATTCTTTTAGCACATGGCTATGGATGCCATCTGGAGCAGATGCCACATTTATCTTAAGCCCCATACACATGGGCCAAATGTCGGGAGACACCGACCGGTAGAAAAAAATACAGCCAGCTTCCGTTGGATGAGCATGCTGGAAAAACCAGTAGCTGACTGGCTCCCGATCAGCACTCTCAACCAATGGTGGAGAGCGCTGATTGGAGTCTTCTGGCTGGGAGGGGTGTCAGAACACAACAGCTCAGCGGGGGAGATCGCTGTACTAACTTCAAATTGTTAGTACAGTGGCTCTGACCAGAGCTGTCATAGTGTGTTCTAGGCTTTAAAGTCCAAATTAACTTTCAGTTTAAATTAGTTAAATACATTCCAGGTGCGTAAAAGCAAAAGGTGTGCAAAGTCTTAAAATTTTTTTCTTTAAAAATAAGCCTCAGCCTGAGTAGATGAGGCTGTTTTCTGCTAGCTTGCTGTGGAGTGCTTTGGAGTGCTTGCTGTAGAGAAGGACCATTGCTCTCTGTGAGGAATCTCTTTATGCCCTCTACACACGACCAGTTTTGCCATCGGAATAAACTCCAAAGTTTTCTCCGACGGAACTCCGACAGAATTCCATTCAAGCGGTCTTGCCTACACAAGGTCAAACCAAAGTCCGACCAAAGTCCGACCATCCAGAACACGGTGACCTAGAGCACGTACGACGGGACTAGAAAAGGGATGTTCAATAGCCAGTAGCCAATAGCTTCCGTCTTGTACTTGCTTCAGAGCATGCGTCGTTTTTGGTGCTTCGGAACAGTTTTCCCGATAGGAATTGGTTCCGTCGGAAATATTTAGAACATGTTCCATTTCTAGGTCCGTCAGAATTTTCGAAAAAAAAAGTCCTATGAGGCATACACACGATCGGAATAGACGATGAAAAGCTTCCGTCTGACTTTTTCTGTCGGACATTCCGCTCGTGTGTACGCGGCTTTACAGAGCCAGAGCTCTTCAATCAGCAGGACACAGAGCTATAGGTTTAACTCTGTAAGGGACCTGTCAGACCAATGCAATGTGACCAATGCTTCCACACAAATGGAAGAGAAAGGCTCCTACTCCATAGCATTCAGCCACTCTACTGTGACTGCTTATAAAAAAAAATAACTATAACAGACTTTGAACAACTTATTTTTTATGTACAGGCAGTCCCTGGGTTATAACATCCGACTTACAAACAACTCCTACTTACAAACAGAGGGAGACAACAGGAAGTGAGAGGAAATCTACCCCCAGGAAGGGAAAAATGGGAAAAAAGTGTCTCCACTAATGCTTTATCGCCAATCCTTGTTTCCACAACAACCCAAATTTTTCAAAATCCACTTGTCATAGGGACAGAAAGTGTGGTGAAATCTTCTAAACAGGGGCACAGACAGCTAAACAAATAGGTGTTAACCCTTCCCTATGCTATCCAAAAAACTTAAAAACAGTTTTTTTGGCTCGAGCCACATTTAAAAAATGTACCTTTTCTGACTTACAAACAAATTGAACTTAAGAACAAACCTACAGACCCTATATTGTTTGTAACCCGGGGACTGCTTGTACATGAAATTCATTTAGATCCTTTAAACTGAAGGTTCAATTGGGCTGTCAATTTTTATAGATGTAAACGTATCTCTTTCTGTGCTAAAAAAAAAATTTTGAGTAATTTGAGTCGTTAGCATTCTATTTTTCAGCTTTAACCTTTGCCAACTTGATTCCTTTTTTGCTGTTTTTTTTTTTTTTTTTTTTTTTATCACATTCCTTATATTTAAGAAATAAAGCATCAGTGCCCTCAACCATTAGAATTTTTACACAATCTGCATTTCTACTGTTTTGCATCCAAAACTTCCCTGTTCAGCCATTTACATTTTCTTTTATTCATAGAGACTTTTCTCCATACAGAATGTACTTGCTACAATATTTGTTTAAAGTACTTTTTAAGTACCCTATTTGGCTTCAGTTTTTTTACCTTACCTATACACCTTTCCAGTTTACAAAATTAAATGTGCCTGCCAACTTTAAACCTTTCTGCCTTAAAGTGATTGTAAAGGCAGAAGGTTTTTTATCTTAATGCATTTTATGCATTAAAATAAATAACCTTCTGTGTGCAGCAGCCTCCTCAGCCCCCCCCCCTAATACTTACCTGAGCCCATCTCTATCCAGCAATGTTGCACAAGAGACTCAGACTCTCCTCCTCAATGGCTGAGACAGCAGTAGAGCACCATTGTTGTCAATCAAAGTCAGTGAGCCAATCAGGAGAGAGAGGGGGCAGGGCCTTGCCAGGGCTCCATGTCTAAATGGACACACGGAGCTGAGGCTCAGCTCGGGTGCCCCCATAGCAAACTGCTTGCTGTAAGGGCACTCATCAGGAGGGAGGGACCAGGAGAGCCGAATATGGACCTGAGAAGAGAAGGGTCCAGGCTGCTCTGTGTAAAACAACTGCATAGAGAAGGTAAGTATAACATGTTTGGGTTTTTTTTAAGGAAAAAAAAAGGCCTTGCAATCACTTAAAAGTTCATAGTTCTTGTAATTCTCTTGTCCAAACTGTTATTACATACCAGCTCCAATGTTACAATATTGTTGTTACTGTTGCTCAGTTGTTACTAGATCTGCATGAAATATTAGAAAAGAAAAAATATACAGGCATACCCCACTTTTAAGTACACAATGGGGTTTATTTACTAAAGCTAGAAAGTGCAAAATCTGGCTCACCTCTGCATAGAAACCAATGAGCTTCCAGGTTTTATTACCAAAGCTTAATTGAACAAGCTGGGGTTATAACCTCATTGGTTTCTATGTAGAAGTGAGCCTGATTTTGCACTTTCTAGCTTTAGTAAATAAACCCCATTGTGTACTTAAAAGTGGGGTATGCCTGTAGTAGATTTTTCTCTAATGGTTCCATCACTATTGCATATTTAAAGCCAAATTGTAGCTAAAATAAAACACAATTAAAACAACAATTAACACAAGGGACATGACTTAACCACTTGCCGACCGCCTACCGCATATATACTGCGGCAGAATGGCACGGGCAGGCAAAATCACGTACCCGTACGTGATCTGCCTCCCGCGGGCGGGGGGTCCGATCGGACCCCCCCCCGGTGCCATCGGCGGTCGGCATTTGACTGGGAGCGTCGGGAGGCGAGGGGGAGACCATCCGATCGTGGCCCCCCCCTCGCGATCGCTCCCAGCCAATGGGAATCCTCCTCTGCCTGTGTGTCGTTTCACACAGGCAGAGGATGTGATGTCATCTCTCCTCGGTCTGGCAGTTTCCGTTCCAGCGCCGAGGAGAGATGACAAGTGAGTGCACAACACACACACACACACAGTAGAACATGCCAGGCATACTTTACACCCCGATCCCCCCCCCGATCGCCCCCCGATCCCCCCCCAATCACCCCCCCCCTGTCACAAACTGACATTAGCAGTATTTTTTTTTTTTTTTTCTGATTACTGCATAGTGTCAGTTTGTGACAGTTAGTGTTAGGGCAGTGAGTATTACCCCCCTTTAGGTCTAGGATACCCCCCTAACCCCCCCTAATAAAGTTTTAACCCCTTGATCACCCCCCCCTCACCAGTGTTGCTAAGCGATCATTTTTCTGATCGCTGTATTAGTGTCGCTGGTGACGCTAGTTAGGAACGTAAATATTTAGGTTCGCCGTCAGCATTTTATAGCGACAGGGACCCCCATATACTATCTAATAAATGTTTTAACCCCTTGATTGCCCCCTAGTTAACCCTTTCACCACTGATCACCGTATAACCGTTACGGGTGACGCTGGTTAGTTCGTTTATTTTTTATAGTGTCAGGGCACCCGCCGTTTATTACCGAATAAAGGTTTAGCCCCCTGATCGCCCGGCGGTGATATGCGTCGCCCCAGGCAGCGTCAGATTAGCGCCAGTACCGCGAACACCCACGCACGCAGCATATGCCTCCCTTAGTGGTATAGTATCTGATCGGATCAATATCTGATCCGATCAAATCTATACTAGCGTCCCCAGCAGTTTAGGGTTCTCGAAAACGCAGTGTTAGCGGGATCAGCCCAGATACCTGCTAGCACCTGCGTTTTGCCCCTCCGCCCAGCCCAGCCCACCCAAGTGCAGTATCGATCGATCACTGTCACTTACAAAACACTAAACGCATAACTGCAGCGTTCGCAGAGTCAGGCCTGATCCCTGCGATCGCTAACAGTTTTTTTGGTAGCGTTTTGGTGAACTGGCAAGCACCAGCCCCAGGCAGCGTCAGGTTAGCGCCAGTACCGCTAACACCCACGCACGCACCGTACACCTCCCTTAGTGGTATAGTATCTGATCGGATCAATATCTGATCCGATCAGATCTATAGTAGCGTCCCCAGCAGTTTAGGGTTCCCAAAAACGCAGTGTTAGCGGGATCAGCCCAGATACCTGCTAGCACCTGCGTTTTGCCCCTCCGCCCGGCCCAGCCCACCCAAGTGCAGTATCGATCGATCACTGTCACTTACAAAACACTAAACGCATAACTGCAGCGTTCGCAGAGTCAGGCCTGATCCCTGCGATCGCTAACAGTTTTTTTGGTAGCGTTTTGGTGAACTGGCAAGCACCAGCCCCAGGCAGCGTCAGGTTAGCGCCAGTACCGCTAACACCCACGCACGCACCGTATACCTCCCTTAGTGGTATAGTATCTGATCGGATCAATATCTGATCCGATCAGATCTATACTAGCGTCCCCAGCAGTTTAGGGTTCCCAAAAACGCAGTGTTAGCGGGATCAGCCCAGATACCTGCTAGCACCTGCGTTTTGCCCCTCCGCCCGGCCCAGCCCACCCAAGTGCAGTATCGATCGATCACTGTCACTTACAAAACACTAAACGCATAACTGCAGCGTTCGCAGAGTCAGGCCTGATCCCTGCGATCGCTAACAGTTTTTTTGGTAGCGTTTTGGTGAACTGGCAAGCACCAGCCCCAGGCAGCGTCAGATTAGCGCCAGTACCGCTAACACCCACGCACGCAGCATACGCCTACCTTAGTGGTATAGTATCTGATCGGATCAATATCTGATCCGATTAGATCTATACTAGTGTCCCCAGCAGTTTAGGGTTCCCAAAAACGCAGTGTTAGCGGGATCAGCCCAGATACCTGCTAGCACCTGCGTTTTGTCCCTCCGCCCGGCCCGGCCCAGCCCACCCAAGTGCAGTATCGATCGATCACTGTCACTTACAAAACTCTAAACGCATAACTGCAGCGTTCGCAGAGTCAGGCCGGATCCCTGCGATCGCTAACAGTTTTTTTTGTAGCGTTTTGGTGAACTGGCAAGCGCCAGCGGCCTAGTACACCCCGGTCGTAGTCAAACCAGCACTGCAGTAACACTTGGTGACGTGGCGAGTCACATAAGTGCAGTTGAAGCTGGTGAGGTGGCAAGCACAAGTAGTGTCCCGCTGCCACCAAAAAGACAAACACAGGCCCGTCGTGCCCATAGTGCCCTTCCTGCTGCATTCGCCAATCCTAATTGGGAGCCCACCACTTCTGCAGCGCCTGTACTTCCCCCATTCACATCCCCAACCAAATGCAGTCGGCTGCATGAGAGGCATTTATATGTCCTCCCGAGTACCCCTACCCAACGAACCCCCCAAAAAAGATGTTGTGTCTGCAGCTAGCGCGGATATAGGCGTGACACCCGCTATTATTGTCCCTCCTGTCCTGACAATCCTGGTCTTTGCATTGGTGAATGTTTTGAACGCTACCATGCACTAGTTGAGTATTAGCGTAGGGTACAGCACTGCACAGACTAGGCACACTTTCACAGGGTCTCCCGAGATGCCATCGCATTTTGAGAGACCCGAACCTGGAACCGGTTACAGTTATAAAAGTTAGTTACAAAAAAAAGTGTTAAAAAAAAAAAAACACAAACAAAAATATAAAATAAAAATAGTTGTCGTTTTATTGTTCTCTCTCTCTCTCTATTCTCTCTCTATTGTTCTGCTCTTTTTTACTGTATTCTATTCTGCAATGTTTTATTGTTATTATGTTTTATCATGTTTGATTTTCAGGTATGCAATTTTTTATACCTTACCGTTTACTGTGCTTTATTGTTAACCATTTTTTTGTCTTCAGGTATGCCATTCACGACTTTGAGTGGTTATACCAGAATGATGCCTGCAGGTTTAGGTATCATCTTGGTATCATTCTTTTCAGCCAGCGGTCGGCTTTCATGTAAAAGCAATCCTAGTGGCTAATTAGCCTCTAGACTGCTTTTACAAGCAGTGGGAGGGAATGCCCCCCCCCCCCCCAACATCTTCCGTGTTTTTCTCTGGCTCTCCTGTCTCAACAGGGAACCTGAAAATGCAGCCGGTGATTCAGCCAGCTGACCATAGAGCTGATCAGAGACCAGAGTGGCTCCAAACATCTCTATGACCTAAGAAACCGGAAGCTACGAGCATTTTATGACGTAGATTTCGCCGGATGTAAACAGCGCCATTGGGAAATTGGGAAAGCATTTTATCACACCGATCTTGGTGTGATCAGATGCTTTGAGGGCAGAGGAGAAATCTAGGGTCTAATAGACCCCAATTTTTGCAAAAAAGAGTACCTGTCACTACCTATTGCTATCATAGGGGATATTTACATTCCCTGAGATAACAATAAAAATGATTTAAAAAAAAAAAATGAAAGGAACAGTTTAAAAATAAGATACAAAAATAATAATAATAAAGAAAAAAAAAAAAAAAAAAGCACCCCTGTCCCCCCTGCTCTCGCGCTAAGGTGAACGCAAGCGTTGGTCTGGCGTCAAATGTAAACAGCAATTGCACCATGCATGTGAGGTATCGCCGCGAAGGTCAGATCGAGGGCAGTAAGTTTAGCAGTAGACCTCCTCTGTAAATCTAAAGTGGTAACCTGTAAAGGCTTTTAAAGGCTTTTAAAAATGTATTTAGTTTGTCGCCACTGCACGTTTGTGCGCAATTTTAAAGCATGTCATGTTTGGTATCCATGTACTCGGCCTAAGATCATCTTTTTTATCTCATCAAACATTTGGGCAATATAGTGTGTTTTAGTGCATTAAAATGTAAAAAAGTGTGTTTTTTCCCCAAAAAATGCGTTTGAAAAATCGCTGCGCAAATACTGTGTGAAAAAAAAAAATGAAACACCCACCATTTTAATCTGTAGGGCATTTGCTTTAAAAAAAATATATAATGTTTGGGGGTTCAAAGTAATTTTCTTGCAAAAAAAAATTATTTTTTTATGTAAACAATAAGTGTCAGAAAGGGCTTTGTCTTCAAGTGGTTAGAAGAGTGGGTGATGTGTGACATAAGCTTCTAGATGTTGTGCATAAAATGCCAGGACAGTTCAAAACCCACCCAAATGACCCCATTTTGGAAAGTAGACACCCCAAGCTATTTGCTGAGAGTCATGTTGAGTCCATGGAATAATTTATATTGTGACACAAGTTGCGGGAAAGAGACAATTTTTTATTTTTTTTATTTTTTTTTGCGCAAAGTTGTCACTAAATGATATATTGCTCAAACATGCCATGGGAATATGTGAAATTACACCCCAAAATACATTCTGTTGCTTCTCCTGAGTACGGGGATACCACATGTGTGGGACTTTTTGGGAGCCTAGCCGCGTACGGGACCCCGAAAACCAAGCACCGCCTTCAGGCTTTCTAAGGCCGTAAATTTTTGATTTCACTCTTCACTGCCTATCACAGTTTCGGAGGCCATGGAATGCCCAGGTGGCACAAAACCCCCCCAAATGACCCCATTTTGGAAAGTAGACACCCCAAGCTATTTGATGAGAGGTATAGTGAGTATTTTGCAGACCTCACTTTTTGTCACAAAGTTTTGAAAATTGAAAAAAGAAAAAAAAAATTTTTTTTTCTCGTCTTTCTTTATTTTCAAAAACAAATGAGAGCTGCAAAATACTCACCATGCCTCTCAATAAATATACACTTATTGACATTTTTTTTACCAAAGACATGTGGCCGAATACATTTTGGCCTAAATGTATGACTAAAATTGAGTTTATTGGATTTTTTTTAGAACAAAAAGTAGAAAATATCATTTTTTTTCAAAATTTTCGGTCTTTTTCCGCGTATAGCGCAAAAAATAAAAACGGCAGAGGTGATCAAATACCATCAAAAGAAAGCTCTATTTGTAGGAAGAAAAGGACGCAAATTTCGTTTGGGTAGAGCATTGCATGACCGCGCAATTAGCAGTTAAAGCGACGCAGTGCCGAATTGTAAAAAGTGCTCTGGTCAGGAAGGGGGTAAAACCTTCCGGGGCTGAAGTGGTTAAAGTTAGTAGGATGTGTCCCTTGTGCTGATTCCTCTTCTGTTACCACAAATCCTCATCTGTCCATGCCTCCTAACCACTGCTGCTGTAGCCAACCAGTGCAACAGAGATTAATACAACTAAGTGGCTGTTACTGGCTCTCGTGAAGAAAGCCTGACGATGCCTGCCCTTTCCACCTAGCTGCTACATTCATAGAAGCCATACTACAGCATCTATAAATGAAACAGGATCAATAAAAGGAGGTGGGAGATCTTTTATTCATCTGCCCATCCTCCATTCATAGATCACTTTGTATTCATAGAAGCTGTAGCTGTAGTACAGCTTCAATGAATGACAGAGCTAAGCAGAAAGGTTGGGCATAGCTAGGCTCTATCAGTGAGAGCCAGTGACAGTCCCTTAGTTGTATTGGCCCCCGCATCACCGGAAGATTATGGTGGCAAGAATGGGGATCAGAGCAAAAGGGTCAGGATCCAACGAGGGGGCAAAAGGGGAAGAGGTCTCAGGTTCAACAATTCATTGAAGGTGGGGGGGGGGGGGGGGGCGGGTTCTGTTCAATGATAACACAGTGCAGTGCTGGCTAAAGTTAGCCTTAGGGAGGGAAATTTCTGGTTGCCCAGATCACCACTGCTGTTCAGAACAGCACACACAGGGGAGATTTACTAAAACTGGATTAGAGAGAATCTGGCACAGTTATGCATACTAACTACTAGGTGTTTTTGTCAAAGTTTCATTGAACAAGCTGAATTTAGAAGCTGATTGGTTATCATGAACAGATGCACCAGAGCTGCAGCAGGGAGCTTAGTGCTGGAGTGGTCACTGCTCTCCTCTTGCAATGAGCCGGCACTACTAGAAGACATACATTTATACTTCTCTCTCTCTCAGACAGAGTCATCTCCACCTGACAGATGATTTCTAGTTCCAGACTCTGACATGATGTCATTCAGAGGCTGGGACAGAAAGAGAAAGTGGCGCCATGAAGGAGCGTGTACGTTGGTTGGATTAGGTATGTGAGCAATACGTGCACGCCTATAAGTGATGTCACCACTCACTACCAGCCATCCTCTTCCCCTGAAGCCCCCTCTACATAGTCTAGCCCCCCTTCAATCCATCATGAATGCTGCTGCCAGACTCATCCACCTTACCAATCGCTCTGTGTCTGCTACTCCTCTCTGTCAATCCCTCCACTGGCTTCTGCTCACATAACAAATTCAATTCAAAATACTATTGTCCTCTTATGATATTCAGCGTTCTGGAGTATCTGTCAGCCCAGCAGAAAACTTTAAAAGGGCAACCCCTAGACTGTTTACAGAGCCAGAAGAGTGAATGTCACTTTTCGACTGGCTGCTGCTACACTAGTGGGAAAAGAACCTGGGAAAAACAAGCATCCCCATTCGGGGGGTGCTACACTTACCTTTCCTTACCTTTTAGCAAACTGAAAATCTAGTTTTATAACCCTAAATGACACAAAACCCTTTTACACAGTGGCACAAAACACTTTTCACACAGTTGCCTGCTAAGCAAATAATGGTTATTTCCTATGTAATTGCTAACTGGCTAATTTTGCAACAATTGCAGTTGTGCAGTGTTAATGTTAATGACAAGCCCATCAGTGACAATTGCTCTGCATTCGCCTCTATGGCTTATCTTATCAGATTGATGAAGGAGAGCAAAATGTAGCATGGCAAGATAATGAGGTAACACTAGTCTGACCTGTAGCTGAAAAAAATGTGCTTATTAGCAACAAATTGTCAGTGACTAAAGTGATTATGTTGTTAGCTGCAAATGTCTGTTAGTCATTGGCATTAGCGGTTTGTAGCTGCAACAATTAATTCCTAGAAAATTGGCCTCCTGACATAGCCCTATCACTAAAGAACACTGTGTGGACCCAGGACAACGTTTTTTTTTTAAACTGACAATTTTTATTAATTTCCAACAAAAAGGACAAAAACATACAAAAGGATATACATGACAAAAGCCAATAAGCGCCCGTAGGCAATACCATCATGAAAAGAAAAAATAATAATAAAAATAGGAAAAATTGAAATAGGACATGTAAATGGTAGATATCAACTTCAGATTCATTGTTCTCAGTCACCGTTACATAATGACTACAATGGCACAACTGTCTAATGGTATACACTCTAATGCCCCGTACACACGGTCGGATTTTCCGATGGACAATGTCCGATCGGAGCGTGTTGTCGGAAATTCCGGCCGTGTGTGGGCGCCATCGGACATTTTCCATCGGATTTTCCGACACACAAAGTTGGACAGCAGGAGATAAAATTTTCCGACAACAAAATCCGATCGCGTCAATTCCGACCGTGTGTGGCCTGTTCCGACGCACAAAGTGCCACGCATGCTCAGAAGAAATTCCGACACGGGACAGCTCGTTCTGGTAAACATAGCGTTCGCAATGGATACAGAACTTTCGTCACGCTGCAATGTTCAAAATGGTTTAATACAGCGCACTCTCTTCTTCTTTATAATGTGACAAGAATTAAGTAGTTGTGATGCTCATATTCACACACACTTCTCACAAACTCATTTCGTTACTATTTATCAGGATTCCCTCAATATATTTTGATTTCTCACATCTGACAACATATTTTTTTTTTTTGTTTGACTTTAATGTAGATTCTTTTTTTGTGTTTCTCTTTTTTAATTTTTTTCTTTGGTGATTTTGATTTGTACTCCCAGAAATGTTTGTGTGTTTTTTGTGACAAGTTCCCACAACACCATTGATATGTTGTTCTATTTAATCTGTAGGAGATTGTTTGGTGTTGTTGTCCCTTGTTAATTTCACATTTTATGTTTTTAGAAATGTACCTGAATCGTCACCAACAAACTGTCCTTTTTGGATGAAAACACACACAGGAGAGTAGAATTTACCGAAAAAATTTTATTTAGGGCTCACAACTATAAAAAAACAAAGAGGGAGGCAGCGCTGGAGAAACTGCAGAAGTGGGCGAAGCCTTGGACCCCCAGGGCAGACATCAATTATTTAAAAGCAAAATTGGTGGCCTGAGGAGTCCATATCTAAGGGAGGGCAGTCTGGTCCAGAAGTCCCAGAGATCCGGAAAGCAGCAGCTGACATCTATGTCCCCAGGCTGTGGTCATACGAGAGACTGCAGCTTTTGTCAGACCAGACTGAACCCAGGGCAATCACTCTTTGGTCTTCCTTCCACGCTTCCTTCCAGGCTTTGGCTGTGGTGGTGGAGTTGTGGCAGCAGGAGGAGGAGGAGGAGGATCGTCGATCTCAATGACATCTGTCTTATGTGTCAGTTCCCCACTCTCCCCCTTACGTAGGACTTTATAAATCAGGTCCTCAGAGATCTTGCGTTGGCCCTCCTGCATGTCCAGCAATTTGGTGGCAGCCATGCAGGCAAAGGCCTCTTTAGGACTGGGGAAGTCTCTGAGGGACGCCGAAGCCTCCTGGATCAGCCTGTATGCTGAATCCTGCACAGGACTGGGAGTCATCTTCCTGGCTCGTTTATGTGGCAGGCGGAGGGGAGGAACCTGAGACTCAGTCAGGCTGCGACTGGTCCCAGGCTTCTCTTGGCTGACACTTAGCCCCGCCTCCTCCTGGCTGCCCTTAATCCCCGCCTCCTCCTGGCTGACACTAATCCCCGCCTCCTCCTGGCTGCCACATTCCACAGCCTCCTCCTGGCTGAGGTCTTCCTGTGTATGAAAAAGGGACATAGTTTTAGTATTTTTTACATCAATCACACACAATTTTCACCTCCTGACTGCTGCAAATTGAATGTTAACAAATATAACAGACTATCATTCTGAGCCCAGCATTTTGCATTCTTGTCCCAATTTTGGGTGCCCACTACTGTCTATTGATATGTAAAACACTTTTTTTAATCAGCAATTAGTGATCAATACTAACATCTAGTAAACATCATTTCTTTATTGCCCAGAAATCTGTAGAAGAATGCTATACCTGACTCCAGCTGGGCTCCTCCACTTCTTCCTGGCTGGAAGGCCCAGGTTGGACATCAGAAGCCTCAGCTGGTATGGAAGGAAGGGTGGAAGGAAGAGTGGAGAGGAATTCCCTGACTTCAGTGTGGTCTGACAGAAATCGCAGTCTCTCATAGTACCACAGCCTGGGGACATAAACGTCATCTGCTGCAGCTCCGGACCTCTGGGAATCTGTGACCTTCTTGCGCTCCCTAAGATATGTGCTCCTCAGGCCACAAATTTTTGCTTTTAAATAAGGGATGGTTGCTGTGGGGACCACCGGCTTCACCAACTCCAGCAGTTTCTCCAGCGCTGCCTTCCTCTTTTGTTTATGGTTATAGTGGGGGTGTCTCACTTGCCACAGACAGGGCAGCTCCCTGTACTTGTCAATGAACAGGGGCAGGAAATTGTGGTCGTTGAACCCATCCATTTTCTCTGCAAGACACAACACAAGACAAACCCTAATGTCAGGCCAAACTCCCCTAATCTTGTTACAATATAGGCTTCCATTTCGAAGCAGTATAGGCGCAAGTTTGGATCCTACCTTCGTTAGCATGATCGGCGTCTCCGGTGCTCCTTCCTCCGCTCACAGATCGTACGTAAGACGCGCGCGTTACAATTTATACACATTGCGCATGCGTATAACTCCGCCCGCACCTGACGTTCTTTCTAGTATATTCCCCGCCCCTTTTCGTTTGGCGCAGTGGGGGAAGAGCACATGGCGAATAGACAGCAGGATCGTGCTAATTACAGCAACGAGGAGGAGGAGGAGGAGGAAAGGCCGGATCCTGAAACGTCCCGATCCAGAAGGAGATTAAAGGACTCAAATATGTCCTTTGGGGAGATGTTGGAGATGGTGGACATCCTGAAGAAGGCCAACTATGATGGAAAGTATGGGCCTTACCCCAACCACAATGTCCGAAAGGCCAAGATCATGGCGAAAGTGGTCAGGAGTCTGCACCGGAAATTCGGGGTACGACGATCGAAAGATCAGCTCAGGAAGCAGTGGTCGGACCTCAAATTACGAGAACATGAGCAGTACAGAAAGATCCGGAGAGTGCTGCAAAAAAGTAAGTATTTGTGCTGTGTTACTATTCTTTTTGTGTTTATTACGTTCGTGCTGCTCCATGTGCTTTTAGGAACTGTTGTACAGTTTAAAATGGCAACTTTCATGTTCATGGGCACATTATTCGTTCGGATCACACATTTTTATTTCGGACGATAAAATACCATTGTTTAGGCCATATGCATTTGGCCACCATTTTGACGCCCTATACTTGTCTTCAAAGAATTGGGTTGTGCTCCAGTGTATACTATAGGGGGGTCTCCATCTATGAAGCTTGTACAAAACAGGTAAAGTATTGCAGCTTGACAAAGGACACTCAAAATTCTACATCTTGGAACTCTGCTAAAATAGATCATTGTACCGCACTTCCAAGCAATGTTTCATCTTTCTAGTTCTGCCATCAAATATCTGTGTGCTAATTATACCATTTTTGTTTTACATAGGGGAGAAAAGACTCGGAGGACACCCCTCATCCGAGGAGACCAGAGCCCCCCCCCCCCCCCTCTGGAAGAAGGGCAAATCCCCCCAACACAAGATGAGCAGGAGGAGGAAGACGTGGTGGAACTAGTCACCACAACAAGTGAGTGTTTGCGACCACAGGCTCAGATAAGAGATGGATGGTGGCATTTTTTTGGAAACCTAATTTATTTTGGGGTTCCTCTCTTTTTAGGTGATCGTGAGGTTGTGGAAGTGCCCAGATCCTGATCGGGGAGATCATGGGGTGTAATTTACAATTGGAAAACATCAAGCAAAACATCAATGATGTTATTCCAAAATATAAAAACATCATTGATGTTTTGGGGCGAGTTTAAAACCCCTCCAAATCACTTTCTTCTTTTGTGTACTACAATGTGCGAAATGTTTTTGTGATTTTTCCCAAAGCCAAATTTGGAGGATGCACACAGTGTGTCAACATGTGCTATCTGCCATCACGGGAGATCAATGGACACGTTTTGGGGGTGCAACACCTTCCTCGATAATAAAGTAGCGGTGAGGAAGGGCTTTCTCCCCCAAAACACGTCCCTTGATCCCCCGTGATGGCAGATAGCACATGTTGACATTGTGAAATTTGTGTGCATCTTCCAAATTTGGCTTTTCCAGGGGTGATTTCCCCCCATCTGAACGCAATATCAAACACAGTTCCTAAATACTCATGTCTGATATTGCCTTCAAGTTCTACCAAATGTGAACTTTGTAAGATCAAGATTTGTGTCTTTCTTGTGGGTTTTACACAGGCCTGTTTTCTATAAAATGCACATTTTGATTTTGGATAATGACACCACAAAAATTGTTATACAACAAACATGTTGGTTTGTCAGAAAAACCTTTGGTAAATGCACATGTGATTGTGCAGGTATTAAAAAGATTGTTCATCAAGAATGTGTGGATTATTGTCTCAACGCTACAACACTTTTGGGGTGATGTAATTGTTGTTTTATGAGAAAATGGGGGTAATTTCCTAAGGCAAATCCTCTTTGCACTACAAGTGCAGTTTCAGTGCAGTTGCAAGCGCACTTGTAGTGAAAAGTGTCTTTGCATTTAGTAAATAACAGCCAACAGTGCTTTGTAAGGTTACACAATCACAACATTTCCTGGACTCCACACATTTCTGTCAGGGTCAGCTAAAACAAACACAAGCAGTAAATGTCCACAAAGAAGAGCCTGGGGGGAGATGCCTGTCGAGAACTTGAGGTCCTGCAGACTTCTCCCTGTGGCCAAATACCGCAGGGTAGCGACCAACCTCTGCTCCGGAGTGATGGCTTGCCTCAAGCAGGTATCCTGCCTGCTGATATAGGGGGTCAGCGAAGCCAACAAACGGTGAAACACGGGGTCCGTCATCCTGAGAAAGTTCCTGAAATCATCAGGATTATTCTCACGGATCTCACGGAGCAAAGGCATATGACAGAACTGGACACGCTGAAGCAACCAATTCTTGGTCCATGAACTCCTCCCCACCCTGTTCATGGACTGGACTTGTGTCAAGGTCAGGACCTCAACACCAAGCCCCCGCACAGCATGAACTCTACGAGGAGTACGCATACGAAACATGGCTAGAAAACGGTCGGCTGCTCAGAACAAAGTAACAGAACGCACTGAAGAACAGCAAGGCCTGTGAAGAGCGACCTGAAAACCAGTAACGAACGAACAAGAATACAATGACTACCTAAAGTCACGCGGAACTTGCTGCACGCACTGAAGAGCAGATACAAACCCACAAGCACAAACTGAACGGCAGAAAACGATCTGAAAGCCACAAGTCTGAAAAAGCGCGAATTGTCTCTCACGATTCTCTCACGATTCTCTCACGAAGGAGCCCAAAGGGTGCCGCGCTTGGTTCTGAACCGGCCTTTTCTAGTCTCGTCGTACGTGGTGTACGTGACCGCGTGGTTGTCGATCGGAAATTCCAACAACTTTGTGTGACCGTGTGTAGGCAAAACAAGTTTGAGCCAACATCCGTCGGAAAAAATCCTAGGATTTTGTTGTCGGAATGTCCGAACAAAGTCCGACCGTGTGTACGCCCTATAATAGGAGAGAGCGCTGGAATGGGCATATTGGCAAATAAAAAAAACATAACAAACAAACAAAAAAACTGTCAAGTGAGCCCAACAGAGGCAGAGAAAGAAGAAAGGGAGAAGAGAAAGTAGTAAAGAGCAACCACCCACACCAGGATCCACCTCGGAGACCGGAGTCGTTATCCACACAGGATGTCACCAGATTAGGAAGACTTCATGCTGAATCCCACAATTCCCAAACCCGATTGTGAGCCTCG
Source organism: Lithobates clamitans (assembly GCA_037952925.1). Classification (NCBI taxonomy): domain Eukaryota; kingdom Metazoa; phylum Chordata; class Amphibia; order Anura; family Ranidae; genus Lithobates; species Lithobates clamitans. The sequence goes on from JBBGZY010000101.1 coordinate 5,277,082, forward strand.
AGAGTGTCATTTATTGAAGCGGTCAGGCTTTCCATCTGTTTCACATCTCGGATCCTGGAGTGCAAATCAGCCATAGAAGGAGGGTCCTGCTTTTTCCACCTAAGGGCAATCAAGCACCGTGCAGCAGTTAACACATGTGCATGAAGTTTTCTAGCCGTTTTAGAGAAAGAAGGGGGTGGAAGACCCAAAAGAAAAATTGTAGGATTCAAAGGCACCCAGGAGCCAAAGATGGAATGGATTAGGGAGTTGACCAACCGCCAGTAAGGAGTAATTAAAGGGCATGTTCAGAAGATATGGTACAACGTACCCACAGCAGTATTGCAACACCAGCACTGACAATCGGCAGAGGGATATATGGAATGGAGCAGGTCTGGGGTTTGGTACCAGTGGTAGAGTATCTTATATTGATTCTCTTTGTACAGGGTACAGATAGAGCTCTTAGATGCCTGTGACCAAATTAATTGCCACAAATTCAAGGGTAACTCCTCTCCCAAGACCTGCTCCCACTTAAGCATATAGGCGTGCGGAGGTCCAGCTGGGGAAGGATCTGTGATTAAAAGTTGGTACGTACGCGATATCATACCTCTAGGGGATGGGCCCTCCAAGCAAACTCTCTCTGAATCTGTCAGGGGGGAGAACTGGAGATTTTAACTAAGGACTGAGCAAAATGTCATATTTGCAAGTAGCTATAAAAAGCCTGTCTAGGCAGGTTATAGGTTTCCCGCAAATCCTGAAATGTTCACAACTTTCTAGTTCTAAGATCCACTAACTGACCAAAGTGAAATAGGGTCTTTCCATCCAAGGGTGAGACATCAGCGAGGTCAAGCTGTCCGGGACATTAGGCGTGAACAAAAATGAGGTTGCCAGAGAGGCCGGGAGGTAAGGGGATAAACCAATTTGGCACGGAGCCATAGACTCTGCACGAGTGACATGGGCCCTAACAGTCGTAAATTTTTAAACGGGACTTCGGTGCTCTATAATATGGGTTTCGGGTGGATCGGTGCCAGCCACAGCTTCTCAATTTGTGTCCAACGATTATAGGCATGCAGAGTATACTACGAAGCGAGATTACGCAGTTGAGTCGCTAGATAATATGTAGCTATATTCGGGAACGAAAGGCCGCCTTGGCTACGAGGGGCAAAGAGGATAGACCTAGAAATACGGTGTCTTTTGTAATTTCAAAATTTCAAAAAAAGTTCAACAGGTCCCCCTGGAGGGACTTAAGGTGTGAGGATGGGATAGGGATAGGCAGTGTCTCAAAGAGAAATAGAAGTTTAGGCAAGATTGCCATCTTAATGGTTGCCATGCGACCAAAGAGGGACAACCTCTGAGACCTCCACTTGGCAAGGGATGCTTTAATGGAAGTGTATAATGGGGGAAAGTTAGCCTTATAAAAGGTATTGTAGATAGATGTAAGATTGACGCCTAGGTACTGGGATAGCGTCCGGTTAGGTATATTAAGAGGAAGGGCTTCAGTCTTGGAGGTATTGATTTTGTAACCGGAAAGAAGACTATAGCGATCTAGTTCCATGTGATGGTTTGGAAGAGAGACATGGGGTTGTGTGAGTGTGAGTAATACATCGTCCGAGAAAAAGGAGATCTTAAAATCTCTAATACGGACTGGAATACCATGAATATTGGGGTTTCGCCTTATATGGGCTGTCAGGGGCTCAATACAGAGTGCATAAAGAAGAGGGGAAAGAGGGTGCCCTGCCATGTGCCATTAGAAATGAAAAAGGCAGGAGAGGCATCGAACTGGGTCCTAACTAACGTCAGTGGAGGGGAGTATAGATGAGCAATGGTTTGCAGAAAAGGGCCCCTGATGCCAACACGGCGGAGAGTCGCAAACAAAAATGGCCAGCTGAGCCTATCAAAGGCCTTTTCTGCATCTAAACTTAGGAGTAGTGCCTCAGATTGAGTCCTGTTCACTACATCTATAAGATCAGTAGCTCTCCTGGTATTATCACCAGCTTGGCGAAGGGGGATAAACCCCACCTGGTCTTTATGAATACGTGATGTCAAAAGATTGTTTAGTCTATTTGCTAAAATTTTTGTAAAGATTTTAAGATCCGAATTAAGGAGCGCTATCGGTCTGTAATTTGAGCACAGTGTATGGTCCTTACCCGGCTTAGGGATCATCGTAAGAAAGGAGGTTTGCGTGTCTCTTGGAACAGGAGAAGAAGCTAGGAAAGCGTTAAACAGAGAAGTTATGTAAGGGAGAAGGAGTGGAAGAAAGGTTTTATAATAGAGGTACGGCAGTCTGTCAGGTCCGACCCATTTCAACTTTAACACCCAATAAGCAGTGCTGACATCACTAGGAAGGATGGGGCACTGCAAGAATCACACTGCATATGTATTTGGAGTCTTTATTTTTTTGTTTAAAAGGTGTGAGTAGCTAGGAAAGTGGATGGTGTGGGAGGTAAATAATTTTTTGGATGCTGGAGAAAAACTTTGAATTAAATACTGCAATAATAATGAAATATGTGCTCACAGATATGCATTGTAAGTTCTTAAAATGAAAGTGATCCTAAAGGCTGTAATTTTTTTTTTTTAAATAACAAACATGTTATACTTTTCTGCTTTGTGGTTTTGCAGAGTAGCCCCGATTCTCTTCATTTTGGGTTCCCCACTGGTGGTCCTGGCTCCTCTCCCCTGCCAAGTACCCTAATAGCAAGCCTCTTGTTATGGGGGCACTCGAGCAGGCTCACACCCGAGCCAGGCTCTTGTGAATGGACATTGTCCATTCACACACAGAGCATGGCTTGGCTCTGCTCCCCGCTTTCTTCTCATTGGCACACTGGCTGTGATTGACAGCAGCAGGAGTCAATGTCTGTGTGAGCCAATGATCTTGTGCACATCACTGGATCAAGATAGGGCTCAGTACCCAGAAGGTTTTTGACCTTAATGCATAGAATACATTTTTTTGTATAATCTTTATTTGTGAAAGAAAAGGCATTACATCTCAATGAGCAGTGCCATTGGCATAAGAAGCTAATGTTGCATGAGTCATATATATCAAAGTATAAAACATGTAAAGCATGAACATAGTTAGAATAGGTAGTACAATTGGAAGTATAAAAGGCTTAGCAATCATGTAACAGGACGGTGGCAGGGCACCCTCCCTTACAGGGAGTGAGGGGAACTCCAACTGCCCCGTTTTCTACATTTATTGTCCCATAAAGAGGAGTTGTAATGTGGAAGTGGACTGGTCAGATTTCCAAACCACAAGTAATTATGGTGTACTAAGAAGATTAAGGGCTGGGTCTCCTGGGTGGAGTGCAAGGGGAGGGGGGCAACTATAGGCCTCCAACTGACCTCACCCCACACACCACCCATACCAGGGCCACCCTAGGGCAGAGTGTTTGCTCCATGGTGGAAAAGCTATGCCAACCCCTGGGTGGGCCAGGCCGTCCCATGGTAAAAAAACTCTCCAGCTTGCCGGTCCGGCTGGCACGTCTGCTTACCACCTACTTCCTGAAGTGTAAATAAATGAGCAACCATTGGTCAGGGGACCAGGGTAAGAAGAGATAAAAGTAAGAAAAAATATAGGGAACAAGAAAAGGAAGACAGAATAACTGGAACATACCTGGAATCTCGCGTCCAACACCACCTCTCACGTCCCGCCCTCAGTGCCACAGCAAAATATGATAAGTAGCAGAAAGAAACATATTTTTTCCCCTGCCACAGGTGGCTAAGTTAGGTCTCTGGTCTCACTTTTGAAGTCTGAGGGCGTCGCTTAAGGAATGGCTCTGCCAGTTCCAATAGGGCCACGTCCAAGCTAGAGGACACTTGTCCTGGGTCGGAGACATATGCTATCCAAGCTGACCAAGTGTTGGAGATGTGGTCCCTGGTACCCCTGCAGGTGGCGATCCAGTCCGCTGCTTCCCTTATTTCACTCACCTTACGCCTCCATTCCTACCTGCCCCGGGATTTGTGTTCATTTCCAGTATATGGGGAGCAGCCACTTAGCTGTATTCAATAAATGAGGCAATACACTCTTCCTATATTGTCTAGCATGGGAGGAATGTGCAAAAGGAAATGAACCGGGAGAGAGGGACATCCAGGCCCATGATGTCCTTAATCTGGCACCTAATGTCCTCCCAATAGGGTCTAATCAACGGACAGTCCCATCAGATATGCAAGAGTGTACCCTTGTGACCACAGCCCCTCCAGCACCGGTCTGAAGTGGATGGGTAAATTCGTGCTAAGTCCACTGGTAGGCGGTACCAACGCGTCAGAATCTTATAGTTCGTTTCCAGGGTTTTGGAGTCATGAGAGCTGGATCGGGTAAATTGGTAGAGGTGGGCCAATTGGGTTGGGGTGAAAACAAGCCCCAACTCTCGTTCCCAGGACCTGATGCATGTGGGCTTAGCTGTGGATGTGGCAGAGCCAATCAGATGGTAGAGTTCGGCAACCATATGTGGAATCGGTTCCTTTGCTATAAAGAGGCGTTCAAAGGGCGTAATGGTAGCGATGACCTGTATGGAGCGTCTATGTGTCTCAAAAAAGTGGTGAAGTTGCCTATACCACCAGAAGTCCATAGAGAAACTCCCGTGTCTGTCCCGTAGGGTCTCCAAGGGTAATAATTTACCATTCTGCAGAAGTTTACCACAGCTAGCGTTGCTATCATCCATCCAGGGGCTGAAAAAAGCCACCTGTTCCCCAGGAGGGAACCAAAGAAACACCCCCAGCGGGGTCAATGGGGACACAGGGAGTGCCAGGAGAGACCCAGAGTTTGGATTGAGCGTGGAAGCGCAAGTTAAGTATCCTCTGGAGGACATTTGTTGTATAATACCTCTATACCTCTGAATGTCTGATAGGCCTAGACCTCCTGCGACTCTTGGACGGCTCAGCACTCTAAGTGCAATTCTTGGTCTCTGATTATTCCAGACCAAGCCTGATAGCATGCTGGACGTTTGGGTGAGAAAAACTTTTGGCAAGGGGACAGCTATCATCTGCATGTAAAACAGATTTCGTGGGAGGATATTCATTTTTACAATGTTGATTCGCCTTAACCAGGTGAAGGCTGTCTTAGTCCAGTGAGCTAAATCCTTTTTCACTATTGCCATCAAAGGGGGGGGGGTAATTGGCTGCATATAAGGTGTCAAAGCTATTCTTCAGCTGAATGCCCAAATATTTTAGGGATGACAGGTGAACGGGAAGGCCGCTTGTAACCTGCTAGCCAGGGAGGGTGGCAGCTGAATAGGGAATATCTCAGATTTTGGTTAATACATTTTTAAGTTAGAAAGTTTCCCAAAATGTCGGAGTTCTCGCATCAGGTTAGGCAAGGAGATCAGGGGGTCCGTGAGGTAGAATTGCACATCATCGGCATTCGAAGCTTGTGCTTCGTATTACTAACCATCAGGCCCTTGATATCCACGCTCACCCGCACTGTGCGTAGGAAGGGTTCAAGCACCAGGGCGAAAAAAGAATGGATGAGAGTGGGAAACCCTGTCTCGTGCCATTTCTGATTGAGAATTTGGGGGAGAGGAGTCCATTGACTTTGACCTGAGCACTCGGGTCAGAATACAAGGCCATCCACGTCAGCATATGCATTCGTAGTCCCAGGGTCTCTAACACTGCATGCAGATATGTCCAGTCAATCCAGTCAAATGCTTTTTCCGCATTGGTAGACAGGATCAGGTAGGGTGGGGAGTCTGGGGAGGTACGTGCCCAGTGGATACGTTGCATTGCCCTTATGGAGTTGTCTCTAGCCTCCCGTCCCCGCAATGAACCCTGTCTGGTCAGGGTGAGTAATAAGTGGAACCAGGTTTTTCAGTCTGGTCGCAAGGATTTTCGGTAAAATCTTAATATCCACGTTAAGGAGGGATATAGGTCGGCAGAGGCATCGTTAGGGGGTGGCTATTGGGGCTACAGCCTCAAGCCTGGGGCCAATAGCCCCGAGTCTCTTGTCCCGGTCCAGAATGCAGGGGACAGGGGCGGACTGAGCCATGGTAGCACTGGCTTCCACTCGAGCTCCAGCTCTGCCCCTGCCTGACTCTACTTTTGGTCTTGGCTAAGCGGCTATAGCAACCAGTGCCATCACTGCCCACTGTGCCCACACTGCCCAGCATTCAAAGCGGAGGAGGATTGCACTTCCTCCTCCTCTGCCCTAGTGCTCGTGGGGCCTGGCCTGCGACTTCTGGACTGGAGCGTCCCGCCGCTGGTCCGGTGGCGGCGTGGAGTGCAGAGCAGCAGGGAGGGGGATACCTCGGCAGCCAGGAAGAGCCCAGGAGGGAGGGAGAGAGAAAGAGAGAAGACACCACCACCCTGAGCAGCATCCCCAGCGCCTGCACTCCTCCAATGTCAGTCCTCCTCTCCCAACTCGCTGTGAGTGGAACAGGAAGAAGGCTCCAGAAGGCGGGAATTACAAAGAGGCCTGCCATGCCACATCGATTCCTGCTCTGCGCTCGGGCGGGCGGCTCTCCTCCTCTCCTCTAGCTGCCTCCCACACCAGCACCACGGCTGAGCTGCTGCTGCAGGACCTGGACACATGAAGTCTGTCTCCCCCTGGTCAGGTAGGTCAGTCAGTGTGTGTATGTCAGGTACCAGGTCAGTGTATGTATGTCAGGTAGGTCAGTGTGTGTCAGGTAGGTCAGTGTATGTAGGTCAGTGTGTGTCAGGTATGTCAGTGTATGTAGGTCAGTGTGTGTCAGGTAGGTCAGTGTATGTCAGATAGGTCAGTGTATGTAGGTCAGTGTGTGTCAGGTAGGTCAGTGTGTGTCAGGTAGGTCAGTGTATGTCAGGTAGTTCAGTGTATGTAGGTCAGTGTATGTCAGGTATGTCAGTGTATGTAGGTCAGTGTATATCAGGTAGGTCAGTGTATGTCAGTAAGGTCAGTGTATGTAGGTCAGTGTATATCAGGTAGGTCAGTGTATGTAGGTCAGTGTATGTCAGGTAGGTCAGTGTATGTAGGTCAGTGTGTGTCAGGTAGGTCAGTGTATGTCAGGTATGTAGATCAGTGTATATCAGGTAGGTCAGTGTATGTAGGTCAGTGTGTGTCAGGTATGTCAGTGTATGTAGGTCAGTGTATGTCAGTGTGTGTCAGGTAGGTCAGTGTATGTCAGGTAGGTCAGTGTATGTAGGTCAGTGTATATCAGGTAGGTCAGTGTATGTAGGTCAGTGTATGTAGGTCAGTGTATGTCAGGTAGGTCAGTGTATGTAGGTCAGTGTATATCAGGTAGGTCAGTGTATGTCAGGTAGGTCAGCGTATGTAGGTCAGTGTATATCAGGTAGGTCAGTGTATGTAGGTCAGTGTATGTCAGGTAGGTCAGTGTATGTAGGTCAGTGTATGTCAGGTAGGTCAGTGTATGTAGGTCAGTGTGTGTCAGGTAGGTCAGTGTATGTCAGGTAGCTCAGTGTATGTAGGTCAATGTGTGTCAGGTAGGTCAGTGTGTGTAGGTCAGTGTATATTAGGTAGGTCAGTTTATGTCAGGTAGGTCAGTGTGTGTAGGTCAGTGTATATCAGGTAGGTCAGTGTATGTATGTCGGGTAGGCCAGTGTGTGTCGGGTAGGTCAGTGTATGTAGGTCAGGTAGGTAGGTCAGTTTAGTGGTCAGCATTGATGGGCACTGGTAAGCCAAGCAGCAACCAGCATGTGAGCTTACCCCCTGCCACACAACCACACAACCCCACCGCCCAGCCAAAAAACCCAGCGCCACTAGAGCCCCCCCCCCGTGCCGGCCTTGGACTTCGGGCTGAAGCCCCTGGTCTTTTTGCTACCTAGCAACGCCCCTGTAGGTCGGTAACTTTGGGGCATAGTGGGGTCCTTCCCGTCTTTGGGGATCACTGAGATATGAGCCAACAGTTCCTTCGTGGGGATTGCGGTGCCTACTGCTGTAGAGTTGAAATAACCACACATCAATTCCGACAGCAGGGGTAGGAATAACCTATAAAGGGTAGCATAATAATCACGAAACCCAGAGGCGATTTGAGGGGACCTGACTGAGAGCTCATCAGAGGATAGGCGCAACTTATGTACATACATCAGCGCACGTTTCTTCCTGAGATCTCTTGCCAGCATTCGGCCACATTTATTGCCGTGCTCATAATATTTATGCGACGTGTAATGTAATTGTTTACATGCCTATTGACCCTCCCAGATGATCCCCTTACTCATACCTTCCATGTCATTCTCTTTAAAGTAATGCAGGGGACAGGGGCGGACTGAGCCATGGTAGCGCTGGCTCCTGCTCGAGCTCCAGCTCTGTCCCCGCCTGACTCTACTCTTGGTCTTGGCTAAGCGGCTATAGCAACCAGTGCCATCACTGCCCACTGTGCCCACACTGCCCAGCATTCAAAGCGGAGGAGGATTGCACTTCCTCCTCCTCTGCGCTAGTGCTCGTGGGGCCTGGCCTGCGACTTCTGGACTGGAGCGTCCCACCGCTGGTCCGGTGGCGGCGTGGAGTGCAGACCAGCAGGGAGGGGGATACCATGGCAGCCAGGAAGAGCCCAGGAGGGAGGGAGAGAGAGAGAGAGAAGACACCACCCTGAGCAGCATCCCCAGCGCCTGCACTCCTCCAATCTCAGTCCTCCTCTCCCAACTCGCTGTGAGTGGAACAGGAAGAAGGCTCCAGAAGGCGGGAATTACAAAGGGGCCTGCCGTGCCACATCGATCCCTGCTCTGCGCTCGGGCGGGTGACTCTCCTCCTCTCCTCTAGCTGCCTCCCACACCAGCACCACGGCTGAGCTGCTGCTGCAGGACCTGGACACATGAAGTCTGTTTCCTCCTGGTCAGGTAGGTCAGTCAGTGTGTGTATGTCAGGTACCAGGTCAGTGTATGTATGTCAGGTAGGTCAGTGTGTGTCAGGTAGGTCAGTTTATGTAGGTCAGTGTGTGTCAGGTATGTCAGTGTATGTAGGTCAGTGTGTGTCAGGTAGGTTAGTGTATGTCAGATAGGTCAGTGTATGTAGGTCAGTGTATGTCAGGTAGGTCAGTGTATGTAGGTCAGTGTGTGTCAGGTAGGTCAGTGTATGTCAGGTAGGTCAGTGTATGTAGGTCAGTGTATGTCAGGTATGTCAGTGTATGTAGGTCAGTGTATATCAGGTAGGTCAGTGTATGTCAGGTAGGTCAGTGTATGTAGGTCAGTGTATGTCAGGTAGGTCAGTGTATGTAGGTCAGTGTATATCAGGTAGGTCAGTGTATGTAGGTCAGTGTATGTCAGGTAGGTCAGTGTATGTAGGTCAGTGTGTGTCAGGTAGGTCAGTGTATGTCAGGTATGTAGGTCAGTGTAAATCAGGTAGGTCAGTGTATGTAGGTCAGTGTGTGTCAGGTTTGTCAGTGTATGTAGGTCAGTGTATGTCAGTGTGTGTCAGGTAGGTCAGTGTATGTCAGGTAGGTCAGTGTATGTAGGTCAGTGTATATCAGGTAGGTCAGTGTATGCAGGTCAGTGTATGTCAGGTAGGTCAGTGTATGTAGGTCAGTGTATGTAGGTCAGTGTATGTCAGGTAGGTCAGTGTATGTAGGTCAGTGTATATCAGGTAGGTCAGTGTATGTCAGGTAGGTCAGCGTATGTAGGTCAGTGTATATCAGGTAGGTCAGTGTATGTCAAGTAGGTCAGTGTATGTAGGTCAGTGTATGTTGGGTAGGTCAGTGTGTGTCGGATAGGTCAGTGTATGTAGGTCATTGTGTGTCAGGTAGGTCAGTGTATGTAGGTCAGTGTGTGTCAGGTAGGTCAGTGTATGTAGGTCAGTGTGTGTCAGGTATGTCAGTGTATGTAGGTCAGTGTATGTCAGGTAGGTCAGTGTATGTAGGTCAGTGTATGTCAGGTAGGTCAGTGTGTGTAGGTTAGTGTATGTCAGGTAGGTCAGTGTATGTAGGTCAGTGTGTGTCAGGTAGGTCAGTGTATGTCAGGTAGCTCAGTGTATGTAGGTCAGTGTGTGTCAGGTAGGTCAGTGTGTGTAGGTCAGTGTATATCAGGTAGGTCAGTTTATGTCAGGTAGGTCAGTGTGTGTAGGTCAGTGTATATCAGGTAGGTCAGTGTGTGTCGGGTAGGTCAGTGTATGTAGGTCAGGTAGGTAGGTCAGTTTAGTGGTCAGCATTGATGGGCACTGGTAAGCCAAGCAGCAACCAGCATGTGAGCTTACCCCCTGCCACACAACCACACAACCCCACCGCCCAGCCAAAAAACCCAGCGCCACTAAAGCCCCCCCCCCGTGCCGGCCTTAGACTTCGGGCTTAAGCCCCTGGTCTTTTTGCTACCTAGCAACGCCCCTGTAGGTCTGTAACTTTGGGGCATAGTGGGGTCCTTCCCGTCTTTGGGGATCACTGAGATATGAGCCAACAGTTCCTCCGTGGGGATTGCGGTGCCTACTGCTGTAGAGTTGAAATAACCACACATCGATTCCGACAGCAGGGGTAGGAATAACCTATAAAGTGTAGCATAATAATCACGAAACCCAGAGGCGATTTGAGAGGATCTGACTGAGAGCTCATCAGAGGATAGGCGCAACTTATGTACATACATCAGCGCACGTTTCTTCCTGAGAGCTCTTGCCAGCATTCGGCCACATTTATTGCCGTGCTCATAATATTTATGCGACATGTAATGTAATTGTTTACATGCCTATTGACCCTCCCAGATGATCCCCTTACTCATACCTTCCATGTCATTCTCTTTAAAGTAATGGGCCAGGACATTCGTGACTCCAGAAACCACCGCCACATCGTCCAACAGGGATTCATTCAGTCGCCACGACCAGGCCCTATGGGTACCCATCAGCAAAGCTAGTGTGGCCGTCCCTGGGGCACGATCAGAAATAGTTTTTCCCGATGGATGAAGCCTGCAACAGCTTCAAAGTCAGATGGTCCACACAGAAGATCTGTACGGGTATATACATCATGTACCTTCGAGTAGTAGCTGAAGTCCCTGTCTGAGGGGTGAAGAACTCGCCAGATGTGAGTCTGAAGGTGAGTCTGTAGGCATTTGCGAAAGTGTTTAAGGAAGGTGTGGGAGTGACACCAGTGCAACGTGTCAAGCAGTGGGTCTGGACTAACGTTAAAGTCGCCACCCCATAATCAAAGAGCCCCCTCCGAAGTCCGCTAGGCTATCTAGAGTTTTATCCATAAAGGTAAGCTGGTTGGTATTGGGGGCGTAAATAGTAACAAATGTGAACTTCTGCCCCGCGATAGTCCCCTTTAAGAAGACGTACTGACCCTGAGGGTCCACCCTGTTCCCTGTGACTTGGAAGGGGCAAGACTTGTGTATAGCAATAGCCGTGCCCCTGGATTTTGCGACCAGGTGAGTCGTGTGCTACCATGGCAAGCACGGCATGAGGGTGGAGAAAAAGGCAGTTCCTGTAAAGAGGTAGGAGCAAGAGAAAGGAAATGAGGGGGGAAGAAGAAGAAGCGGTTAGAAACATCAGAACAGACATAAAAAACATAGGATGTCGTTGGAAATAGTACCACATTATGAAATACCTGGGAGGCGGGTGTCCCGGGCACGACTCCACTAGGGAGAAGCTCCCAGACCCCGACCCCATATCCCAAAAGGGAAATATACCTAGTAAGGTACGGCCTACGTGGGGAACAAGGGCCAACATGAGAGTAAAGGTTGTGTGGTTCAGCCCCTGTCCACCACCGCCCCTCTTCTGTTTGTCTGCTGACAAGGGGGAGAACACTTTGGCGTAACTGAGGGGTTCTGTTTTAAGCTAGGGCAGCCACTAAGGGGTGTGATAGACAGGGACCGAACCCCCAGGCCATCTCCAAAAGGCAACAAGGGAGATCATTGACCGTTTAACTTGTAGAATCGTGTGTTCCACTGGGGAGTCACACAAAGGCACACATCTTGGCGGAGTCCATACCGGGTCCCAAGCCAAGGGGCGGCCTCTAAGGGCCTAGACCTCTCTCAGAGAGAAAAAAATAGAAAAATATATGGGGAGAGGAATGCCAGAGAGTGTCCTTTCAGTCCCTTGGAGACGCATGGCCTGGGGGAGAGGCAGAGGGCGGACGTCTGCGGTCTCTCTTGCTACTTCTGCGCTTGTCTGGAAGCCAGGGCTGAGGGAGTTGAACAAGGGGATATTCTTGCAGTCCCCTCCAGTCTGGAAAGTCAACTGGTTATAGCCCCAGCGTGTTCAGGAATTATGGGAGGTCACCTTTGGTACGCAGCGTAACTTGTCTGCCATCTTTGGTCACCTGAAGGTAGAAGGGAAGCCCCAGCGGTAAGGCAAGCCTGCTTTTTGGATAGCCTCTAGCAGGGGGTGGAGTGCTCTGCGCTGCATGAGGGTGGGCCTGGAAATGTCCTTTAGTGTATATTTGTGAAGTTTACAAATGATATCTCTAGAGTTATCCACATCTTGGAAATGAGGCCTGAGGGCCCCGTGGGCATGATCAATCTCAATGGGCGCTGTAGCAGGCAACCGTAGGATTTCCCAGAATATGTCCTCCAAAGTAGGGATAATATCTTTAGGAGCCGTGGCTTCCAGCAGGCCGCGAATGCGGATATTTGCCCAGCAGCTGCGGTCCTCCAACTGACACAATAAAGTCTCAATTTTCTGATCCTGGGTGTTGCATCTGTCCTAGAGCATAGAGATGGCAGGTAGGGCCTCATCAAGTCTCTGTTCCAAGTTTTCCACCCTGACCCCGAATTGAGTGGTATCAGTTTTGAGCCAGACTATGTCCTCTTTAGAGGCCTTCTCAACCCTGGTGGTAAATTTCTCTAGGTCATCCCGAGTGGGTGTCAGGTCACCTGAGACCAGGTGACAGATGCACTCCGTAGGAGTCGGAAGTGCACCGCTGAGATAGTGGACCCTAGGACTGATTGCTGCTGATAGTACCTAGGGAGGTTCAGGAAGCAGGTCTACTGGATCACTAACACAGATCCCAGTGGGAGCTAGAGCATAGATTCCCCAGGGCGCGGAGTCTAAGAGCCAGCAGGTGTTCACCAGAGCCTCTAGTGGTGAGGATGGACTGCGCTGCAGTCTGGCTCCAAGTCGCAGCCCCTAGGGTCTCACAGCTCACGCTCACGGTAGACTACAGGAGAAGGAAGCAGCAGGCTGGAACAACAAGGATAGTAAAGGGATAGGGCAGAGGTCAGGGCGATTAGCAGACAGGAACAACAGGGTACACACCAAAGGTTCAGGGTCACAGGCAAACAAGGATAGTCTGGGACACGCCAAAAGGTCAGGGTCACGAGCAGACAGGAATAGTCGAGAACACACCAAGGTCGGTAACAGAGACAAACGAAGAGCACACAGCAAACAGGAAACCAAACACACAGTGAATACACAATGGTTGATCAGCACCGCTGTCTTGCGGTGCACAGGTTAATATAGGGTTCCCTGATAGGGCCTGGGGTGGAGCCATGCATAGAGGAGAGGTTATAAAAACAGCCAGGTGAGAGTAGCTGGCCTCTTAGTCTGAACACATGAGGAGAGGTAAGCAGACAGAGAAAGATTACTGCATAACCATGACAGTGGGGAGGGACCAGATGTGGCGTTTAATGTCCTTATCCCCTAGGAGGTCTGCCACGTCAGAGCCCCTATCATGTGAGGCCGAGGATCCCAGGGAGACTGGAGGGGCAATGTCACTCACCAACCTTGGAGAGGGGATCTGGGACGGCACAAGTTGCTGGGCAGCGGCTCGCTGTGCAGCCTTTGCATTCTTAGTAGCTTTCGGCGTCTGCGCCATCTTGGAGGCCTCATGTCCCAGTCCGCGGGTCCCGCTAAAGAAAGCAACTAGCTGCTCTTGCTGGGTCCCATCCGTCCTCGACTGCCGGGAGAGATCCCGCCGTCCCTGGGACATATTCTCTGCTTTTTTGGGGGTGATATCTCCCCTTTGTGCTAGTGATATAGCAGCGGTGGATACGGAGCTGAGGAGATGCACGTCCATCAGAAATCACACCAGTGTGAACTAGCACTAAAAGTGTTAAATTCTGATTATATCTTAAGACGTTAAATAAACATTTAATCATCTGTAATTAAGAAAAAAAAATTGGCTCAAGGTCAGCAAGACCTTAACACATTGGAAATATGTACTTGCTCGCATGATGCATCTCACACTACTTTATCCAGTTTTTCACACTCATTTTCCATCTGAATTCACCTGGACTGAATGAATAATTGATATTAAAGGTGTTTTAGCATCAATTATTTTATGCAGCTTTAGTGAATTCTTTTGGGAAATCTATGGGAAAACAGAAACTGGATATTGTCCCCCTGGTAAAATGTGCCATTTCATGTGGTTTAGGAGTTTCAAGGAACAATTTCCCACATACACTGACTAATTACTTGAGCAATAAACAAGGACAACACTGCTTATCATTCATATAGCATGCAGTGTCTTCGCTAATTCCTGCAAATACAAGGCATCCAATGTGTCTGATAAGACGTATGGCATGGTAAAGACTATTCATTCACAAAATCAAGCATTTTCTTGATCTATAGATTTTCTCCTACATGGAGTGATTATTTGGCCAACATTAAAATACAGTCACTTGTATAAGGTAAGTGTAGGAGGTTCTAGTCTTTATCCTCCCCCACATGAAATGAGTATTCACTCAGCACTGGATGAAACTCTTGTCAGTTTTGCATATCAATATGGTTGCAGATAATATCCTGCCTAATAAAGGATATTATTTGTTTTTTAGCTTTGTTGTGATGATTGTGGCTATCTATGTGTATGAGGTGCGCAGCGGTGCTCTCTATGACTAACGGCTCCGTTCTGGAATTTATTTAGTTTACCTTAGCGATGATTTTATACATCCACTTGTTGGATTTTAATTGCATACTTATGCTCTCTAAGTTTTAAAATGCCTGGACAATGAATAGTCAGACTGTCAATTGTATGATTCGATTGGCAGCTAGCGATAAGTGTAACTGTAGCCTGTTGTTAACTTGGTCTGCAGTCTAAGGGAAAATGGCCGCCATAGTTATAACTGTAGCCTATCACTAGTTTTGTCCGCGGTCTAAGGCAAAATGGCCGCCGTAACTATAAATTGTTCATAGAGCATCCGTCCAATCAAAACCCCCTGATGAAGGCACGTGATCCCGGTGCCGAACACGCGTAGGGGAGGGGCCTGGACGGAGCTGTCAGCAGAGAGAGAGAGGGAGAGATTGAGGCACACACCGCACCGCACGCCATACTGTACGATCGGCCTGCTTATGCTTGTGTAGGATGGTGCACTTACGCACCCGCAGCATGTGAGTACCCCCTGCAAGGGGAGAGTTTTTTCACAATAAAAGATCCTTTATTATCATGCAATGTTGCGCTATGGAGTTTCTTTTCTCCTGCATATAAAATCATGACTGGGAGCATTGGAGGTCTACACAGTTGATTCCATTAGAGCACAGGAGTGTCTCCAAAGCGTGTTTGACAGAGTTTAATTACTGTGTCACACGCTGGAAGGTGAGCGCATATGCTTGTGGGGGTCACTGGAGGACACTAAGGCATGTTTTATGATGTTGCACTTTTGGAAGAACAAGACGTATGAACTTCACTGATTATGGACACTAATTTTGGGCACTTTATATATCTTTGGATATACACTGTTTGAACCATAAAGACTTTCATGAGGAATGTTGTTATTTCACTCCTGATTGGACACTTATATTGTGTGTTTGATACAGCACTTTGCACTTTGGATAAATGCACTAACAGTTATTTCTGATCTATTATTGGTCAGCTTAAGCACATTTGTTTATGTATTTGTTTATTTTGGCACTTAGCACTCACTGCTATTATTTATATGGTATTTTTTATCTAGCGCAGACACATTTTTCTTTATACGCCACTCACACGATTATGGAACGTGATTAAGTGTTTGCAGCTGGTTTTTACTCAGGATTGATTTTATTATTTTATTTTATTATTTTATAAGGCATTAACCCGTATGTGGCTCGCAAGGCTTGTTTATAACCCCTAAATTCCATACCAGGCCCTTCAGGTCTGGTATGGATATTAAGGGGAACCCCGCGCCAAAATAAAAAAATGGCGTGGGGGTCCCCCTAAATTCCATACCAGGCCCTTCAGGTCTGGTATGGATATTAAGGGGAACCCCGTGCCAAAATTAAAAAAAAAATGGTGTGGGGTCCCCCAAAAATCCATACCAGACCCTTATCTGAGCACGCAACCTGGCAGGCCTTGGAAAAGAGAGGTGGACGACAGAGTGCCCCCCCTCCTGAACTGTACCAGGCCACAGGCCCTCAACATTGGGAGGGTGCTTTGAGGTAGCCCCCCAAAGCACCTTGTCCCCATGTTGATGGGGAAAAGAGCCTTATCCCCACAACCCTTGCCCAGTGGTTGTGGGGGTCTGCGGGCGGGGGGCTTATCGGAATCTGGAAGCCCCCTTTAACAAGGGGACTCCCAGATCCCGGCCCCCCGTGTGAATTGGTAATGGGGTACAAATGTACCCCTACCATTTCACAAAAAAAGTGTCAAAAAGGTTAAAAAACACAAAAGACTGTTTTTGACAAGTCCTTTATTAATTTCTTCTTCATTCAGCTTCTTCTTCCATCTTCTTTCTTCTGGTGTTTCTTCAGTGTTATTCTTATTCCTCTATCTTCTTCTTCATCTTTTTCTTCTCCATCTTCTTTTTCCTCCGCTCTTCTCGTCCCGCATCTTCCTCCAGGCTTCTTCTCCGCTCCGTCCGCACGATCCGCCTCAGTGGGAGTCTTTAGCCGCGTGACACTTCGCTTCTTCTGACATTTCTTATATAACGGAGGGCGGGGACACCCGGTGCCCCCGCCCTCTCCTCTGACGAACGGGGAATTCACGGGACTTCCCTGTGGCTTTCCCCGTGTTGTCAGCAGGTCTTGTGGAGGTCTTGTCCAATTGCTAAAGGCTATTGGTTAGAAGTGTTTCAGAGTTTGTATATGCTCTTTTCCACCACCATCAGCACTAATCCACAGATAGCCCTCTTAAATACACAACCCCAGATCTCACCCAATTCAAGCTACTATTGCAGGTAAACACAGCCTCTAAACAGACAAATCCAAAAGCCTGAAAGTCCAACACTATTAGGTATGCCATATACGTGGTTGCAAAAAAGAAGTTTACTCCGTATACGGCCAGCCTAAGTAGCACATAAACTAAAAAAGGATTACCAAGGCCATGATAAACAACAAAATCAAGGCTATCCTAAAAGATTTGATTTCAAAATGCTTGAAAATATGTCACACTTAAATTTTTCTTGTCAAATTTGTTTTATTCGATTTTAACAATTAGGTACAGATGCAACAATAAAGAAGTAACATCATAAAGTACAATTGTGAAGATAGCTCCAAGACACAATATAAGATGATATATACTCTATAGTTCAAAAATAGGCATAGTAATTAAGAGAATTCGTTCTTAAAAGTGTTTGGGAAAGATCGAAATCCAATATAATAAATAAGACAAATTAGTATTAAACAAGAGGTTATTGATCTTCGAAAATCACACATAGCATAAACATGAAAAGTGTATTGGGAGATTTATCTTGTATATGAAGCGTATTAGAGCTCAAAATTATAATGTTACAAATATAGAAAGTATAGGTACAATTGTTGCTAACCAGACAAAGAGGAAAAAATAAAGGGAGAAAATTTTGGGAAATGGGGGAAAAAAGCGTGGAGAAATGCAAAGGATAAAAATTAAGAAAAGGGAGGAAAGAGGGGAAAAGGAGAAGTAAGAATTATAAGAACACAAATAAGAATAAAGTAAGAATAAAAATAAGGATAAAAATTAGAAAAAGAATAAGAATAGGAGTAGGAATAGTGCCCGGGGTAGAATGCAACTTCAAGCACCCGACACACATATAAGGATTGTAAGTATGTTACCAAGGCATTAATAAGGATTAATCAAAATTGGGGGGGCAAATAATGTTTAACCCAAGGATGCCAGGTTTTCTCTTTGGTTTCAGCTAATATTAGCGTCTGTGATTTCCAAGCTTTGGTGATGGTCTGTTTCACAGCCGTTGTGACTTGTAGAAGGAGTTTAAAGTGGGATCGGGTGAGGTTAGCGGAGAGATCAGGAGAGATGGATTCCTCAAACAGGATAGAAAGTGTATGAAATATTTCCTTCCAAAATGTTTTAGCTACCGGGCAGTCCCACCAAATATGAGAATGTGACCCAGTAGCGGTGCAGCCTCGAAAAACAGGACACAGGGTAGCTGGGGGCATATTTTGCAATCCTGGCAAGGACCAAGTACCAATGTGTGAGTACTTTATAATTTGCTTCTGATGCAACTGTTTTTTGCGAGGACGATTTTGTTCCAATCAGTTGTTTCCGGCTTAAGCCCAAGGTTAGCCTCCCATTTAGCTGCATAGCTAGGTGGTTCAGCATCAGGTTTAGCAATGATTTGGGCATAGAGAGTCAAAATCAGTCCTTTTGTATGAGGATCACGTTTACATATGTCTTCAAATTGAGATAAATTATCTAACTCAGTTTTGGATACATTGTGTAAAAAGTTCAGATTTTGGAAGTCAATGGTTTTCACAAAACGTGGGGAATGATTTGATTGGGGTGGGAGACATTAGTTCATGAAGTCTTGGATGCGGACCATGCTCGAAAGCATGCAGGGGAGATCCAGGCAGGGTAAAAGAGAGGGTTTTAAAAAATATGATTGAAGTGGGACATGTAGGGATTGTAAGCCATACATTAGTTTAAATTTGTCCCAAAGGACAAGAAGATGTTTAGTAATTGGATTGGTAAGTTTTTTGCGATCTGACGGATGCAGCCTTAAAAGGTTAGTCAGAGACAATGGATCGCAATCCACAGATTCTAACACTGCCCAAAGAGGGATTTCGGAGGTTGCATGGTATTTTGGTAGTTGTGCTAATTGAGCCACATGATAATAGGTTGTAAAATTTGGGAATCCGAGGCCGCCTCTAAGTTTAGGTAGAGGGTGTGCTTCGGTAGTCTGGGTTTTGAAAAGCCCCAGACAAAGGCAGTTGTCTTGCATTGTATTATTATTAAAAAAATATGCCAGGACTGGAATGGTTAGGGCTCTGAAAAGAAAAAAGAATTTTAGGTAGTAGAACCATCTTAAAGCGGAGTTCCACCCAAAAATGAAACTTACGCTTGTAGTAGAACCATCTTAAAGCGGAGTTCCACCCAAAAATGAAACTTACGCTTTAAGTGATGGTGACACCCAGACATGCCACATGTGGCATGTCATTTTTTTTGGGGGGGGGGTGCGGATACCCTCTTTTTAGAGGCACCCAGCTCCCACTTCCTCCCGGGACTCCGTGGCGTGGGAAGGAAGTTCACCTCTCTCCCCTCCCTTCCTGAAATCTTCTGGGACACGTCACAGGTCCCAGAATATTGCCCGGCCATTCACAGCATGCAGCGTGACTCGTGCATGCCCGGCTGTGAAGGCACAGCCGGCCGCCCACATTAAGGAATGCCGGAGCTGTGAAGAGGAGGGGGACAGGAGCGGGGCTTCGTACGCCCGCATCGCTGGACCGTGGGACAGGTGAGTGTCTGATTATTAAAAGTCAGCAGCTACACTTTTTGTAGCTGCTGACTTATTTTTATTTTTTTCGGCGGAACTCCACTTTAATAACATTTATCTTGCCTATTCAAGATAAAGGAAGGGAAGACCACTGAGATAATAATTTGGCATAGCATTGCTGGAAAATTAGCTGCATAGAGTTTGGAAAGGTTAGTTGTAAGTGTGACACCTAGGTAAGGAAGGTGAGTAGAAGACCATGAAAAAGGTAGGGAAGTCTGTGCTTGTTCTAATTCAGAAGAAGAGAGAGATATGTTTAGTGCTGTAGATTTATGAGGGTTAATGGTTAGACCAGAAATATGAGCAAAACAGTCAAGTTTTTGAATAAGGTTAGGGGCTGAAATATGCAGGGATGACATGAAGACTAGGATATCATCAGCAAATATACAAAGTTTATGCTGGTGACCAGCAAGTTCAAGGCCCTTAATTGAAGGATCAGAGCATATCGATTGGGCAAGGGGTTCTATAAGTAAAGCGAACAATAATGTGGATAGGGGGCATCCTTGACGTGTGCCTCTGCATATTTCAAAAGGGTCAGATTTATATCCAGCATGGCTTATTATATAGTGACAAAATCCAACCAAGGAGGTGGGGGCACTGCAGGACAAAGTGTAGGTAGGGCTACGATACCATATCTAAGGCTTTTTTAATATGAAGGGATGAAAAGCAGAGGGGAATTTGTCATGAGCTAGCGGCATGTGATAATAGAATGGCCCTACGTATGTTATCCCCCGCTTGGCGTACTGGTATAAAACCAACTTGATCTTTAGGAATTAAAGAACCTATTACTTTGTTCAATCTGGTTGCTAAATTTTTGCCAAAAGTTTAATGTCCAGATTAAGCAACGAGGTGGGCCTGTAATTGGACCAAGATGAATCATCAGTGTGGGGTTTGGGGTTTATTGAAATTATAGCAGTTAAAGGCTTAGGTCAAAAAGAGTGTCCATCAAGAAGAGAGTTAAGGGCATTAGTCAATAACGGAGCCAAGATTTGTGCAAACTTTTTATAATATGTGGCTGAAAAGCCATCAGGACCTGGACGCTTATTCGGTTTGAGAGCTTTATTAGCCAATAGAATTTTGTTGGTGGTAATTGGGTTTTCAAGATTGTCACGATAAGTCGGAGGTATAGCTGGTAATATTATTTGAGAGAAAAAAAGAATTTGCCATTGTCTTGTCTAGAGAGCCTTCCATTTTACAGTGCATCCGGAAAGTATTCACAGCGCTTCACTTTTTCTACATTTTATTATGTTACAGCCTTATTACAAAATGGATTAAATTCATTGTGTTCCTCAAAATTCTACAAACAACACCCCATATTTACAACATGAAAGAAGTTTGTTTGAAATCTTTGCAAATTTATTAAAAATAAAAACCGAAAAAAATTCCATGTACATAGAGTAAGTAATCACAGCTTTTGCCGTGACACTCAAAATTGAGCTCAGGTGCATCCTGTTTCCACTGATCATTCTTGAGATGTTTCTACAACTTGATCGGAGTCCACCCATGGTAAATTTAGTTGATTGGACATGATTTGGAAAGGCACACACCTGTCTATACAGTCAGGTCCATAAATATTGGGACATCGACACAATTCTAATCTTTTTGGCTCTATACACCACCACAATGGATTTGAAATGAAACAAACAAGATGTGCTTTAACTGCAGACTTTCAGATTTAATTTGAGGGTATTTACATCCAAATCAGGTGAACAATGTAGAAATTACAACAGTTTGTATATGTGCCTCCCACTTTTTAAAGGAACCAAAAGTAATGGGACAGATTAACAATCATCCATCAAACTTTCACTTTTTAATACTTGGTTGCAAATCCTTTGCAGTCAATTACAGCCTGAAGTCTGGAACGCATAGACATCACCAGGTGCTGGGTTTCATCCCTGGTGAGGATCTGTCAGGCCTCTACTGCAACTGTCTTCAGTTCCTGCTTGCTCTTGGGGCATTTTCCCTTCAGTTTTGTCTTCAGCAAGTGAAATGCATGCTCAATCGGATTCAGGTCAGGTGATTGACTTGGCCATTGCATAACATTCCACTTCTTTCCCTTAAAAAAACTCTTTGGTTCCCTTGGCAGTATGCTTCGGGTCATTGCCCATCTGTACTGTGAAGCGCCATCCAATGAGTTCTGAAGCATTTTGCTGAATATGAGCAGATAATATTGCCTGAAACACTTCAGAATTCATCCTGCTGCTTTTGTCAGTGGTCACATCATCAAAAAATACAAGAGAACCAGTTCCATTGGCAGCCATACATGCCCATGCCATGACACTACCACCACCATGTTTCACTGATGAGGTGGTATGCTCTGGATCATGAGCAGTTCCTTTCCTTCTCCATACTCTTTTCTTCCCATCACTCTGCTACAAGTTGATCTTGGTCTCATCTGTCCATAGGATGTTGTTCCAGAACTGTGAAGGCTTTTTTAGATGTTGTTTGGCAAACTCTAATCTGGCCTTCCTGTTTTTGAGGCTCACCAATGGTTTACATCTTGTGATTAACCCTCTGTATTCATTCTGGTGAAGTCTTCTCTTGATTGTTGACTTTGACACACATATACCTACCTCCTGGAGAATGTTCTTGATCTGGCCAACTGTTGGGAAGGGTGTTTTTTTCACCAGGGAAAGAATTCTTCGGTCATCCACCACAGTTGTTTTCCGTGGTCTTCCGGGTCTTTTGGTGTTGCTGAGCTCACCCGTGCGTTCTTTCTTTTTAAGGATTTTCCAAACAGTTGATTTGGCCACACCTAATGTTTTTGCTATCTCTCTGTTGGGTTTGTTTTGTTTTTTCAGCCTAATGATGGCTTGCTTCACTGATAGTGACAGCTCTTTGGATCTTATATTGAGAGTTGACAGCAACAGATTCCAAATGCAAATAGCACACTTGAAATGAACTCTGGACCTTTTATCTGCTCCTTGTAAATGGGATAATGAGGGAATAACACACACCTGGCCATGGAACAGCTGAGCAGCCAATTGTCCCATTGCTTTTAGTCCCTTAAAAAGTGGGAGGCACATGTACAAACTGTTGTAATTCCTGCACCGTTCACCTGATTTGGATGTAAATACCCTCAAATTAAAGCTGAAAGTCTGCAGTTAACGCACATTGTTTCATTTCAAATCCATTGTGGTGGTGTATAGAGCCAAAAAGATTAGAATTGTGTCGATGTCCCACTATTTATGGACCTGACTGTATAAGGTCCCTCAGTTAACAATGCATGTCAGAGCACAAACCAAGCCATGAAGTCAAAGGATTTGTCTGTAGAGCTCCAAGACAGGATTATATCGAGGCACAGATATAGGGAAGGGTACAGAAAAAATTCTACAGCATTGAAGGTCCCAATGAGCACAGTGTTCTCCATCATCCATAAATGGAAGTTTGGAACCACTAGGACTCTTCCTAGAGCGGGCCTTAGTCAGGGAGGTGACCAAGAACCCAATGGTCACTCTGACAGAGCTCCAGCGTTTCTCTGTGGAGAGAGGAGAACCTTCCAGAAGAACAACCATCTCTGTAGCACTCCACCAATCAGGCCTGTATGGTAGAGTAGCAAGATGGAAGCCACTCCTCAGTAAAAGGCACATGACAGCCCGCCTGGAGTTTGCCAAAAGGCACCTGAAGGACTCTCAGACTATGAGACACAAAATTCTCTGGTCTGATGAAACAAAATTTGGACTCTTTTGCCGTGTACACACGAGCGGACTTTTCAGCATCAAAGGTCCGACGGTCTTTCAGACGGACTTTCGATGGAGTTACGATGGACTTTTGAACGACCAGACTTGCCCACACATGAACGGACTAAAGTCCGTTTGAAAGTCCGTTGGTTTGAACGTGATGACGTACGAAGGGACTAGAACAAGGAAGTTCATAGCCAGTGGCCAATAGCTGCCCTTGCATCCTTTTTTGTCCGTTGGACTAGCATACAGATGAACTGATTTTTCGACTGGAATCGAGTCCATCGGAAAGATTTGAAACATGTTTCAAATCTAAAGTCCGTCTGATTTTCAACAGAAAAAGTCAGCTGAAGGTCCGA
This sequence comes from Lithobates clamitans, assembly GCA_037952925.1. Classification (NCBI taxonomy): domain Eukaryota; kingdom Metazoa; phylum Chordata; class Amphibia; order Anura; family Ranidae; genus Lithobates; species Lithobates clamitans. Next base: position 5,300,546 of record JBBGZY010000101.1, read on the forward strand.
TGAAGCCCACATACGGTCAGATTGTCCGACGGATTCATTCCGTCGGACCAGTCTGGTCGAAAAATCCAGTTGTGTGTACACGGCTTTTGGCCTGAATGGCCAGCGTCATGTCTGAAAGAAACCAGGCACCGCTCGTCACCTGGCCAATACCATCCCTAGAGTGAAGCATGGTGGTGGCAGCATCATGCTGTGGGGATGTTTTTCAGTGGCAGGAACTGGGAGACTAGTCAGGATCAAGGGAAAGATGAATGCAGCAAGCTACAGGGACATCCTTGATGAAAACCTGCTCCAAAGCACTCTGGAGCACAGACTGGGACGAAATTCATCTTTCAACAGGACAACGACCCTAAGCACACAGCCAAGATAACAAAGGAGTGGCTATGGGACAAACCTGTGAATGTCCTTGAGTAGCCCTGCCAGAGCCCAAACTTGAACCCAATTGAACATCTCTGGAGAGATCTGAAAATGGCTGTGCACCGATGCTCCCCATCCAACCTGATGGAGCTTGAGAGGTCCTACAAAGAGGAATGGGAGAAACTTCCCAATAATAGAAGTGCCAAGCTTGTAGCATCATACTCAAAAAGGCTTGAGGCTGTAATTGGTGCCAAAGGTGCTTCAACAAAGTATTAAGCAAATGCTGTGAATACTTATGTACACGGGATTTTTTTTTTTTTTTTATAAATTTGCAAAGATCTTAAACAAACTTCTTTCACATTGTCATTATTGTTTGTAGAATTTTGAGGAAAATAATGAGTTTAATCCATTTTGGAATAAGGCTGTAACGTAAAATGTGGAAAAAGTGATGTGAATACCTTCCGGATGCACAGTATGTAGGGAAGCAAGGTGTTTTTGGAAAGTATGAAGAATCTTTACAGGGTTACTTGAATATGTGTCTCAGGACTTCAATCTTATTGGTTTAGAAGGGCGATCTAGATTTTTAAGGGTACGGGCTAAGAGTGTATCATTTTTATTAGCTCTAAGATAAAAGGTGTGTCTTGACTTGCTTAAAATTTTATCAGAAGAATCTGATAAAAACAGATCAAGATCAAGTCGTGCTTTATCAAGTTGCAACCTAGCCAAGGGGGTAGGGTTCGATTGAAAAAGCACGTGAGAAGAATTTAATTCTGCTTCCAATTTGTGTAACTGATGCCTTTTTTTTTAAAGAAAAGACACTTGACAGATACAAGCTCCATGGAGCACTGTCTTGTGGGCTTCCCAAAGTATCAATGGAGAAACATTAGGAGGTGCATTATTACTTACGTAGTCTTTCAGAGCTATTTCTAAATCAGCCGAGTGAGTTAGGTGAGATAGAATGTTATCATTGATGCACCATGTACGGTCATGAGTCTTAGGGATCAGAGATGGTAAAGTAGTAAATATGGCACTATGATCAGTCCATGGGAATGGGATGCTAGATGAAGAAAGAAGCTCAGGAGTCATACTTATTGTAAGTAATATATGATCAATTTGAGAAAAAGATTTATGAGAATGAGCGTAAAAGATATTGACGTTTCATGGGGTTTGTCTCGCGCCATGAATCTATCAAGGAGTATTGTTGGAGTAGTTGTTGAAATGAACACCTCTGTGGACTAAGGGCAATGGGGATAGGGAGTTTGCCCCAAAGATGCAACAGCCCCTGAGGCTGTGGATCGTCCCCAGCAGAACAAGAACCTGACTGCTGCAGACCCCAAACTATTTATGTTCTCCCCAGCCATCTACTGTGCACGCCTCCCCTGGGACTGGCTGAAGTACAAAAAGTGACGCTGTCCATTTGACTTTCCCAGCATCTATGTTCTAGAAGCCTTCAGAAAGCAAGGGGAAACAGTCAAACCTGCAAACTGTGAGATCCAAAACAGCCCAACGAAATAAATAGTTGCTTCAATGATTACAGAGTAGCCAAATATAACATAATTTGCCTGACACCCTAGCAGCTTATCTAAGAGGCTGCTACGATGCTTCGATGCTACGATACGATGATTGGGACACAGTAACTTACACTTGTACCTGACAACTAATATGCTTTATATGCTCAGAATTTTTACCACACATTGTAATGCCCTAAGTACTTGAAATGTTGTTTGATGCTTCTAAACCTGTATTTTTGTATTCTTTTAAAATCCTATTCTTTCAAAAATGTTTTGCACAAGAAAAAGATTAGACCCACTTAAGTGAAAAGTACTGGTATAAACTACCCACCAAGTGCCTAGAGAAAGCCTATTTTATCCCGGCTATGGTCTACATAAAATAAACTCTGGGGAAGCTCCAAGACTAAAAAAAAGTGTAGCAGTGATATGATGAAGAAAACCAATTAAAAGTAGGAAAGGCATCCATTATATTTATGGAACTTGTGAAACTGGACCTGGACTCTTCAAACATGCCTGTATTTGGCAGAAAATCACCTAACTCTTGCTAAGTCTTGTCACTTTGGGAGTGCAAAAACCAGTACTGCTGTACCATGACAGTGATAACTAGAAGGCAGGAGTACATCATCAATGTAAAATATCTGATTGAAACCCACAGGGTTGAGTTAAGAAATCCTGATCAGCCAAGCAAGTTTAGGCTTTTATTTCAAAACTTATTGAAAATACAAGGAATTTGAATGTTTGCTATGAGCAACATCTCCTACTTTCTCCAACCTGATCTTAAAAAAAACATTATCTGTATTTGTAGTCAGAGTCTTCGAGTGAGAAAGTGATACTCCTAAGCACCAAGGCCTGAGGTGTGCCTTGGCCTGACTGGTCAGTATGCCTGAAAAGAGGGCATACCCTGAATGTAAGAAAAAGTATTATGAGTATGTATGAAGATTGGGGGAAACAGGTGGGTGGGAACCCAGAAACGCAGACGAGCCCTGGCCTGACAGAAGAGGTGGCTTAAATAGCCCTCTCAGACTCCTCCCTCCGGCTAGTCTTTACACTTGTAGTCAGAGTCTTTGAGTGAGAAAGTGATACTCCTAAGCAACAAGGCCTGAGGTGTGCCTTGGCCTGACTGGTCAGTATGCCTGAAAAGAGGGCAAAAGGACACAAATTTAGGTGAAGAAGGGAAGGTGACAATCCATCAAGTGAAATAGCGCGCGCACGGATGGCAACAGTATATATCCGATAAGTGTCCGCTATGACAGAAGAAACCCCCCCCCCCGACTCCTGACTTGGTGATGAGACAGAACCCCCTATAGAACCTGCAAAGCTACCCAGAACACAACTAAAGGTCCCATGAACGATTGGACGAGGAGCCCCTGCAAAATGATAGTCGAGAAGATCGAAACTTCAACCGGACGCCAGCGAAGTGCTCAGTGAAACCCCCCCAAGCCCTGGCCTACCCAAACTGGTATGGGCAAGTGCGAGGGTGAGTGCCAAAGGACAACTGGCAGGTGTTCAAAATGTTAAATACCTGAAGGATGTGATAGAGTAGGTGGATGAGGCCCATGCACTATGGCAATAAGCATTGACAACATGGAAAACCATGCCAGACACAGAGTACTGGTCCCACCTGATTCAATCGGGTTTTGCTTCAGCCTGTGACCTGGCAACCGAGTCTGAATCCTGAACCGAGGAAGGAGGGCCAGACTCCACCCCGGGGAAATAAGTCCCATGGCATGAAACAGTCATACCCAAAGTGACTGAAACCCCCCTACCTGGAACCGGCTGGGGAACGGAAAAGATGACTGGACTGACGTCCCTGAGCAGTCTTCCAGGCCACATCCTAGACAAGAGATCAGGGCCGAGAGTGGAATCCAGAATCATGACGACGTTTGCCCAAACCTACCACTTAAGGACCAACAAAGGGATGATGAATGCCAATGCAGCCCAACCTGAGAACATGAACAAGAGAATGACAGACAACAAGACATGAGAACAACAACGCCCCTCTGTGCCTACCTAAGTATGAGAACATGAGCAGAAATGTCAAGACCACTGCGCGTGAATGAACCTGATGACGGATTCCCCCCCCTCGTGTAAGTAGTGAGTGAGCCTGAGTAACCTGCCGTGCAGAGACAGGTAATTAACTGAAAACTCAGGGCTGGTGTACCCACAGACCGTGGTGGGTAATCGTACAGGTGTGGTGAATGAACGTGCATCGTATGATGTATGTTATACGGGCGAGAAGATTGTGGTCAACAATCATTAACAAATGAAACCTCAGCCCGTATGGATCTGTAGACGTGACAGATCCTGACATGTGAGCCCTAGCTACCTGACGCAGGTACAAACATGAACAAAAAACGATGAGACATGTGACAAACAACGAAGATGAAACAGCTACCAGAGTCTATGCCGTGACTGAACAACAATGCCCCTCTGAGAAATGCTGAGGCTGAACACTGAAGCAGAAACGTTGTGACAGAAATCTTGGGGCAGAAAAACAAGGACAACAACGCTATGACAGAAAATGCTATGACAGAAATGCTGAACCAAATGCTGAGACAGAAACGTGATGAGAGAAAAACCTGGGGGAGAAATCCAATGACAGAAACCCTGGGGCAGAAATGCCATGACAGAAAATGCTGGGGTAGAAAACGCTCTGACAGAACGCTGAGGCAGAAACGCGATGACAGAAATCCTGGGGCAGAAACGTTGGGGCAGAAATGCCATGACCGAAACACAATGACAGAAACGCTGAGACTGAAATACTGATGGCAGAAATGCAAAGACAGAATCCTGGGGCAGAAACGCTATGACGGAAATGCAGAGACAAAAAAATTGACACTGAACTCTGAGCCAGCAATGCTGGGGCAGAACACTATGACAGAAAACGCCATGACCGAATAAAGAAAAACGTCATGACAGAAATCCTGGGGCAGAGATGCCATGACAGAAATCCTGAGCCAGAAACGCTATGAGAGAAATCCTGGGGAAAATGCTATGACAGAAATGCCAAGACTGTACGCCGAAACAGAAATGCAGAAGGCTATGACAGAAATGCTGGGGCAGAACGCTGAAATGGAAATGCTAGGGCAGAACGCTGAGATGGAAATGGTGAACGATATGACAGAAATGCTGGGCAGAACGTTAAGCTAGAAATGCTGAACGCTATCACAGAAATGCTGAACGCTATCACAGAAATGCTGAACGCTATCACAGAAATGCTGGACGCTATCACAGAAATGCTAAACGTTATGAGAGAAATCCTGAACGCTATCACAGAAATGCTGGGCAGAACGCTATCACAGAAATGTAGAACGCTTATGACTGCAATGCTGGGCAGACTGCTATGACAGAAATGCTGAACGCTATGACCGAAGTGCTGAACGCTACGACAGAAATGCTGGACGCTACGAGAAAAATGCCGAACGCTACGACAAAAATGCTGAACGCTATGACAGAAATGCTGCACGCTATGACAGAAATGCTGAACGCTATGACAGAAATACTGGGCAGAATGTTTAAGACAGAAATGCTGATTGCTACGCCAGAAATGCTGAACGCTACGACAGAAATGCTGAACGCTATGACAGAAGTGCTGAACGCTACAACAGAAATGCTGGGGCAGAAACACCATGACAGAAATAATAGGACCGAACGCCATGACAGAAATGCTGGGGCAGAATGCAACAACAGAAATGCTGAGGCAGGAAATGCTATGACAGAAAAAACGCCATGACAGAAAAACAAGCGCTGAGACTAAATGCCTAAACAGAAACGCTATGACAGAAAACCTGTGCCGAAACGCTATAACAGAAATCCTGGGGCCGAAATGCCACAAAATGAACACTTGTGACTGAAGCGGTGAATGCCCGGAAGGCGTGCAGGGATCCCCCCACATGATGCCCCACGTGAATACTGGGAGGTGAGCGGTGGGTGAGCGCCCCCCCGCCATGAGAACAGGGAGACGTGCGGGCGTCCCCTCCACGATGCATGGCGTGGTACCAGGGAGGTGAACTGGCGGGCAGGTGGCAAATGGGTGGGTGGAGGGTGGACGTATGGATGGACGCCCCCCCTCCCCCGGGCATGAGAGCCAGGAGAAGTGCGTGGGCAGTACCCCGGACAGATGGGGCTGTGGGGAAAGTGGGTGGTTGGAGGATGGTTGACCGGACAGATGCCCCCCCCTCCCCCGCGGTGTGAGTGCCGGGAGAAGCGGGTGGGCGTCCTCCCCCAGCGCTGTCAGGAACGAAAGGAGGAAGCGAGCAGAGCCCCCCCGACTATGCACGATTGTGCCCAGCTACGGAGATGGATGGATAGACGCCCCCCCATGGGAGCCGGGAGAAGCCGGCGGGCAGGCAGCACGCTGACCAGATGGAGCCGTGGATGCTGGATGGACGCCCCCCCACTCCCCCCGGCATGAGTGCTGGGAGAAGCGGGCGGCCCCCACAGCTCTGGCAGGCACCTGGATGAAAGGGAGAAGCGGCGGCAGCTACGTTAATGGACGGATGCCCCTCCCCTCCCCCCCGCACGAGCGCCCGGGCGGCCCCGACCGGCACCTGGAAGAGAGATGAAGGAAGAGGCGAGCGGCGTCTGAGGTAATGTACAGACGCCCCCCCTTCCCCTCTGCACGAGCGCCAGGAGAAGCGGGCAGGCAGCACCTGACCACCTGCAGCCGAGGGGAAGGAAGGAGGGTGGGTGGAGGACGGATGGATGGACGGCCCCCCTCCCTTCCCCCGGCATAATCGCCGGGCGAAGCGGGCGGGCCGCACCTGACTAGCTGCAGCCGAGGGGAAGGAGGGTTGGTGGAGGATGGACGGGCCCCCCTCCCTTCCCCCAGCATAATCGCCAGGAGAAACGGGTGGGCTGCCCCCCCATGGCGCCATATGCAGAGGAGCATGCAGTTGGCTGGACATCCCCCCCTCAACACCCGGAGAAGCGGGCGGGCAGCTCCCCCCTGGAGCAAGCTGGCAAGGGGAGAGAGGAGCTGGCTAGCAAGCGGCTCCCTCGTGGAGCTGAATTACATAGGGAGAGGAGTCAGCAGGCGGGCGGCCAATCACCCCCCCATGCTGAAACACCGGGAGAAGCGGGGACCCGTAAATGTGGGTGCCGAGGGGGGACCAGGTGGATGGACAGGCAAACTCCCCGGTGAAGCACCGAAAGAGGCACCGCCACCATCTTGCAGCCGACCCCGAAGTGACGTGTAGGCCCCACCCCCTACTGAACCCAGAAACGCAGACGAGCCCTGGCCTGACAGAGGAGGAGGCTTAAATAGCCCTCTCAGACTCCTCCCACAAATACAGGCTAGCCTCCGGCTAGCCTTTACACATACACTTTTCAGTAATTTAAAAGTAATGTTAATGTAAATAGTAAAGTAGCCCCGGCCTTACTAGGATAAGTTTTTTGCTTACAGCATTTTTTGGACTATGGTAAATGGAAAGGAATTCTGCAAAGTATATTTTAAAAAGCTAAAGTATTAGTCAATTTTCATCATTTATTTTTAATTAAATCCCAAAGTATGTCAGTGGGCAAACGTACAAAATCAGCAGGGGATCAAATACTTTTTTCCCTCACTGTAGGTGGTAGCGTCAGTTAGTGACAATCCCAGACAGTGTCAGATTTTAACCCTTTGATTGCCAGTAGCACTAACACACATGCACACACCATACACCTCCCTTTCTAGAATTGTGTCTTGACGGATCAATATCTTTGATCTGATCAGATCTATACTAGCGTCCCCAGTATAGTGTTCCCAAAAACGTGGCATTAGCAGGATCAGCTCAGACACCTGCTAGCACCTGCGTTTAGCCCTTCCGCCCAGCCCACCCAAGTGCAGTATCAGAAGATCACTGTCAGGCTTCATCCTTGCTGGAACTAGCAGTTAATTTTTTTGTAGCGATACAAACAGTTCTCTGACAACCAGGTGCTTTTTTACCTGTGAGTCGCACTAGTTACCTATAAATTTATTGGCCAAAATGTCAAACGAAAGGTACACTAGTGAAGAGGACTACAGGATGCTGAGCATGACAGATGAGAGCGGGTAGTCCTCACTGTCAGATTCAGGCTCAGTATTTGAACCTGTAGCGAGCGACACCCCAACAGATAGTTTTGATGACTGAGTAGTGGTCCCTGCTAAGGTCAGGCGTACCCGACCCCGTTCTTCTGTTGCTTAGGTGCAACAACCGCATGATATTTGTATGCAGCAGAATGGCAGTACTAGTGCCACTCAACCTTCTAGTGAACTGGCAAGCACCAGTGGCCTAGTACACCCTGGTCATAGACAAACCAGCACTGCAGTATTACTTGGTGATGTGGGGCATTACATAAGTGCAGTTCAAGCTGGTGCAGTGGCTAGCACAAGTAATACCCCACAGCCCCCAAGTGTTCGAAAATAGGCCCGTAGAGCCCATAGTACCTTTTCTGATGCGATTGCAAATCCTGATTGGCAGCCCATTCTGCAGCACCTGTACTCCCCCCATTCACTGGCCAATCCGGAATTCAGGGAGAAACAGCAGATTTAACTCCCCTTGAATTTTTTTAGCTGTTTGAATTTCGGATCTATTGTGGACCAAAGCAATTAACACATTGGTCAATTTATCGCCCAAAACCCAAATTCACCACTTGCCAGACAATTTGGCGTTGCGGTCATATTGGTCCACTGACCCAATTTACTATATGCCGTGTTTTCTGCTGCCATGGCCAGGGCTAGGTACGAGCAGAAATTGTAGCTCATGCATTTTAATGACAATGAACTCTGTCGTCCAAGGGGAACATGATCGGCTCAATAAAATTCGCCCCCTCGTAAACCACTTCCACAATAAATTTGCAGCCTTGTTTATCCCGATCAAGATGTCTGCATTGATGAGTCCCTCATTGAGTTTTCTAGCCATCTTGTTTTCAAGCAGTATCTCCCCATCAAGCATGCCAGATCTGGGGTCATGATGTATAAGCTCTGTGACAGGGCAACAGGCTATACATGGAGTTTTCTTGTTTACGAGGGTAAAGATAGCACCTTGGAGCCCCCCAACTGCCCAGACAACATAGGGAGCAGTGCCAAGATTGTTTGGGACTCGGTGTCACCCTTATTTGGACAGGGGTACCATTTATACATGGACAAATTTTATTCAAGCGTGCCACTTTTTAGACACCTCTAACAATCAGGAATTGGCACATGCGGCACCATGCGATCTAATCGTTGGGGCTTCCCGCAATGGCTTGTAAATGCCCAATGTAGTCAGGGGGAGAGAGCCTGCTTGAGGTCCAATTAATTACTTGCAGTGAGATGGAAGGACAAAGGAGCGTTTTTGTTCTGTCTTCCATTCACCCAGATACGGCAGTCCAAATTCCTACGACGACTGGTGTTGTTGAGAAGCCCCTCTGTGTTCACAACTACAACCGTAAAATGGGAGGGGTGGACTTTAATGACCAGATGATGGGGCCGTATTTAGTTGCCCGTAAGGCCAGACGCTGATATAAAAGAGTGTCTGTATACTTATTCCAATTGGCTCTGTTTAACGCTTATGTGCTATACAATGTGTCTCGACGAACTGGATCCTTCCTAAAATTCCAGGAAGAGGTCATCGCAGCCCTTCTGTATCCAGTAGGTGCTGTGGCCCAAATTCACAACCCAGATGCAGTAAGCCAGCTGCATGAGAGGCATTTTCTGGATGTCTTTCCTGGTACCTCTACCCAATGAGCTCCCCAAAAAAGATGCCATGTCTGCAGCTAGCGTGGATATAGGCGTGACACCTGCTATTTTTGTCCCTCCTGTCCTGGCAAACCTGGTCTCTGCACCGGGGACTGTTTCCATCGCTACCACACACTAGTGGAGTATTAGAATAGGGTACAGCACGGCACAGTCCTAGGGCACACATTCACACAGGGTCTCGTAAGATGTTAGATGGCCATCGCCTTTTGAGAGACGCTAAGCTGCAAGTTATAATAAAAGTGTAATATATATATATACCGTATTTATCGGCGTATAACACGCACTTTTTTCCCCTTAAAATCAGGGGAAAGTCGCAGGTGCGTGTTATACGCCGATCCCCGCCGATCCCGATCTGTCAAAATGTCAAAATCGCGGTCCGCGATTTGAAAATGGCGCCGCCGGCGCCGAAGTACAGAGAGCCGGTCCTCGGCTCTTTCCGGCGGCTCTCGTTTACTTTCGGCTCCACTCGTAGTCCCGAGCGGAGCTATCCGAACCTACTCGGATAGCTCCGCTCCGGACTACGAGTGAAACCGAAAGTAAACGAGAGCCGCCGGAAAGAGCCGAGGACCGGCTCTCTGTACTTCGGCGCCGGCGGCGCCATTTTCAAATCGCGGACCGCGATTTTGAAGCCCTGGAAGCAGGGGCAGGGGATACCAGGCTGCACTGGGGCAAGGCTGCACTGGGGAAGGCTGCACTGGGGAAGGCTGCACTGAGGAAAGGCTGCACTGAGGAAAGGCTGCACTGACGAAGGCTGCACTGGGGAAGGCTGCACTGGGGAAGGCTGCACTGAGGAAAGGCTGCACTGACAAGGCTGCACTGGGGAAGGCTGCACTGACAAGGCTGCACTGGGGAAGGCTGCACTGACAAGGCTGCACTGACATGGCTGCACTGGGGAAGGCTGCACTGACAAGGCTGCACTGACAAGGCTGCACTGGGGAAGGCTGCACTGACAAGGCTGACAAGGCTGCACTGGGGAAGGCTGCACTGACATCGCTGCACTGACATCGCTGCACTGACAAGGATGCACTGACAAGGCTGCAATGAAGGGCATTTAAATGTAAGTTTTTTTCCCTTCAACTTCCCTCCTAAAAGTTTTTTTTCCTTAAAATTCCCTCCTAAATTGGGGTGCGTGTTATACGCCGGTGCGTGTTATACGCCGATAAATACGGTATATATATATATATATATATATATATATATATATATATATATATATATATATATATATATAATAAAAAAGCCAAAAATAGTTGTTGTTTTATTGTTCTTTTCTCTCTATTGTTCTGCTCTGTTTTACTGTATTCTATGCTATACTGTAATGTTATATTGTTTCTGTGTTTTATTGTGTTTGCTTTGCAGGTATGTCCTTCTGTTTTACTGTACTGTTACTGTGATTTATGCTATAATGTAATGTTTTATTGTTACTGTGCTTTATTGTGTTTGCCTTGCAGGTATGTCCTACTGTTTTACAGTACTGTTACTGTGATTTATTGTTAACTTGTTAACTTTTGTTTGCTTTGCAGGTACACCATTCAGCTGCAGCACTGATTTATTTATTTTGACAGCAACAGGGTTTGCTCTCACGATATGTACCTATGACAGTTTCGGAGGCCATGAAATGCCAAGATAGCACAAAACCCCACAAATTACCCCTTTTTGGAAAGTAGACACCCCACGGTATTTGCTTAGAGGCATGGTGAGTATTTTTCAGCTCTTATTTGTTTTGGAAAATTAAGAAAGAAAAGGAAAATTTTTTTTTTTCTTTTTTCAATTTTCAAAACTTTGTGACAAAAAGCGAGATCTGCAAAATGTTCAACATGCCTCTCAGCAAATAGCTTGGGGTGTCTTCTTTCCGAAAAGGGGCCATTTGGGGGGGTTGTGCAATCTTGGCATTTCATGGCTTCCGAAACTGTGATAGGTAGTGAGGAGTAAAATCAACAATTTACGTCCTTAGAAAGCCTGAAGGAGGTGATTAGTTTTTGGGTTCCTGTACTCGGATAGACTGCCAAAAAGTCTTACACATATGGTATTGTGGTATTCCCATACTCAGGAAAAGCAGCAGAATGTATTTTGGGGTGTAATTTCACATATACCCATGGCATGTTTGAGTAATATATTATTTCAGTGATTATTTTCCCAAAACTTGTGGCAAAATATAAAATATTCCATGGACTCAACATGCCTCTCATTTAGCATTTAGCTTGGGGTGTCTACTTACCAAAATGGGGTCATTTCGGGAGGGGGGGGGGGTGTGCTATCTTGACATTTCAGGGCCTCTGAAACTGTGATAGGTAGTGAGGAGTGAAATAAAAAATTTACACCCTTAGAAAGCTTGAAGGCGGTGATTGGTTTTTGGGTCCTGTATGTGGCTAGGCTCCCTAAAAGTCTCACACATGTGGTATCCACGTACTCAGGAGAAGCAGCATAATGTATTTGGGTGTAATTTCACATATACCTATGGCATATTGTGAGCAATATATCATTTCAGTGACAACTTTGTGTAAAAAAAAATGTTTTTGTCATTTTATTTAATCACTTGTGACAAAAAAAAATATTCAATGGGCTCAACATGCCTCTCAGAAAATTCCTTGTGTCTACTTTCCAAAAAGGGGTAATTTGGAGGAGTTTTGTACTGCCCTGCCATTTTAGCCTCCGAGAAATCAGATAGGCAGTCATAAGCTAAAAGCTGCGTAAATTCCAGTAAATGTACCCTAGTTTGTAGACACTATAACCTTTGCGCAAACCATTAAATATACGATTATTTACAATTTTTTACCCAAGACAAGTGGCTGAATACATTTTGGCCTAATTTTATGACTAAAATTGAGTTTATTGGGTTTTTTTTTATAACAAAAAGTATAAAATATATATATTTTTTTTAAATGTTGGTCTTTTTTCGTTTATATTGTAAAAATCCCAGAGGTGATCGAATACCACCAAAAGAAAGCTCTATTTGTGGGAAAAATAGGGCACAAATTTTGTTTGTGTAAAGCATTGCATGACCGCGCAATTACTAGTTAAAGCAGCGCAGTGCCAATTTGTAAAAAGTGCTCTGGTCATTAAGGGGGTAAAACCTTCCCGGGCTGAAGTAGTTAAAGTAACTAATAATGAATAAATATTAACATTATTGTATTAAATGCTATTCTATTTTTAGTTAGATGCTTTTATCTTATCTTTTGGATATGGTTAGATTTTTTAAATTAGAAGAAAAATTTGTTGACAAATGACAACTGCATGAGAGTTTCTCTGTCAATCTTTAAAGATTTGTATTTATGTTTATTCAGTCCTGAGATTCAGACAGCTCTATCACACAGTTCTGTCAATTTTTTTCAGTACTTCAGAAAAGTATACTGGGCAGAGAAAGGAGAAGCAGAAGACAGAACCCTCCTCCTACCAGCATGTCTCTTGTTAGCACATGGGTACTTCAGTACTTCAAATTTGCTCCTTCCGTTGCTTCTCCCTCTTTCAGTCTAAGCTGTGGACTACAATAGGCACATACCAGGCAAATAGAAATACTTACACTGCTCAATTAAAAATACATTTATTGATGGATTAATGAATACAAGGCTGCATTCGTTTATGTCTTTTTTATCTGTTCAGCTGTAAGACATAAAAATGTTAAAAAAAAATGAGAAAAGGACTTTGATTTATTGTGTGGCAAGACCTCTCCCTTAAGCCTGTATCTTGTAGTTGCTCCTTGGTGTGGGCCTTGATGTAAAGTTTTTTCTTCTCCTTTATTATAGTTAAAAAATGACACATTCACACAATGTTCGTAGACTAGTCATTAAGTGAAATTTTGGAAGTAGTAAATTACATCCTATACCTAATAGACTCAATACAAGATCCTGAGTCACATATTTGTTGTACAGATTCCAAACTAAGTAGCTGCTTGTGCTTTCTTATAAGAAAGACATTACTCAGTCTGCGTGTTTTAGGTCAGAGACATGTCCCATCTTATCCCATAATGAAACACCCTTGTACACCATTCCTCTTGTGCCCTAAAGCTGTTCAGATGCTGGTTGACTTTGAAGTTGCTCTTCAGTTTGTGGTACTGACAGAAAACAAACTGTCACATTCTGCTAAGATGGTGGAGCCTTTTCTTAAGCTAGTCATAGAACTGAGTTATTTCATACTGGGTATTCGTTGTTTGGCTACTGATAGACAGTGGTCATTAAAAAGATTCTTACAAATATTGCCTTTTTGAGGACTTTTTCCTACTCCTTATTAAACAGAAATTCTTTCAAAACTAGCGTGGGACTGGGTTGTTAAAATATTATTACAAATATAGACTGGAGATCTATGTACATTTTAACTGTACTTAGAGACGGGAATGGTAACCCAACTTATTCTGGAAGTTGCTGGCATCCTCAGAAACTTCTACAAGCTTGTTAAAAGACATACATCCAGTAGTTAGAGGCAAAAGCGTTAGTAAAATAGCTGAACAGCCTTGTGCCTGAGAACAGTTCCTCCTATATCCACCATACTGTTTTACCATTCTTACTATCATAATGAAGTGGTCAGTATCCACACAGTGACAATGTGCCCTGAAATGCCCCTGAAATGCCTTCTACGTCTATGCTCCTCGCTATCCCTGACTGGAAATAGCCAGCATTGTAGGGGAGTCTGCCCTCAGGTGAGCTGGAAGTAAAGTGCGGGGGCAAAGCCGCATTGGGGATCCCCCAGACTGATAGTGGAGTTCGGGTCCCTAGATAAACTAGGGGAATGGTCATCTCCTGAAAGCTGCTCAGAGGAGGAATGGGAGACAGGAGGTTCCCAGGTCCTGGATGTGGCAGCTGGCTGAGGGAGGAGAGGAGTCAGATCTTGCTGGGGAACCTGGAGAAGAAACTGGACCCTCTATCTGCAGCAGACAACTGTTTATCCAGAGACTCTCCACCACCCAGACCAGAGCTCCCACCTACAAGCAATGGGTGAAGAAGTCCCCTGACACCTGTGTCCTGCCCGGGAAAGGAAAACCCAGAGAGCTGCCCAGGTTTTCCCGGTTCCAGGTGGTTCTGAGAAGGGTTGCTCTGGAGTGGGCCTGGATTTCCCCTATGTCCCTACCAAAGTCATGGACATCATTGAGAACTAGGAGAGTAGGAGGATGACCTGATTTGGGATTTTCTGCATGTCCCTGCATGGCGACTGGGGAGGTCTATTTACAGAGACAGACTTATAGTTGTCAGGATGGGACAGCCTACATTGAGTTACTCTGTTTCCATCAGGGAGGAAGGGGGTAGCAGGAAGAGGTTGCCTGACCCGCACTTTTATGCATGAGAAGGACTGTTAGAGTAGAGCTGCTACAAAGTGCCACATGGACTTCTGAGGAATTGCAGAGTGAGTGTGTCCTTCCTTTTCCCTGACTTTGGAGCAACAGACTGGCCTGCCACCCTGGGTGCCCAAGGGATGAGACGTATCCCATTGAAAGGTCACTAAGGGTAAATCTTTAAGGAACCTAGTTTGCTCGGGGAGGGGCTCCTCCCACCAGGAATTTCAAAAAGAACTGTTGTTTTTTGAAAATACTGTGTTTTCCCTTTTATGTTCTGTCAGCAGGTTATAACCCACTTCTGACAGAACTACAGGTGGAAATGTATTTTGAAAGTGACCTGTGTGTTTCTTGCTGTTATTGTTTCTGCCAGCAAGATTTATAACCCCCTTCTGGCAGAAACTCTGTAAAGTGTACAGGTAGTGGTAGGGTAGAATAGGATGTTTGTCTGTTTTGCAGGACTCTTCAGGATGGTACGACTGTCTATCTATCTCCGGCTGGGGCAGGCTGGGGCAACAAATCTTGCGGACAGAGGATTTCTCCTGAGGGGGGGATGCTCTGTTCCTATGTATATGTAATTGTTTGTAGCTATAGTGACTTATAGCTAGGAGTACAATGTACATATTGTAAATGCCAAAGGAAAGAATATATATATTTTTGATACATAATTTATTTGTATATGTCCCATCCAAGTTTGTTCCCTTTTTCCCCTTTCAATTTATTTTATGGGATGCCCTTTCTCCTGGGCCCAGGAGCTATTTTTCTAAATTTCCCAGTCAAGGGACTGACTGGATTTTGGTGGGGGTGAGTGTAGCACCCTCTAGTTAGGGAGGTGCTAGAATGAGGGTTTTTTTGGCAGAGTAGGAAAATTTAGGCAGGCCTAGCTGGTGGATAGGCCTGTTTGTTGGGAGTGGCTCAGGGTAGCAGCTGTTGACTAACAGGCAGCATCACTGAGACCTCCCTCTTCTTTCTAGAGCTTGCTGGAAAGATCTGGAAAGAGAAGAAGAGAGGAGAGGTGGAGCTGCCTGGGGTGGTTTAGGGAGCCCTGACCAATCCCCAATCTGGATTGGCAGGGGGCAAGCTTCCTTAAATACCTGGGGTCAGCCCAGTTGGGGAGGTGTTGTCGGGTGGAAGAGTTGGAGTGAGAGAGTGGGGAGGCTGTGGGGGCCAACGGGGAGCTCCCCAGTCTGGGGGGGTGACCCTGGGCTGGGGCTCAGCTGCATCCAGGAGGAGTGATGAGATCCTGGAAGGAGAGGCACATGAGAGAGCAAGGAGAGGACAGCAAGAGAGAACACTTCTAATGCCCTGTACACACGGTCGGACTTTGTTCGGACATTCCGACAACAAAATCCTAGGATTTTTTCCGACGGATGTTGGCTCAAACTTGTCTTGCATACACACGGTCATACAAAGTTGTCGGAAAATCCGAACGCGGTGATGTAAAACACGTACGTCGGGACCATAAACGGGGCAGTGGCCAATCGCTTTCATGCCTTTATTTATTCTGAGCATGCGTGGCACTTTGTCTGTCGGATTTGTGTACACACGATCGAAATTTCCAACAATGAATTTTGTTGTCGGAAAATTTTATATCCTGCTCTCAAACTTTGTGTGTTGGAAAATCCGATGGAAAATGTGTGATGGAGCCTACACACGGTCGGAATTTCCGACAACAAGGTCCTATTACACATTTTCCGTCGGAAAATCCGACCGTGTGTACGGGGCATTAGAGTCTCCAGGGAGCACAACTGGTCGCAGCCGGGAGGGCTGGTGAGTGAGCACAGTCAGGAGCACAGTGGGGAGGCACACCTGAGAGAACTGGGAGATTGCAGTTTGAGATGGGTGCAGAACCAGAAGAGAGGACTGTGGGAAGGACAGTGGAAAGAGGTCTTTGCAGCCAGGCTGGTTTTCAGGGCCTAAAGAGAGCTATCTGGGAGGGGTAGCTGAATAGAGGACAGCTAGCACCTGAACTATTTCTACACCACAGGGGCCCGAGGTCCCTGCCCGCAAAAGGCAGTTCATTGAGGCCTGGCTGAAGTAGTGTGAGGCCCAACCATGTGATGCTAGCTAGTCTAGAGAAGTAACAGTCTGCAGCAAGGAAAGTGCTGGTGGAGTAAGAGTCTGCAGCAAGTGAAGTGCTGGAGGAGGAACGTTTTGTAGCAAGTGTTTGTGCTGGAGAGAAGATTGGAGTGTATATATTGGAGTGTATATAGAAGTCCCGAGGAAGTTTGTACTGAATATTCCTGGGAATCCCACTTTTTCCAATTTTCCATCCAACTTTAATCCCCTCAAATAAAAAAACAAAACAAAGCTATGGACTGTTCTATATCTCAGAGTAACTAAGAGATGGATGTCTGGCTGGGCAGGGTGACAGGTGAAACACTACATTCAGCAACCCCTACTGGGCCATGGCTACATGTATCTCTCTCTCTCTCTCTTTCTCTCTCTCTCTATGTATATATATATATATATATATATATATATATATATATATATATATATACGTGTGTATATATATATATACACACACACACAGTGTCTCGCAAAAGTGAGTACACCCCTCACATTTTTGTAAATATTTTATTATATCTTTTCATGTGACAACACTGAAGAAATTACACTTTGCTACAATGTAAAGTAGTGAGTGTACAACTTGTATAACAGTGTAAATTTGCTGTCCCCTCAAAATAACTCAACACACATCCATTAATATCTAAACCGCTGGCAACACAAGTGAGTACACCCCTAAGTGAAAATGTTCAAATTGGGCCCAAAGTGTCAATATTTTCTGTGGCCACCATTATTTTCCAGCACTGCCTTTACCCTCTTGGCCATGGAGTTTACCAGAGCTTTGCAGGTTGCCACTGGAGTCCTCTTCCACTCCTCCATACGCGACATCACGTAGCTGGTGGATGTTAGAGACCTTGCGCTCCTCCACCTTCCATTTGAGGATGCCCCACAGATGCTTAATAGGGTTTAAGTCTGGAGACATGCTTGGCCAGTCCATCACTTTTACCCTCAGCTTCTTTTGCAATGCAGTGATCATCTTGGAGGTGTGTTTGGGGTCGTTATCATGTTGGAATACTGCCCTGCGGCCCAGTCTCCGAAGGGGTGGGATCATGCTCTGCTTCATATGTCACAGTATATGTTGGCATTCATGGTTCCCTCAATGAACTGTAGCTCCCCAGTGCCTGCAACACTCATGCAGCCCCAGACCATGACACTTCCAACCAACATGCTTGACTGTAGGCAAGACACACTTGTCTTTGTACTCCTCACCTGGTTGCTGCCACACACGCTTGACACCATCTGAACCAAATAAGTTTATCTTGGTCTCATCAGACCACAGGACATGGTTCCAGTAATCCATGTCCTTAGTCTGCTTGTCTTCAGCAAACTGTTTGTGGGCTTTTTCCTGCATCATCTTTAGAAGAGTCTTCCTTCTGGGATGACAGCCATGCAGACCAATTTGATGCAGAGTGCGGCCTATGGTCTGAGCACTGACAGGTTGACCCCCCTACCCCTTCAACCTCTGCAGCAATGCTGGCAGCACTCATATGTCTATTTTACAACGACAACCTCTGGATATGACGCTGAGCATGTGTACTCAACTTCTTTGGTAGACCATGACGAGTTCTGAGTGGAACCTGTCCTGTTAAACTGCTGTATGGTCATGGCCACCATGCTGCAGCTCAGTTTCAGGGTCTTAGCAATCTTCTTAAAGCCTAGGCCATCTTTATGCAGAGCAACAATTCTTTTTTTCAGATCCTCAGAGAGTTCTTTGCCATGAGGTGTCATGTTGAACTTCCAGTGACCAGTATGAGAGAGTTAGAGCGATAACACCAAATTTACCACACCTGCTCCCCATTTACACCTGTAACACTAACGAGTCACATGATATCTGGGAGGGAAAATGGCTAATTGGGCCCAATTTGGACATTTTCACTTAGGGATGTACTCACTTTTGTTTTGTTCTAACATAACGACCCCAAACACGCCTCCAAGATGACCACTGCCTTGCAAAAGAAACTGAGGGTAAAGGTGATGGACTGGCCAAGCATGTCTCCGGACTTAAACCCTATTGAGCAACTGTGGGGCATCCTCAAACCTAAGGTGGAGGAGCGAAAGGTTTAACGGGACAGGTTCCACTCAGAACAGCCTTGCCATGGTTGACCAAAGACGTTGAGTGCACATGCTCAGCGTCGTATTCAGAGGTTGTCTTTGGGAAATAGATGTGTGAATGCTGCCAGCATTGCTGCAGATGGACATGGAGAAAGCCCGCAAACAGTTTGATGAAGACAAGCAGACTAAGGACATGGATTACTGGAACCATGTCCTATGGTCTGATGAGACCAAGATAAACTTATTTGGTTCAGATGGTGTCAAGCGTGTGTGGCTGCAACCAGGTGAGGAGTACAAAGACAAGTGTGGTCTTGGCTACAGTCAAGCATGGTGGTGGAAGTGTCATGGTCTAAGGCTGCATGAGTGCTGCTGGCACTGAGGAGCTACAGTTCATTCAGGGAACCATGAATGCCAACATGTACTGTGACATACTGACGCAGAGCATGAACCCCTCCCTTCGGAGACTGGTCCGCAGGGCAGAATTCCAACATGATAATGACCCCAAACACACCTCCAAGACGACCACTGCCTTGCTAAAAAAGCTGAGGGTAAAGGTGATGGACTGGCCAAGCATGTCTCCAGACCCAAAGCCTATTGAGCATCTGTGGGGCATCCTCAAACCCAAGGTGGAGGAGCGAGAGGTCTCTAACATCCACCAGCTCCGTGATGTCATAGAGAAGTGGAAGAAGACTCCAGTGGCAACCTGTGAAGCTCTGGTAATCTTCATGCCCAAGAGGGTTAAGGCGGTGCTGGAAAATAATGTTGGCCACACAACATATTGACACTTTGGGCCCAATTTGAATATTTTCACTTAGGGGTGCACTCACTTTTGTTGCCAGTGGTTTAGACATTAAGCCCAGGTTCAAACTAGTGTGATCACAGACATCGCATGTGATTCTCACCCGCACCTGCGGTGCTGATCACATGTGATGTCTGTGAGATGCAAGTTCAGCCATACAGTTGTATGGCTGAACTTGCAATAGATTTGCACAGAAAAAAGTGCAGGGACTCACCTATGCGATCTGATTCCTGTGCGAGTTCACAGTTTGCACTGCAATCTGTGAATCCATCCGGGGGTGTCATTAACAATGTAATGACACCCACAATGGTTCGCAGAAGGCAGTGTGAACTGCCTGTGGGAAAGGAGCGATGCGGGAACCAGAACTGTAATCGTGCTGGTTCCCGCATCGCATCAGAGTGAACCTAGGCTAATGGCTTTGTGTTGAGTTATTTTGACGGGAAAGCAAATGTACACTATTATACAAGCTGTATGCTCACTGCTTTACATTGTAGCAAAGTGTCATTTCTTCAGTGTTTTTACATGAAAAGATAAAATAAAATATTTACAAAAATGTGAGGGGTGTACTGTATTTAATACATACATATATATATATATATATATATATATATATATATATATATATATATGACTACTTTGTATGACTACCATTTAGGTTCAAGCCAGCATTGATACTTTCAGGTACACACAGTGCTTGTGCACAGTTTTTGAAGGAATTCAGTGGGTAGGTTGTTCCAAACATCTTGGAGAACTAACCACTAATCTTCTGTGGATGTAGGCTGCCTCAAATCATTCTGTCTCTTCGTGTAATCCCAGACAGACTTCATGATGTTGAAATCATGGTTCTGTGGGGGCCAAACCATTACTTCCAGGACTGCTTGTTCTTCTTTACGCTGAGGATAGATCTTAATGAAATTGGCTGTTTGTTTGGGGTCATTGTCCTACTGCAGAATAGATTTGGGGCTGATCACATGCCTCCCTGATGGTATTGCATGATGGATAAGTAGCTGCCTGCATTTCTCAGCATTGAGGACACCATAGATTGGGCAACATTGGGGACTGTAGATGCAATGGTCGGCCAAGGAAACTTAATGCAGCAGGCAAAAGACACATCATGCTTACTTCCCTTTTATATCAAAAGATGTCCAGCAGTGTCATCAGCATGGAACTGACAGAAACCAGTAGGACCCAGGTTCACCACTACAGTCAAACACGGATGTGGAAACATTATGCTTTGGGGCTGTTTCTCTGCTAAAGGTACAGACCAACTTTGCCCCATTGAGGTGCCAACAGACGGGGCCATGTATTGTAAAATCTTGGATTAGAACCTTCTTCCCTCAGCCAGAACACTGAAAATGGGTTGTGGATAGGTCTTCCAGCATAACAATGACCAAAAACATACCGCCAAGGCAACAAAGTTGTGGCTCAAGAAGTAGCACATTAAGGTCATAGAGTGGCCTAGCCAGTCTCCAGACCTTAAGCTTATAGAAAATTTATGGAGGGAGCTGAAACTTAGAGTTGCCAAAAGACAGCCAAAAAAACCTTAAGGATTTAGAGAAGATCTGTAAAGAGGAGTGGACCAAAATGCTTCCTGAGATATGTGCAAACCTGGTCACCAACTACAAGAAACGTCTTACCTCTGTGCTTGCCAACAAGGGTTCTTCAACAAGTACTAAGTCGTGTTTTGCTTGAGGATCAAATACTTACTTTACTCATGTCGTGAACCTTGGAATACTGGATTGTCATGAAACTTGGAATACTGAAGTATTTCTCCTTTGATTCTGTAACACAGTGGGGGGTCTTCTGCCCTGTCTTAAGGCTATCCCCCTCCAGACAGCTCCATAGTTTGGAAGGAAGGCATTGTTCTGTGTTTGACCATTTGTTTATGTACTTTAATTACCCCCTGGGGCTTCTCTGTGTCGTTACACATATCAGTCCTCCTGTTCAAGCTATCGGAACAATCTCTTCTGACCCTGTTTCAAGTCCTCATTTGCATGGACAAGAGGACCTGAGTGAAGACTAGAGTGTACTTTACAATTGACCAATAGGAAAGTGGTTGTTGGGGGCGGGGTGTTCAAACTGCTGTGTATAAAAGTATGTTGTGTGCATCAATAAAAGTGAGATTCCTGTTTGAACTTACATACAGCCTGCCTGGTGTTTGTTCTGAGCTATCACAACTGGATTCGAACGGCACATAGCTGTAGTTTGATTCCCAGAGCATTGGATGACCGAACCATCAGACGTTGCGATCTGTAATCTGATTCAATAGCCACAGAGGAGTGTCGGGAGAGTGGAATCGAGCGAGCAGGGGCTCGTTACAACTCACTGAACTGCTACTTATTTTATAGCATTTGATTTATGTACTTTTTTTCTGAATTTTTAGTTGATATTCTGCGTATCATTTAAAAAACACCTATGATAAAATATTATAGACCCTTCATTTCTTTGTAAGTGGGCAAACTTACAAAATCTGCAGGGGATTAAATAATTATTTTCCCCACCGTATATAGCGCCAAAAGTTTGCGCACCAATTTACAATAAAAAGGGAAACAGTACAGTTGCAATACAATGCAAGACAAGGTTGCGAAGGCCCTGCTGGTGAGAGCTTATAATCTAAAAGTGAGATAGAGATGTAAGTGATTCAACCAGCATCTGTGCAAAACTGGTTAGATGGGTGGACTGACCCTTCAAGTAACATTATAACTCTACATTGAATATAATATTAAGCAGAACTGCAGACAATTTGTTTACATAAGCATTGCATGACAAAACATGTTTGTAGGCTCAACCCTGAGACTTCAGCTAGAAAAAAATACAGAAACCTTATAAAAACATTATTGTGCAGTTTGTAAGTGATTTATTTTGTACATTGAAAAACTTCAAAATGACCACCCACTGAATACACCTTTTAAAGTAAACATCATAATTTACTCTGCTACATAATTTAGGTGTCGGGAAAACAGATAGTATTTACTACATTATTAATTCATGTGTTGATTTATTTTAGTATTTATCATTTATTGAGGGATTAGAAAATGCTGACAATATAAAGTGCAAAATGTTAAAAAAAACTATAATAAACATCGCTTACAAATGCCATGTACAAAGTAGGACGTGTCTAGGCTAAAAGTTATCAGCATATGTGGTCTGACCATTTTAAAGACTAATTCAAATACAAGTTCTTCATTCACTTTTTAAATATAAATATGTGTGTCAAAATTGATTTCTGCAAAATCTCCTACATAGGAACAGTGTATCTCCTACATAGGAACAGTGTATACAATATACATAACAGGTGTATAATATCTGTATGTAATATGTAATGTTATAGAATGCTAAAAATTAATATTGAACACCAATTGAAAACATTAGTGTAAAGCAAGTGTGTGTTTTGCACATGCAAGGCGAAGCAACAGATTTATTTAATCCTTCTCCCTGAGCAACACATACCTATCTTTCATTCACTTCCCCCATCAGCCTTTTTTGGTCTCTTTGAACTTTTTATTTGCCCCAAGTTACAGTACTGGGCCAATCACACCAGTGTAGTCACATAAGAGGAAGGCAACGGAACTACATGCTCCTCAATACCTGGAAGTACAAAGTATTTTCTTCACTTCTGGCAACTGGAGCATTGTGGGAGAGAAGTAAAGTCGAAGGGGTATTGAATCAATCCTGTTGCTTTTTCCTGCATGAGCAGAACATAGGCTTGTTTTAAGTTAAAATACTTGTGTCAATATAAACCCATGTAAAAAATATCTCAGATGGAATTGCTGGGAAACAAAAGGGTCTTCCATTGAAAAAATACTCATAATGGAGTAAGGAGGTCCAGCAATTTCCCCCTCTGGACTGCCTATGACCACTTAATTAAAGGTACCTCTGCTCGTCGATCAACTTGTAACGTGTCAACAGTGTGTAGTGTAATAGTCTGCTCCCATAAGCTTATCAATTGTCTTTATGCATATTATAAACCAGTAAGAACGCCTGTCTTGATTACAGTTTTATCTCGTGACATACTCATTACAGCAGGAACACTAAAAAATGTTATTCACCGGCTACAGTCCAAGCTTTGCTAGAGAGGTTCAGAATTTTGATCAATGCCATTTTCTAATTCAGGAGGATGATTTCTCCCACTTAACATTCTGCTTTGTCTGCTTCTGACCTGACTTGGTAAACAAAGGAATTGGCCAGGCAGACTCCACTGTTTAGCCGTTTCTTCTTCTTCCAAGATTTAGTAGTGTGACAGTTCCTCTTGAACCCTACTACCAGTGATGTACTGACCGGTACTAAGCAGAAGGCAGTGCTGAATGCTAGTAAACAAACAATCAAGATATCACTACTCCCATTTAAAATAAAGTTAATCAAGTGCAAAACATAGGGGACTTCACAGCCTAAAATAAGCACTGATGTTAAAATTACCCCCAGTGGAGAGGGATAACGATAAATTTTCCTTCGTAAAGTTAAATTACTTGCAGCAGAGCTTGATACTGGGCTCATCAAGCCTAGTTCTATGTAGATCTTCAAAGCAATTGAAAAGAAGAAAAGAGAAAGTGATGATGTGATATACAAAGATGGAAGCCATTTAGAAACACCTTGAAATAAAAGGTTCTGTGGGGACTTGTGGGCTGTTATGATGATAACATAAAAAGTAAGAGAAGAACACAAGTACTTCAATGGTGATAACAGTAAAATGAAAGAATAGAGCAATCCCCAGAGTCTCTCTTTTTGCCATAATAGTTCTGACTCTTGTATTGCGTAGATGGTCAAAGGAATGGCAAAATTTCCACAAAATGCCAGTAGCTTCTCAGATGGTAGAGATGGTAGTGGTAGCGCAGTGTCTGAACTGTTTCCTTCAAGTTTGTTCTTTTCCTTAGCCACTGTTTCTGGAAAACAAAAAATATAATGGGTTGTACATTATTTCTGTCTTTTTTATTAATTGTTTTTTATATGTTATTTGTTATGTCCTGTCCTTTTACATATCTTCCAGTTTCTCCTGTCACAAGCCAAATTACATACAACATAAATGAATTAGAGTAGTGGTTGACCCCTCCCCCAACTCTTTGCAAGCTTTCATTGAGAAAACTGCTGCTGTGCTCTGAGAATCCATTAATCCAATGCCATTATATTTATTTTTAAAAATATATAAATATTTATAGAAAAGCAGCAGTGAACAGCACTTAATGAGTGCCATTTGATGTTTGTCAATGAGGACAAGCCCTATATACTGTATATAAAACATCTGCCTAAATAAAACCTATAAAATTAAATCTGAACTCCGGTCATACCTTCCACAGTTGTACAGCTGGACAGAAATTGCTTATTATGATGTCACTGCACACTGTAAGTTTCTCATAGTATGAATTAGAAGCTGCAACCAGCATCATGTAGCCCTTTCCTCCAGTTTTATCGCCCCTGCCAATGTTGTCATAAATTGGATTTCAGTTCTTACAGTACAGTTTCAGAAAGCTATGTATAGCACCCTGTCAGTCCCTTTTATAATACATGATCTGTCCGCATTGTGTTGAGAGGTACAAAAATCTATTAATCATATCACTAGGTCTAAAATAAGACATATAATGAAAACAAAAAGGTTTTATTTAATAACTATTTCATCATTTCATTAGCATATTGATGAGGGTGTTGAATGAGAGAAATCTTAGTGTGTATGGGGAACTTTACGTTACATGTTTCTACATTACCCATGCATTATTTTTTTTAAAAAGAGTACATTGACCCTTAGAGGAATGTATGTCATGACACAAAAGCATATATGCCTCCATGTGCATAGTTTTTTCACTTCCTGTCAACCATCTTAAAGTGATTACTGAATTCAACTGTGGTTTTCAGCTCTAATGCCGCGTACACACGAGCGGACTTTACGGCAGACTTTGCCCGGTGGACAGGATTTCGTCGGACAATTCGATTGTGTGTGGGCTCCAGCGGACTTTGTTTGCTCAAAAGTTGGACAGACTTAGATTTGAAACATGTTTTAAGAGTCCGGTCGAAAAGTCCGCCGTCTGTATGCTAGTTCAATGGACAAAAAGCCACGCTAGGGCAGCTATTGGCTACTGGCTATGAACTTCCTTGTTTTAGTCAGGTCGTACGTCATCACGTACGAATTCGACAGACTTTGGTGGATTGTGTGTAGGCAAGTCCGTTCATTCGGAAAGTCCGTCATAAAGTCCGGCGTAAAGTCCGCCGAGCAAAGTCTGCCGTAAAGTCCGCTCGTGTGTACGCGGCATTATGCCAACCTCTTCTTATCCTACATTAGTGGTTGACTCTCTCTTTTCTCTTATTTTCAATTTGTACAAGGTAGAACATGAAGGCTGTCTTTTAACCTTGGTCAATACACCCAATGTTCCTCTTCTTCACATCTTAAAGTGATCTGTGTTTCACCCTTACATGGCAAAGAAATAGGTCTACTGTAATGTAGCTGAACAAAATGGTGGGGAAGTGGAGGGCTGGGGATTAAAGAAAACCTGTTGCTTTGTGTGTTATCAAAGTAAACACCTTCAAAAGTTACCCACAACTCCTCATCAAATGAATAACTACACAGAACACAGAAGAAACCTGCATTTGACTCTTAGTTCTTTCATTACCCCTGAATACAGGGTCAGACCTTGGAGTAAGGGCATTGCTGTAGAGGCTGCATACTACCAGACTGGAGCAAAGACAGTTAAGGTTGCATCTGATATCTGTACTATTTCCATTTTCTGTATTGTGAACAACTGAAAGTCTTTTGGAGGTTCTTACTTTAAAAATGCACTTTGGCTTTATAATTAGCCAACTGTGGTATAACTTGTGACTTCTTACCATTGTTTGATGCTTCACCTGAGGAGTCATATGCAATCTGGCTGATCTGCAGTAGCAGGTAGCTATTGATTAGGATAAAAGCTGCCAGAGCTTGAAGGGGATATATCTGGCTTCTTGTAGCTTGCAGGAAATGTTTAACTGGGGTATCACCAGGGGAAAGATCATCTGAAGACTGGCCAACTCTCAGAACAGCAGAGATTGTGAAGATAACCAACACTGCTACCGACAGGGCCATCAAAACCTGTACAACTTTACACAGAAAACTCAAGTTAGTTATTGACGCATTGTTATAGACAAAATGTCAATGTCTGTAGTGCTCCACTGAACAGTAGTATGATTAACACTGCATATATTCATTATTTTTCAATTAACTATAAAAAACTGATATCAAGACAAATTTAAGTTGCTTTTAAAAATTTGATTGATTTTTTCTTTTTACCAAATACATAATTGCATTGGTTTGGTGTTTCTTTATATCTGCCTGGAGTGCAGTTTAAAGGTTAGTAGGTTTTATAATTTGACTAGGATTATGTTTTAGTGTTGCAGAAGGTTACATGGTAATGATTTAAAGGTTATGTTCATGTTGGTTTAAAGATAATAGTTTGGGGGAGACTTGGGTTGAGTGCTAGGGGTTACATTTCAGGGATAGGTTAAGATTTAGCATTCCAGTTGGAGGCAGAATTAAATGTTAAAGTCAGTCTTTTTAAATTAATATTCATAACAATATTTGAAGTGTATAAAGCAGACTTTCTTATTAGGAGTGCTGTCTTTGTACATCAACTGTCAACTGAGATCATCCGTGTTTATAACATAACACACATCTGTGGCGCCGAATATGTGTTTGTGCTGAGAGCATGTTCGATTATGCACTCCTAGCACACAGACCAAGCTGTCACCAGAAACTCCTGGTCTCAGGTAGGTATACACATGTATTATCCTCCTAATACACATTAGGAGTAGTAGAAATTATTTTTGTGTTTGTATTTTGTTTTGATTTTTTGGTGATGGGTTATGGTATTGACATAAATATATATGTATATATATATATATATATATATATATATATATATATATATATATATATATATATATATATATATATATATATATATATATATATGTATATATTTATTTATATATATATGTATATATATATATATATATATATATATATATATATATATATATATATATATTTATATATATATATACTTCATTACCAAAAGTATTAGGACGCCTGAACTAATGGCATTCCAATCTTAGTTGGTATGGTTCAATATTGAGTTGGCCCACGCTTTGCAGGAATAACAGCTTCAACTCTTTTGGGAAGGCTGTCCACAAGGTTTAGGGGTGTGTCTATGAGACCTTGCTTCGTGCACTGGTGCGCAGTCATATTGGAACAGGGAGGGGCCATCCCCAAAGCATGGAGCATGAAATTGTTCAAAATGTCCTGGTGTGCTGACAGCTTAAGAGTTCCCTTCACTGGAACTAAGGGGCCAAGCTCAACCCCTGAAAAACAACCCCACACCATAATCCCCCCTCCACCAAATGATTTGGACCAGTGCACAAAGTAAGGTCCATAAAGACATGGATGAGCAAGTTTGAGGTGGAGGAACTTGACTGGCCTGCACTGAGTCCTGAGCTCAACCTGATAGAACAATTTTGGGATGAATTAGAGCAGAGACTGCAAGCCAGGCCT
The DNA here is from genome assembly GCA_037952925.1 of Lithobates clamitans. Classification (NCBI taxonomy): domain Eukaryota; kingdom Metazoa; phylum Chordata; class Amphibia; order Anura; family Ranidae; genus Lithobates; species Lithobates clamitans. The sequence goes on from JBBGZY010000101.1 coordinate 5,328,803, forward strand.
TCTCGTCTAACATCAGTGCCTGACCCCACAAATGCGCTTCAGGAAGGGTGGTCAAACATTCTCATAGACACACTCCTAAACCTTGTGGACAGCCTTCATAGAAGAGTGGAAGCTGTTATAGCTGCAAAGGGTGGGCCAACTCAATATTGAACACTAGGGACTAAGACTGGGATGCTATTAAAGTTTATGTGCGTGTAAACTCAGGCATCCAAATGCTTTGGCACTATAGTGTATATATTGGGGGCAGTTTTCGTTTGAAAATTAAAAAAAATATATCCAATATGAGATCACCAAATGAAGGCCCAATGTTTCCTAAACAAAGGTATAATTCCCCTGGGGTACATCTAAATTCTGGACACTTTTAAAGGGTGCCGTGACTGAGAAATACTAGTAGAGAGGATGGTAGTTTCCAAATATATAAAATCTGCTTGTCTTTGTTATTCATACTAAAAATAAAATCAAGTTTTGGAACCAAGATTACAACTAGAAACTATGAAGTACCAGACTGCAGTCTCAGTTAGCCCATGGATCTCAATATCATGTACAAGCACTCCTGTTAGTGCAAATTGTGCCTGCTATGATGCTCTGCTATTGCGATCTTACCTGCACATGTTATACTACTTGTATTTAAAGTGGAGGTAGAGCCTGTGTCAGTGCATTGTGGGACATGAGATCATAAGAGGCATCTGTCAAGATGCATTCATTTGTGTCAATGTGTAAATACCATTATAGGAACAACATACCTGAAGTCAAATGGCTGGGCCTAATAAGATCCATCTCTTTTATACAGGTCATTTCTAGATAGCTGTGCACCAGCCAGCTCATAGGAAGATACCAAATTATGCCTGCAACAACAGCATCAACAGTATATTAGAATAAAATAAAGACAGAAAAAGACAAATGTGTCTCCATAACTGTTAAAGCTATACCAAAAGAATACTTAAATGGAAGGGTCAGCGTATCTGTTGCTGTCCTGTTTGGGAAACTTCCATTTACTTCCAGTCCAGGAGATGCAACAGGAAGTAGGTAGAATTGATACGTGAGATCATTGTCTTCAGAACAGGTATTCCAATTCATAGATTTTCCCTCACCTCCTGTTACTGTGACATTTCTAACATTTTAGATTTCCCATCACTTTTTGTTTCAGTAACATGCCTCACCGGGACAAATATAAAGGGTGAGCCCCTTGTTCCCCCAGTGGCGTTTTCCTTTTCCCTCTAATGTTCTGTATTGTAAGTGGCATCTCCACTTACAATTCAGGACTGCTGGCCTTGCAAAGTATCTGATGATGCCAGAGTGCGAAGGATAGAGCACCAAAGAGAATGGACTTGAGGGAATGGTCACACGGAGAGGAGGACACTGCAAGAGTGAGGGATAAATTAAGTAAAAGTTATTTTTAATGTTACCATAGACTAAAACAAGCAGTTAACACTTTCAGTGTGGGGGTGATCCCCACTGCAGATATAGTTTATTAATCTCCCTAGAGTTCTGCTTTAAAGTGTATGTATAACCAAAACTTTTTATTTGTTTAGGATAGCATGGCAAAGTGTTAAACCTTCTCAAAGGGCTTTTTAACATGTATGTGTAGCACCCTCTACCTTTAGGTAGGTGCTAGAATAGGATTTTTCTGGGCTTAAGATATCAGTTTAGGCAAATTTAGACAGGCCTGTGCTTTAGGTTGGGCCTGTTTGTTTTGGTTTGAGGCTGGGAGTGTCTAGTGTAGTGGTGGGTGTGATCACCTGTGCTCTGACTCAGAGGAGCCTCCCCTGCTTTCAGGAAGATTGTTCTGGAACAGAGGCTGGACCTGAAGTTTGAGTAGCAGGCAGCTCATGTGAGGAGCTCTGGCCAATCCCCATTCGGTATTGGCAGGGGGCAGGCCTCCCATATAATCTGGGGTCACATGTTGCCCAGGGGGATTCTAATGGTGCAGGAAAAAGGAGAATGGAGTGTGAGGTAGCTGCCGCAGGGCGTCCCCACGTGGGGGGCGCACCGAGCGTGGAGGAGGGCTGGATGAGCTGCTAGGATGTATTCCTGGATAAAGATTTTCACCATGGAGTGAGTGTCAAGCTGTTGTGACCAGGGAACACTGGACTTTCACTTTGGAGAAGGTCAGTGAGGAAGAAGAAAAAGGAAAATTGTTGAGAGTAGTGCAGAATGCTGTGACCGGGGAACACAGCTTTTGCAGGTATGGACTGGCTGGGAGCAGTAGTCTGTCTATTGCCGCGTGCTAGGCCTGTCCAGGAGAGGTACCGAGTATCTCTGGCCTGGTAAAGCACTCTGCTAATACCATCCAAAAGACTGTGTAGCTACCAAATTCACTGAGCCGCCAGGGAGAGGTATTGTATGCCTCTGGCTTATTGATTTGCTGAAGCAACACCATTCAAGAGACTTTATTACAGTAACAAAGTACAGCCATCAAACTGGGGCTATTCAGAGTGATCCCTTTTTGTCTTACTGGAAGTGATGAGACAGGAATCTAACAGTTTTGCAGTAAAGGATTTATACAAGAGGAGATCGAGGTAGTGATACTCTGCAGGAGTGAGTGCAGAGGAGGAAGAGGGGCAATAGTCTGCAGTGGAGATATGCAGGAGAACAGACTGTGAATGTTAGATGTGCATCATTTTCAAGGCTAAAGCTGCTAATCTATGTTCTACAAATGTGATAACAATTCAATAAGTGCTATGGGCATCCCATATCTTCCTTTAACCCAACCAAGTCGTATCCCGCAATAAACGCAACAAAACTACGCAAATGACTGCTCATTGTCTCAGAGGTGATATATAGGGGTCTGACAGCAGGGTGATTTGGTGGATGTTTGTAACTCGTAGCAACCTACCGCTACATATGTATAACCAAAACCTTTTCTTTAGTTTAGGAAACAGTAGAAGAGGAATACAACCAGTCAGTTGTGTTTTTGTTTTTTTGTTTCCACTCTCTCTGTTTGTTCTGATCATCATTGTCACCTGGGCAAAAAGTGAGGGGAACCAAAATCTTTATTATTAGCATAAAATATATATATATATATATATATATATATATATATATATATATATATATATATATATATATATATATATATATATATATATATATATATATATATTCAGCATACAGTATATATATATTTTTTGTTATGGTTTTTTTTGTTACTTTTTTGTATAGATCTATGTTTGTCCCAAGCCTACCGAAAGGTGTAATGAAATTAAACTGGCAGGGAAGGGGTTAACATCAGGGGCGATCAAGGGGTTAAATGTGTTCCCTCAGTATGCTTACTAACATAGGTGTGCGCAGCCTATTGCATTAGGGTTTGCAACCTAAATTTCAAACACACATGCATGTGTGTGTGTCTACATATATATGACCCAGGCAAATTGATCTCTCTGCCGGCACAGTGAAAGAGAAGAGCAAAGACATTTCTCTTATGGCAGAGCCGGTAAGAGGTAGATCTTTCACAAGTTCCTGCTGCTACACAGAGCGATAATACTAATGTGCATGGGGTATTAGGGTGTGCCTGGGCACACCTGGCACACCCTGTGCGCACGCCTATGCTTACTAACTGTGTGGGGGAAGGACTCACTGCAGGAATAGAGAGATCTGTGTTCCTGATTAGCAGGAAGCACAGATCTCTCTGTTGCTGTCTAACAGAAGGACAGTCTGCTTTGTTTGTATCCGCAGACCGCCGTTCTGTCATTCCCTGGAGTGATTGCGCTTATTGCCTCCCAATGTGTCCAATGACAGCAGGAGCAGGCCACTCCGGACCAGGTCGCATGGACAACATACAGGTATGCCCTGACACAGTATATATGTGATGGGCAGAACTAGTTAAAGGTTTCAACCGTGTCTCCCCTTTACCTTCTTTACCTTGTTCCACTGACAATTGTCTAAAAGGGGAGATTTGCAGCTCCAGGAACAAACAGGACACCGACCAATAAAAACAAAATTCACAAGGGTTCTAACCCTTATTCACAGGGGTTCTAACCCTTCTCTACTCTATCCAAAACTTAATAAAAATTTGGGAGTGTTCTGTCAGAACACAACAGCTCAGTGGGGAAGATCGCTGTACTTACTTTGTATACTTAGTACAGTGGTTCAGACCGGAGCGGACAGTATAGTATAGTGTGTTCCAGACTTAAGGAGTTTTTTATTTGTGTTTACACCTGAATGCAGATAAGGACCTCTGACTTTTTCTTTGACTTTTTGATTTGCATGCTTGGGAATCGACTCACAAAATATTAAAGCCGGTGAATCAGCACAAAAGCCTGGCAGCTTGAAGAACTAGTGCTCAGTAGTGCATCAGCAATACCTATATTTTTCTTGTAACAGGTCTATTTATTAGAACTACTGCTGAATGTAGATCCATTTGGTTAAGCATCCAAGCTAGTTATCTTAAAAGAGATGCATGACCCTGGTGATTGTTTGCTTGGCCACAATGACTGGTTGGTAATGTCCAGGAACAATACCTAAAACAGGTGTTTGCTGTGGATGTACCTGATCTTATCACACATCTTGGGAAACAATTATCTAGTGTTTGTGGGTTCTTTAAGGTTCCATTCACACTAATGTGATTTCAGATGTAACTTGATTGCATCAAATTGAGTGGCAATGGAAATCACTGAGTTTTCAATGATGCCTGCTCATATCAATGCAACTTAGCACAGAATGGTTTTGCAAAAGTTTAAATTCCAGCACAATTTTGGCCCCCGAAGAATATGCATACCACATCCAAGTTCAACTACATAACTGCACCAAAAATTGGATCAAATTTGATTTGCAGCAGTATGATCTTAGATTTAAACATTGCATGTTGCCAACTATTAATACCAGGATAGATTACAAAAAACATTGGCCTGTCTACGCAACAAGACTTTAACTAAATATATAAAGTGGAATTACAGGTAAAAAACAAAATGCATAATTGAAAAACTGTTTTACATAATAAAGGACAAACTTAAAGTGTTTGTAACCCCCCAAAAAAATAATAATCCTGTTCCCTTAAAGCATGCATAATGGCACAGAGCTTGTACTGTGTAATTTGGCCCATTCTATCACCTAAAATACCTGGATGATCCTGCCTGGTTCTGCCCTCCCCCCTGTAAACTGACCACGGTTTATCATGGCTGCTGAGCCCTGACACTGTTGTCAGTTTACATGCCACTATCACCTGCAGCTATCTCCCTCATCCTCTCTCCCCTTGCCCTCCCTATCTGTCAGCTAGTCTGTGCCACTATGCTCTCCTTCCCTGCCTGTTGCTATACTATCTGTATTATAAACATACCATCCCCTCTGTTAGCTACTATTATGTGTCCTAGTGTCTGTGCTGAAAAAAAAATGCAGATTATACCTTATATCAGAGCATCTCCCAGCGCACACGTGACTGCTCAGCTCGTCAGCAGGAGTTCTCGACCCCTCCCGCTATAGCTGTCAGCATAGGAGAGAAGAAAGCCGATGAGTCGCGTGATCGGCATTTTTTTTTCAGCACAGACACTAGGACACATAATGGTAGCTAACAGAGGGGATGGTATGTTTATAATACAGTGGCTTCCCAACCACTTTAACTCACCATTATTGCACTTTATTACTCACCAATGGATGGCACTGTCACCTTCACATGTCTGCAGATCCATGCCCTTCTTGGCTTTGGACTTGCTAGTGTTAGTAGTTTGTTGGATATCTGCTGAAAGAAAAATACATTTTGCATTCTTCAGTGTACAAGAAGAAATGGGCACTAAAGTAGAAGTATAGGGGAAAAAAATATTTTGGAGAAAGGAAGGGTTATAAGCCCTGTAAGGTTTATTTTTGCCATCTTTGTCCCAATGGGAAAATTGACCTTCACTTCCTGTCCCATAGCCAAACAGGGAGTGAGGGGAAAACCCTGCAAATTAAGGGAATCTCTTGGGGACTCCCAGGTCATCAGAACTAGTATCCCCACAGGAAGGTTTCCCCTCTATTACTTTTCTGGGGACAACCCAAAATTTGGGATTTTCTCTTACTTTCACTTCTAATGATAATGGTAAACAAGACAAATAGAGAGGGTGAATCTCCCTAATGGGGACACAAACAGAAATAAATCTGACAGGTGTTCTAATCCCTCTCTACTCTATCCAAAATAAAAAAAAACGTTTTGCCTTTAGTTGTACTTATCTAAAGTCAATGTGCAGATAAAAAAATGCTAGCAGGTAACTAAGTGAAGTCTTTTTTTGAACAAGAGACTGATAAATTATCCTTTACCAAAAGACAATATTTGCTGCCAATTTTTACTTTTAAAGGTTTACTTCTACTTTCAACTATTTTGTCCATACATAGAATAATCTGTACAATTTGGCTATCTCTAATGAAAAGCTGAAAAATTCTGTTTGGCTGCCTCTGGCTTCAATATTTGGATGTTGCTGACCGATAACAAGCCTTCAGATTAGAACTCAAGCTCTGAACACTTAAAGTTGTTGCAAAGGTTTATGTTTTTTTCAATTAAAATAACAAACATGTTATACTTACCTGCTCTATGCAATAGTATTGCACAGAGCTGCCCCGAACCTTCTCTTCCAGGGTTGCCCGCCGGTGCTCTAGTCTCCTCTTCTTCAAGCTGCTTGCTATGGGGGCACTTATTTAGGCATGCTCCCGAGCTGGACTGTGTGTGTCTATAGACACACGCAGCGTGACTTGGCCCCACTCCTTTCTCCCTCTGCACTGAATTTGACTGATAGCAGCAGAAGCCAATTCCAGTATCGAAATAAATGAGCTGTCAATATCGGAGCATGCGGACATTCTAGTGTGAACCAATCCTAAATGTCTATACAATTAAACATTATATGTTTGCAAATAAAGCATTGCATCTCATGCCCATAGTTTCCAGTCAAATTCTCTCACTGTGGGAATGTGGGCTTTGTGAGCTGTGCTGGGCAGCGTTGTCCAATGCAATCCCAAAGCATAGACTAGGAAATTACGATCTATTGATTCAGTTCACACAAATGTACTGAGTTGGTGTGCACTGAAAAAAAGTAGAACGGGTTGTATTTTCATGCAATGCAACATGTTGGTGAGATAATACATAATAATACATGTTAAAGAGTAAGTAAATCCAACATTTCATATTCCTAATATGTGCCTGCGTATGAGAAAGTATGCTGTTCTCTTTGTATTGCTTCATTTGTGTGGAATCCCTGGTGTCCCTCTGCTTTCCTACTGACCACACTAGGCATGAAAACACACTGGGGTTAATTTACTAAAACTGGTGCACTCAAAATCTGGTGTGCATGGTAGCCAATTAGCTTCTAACTTCAGCTTGTTCAACTAAAACCTACGTGTTTTTTCACCTTAATGCATCCTATGCATTAAGGTGAAAAAACACCTGTCAGTGACTGGCCCCCCAGCCCCCCCCCCCCCGTTTTACTTATCTGAGCCCTCGAACTTCACCCACGAGGACGTGCAGTCTCTCTGCCCGAGGTTCTCGGTTCTTGATTGGATTCAGCCATTGGCTCCCACTGCTGTCAATCAAATCCAATGACGCGAGCACCGGGAGGCTGGACCGAGTCCTGCATTCGGCGGCTATGGATGCCAAATGCTGGACTCTGGAGCGCACCCGCAAATCCCCCGGGAGAGAGCTTCTCCTAGGGGGTTATCTGATGTAGGGAGGAGCCACAAGAGCCGCTGGGGGACCCCAGAAGAGCAGATTCGGCTTACTCTGTGCAAAACGAGCTGCACAGTGGAGGTAAGTATGACATGTTTGTTATTTTAAAAAAATAAATAAAAAGGTCTTTACAATCACTTAAAGCTCTGACAATAAAACCTGGAAGCTGATTGGCTTCTATGCAGAGCTGCACCAGATTTTGCATAGTCCAGTTTCTCTAGCTGTGGCTGGTTTTCTAGCTGTGGTCCATTCTCTAGCTGTGCTGGGAATTCAGTGTCTTCTCCTCCAATGATCAGACTTGTCCTGACACCTCCCCACAACTACAGCCTTTCACTGGGAAGATCAGTGTTCTGCTGCTTCTCCTTCCCTCAGCTCTTATGCTGCTGAGAACAGAGGGAATGTGATCACTTATAAAAAAGGGGAAAAAAGGTATTTATAATTATTTTTGTATCTATACAAAAATGTGTTGCCTTTTTTTTTTCATTTTAAACTGAATGGGTTATTTTACAAGGTGATTGTTTACAATCACTTTAAGTGAGAGAAAAAAAACATTGTAAGAAAAAAAGTACAAAATTCTAGAGAGCTCAAAAGTTGACAAGGGTGATATTTCCCTTTCTGAGGTTTTTCTCTGGATCCTGTAAAAACTGAGGATCCCAAATCTCTCAAGAAGTCAGTTCACACAGTGCTGTAGTAGCAGTCAATATCATTTGGGCTCCTCGGAGTTTGAGAAAGCCTAGTTCCATCACACCCCTTAGGAAATGTCTAGAAGCTGGGAAGGCATTACAAAAGTCTGATCCTTGCTAAAACAAGTGATTTTTTGACAAAACAAAGCAATACAGGCAATCGCATTTTAGGCCCTATTCATACCTGAGCATTTTGTAGCTTGAAGCTCCAAATAACTCAGCATCCAAAAATTGCAAGGTTTTCAATTGTACCTGTTCACACCTAAGCATAGTATCGCTTGAAGCATGAAGTTTGTAGCTTGAAAAATACATGAGCTTTTTTTGAGCATTTTTGGCCCAAATATATTTCAATATGAGCGCCTGAAAAAAACACACATAAACAGGTGTGAAAAATGCAAGAAAACACACATCTAGTGCATTTTTCTCTGGTAACTAACTATTGGCTAAAAATAATTTCACCACTTCCCGCCCGGCCCATAGCAGATGACGGCCGGGCGGTGGTTCAGTTATCCTGACTGGGCGTCATATGACGTCCAGCAGGATAATTTGCCGCCGCGCGCCCACGGGGGCGCGCATCGCGGCGGTCGGTGGTTCGCTACACCGATCTCCGGCGGAGGCTCTTTACCACGTGATCAGCCGTGTCCAATTACGGCTGATCATGATGTCAATAGGAAGAGCCGTTGATTGGCTTTTCCTCACTCGCTCTCCTGACAGGGGGGGTCTGTACCCCTCAGATCACCACACTGGACCACCAGGGATCGCCACTAGGACCACCAGGGAAGGGGGCAACATGTGGATGGCCAGGTATGTACCCCATGGCAATCCACATGTGCCCAATGTGCCCAGTCAGTGCCCAATCTGTGCCAATCAGTGCCCACAAATGGGCACTGATTGGCACCATTATATAGCACTGATGCCTAGCAATGCCACCCTTAGGGCCATCTGTGCCATCAATCAGTGTCATCAGTGCCACCCATCAGTGTCCATCGGTGCAACCTGTCAGTGCCCATCCATGCCCATCAGTGCCCACCTATCAGTGCCCATCTGTGCCACCTATCAGTGCCACCAATAAGTACCCATCAGCGCCACCCATAAGTAACCATCAATGCCACCCACAAATGCCCATCAGTGCCGCCTATGAGTGCCCTTCGGTGCCACCTATGAGTGGCCATCAGTGCCGCATACCAGTGCCACCTATCAGTGCCACCTATCAGTGCCGCCTATCAGTGCCCATCGTCAGTGCCACCTTATCAGTGCCACCTCATTGGTGCCACCTCATTGGTGCCATCTCATTGGTGCCGTATCAGTGCCCGTCAGTGCAGCCATATCAGTGCTCGTCATTGAAGAAGAAAACCTACTTATTTCCAAAAAATTTTAACAGAAACAAAGAAAAACTTGTTTTTTTTCAAAATTTTCTGCCTTTTTTTATTTGTTGCGCAAAAAATAAAAACCGCAGAGGTGATCAAATACCACCAAAAGAAAGTTCTATTTGTTGGAACAAAATGATAACAAAATTGTTTGGGTACAGTGTTGTATGACCGCGCAATTGTCATTCAAACAGCGACAGCGCTCAAAGCTGAAAATTGGCCTGGACGGGAAGGTGTCTAAGTGCCTGTATTGAAGTGGTTAAAAACAACACAAGCCTCAGACAAAAATATCTGTAGAAACAATATAAAAAAAAAGCCTTCAAAATAACCAAAGACATTCAGCTCAAGTGTGAATGCAGCCTGTCTGGGCTGGACATACCCCTTGATAAAAGAATGAAGACTTCTTGCTACATAAAGCAAAGGTTTATTTACCAAATGTGGGAGAACAATGAAAGCAAGTGATCACTTATTACGATCCAAAGACATGAGCTGATATTACGTAACATATTACAGAGCCAATGAGATGTACATATTTAACATGATTTTTTAACCACTTCTGGACCAGCGCGTGCCGATATACGTCCTGACTTTGAAGGAGGATATCGTTGTTATGGCAGCAACTAGCTGCCATGACACCGGTATCCTCTTGTTCTGCTGGCGGTCTGTTTCAAGATAAAAGTGGTCTTTGCTGCAGATTCACCGCAAGATCACTTTTATCAGCGACGGGAGAGGACCCCCCCCCCCGCTGCGTTCCCGTGCCCTCCGCCGTTTACCGGAGCAGTCGGCAGTGGCGGAGGCAATTAGATGCTTTCACTAGCTGGGCATGGAGATGAGTTAGGGGAGATGAGTCCCCACCCATCTCCTTGACATTGCAGGGCGGAAGCAACGTCAAAACGTCACTTCCGCCCACCATAGCTCTTAAAGGGGCCATTTTTTTTTTAACCTCCCTGGCGGTATGATTATTTCGGATTTTAGGTGCTGAAAGCGGTACCATTATTTTGCATGGAAATTTGGCTTTTTTTTATTGTAGGTCTGTAATTCTTAACAATAACACACTTAAATCTGTCCAAACAAGAGTCTAGTAGATATCCCGGGTATGATAAAGTTTGAAACACAAAAACATAAATTATAATATAATAAATAAAAATAAATAATTAAAAAAATAAAAATAAAATAATAATAAAATAAATTTCCCCACGATTCACTATCGCTCAATTCTGCAAGTGTTCTAATTTACTATCGCTGTTTTCTAGCTGGTCTAAAGCCACTTTTGACATAAAGGGACACTTTTTGGTTGCTATGGACAATCTCCAGTTTCCAGCCAGATAGAACAGTATATATAATATAGAACTGCATGCAGGGCATAGGACAAAGCACTGGGGACAAAAGGGATGTGAAATAATTTCATACAGTACTGTAATCTGTAAGATTACAGTACTGTATGTGTTATGCTTTTTACAGTTTTTTGAATTTGCCGCCAGGCTCCGCCCCCTTGCGTTGCGACGCTCGCAGGGAACGGAGCCTGGCACAGAGAGGCTTCGGGAGGAGGACGGAGCCCACGGACACTGCGGGGGACATCGCAGGATCCCGGGGACAAGGTAAGTAACGCCGCCCCAGAATCCTGCAATGCGATCCCGAGTGTGGCTTGGGGTTACTGCTAATGGTACTGAATTTTAACCCCGAGCCACACTCGGGAAAACCGCCAGGGGGGCTACATGATAATTTTTTTTTTTATTGCATTTAAGTGTAAATATGAGATCTGAGGTCTTTTTGACCCCTGATCTCATATTGAAGAGGTCCTGTCATGCATTTTTTCTATTACAAGGGATGTTTACATTTCTTGTAATAGTGACACTATTTTTATTTTTTTTAAAAACAGTGTAAAAATAAAAAATAAAAGGTAAAAGAAAAAAAAAAAAAAGTTTTAAACGCGCCCTACCCCGCCGAGCTCGTGTGCAGAAGCGAACACATACGTGAGTAGTGTCCGCATATGAATATGGTGTTCAATCCACACATGTGAGGTATCGTCGTGATTGGTAGAACGAGAGCAATAATTCTAGCCCTAGACCTCCTCTGTAACTGAAAACCTGCAACCTGTAGATTTTTTTAAACGTCGCCTATGGAGATTTTTAAGGGTAAAAGTTTGTCATCATTCCACAAGTGGGCGCAATTTTGAAGCGTGACATGTTGAGTATCAATTTACTCGGCATAACATTACCTTTCACAATATAAAGAAAAATTCAAAAAAGTGTGCTTGTAAGGCCGCTGCACAAATATGCTGTGACAGAAAGTATTGCAATGACCGCCATTTTATTCTCTAGGGTGTTCGAAAAAAAATGTATAATGTTTGGGGGTTCTAAGTAATTTTCTAGTAAAAACACCTGTTTTTAATTGTAAACAACACATCTAAAAAAGAGGCTCGGTCCTTAAAAGTTTTGCCTTCCAGCTGAAGGCCACTCATAACAGCTGTGATGTTTGATTTTTAGATATGGCTGTTCAAAAGCCAGATTATGCAGGTGTTCTAATTAAACAAAATAATACATGACTAGATAATGACCTTACAAGAACATAAAGTGAAGGTCATTTCAACTATTATTTCAATAAAACAACAGGTGTCCATAAACAGAATAATAAGGACGTGACAGTCTTTAGGTTAGAAAATTAAGGCTTTAGCAAATGGCCGTGATAGTTTAAAGCAGAAGTTTACCCTAATACTAAAATCTCTAAATCTACTGCCATCCACAATCTAAGACTAACCTATCTAGCCCTGTAAAGAAGAAATTGCTACACATATCATTTCTGAAGCTGATCTGGTCCAGTCTCCAGCAGCGGAAGCTCTGCAGAAGAGACAGCCGACAATGGCTGGGAAATTAATCGGAAGTGACGTCACCCATAAAGTTACTATGGGGTTTTCATTGTCGGCTGCCTCCTCTGCACCCACTTACACAAAGAAGCCGCTGATGACAGCACAGTGTGGGACCGTACCGGATCAGCTTCAGAAAAGAAGGTATGTATAGCAATATCTTCTTTACAGAACTAGATAGGTTAGTCTTAGATTGTGGATGCCAGTAGATTTTGAGATTTTAGTATTAGGGTGAACTTCTACTTTAAGCAGAAAAGTCACTCTTATGTTGAGGGCAAGTATGTTGCAAATGTCCATTAGTTTCCAGGTTGTACAAAATCCACATCAAGTCTCAGTATGTGGTATGTGATGTGATTCTAACATTTGCCAGAGTCCTCAGTATATGGTCAGACATACATCACTTTCCAACCCCAAGGTGAAGTCTTTTGGGCCAAAATGGGCAAAGATTTATATGTATATGTTTATGCCTATAGAGATGGGTTGAGGAAGGAGATGGAAAGTGCTGCACTACTTGCAATCAGACAACCTGTTCATTTACTTCCCCTATGAATGATCAAGTGAAAGTGTCTACTTGTGATGAAGGCTTGAGTTTATCACCATATTTGTCCAAAAATGTCTGGACTGGCTCATCCCATCTCTATTGTGCTTATCCCCTTCAGCAGAAAACATTTAATGAAAATGAATGATCAGATAAAATGTATATATAAATGTATACATATGCCCCCTCTTACAAACTGGTTAAAGGTAGCAATAATTTCTCTAACAATAAAAATAGCTCAGCTGGTATCATCTGATCAAGTGATGATAATTTCATTATTTTCACAGCAGCAATATTCTTGCAGCAAAGCACAGGAGCTAATCAGTTGTTGTGACTAACATTCCCGTGTTCCTCTTGCTACCTTTCCTCTTTGTGAATATCATCATCTTTATATCCCCCTAATTCTTGTTGTGGTAATGGAACTGGATGGCAAACTCACCTGTGTGAATATTGCCATAGGGAGAAAGACAGGGTGCAAATTATGTGATTTGCTGCTAACATACTGGTTGGAATGCAAATGATCTGGAAAGGGTTTTTTTTAACTGTAAAACAAGGATATCTACTTTGATGATAATATGCAAATTGATTCAGTGCAACCAGGCCTAAAAATCACACCTTTTGCAGCGATACACATTGGAACATAGTCATTTCCTATAAATGTATAAAACACCAAGCATTAACAATTGAAATATATTTGTATTACCTGTAATGATATATTTCAGTATTAATTTTTAATAGCTTGATTATGACACTGTATGTATAGACAACAATTCTAAGGGTATCTATAGAGGTTGATTTACTAAAGGCAAATAGGCGGCAAGAGAAATTTCTTTTAACTCTGTGAATGAGGTACAGCTCTGTTGACTTCCATAATCTAAGGTATTTTTATTTTCCTTGCAAGTATTATTAGCAAAATGGTAATTCTTTGCAAAGGGGCAGTACACCACATTCACTAAAATAAGAGTAATAAGAGGAAGAAGAATTCCATTGCAAAGTTAATAGCCTTTTTGAGTTTAGTAATTCAATCCCATCTTCTTTCTGGACCAGGTAGTAATTGTTATTTTAACGGGAACATTTACATACTAGCCGGCATCCCTGGAGGAACAGTTGATGGGCTGGGGTACATTTTCTCATAAGATCACTATAATTTCCCTCATCATATGATCGCAACACGCTTGTGGATGAAAGTCCATGAACACAAAATAAAATGTAAAAGTTGCCATAAAAGTGAACCAACAAAATATATAAAATCACAACAGAAAAATGTTCTTCAACTTCAAGGTTATGAAAGAATTGAACAGAAACCATGCAAAAACGTTTAAATGCCAAAACCTCTGTAGAAAGCCTTGTAGAAATTGCACATATATTGGGCACAAATCCTGTCTTTAAAGGATCTTACACTCAAAGAAATACTATTTAAATACTGGTCCAAATTGTTTACAATAAACAGCTACAGTACTTAGGTAATCAGAAGTGCGTAACTAAAACAATAGTATGTATTATCCCACAAAAATGACACATGCAGCAACCTCCAACACAGTAGAAAAAAGACTATACGTGCACCAAAAAGTTAAAAGGGTATACAAAGTTGTAACAAACATAACTGAAATACTGCAATTGACATATTTAGGCCTTCAATAAGAGATAATCTCTGACTGGGAACAGTGGAGTTTATGGCTGATTATGTTAGTTTGAACATCTTCTTCATCCATATACATATACAAGTAGATATATTTGGTGATGTACAATAAAACTGTTGGGCACCTCTGTATATTAGCACCAAATAAAATTATGAAATCTTTCTCAGGGACAACTAGAGAGATTATGTGGTGTCTGCATTTACTTGCAGTTTTCATGCAAATGGACTTTTCATCTTGTGTGTTTAATATCCAAATCCAAGCAGATATTAATCATCCACAGGAGTCTTTATCACCCTGAAGATTAACCTTATAGCTTGACATCCTAGATAAGATGCAAGTCTGCCTTGAAATTATTGGGTCAGCAACAGATTTTAGCAAAAATTTAAATTTTTCAAGTTCTTTCAATCTATAGCAGCTTAAAGATACATATCCATACATGTTAATAATAGTTTCTTCATGTGATTAGCCTTTTTATTTTAAGTGATATAGACAATTAAAGTGTACTTACTGTGGTCTTGTTAGTTAGGATTATTGTAGATCCCAGGGTCTCCTGAGCTGGGTACAGTCTTTCCATTGTGATACAAGGTGACTCTTGAGAAGAACTGTTTGGCTGACTCAGTCTACTGATCATGATATTTATACAAAGCCTTTATCTCCAACACGTGCAGAACAATAAAGGTCTTGTGTAAATCTGATCAATAATCACTATCAGCATTCTCTAATCCTCATTTAACACACAAAGCACCTAAATCTCAGTCATCTGAATGGTGACCACTAAAACATCTGGATTGTGAAATTAAATCAAACTGTGATGGGAATAACAGGTCATTTTTTGTGAAACCTGCCCTCAAAAGTGGAACTTACCAATGTTCCCAAGTCTATACAATTTTTGAGAGTGGAACATTCATTTTGCACACTATGGATTTGTGGCTTGTAGATGGCTTGTAGATGCCATAGCTGTGTTTTGACCACCCTACGGAAAGCTCAGTTGGGTCTGAAACCCAGATTTACTTATGATGACAAATGAACACCTCTACTGAAAGTTCTTTCATGTTCACTCATTCTGGTAAATCTAGGTATTCAGGAGCTCATATAAGTCCTGGCTTGTAGGATTATATCTATAACGTTTCCCAATTCAAGCATGTATGTTTGTATAGTGTTTGTTGGAACATTAGTGGATAACTGTGCCTAACATTCCCCTCAACACCCAGGTCACTTTTGTTCCTTTTTACTTACCTAAGATATGCGAATGACCACTCTCTGGGTAGCGTCTGGCCCTCTTCTATGCTGGTGGGGCACTATGCATGAGTAAGTTCAGGAGTAAAATCTACTTTCAAGATAGAGGTCGACAGCTTCCTCACTAGGGTCATGGAAAATAGGCTGTACACGCACAGTACCTTGGTGGCTTGATTGTTCCTCTTTTTTTTTATGGCACCTTAAAGGAAACCCTTAATTAGAGATGCATGAAAGCTGCTATTTTTTAATAACACATACAACAAAACAAAAAGAGAAAAAAGAAAAAAAAGCACTGAAAAATAAATAACATCAGTACATATTTCAATACCAGATATCTCAAAAACATTCAAAAATAACATTTATAGTACACCAATATATTATATAAATAGTATATAGAAGCTTTATAACAGGCCATCCTAGCCTACATAAAACATACCTAAACTCTATTATAAGACAAGGATAGAATGTGGCGCGTCCATCCATTTTTTTCACATTTTTTCAAATTGATCAGAAGCATTACATTGAATATATGTATATTTTTCAAACATTACATGTTTATCCATCAAAACGATTTCCACACCTGCAACCACCCAGAATGAAAAAGCACTGCTGTGAGAAAACGTGTGGGTCCCCGCACATGTTAAATGGCAGCACGTGTGCAGGTGCAGGAACTGCGGGGAAAGTGCATGGTCAAAATTACCATGCGATTTTCCTTTGGGCTGCATTTTGAAAAAGGTGCATGCACATTTTGCCACAGGAAACGCAGGCACTGCAGCCCATTAAAATGAATGGGCTGCTCTGCCCACACAAATATGGCCCGCAGAAACACATACATGTGAACCTAGGGTAAGGGTAGGAGGGTTGGGCGAAACTCAACGAGAAGCTATCAACTTGCGTGCCACAAAGAGTGACAATAAAAAAGTGACAAAAAAGTCTCACAATAGCCACTACTTGGTCATGATCCAAGTCATTAGAGTTCACATACCCTAATAGACATAAAACAGGGTCTGAAATTGACACAGAATCATATACACTATTTAGCCTGTCTTGGTTCACATTAGTTATTTGCATGTAAGGGACAGCCCACCACTTTATTACCCAATACCTCTATATAGCTTCTTTATTCCTATCTTCACAGGATAAAGTATTTTTAATAAGCAGTTAAAGCAGTACTCTAGACCAAAATAACAAGATAAAAATGAATACGGCCCATTAAAAGATAAAACAATAATACTAGGTTTTGGTGCAATATTTATCAGAGATTTCTCCCACATTACTTTTTTCTTCCACTACATATCCTCAATCTGATGGCAGGCATTATTAAACCCTCTTCATCTGAGCCCAGCTCATCCTGGACCCATCCCAGCCTTTGACTGGACAGTAAAAGGAGAAGCAGTGGTGAGCTTATCTAATTGTCACACTGCTTTCCCTTCCTATCAGCATCCCTCTTTTCAGCATATGAACTTATTGACTTCTTGTACAGTTACTTTCTTTCACACTCCAGCCCTGCTGAACAGGGATTACAAGTGGCTGCTCCCAGGTGAAATTCAGTTACTTTCACTGCTTGCATTTAAAAAACACACGTAACAATGTAATAATGATTACAGAGTGGCATCAATTTATATCATTTTTCTTCCTGGGTACTCAAATCACTTTTTATCTGCTGTTGGAGCAGATGGTGAGGCAGAGGCAACCATCTTTGGCGCACTCAGTAGAATATTATACTAGACTAATTTTAGACAGGGGGCAATTACCCTACCAGCATGTCTTTAAAATGAATTAGGAAACTGGAGCACCTGGAGGAAAACCTACATCAAGACTCTACCCCTGCCCTGGGCTCACAGAAAAATGTCACAGACAGTATGTTATTATGCAGCCATACTTGAAGCAGCATTTATGATTCACCTACCATTCAAGGGAAAAGAGGTCCAGTGACAACAATAAGCTGGACCAAAGACTTTAGGAAAAAAGGTACGGAGGTGTGCCCAAGTAGGGGGGAGGCAGATAGAGTTGGGGAGGGTGTAAGCCTGAAGTTTAGAATTTTTTTTTTTCCCAACTCTACCCTCTTGCCCTTCTCACCCTACTACAGACTTCAAACCAGCTGAAATTCTCCTTCAATCCAAAACACCAGCAAAAAGTGCCCAAGGACAGATATCCAGAGAGGTGCAGTTTTTGCCACATATCATATATTATGACATGGTAAAGAGTCACTAACTAACTCCAATATTATACTGCAAAGTGTCTATGTTTATTAAAAATGAAGTAAATCAAAAGTCACAGTAGCCAAATTCTTAGTGCCAGCTTATTTGCCGTCAAAAATATTTATTGCATCGCAGTTCATTACAAAACACAATGAAGTGTAGATATCATTCAATTAGAACATGCTTACATGTCTGGTCTGCATGCCACTGATGTTGTATAGGTGCAGCCGTTATTATAAATAACGGGCCATAGACCACTCAGACGATGCACATGGGGACACAGCAGCATAAGTTTCTGCTGTAAGACGCAGCTCGATTGCCGGGTCTATCTTATGGAGACTGCCGATGACTGGAACAAGGGCATAGGAAGAATGCAAGCTGGAATGCAAGCAGGATGTTACACAAAGAGACTCAACAACAACGCATTTCAATGCGTGGCCTTTTTGTCAAGTCACGTGACTGGGCCAGCATTGAAGAAATAAATAGGGGATGTGCCAAGGCTAATAAAATTCTTAAAGGCGTACTGCACTTTATAAACAACCTCAACGGCATGCACCCTTAATACTCCTAACATAAAAGTGATTAAAAACAAATATAGAATATGAACATTTAAAAAATATCTTTAACCACTTGCTTACTGGGCACTTATACCCCCTTCCTGCCCAGGCCAATTTTCAGCTTTCAGCGCTGTCGCAATTTAATTGACAATTGTGCGGTCATGCAACACTGTACCCAAACTAAATTTGTATAATTTTTTTTCACACAAATAGAGCTTTCTTTTGGTGGTATTTAATCACCTCTGAGTTTTTTATTTTTTGCTAAAAAAAATAAATATTTTTTATAGTTTTTTATACAATTTTGCAAACAGGTAATTTTTCTCCTTCACTGATGTGCACTGATGAGGCTGCACTGATGGGCACCGATAAGCACGGATGAGGCGGCACTAATAGGTGGCACTGATGGGAACTGATGAAGCTGCACTGGTGGGCACTGATGAGGCAGCACTGGTGGGCACTCAAGAGGAGGCACTGATAAGACTTCACTGATATGTGGCACTGATGGCCAATGATAGGTGGCACTGATTAGCTCTGAAAGGCGGCACTGTTAGGCGACACTGATGGGCACTGATGGGCAGCACTGATAGGTAACACTGATGATGAGGCACTGATGGGCATTGATGGGCAGCACTGATGGGCACTGATAGGGGGCACTGGTAAGCACTGATAGGTGGCACTGGTGAGCACTAATAGGTGGGCAATGGTTGGCACTGATTAGCAGCGATAGTTGGCACAGATTGGGACCCATGTCCCTGTAACAGAAATCAGTTACCGGCTTTCTTATATTCTCCCGTGAGGAGAAAAAAAGCCAATAACCAGCTTCTGTTTACTTCCTTGATCAGCTGTCATTGGCTGACGTGTGATTGGCCCTTTCCCCTTTTCTGTGATCAGCCGAGTCTGCATAATTACAGTATTTCACAAAAGTGAGTACACCCCTCTCATTTTTGTAAATATTTTATTATATCTTTTCATGTGACAACACTAAAGAAATAACACTTTGCTACAATGTAAATAGGTGAGTGTACAGCTTGTACACTCCTAAGTGAAAATGTCCAAATTGGGCCCAAAGTGTCAATATTTTGTGTGGCCACCATTATTTTCCTGCACTGCCTTAACCCTCATGGGCATGGAGTTCACCAGAGCTTCACAGGTTGCCATTAAAGTCCTCTTCCATTCCTCCATGACGACATCACGGAGCTGGTGGATGTTAGAGACCTTGCGCTTCTCCACCTTCCGTTTAAGCATGCCCCAAAGATGCTCAATAGTGTTTAGGTCTGAGGACATGCTTGGCCAGTCCATCACCTTTACCCTCAGCTTTTTTAGCAAGGCAGTGGTCGTCATGGAGTTTTGCTTGGGGTCTTTATCATGTTGGAATACTGCCCTGCGGCCCAGTCTCCGAGGGGAGGGGATCATGCTCTGCTTCATTACGCCACAGTACATGATGGCATTCATGGCTCCCTCAATGAACTGTAGCTCCCCAGTGTCGGCAGCACTCATGCAGCCCCAGACCATGACACTCCCACCACCATGCTTGACTGTAGGCAAGACACACTTGTCTTTGTACTCCTCACCTGGTTCCCGCCACACACACTTGACACCATCTGAACCAAATAAGTTTATCTTGGTCTCATCAGATCACAGGAAATGGTTCCAGTAATCCATGTCCTTATTTTGCTTGTCTTTAGCAAACTGCGGGCTTTCTTGTGCAATATCTTTACAAGAGGCTTCCTTCTGGGATGACAGCCATGCAGACCAGTTTGATGCAGTGTGTGGCGTATGGTCTGAGCACTGACAGGCTGCCCCCCACCCCTTCAACCTCTGCAGCAATGCTGGCAGCACTCATACGTCTATTCCCCAAAGACAACCTCTGGATTTGACGCTGAACACGTGTACTCAACTTCTTTGGTCGACCATGGCGAGGCCTGTTCCGCGTGGAACCTGTCCTGTTAAACCGCTGTTTGGTCTTGGCCACCATGCTGCAGCTCAGTTTCAGGGTATTGGCAATCTTGTTATAGCCTAGGCCATCTTTATGTAGAGCAGCAATTCTTTTTTTCTTTTTTTCAGATACTCAGAGAGTTCTTTGCCATGAGATGCCATGTGGAACTTCCAGTGACCAGTATGAAAGAGTGAGAGCGATAACACCAAATTTAACAAACCTGCTCCCCATTTTCACCTGAGACCTTGTAACGAGTCACATGACACCGGGGAGAGAAAATGCCTTTTTGGGCCCAGTTTGGGCATTTTCACTTAGGGGTGTGTGTTGAGTTACTTTGAGGAGACAACAAATTTACACTATTATACAAGCTGTAACCTCACTACTTTACATTGTAGCAAAGTGCCATTTCTTCAGTGTTGTCACAAGATATAATTAAATATTTACAAAAATGTGAGGGGTGTACTCACTTTTGTGAGATAGTATATATATATATATATATATATATATATATATATATATATATATATATATATATATATATATATGTGTGTGTGTGTGTGTATATACTTACTTCATATGAGTACATAAATAAAATAATAAATAAAAATATTAAAGAAATAAATGAACTATCATATTGGGACCAATGGAAATAAAAAGATTTTTATAATATCATTGGTACCCAATCATTCTAAAGAATTTATGTAAATCAAAATTTTAAATAACTGAAAACATAATAACACTATTGACCCGTGGTTGACCAGATGATCTAAAATCACAATTCGAAACTGGAAATCCAACCTAAAACAAGATCATATAAGCAAACTATTAGATTGGAATTATATGCTACCAAATACCTACAGAACTATTACCTTATATTACAAAAATGAATGTGGAATGAAAAAAGATGGAGAGTACATGAGGAGACTCATAGCATTTATTTTTGTAGCAGCCAAAATTTCCTTTGCCAAGTCATGGAAATCCCCCACGATTCCAAAGTTATCATTGGTTATGGTTAATTAACTCCTTTTGGCAATTTTGCATGATAAGCTTGCCTTCTTTGAAAAAATCTGGGATCCCTGCATTAAATACTTGTTGCATGCCTCATAAGACATGTAAGACAGCATACATTTTGACTGGACAGGGTGAGCTTCTTTCTTTCTTTCTTTCTTTCTTTCTTTCTTTCTTTCTTTCTTTCTTTCTTTCTTTCTTTCTTTCTTTCTTTCTTTCTTTCTTTCTTTCTTTCTTTCTTTCTTTCTTTCTTTCTTTCCCTTTTTCTTCTTTAAGGTTTCTTTCTCCCCTTTTATCTTATTGATTCCTCTATATAGCACTTGTGCCAATGGTAATGATGTAATATTGAATACGTGACAAATGTAGGCATTAGAGGTCTCTCTTACTCTGCCCTTCACCCACTAAGTATTTCGATTTTGGAAGGAATAATTTGGCAATATTGCTGTCTCACCTCAATGCTCCCCCCTATATTGATGACATCAATGGAGGGGTTCCGTAAAACTATATTGATGTTTCCATAACCTCATTGGCTAACATTTATGTTTCCTGCATTTGGTTTCAGTAAAGTTGTACTTATTGGAAAACACGGTATTTTTTTCTTTTGTATGTTTTGTACTCTGGTATGCAGCCAACGTTTGCTATTTATCCTGTGTGCAAATGTTGGCTTTTTTGTACTTCCTTTGAAATACTCAATAAAAATTATTAGAAAAGAAAAAGATGGAGAGAAAGATGAATAATTACGGGCCACAAGGAGAACCCATATAGTCAGAGGCATTCATACAACATAAGCACCTCAAGCTCCTCATTCAGGCTATTGGGCAGCATTGTCCCCAATTTGTATATCCAAAAGGGTTTCCTTTTGCACAACAAGGAAAATCTTGTGTCAGTCAGGGACCTCTGGTACATAAATTCAGTGGACAGAACATTAAGGGCTACAATGTCCTTTTTATGAAAAACAGTGAAGTGGAGAGGTACACTGTGCTTATCAGAGACTTCTTTTATGAATCTACAATGTTCGCCTTGTCTCTTACGTAGTGTGCGTTCGTACGCCCCACATATAAGAGGTTGCACGTAGATTACATATTGGGAGGAGTAGATAATAAACTGCTTGATGTTATAGACATTTCCTGTTCTACAGTATCTGTGAAGAATGACTGGCCATG
Source organism: Lithobates clamitans (assembly GCA_037952925.1). NCBI lineage: Eukaryota > Metazoa > Chordata > Amphibia > Anura > Ranidae > Lithobates > Lithobates clamitans. The sequence continues at coordinate 5,351,619 of JBBGZY010000101.1, forward strand.
GTTGATAAATTGGCAAAAGAGGCAGCCTTGCTTTTTGCATTGGAATATACACGTACAGTTATCAAAATAAGACAGTATATCCATCAATACACTACCCCTTAAACATTTCAGTGTACTAGGTACGATCATATTCTTCAGAGTCATGGACTCTTTTAAAAGTGATTTTGTGGGACAGTTGGTAAAACAGGTCCTAGTTTGGGTTCTAACCGTAAAATTTGCAATTCTTCTTCACTCACTGTGACCTAAGAGAAAAACCTTTGCCCTTAGGAAAAAGCCATGCACATTTAGTAAGCTGCAGCCCACTGGCTCCAGAAGACCACTATAAAACTGCCAAAACCACCATAGGCTATGACATGTGATGGAGGCCTCTGACTCACTTGAGATCGATTTTTAGCACTTCACATATGTTAGTAGATGTGCTGTGACATCTATTTTCAGATCATCAGAAGCTTGCCCATTCTGGTTGAAACTTATCTTACTGCATTGTGACTATATTGTTCTTTTCCCTTTGTAATGATGAGGGATTATGTTCTGACTGTTTGCTTCAGATAACACGATTGCTACTGAATTGTCTACTGAGGCCCCTGGAACCATACATTCTGCATGAGGCTGGTTTCACTCCTGAGTTTTGTTTACTTATTGGTTGTTACAATCAGATGTGTTTTTCAGAATATACATTTCTTCTCAATGCATCTTTTATCTTCAAAAAGATTAAAGGAAGACTGTCTGATTCAAAACATCTTTAGGTCTGATGTATCACTTGACAATGGGTGAGTACAAAGTCGGGGTGGGAAGCAGGGGTAGGAGGATACAATTATTTAAGGGTACGTTCACAGACTTTAGATGCCTGTTAAAGAGTGTTGAATGTGATTTTGTAAGAGCTCACATGAAAACAACCAACGTGATTAACCATCCTGCACATGTGGTATATATTTTGACAGAGCTGGTGCTATCTTTAGTGGGTGAGATTGCTTAACGGGCATTTAGGAACTGTTGATGTGTTTTCAGCTATATTGTTTTATGTGATATTGCTGTATCTGTATCCCTATACAGTGCCTTCAAAAAGTATTCATACCCCTTGAAATTTTCCACATTTTGTCATGTTACAGCCAAAAACTTAAATGTATTTTATTGGGATTTTATGTGATAGACCAACACGAAGTGGCACATAATTGTGAAATTGAAGGGAAATGATAAATGTTTTTAAAAATGTTTTATAAATATCTGAAAAGTGTGATGTGCATTTGTATTTAGCCCCCTTTATTCTGATACCCCTAACTAAAATCTAATGGAACCAATTGCCTTCAGAAGTCACCTTATTAGTAAATAGAGTCCACCTGTGTGTAATTTAATCTCAGTATAAATACAGCTGTTCTGTGAAGCCCACAGAGGTTTGTTAGAGAACCTTAGTGAACAAACAGCATCATGAAAGCCAAGGAACACATCAGACAGGCCAGGGATAAAGTTGTGGAGAAGTTTAAAGCAGGGTTAGATTATAAAAAAATATCCCAAGCTTTGAACATCTCACGGAGCACTGTTCAATCAATCAACCCGAAAATTGAAAGAGTATGACACAACTGCAAACCTACCAAGACATGGCCGTCCACCTAAATTGACAGGCCAGGCAAGGAGAGCATTAATCAGAGAAGCAGCCAAGAGGCCCATGGTAACTCTGGAGGAGCTGCAGAGATCCACAGCTCAGGTGGGAAAACTGTCCACAGGACAGCTATTACTTGTGCCCTCCACAAATCTGAACTTTATGGAAGAGTGGCAAAAAGAAAGTCTTTGTTAAAAGAAAGCCATAAGAAGTCCCAAATTGCAGTTTGTGAGAAGTCATGTGGGGGACACAGCAAACATGTGAAAGAAGGTGCTCTGGTCAGATGAGACCAAAATTTAACTTTTTGGTCTAAAGGCAAAACGCTATGTGTGACAGAAATTTAACACTGCACATCTCCCTGAACACACCGTCCCCACTGTGAAACATGGTGGTGGCAACATCATGTTGTGGCGATGCTTTTCTTCAGCAGGGACAGGGAAGCTGCACTAATAAATATGATTCTGTTGGCTTGTAGTTTTAACATTAAAAAAATTATAATTTTGAACATAAAAATAAATGTTAATTAATTTACTTTGATATTTTAAGTACCTTACTTAATTTTCATTAGCTCTTAAAACACAGCTTTTACATTTACAAAAATAATGTATAATATTGAGTATTCTAGATAAAACTTTTAAGGTATGTGCATTTCCATATTCTAATTGAGTTACAGTTACTTAAAAAAAATATACTTTCATTTGACTGAAATTGTGGGACGCATATATTTGCCAAACGTGCAACCGCACGAGTTTTGATGCTGTATATTTTGACATCTTTTGAGTTTGACATCTTTTGGAACTTTGAAAGCCGCACCACCAGTGAAAAGAATTTTTCCAAGTCACTACAAAGCCATTCAATGCCATGTTCAGTTTTTGAGATATTGGAATTCAAATTCAGATTATGTAACATCAAGCCCCGCGCACTTTGCACCCAATGTTATTGAAATTTAAAAACAAAGATAGCATTCGTTTGCACTGCATCTGTGCCGATTTGTGCTGCAAAAACGAACGCATGTGCTGGTTTGGTTTTGGTTTGGTTTTGGTTTAATGAAACCTCTCCCACTTTGCGTGTTATACGCCGATAAATATGGTAACTATTGAATTATAGGTATTGGAATTTCCTTTCAAATTTGGCTGTTAGTGAACATTAAGAATATGAATTTATCGGAAGTTACGAATTATCCAAAATAACGAATGCCGTATCTAAACGAATAGAACGTAAACGTAAAATAAAAACTTTTTATTATTATTTATTATTAATTCGATCCATTCCATTTGTTTAGATGCGGCATTCATTATTTCGGAAAATTCATAATTTCGGATAAATTCGTATTCGTTATGTTCACTAACAGCCAAATTTGAAAGGAGATTCCAATAGCTATAATTTAATAGTTAGTTATTATTAGTTAGTTAATTTTTTAGAATTTTCGGATTTTCATTCTTTCCAATTTTTGTATTTTCTTTCTTATTTTCATATTTTCAATTTTTCGTGTTTTTGGATTTTCGAATTTACGAATTTTCAAATTTCCAAGTTTCCGAATTTTCGAATTTATGTATTTACAAATTTTCGAATTTACGAATTGCGATCATAACGAATGACTCAAAAAACGAATGAAATGAAAATGAACAAATTTTTCGTTAGTGCACATGTCTATCCCCCATCCTCCCTTACATCACAGTGCACCCCCTTTACCATCCACTGCTGCCGGGGGGGGATGGGAAGCATAAAGTTCTGGAGGAGGACCAGAGGAGGGCCGGAGTCTACTGAATACTGAGACCAGGGGAGGCGGAGACAAGGAGGAGTTGCGGCTGCACTGAGAGGTGCAGGATCTGTAGGAGGAGTTCCGTCCTCTTCTCTGCTGCTGACTGCTGATACAAGGTGGGGGGCAAAGATGAGGGAGGTGCAGCAGCTGCAGAAGAGATGCAAGGGCCAAAGGAAATGGCCTGGAGGGCCGGGATTCGGCCCTCGGACTTTGTGTTTCACACATGTGTTTTAAAGTGTCGCCTATGGAGAACATATAGGTTGATTTACTAAAACTGAAGAGTGCAAAATCTGGTGCAGCTCTGCATGACAGCCAATCAGCTTCCATGTTTTTTATCAAAGCACCATTGAACAAGATGAAGGTAGAAGCTGATTGGCCTCCTTGCAGAGCTGCGCCAGATTTTGCCCTCTCCAGTTTTAGTAAATCAACCCCATAGGGTCAAACATGAAGTTTATTGTCATTTCACGGGCACACAAATTTAAGGTGTGGCATGTTGGGTATCTATTTACTCGGCGCAACCTCATCTTTTATATTTTGCAAACAAATTGGGTAATTTATTTCGTTTTTGTGATCTAAAGTTATCTTTAGTGTATTTTTTTTACTAGAAATTTTGCATTTCCTAGACCTCTGCAGTAATATCGTGTGACATAAAAAATTGGAACTACTGCTATTTTATTCTCCAGGGTGTCTGCTTTCAAAAAATATATCATGTTTAGGGGGGGTTTATATAATCTTCAGGCCTAAAATTATTATTTTTTAAGCATGTGTGCAAAAAAAAAGAAATAAATTGCAAAAACGGCTCTGGCAGCGAAAGGGTTAAAAGGTAATTTTAGGCCTAAAGATTGGTAAAACTCCCAAACATGAGATATATTTTCCTGAACGCAGAGGCTCTCGAGACTAAATGGCGGTAGTTCCAATTTTTTTTATGTCACGATAGAAGTGCACAGGATTACAAAATGTAAAATTTCAGTACTAAATACACTAAAGTTAATTTTACACAAAGGCAATATATTACCTAATTTTTGGGGGAAAATATAAATTTCTTCATCAGTTTAGGCCAAAATATATTCTTCTGCATATTTTTGGTAAAAAAAAAATCGCAATAAGCATATATTGATTAGTTTGCACAAAAGTTATAGCGTCTACAGACTATGGGAAAGATTTATGGCATTTTTATTATTATTATTTTTTTTTTTTTACTAGTAATGGCGGTGATCTGTGATTTTTAGCGGTATTGCGACATTGCGGCGGACAGATCGGACACTTTTGACACTTTTTTGGGACCAGTGACATTTATGCAGAGATCAGTGTTATAAAAATGCACTGATTACTGTGTAAATGTCACTGGTATCGAAGGGATTAACACTAGGGGGCGATCAAGGGGTTAATTGTGTGTTCCCTCAGTGTGTTCTAACTGTATGGGGATAGGACTGAGTAGGAGAAGAGACATATCGCTGTTCCTACATAGTAGGAACAAACGACATGTCTCCTTTCCTCTGAAAGCACAGGGATTTGTGTGTTGGCATGCTGGCACTTGTGCACACAGTCGTGCATGGCCGGCGGCAATCGCAACCTCCGGCCACGTGCATCGGGTCCCCTGCCGTGCACCCTCTGGCGGCTCTTAAAGGAACCCCGTACCCATTCGGGGTTTCACGCAGGGGAGCCATTCTGCCCCAATATATAGATGTGACCTGGTCGGGAACCTGTTAACCAGTCATTTGAGTATAGGCCGGGCGGGACCGTCCTAGATCAGGGTGGACCAGTGGCGGTCGCTCATACAAGGCGCAGGGGTGCCGCCCCCTAATCCATGTGCCCAGCCCCCTAATCTACATGCAGGGTGCTTGACGCATTGGATTTCAATGGGGGTTTTGTTTTTGTTTTTGAAGCACATAATTAGAGCTTCTCTCGCTAATGTCTTCCTGCTTCTCCTCCCAGCCAATCAGGAAGCAGGTCCTAAAACCCGATTGGCCACAAGTTCTAAGTCCTGATTGGCCGGGAGGAGAAGCGGCTGCTGAGATTTGGAGGAGACGCGGGGGAGTCGACGATGCCACGACCTGGATGGGGTAAGTGCAGGGCTGGCAGGAGGGGGGCCTGGTGAGTCATTGATGGGCAAGCTAATGAAGAGGCAATCGATCGATCAACGGGGGCGGTGGTATGGCCAGGGGGGTGGCTGGCTGGGTGGGGGCCACCCCTCCCAAAAAAATTGAGCACCAGGCACCACTGGAGTGGACATCATATGACATCCTCCTGGGAACAAGCCTTGCGCACGCCCCACAGGCCCCTCTGTGGCCCGCTCTATCACCCGTTACACAGCCAATGACGGGGTACCAGCCCAATGTCACCAATCACAGCAGATCACATGATAACTGTACACAATGGATGGCTTACATTCATGCCATTCATTGTGTACTCATGTGACGATCTCTGTGATTGGTCACAGTGATCACATGGTACAGACAGGGCCAATCACAGCTAATTGAGTTAAAAGAGGCGAGAGGTTGGGACTTTAAATGAGACGTGAGTCTCCATCCTTATGCATGCAAAAAAGGAAGGTTGGGACTTTGAGTGAGGTGGGCAAATGAGGCCAGCGGGACAGTCACCATTACATTAAACCATTTAATTAATACATAGTGACATGTTGACATAATAATGGTCCCAATGTGGGTTGTTTTTTTTAATCACAGCTAATCAAACAATACAATTTCATTCAGTAAAAATGGTTGTTTATAACAGTGATATCCACTGTTATAAGCAATCATTGTGTGAAAAATAAAAGAAAAAAATGTGATTACTTCCCAAGGGATAGGGCTGTGTTGTGTGGTCACAGTATGTAAAAAAATAAAAACATAAGAAAAGAAAAAAAATTGTAATAAAAAATATATGTATTTTTTTTCTTTACATACTGTCACCAGTCAGTGTCCCTAATCACTGCCACACCAGTCATATGATGACGCTGTACTGCACTGGTGACAGAATGCAAAAAAAAATTGTGAAAAAAAATTCTTATAAAATTACTAAATACCTCAGACTGTCTACTTTCCAAAAAAGGGGTGATTTTTGGGGGGTATTTGTACTGTCCTGGAATTTTGGGGCCTCAAGAAATGAAATCGTCCGTCAGTACATCAGGATTGATCACTTGTCAGATATGTATTCCATAGTTTGTGGACTCTGTAACTTTCCTACAGACTAAATAATATACACTGATTTGGGGGATTTTCACCAAAGAAATGGAGCAGAATACATTTTGGCCTAAATTTATGAAGAAAGATTATTTATTATAAATTATATTATTATTATATATTATATTATATATGTAGCACTTACCCCCGAAGGAGCTGCTGGTTTAAATTGGGCTTACCGTTACCTCACCGTTACACCGTGTCCGTCACAGTTAAGGAGAGAAAAAAAGTATTCAATGATGTCTGCACCAAACACTTAGTTTCTTTGGTTGCAATTCTTTTATTCTTTAAAGCCAGAAAAAAAAAGGGATGGAGGATTAAGGGAGATTCAGGTACCTTAGACTGCGGATCAGGGTATTTCTTCTTATCCAGAGGACCAACGGTCTCCTCAACTAGATATAGCAATCACCGGATAAGCCTCTCTCACTGACCTAGCAGCCAGTGCAATGCTCAAACACAGTCTCTGCCACAGACTTGATGAGAAACAGATAATCGATGGTCGTTACACAATCCTCTGCCACAGGATGGTGTAACCTAACTTTAACTAGCTTTAAAGTTTAGCTGCACAGTACCAGATTCTTTCAGCCGACCTGGCGATACTGTGAGGTAGATGATCTGAGTTGCATCCTCCTCCTGAGTTTCCAGGCTCCTCCTGAGATACCAGCAGAGAAGTCCTCCCCTGGTCTCCTCCAATCGATCAGCTTCTCCCCGCAGGCAAGACAGCACAGGACCACCCTCTGGATCAGCAGGCCCCAAAACTTCTGGGCCTACTTTTGTAGTAGCAATGCCTCGGGCCAGCAGGCCCCGAGGCAGCAGGGCTGCCACGGCCCACCTTAGGCCAGGAGGGCCCTCAGGTCAGGAACAGCGAAAGCGAACTAGAAATCCCCCGAGGAGTTTGCGCCTGTACCTTAAATACCCCTACCCAGAATGTACAGCGAGTGAACCACTCCCACCGGGCTGTGTACGAGCAAGAGGGGTACCCAATACATCCAGCATGTTGCATTTCCAACACTTACCGGTGGTCAAGTGGAAACTGCCACAACCCCGCTGAACTGGTACAGGAACCAGCAAATTTACCATAATTAGCCTGAGCCAAACTACAGCAGCAAACTTTAATTGACATAAATAGCACCTGCCCGTACAGGAGCAGGGTGCTACATACTTCCCCCACCACAATAGACGATGTCCCCATTGTCGAAAAAAAAATAATGGACTCTCAGTCCTGAGAGTCCATACCTGAATCCCAAAACTTGGATAGGAGAGGGAGGGGATAAGGTAACAACAAAATGTAAACGTTACATGAGCACACATATGTAAAAGAAGAAGAGAAAAAGAAAAGGTTACAGCAACATAGTTCCCAACATCTAACTCTCTATCTAAACCACCCACTCTCCAGCAGCTTGACAGAAGATCCAGTTGAACCTGAAATAAAACACATAAAAGAACCAGTACACACACATTGTTATACAATATAGGAAGCAAAGCCTCATCTCCAAAAAGATGAAACTTTCTTTCCCTTTTTTTTTTTTCTAACCAAATGTAAAAGTTCAACCTTTGTTGTGCAAACTTCTACCACCCAGTGGCAAAAGGCATTGTAACACAAGTCCTTGATGTAAGCAGTTAAGGTAAGTATTGTGTAACGACCGCAAAGATTATCTTTTTGTTTTTTGAGTATAGCCTCACATATTATTGGATAGTTAACAATATAGAGGTACCATCATCCAAGCTGACATATAAAAAAGGGGGAGGAGGTGGGGATTTGAGTGCAGTTGCTGAGGCTGACCAGTGCACATAACCACCTCAGAGAATTAAATGGACTATCTCGTTACTTGATGCAATCACAAAGTAATTAAATAAAATTCAGATTTTATTCAGTAATACATACAGAAAACAGAAAACATACAAAAGTGTTCTTAAAAAGTACATGTATACACCACATATAACTAGCTATTAACGGGTTTCCCAGTAATATTTCTGTTAGAGTGGGGTATAAAAAATTCCTCCACCGGTTTCGCGGTAGGGCCGCTTCTTCAGGAGGATAGAGAGTCTACAAGGAAACAATGCATTAAAATTGCACTACAATAATTGCACAGCATAATATTAAATATTACAGTCCGTATTAATGCAAGGAAGTCTGCTCACCCAAGTGGACCAAAACGACCAGCAACAGGATATCTGTTTCTCATCGAGTCTGTGTCCCCAGATCTCTCACCCGTTCCTGTCGTGGATTCCTCAGGAGCGATCTCTTTATCTGGATCCGGTTCGGGTAGTCTTTGGGGCAGGCTTTGTCCGCGGGAGGCTTTTACGTATCCCACCTTCTTTTGTGCAGATACAATAAGGTTTGTAGAAGTAGAAGTAGCTGCAGAGTCATCTCCCTCCGGAGTACTCGCTGTAGCCGCTGCGGTAAGCGTAGGCCTCACCATATGAGCAAACGTAGCGGTCTCCTCAGTGTCAATGCCTGTGGCCCAGTCCATCCGGTAGGCACAAGGCAGCATGATGGTTTGTTCCACAGTCAACAGGTACTCCCCGCAGTGTAGACATCTGGTGAATGGACAGGGGTTTACGACCAGTCCCTCGCACCTGTTGCATAACATACCCAAAGCCTTGACATCTGCCGTGTACAGTATGAAACGCCCATGCGGTTTCAGGCGAATACCAGTGTCCGTCAGCAAAGTTCCAGGCAGCTTGACATTTGTAGTGGTACCCACAGGGAACATCCTGGGCCCCATGACCGACTGTATTCCTGGCATTTGGAGCATGGCTGTAGAGTCAAATCCTTCTTTCTGAATCTTTGGACACACACACGCGGTGTCTCACGCAGCAAGCAGGCAGATGAACTCCTCCCACTGGCTCCTTTAGTCGCATAGCTCCCGGGCTTTCTTTACTCCACCCACACTCCACATGGCCAGGTAGTGACCCGCAATCAACTCCATTTTTAGAAAAAAATGGCACAGTCCATAACCTTTTTTTTTTTCATAAGTTCCCGGTGAACAGTTTCCTTAGGTTGCGAGAGGTAACGGCAAATCCCGGACTCGAGCCTTCACATGTAGCACTTACCCCCGAAGGAGTTGTTGGTTTAAATTGGGCTTACCATTACCTCACTGTTACACCGTGTCCGTCACAGGGGTCCCGTTAAGGAGAGGAAAAAAGTATTCAATGATGTCTGCACCAAACACTTAGTTTCTTTTGTTGCAATTCTTTTATTCTTTAAAGCCAGAGAAAACAAAAGGAATGGAGGATTAAGGGAGATTCAGGTACCTTGTATTGCGGATCAGGGTATTTCTTCTTATCAGAGGACTGACGGTCTCCTCAACTGGATATAGCAATCACCGGATAGGCCTCTCTCACTGACCTAGCAACCGGTGCAATGCTCGAACGCAGTCTCTGCCACAGACTTGATGAGAAACAGATAATCGTTGCGGTCGTTACACAATCCTCTGCCACAGGTGTAACCAAACTTTAACTAGCTTTAAAGTTTAGCTTCACAGTACCAGATTCTTTCAGCCAACCCGGCGATACTGTGAGGTAGATGATCCGAGTTGCATCCTCCGATTGAGTTTCCAGGCTCCTCCTGAGATACCAGCAGAGAAGTCCTCCCCTGGTCTCCTCCAACCGATCGGCTTCTCCCCACAGGCAAGACAGCACAGGACCACCCTCTGGATCAGCAGGCCCCAGAACTTCTGGGCCTACTTTTTTTGTAGCAACGCCACGGGCCAGCAGGCCCTGAGGCAGCAGGCTGCCATGTCCCACCTTAAGCCAGGAGGGCCCTCAGGTCAGGAACAACGAAAGAAGAACTAGAAACCCCCCCGAGGATTTTGCGCCTGTACCTTAAATACCCCTACCCAGAATGCACAGCGAGATAACCACTCCCACCGGCTGTTTCCAAGCAAGAGGGGTACCCAATACATCCAGCATGTTGCATTTCCAACACTTACCGGTGGCAACAGCGACACCTCCGGTCAAGTGGAAACTGCCACAACCCAGCTGAACTGGTACAGGAACCAGCAAATTTACCATAATTAGCCTGAGCCAAACTACAACAGCAGAAAAACTTAAATTTACATAAATAGCACCTGCCCGTACAGGAGCAGGGTGCTACATATATATATTAAATATAATATTTATTTTATTTATAAAATGTATTTATTTTATTTATCAAATATAATATTTAGTTTATATTTATTTTATATATATATATATATATATATATATATATATATATATATATATATATATAAATAATGCGTAAATTTATGAAGAAAGATTATTTATTATAAACTATATTATTATACATTATTATTATAAATGATAAATTTATAAAGAAAGATTATTTATTATAAGTTATAAATATTATTATTATATACATTTATGAAGAAAGAGTATTTATTATAAATCATATGTTTTATATATATATATTAAATATATATATAATATATATATATATATATGTATATTGTATATCATTATGTGTAAATATATAAATTTATGAAGAAGGATTATTTATTATAAATTATATTATTATTATATATTATTATTATAAATTATATTATTATATATTATTATAAACTATACATTTATGAAGAAAGATTATTTATTTGCAAAATGTTATAGCAAACAAAGAAAAACGCATATTTTTTTCTAAATGTTCTGTCTTTTTGTGTTTATTTAGCAAAAATAACCCCCCCCCCCCAGTGGTGAATAAATACCACCAAAGGAAAGCTCTATTTTGCCTTGTTTCCACTGAGCGGAACGGTTCGGGTCGGTACAGTTTGGAAGGGTTAGAGCGGCCTATTCAGGTGAGCGTTTCCACTGCAAGTGGGACTGCCAGGGGCCATGGGGGTTTAGAAAAAATGCCTTTGACGTGAGCATTGGCGTTTTTTCTGTCTGCCAATCAGTGGAATGTATCGTGTGACGCCAGTAGCTCCGCCCTAACTGTACCGTACCATTTTCTATGGCCCCACATCTGAAGCAGGGCCATGAATGATGCAGTATGGTTCGGTTATATGGGCCGCTTTCATAATGGAAACACTGAAAATAGCGTACCGAACCGAAACGATCTGCTCAGTGGAAACGAGGCATTTGTGTGAAAGAAATGATAAAATTTTCATATGGTTACAGTGTTACATGACCGCATAATTGTCATTCAAATTGTGACAGCGCTGAAAATTGGCCTGGAATGGGGGTGGGGGGTTTGGGGATTGAAGGGGTTAAGTAGATGCATCCTCGGCTACGCCAGCCAATGAAGGACAGTTGTGGCCCCTGGAGGTAACATAATACACATCACTTCCGCTTGCAGGAGGGACCGGGGAACAGATCCTCCCTCAGTTCCACCAAATTTGGGGCTCCCCCAGAGGAACAGGAGGGCCTGGGAACCAATGTAGGTGTTGGTGTTGGTGGCGGGTGGGACCGGGGGGCCCCCAACACCCGCATTGGCTCCCAGGCTGTACATTGTAGTTTTTGCATCTGGGTGAGAGGCTGCAGCAGGGGGCCAATCTGTGTCAGGCATTTGTGAACACAGCCAAGAACTGCACAGGCACCAGGATTTAAATGATTCTCTGAGCCGGCGTCTGCGTTCCAGGAAGTAGATGGTGACCACGGGTGTTGCCTGAACAGAGATGGCGACGTCCTCCTGGAGAGAAAAAAACCTCAAGATTGCACTAACTGTAAGTGGTATAAATCACCCGCTGTGTGACAAAGCTGTGTAAATCTCAGGACATTTGCTTGGCATTCAGCATTGAAGAGAAACTACAGGCAGATATAAGAGACCAATTTATACCGTCATCCATTTATTTAAAAAAAGAGCAAACCCCTCCCCCGCCCCCTGCCCCGCCCGCTGTCTGCTGGTCGGTCCGGCACTTACCCCATCTAGGTGGCGGGCTCCAGTGTCGCGCCGTGCTTCTCCTCTCTCCTCCTCCTAGGCGTCCAATAGGATCGCCTGACATTTTGAGCCAATCGTCGGGTGACGGGTCTCAGGAACCGCTTCCTGATTGGCGGGGATTTAGTGTGATAATAGCGAATATTCATTCCACGATCATCACACAAGTGGGTGGGATCGGGGGAGGGGGGTGCTCTGCGCCTCTAGACCACCTTTTATGAAACCAATTAGAGCCTCTGGTGTCAAGTGCTTCAAAAACAACCCCCCCCCCATTGGAATCCATATGCCTGGCACCCTGTATGTAGATCAGGGGGCCGGACGCATGGATAGGGGGGGGCGACGCCCTAATGGACGGTCCACCACTACCGGAGACCCATTTACACCCTTCCCATCAGTACCATCCATTCATAAAAAAATAAAACACATTCAGGGCTTATTTACCCCCCTCCATTATAGTGGGTGGGGGGGGGGGAGGTGAGGTTACCCTGCTCCCACATATGTATGGATTTCATCCGTGTATTTAGATGTCTGCCTGTTTACATCACTCATCCATTCATAAAAAAGAATTCAGGGCCCATTGACTCCCCTCCAATATATTGGGGGGGGTTGTCATAGGTCACCCCGCTCCCACATCCGTATTTAGGTCTTTGCTTGGAGACCCATTTACACCCGTCATCCATTCATTAACCACTTCAATACCGGGCACTCCCCCCCCCCCCCCCCCCTCCTGCCCAGGCCAATTTTCAGCTTTCAGCGCTATCGAACTTTAAATGACAATTACACGGTCATGCTACACTGTAACCATGTGAAATTTTTATCATTTTCTTCACACAAATAGAACTTTCTTTTGTAGTATTTAATCACCGCTGGGTTTTTAATTTTTTCCTTCAAAATTTTGAAAAAAAAATTCTTAGTTTCTGTCAGTAAATTTTGTAAATAAGTAATTTTTCTCCTTCACTGATGGGCACTGATGAGGTGGCACTGATGGGCACTGATGAGGTGGCACTGATGAGGTGGCACTGATGAGGAGGCACAAATATGCCACACTTATGGGCACGGATAGGTGGCACTGATATGTGGCACTGATGAGCACTGATAGGCGCCACTGATGGGTGGTACTGGTGGGCACTGGGAACAGATAGGCAGCACTGGTGGGCACAGATAGGCAGCACCGGTGGGCACAGATAGGCAGCACGGATAGGTGGCACTGATGGGCAGCACTGATGGGTACTGATGGGCATTGATGGGTGGCATTGATGGGCAGCAGTGACGGGCATTGATGGGGAGCACTGATAGCCAGCGGTGACTGGTATCACTAATGGCCACTGATTGCTGGCACTTTTGGGCACAGATTGGTGGCAATTATGGGCACTAGTTGGCACTGATTGCTGGCAGTGGTAGGCAATCATTGCTGGCACTGGTGGGCACCTAATTGTAATCAGGGTATTAATGATCAGTGCCCTGATTACATACCTAGCTGTTCCCTGTGAGGAGATTTTGCTGATCGGCTCTCCTCTCCTCACACTCTGTCAGTGTGAGGCGAGGAGCGCCGATTACCGGCATCTCTGTGTTTACATGTGACCGGCTGTGATTGGACACAGCCAATCACATGGTTAAAGAGCCAAGGCCATGGCTCTTTACACAGATCGGGGTAGGACACGGCGCGGCCGCGATGGGGCATGAGAGCGGTCGTTCTGGGAGGCCATCATATGACGTTCCACCCAGAACAAGAGCTGCACCGCCCAGCCGCCATATGACGTCCACCCAGAACAAGAGCCGCACCACCCAGCCGCCATATGACGTTCCACCCAGAACAAGAGCCGCACCGCCCAACCACCATATGACGTCCACCCAGAACAAGAGCCACACCGCCCAGCTGCCATATGACGTTTCACCCAGAACAAGAGCCACACCGACCAGCCGCCATATGACGTCCACCCAGAACAAGAGCCGCCCTGCCCAGCCGCCATATGACGTCCACCCAGAACAAGAGTCGCACCGCCCAGCTGCCATATGACGTTCCACCCAGAACAAGAGCCACACCACCCAGCGGCCATATGACATCCACCCAGGACAAGAGCCGCACCGCCCAGCCACCATATGACGTCCACCCAGAACAAGAGCCACACCGCCCAGCAGCCATATGATGTCCACCCAGAACAAGATCCGCACTGCTCAGCTGCCATATGACGTCCACCCAGAACAAGAGCCGCACCGCCCAGCCGCCATATGACGGTGGGCGGGCGGCAAGTGGTTAAAGGAGTTGTAAAGTCTCATGGTTTGCATTTTATGCATTAAAGGCATAGCTCCCAACTGTCCCGGATTTGGAGCAATGTCCGTCTGTCCCTCTTTCCTCCTCATTTGTCCCTCATGTTGGTCTGATCTATATTGTCGTATATAACCGATTGCTGCCCGCCGGCTGCCATGTGATGGCCAGGCGGCGTGGCTCTCGTTCTGGGAGGGCGTCATATGACGCCCTCGCTTTCCCAGGCCACCAGGAGACGCGCCTGTGCGCCGCCGACAACAATCACGCGTGCCTGCCGTGTCACTGGGGACCCGTTGCGCGTGCACAGCGGCCGCGATGTCCACGGGGCACCCGCGATAGCCCGGTAACAGAGCAGGACCGTAAATCTGTGTGTGTAGACACACAGATCCACGTCCTGTCAGGTGACAGGAGACTGATGGTGTGTTTCCAGTACAGAGGAACACCGATCGGTCTCCTCCCCTTGTGGGCCCCCTCCGCCTACAGTTAGAATCATGCCCTAGGAAACACAATTAACCCCTCGATCTCCCCCTAGTGTTAACCCTTTCCCTGCCAGTCACATTTATACAGTAATCAGTGCAATTTTATAGCACGGATCGCTGTATAAATGTGAATGGTCCCAAAAATGTGTCAAAAGTGTCTGATATGCCCGCCGCAATGTCACAGTCACGATAAAAATCGCAGATCGCCACCATTACTAGTAAAAAAAAAAATAATAAAAATGCTATAAATCTATCCCCTATTTTGTAGACGCGATAACTTTTGCGCAAACCAATCAATATACGCTTATTGCGATTTTTTTACCAAAAATATGTAGAAGAATACATATCGGCCTAAACTGAGGAAAAAATTTGTTTGTTTTTTTTTTTAAAAATGGATATTTATTATAGCAGAAAGTAAAAAATGCGTTTTTTTCAAAATCATCACTCTTTTTTGTTTATAGCTCAAGAAAATAAAAAACGCAGAGGTGATCAAATACCACCAAAAAAAAGCTCTATTTGTGGGGAAAAAAAATGATAACAATTTGGGTACAGTGTTGTATGACCGCGCAATTGTCATTCAAAGCTGAAAAATTGCCTGGGCAGGAAGAGGGTGGAAGTATTGAGGTGGTTAAAATGCATTATTTATCTATCAAAATGTGTTTTCCCAGTGCGAAACCTTTCATCCAATCTTTAAATGGCTGCATTTGTAAATTTCAAAAGCCAATATAAAGGAATAGTAGAGGTAAAAAAAAAAGCACTTGTGGGTTTAACTAAATTTTCTTGGTTAATTCCCCTTTAAGGGGGTGTGGCAGGAGGAGTGTCCTATGCCTACATCCCTTTGCTAATAGGTGTCCCTCATTCCCATCTCAAAAAGTTGGGAGGTGTATTAAGGTGAATAACCTCTCCACTCCTCCTCCAGACTCTGGGTCCACGATTTCCAAATCAAATGCAAAATTTTCCACAGAGTCTGGAGGAGGAGTAGAGAGGCACAGAATCCAAGTTGCATGAGGTCCAGTGTGAAGTTTCCACAGTCAGTGATGATTTGGGGAGCCGTGTCATCTGCTGGTGTTGGTCCACTGCGTTTTATCAAATCCAAAGTCAGCGCAGCCCTCTACCAGGAAATTCTAGAGCATTTCATGCTTTCCTCTGCTGACCAGCTTTATGGAGATGCTGATTTCATTTTCCAGCAGGACATAGCACCTCCCACACTGTGAGAAGTAACAATACCTGGTCACAGTGGCAGCTGGTGAAGTTTTAGGATGAGGGGTGCCAGACCCCGCCCTTCCTTTTTAGACCCCTTCCACTTTTCATAAACCCCACCTCTTATGAAATCCACCCACTCCCTCCCCTGTATTCCACTTGCTTTCACCCATAGTAGCAGGAGTATACAGCTCAGCATCACAGGACAGAGTATACAGCTCGGCATCACAGGACAGAGTATACAGCTCAGCATCACAGGACAGAGTACACAGTTCGGCATCACAGGACAGGGTACACGGCATCACAGGACAGAGAATACAGGACTATAGCTAAAGCTATAGCTATATATACAGTAACAGGACAGATGATGTATATCTGCCATCAGTGGTGATGGAGGAAGGTCTCTATATACAGGAAGGAAGAAGGTGGGTGTATATAGCTGTATAGGCTACACAGATATACACAAATTGTGATTACATCCATCCTGTGTAGTGTATACAGCTATATAAACCCACCTTCTTCCTTCCTGTATATAGAGAGTCTCTATATACAGGAAGGAAGAAGGTGGGTGTGTATATAGCTGTATACACTACACAGGACAGATGTACTCACTAACACCCTGCTGCTCCAGTGCCCAGTCCAGCCGGGCATTACTCATCCTCCTTGGCCTGAGCCCAGTCTTCAGTGTGCACTGTCTGAGTGGAGACTGGAGAATGAGTGCGAGTCGATCAGGGAAGTGTGTGCGGAGTGGAGGTGTGGATAGCGGCTGTCAGAGTTGGACATTGTCAGTCAGGAGAGAGAGACTGAGTCCCGCGGCACACTTAAGTTAGCCTTACCTTATCTGAAATCACGCTGCACAGCTGAGCTCAGGCCTTCCTAATTCACCACGCGTTGGAAACTCGCACAGTCGGTCGGAAGTGGTGCCGCAAAAAGCACCGCCCACCGTCCTCTGGTCCCTGCCAACAAAAATAAAGCACAGGAGGCCAGAGACAAATCATCGGAGAGTGGGAGTGTTTTTGGGCGCATCGCTTGCTCCACGAACACTCCCTAAACACGGGTAAATCAGCTGATTGCAAGCTGGGAAGCTTCCTATAGATCGCTGTGTGTCTGGCGCCTGGAAACTCCTAACCACTTCAAGCAAATTAACGTGACTGTATGTCGGTACTTTGACGTTAAATACTGGGGTTATCTGCTGCCCTACACCCATACGCCAGGGGGGGGGTATGGGTGTAATATTCCTGCTGGGGGGAGTATGGGTGTAATATTCCTGCTGAGGGGGAGTATGGGTGTATTATTCCTGCTGGTGGGGAGTATGGGTGTATTATTCCTGCTGGGGGGTATGGGTGTAATATTCCTGCTGGGGGTGAGAATCGGTGTAATTTTCCTGCTGGGGGGAGTATCGGTGTAATATTCCTGCTGAGGGGGGAGTATGGGTGTAATATTCCTGCTGGGGGGCAGTATGGGTGTAATATTCCTGCTGAGGGGGAGTATGGGTGTAATATTCCTGCTGGGGGGAGTATGGGTGTAATATTCCTGCTGGGGGGAGTATGGGTGTAATATTCCTGCTGGGGGGTATGGGTGTAATATTCCTGCTGGGGGGAGTATGGATGTAATATTCCTGCTGGGGGGAGTATGGGTGTAATATTCCTGCTGGGGGGAGTATGGGTGTAATATTCCTGCTGGGGGGACGTCTGTGCAGGAAGTTCTTGTCGTACGATGGACATGGCGAGCCTCTGTTTACACCTAGGTTTTCCCAAATCGCTGCAAAATGCGGGACACACTTGCGATCCCTTTACTTTCAATATTACCGGATCACACCCGCGATCCGGAAGGCCTAGGTGTGATCGCAGCGTCTTCTATCAGTTGCTGGGTTCACCTTCTATAGATTCTGGGGGAACATTTTCTTCCTCAAACATTCCACACATTCGCTTCATTCTTTCCATTCCACCGCTAATATATACTCAGCATCAGGGGCGTTGCTAGGGGGTGGCTATTGGGGCTATAGCCCCGAATCTGAGGCCCATAGTCCCGAGTCTCTTGCCACAGGGTCCCTGCCTAACCAGCAGGTTGCATGAGAGAGGCGGAGGAGAAGAGAGAAGCGAGCAGGCGGATGAGCAGAAATTACATCTCTCTCCGTCCACTCCACATCAGCGCTCTTCACAGCTGTGCCTCTTCAACTTGGGAGCGAGGTACAGCGAGCAGCAGAGAGATTACATCATCTCTCACTGGCTGCCACACATCAGCACTCTTCCACCCTCACAGCTTGGTGGAGTGGAGGTCACATGCTACCTGTCATCGTGCAGTTCCACTTTGCAGCCAGACCCCCTTGCTTCAATGTTGGAGGTGCGGCAGGGAGCAGCGAGATGACATCATGTCTCACTGTCTCATGGCTCTCCTGCTCTCGCTAAATGGACCAGTGCTGTCAGCTTGCCACCAATGCAGCCTCAATGCACATTTGGTGGCACTGGTTGGCATGGCAAGTGACAATCCACATCAGTTGGCAAGTGACAACCCACATCTGGTGGCCGATGACGTGACAATCTGAAAATGGTGGTAGGAGATGTGGCAATCTGCAAATGGTGCCAGGAGACATGGCAAGTGATAATCTGCAAATGGTGGTAGGTGACGTGGCAAGTGACAATCTGCAAATGGTGCCAGGAGACGTGGCAAGTGACAATTTGCAAATGGTGGCAGGTGATGTGGCAAGTGACAATCCACATCTGCTGCCAGGTGAAAGTGGCAAGTGGCAATCCACGCCTGGTGGCAGGCGACATGGCAAGTGACAATCCACATCTAGTGGCAGGTGACGGTGGCAAGTAACATGCTGCATCTGGTGACAGGTGACAGTGGAAAGTAACACGCTGCATCTGGTGGCAGGAGATGTGGCAAGTGACACGCCCAGGGCTCCCACTGATTCTGCAGTATGGTGAGTTGAACCACTTCATTATATATTACAATGTAACAATAGAAATAATGCACTTCGATCACCCTGACACCATATCAACCATTATGCCATGATGATTGAAGTGCCAACACCAGCCATAGGCCGTGAAAAATTGCTTACCACCGGTCCACCACCACCCAACCCCATCCCCCCCCCCCCGCGGGCATGCAAAAAGGTTGGCCCATATGCGGCCTCTGTTCTCTAAGGCCTGCCCCCGCTGAGCGGGGTAAATCACTTATGTCCGCTCAAAGCTCCTCCAGAAGAAATCCAAACTTATCCTAAACTACAATCTATATATATATAACACTCCAACACACACCCAAAGAATAACGCACACCTCCACAACATATAAAAACTTATCCTAATATACAATATATAACACTCCTATAATAAAACACGCCCAAATAACAATAAAGAGGGGTACAGTGGTCCCCAAATTAGCAACACAATAGAGCTAATCATTCCGTTCACATTTAGGCCTCATTTACATGAAGGGTATGAATCCGTACCCCATGGGAGGGCCATGTTTACCAAAATGGGGACGCACAGGTGTTCCAAGCATCCAGTGTAGGCAGTCCCATTGCTGTCAACTGGGGTGCAGCGGCTGTACCCGATGTGACATCGGTGTGGGTGCCGGTGCATAGCCCCGAAAGCACCCAGGGTGCGTCCGCGCGACTGCACCCGCATGGATGTCCTTTTTAGGGTAAACTCAGCACCCTCACAGGGTACAGATTCATAAACCTCGTGTGAGTAAGGCCTTGGACTTCTCCATGAAGGACCTCACTGGTAGGAAGAGTTCTCATTTCCCCAGCAGAGAAAGCAAAAAGAAAGCTGGAAAGACTCCTCCTGCCTCTGAAGACAAAAAGAGTTCCAACATTCTCTCATAGCCGGTCCAACACACGCCTCAAAAACATACTGGCCTTCAATCTTTCCTCATAGCTGTTCCAAAACACGCCTTCGAAAATATACCGGCCTACAACCTTCACTCATAGTCGGTCCAACACACGCCTCAAAAACATATCGGCCTCCAACCTCCCGTAATAGCCGGTCCAACACACGCCTCAAAAACATACCGGCCTTCAACCTCTCCTTATAGCCGGTCCAACACACGCCTCAAAAACATACCAGCCTACAACCACCCCTTATAGCCAGTCCAACAAACGCCTCAAAAACATACCGGCCTCCACCCTTCCCTTATAGCCCATCCAACACACTCCTCAAAAACATACCAGCCTCCAACCTCCTCTTATTGCCAATCCAACATACGCCTCAAAAGCATACCAGCCTCCAACCTCCCCTCATTGCTGGTCCTACACACGCCTCAAAAACATACGGGCCTTCAACCTTCCCTCATAGCCGGTCCAACACACGCCTCAAAAACATACCGGCCTTCAACCTTCACTCATAGCCAGTCCATCACACGCCTCAAAAACATAAGGGCCTTCAACCTCCCCTAATAGCCGGTCAAACACACGCCTCAAAAACATATCGCCCTCCAACCTCCCCTTATAGCCGGTCCAACACACGCCTCAAAAACATACCGGCCTCCAACCACCCCTTATAGCCGGTCCAACACACATGCCTCAAAAACATACCGGCCTTCAACCTCCTCTTATTTCCCATCCAACATATGCCTCAAAAACATACTGGCCTCCAACCTCCCCTCATAGCCGGTCCAACACACGCCTCAAAAACATACCAGTCTCCAACCTTCCCTTATAGCCGGTCCAACACACGCCTCAAAAACATACCGGCCTTCAACCTCCCCTAATAGCCGGTCCAACACATGCCTCAAAAACATACCGGCCTCCAACCTCCCCTTATGGCCGGTCCAACGCACGCCTCAAAAACATACGGGCCTTCAACCTTCCCTAATAGCCTGTCCAACACACGCCTCAAAAACATACTGGCCTCTAACCTCCTCCTTTTGCCCATCCAACATACACCTCAAAAACATACCAACCTCCAACCTCCCCTCATAGCTGGTCCAACACATGCCTCAAAAACATACTGGCCTCCAACCTCCACTCATAGCCAGTCCAAAACATACCTCAAAAACATACCGGCCTCCAACCTCCCCTCATAGCCGGTCCAACACATGCCTCAAAAACATACCGGCCTCCAACCTGTGGTAGGAACCTGTGTTGGTACAGCAGTACCTGGTTCCTGGGAGGGTTCCTCAAACTTTTTTGTTGAGTCTTCTTCTAGGAACAGCCAATTGTCTTGCTTGTCCAACTACATTGATAGTGATTCAGAAGCTCCGAAAATGAAAATGGAGGGCTGATGGGAGGACCCTCCGGTTACTGGAATAGCGTCCGCCACCAGTGTAGGAACCTATGTTTGTACAGCCGTACCTGGTCCCTGGGAGGGTTCCTTAGACTTTTTGTTGAGCTGTCTTCTAGGAACAGTCAATCGTTTTGTTTGTCCATTTACATTGATAGTTGGTGATTCAGAAGCTGCAGAAACGAAAATGGGGGGCTGATGGGAAGACCCTTACTGAAGTGGCAGTCTCCACCAGTGTAGGGACCTGTGTTGGTACAGCCGTACCTGGTCCCTGGGAGGGTTCCTCAGACTTTTGTTTAAGTGTACTTCTATTAAAAAGCCAATTGTCTTGTTTGTCCAATTACATTGATAGTTTCTGATTCGGAAGCTGGTGATGAGAATCTTTCAAGAGATTGATGATGTAGTGGATTCTGGTGATGGCTTGAAATGAAGACTCTCTCCTTCATATTCACTAGTAAATCATCCTCTAATCCCTCCTCATCAGCTAATTTTCTTCCAACATTTTGGCTATCTTCAATCCCAAAAAGCTGCACCCCTCCCATTTAAGTGCAATCCGTGAACATGTGAACTGTGAACATCACATTCTGGAGGAGACTCATTGTGATCGTGAAATTCTAGAGTAGTCTCATTGTGAACATCACATTCTGGAGGGGTCTCATTATGAGCATCACATTCTGGAGGAGACTCTTTGTGAACATCACATTCTGGAGTAGTCTTATTGTGAACGTCACATTCTGGAGAAGACTCATTGTGAATGTCACATTCGGGAGGAGTCTCAGTGGTAACGCCACAATGAGTGGAGTGGTGAGAGCTGAGTGCATGTACGTGGGGCACCAGTATGCTGGGTGTGGGGGAATGAGGGCAGATGAAACGGGGGGAATTCCACTGACCACACTGACCCTATACCCAGGGTGGTAGCATCCCCTCTTGGTGGTAGTTGAGTGGGTGTAGCAAAGCCTGATAAGAGGCAATGTCACCCTTGCTGGTAGATGAGTGGGTGAAGTGAAGCCTAAGAGGCATTTCCACCTTTGGTGATAGATGAGTGCATGTAAGTGGGGCTTGGGGGAAGCACCAATACACTGGGCATGGGGAGAGTGAGGGCAGATGAAACTGGGGGGGAAGTTCCACTGGCCCCACTCATCCCATGCACAGGTTGGTAGCACTCCCTCTTGGTGGTGAGTGAGGACTGCAAAGGCTGGGAAGAGGCATTGCCACCCTTGATAGTAGATGAGTGGGTGTAGCAGAGCCTCATAAGTGGCATTACCACCCTTGGTGGTAGATAAGTGGGTGTAGTGGAGCCTGATAAGAGGCATTGCCACCCTTGGTGGTAGATGAGTGGGAGTAGTGGAGCCTGAAAAGAGGCATTGCCACCCTTGGTGTGGGGGAGGGTGTCCAATTGGAGCTGCACCATCAGTGGTAGGTGAGGGGGTGGCGGAGCCTAAGAGGCATTGCCACCCTTGGTGGTAGATGGGTGCATGTTCATGGGGCCTGGGGAAGTACCAGTACCCTGGGTGTGGGGGAGTGAGGATAGATGAAATTTGGAGGGAAATTCCACTGACCACACTCACCCCATACCCAGGGTGGTAGCAACCCCTCTTGGTGGTAGGCGAGTGGTGTAGCAGAGCCTGATAAGAGGCATTGCCACCCTTGCTGGTAGATGAGTAGGTGAAGAGGAGTCTAAGAGAAGCATTGCCAACCTTGGTGGTAGATGAGTGCATGTAGGTGGGGCCTGGGGGAAGCACTAGTACGCTGGACGTCGGGAGAGTAAGGGCAGATAAAACTTGGATGGAAATTCCACTGCCCACTTTCACCCCATACCAAGGGTGGTAGCACCCCCTCTTGGTGGTGAGTGAGGGCAGCAAAGCCTGGGAAGATGCATTGCCACTCTTGTTGGTGGATGAGTGTGTGTATTGGGTTCTGGGGAGAGGCAGTTGATCCAAAGGAAGGCAAAAAACCCTAGCATAGCATAATCCAATGTGCTACAGCTGGGGAAAAAATTCCTTCCTGATCCCCCGAGAGGCAATCGGATATTCCCTGGATCAACTTTACCTATAAATGTTAGTACCCAGTCAGGTAGGTGGGGTAAGCACCACCACCCTGGGTACGAGGGAGGGTGGGCAATTGGAGCCGCACCCTCAATGGTAGGTGAGTGGGGGTAGGGGTGGCGGAGCCTGGTAGTAAGAGGCATTGCCACCCTTGGTGGTAGGTGAGTGGGGGTGGCGGAGCCTGGTTAGAAGCATTGCCACCCTTGGTGAGTGGAGATGTGGGTGTCAGTGTGCGGAGAGCGGGGACGAGGGACCATCCCCTCACACAGACAGCACTGCGCTCCGGAGGGAGGAGCCATTCCCCATACTGAAGCCGGGTCACAGCGTGTCTGTGTGTCCGGGGAACTTGCCGCCTCTGCTCAGGCTCTGAGGAACTACAACTCCCAGTATGCACTGCATAAGTAATGGGACTTCAGCTCCCAGCCTAGAATAAGATGCTACGGGAGTACATATCCCTGCATGCTTTTTTCTATAGATGTACTACAGGTCCCAGCAATCTCTACATACTCCAGCATGCTTCCCCCCCTCCTCAAGGGGGGGATTGCGCCCCTCCCAGTCCCGCCACCCCACTCTTCTTCCACCGCCCTCTCCCCTCTCTCACAGGCCAGACCGGCCCACCCTTATCCTGAGGGGGAGGGACCCCACCACCCTTGGTGGGAGAAGAGTGTGGGGTGCAATCACCCCTGAGGAGGGGGGAAGCAGGCTGGAGTATGTAGAGTATGCTGGGACCTGTAGTACATCTATAGACAAAAGCATGCAGGGATATGTAGTTCCGTAGCATCTTATTCTAGGCTGGGAGCTGAAGTCCCATTACTTACACAGTGCATGCTGGGAGATGTAGTTCCTTAGAGGCTGAGCAGAGATGGCAGGTTCCCCGGACACACAGATACGCTGTGACCCGGCTTCAGTACGGACAATGGCTCCTCCCCGCTCTCCGCACACCGACACCCACATCTCCACTCACCACCAAGGGGGGCAACCCCCCCATCTGTCTGTTTTCTAAGTTGGTGGAGATGCTTTAATGGCTCTCTGATGGTGCTGGAGATGAGGCCATTGGCTGCGGCTTCAGACTTTCGCTGATGTAGGAAAAGCCTTCAAAGTTCTTCTGCTCCCTCTTCGCCATCCCTATATTTTTGTCATTGCAGATCAAACATTCTGCTACTTCCATTCTTCTATGTTCCGGTTCCTTGGAAAGCTGAAAAGGGAAAAAGACATTCATCACTGATTCATTGGTACAGGAAATGGTAATAACACTTGGTGAACCCAACCCCCAATGGCAGCCAATTACCCCAAGAAGGCTCCTTCAACCACATCTCCCTCTAGTGGTCAGAAGAAGCTTTACACTGCATTATCACACCCAAGGACCAAAATGTCACCTATTCCTGTGGGGTCCTTAGATGTGGGGGCTGCATTCGCTCTCTTTGTTTCTTTCAGGCTAAGTGCAGGTACAGAACAATACCTGTTATTCCTGTCAGAAATCCAGAGCCTTCCCTGCCGACAGAACACAATGATCGCTGCTGGTGGCTATAGCCGCTGGCAGTGATCGTATGCAAAATATCAAACAGGCTGGTTGTACCCAATTGATGGATCAATGTCAGTACCACCAGCCTGCCCATAGATGGATTGAATCTCGGCTGGTCCCCTGCTGAACCGACCGAGATTCAATCCATCTAAGGCCGGCTTAAGTTCCTGTGCACTGAGCTGAGATTTCAAAAATCGTTATTAGCTTTCTCATCTATTGTCTGTAAACTACAAAGCAACACCCCTCTATGCACTGGAGATAAGGAGAGGTGCGGGTGTTTTTAGTTCTAATCAGGAAGGCAGGCTAGGGTGACAACACTTCTTCTCCACAGAGGCAGCGAGTGTGTGTTGTCACTAGGGATGAGCCGAACACCCCCCGGTTCGGTTCGCACCAGAACCTGCGAACGGACCGAAAGTTCGCACGAACGTTAGAACCCCATTGATGTCTATGGGACTCGAACGTTCGAAATCAAAAGTGCTCATTTTAAAGGCTAATTTGCATGGTATTGTCCTAAAAAGGGTTTGGGGACCCGGGTCCTACCCCAGGGGACATGTATCAATGCAAAAAAAAACTTTTAAAAATGGCCGTTTTTTCAGGAGCAGTGATTTTAATGATGCTTAAAGTAAAAAAAAAAAAAGTGAAATATTCCTTTAAATATCGTACCTGGGGGGTGTCTATAGTATGCCTGTAAAGTGACGCCTGTTTCCCGTGTTTAGAACAGTTCCTGCACCAAATGTCATTTTTAAAGGAAAAAATCTAATTTAAAACTGCTTGCGGGTTTAATGTAATGTCGGGTCATGGCAATATGGATGAAAATCAGTGAGACAAACGGCATGGGTACCCCCCATTACCAGGCCCTTTTGTATGGATATTAAGGGGAACCCCGCACCCAAATTAAAATAAGGAAAGGTGTGGGGCCACTAGGCCCTATATACTCTGAACAGCAGTATACAGGCGGTGCAAACAAGACAGGGACTGTAGGTTTGTTGTTAAGTAGAATCTCTTTGTAATTTTGAACGGGTACATTTTTAACGTGTTTAGCTCCAGCCAAAAAATCTTTTTTAAGCTTTTTGGAAAACATAGGGAAGGGTTATAGCCCCTGTGACATTTGTTTTGCTGTCTTTCCTCCTCTTCAGAAGATTTCACCTCACTTTTTGTCCCAATGAAAAATGTTTTTTGAAAATTTGGGTTTTTTGTGGAACAAGGATTGGAAAGCATCAGTGGAAAGGAGAAATTTTTTTCCCATATTAACTCTTACAGGAGAGAATTTCCCTTCCTAGGGGTAGATTTCATCTCACTTCCTGTTGTCTCCTTCCGTTTGCAAGTAGGAGTCGTTTGTAAGTTAGATGTTTGAAAGTAGGGTCCTGCCCTATATACTCAGCAGAAATTTGGGCCTTAGGTATTGCTGTGGCCACAACACTGTAAGCCCTCACAGGGCCCTGCTGTGAAATATTAGATCAAGAATTGTAATTACATGCCCCTGTTGAACAGCAGCTGAAAAATTAGGCCTTAGGCACTGGTGCTGGTGCCACAACACTGCAACCCCTCACAGACACTCTAGTTGGAACGCAGGAACGAGCCCTGCTGCAAAGTATTGCATCAAAAATTGTAATTACACGCCCCTGTTAAACAAGGGCTGAAAAATTGGGCCTTAGGCACTGGTGCTGGTGCCACAACACTGCAACCCCTCACAGACACTCTAGTTGGAACGCAGGAACGAGCCTTGCTGCAAAGTATTGCATCAAAAATTGTAATTACACGCCCCTGTTATACAAGGGCAGAAAAAATGGGCCTTAGGCACTGGTGCTGGTGCCACAACACTGCAACCCCTCACAGACACTCTAGTTGGAATGCAGGAACGAGCCCTGCTGCAAAGTATTACATCAAAAATTGTAATTACACGCCCCTGTTAAACAGGGGCTGAAAAATTGTGCCTTAGGCACTGGTGGTGGCGCCCAGAACCAAAAATGTTCTTACAAGCTATCAGCGTGATGATTGAGGAGGAAGAGGATAATTACTCAGGGATAGTCACTCAGCATCAGCATAGGCAGTCTTTGAAGGGATCTGAGATTTCAAAAAAAATTATTCGGTTACATCAGCATCAGGTGCTTGGTAGCTGGTGGTGATCCAAGACTAATTCATTTTTATGAAGGTCAGTCGATCGACCGAGTCGGTGGACAGACGCACCCTGTGATCGGTTACCACGCCTCCAGCAGCACTGAATGTGCGTTCCGAAAGAACGCTGGATGCAGGACAGGCCAGTAGCTCAATTGCATACTGTGCAAGCTCTGGCCAGTGATCCATCCTCAAGACCCAGTAACCCAGAGGATTTTAGGTGGGAAAGGTGTCCAAGTCTGATCTTGCCCCTAGGTATTCCTGCACCATGTAAAACAGACGTTGGCGATGGTTGCTGGAACCGATCATACCTTGGGGCTGCGGACCAAAAAATTGTCTGAACGCATCGGTCAGACAGCCACCTTCTCCACCGCTCCTTCTTTGACTGACTGAAGCCTCAGCAACACGTTGTCCAGAAACAGGAGTTTGTAACCTCCCAGTCTCTGGGAACGCGTTGCACAGACCTTTCTGCAAGGCCTCCCGAAGATGTTTCATCCTCTGCTCCCTCTGCGATGGCAAGATAAGGTCCGCAACCTTACCCTTGTAATGTGGATCAAGGAGGGTTGCCAGCCAGTATTGGTCCTTCTCCTTGATACCACGAATACGAGGATCCTTACGCAGGCTTTGCAGGATCAGGGAGGCCATGCAGCGTAGGTTTGCTGAGGCATTCGGTCCGGAGTCCTCTGGGTCACTAAGGACGACATGGTCCGCAGCCACCTCCTCCCAGCCACGTACAAGTCCATGTGTTTCTTGGGACTGATCCCTTAAAGACTGCTGCTGATGCTGAGTGCCAGGCTCCACCTCCATACTGACACAATCTTCCTCCTCTTCCTCCTCCTCCTCCTCCTCTTCCTGTGTGATCGGCGGGCACGCAGGAACACTGTCTGGATAAAGGGGGCCTTGAGAGCTAAGGAAGTCCTCCTCTTCCTGCCTCTGTTCTGCCTCAAGTGCCCTGTCCATTATTCCACGCAGCGTGTGCTCCAACAGGTGGACAAGGGGGACAGTGTCACTGATGCATGCACTGTCACTGCTCACCATCCTCGTGGCCTCCTCAAATGGTGACAGGACAGTGCATGCATCCCTGATCATGGCCCACTGGCGTGGGGAAAAAAAACCAAGCTCCCCTGACCCTGTCCTGGTGCCATAGTCACACAGGTACTCATTGATGGCCCTCTGCTGCGTGTGCAGCCGCTGCAGCATGGCTATCGTTGAGTTCCACCTGGTGGGCATGTCACAGATTAGGCGGTTCTTGGGCAGGTTAAACTCCTTTTGGAGGTCCATCAGCCGAGCACTGGCATTATATGACCGGCGGAAATGCACACAGACTTTCCTGGCCTGCCTCAGGACATCCTGTAAGCCCGGGTACCTGCCCAAGAACCACTGCACCACCAAGTTAAGGACGTGAGCCAAACAGGGCACATGGGTCATTTGTCCCTGTCGGAGGGCAGAGAGGAGGTTGGTGCCATTGTCGCAAACCACCATTCCTGCCTTAAGTTGGCGTGGCGTCAACCACCTCTGAACCTGCCCCTGCAGAGCTGACAGAACCTCTGCCCCAGTGTAGCTCCTGTCCCCCAAGCACACCAGCTCAAGCACCGCATGGCATCTTTTGGCCTGCGTACTTGCGTAGCCCCTTGAACGACTACGGAGCACCGCTGGTTCCGAGGAAGAGGCCATGGAGGAAGAAGAAGAGGAGGGGGTGGAGGAGAGAGGTGTGTCACAATCATTAGCATTTTGGAGGCGTGGTGGCGGAACAACCTCCAACACTACTGCACCTTGTCCTGCATCCTTCCCAGCTGCCAGCAGAGTCACCCAATGCGCCGTGAAACTTAGGTAACGTCCCTGTCCATGCCTGCTGGACCGCCTGAGTCAGCGGTAATATGCACCTTACTGCTGACCGCCCTGTCCAGCGAGGCATGGACATTGCCTTCCACATGCCGGTAGAGAGCCGAAATCGCCTTCCGTGAGAAAAAGTGGCGTTTGGGTACCTGCGACTGAGGAACCGCACATTCCACAAACTCACGGAAGGGGGCAGAGTCTACCAACTGAAAAGGCAGCAGTTGAAGTGCTAGCAATTTTGCCAAGCTAGCATTCAACCGCTGGGCATGTGGATGGCTGGGAGCAAACTTCTTTTGGCGGTGCAGCAGCTGGGGCAGGGAAATTTGCCTGGTACAATCTGACGTCGGTGTACCAAAAGCAAATTGCCCACAAGTACTTGGCTGTGACACACCTAATTCTACACCTTCATTCCTCTCAGTGCAGGTCTCAGAGAGGACTGAAGGTCTAGTGGGGTTGGAAATCTCAGCTGATGAGGAGCAAGGAGATGTCCTCTTTGTTCTTTGGTGTGGGTCTTTTAGATACGCTTGCCAACGAACTGCATGGCAGGTCAACATATGTCTGGTCAAGCATGTGGTACCCAAGCGGGAGATGTTTTGGCCACGTGAGATATGCTTGAGACATATGTTGCAAATAGCAGCGGTGCGATCTGATGCACTCGTCTCAAAAAAGGCCCACACCAAAGAACTTTTTGAATAACGCGCAGAGACTGCAGCGCCCTGCACATGTGGAGCTTTGGGGTGTGATGCAGTCAATGTGCTGCCCTTAGGCTGGCCCCTGGAGGGCATCCTGCTTCGTTGGTGATGTGCCGCCTCCTCCTCCTCCTCCTCCTCTCTCCTATCAGGCACCCACGTTGAGTCAGTGACCTCATCATCCCCTCCCTCCTCATCACTGGAGCAAACCTGGCAGTATGCTGCAGCAGGGGGAGCATGACTGCCAGATTGCTGTCCTTCTTGGGCACCCCCTCTGTCCGTGCTCATGTTACTGCCTTCATCGAGCTCAGTATCATCATCAGAGCCTTCCAAACACTGGGCATCCTCCTGGAGCATGTACCGAACACTGTGGTCAAACAGTTCGAGGGACTCCTCAGGAGGACATGGTGGAGCTAGGGAAGGAGTCACTGATGACATTGAGCCGAGGGAAGAGGCCGCTGCTTTGCCAGACAAAGCACCCTGGGCATGGGTGAGAGAGGATGAGGAGGATGAGGACGGCTTGGTCATCCACTCGACCAAGTCTTCCGCATGTTGCGGCTCAACGCGGCCAGCTGCCGAAAAAAAGGCCAAGCGTGTCCCATGGCCACGTGCTGATGAGGATGCACCGTCTCCACGACCAGCACTAGACACAGAGCCTGCTTGCCCTCTCTTATTGGCTTGTGACTGTCTGCCTCTCCTTCTTGGCCTTCCAGACATACTAATGGCCTGTAGCTGCACTAAGCTGGGATATACCGTATATATATATATGTACTGATACTGCAGCTAGCAAAATCAACTGCCTGCCTGTAGTATAAGAACACCACCAACCTTCTACAGGTAGCTTTAGCTGAACACTGTGAGCAGGACGCACTGCACTAAATGTAAATAGTCTAGCTGCCTGACCGTGGTACTAATAGGATCAAAAGAACACCAGTAATTTTCTTCAGGTAGCTTTATATACTGTAACAAGACAAGCCTGCCTGTCAGTAGGAAGATAACAGGAACGGATCTAGCTGAACACTGTGAGCAGGACGCACTGCACTAAATGTAAATAGTCTAGCTGCCTGACCGTGGTACTAATAGGATCAAAAGAACACCAGTAATTTTCTTCAGGTAGCTTTATATACTGTAACAAGACAAGCCTGCCTGTCAGTAGGAAGATAACAGGAACGGATCTAGCTGAACACTGTGAGCAGGACGCACTGCACTAAATGTAAATAGTCTAGCTGCCTGACCGTGGTACTAATAGGATCAAAAGAACACCAGTAATTTTCTTTAGGTAGCTGTAAATACTGTAACAAGACAAGCCTGCCTGTCAGTAGGAAGATAACAGGAACGGATCTAGCTGAACACTGTGAGCAGGACGCACTGCACTAAATGTAAATAGTCTAGCTGCCTGACCGTGGTACTAATAGGATCAAAAGAACACCAGTAATTTTCTTCAGGTAGCTTTATATACTTTAACAAGACAAGCCTGCCTGTCAGTAGGAAGATAACAGGAACGGATCTAGCTGAACACTGTGAGCAGGACGCACTGCACTAAATGTAAATAGTCTAGCTGCCTGACCGTGGTACTAATAGGATCAAAAGAACACCAGTAATTTTCTTCAGGTAGCTTTATATACTGTAACAAGACAAGCCTGCCTGTCAGTAGGAAGATAACAGGAACGGATCTAGCTGAACACTGTGAGCAGGACGCACTTCACTAAATGTAAATAGTCTAGCTGCCTGACCATGGTACTAATAGGATCAAAAGAACACCAGTAATTTCCTTCAGGTAGCTTTATATACTGTAACAAGACAAGCCTGCCTGTCAGTAGGAAGATAACAGGAACGGATCTAGCTGAACACTGTGAGCAGGACGCACTGCACTAAATGTAAATAGTCTAGAAGATAACAGGAACAGATCTAGCTAAACTGAATACAGTGTATATATATATATGCAACACCTGGGATGCATATATATACACAATACACTTTAAGTGCAGCTAACTGACTGACTGTCCTGCCTAATCTAGCTAATTCAAATGAAATGACACTGTCTCTCTCTCTCTCTCTCTCTCTATCTCTCAGCACACCGGAACACACTGCACAGGGCCGCCGTGCAGGCGGCCTTATATAGTGTGGGGCGTGTACTAAATCCCCTGAGCCATAATTGGCCAAAGCCTCCTTGGCCAATTACGGCTCTCTGTTCAGGCGGCGCTGTGATTGGCCAAGCATGCGGGTCATAGTGCATGCCTGGCCAATCATCAGCAAGCAATGCACTGCGATGCCGCAGTGAATTATGGGCCGTGACGCGCCACACGAATTTGGCGCGAACGGCCCATATCGTTCGCAATTCGGCGAACGACCGAACAGCCGATGTTCGAGTCGAACATGGGTTCGACTCGAACACGAAGCTCATCCCTAGTTGTCACCCCAGGACAGGAAGTGGGTTAGTGGCGGGATCACCATGTAAATAAAAGCAGGTCTAAGCTGTGTGCCTGACACATACACAATAATTATCACCAAGAATAAACAGAATTCATTCGGACAAGTCCCCGAAACATGTGATTGTCCTCAGACCATGTGATTGTTCCCGGACCATGTGATTGTCACCAGACCATGTGATTGTCCCTGGACCATGTGATTGTCCCCGGATCATGTGATTGTCCCAGCACCATGTGATTGTGCAGCAACCGTAAAGTCACAGACAAATGTGAGGATTCTGTACATAACATAAGTTTTATATGAATGTGAAGTAAGGAAGAACATGGTGCTGACCCCCCCCAAAATGTACATGGACTCCTCCATTATTCATATACTTACCATATCTGGTATAAGCAGTGATAGTGATTTTCCTTTCTCTACCTCCGTCCAGGTGATCGGGTTGAAGAATGGGAGACATCTGATGTTACATACGAATTCACGTTTTCAGCGTCAACCTTTAAGAGCTGTAAAGGAGAAAGAAATACGATAAGAAACCATGAGAGAGCAATAGCGATATGTGAACAATACAACCCCCATTTTAATATTGGATTCTGACAGTGACGTATTTCAACTTCTGTGATCTTGCTTTTAATCCCCCTTCTATGTCATGCTTGGATCGGATCGTAGCATGGTACCTTATTGTGTAATATTGGATCGGGTCGTAGCATTGTACCTTATTGTGTAATATTGGATCAGGTCGTAGCATGGGACCTTATTGTGTAATATTGGATCGGGTCGTAGCATGGTACCTTATTCTGTAATATTGGATCAGGTCGTAGCATGGGACCTTATTGTGTAATATTGGATCGGGTCGTAGCATGGTACCTTATTGTGTAATATTGGATCGGGTCGTAGCATGGGACCTTATTGTGTAATATTGGATCGGGTCATAGCATGGGACCTTATTGTGTAATATTGGGTCGGGAGTTTTTAAAGAAAACAGATTTCTGGCAATGAATTATTATGAAGAATGTATAAATAAAATGATCTTTCGCTGCCATTCACTGTGCTGCACCTGTGGGTCAGTGTGATAGCAGCTTATAGTTGTTATCCCTTTTATAGCATGGGACCTTATTGTGTAATATTGGATCGGGTCATAGCATGGGACCTTATTGTGTAATATTGGGTCGGGAGTTTTTAAAGAAAACAGATTTCTGGCAATGAATTATTATGAAGAATGTATAAATAAAATGATCTTTCGCTGCCATTCACTGTGCTGCACCTGTGGGTCAGTGTGATAGCAGCTTATAGTTGTTATCCCTTTTATAGGTGCTAATATGCCCATTGTATGTGTTGTTTAGTACGCCGACCTCCCTTTTCCTCTTCCAGCTTCTGCTGGCATCGCTCTCCAGGCTGCTGGAAGGAGGAGAGCACTTGGTATCACTCTGCCTGGGACCAGGGCCCCTGATAAGGCAGTACAGCCGTCCTTCCTGTATTGGGCCCGGACTCCATCACTTCAAAAAGGGGGGCCCAGGCACCTGCTGAGCTGGAGGGCCAGCTGTACTGCCTTATCACTGACACTTGTGGATCTGGTGTAGCTGAGGCTGCAGAGAAAGGGATGAATCTCTGTCCTCAGTCCCTTTCTCTATCTCAAACATGAGACATCAAGGGTCTGTTTAGACCCCTGATATTTCAACCAAAGCCCCCGCCCCACCCCCAACAGGGCAGTTTAAAAAAATGTAAAAAATAAATAAAAAATAGAATTAAAAAAAAAATTTTTTAAAAACATTACGAACTTGTTCAAATGTTTTATATTGGAAACACTGGTGCTTGTAGAGTGGCAAGTGGAGTATATACGACAATAGAAATGTCAATATGTGTATCTAGATGGGTCATGGATGATGATACACAATGCCTAATATATTAAACACATTAAAGCGGTTGTCATTGTCCGCTTGGTAATTTTTACCTACAGGTAAGCCTATGATAAGGTACTATAATAAGGCTTACCTGGAGGTAAAATGAATATCTCCTAAACCGTTACGGTTTAGGAGATATTCACCTTGCATGCAGCCGCTGACGTCAGCGGCACATGCGGAGTGAAGGTCCAGCGTATCGTGATGGAACTTGTGGAAACGGAGGGCTCCCGTGCACATGCGCGGGAGTGACGCCATCGCAGCTCCGGCCACTCACGGCGCCAGAGCCGCGAACCCGGAAGAAACGCCGAGGGAACATGTCAACTCCCTCAGCGGTGACTGGCGGCCCAGTGTGAGCTTCGTTCTAAGGTAAGTATTTCATAATGAGTTATGCTGGCCATACACAGTTCGAATTTCGAAAGAATTTTCTTTCGAAAATCGTATCTAAGAATTTTTGTACGAATTTCGCACCATTTCGTGCGGCAATCAAATTTGAGGAATCGGACACGTTGGAAATTTTTTTGAAAAACGAACGATTTTCTAATCAATGATGGGAGAATTGTGCGAGAAATGTAAGAAAAGAACATTTACGGAGAGAAAAGAAGATTCCCGGCCACAAAAATTATTTTCTGTAGTAACATGAGGTGAAATTGAAGGCTTGGTCGACCGAATTTCTAAAAACAATGGTGGCATCATCGGATCACAAAAAAAAAAACTTTCTGATTTTGAAAAGAAAATTTGTTCAAAATTCGACCATGTATGGCCTGCTTTAGTATGCGGTATATCACTTACAGTGAAAGGGAACTCTGGACTCTGATGTAAAGGGTAACTCTTGTTATTAACGTCATATGATTAGAAATGTTATTTAATGGCAAAATATATGTATAGTTTGTACTACAAAACAAAATTGCTGTGCGCTGCTAAAGTGTTCGGGTTTGACTTGAAGAAAAGGCGCGACCCTATAGTCAACTGAATAGGTATTTATCGATAAGGGTATCATTTCTGCCAGGGCTGAGAAGCATGGCATCGCAGCCATTGCACTTTAGTGAAAATAGCATTTGATATTTTTTGAGGTGGGGGAGGGGCCTGTCAGATAGTCTGTATGGGGCCCTGGGACTTCTAACAGCAGCCCTGCCTGGGACAGGAGGTGGTGCTACAGAGGAAACATCAGCCTATGCGGCTCCTGCTCCCTCTGCGGCTGCCTGCCTCCTGCACTGTCGGTCCACATTGCGATAATCGGGTTGGCTGACCCCGGGCATGCGCTTCCCTGGTTTTGAGGCCACATCAGAGGGCTCTGAGAGACACGGGTTGAGCACCCCTGCACTAAGCAGTCAGCATGCTGAAAGTACTGCTATGACCCACATGAATCTCCAATCATGTTTCCTAAAATCCTAACAAGGTGTATATAACCTGGAAAGGGTTTTGTGTGTTAAGAGAAGGTAATACTCACCCTAGATAGGAGTTCCTGGATGGGAGTCATTCTGTCCCATATAAAAGGAGGGGTGAAGGTACGGAGTGCTCTCCGAAGTAGTCCTGCATTCCTAGTGTAATCACTATAAGGATGCGTTCTCATATACGATCACTCCCAGGGAGAAATAGTCTGCCATGGTGTAGTATGGTTTACCTGAAAGGACCTGTAGAAACATAAGAGAGAGAGAAGGATGAGCGAGTTTGTAGGCAGAGAACAGAGATGACTAAAATGGTCCTAAAATTGACATTAAACTAAGGCGGAGCTTGTGAATATTGCAGGAGGGGCTTAAAGTTTACGCATAGTCACAACTTTTTTTTTTTTTACGTTTTGGTCAGAGTACAAAAACAATTGAGTACTGTCCATTTAATTAGTATGGGTTCTTATATAGCGTCACCAATTTCATGCAGCGCTTTACACATATATATATATTGTACATTTACATCCAAAATACTTTTTCTTTAATTTATGCTAACATCCAAATTTTCAGGACAAGCTTTTGGGGTGTGGCTCCTTCTTCAAAGGTCCAAGAGTACTATTTGGGGCAAAGAAGAGGGCGAAGAAGGGGTCACACCCCCCGAAAGCTTGCCCTGAAAATGCGAAGGTTGGTGGAAATAAAAGAAAGTATCACAGACAGTACTCAATTGTTCTTGTTACAAGTGCGCTAATACGGCTACAATCACATCAAGCAGGATCGAGTGCAGAAGGGTTAATACCCCTGCCAGGTTATTTTTTCTGTCTGTGTACCATTGGGGAAAGTTCACTTCCTGTTCCAGAGATGCAAGAGGAAGTCAAAGGAGATCTCCCATTCTACTCTAATGCCCTGTACACACAATAGGATTTTCCAATGGAAAATGTGTGATAGGACCTTGTTGTCGGAAATTCCGACCGTGTGTAGGCTCCATCACACATTTTCCATAGGAATTTCCGACACACAAAGTTTGAGAGCTTGCTATAAAATTTTCCGACAACAAAATCCGTTGTCGGAAATTCCAAACGTGTGTACACAAATCCAACACACAAAGTGCCAAACATGCTCAGAATAAATTAAGAAACGAAAGCTATTGGCTACTGCCCCGTTTATAGTCCCGATGTACGTGTTTTACGTCACCACGTTCAGAACGATCGGATTTTCCGACAACTTTGTGTGACCGTGCGTATGCAAGACAAGTTTGAGCCAACATCCGTCGGAAAAAATCCTAGGATTTTGTTGCCTAGAGGAACACTTAACTTATGCCTATTACAGGGGGCGGATAAAGGTGTACTGACCCCAATAACTCAATGTTCACAAGCTCTCACCATGGTAAAGAGAAGAAGGAGTACAGCAGGTAAGAAGCTCCGGGAGCTTTTATCCCATTTATAAGTGTGAATTGGGCGGGACAGATCTATTCATCAACATTCGGCCTCAATGGCCTCCACAAAGGGGCTCCAACACCGCTGCAACTCAGAACTTCCCACCTTTTGTTGGATATAGAGCCAGCCTGGAGACCCACTGAAAGCAATCTGGGCCCCAGTGGAGGAATTCTCCATTCAATGAATGAGGAGCCCCCTTTAGCTCTTCTCTGTATCCCATAATAAGCATTACAACTAAGTCTAATATCTGGAAATCACCAATCTTACCTCTGGGGCCAAGTATGATATTGTACCCACACATCCTCTGATCTTATTGACTTTGGAGACTCCCATCTCAGACAAGCCAAAATCAGCTATTCGACCGTGACCGGCGGCGTCCACTAGAATGTTTTCCGGTTTGAGTTCTCTGTGAAGAAAAAGAGTGAACAGTTACATTAAGCAGAATATGACATGAGCAGGGAGACTTCTGCAGCAGATGGAATGAGACTTTACGGGAGGCAACACAACTGGGAACTCTGGTGGAAAGTCTTCCTGATTCATCATAAAATACCAGAAGCCAAGGGGTAATTGTTAGTCAGCTAATCCTATGGATGATCTGAGCAGCATGCAGGTACTGCAGTCCACAAATAATCTCCGCAGTGAGACCTCTGAAGGAGAAAGAAAAATATGAATTAGCATTCAAAATCATCACAGACCAAGAAAATATAAAGCTAAGTGACTTCCCCCTATAGTACATAGGGGTGTGGATGGACTCAGTTGGAGGGGCCTGGCTGTGCCACTGCCTATTCTCATTGGCCAGCCACCCCTGACTCCGTAATGGTCATTGAACTTACCTTACGATGTTCTCGTCAAGTGCTTTGTTAGTCACTAGCAGTTTATCAAGATACCCTCCACTCAGGTATTCCATGGCAAAGAACAGATGAGTCTGTGTGAAAATAAGAGATAAAGGTCACATTAGAGACCAATAAGATTTCACTTTGTAGAGAAATGTAGGAAGACACACACACTAACAGACAGTGCAATGTGGGATGTTCCTTAAAGAGTTTGGGAAAATCAAACAGAGAAAATACATAGGCAGCTATGGTTGGACTATCCTGATCACAATACTAGTTTTGTCTGGATGTTAGGGTGATCCAGTGACTTCAATACTTTGGTCACCAGCATGGAAGTCCCATGTAGATCAGGAGGCCTGACTTCTGTCCTCCTAGCTGGCAACGTTTTCAGGTCAGAGGCAGCCAGGCTACTAGCATTTTCCAAAGTAGGTCAGTAATGCCAGCTTCTCAGTAAATGGTTTCTGCAAAGAAATCCTCTACTATGTAAAGTTTACCTAACCAGCCTCCAGCCGTGTAGGAGATGCTCTGCTCTTACCTATACTGCTTCCCCGAATACAGCCGGAGGCCTCAGAAAACCTGGTGTGGGACACAGAGTGAAACTCCTTCCTCCTCCTCCAATTCAGCACTCAATGCCTATAGGACTAATTGCCAGAACTGAAGACCATCATCGGGGGAAGGGGGGAAGCTTACCCTTGTATACTTTTCGACTCCCAACAAGGTTGTGATTTGAATACCTATTTTAGGGGTCTGATCTGTAGTAATGCGCAGTACAGAAAAGAGATGAAAAAATGGAAGATGGAAAGACTTACCTTTGTCTGGAATGATTCACGGCCAGCTTCTGTGGAATGGCAGCATGGGAGACCAACGCTACCTTCCCAAAGGCCCTCTCTCCAAGTATTCCATAGAAAGTGAATCTTTCCAATGAAAGTACGCATAACTGTTCCACCATAACACTTCTGGATGGGACTAGTGGAGATGCCCCATGGCCTCTGTATGGAGTAGTTACCGGTGTATGCTGATTCTTGAAGGAGAGACCTACTTCAATTGACTGATCCTTGGTGCGTGGACACACCTGTGCTTGCCTGTTCTTGGTGATTGGGGTCACCTGTATTTCCTGGTCCATAATGGATTTAGGCACAATCACCTGCACTCTCCTGTTCATCATGGATCTTGTAATCTGCGTTCCCTGCTCCTTGGTGGACAATGACATATATCTTCCCTGCTCCTTGGTGGACAATGACATATGTTTCCCCTACTCCTTGATGGACAATGACATATGTGTCCCCTGCTCCTTGGTGGACAGTGACATATGTGTCTCCTGCTCCTTGGTGGACAGTGACATTTGTGTTCCCTGCTCCTTGGTTGAAAATGACATATGTGCCTCCTGCTCCTTGGTGAACAGTGACATTTGTGTCCCCTGCTCCTTGGTTGAAAATGACATATGCGTCCCCTGCTCCTTGGTGGACAATGACATATGTGTCCCCTGCTCCTTGGTGGACAATGACATATGTGTCTCCTGCTCCTTGGTGAATGGGGTCACCTGTATTTCTTGATCCATAGTGGATGGAGTCCCATTCACCTGTATTCTCCTGTTCATTGTGGGTCTTGTAATCTGCATTCCCTGCTCCATGGTGGACGTTGACATATATCTTCCCTCCTTCTTGACGGTGTCTATTATCACTTCTACTTCCTGGCCTTTGGTTGATGGAATCGTGATCACTTGTACTTGCTGGCTCCTGGAAGATGGAATCACTACCACTCGTGCATCCTTGTCCTGGGTGGATGGAATCACTACCACTTGTGGTTTCTTGTTATGGGTGGATTGAGTCACTTGTCTTTGCTCATCCTTGGTGAATGGCATGACACGTGTCTCTTCCGTGGTCTTAGCGTGTGATGATTTCCCAGCCTCTGTGGTTGGAACCACTTGGGTTTCTTCACTGATGGATTCAACCAGTAGAATCGATCCCATTTCATTGGGGGTTGGTTCATTGTATCCATCTGGGGAGAGAAAAAAAACTATTATTTCTATTCCTGCTATTTACACTTCATTGATTGAAGTCACACAGAATCTGTGGAAGTTGAATGGGTTTCCTTTAACATATGTAAGTGAATGTCATCTAAGTTATGGAAATGATCCTGTGTGACGCGTTTCTCTTTATGGGAATTCTATATAAACATGGAGGATATGGGGGTTCTCAGCCCTGGGAGTCCATTCTCAGGGCACGGCTTTCTGTGCTAATACAAGTGTAAGTTGGAATCTCTAACAGCTATTCACCCCGAATACCCAGACTTCAACCTTCTGTCCACCAAAAGATAGAAATCCTAATGGGATCTCTCACTGCGCTGAGATCTTGGTGATAAAGATTGCCGATCTGCTACATTACATATGCAGGCTGTGCTTCCTGCTTGGTAGTGCTTGTGATTTAATCCAACAGGGTTGCTGTTAGGAATCATGGGGCTCCAGTCCATATGTACCGCTGTCTGTTCTACAAAGTCCGGTCTAATGATCACATTCCATCCAACAGTCCTGCTGGAGAACCAGCATTGATCAGTACATGAAGCCAATGGCTGCAGCACTGATCTGTGTATTCCTGGGGGAGTCCCCACTGTTGGACTATAATAAGCAGAGGACATTCCTACAGTTCTATCGCTTGTGTGGGTGTGGGGATCTGTCCGTTTTTTATCATCTAACTGTGTTGAATGAAATAAAACTGCAATGTATACCCAGCTTATCTCTTCCTCCCTTTCAATGCAATCTCATCGTTCTGCTTTTCCTAACTAATAAAGATTTCAATATTTTGTATTTGTTTTAATTTCAGCCGTTACATAGTTACATAGTAGGCGAGGCTGAAAAAAGACACAACTCCATCCAGTCCAACCTATGTGTGTGATTATATGTCAGTATTACATTGTATATCCCTGTATGTTGCGGTCGTTCAGGTGCTTATCTAATAGTTTTTTGAAACTATCGATGCCCCCCGCTGAGACCACCGCCTGTGGAAGGGAATTCCACATCCTTGCCGCTCCTACAGTAAAGAACCCTCTACGTAGTTTAAGGTTAAAACTCTTTTCTTCTAATTTTAAGTACCACCTTCCTGGCCACTGTACATATACGGCCGGGTGGGCGCTTCCTCCGTCTGAGTGGATGTTCAGGAACGTCCCTCAGAAGGAGGGGGATTGCGCGTGCGCGTGCCCGCACAATGGTGCAATCCCGATTTGCTCATGTCTCCCGGGCACGGGGCATCTCCGATCGGCAGGAGGGCTCTGTGATTTGCCCTCCTGATCACATGATGGCTGTGTCCAATCACAGCCGTCATGTGATGTAAATAGAGAGCTGGTTGCTAGGCGGTCGGCTCTCCTCTCCTCACACGGAAGTTGTCAGTGAGGAGAGGAGAGCGGATCGCTGAAGCCAGCCGGTGATCAGTGAGTATGAGCTGTTTTTACAGCTTTTTACACAATGATCACCGGCCCAGTGTCCCCACATAATGTAAAATCACAATGTCCCCAAAATAGTGTCCCTAAAACACAGTCCCCACACACAAGTCCCCTCACATATCCCCACATAGTAAAAACACCTGTTCCCTTCATATGTGACAGTAAAATCATATGTCCCAATGGTCATCTGCACACATCTGTATATGATCATCTGCGCACATCTGTACATGATCATCTCTGTAAATATGTCTGTGATCACACAAACCAGTGATTATACACTTAACGGGATTTTTTTTACCAAAGACATGTAGCAAAATACATTTTGGCTTAAATTTATGACAAAATTTGATTTTATTAGATTTCTTTTAAAACAGACAGTAGGAAATATTGTTTGTTTTTTTTCATATCCGCTCTTTTTTTCTCGCTTATATCGCAAAAAAATAAAAAAATGGATTTGTGAATAAATACCACCAAACAAAAGCTCTATTTGTGTCAACAAAATGATAAAAATTTCATTTTGGGTACGGTGTTGCATGACCGCGCAATGCTTATTGAAAGTGCAAGAGCGCTGAAAGATGAAAATTGGCCTGGGGAAGGAGAGGGGCCAAAGTGCTCAGTATTGAAGGGGTTAATGAGTGGCCACCTGTCTTGTTAAACTTCCTTCCGCAAAAAAGTTTTCTCCCTATTGTGGGGTCACCAGTATGGTATTTATAAATTGAAATCATATCCCCTCTCAAGCGTCTCTTCTCCTTGTTGTACAACAAGGGAGCTACCTGAACTTTGCTGATGCTCTGGAGGCTGGAATATGTATAGTGAACTCATTACAATGATATACTTAAAAAATATAGAGTGGGGGATCAGTGTTCATTTCGTCGATTAAAATATTTGGCGGGGGGGGGTTCTGCAGGAGCAGGGGGGTGAGTCCTGTGGGCAGCTCTATGTCCTGGTCACTATGTGATAAATTGGAAGGAATCTTCTTACAGAGCCCAGAACACGAGTGTCCACAATGAGTAACAATGATGGGGGTGGCAGTGATAGGGGGTGGAGCTCACCTGAAGTCACCTGAAGAGTCAGCCAACTGTCACATGCAGCCACTGTCACATGCAGGCTGCTAATTACAAGTTAGTTTAGTTTTTTTTTAGCCCGCCGACAGGAAGGGATATTTCCCTTCATTACCTATACTGTAATCACA
Source organism: Lithobates clamitans (assembly GCA_037952925.1). Taxonomy (NCBI): domain Eukaryota; kingdom Metazoa; phylum Chordata; class Amphibia; order Anura; family Ranidae; genus Lithobates; species Lithobates clamitans. Next base: position 5,394,017 of record JBBGZY010000101.1, read on the forward strand.
GCAAGACTTTTTTTGGTAGGATATTTTTAAGGCAATAAAACATTATAATTTTATAAAAATCATTTATTGAAATTTTGTATCATTAAAATTGTAGAAAAACTGATACAAAATTTCAATAAATGACTTTTTATAAAATTCAAATGTTTTATTGCCTTAAAAATTCCCACCAAATGAGGAGATTCTCTAAAAACGATATATTGAGATGATGGAAAATTACTAAATGTTTCTACGTGTATACAACACGTGTTTTTTTTTTTTTTTTGCTAAAAAGTTACTTCAAAACCTCAAATACTACATATATATTTTTAGCAGAGGCCCCACAGTATAAAATGGTGGTCATTGCAATGTTTTATGTCACGTGGTATCTGCGTAGCAGTTTTTGAAACACAATTTCTTTTAGAAACTTTAAAAATACATTTAATTCTTTTATTTTTTTATAAGAATTCCTTTCTGTGGCTAAAAATAATGATTTTTAACCATGTCATGACCAGGCATTTTTCTGACACCTTTGTTTACATGTAGAAAATAGCATTTTTTTTCTTGCTAGGAAGTTACTTGAAACCCCCAAACACTGTGTATATATATATATATATATATATATATATATATATATATATATATATATAATATCTACAGTGGGGCAAAAAGTATTTAGTCAGCCACCAATTGTTCTCCCACTTAAAAAGATGAGAGAGGCCTGTAATTGTCATCATAGGTATACCTCAACTATGAGAGACAAAATGTGGAAAGAAACACAACTCGTTGTGTTTGGAGGAGAGAGAATGCTGAGTTGCAACCAAAGAACACCATACCTACTGTGAAGCATGGGGGTCGCAACATCATGCTTTGGGGCTGTTTCTCTGCAAAGGGAACAGGACGACTGAGCCGTGTACATGAAAGAATGAATGGGCCCATGTATCGTGAGATTTTGAGTGCAAACCTCCTCCCATCAGCAAGGGCATTGAAGATCAAATGTGCAAAAATAATCAAAAAAGACTGCGCTAAAAAATGACATATATGATGACTATATATACGAATGTGTAAATAATGATGAATTCAATCTATCCAGTGATCCAAAATATAAATATTCTAGTGAAAATACAATGTCAATGAAATTATTGGACACAAATATGACAAAAATTTTTTAAAATAATAAAAACAAGTAATGGGTATCGAATAACAAAAATGACCAAAAATGAAGTGAGAATGTTCAGAAGAAAAACAGTCCTTGGAGCCAAGGCAGATTGAATTGGTGATCATAGAAGTTAAACACCCAGCACCCAGTGAGAAATCCTCCACCTTATTAGATGTACGCTTACCAGAGGTAAGCTAGATATCAGCTTATCAATGGACGTCCACTCAGGGGGACCAACTCCTCAAAACTCCTCACAAGAAAGGGGCAAGCAGGATCTCTCCTTGCGGTGGACCTCAATCAGCATACCGGGGGGACCTGTTACTGACACAGAGCTCCGACCATTCCTCCAAGCAGATCCGAAGATCAAATGTGGCTGGGTCTTTCAGCATGACAATATGACAATGATCCCAAATACACCGCCCGGGCAACGAAGGAGTGGCTTCGTAAGAAGCATTTCAAGGTCCTGGAGTGGTATAGCCAGTCTCCAGATCTCAACCCCATAGAAAACCTTTGGAGGGAGTTGAAAGTCTGTGTTGCCCAGCGACAGCCCGAAAACATCACTGCTCTAGAGGAGATCTCCATGGAGGAATGGGCCAACATACCAGCAACAGTGTGTGACAACCTTGTGAAGACTTACAGAAAACGTTAGACCTCTGTCATTGCCAACAAAGGATATATAACAAAGTATTGAGATTAACTTTTGATATTGACCAAATACTTATTTTCCACCATAATTTGCAAATAAATTCTTTCAAAAATCAGACAATGTGATTGTCTGGATATGTTTCCACATTTTGTCTCTCATAGTTGAGGTATACCTATGATGACAATTACAGGCCTCTCTCATCTTTTTAAGTGGGAGAACTTGCACAATTGGTGGCTGACTAAATACTTTTTTGCCCCACTGTATACATATCTATATATATCTATATACATATATAGATATATATAGATATATATATTTTTTAATGGAGACCCCCTAGAATAGAATGGTGGTTGTTGCAATTTTTTATGTCATGCGGTATTTGCGTTTTTTCAAACATAATTTTTTGCGAAAAAATACACTAATAATGAGTTTTAATGGAAAAAAACACAATACAATACCCAATTTTTTGGTGAAATATATATGTTTTATGCAATGTTTTATGTGAGATAAACAACATGCAGCGCTCAAAAGGTGCATATAAATTAATCATTTATATCTATGAGGGAGTGTAAGGAGAAAAACTATACCCATGAAGTGAAAATCAAATGTGTAACCATATTATAAAAAAGTCCATAAGTGTACAGTGAATCATCTGTTAGTCCCAAACACATATGAGGGTTCATGGGCGTAAATGGTGTCGTGCATCAACGTAAAGTGGGAACCGAGGAGGACTCTGTATGAGGAGACACTCTGCACATGGGTCTTCTAATTACACAATGGACACTGTAATCGGTAGAAATGGATATCCTTACCGGAAAAGGTGGACACAGTCACCGTATAGTGGAGTGTCATACAGGCTTGAGGGATACACCTGATCCCAGTTATCCAGCTGGAGGAGTCCTGACGGGGAGTCGCATCCAGGATCCGGGTCGCCGGACGGTGGTATGGGGGTTCCCGGTCTCTCAGGGTCTCTCTTTCAGATGGAGGAGGTTTGAAGATAGAAATGGTTGGGGCTCAGCAAGGTCCCATTCATGAGGGGAGATAAGAAAAAAACCTCCATATAGGGCATGAATCGGTTAGAAAGAGAAGCTTTATTTGAAAGCTGGGAAAAATGTGCTAAACAGTGCACTTCATTAAGTAAAATGTGATCACAAGAGGTAAAATAAAATCGCGTGGTAACAGGTCATTTAATGGCGTGAGCAACCCGACATGTTTTCGGAGCATCGTCCTTCTACTGCTACGTGGTATTTGCGTAGCAGTTTTTCAAACTTTCGAAATACACTTTGATTAATTTTTATTTTTTTTAAATGAGAATTTCTTTCTGTCTTACAATAAGGATTTTTAACCATTTGATGACCAGGCATTTTTCTAACACTTTTGTTTATATATTTTTTTTTGCTAGAAAGTTACTTGAAACCCCCAAAACTATATATATCTACAGGATTTCACAAAAGTACACCCCTCGGTCACATTTGTGTAAATCTTTTCTTCTATCTTTTCATGTGACAACACTGACGAAATGACACTTTGCTACAATGTAAAGTAGTGAGTGTACAGCTTGTATAACAATGTAAATTTGATGTCCCCTCAAAATAACTCAACACACAGCGATTAATGTCTAAACCGCTGGCAACAAAAGTCAGTACACCCCTAGGGTCCATTCACACAGGGGCAACATGACTTCCAGCGCGACTTTGGGAGGCAACTTGGACACGACTTGAGTATGAATCACAGCACGACTTGGGGCAACTTACAACACAACTTGAAGTCGCCTCCAGGACAGGGAACTTTACAAGTGGCCAATCAGAGCTTATCAGCTGTGTGTGAGAAGGAGGGGGCTGGCTGTTTAGTGGAGTAAGTTACTTTCTGTTTCCTTTCTGCTTCCTGTCAAGATGCCTCAGTATGAATGGTGATCCGACTTGGAGGCGACTTCCATTGAAATCAATGGGTACAAGTCGCCTTCTAGTCGGATTGAAGTAGTACAGGAACCTTTTCTGAAGTCGGAGCGACTGCAGTAGTGAGCATTAAGAGGGATCCATTCACTTACATAGATTTTTTCATGTAGCGCGACTTGAGGCGACTAGGGGCGACTTGGGGCGACTTGAAGTCAGATTCAAAGTTGCCCCTGTGTGAATGGAGCCTAAGTGAAAATGTCCAAATTGGGCCCAATTAGCCATTTTCCCTCCCCCGGTGCCATGTGACTCGTTAGTGTTACAAGGTCTCAGGTGTGAATGAGGAGCAGGTGTGTTAAATTTGGTGTTATCACTCTCACTCTCTCATACTGGTCACTGGAAGTTCAACATGGCACCTCATGGCAAAGAACTCTCTGAGGATCTGAAAAAAAAGAATTGTGCTCTACATAAGGATGGCCTAGGCTATAAGAAGATTGCCAAGACCCTGAAACTGAGCTGCAGCACGGTGGCCAAGACCATACAGCTGTATAACAGGACAGGTTCCCCTCAGAACAGGCCTCGCCATGGTCCACCAAGGAAGTTGAGTACACGTGCTCAGCGTCATATTAGGAGGTTGTCTTTGGGAAATAGATGTATGAGTGCTGCCAGCATTGCTGCAGAGGTTGTAGGGGTGGGGTGTCAGCCTGTCAGTGCTCATACCATACGCCGCACACTGCATCAAATTGGTCTGCATGGCTGTTGTCCCAGAAGGAAGCCTCTTCTAAAGATGATGCACAAGAAAGCCTGCAGTTTGCTGAAGACAAGCAGACTAAGGACATGGATTACTGGAACTATGTCCTGTGGTCTGATGAGACCAAGATAAACTTATTTGGTTTAGATGGTGACAAGTGTGTGTGGCGGCAACCAGGTGAGGAGTACAAAGACAAGTGTGTCTTGCCTACAGTCAAGCATGGTGGTGGGAGTGTCATGGTCTGGGGCTGCATGAGTGCTGCCCGCACTGGGGAGCTACAGTTCATTGAGGGAACCATGAATGCCAACATGTACTGTGACATACTGAAGAAGAGCATGATCCCCTCCCTTCAGAGACTGGGCCGCAGGGCAATATTCCAACATGATAACCACCCCAAACACACCTCCAAGACCACCACTGCCTTGCTAAAGAAGCTGAGGGTAAAGGTGATGGACTGGCCAAGCATGTCTCCAGACCTAAACCCTATTGAGCATCTGTGGGGCATCCTCAAATGGAAGGTGGAAGAGCGCAAGGTCTCTAACATCCACCAGCTCCGTGATGTCATCATGGAGGAGTGGAAGAGGACTCCAGTGGTAACCTGTGAAGCTCTGGTGACCTCCATGCCTAAGAGCAGGGATCCTCAAACTACAGCCCTCCAGCTGTTATGGAACTACACATCCCATGAGCCATTGTAAAACACTGACATTCACAGACATGACTAGGCATGATGGGAATTGTAGCTCCTGAACAACTGGAGGGCCATAGTTTGAAGACCCCTGCCCAAGAGGGTTAAGGCAGTGCTGAAAATAATGGTGGCCACACAAAATATTGACACTTTGGGCCCAATTTGGACATTTTCACTTAGGGGTGTACTGACTTTTGTTGCCAGCGGGTTGGACTGGCTATGTGTTGAGTTATTTTGAGGGGACAGCAAATTTACGCTGTTATTCAAGCTGTACACTCACTACTTTACATTGTAGCAAAGTATCATTTTTTCAGCGTTGTCACATGAAAAAATAGAAGAAAGAAGAAAAGAGTTACAAAAATGTGACTATGGGGTGTACTCACTTTTGTGAGATACTATATATATATATATATATATATATATATATATATATATATATATATATATATATACAGTTAGGTCCATATATAGTTGGACACAGGCACTATTTTAGTATTTTTTTAGGTATTTACCAAAACATATTCAAACTATTGTTATATGATGGATATGGGCTGAAAGTGCACTCTCTCAGCTTTAATTTGAGGGTATGTACATCTAAATCGGAGGAAAGGTTTAGGAATTACAGCTCTTAAGAGTATCCATTCCCCCTTTTTCAAGGGACCAAAAGTAATTGGACAATTGAATCAAAAGCTGTTTCATGGCCAGGTGTGGGCGACTCCTTCGTTATTTCTTCATCAATTAAGCAGGTAAAAGGTCTGGAGTTGACTCTAAGCCCTGGTTCATATTGGTGCAATTTGACATGCGATTTGACATGTCAAACCGCATGTCATATCGGTGGCAATTGCCGGCAGTGGCACAGTCCTAATCGATACAATGCCGCACTGATTTCCAAAAGTAGTTTCTGTACTACTTTTGGCGATTTCGGAGTGCGGTTTCCATTGACATCTGTGCAGAAACCCGCACAGATGTCTCTGAAATCGCCGCTAAAATCGTGACTGACATGCAGGAATGAAAGCGTGCGACTTCAGCTTAACTTGTACGCTTTCATTACTGCAGTCAGTGTGAACCAGGGCTAAGTGCGCTATTCGCATTTAGAATCTATTGCTGGGAACCTACATCATTCGTTCAAAGTAGCTGTCCAAGTGAAACAGGTCATTGTAAGGCTTAAAAAATGAAACAAATCGATGTGAGAGATAGCAGCAACATTAGGAGTGGCCAGATCAACAGTTTGATACATTCTGAGAGAAGAACGCACTGGTGAGCTCAGCAACATAAAAAGGCCTGGAGGTCCACGGAAGACAACAGTGGTGGATAATCAAGAAAAATCAGAAAAAGACTGCGCTAAAACACATATTGAACACCATATATGATTAGGTGAATGATAAAAAGCAACATTCAATTGAATATTGAAAAGTAAATGAAAACCATACAGTAAAAATAAATGAATAATAAGGTGGAATGAAAAAAACAAATGACAAAAAGTGCAAAAATTTTTTTTCAAAAAGTCCAAAGAAATGAGTCCATGGAAACAGAGCTGATAGAAGGTGATCAAACGGTTAACCAGTTAAACACTCAGCACCCAGTGAGAAATCCTCCACCTCATAAGATGTACGCTTACCAGAGGTAAGCTGGATAATAGCTTATCTTTAGATATCCACACGGGGGGCACAGCTCTATGGACCTCCTCGCAAAAAAGGGGTAGGCAGGAACTCCCCTGGACCGGACCTCAAACAGCATACCAGGGGAACCCAGAAATAAAAGGAATTTCCTCCATAGTGTGAATCCGTAAGGTTATTTTATTGTAAAATAGGTAAAAGCACTTACATAAATTGTAGGTTAAAATCGCATCACAAAAAACAGCCGGCCGGCTAGCATACACCCGTTCGATGGAATGGAAACGATGACGTCAGCGCGTCGACCTTCCGACGTACGTTTCGTCCTACTGGACGTCGTCATGGGAACGGGCGACGCACTGACTCATCGCTACTTATAGAGACAAAACCAAACCAAGCCTCGCTATGAAGCTCGGATGGCGTCATCACAACATCCTGTTAGAAGAGGATGTATGTATCGAATGGCAATGGGAAAGGCTGACATTACCCTCGTTGGCCAATCACAACCTCCTATTTACGAGGGAAGGGTTAGATTGATAGAATAATAAAATGCATTGGAGGGCATGATCTAAACCTATACACGCCATCTAGTGGACCGAATGGAATTGACACTCAAAGCCACATACTATTATGTAGGAGGAAAAACTGGTAAATAAGTTAAAATGAAAAATATTTTTCTAATATAATTGTGATATCTAAATGTTAGAAAAAATGATAAAATGACCTACTGACGCCATCAGAGAATCAGAGAGAGTTTACAAAATTTTATAGACAGCATGTCCATACAAAAAATTGTAATGTACCTAAAATAAAAAATAAAAATACAATAAAAATATCCAAATACTGTATTAGAAATGTCACCCCTCATAACCCGACTCAGTGTTATGAATGGAATAATGGTAGGATAGTAGGATAATACGGTATATTGATTTAAGAATTATCTAGAAAAGCGTTTAAATCTACATCAACGTTGAGCCCAAAGGGGGTGTAACACTTCAATCTGTGTATCCAGGTCATCTCGAGCCTGGAAATTCCTCGTATGACAGACCCCCCCCTCCAATGTGGGGTGTACCTATCGATACCAAGGAAGATAGTTTTCCTAGGGTCGCGATCATGTGCTTCTAGATAGTGTCTTGAGACCGGGTGTTTGGGGAAACCAGTGAGGATGTTAGTAATGTGTTCGTTAAGCCTTACAGATAAGGGGCGCTTGGTTCTTCCTACGTATTGTAGGCCGCAAGGGCATTGAAGAAGGTACACCACTCGCTCTGTGGAACATGTAATGAATGATCTAATCTCAAATTCCATCTGAGTGCTGGTGGAAATGAAGTTATGTGTCCTTCTATGTGTGCAACCACTAAGAGAACATACCCTACACCTCCTGCACTGATAGAAACCAGTCATGTATTCAAAAAATCCTTTTTTGATAAGAGGAGGATCTAGGACATTAGGGGCCACTCTATTCCTGAGCGAGGGGGCACCTCTATAGATTACCTGTGGTTTGGCCGGAAGGATAGGACCAAGCACATGGTCATTTTTAAGAACATGCCAATGGTTTTTTATTAGCTTAGCTACATTGTTATGTTGGGAGGAATAGGTGGTTTGAAAGGGAATTGCGGGTACCCTCTCACGGTGAGGCTTCCTAGTTTCAAGTAAAGTGCATCTATCAATTTTGGCCACTTCATCTAATGTGTTCCTCAGAGATGTTTCCACATAGCCCTTCTCTAGGAAACGTTTTAATAAAATATCCGCTTGGGCTAAAAACTCAGCATGGTGGATAATTTAGTGGTGGATAATCGCAGGATCCTCTCTATGTTAAAGAAAAACCCATTCACAACATCCAGACAAGTGAAGGACACTCTCCAGGAGGTGGAGACAAGTGAAGGACACTCTCCAGGAGGCAGAGACAAGAGAAGGACACTCTCCAGGAGGTGGAGACAAGTGAAAGACACTCTCCAGGAGGTGGAGACAAGAGAAGGACACTCTGCAGGAGGTGTAGACGAGTGAAGGACACTCTCCAGGAGGTGGAGACAAGTGAAGGACACTCTCCAGGAGGCGGAGACAAGTGAAGGACACTCTCTAGGAGGTAGAGACAAGAGAAGGACACTCTCTAGGAGGTGGAGACAAGTGAAGGACACTTTCCAGGAGGTGGAGACAAGTGAAGGACACTCTCCAGGAGGTGGAGACAAGAGAAGGACACTGTTCAGGAGGTGGAGACAAGTGAAGGACACTCTCCAAGAGGTGGAGACAAGTGAAGGACACTCTCCAGGAGGAGGAGACAAGTGAAGGACACTCTCCAGGAGGTGGAGACAAGTAAAGGACACCCTCCAGGAGGTGGAGACAAGTGAAGAACACTCTCCAGGAGGTGGAGACAAGAGAAGGACACTCTCCGTGAGGTGGAGACAAGTGAAGGACACTCTCCAGGAGGTGGAGACAAGTAAAGGACACTCTCCAGGAGGTGGAGACAAGTGAAGGACACTCTCCAGGAGGTGGAGACAAGTGAAGGACACTCTCCAGGAGGTGGAGACAAGTGAAGGACACTCTCCAGGAGGGGGAGACAAGTAAAGGACACTCTCCAGGAGGTGGGCCTATCATTGTCAAAGGCTACAACCATGGGCGTCAGCAGGTAGGGGCAAGGGGGGTCAAGTGCCCCCCCTGAAATCAGGGATCGGATTATTCAGCACAGTGGAGTCACTATGGGGGATGCTGTCAAGCCCCCCATCAGTGTAGTGTGACTGCGGGCTCTTTTCCCTGCTCAGTCCAGCAGAGAACTCGGCGGCGCTGTGTCAGGAGAAAGGCGAGCTGCAGGCTGTTAGAGGTTTACCCTGTTCACCCCCCCCCCCCTTTCTACTGTCAGCGAGAAGAGACGGCGGCTCTCACCAGGTTCCCCACCCTCTCCGTTCCTTCCTCATTGGCCATACCTGAGGGCCAATCAAAGGAGACTAGGAAAGCATCATGGGACATGTAGTCCGGAAGAATGGTGGCCCCATTTTCCACAGGAAGGAGGCTACCGCTCGATCAAGAGAGAGATTGAGAGACTGCAGCCTGGAAAAAAGCTGTGGGAGTGAGTGCTACAGGACAAAGAAAGAGGCGTGTGCTGGGCGGAAGCCAGAGAGAGAACCACACTGCCCAGCGCCACCAGAGAGCCACGCTACCCAGTTCCACCAGAGGGAGCCACTCTGCCCAGCACCACCAGAGAGAGCCACGCTGTCCAGCGCCACTAGAGAGAGCCACGCTGCCCCGTGCCACCAGAGAGAGCCACGCTGCTCAGTGCAAGAGAGAGAGCCACGCTACCCAGTGCCAGAGAGAGCCACGCTACCCAGCGCCACCAGAGAGAGAACAGACATGCTACACTACTGACCAGAATTGCCCCAGGGGAACCCAGAGTGATCGATCATCCATCCGGAGGGATCACTGCTGTAGTTTCGCTGGGACTGGTAAGAGGGCCTGTCGGCCATTATACATTACTTATCCTAGGGACTGTACTACACCTGCTGTCTCTGACCATATTAATGTGATAATGACAGTGTCGAAAAGGGGTGGCGCATGGGTGACCCTAAAACCATGCCCCCCCCTGAAAAAAGTTCTGCGGACGCCCATGGCTACAACCAAGAGAAGACTTCATGAGAGCAAATACAGAGGGTTCACCACAAGGTGCAAACCATTCGAAAGCCTGAAGAATAGAAAACCCAGATTAGACTTTGCCAAAAAAATCTAAAAAAGCCAGAGCAGTTCTGGAAAAGCATTTTTTGGACGGATGAAACTATGATTAATCTGTAGCAGGATGACAGGAAGAAGAAAGTGTGGAGAAGGCTTGGAACAGCTCATGATCCAAAGCACACAACGTCATGTGTGGTCACATGGTAGAGCTTGCAGTGTGATGGCATGGGCATGCATGGCTTCCAGTGGCACTGGGTCATTGGTGGTTATTGCTGATGTGACAGAAGACAGAAGCAGCCGGATGAATTCTGCGGTGTTTAGAGATATACTGTCATCCCAGATTCAGCTGATGATTGGGCAGCGCTTCACAGTACAGATGGACACTGATCCAAAACACACTGCAAAAGCAACACAGGAGCTTTTGAAGGAAAAGAAGTGGAATATTCTGCAATGGCTGAGTCAATCACCTGATCTCAACCCAATTGAGCATTTCACCTGCTAAAGGCAAAACTAAAGGCAGAAAGAGCCACAAACAAAGAACCGAAGACAGCTGCAGTTAGAGCCAGGCAAAGCATTAGAAAGGAGGAAAGCCAGTCTTTGGTGATGTCCATGGGTTCCAGACTTCAGGCACTCATTGCCTGTAAAGGATTCCCAACAAAATATTAAAAATTAACATTTTATTTATCCTTATATTTATTTGTCCAATTAGATTTGAGCCCCTGAAAATTGGGGGAGGGGCTGTGTATAAAAATGGTTGCAGTTCCTAAAATTTGTACTCAATATTTATGTTCAACCCCTTGAATTAAATCTGAAAGTCTGCAATTCAAATTAATTTGGATTGTTTTGTTTTAATTTTATTCTGGTGGCCTACAGAGCCAAAAGTATGAAAATTGTGCCCGTATACAGTGCCTTGAAAAAGTATCCATACCCCTTGAAATTTCCCACATTTTGTCATGTTACAACCAAAAACGTAAACGTATTTTATTGGGATTTTATGTGATAGACCAACACAAAGTGGCACATAATTGTGAAGTGGAAGGAAAATGATAAATGATACAAATAAATATGTGAAAAGTGTGTGGGGGCATTTGTATGGCGCCCCCCGGAGTCAATACTTTGTAGAACCCCCTTTCTCTACAATTACAACTGCAAGTCTTTTTGGAGATGTCTCTACCAGCTTTGCACATCTAGAGAGGGACATTTTTGGCCATTCTTCTTTGTAAAATATCTCAAGCTCTGTCAGATTGGATGGAGAGCCTCTGTGAACAGCAATTTTCAAGTCTTGCCACAGATTCTGGACTGTGACCGGGCCATTCTAAGTCCACGTTATTACATTTTAAAAACAATCATACAATTTGTTTGTGCTGCGTTTGTGCTGATTTTTTAATCACAAAAACAATTTTTCTGTTTGTTCGGTTTTTGAGATATTGGACATTTAACATTAGATTATGTAACCTAAAGCCCCGCCCACTTTGCACTATGTTATTACATTTAAAAAACAAATATACAATTTTTATACTGCATTGGCAGGGAAAACAAGCATATTGGTATAGTGTATTTTTTCATATAGCACTCTCATTTTGTATCAGAAAGAATGATTATGGGACTCATTTATTCTTTTAGCCTGATCTACCCTGAAAACCTAAAATATACCTTTGAAGTTTTTCAGAAGATCTTTTTAGAGGTAGATGTGGGTAATCTATCTTCAAAAGTTCACACTTTACCTGCTTGCTGACCAGCCACCGTCATTATACTGCGGCAGGTGGGCTCTCCTACGCAAATCGGCCAAGGTGTAAGTCGGTCTTTGCACAGGAGATAGCGGGTGCGCATGCACGCTTGCGATTCCAGCGGACATCGATGACTGCTGGCGATCAGCGATTGTGGTGTACAGAGGCAGAATGGGAACTTCATATGTAAACAAGGCAATTCCTCGTTCTGCCAGATGACATGTCAGAGATCTTCTGTTTCCAGTGATCGGGAACAGCTATCTCTGTCATGTCCCTGGTAGCCCATCCCCTCTACAGTTAGAACACACCCAGGGAACACACTTAACCCCTTAATCGCCCCCTAGTGTTAACCCCTTTCCTGCCAGTGTCATTTACACAGTGATCAGTACATTTTTACAGCACTGATCAATGTAATAATGTCACTAGTCCCCAAAAAGTGTAATTTGGGGTCAAATTTGTCCGCCGCAATGTTGCAGTCCCGCTACAAATCTCAGATCACCGCAATTAAGAGTAAAAACAATTAAATAAAAGTCCCTAAATCTATCCTATAGTTTGTAGACACAATAACTTTTGCACAAACCAATCAATATACACCTATTGCGTTTTTTTTACCAAAAATATGTAGAAGAATATATATCAGCCTAAACTGATTCATTTTGTTTTTTTATATATATATTTTTTTGGATATGTATTATATCAGGAAGTAAAAAAAAAAAATAGTTTTTTTTCAAAATTGTCGGTCTTTTTTTGTTTATAGCGCAAAAGATAAAAACCACAGAGGTGATCAAATACCACCAAAAGAAAGCTCTATTTGTGGGAGAAAAAGGATGGAAATTGGGTACAGCGTCGAACGACCGCGCAATTGTCAGTTAAAGCGACGCAGTACCAAATTGTAAAAAGTGCTCTGGTCAAGAAGGGGGTAAAATCTTCCGGGGCTGAAGCGGTAAAACAACAAAGTTGAAAACATGAAAAGTCTAATGAGTCAGACAAAAATAAGTTTAGTTGACAGTACTTAAAAATAAAACCAAAGAATTTCCAAGCTCAACTTTCCAACCAGCCTGTGATCAACCGAATTAACTTGCCTAACAGTATGCGTTAAAAACAGGGGTTTAGTTGCACACATTTGCAAATACATGCATAAGCTGCAGGCCACGGCAAGGCACCCTGTATCCTGCAGACCCTAACTCTAACTTTGAAGAGTCTCCACAGTGGGAGCACATGTATTCTAATGGATATATGAAGGGCAGATGACTGGATGGAGCCCAACCCTCCTTAAAGGCGCAGGAGCACACTGAACACCCAGCACATTGCACAATGGCAGCAAAGGTGTCTGTGCGTTACCTGACCAATATGTCAACAATACAAAAAAAGGTCACTGCCCCCACCTATAACTAGTCTTCACAGAAAGGAGCACTGGAAGGGCAAACGCATGTAAAATAAAACCAAAGAATTTCCAAGCTCAACTTACCAACCAGCCTGCGACCAACCGAATTAACCTGCCTAAGAGTATGCGTTAAAAACAAGGGTTTAGTTGCACACATTTGCAAATACATGCATAAGCTTGGACAGTACTTAAAAACCTGATACAAATAGTTGCTTCAATTTTTTTGAGTAGACCCACACAATATTTTTTACAGTGTGGTCAGAGTTGATGTGAAGGTGGATGGAGCTAAATACAGGGCAATCTTAGAAGAAGACCTATTAGAGCCTGCAAAAGACTTGAGAATGGAGCAGAGGTTCACCTTCCAGCAGGACAACATCCCTAAACATATAGCCAGAGCTACAATTTGAATGGTTTAGATCAAAGCATATTCATGTGTTAGAATGGCCCAGTCAAAGCCCAGACCTAAATCCAATTGAGAATCTGTCGCAATACTTGAAATATTCTGTTCACAGATGTTCTACATCCAATCTGACAGAGCTTGAGCTACTTTGCAAAGAAGAATGGGCCAAAATGTCACTCTCTAGATGTGCAAAGCTGGTAGAGACATCATCAAAAAGACTTGCAGATGTAATTGTAGCGAAAGGTGGTTCTACAAAGTATTGACACAGGAGGGCTGAATACAAATGCACGCCACACTTTTCATATATTTATTTGTAAAACATTTTGAAAAACATTTATCATTTTCACTATTTTTCACAATTATGTGCCACTCTGTGTTCGTCTATCACATAAAATCCCAATAAAATACATTTACGCTTTTGGTTGTAACATGACAAAATGTTGAAAATTTTAAGGGATAGGAATACTAAGTCACTGTAGATCTAAACAGAAGCTGAACACCCACTCCAAACATACTGACGCACATGTACCCTAACATTTACACGCACGCACACACACAAATATGATAACAGTGGTAGTGAAGATTTGCTCAAAATAATATACATGGTGTCCTTACTGTTCCTAAGCATTAACTAGAAAATTCCATTTCTAGCAATGTCTAAAACATTGGTTGCTTTAAGAGTACCCAAAGACTAGCAGTATCGGGTAATGGGTGGGATGTCTTTTGCTATTTTCAGACCTCTTCAGATAAATCGTTCCCATGCACATAAATCGGTCCCATCCACATCACTGGATAGAGAAGGGGCGCGGGTGAGTTTTAAGGGGGGGACTGTGGGGGAAGAAGCACACAAAAGGTTTTTTACATTCAGCCTCTACAACCACTTTAATGCATAGAATGCATTAGGTAAAAAAAACCTAAGGCTTTAAAACCACTTTAAATCTGTAGAATATTGTTACACTAATTTTTGCAAATGTAAGCAATCTTTCTGCAACATTTGTAGAATACAGCCTATGTGCATGAAGCTAAAAGTTGCCTGGTTGCCAATCATTATCCTTAAGCCAGGTACACACTAATGCCACGTACATACGATCAAATTTTCCGCCAACAAATTTTGGATGTGAGCTTGTTGGCTAATGCCTCGTACACACGGTCGGATTTTCCGACGGAAAATGTTCGATGGGAGCCTTTTGTCAGAAATTCCAACCGTGTGTAGGCTCCATCAGACAGTTTCCATCGGAATTTCCGTCACACAAAATTTGAGATCTGATTCTCAAATTTTCTGACAAAAAAATCCGTTTGCGCAAATTCCAATCGTGTGTGTCGACAATTCCGACGCACAAAGTGCCACGCATGCTTGGAATCAAGCAGAAGAGCAGCACTGGCTATTGAACCTAATTTTTCTCGGCTCGTCGTACGCGTTGTACGTCACCACGTTCTTGACAGTCGGAATTTCCAACCAACTTTGTGTGACCGTGTGTATGCAAGACAAATTTGAGCCAACATCCGTCAGAAAAAAACCATCGATTTTATTGTCGGAATGTCCGATCGTGTGTACGAGGCATTATGGTTTGACCGTGTGTATGCTCCATTGAACATTTGTTGTCGGACTTTCTGCCAACAAATTTTGGCTAGCAGGTTCTCAAATTTTCCACCAACAAAATTTGTTGTCGGAATTTCCGATCGTATGTACACAAGTCCGACGCACAAAAGTTCATGCATGCTCAGAATCAAGCAAAAGGAGCTGCACTGGCTATTGAACTTTCTTTTTCTCGGCTCGTCGTACGTCTTGTACGTCACATTCCCACGTTCGTAATTGTTGGTCAACATTTGTGTGACCGTGTGTATGCAAGACAAGTTGGTGCCAACAACCTTCAAACAAAATTCCACGGTTTTGTTGTCCGATCGTGTGTACAGAGCATTACAGTTTTTTTGTGCTGGGTTGCACAAAAAAAAAAAAACTGACAGCTGTGCATGCAACCATGCAAGGTTAGTTCAGTGATCTCCCCCGCTGAGCTGTTGTGTTCTGACAGGGGGACAACCCCCCCCCCAATAACACACCGATCAGCACTCTCTGCCAGTGGCTGAGAGCTCTGACCGGGAGTCGGTAGGCTGCTAGTTTTCAGACAGACTGACATACGCACAGGTTGAATGTTGGACGTTTTTTTTTTAATCGCCTGCTGTCTCCCAACATTGGCCCGTGTGCCCCATATACGTTAGACAGTTCAGTGTTAGAAAATCATTTGGATACTGAAAGAACTTTTTTTATACAATTTTTTTTTTTTTTTACACACATGCCCTTCTGTATACTATGATACTATGACCCTGAACCCCTGCACTTATCTCTTGCCTGGCAGAAGAATAATAATAGATTGGACCTCATTATTAGTCTGCTAATTCTACTTTCCTTGAAAGAGGTCTGTCAAGCCACTAAACTCTGAGTTGTTAAATGTGTACATTATTTTTATTTTTTCATATTATTATACAGGATTTATATAGCACCAACAGTTTGTGCAATGCTTTACAACATAAGGGCAGACAGTACAGTTACAAAACAATACAATACAGGAGAAATTAGAAGGCCCTGCAGAGCTTACAATCTAGGAGGGAGGGTCAAGTGATACAAAAGGTATAAGCTGTGGGGGATGAGCTGTTGGAGAAAATAAAAGTATGGTTGTTAGGTTTGGGCAGAATAGGCTTCTCTGAAGAGGAGGGTTTTCAGGGACCGCCTAAAAGCAAACAGAGTAGGAGATATTCAAACAGATTGGCGTACAGATTTCATAGGATGGGAGAGGCTTGAGAAAAGTCTTGGAGGCAAGCATGGGAGGAGGTGATGAGGGAGTTAGAGAGCAGGAGGTCTTTGGAGGAACAAAGAGAACGAGTAGGTTGCAGTAATTGAGGCGAGAGATGACCAGAGAGTAAACTAGGAGATTTTTGGCGTTATTGGTTAGAAAGGGGCGTATTTTGGAGATGTTGTGGAGGTTGAGGTGGCAAGATTTGGACAGAGATTGGATGTGGGACCAAAAGGACAGTTCAGAGTCTAGGATTACACCTAGAATCTTGGCATGGACAGGCTCATAGTTGTGTAATTGATATTGATAGAGAGATCAGGGGAAGTGGCACATGGGGGAGGAAAAATTCTGAGCTCAGTTTTGGATAGATTGAGTTTGAGGAAGTGGTGTGACATCCAGGCTGATATGTCTGTTAGTAAATTAGTGATACGTTAGGAGTCTGAAGGAGTAAGCTGAGGAGTAGAGAGATGGATTTGGGTGTCATCGGCATAGAGATGGTACTGGAAGCAATGGGAGACTGACCCAGGGAGGAGGTGTAGAATAGGAGAGGTCCAAGAACAGATCTTGGGGGACCCTGACAGAGAACATGAATAGAGAAGTGCATTGTGATTACATGCTTGTTCCAGGCCCCTAAGGCCCCTTTCTATCTAGGTATTGAAGTCAGAACAAAACTGGACAATTTACCTTTGAGGACAACTCCTATATTTCTATTTTCACATTAAAAAACCTATGTGGGATGGAAAAATTACAATTTTGCTATAAAGGAATTGTGTGCAATATTTAGTAAAGGATGGTAATTTATAAGAACATGCCTTACATCACCTTATACAGTGATTATATATGCATATGAATGCATCCTTGCATAGAATTTTCAATTTGCAGTACAGAAGGAAACAAACAAAAAATCTGATTAGCACAATATATAGTTTTAATCTTATTCTTTTTTTGTATTAATAACTTTAAACTGGACCTCATTTAAAAAAAAAATTTTTGCTATGTTACAGAGAACATATAGAAAAGTTATGCGTTCCTACCATACAATGTAAAATGGATCTTTTGTCTTAAATACCTCCTAAAAATAGCAATGCCTATATCTTCGCGTCTTCCTCCTTGTTGCCGAGTTTGGTGGATGTGGGATTCGGAGCTTGCATACTATCGGATCATTCTCCCTATAGGATGACACTTGACTTGCAGATTCCCCCCTCCTCCCAAGCTTGGAGGCTAAATCCCTTCTGGCTCTCCACTCTCCCTGACATAGACTCCATGCAGGAAGAGTGGACCTTTTTTTTAAAACCAATAGAGATTCGGTCCCCTGCGGAATGGTGTGGGAGTCTTTCAAGTTACAAGCTAAGATGCTGCTATCGACTCGTAACTCCAGGTACAAAATGTCCTCTAAATCAGCTCTAAAACAAGCTGAAGCTCATCTAGAGTCCCTAGAGCATGCCTTTCAATGAAACCCCCCTCCAAACACTGCCTCATCAGTGAAGGTACAGTGTTGCCTTTGTTAATATTTTACACTTTGAAAAAGCTAAACAGGAAGTCTTTTTTTGCAAGCAGCAGATCTTTGAACATGGGCAGCAAGCGGGCAAACTGCTAGCTTATCTTGTGCACCTGGACCACAAGCCTCCAGTGGTGGTGTCCCTTGTTGACTCACCGGATCACTAACCCTGATCTGGTGACCAAGGAGTTCCATGCCTTTTTCGCTGCCCTATATTCCTCCACTGCTCAATACACTCAAGACGAATTAGCCTAGTTTCTGCAACCTATACGTTACCCCTAATTGTCCCAGGCTCAAATAAACCAATTGGAAACCCCCATCACCATTGATGAAGCCATTGCACACTTAGCCACAGCCAAAGCCCCCGGTACAGATGGACTCCCATTAGAATTTTACTCTCAGTTTAGAGAAATATTTGTGCTAATATTTGTCAAAGATATGTTTAAATGTTCCAAGAACCATTTAAACATATCTTTGACTCCTCTACTCTCCCAGTTTCACGGTAAGGACCCCTCTCTTCCTGAATCCTATCACCCTCATTGTTACAACTCAATATCAAAATCCTAGCTTAAATATTAGCGCTTAAACAAAGTGGTCCTTGACTTAGTCCTTCCCGATTAAATAGGCTTCATGCCCAGCAAGAATACTGCTTTTAACTTGAGACATCTGTATTTGAATCTACAGGCTACCCATGATTCGGTTGGCTCCCGGGTGGTGGTCAGCCTAGACGCCACTAAGACATTCGATTCAGTCGAATGGGAATATCTATGGGAGTGCCTTTGCAGATATGGACTTGGCCCTAACTTCATTGCCTGGATTAAACTGTTGTACCAATCCCCAGTAGCTAGAATTCAAGTGAATGGTAGGGTCTCTGACCCCTTTCTCCTGAGTAGAGGTACGCGTCAGAGATGTCCACTGTCCCCGCTGCTATATGCCTTGGTGGTGGAACCATTGGCATTAGCCATCAGAGAACACTTCGACATTAGAGGCCTTAGGTCAGGACACCTGGTGGAAACTATCAGCCTCTATGCTGAGGACATGTTGTTGTATCTAGAGGACGTGGGTCCCTCTCGATCAGCAGCTCAGAATCTTATTGAAAGTTTTGGAGAATTCTCTGGCCTACAAATTAACTGGGATAAGTCCCAGATTATCCCCCTAGACCTGGGCCCCCCAAACGTTGACTAAGCCCACCTCCCATTGATACGAGCAAGCCAAATTAAATACCTAGGAATCCAAGTCACCTGGTCCCCAGAAGAATACACTAGACTGAATATAGAGCCCCTTTGCACGCTACTTAAAACAAAAACTCAGACCTGGGCACACCTTCCCCTTGGGGTCATGGGCCGCATAAATCTGGTAAAGATGATCCTGCTGCCCAAACTCCTTTATATTTTCTGGCACTCTCCAACTTATTTGCCACTTGTGTATTTAAAACTATTGACTCTATCCTTAACTCCTTTGTCTGGGGTAACTCCCGTCACAAGCTATCATGGCTAGTCCTGAAAAATCCCACAGATTTAGGTGGAACTGCCTTCCCTGATCATAATGTTTACTACCTGGCTGCTCAATTTTCCCATTTTTTTATTTTGAAGGAAGGCAAACTTAGATATCTCACTCTAGCATGCTCTGGAGCCCCTACTCAGGTTGCACTCCCCTTTCAGATCCTACTTAGCAACACACGTAATTTAACCAAAATGGGATGACTGATTTACCACCACTGCAAGATTTGGGCGCTGGCAAAGCGTTGCCTGAAGGCCTCCCCCATTCAAGCTCACACGCCACTATGGGATAATTCCAATCTCCCAGAACTGCTTACCCTGTCTGATGTTGACCTCTGGATTAGCCGAGGGGTTATATATCTTCATCAGGTAAAGAACAGTACTAGAGTCAAATTGTTTCAGGATCTCAAATTAGCTTTTGATCTACCCAACTCTATGTTCTTTCGCTTCCTCCAGCTCCGACACTCGCTACAATCCCAATTTGGAAGCTCTACCCCTGATCTAACCTCTGTATACTTAATGGATGTTCTCCTGGGAGTAGACCCCAAAAAATTGACTGCTATTTGTTACTCCAACCTTTTACTACCTGCAGCATTAGATTTGGCTTGCCGGCAGATGGGTGGCAGATGTGGGGGAGCTGGAGGAGGATGAGTGGACAGATGCCCTAACATCATGCAAGTTGGTTTCCCCAAAGTTATCCAATAGGCTTACGCAATTATATATACTGCACAGATCTTACCTGACTCCAGCTCACCTAGTCAGATACAAACTTCAATGGGACCCCTCCTGCCCTAAATGTAGCAAACATAATAGCTCCTTTTACCACCTAATCTGGTCTTCCCTGGCCATCCAGAGCTATTGGGAACAAGTGATTCAATTCCTACATAATGAAATGGGCTCTCCATTAACACTTTGCCCTAAGTAATGCTTACTGGGGATACTTCCCAAACAAGAACAAAATAAACATCACCATATCTTCATGCAGGAAACACTATATCCACCTAGGCTTCTGATAGCCAGAAAATGGCTCCGGCTGACGTACCTTCATGAATGGATGGTGACTGTCAACCAATCCCTACCATATAAAAATATTATATACAAGCATAGAAATTGCCCAGCGAAATATCACAAAATTTGGGACCGTTGGCTAGAATTGGTATCTACATCCACAGAGCAAGATATAGGGGTTGACTGAACATTGCCAGAACATGCAAGGTTCTCGTTTATATGTATACGTACCCCTTTAAAATAATTGATATCTGACTAGAGCTCTTTATTACATTTTAATCACCTTGACCTAGATATAAAAATGTGTTATGTGTGATCACTTACAAAACATTAAGGTATGCTGAAGTCTGTTTACTATGAATTATTTTTGTAATGTTGTGCTTTGTTTAACATGGAGCCTATGCAATGCTCCAAAGTTGTCTGTACACCTCACTTTTTCATCAATAAACATTTGTTGGATTTAAAAAAAAAATAGCAATGCACTTCCTTTTAGCAGTATTTCTGCTGTATAAGAGGTGCTGCTGGTGCTGACTTCTAGTCTCATGAGATTTAGAATGAGAGTTGGTGATGTCACTTACTGGGGAAAAAGCTGTAGCTGATGTGCAGACAAGCATCTCCTTGCTTCTGCTTCTTTTAATCTGGGAATCTGTGCTTCCTCCACCTTTCGTGCTGCCACTGTTTAATACCGAGATTACAATTTACTCATGTACGTGGGCACATATGTACATAAGTTTACATGTATTTACAGTATATTTGTACACATGTAAAGTACCGACCCTGGACACAGATTTTTAAATTTTGATTTTACAGATTAGAACACAGCACAAATATACTGAACTTTACATAGCTGTGTGCAATACCCTAAAAATCTGTCTAAACTATTAATATATCATGGTGTTTTGTAAAATCTAAATAACTGAACAATTGGAATGACCATGGAGCAAATGCAACACCTCCATCTCTGCTTCGGAATTTTATTGTGCAATCTGCAGTTCCCAGAGGATTAACTCTCTAAATGCTGATGTTGTCCAATTCAAAATACCATAATTGCAGACTGTTCTGTTTCAAGTACCACTTTATGCATTGACATACCTCCTTAGACCCAGTCTGTCCAGTTAGTATAATCACCAGCTGACTTGATGCGGTTCACAGACAGCTTAACTCTTCAGTAAGGCAGGCCATAGATTTTGCCATTTTCTTTCCTTTCACCATGGGTGGAAAGAAAAAAAAAATCACTCAATTCCCCCATCAACACAGCCAACACAGTGTTGATGGGTGAATTCCTCCCACATCGCTATCCTGTTCAGTCACCGCGGAGCTCAGGGAGCCTTCCCTGCTGGCAGAACACAACCATAGGCGTGCACAGCCTATTGCATTAGGGTGTGCACCCCAAAACTCAAACACACATGCGTGTGTATAATAATATATATATATATATATATATATATATATATATATATACATACATACACACACATATACTGTATATACACACACACAAATACTCACATATATGTAAATAAAACCACCCATTTATGTGCCTGCCTGACCCAAGTGCCTTTGTTCAACTTTTTATTAAAAAATAATAAATGCATAGAGGTTTACGCTTTTAACTCCTGCTAGCAGCTGAAGAAAGGGTTAAAACCGGCCATGTTGCGGCGCTGCCGAAGCGCTTTGCCAGCGCTGCCAATTCATTCCAATGGGCATTGGGCGGTTTAGAAGCAGTGTATACAGCGCTACCACACCACCCCAAAGATGCTGCTTGCGGGACCTTTCCTAACGTCCTGCAGCACACTGCCCCTGTGTGAAAGCACTCAGGCTTTCACACTGAGGAGGCAGTTTTTAGGCACTTTACATGCGCTATTTTTAGCACTAAAACGCCTGAAAAATACCCTAGTGTGAAAGGGGTCTTAAAGCAGAGTTCCACCCTAAAGTGGAACTTCCACTCATCTGATTCCTCCCCCCCTCCGGTGCCACAATTGGCGCCTTTCAGGGGGGAGGGGGTTGCAGATACCTGTATAATACAGGTATCTCCACCCACTTCCAGGAATAGCTAGCCGCAGATGCCTGCCTCCCCCCCCCCCCCCCGTTGTGGTCTGGGAAACACACAGTTCCCACAACACAATGGGGACCAGTGAAGACGCGAACAGCGACAGTAAAGCCGCAACGCTTCACTTCCTGATTCCCTGACCGAGGATGGCGGTGGGGGCAGCTGAAAACCGAGCGATTGCTCGTCATCTGCTGCCGACATCATGGGCACCCTGGACAGGTAAGTGTCCATTAATTAAAAGTCAGCAGCTGCAGTATTTGTAGCTGCTGGCTTTTAATATTTTTTTTAAGGTGGAGCTCCGCTTTAAGTTACTGGCTGTGGTCACACTCCAGCCTCCCTATCATACCACACAGGGTTAATGTCCCTGTATGGTATGTGATGATGTCACGGCTTTGGGGTGAAGGAAGAGACATTAGAATCAGGTAAGTGAAAGAGGTTACCCCCCTCCCCTCCCCCCACACACTGCAAGGATGGACTTTTTTACTGTCCTGGAGTTGGGCTGTATTATTATGAGAAGAGTTTTAGATAGGTTAGGAATTTCTGGGACTTCAGAGGTGCTACATAGATGTATTCCATACACACACACACACATTATATGTTATTTAAAAAAAATCATTTTAACAGGATATAATGTGTATGTGGAATACATTTATGTAACACCTCAGAAGTCCCAGGAATTCCTAACCTGTTGAAGAATGTTACTTTCTCTTTCAGTAAACCTGTTCTGCACAGTGCATAGAATTGTATAGTGGAAGGCAGAGAAGGTCAGTACTCACAGGTCTCACAGGTAAAAGGCTGCTATCTGTGCTCTGAGCTCTTCCATCATCCCCAGGGAGAGCTGTGCTGTGTGCTGGACAGGAGGAAAGTGATGGAGGGTGCACTCTGTGATATCACTTCCTGCTCCTCCCACCTGTACTGGAGCTGTGAAAGCCCCGACTCAGCCAGACAGGAACCCGAGGAGGAGAGAGACCGTTTTCATCCAAATGAGGCATCAGAGAGGAGTTTAGCAAGTTGTCTTCTGGCACACAGGGCATAGGATGGGCATAGGATGGTGGGTGACTCCTGTAAGGACTGCAGCCACAGCTGTAAAGTAAGCAGTCAGGAAGTATTCGATGCTCTCTGAAGTTCACATGCTTCATCTCTGACAGCTGGCGGCAGAGTGATATTCAGCTGACAGGGATGCTGTAGCCGGAACTACAGAGTCAGCATCGGGAAATGCGGCTGACTGACTGATTACTCCGCAGCCAGTGGCTGCAGTTCCCACAGGAGTTGTACACATCCATGACAAATAGTCTAACTCGCAGCAGTGTCATTTGGAAAAAAAGAATTCTCACACATTTTGGCAGCAAAAAAGTCCTGGGGTGTGTTGGATGTGCCTGAGCATTAGGGTGTGCCTGGGCATTAGGGTGTGCCCAGGCACACCTGGCACACCCTGTGCGCACGCCTATTGTGAAGGAATGTGATGTAGATAATAATAGTAATCTGAAAATGTCTATTTTCTTATGTGCATACATACTTTTCTCCTTACTCATTATATAAGTATACAGATTTGCTCTGTTCCTATATTTTCTCAAGATGGCGATTACCCCCTGCATCCCACACACAGAAGAACGCGGAACTGGAGATAAGAACAAAGAGAGCCAAACCTCGTTATGAAAATTATCCATCTTCTTTTCTATCTTAACCAATGAGATGTACCTATTAGACTAACATAGCAATGACGTATTTGTGTGTATAAAACATTAACACCGCCTTGAATAAATCAGAAGTGGAATGAGTTAGCAATTCTGAGCGTGTCTCAGAGTGTTTACTTTTATATGCATGCATATCTACACTTTTCAAATTAGAGACAGCAGCAGATAACCTTGAGCTCGATTGTAGCTCTTAAATCATTTCCATAACACTATGAACACAATGATTTGTGTTGCCTACTATAGCCGGTGGCACTAATCATTCAGGAAAAACCAGACAGGTGGTTGTACGGCTCCTAACAACCAATGCAAAAATTGACCGTTTGCCCGTTTATGTCCATTAAGGTCTGTTTCTGTTTTTTTAAACTAAAAAAATAAATAGAGACTTGTTCTATTAAAAAAAAGCAGACCTATACAGCTGTGGATGTAAATGGATGATCATCTGACAGACGGAATGCCCATGTGAAAGGACCCTACTCTAACTCCATGATCATATCACTTATCTGGCTTATCTTTGGACCCAGGAACAGCAGAACTGTTCCTGGGTCCAAACTTGGATCTAAGCCAAGTAATAACATCAAGATGGTACATCCAATGCTCCACTTGTGTCTGGGAGCCACTATGTAATTTTGGTCCCTATATGTCACACAGGGAACATGCAACATTATGAC
The DNA here is from genome assembly GCA_037952925.1 of Lithobates clamitans. Lineage (NCBI taxonomy): Eukaryota > Metazoa > Chordata > Amphibia > Anura > Ranidae > Lithobates > Lithobates clamitans. Next base: position 5,419,113 of record JBBGZY010000101.1, read on the forward strand.
AGACTTTCCTGAAAACTAAGCCCTCCAGCTGTGTGTTGTCACTGAACCCGGCACTTCTATTTTCACCTGGTCTTCCTTCTGGGTTCTTGGGTTTCGGCCGCTTGAATGGCCGAGCCACGATGACGTCACTCCTGCGCATGCACCATCCATTCAGAGCATAATGCGCATGCTCTGGTGAAATGTCTCCTAAAGGGTGCACGTTTAGGAGATATTTACTGTACCTACAGGTAGGCCTTTTTTTAGGCTTACCTGTAGATATAAAACAGCATGATGGACTTTACTACCACTTTACTTTTCAATATGTTTATTGAGTTTATCATATGAGAAAAATGTGGAGATAAATAATTGTATAAACAAGAAATATTAGGTTAAAGGACTTTGTAAACACTTATTTATGAGAAAACAAGGTGCATATATGAAGAGATATCTAAGACAAATAATGCTCCCCTAGAAAGAGTTGGTGCTCCCTCCATTGCCCGGGGCCTGCAAGAGTCAGGGAATGGACAAAGTCTTATTAGGTAGACAACTTAGTCCCCGTGCGCTCGAAGGAAGGGAACCACACCACCCCTGTGGGAACAATCTGTGGATGTGGGAGTACCTTCAAGGTGTCATGGAGGCCAGTGTCCTGTCCCCTCAAGCTCGTCCAATCCAGAATCAATAAGCTGGGCTAGGTCAAGGCGAGAGCCTTCTGTAAATTGACCCATGGACTCTGGAGAGCATATTGGTCAAAACCTAGTTCTGGATAAAGTGTGTATCCTTCTAATCTCTGATATTAACTAATTAACAGTCACATGAGGAGTGAAGACTTTTCTCCCTAAATAACTAAACTGCTGAGAGAAAGAAAATGGAAAAGGACAGAGGGAGGAAGGGGATATTGATATATCCCATATTGTGAGAGGAGAAATAAGAGAAGAAAAGGGAAAGGTCGAGATGCCAGGAAGATCCTATAAAGAAGATGTGAGCCTGGGAAAGAGTGGTATTTTGATGTGGGTTGCCCAGGGTTCCCATATTGCCTCAAAGGACTGAGTTTTATCTTGGAGCTTAGCCACTATTTTTTCTTGCATCATAATCCAGGAAATTTTCCGCTTAGTTGCTAAAAATTAGATCGATGATTTCTTCCATGCCCCAGCGAGCGTGATCTTGGCCCCTAGGAGCATGAAAAAGATTAAGGCTTGTGTGTGTTTGGAAACTTTTAACTGTTAACCTTATGACTCAAGAGCGCTATTGAGGGGTGCTAAGGGACCGCCACCCCCGTAACTTTCCTCAAGAGATGGGAGACCACCACGTATGGAACATGGAGCCTACCAGGTTAAATATTCCATTCAGTGTTGTACTTTGGAGAATGTTCTAAAAGTAAATAAAACTCCAGTTTAGGTTATAGCTAAACACCTGTGAATCTGGCTGTGAATGCTCTAATAGATAATTGTTTTAAGGTGGGAGGTATGCAATACTGCAAGGCTTGTTGAGAAGAATTGAATTATTAACTGTGATTTGCCTTGAGCATACGTTCACAACTTTTTTGAGCTCTGCAAATATTCCTTGTGTATTTGTGAGATCCTTGTGAGATTTTTTGTATGAAGGGTAATTTGGAGCACTAAGCCTATAGGCTTATTCCTTAGCACAGCTCCACATAATTATTGCAGGAAGAAGTATTTGGCAATCATTCTTGTTTGTTTTATGATTTTATTGATAAACTCAAAGAGAAGAAAGTTCTGTAAAGAACAATGGATAGCTCTACGCACATTACTTCCAGGTAAACATAGATGAACATGGCTGTCTTTAGATTTCCTGCCACACTAGGCTAACTGAGGTACCATTGTCCTAATCCAGAGTCCATTGGTTTCCAAAGTCAATGTAAGAAGGCATCAGCTTCTCTATACTGGCGCAGAGCAATGGAGGAATTAGAAGAATATTCCTAAACATCTGATGATAATGATCAAGATTCTTCATTCAATCTCCATGTTTGATATGATCTATGCTACAAAACCTCAACAAATCAAATCTATATCACTGTTTTTTTATGATGCATGTAAATACCTAACTAATTTACCATGATCATTTCTGCACAACATAATAACTTGTGGTCTCACTTGTATATAAAATGCAGCATGTCCTCTATTTTTAAAACATGCTAAGATGTACTGTGTAGACCTGAACTCCATTGGTAATGAAAGGAGTTGATAGCAGATGTGCATTTTTATTCAGGAAATCATACATATTTTTTTCCTGCATGGGGGCTGCACATTGGAAACACAGTGTTTGTAAAAAATGAAAAGACTCTCGCTCAACTGCGCGGCAGAACAGTAGAAAACAAAACATAAACTGAAAGAAGTGAAGGCCTTGGATCTAGCCATGATTAAACGCACATAGCCAGAACCATTCAGGGGCTGTAGGGTATGCGATCCATTCTGTTCTTGTATGCCAACTGGGCATTGAAACAGTAGCCATGTAGCCCATGGCTTCACATAACTCACATGCACCCGACACGGTAACATCACCTGTGTGGGCCGTTGCTAGTGGTGGAGATAGTGAACAATGAGAAAAAATAATAAAGATATTTTTTGGCGTTAGTCACTCGCTGTGTGATTAACATGTAAATTTCCTCTTCAGAATGGTGAACAAAAAGAAAAAAAGGGGGAACTTAGTGCCCTATACTTTCCATTATGTCAACTGCCATACAGGATCTATCCTGCCTCATTTTCTCTGCCTTGGCGACGGAGATCCTGCTCATTGCGATCAAGCCAGGCCGCTGCATCTTGTGCATTTTCAAAGAATTGGTGTTGTCCTCCAGCCGTCACCCTAAGCTTTGCTGGAAACATCATTGCATATGTTAATTGCAGCCTTTGTAGCCTTTTCTTGACATCAAATTTCGATCGTCTGCGTTGCACTTCGTGGAGAAGATCAGATAAAATGAGATTTTGGCTTCATTATGTGTGACAGTGCCCTTTTCTCTAGCCAGATGTAACATCACCTCCCTATCCTTATAATTCAGGAGTTTGGCCAGTATCGATCGTGGAGGGTTGCCAGGCGGAAGGGGTCACGGGGCACCCTGTGTGCCCTTTCCACTGTGTAAATGGGGGAAAAAGCTTCTTTGTCAAAAACTTCTTGCAACCATCCTTCAATAAATGTTGTAGGATCCCGGCCTTCCACCTTTTCAGGGAGCCCCACTATACGCACATTGTTGCGTCTCAGGCGGTTCTCGATGTCGTCTGTTTTACTGAGAGCTTGGAAGGCGTTTTGAGCAGCCATTCTGACATGCCTGTGAAGGGGGGGCAACTGGTCCTCCACGTCGCTCACCCTTCCCTCCATAGGTGTGCGCAGCCTCTTGCATTAGGGTGTGCACCCCAAAGCTCAAATACATATGCATGTGTATATGTACTGATGCTGTCAGTAGGGCAGTGGACAGTGCTGGTAGTTTCATTTTTATTGTTTTTAAATTATTTTATTTTTTAACATTTTTTTTTTTTTGGATGAAATATCAGTGATCTAAACAGGGGGAATATGCACCACACAAGGCAATTAGGGTGTGCCCAGGCACACCTGGCACACCCTGTGCGCACGCCTATGCTTCCCTCCACAGCTGTGGTTCTCTCCCTGATCTTTTGAAGGTCTTGACGCATGAGAGATACTGTTTCCCTCAGCCCTCCAAATTTCTCCTTTAAATCTTCCACAGTGGCAGTGCACTTATGCACAGCATGCAGGATCTCACTCAGAGAAGGTTGAACACTATTATCTGAAGGGGAGTCAGATGGGTCAGACATGAGATCATGCTGCATGTCTAATGGCACTGTGTCATCCAACATGCTTGTGTCCTCCCTGCTCTCCAGCTCAGAGGAACATAATGGCTGATGTGAGACAGGCAGGGGGGAGTCAGAGCGCCCAGCCAGCTTTTGAGTGTAATACAGCATGTCCCTGGGTTGCTCTTTGGACTTCAGAGGCTTGTGTGACTTGCCCCCCTGCTCAGCGTTTTTCTCCAGGCCACGCTGCGTTTTAGGAAGCTGAGGCTGTCTTGCGCCCTCTTGGCCAGCTTGGGGCTCCAAGGCCGCGGCCTCCACTCATTTCCCCCGGGTCATCATCCGCTCGGATCCAATGGCTAGCGGTACAAGACACTTCCAGGAGGTAACAGGCAGCGTTATTGGGCAGAAACGGGCAAAATCTATTGCGAGGAAAGGATAAAATGTAGGATCATCAGCGGGAGCTCCGTGCAGCAGGTCTGCTCACATGCCTCGTCAGGCCACGCCCCCAGTTAGTTAGTTAGCTATTTTAAATTTTATTTTCAGATTTCTATTCTTTTGAATTTTCAGATTTCCGAATTCTCGAATTTTCAGATTTCCGAATTAATTCGAAATAACGAATTTTGATCATAACGAACGACCCAAAAAAGGAAAAAAAATAATGAATAAAACGAGAACAAACTATTTTTTGGGCAATGCACTTGTCTATTATTTTGATAAATTAGAGAATTTGACACTTTTTAAACTTATTTCCAGACGTCTTTATATACCTGTATCATATTTTTTTTTACGTTTTAGATTAGTGGCTACTGATTAACAATGAAATGATATAAATTTGAACATAATGTAGTTTATCTTTTTTTGAATTATGCTAATACTTGCTTTCATGCGTTGATAATACATTTTTGTTTTATATGAGTCCTGTCATCATATGTAAATTACAATTATGACTGTTTGAGGTAAAATTATTTGTCTTAGACTTTGTCTTAGACTTATGCCATGTACACACGGGCGGACTTTTCAGCAACAAAGGTCCGACAGTCTTTCTGACGGACTTTCAACGGACTTTTGACAGACTTCCGATGGACTTCCTAACGAACAGACTTACCTACACACGATCGCACCAAAGTCCGACGTATTCGTACGTGATGACGTACGACCGGACTAAAATAAGGAAGTTGATAGCCAGTAGTCAATAGCTGCCCTAGCGTCAGTTTTCGTCCGTCGGACTAGCATACAGACAAGCGGATTTTTCGACCGGATTTGAGACCGTCAGACAAATTTGAAACATGTTCCAAATCTCAAGTCCGTCAGATTTTCGACCGAAAAAGTCCGTTGCAGGTCCGATGGAGGCCACACACGGTCGGATTGTCCGCTGGATTCGGCCCGTCGGACCAGTCCGGTTGAAAAGTCCGCCCTGTACGTGTACTGGGCATTAGATCTGATTTCTAAAACCAGTGAAAGGCATTTCCAAGTATCATCTTATTTCATTATAGCAGAATTATGGAAGCATCAGTATAAGGTATGATAGAATTAGTGGCATACTTTTTACCCCCCCTCAATTTCTCTGGCTTGGAGCCATTCACAGAAAGGCGAAAGCGCTAATGACTCAAATCTAAAAGAGTGTAGCAATAGTGTCACAAAAGTGAAAAGTGAAAAATAAAAGGGAAGACAGTACAGAAAAAGGGACTGGAGGGACTAGATGACATGGGTCCAAGACACATAACCTCACCCACTTTTCCAGTAATGCTAAGCTACAAGCCCTACCATGTCCTGGAATCCTTGCAGTGCCCAAATTTACACAGATCAAACTCAAAAGGTTGTGACAGAAAGCAAGACAGAAGGATCTTGTTCAGTAGGAGGAACCATCCCTCCAAAAAGAGCATCTCTGTGGGCCAGGGCAACAACAAAGTCTTTGACTGTGTCTGATGAGCTCAACACTTTCGTGCCAGTTGGTTTATCAATGTGAAATGCTGTATACATAGTCTGTAAAACACAAATACAGACAGATAACACAAATAAAACACAAAAGCATTACCTGCATAGTACGTAGTTAATAAATAACCACTGGAGTCAGCATATGAGATGTGACCAGACCCTAGGAAAATTAGTGTATGTAAATCCTAACAATGAACTTCTCCTACACAATGGAGGCCATTAAATTATATCTATGTAAAATCTGCACATGCATAATGACTACTTTGGTGCTGAGAGGCTTTTGTATATTAACTTGTCACAATTATCCCCCATGTGAGGGACCGGCCTAGGCCATTAAACAGTTTGTTGTGATGAGGTGAGGAGAGCCTGTCATATCAGTTACATATGGCTGCCTGCTAATGTTCTCTTTGTCTTTAGTTTACTAAAAAAAAAAAAAAAATTGACGGGGAAGGCTGAGACTGTGTTTGCATTCTTCTATGTTAGCAATGCTCACTCTTAAGCCATTTGCGGCCATTAAGTGTAAAGGATCCTGTTTGAAATCCTGTAACACCTGAGGGGAGTTTGGTCAGAAGTCATTGTAATGGGAGAAGCTGTGTTTTGGGCTGTGACCTGTTCTGCAATGTTATCTTAGAGTGATGTGTATGTAGTACCACTCACCTGAAAAAGGATGACTGTTTGTTTAACACCTAATGTATTGGGAGTTTAATGGCTTAAATCCCTCACTCATTCTCCCCTTCACACCTTCCCGCTGCTTAACTTTAAAGATCTCCATGGAGCAGCTTCAAACTTGTCAGCTTGGTTCTGTCACTGGAGATTGGCTTAATTGCCCTGGTGATCCGGAACAGGCAATCCCGGCTCAGCGATTACAAGCAGAAAATGTCAATTGTCAAGAGAAAAGCGTTTTTTTTATTACCACCTTTTAAATGTCATTTCAGATTGTGCCAACTTTAGATTTACTAAGCCTAATGAAAACATCAATTCATTTGCAGGATAGCAGGAAACATGTACTAGAGCTCCGTGCAATGAAAGGAAAAAGCAATTAGTGATGCGATAACTGTCATGAAGTTTCAGCAATACATTGCAGATTATATGATGCAATTCTGATCTTTATGGAAGAGGTAATAAAGGTGCAATAATTGGTAATGTTCTAAAAAGATACTCCAACAGCTTAACCCACGTGTTCAGAATTGGAGTGCTGGTCCCTTTAATGATAAAGCAAAGAGTCTTGGGATGTGGCTGAGGAACTAAACCCTGATGGAGGACTTTGTTTTGACCTCTAGGCAGAAACGAGAGATCTACATGCACACCTGGACACTGTGGAAAATGTTCATTTATTCTGAGGAAGGGAAGGCTCTCGTTGAAGTGACTCCTAATGGTTGAAGGTCCCTCCACGTCTCTTGGCAACCTAACTGGTTTTCTCTGGAAAATTGGGTAGTTATCTCTAAATTCTAGCATTCATTTGATGGTTTTCTTAATACAGGATTTTTTCCCGGAAGAACAATACAACATGACAGCCTATTGACCCTGGGGGGTGTTTCCTCCATGCACCCCTGAGGGATACAAACCTTCTTCGACATGTACTACCTTTTCGTGTACTACCTTTCTTCTTTATGTGTATGTATATTCTAAACATGCCATGTTTACTTTCTCAAATAAAAACTTTTTGAAATCTGAAAAACATAAAGCAAAGAGTGCCTCACATAGTGTAGTATTAGGTAACACCAATTTATTGGATTAAAATAACCCTTACATTTAGCAAGTGTTAAAACAGCATTTGAAACAATCAGTCTACTCAGCAAGTATCCTTCACTTCGCTTGCGGTCCAGGATACCCTACACTTAACCCTACACTTTACGTCACGTGACTTCATCAGGTGCACCAGCACTTCAATTCTAAACACGTGTACTAAGGTTGATAAAGGGGGACATCTGCGGGATGAGGATGGCCATAACAACTATAAAGTTTTACTATAAGGCCTATTTGATCATGTGATAACGTGAGAGTTCTGTGAGCACTGAGGTGTTTAACGGAGGTGGAAGCTCATTATATGGTTTCGCACTAACGCATGAGGACTTATTTACATCAAGGAAGTGGATTGTGAAATAAATCACAATTGAAAATTTTGCTTGCCACTTTTTTGATATTATTTATAGTGGGTTATATCACTTTGCATAGCCAGCACAGTTTGGGTTGTGGACTTGTGGATGAGTATTTTGTGCAAGCGTATCAGTATGTTATGTTTTTTTATAAACCTATTTTGAGGCTGCACAACTCCATTCATACTGCACCATTTTCTTTAATGTGGGAACTGTCCCACTTTAGTTATATTATTTATTCTTACACTGTTAGCGCAGAGCTATTATTTGTATATTCCGATATCCGCACAAAGCCTGTATATTAAAAATACAGACTAATTCACATAGGCACATGTTCAAGCAAGACTTATATCTCATAAAAATTGTCCACATTAATATTATAGACCTCATTACTGTATGTTACCCATTCCTGTTTGGCATAACATGACAAGCCTTGGAGAAACAATGAAAATAGTACCGCTCAAACGCCCCCCAAACCTGTATAATTCGGATCAACACGTGGTGAAAGGCAGACAGGATCGGCTTGTCAAGCTGCAGTAGACTTTGACAAAATGGCAGCCGCCTGCACACAGACATTGACTCCCTGTTGTTGAACTGAAGTGGCCCAAGAAAGGGCGAAATGCATTTGAGGTTTTTTGTACAGATAGAGAACAGGAGCTGAAGCCATCTTTTACCCATTTGATTCACATTCATGCAACAGTGAGTTGGTATCTGTGTGCAAGTGGCCACCATTTTGTTGAAGCCTTGGAGAAAGACATGCACCCAAATCCCATGTTTCATCTGGCCATGTGATGTGTACTTAGCCTGAAATGTATTTGTCTGTTTAACTCAGAGACCCTGGTCCGTCATTTGTTTGATTTGAAAAGTCCAGAGAGTAGGACTTCCTCTATTAGTATCTGCTGTCTGTTTTCAAGGATGTGCCTGACAAGAGGCATGATGAGATAAATTATCAAGCACCCTCTAACAGCAACAAGATATAAGATAAGATTGATGAAAACAGTGGGCACATGGGGCCTTTGCACATACCATTGAACAGATCTATTTATTGCAGTAGAGAGCAATGAGGATGTACAAAGGGCAGGACCCCTTAGGAACCAACCAGATTAAAGTCAACCTTAGTTACATTAACTCATGAAATGATTTCCAATTGGTTGCTATTGACTACTGAAGTTTGCACAATGCCACTGCTCTTTACACAGGCTTATGGAATATGTCTCTTACAGTAGTGTAAGAAATGCAGAACCATTTTTTAAATATATGCAAAGTAATGAACAAAGAAGTACTATTCAGGTTAAAGACTACCGGAGTAGGGTTCCATCTAAATGTTATTTCCACTAATCCACGCTACTTTAATCCTACATGGGGGGGCAAGTGATAAATGGAGTAGGGTTTTAACTGAACTTCACTTGATTTACTCCAACGTTACACATGTAGAGTTTCACCAGATCCCTATTTTTACTACTCCATTCTATTATTCTGTTTCTTTGCACTCTTCTTCCATCATACATGTAGGTGTACAGCAGTAGTAGGGTTCCACTTGAATTTGCGCTACTCAACCCTACTTTCATCCTACATGTTGGGGTTGATGCACTGAGAATAGAGTCCAAATGAACTCTATATGCATTACTCCATCCTACTTCCATCCTATGTGTGGGAACATATGGAGTATTAGGAGTAGTGTTCCACCTGATCCCTAGTCGTTTTACTTTACCATACTCTGCATCCTACTTCCATCCTACATGTTGGAGAAGATGTAATAGTGGGAGCGGGGTTCCATCTGAATATATGGCTTAGGTGCTAGAGAAAATAGAAAAGCACCTAGAATCTTCTTATGCTGATAGGATACATCATCACTATTTCTGTTTCAATCATTTTTATTCAGTTTAACAAGTAGTTAACATGCTATTGTTCCGCCCACGCAGGGGCTAGTGTTGACAGTGGTAACATAAGTTAACCTACAAAGATAGACAAAATGCAGCAGTATGAAAACGGGAACTGATGTAACAACAGGATATAGGCCTATTCATAGCACCATGAGGGCCAAGAGGTCTTAGGGAAGATCCCTACAAACAACAGTATATCCACTAGGCCCACCAATATCCATACAATGGTGCAATTTATAGCATATACAGATCTAAAAAGAAGAGATCAGAAACCAGGAAGAAGGTAGACAGAAAGATGGAGCTAAGGAAAGAGAGAATGCGCACATGACGAGTAGGGAGCCAGGAAAAAAGCTAGAGAGGAAGAGGGGCCTGGTTTAGAGGCCTAGAGAGGGGAGAGAGTGAAGGGCTCGGGAACATCGAGGCTATCCATCAAATCAACCCAAGCTGACTGGGGGGAGAGTAGGAAAGACATAAGACAGCCATGGTTCTCAAACTTTCAGGAACTTAGCATGAGTGTTGTTGCAGATGCTAGACATCTGTTCATTAAGCGTCAATGCGGTCATGAAATCTCTTACCTCCGGGAAGGGGATAGATGGTTTCTTCCAAGCTTGGGTAATCATTCTTTTGGCTGACAAAAATAGATAGGAAGCAAGCTTCCGCTGGTAGGCAAACAGGCCCAGAATTGGCTTCTCTTTGTATGGGAAGGTGGAATCAAGTGAATAGGATGCCAAAAATATGGGACCAGAAACAAATTAGTTTAGGGCATGTCCACCATGTGTGACCGACGTCGCCTGATTAGTATTTTAGGTTAGTGGCTCAACAACAGAGGACAAATTCATCTGCTTCAGTTAAATTCCCACTTGGCTCTAGCTGGGACCCACATTGCCACAGCAATCTCTTTCCTGTAATGCATGTGTGATTCACTACTGTCGGCAGCTCAAGATGATGTGTCAGAAAAGTAACGATAAGCCTTAAGTCATCTATTGTCATTCCAGGCATTTACTGGAAGAGCAAGTAACCACAGTGCAGGTAGAAAGCAGTCATCACTTTCTGTGCCTGTCTCCTCCTAAATCCCCTATTCCCTGCTGGGCTTGCCTTAGGGTGGGTGTCATAAAAAAACTAAAATCTCTATAAGGTAATAAATCTATGGGCCTGAGGCCCTTTGTCCCCAGAACCTACAATACTATCGCCGTCAAGCCCATACTGCTTCCAAAATGCAGTAACACTGTATCTCTCAAATGAAAAGTAAAGAATAATTTAGATAATTAAGAGTCAGATGAAAGAGAATCACATGAGGTCTAAAAGGTTATGTATTGTGCTGCTAGGAATTTCACACTGTCATGTGCAATAATTTTCTCTTACTTTATTTTTCACCAGGATCAGTTTCAACCAAGTTGATAATTACATTTTTATATTAGACTTGGATTTGTCATTAAGAGCAATGGTGAGGAGGAAGAAATTGTGCGTGCTGTACTGAAATATAGCTTTAGCAGGATGTGTGATTTAAAGCTAAACTCCAGGCAGATATAAAAGATATCTAATTAATGCAGCTCTGTATTCAATAATAAATCCTGAAATGTATTTTTTAATAATGCAAGTAGTGTAAGTATCTGAATTCGACCACTTTCAATCTCTGCACAACAGAGCTCAGAGAGGGGTAATGGAGGAGCAGCACAAGTAGCCAGTCAAATGTATTGCAGTGCAAGTAGCAGGCTGATAGCAAAAGGAATCAGAGTGACAGAAGGATGAGCTAATCAGTGTGCTGCTACTCCTTAACTTTCCAATCACAGGGTGGGGATGGGGAGAAGAGCTGTAGATGACAGTAAAACTGCAGCGGAGAAAGCATTTTTTTTTCTTATACAGTACTTAAAAACTTGATTAGTGGCACTTTTTAAGTGGAATGTTACCGTGCACAAAGACTGTTTAATTTTTGTATTATTGTTGATATTCAAACACCCATATGAAAGGAAGGTTTCCAAATATGTGAAATAAGTGTAAATCTTTGGAGAGACTATAAGTGTATAAATAGAAGGGAGGTGTATTGTAGTACCATATTTTCAATGTAACATGTTTTTGTCTTTATAATATTACTCATTGCATATAATTATTTCATGATACATCATTTATCATCTTGAGATAGTCAGGGGAGGTGTATTGTTGTACATTGCTGTATGCATCATTTTGAGTTAAATACAGCTCATTTGTATTGATACATGTTTTTAAAATTCCAGCAGGAGAAAGGTGCATGTTTACTTTTAATTTTGTTGGTATTTCGTCTTTTATTCACCATTCAACCCTCTGAAGGAGGTGCACTGTATGTAGTATATGAGCGCCACACCAATATGAATGACCTTGTGTATCTTCATTCAAAGTATAACATGTTTATTATTTAATTTTTTTTTTAAATTGTGACTTTAGAAATGCTTTAATCATGAAAAATCCATATAAGCTGCAAAATGACTGTGTTTGCTGTTCGCTTCTTTTATAAGCCTGTTGTACATTTCTAATTACTTGGTGGCCCTCTTAGCGGCACAATGTCCCCTATGTGGTGTGGCAGCAATATTGCTGGCAAACCCCAGATTTCACCGTTGCCACTCTGTCTGCACATGACCCAAAATCCGCATCAGGAAGTTGTGATCTCGCAAAGCTTTCTGTCCCACATAACTCTCTTTCACATCATGTGGTGGCAGGTCAAGGTTATGGATTGGCAAAGGAGCACTGGCACTCTGTTCCTTCTTTTATCCCACCCACATGACAAAGAAGCAGAGATCCGAACATTGTGCCACACTGAATTATGTTTTATAATAGCATACACTACTTACTCATCTTGAAGCATGTCCACATGGGTTTAATATCACTGTAAATGTAGAAATAAGGTGGTTGTAAACGCTTACATATACCCAGTGAAGTGACTGGCCTCAGGTTATACATAAGTTGTACCTGTTTATCTGCAGTCTTCTCTTCTCTAAATCTGTGCAAAATCCATTTTTTTTAAAGTTTGTGTGAGACATCAGAAAAAAGGGGCGGAGAGCTGAAATTACACTCTGCAGAGCTCAGTGAGGAGAGCTCTGAGAGCTGATTGGAAGGAAGAGACACACAGCCCTTCACACAGTACACTGGAACAGAGCTGAGGCTGTCAAGCAGCTGGAGGTCGCTCTCCTGTCACCTTTTTTTCTTGGTGTCAATAAAACTTGTCAGAAATAATTTATGCCGATAGTAGACGAATGAAGCAGCAGACAGAAATGATATTTAGTGCTCTTAATTTAGACAAGTACTCAATATGGAGGAATATGCTTTGTTCATATTTCATGTCTGAGGTTTACAACCACTAAAGTAGAGTTTATGGTGTAGCCAGCTAATTTTGAAAAACAGACACACTTCCAGGGATACAAATCTGAAAAAATTGCATAAAAAGTTTGGAAATCAAGCACAGTTGGCATCTACGGTATATGATGGGAAGAACTCCCTTTATGTACTGATGTTTACAAGTCTTAAAATTTAGGAATTTTTTTTTTACAGAAAAACAATAATATACATAACTGCTATAAGTACCTGAATCTGTCATGATATCAGCTTCCTGTAAGGCCCTGCACAGTAGGACTGGAAGGGGGAAGGTCTGCATTGTGAGCCAATAAGTCTGTCCAGCATTACACTATTGTGTCAGTCTCTGTTGTTGAACATAATTAAAGTGTATTTATACTTTTATAGTCAAATTTGAGTAAGCCCCACTGTATGTTTGTTATGTGTTCCAATTCACACAGCATGCCTATTTTGTTTTATTATATTTCTTACCTTTTAGATGTTCTCAAGAGGAGGTATCATTGCTGACTGCAAGGTTTTTTTGAACAACGGTGAGTCTGACCCAAATTTGTCTTCATTAACATACAATGCAAGAAGCACAGCTTCTACACCTTTACCTTTTTTTGGGACATACAGTGTTCAAATCTAGTTACAATTGATAACGAAGATGTTCTTGGACGCTACAAACAGGGTTATTTATGGCAAACACAGCTGCCAACCCCCCTCTTAAACAACCAGAAATACCCAGAACCGTTTTTGCTGGAGGGTCCAAAGTAGAGCATCTAAAAAGGTAAGCTGTATTTTTCAAATCTTTTTTTAAAGTTATGCTATGTGAATGGGGACATGTAACAAATATAAAGAAGGTGTTATCCCGATTCGGCTGCAAAAGTGGAAATACACTTTAAAATGTGTAGCACCCTCTAGTGCTAGAAGTGTAGTTTTTTTTTTTTGTGTTTATAAGTGTAGGTAAATTTGTGCGGGCTTGGCTAGCAGCCAAGCCTGTCTGGGTTTTTCCTGTGTTGGGCAGAGATCCAAGGAGAGTTGGATGACTCACAGGCAGCATCACTGAGACCCCCCCTACCCCCTATTTCTAGAATGTACTGGAACCTTCTAGAAAAATGGGAGGGGAAGTAAGGTGGAGCAGCCTGGAGTATTCTGAGGGCCCTGACTAATCCCCAACTTGGGTTGGCAGGGGGCAGGCCCCCTCAAATACTCTGGGTCAGCAGCTGGGGAGGAGAGTTCAAGTGGAAACTGAAGATGGAGTGTTAGGCTATCGTGGCCTTTGTGGGAGCTCCCCAGTCTGGGGGGCGATCTTGGGCCTGGGCTCGGGTATGGACGGGACCTTCTCAAAGCCTACAGAGGTTTCCTGGCCAGAAGGCACTGGGAGCAAGGAGTGGACAGTGGGACAACACTGCCAGGGAAGTCTCCAGGAGGAACAGGAACAGCCGAGAGGGCTGGCGAGTGACACACATTCAGAAGGGCTGGGAGACACGTCTTGGAGGACTGGGATGGAGTAGTCTGGGATGAGTGCAGAGCCAGCCAGGAGGACTGTGGTGGCACGGGCAGTGGAAAGGGGCAGCTGCAGCCAGGAAGGCTGGCAGTGCCTGAAGTGATACTGTGAAGAGTAGCCACATATAGGTCAGCTAGCACCAAGGACTTCTATTCTGCTACACCATAGGGGCCCACGGTCCCTGCCTGCGAAGGGCATTCAACCAGACCCAGGTGAGATTGTGCTGGGTCTGAAACCTGTGCTAGCTGGTCCTGGGAGTAATAGTCAGCAAGCAAGTGTGTGCTGGAGGTAGAAAAGGAGAGAATGTATATACTGGAGAGTATATAGTTCAAGTCCCTACAGAGTTTCATTGATCAAATGGGCATCCCATATGCACCCTTCCCCATCCAAGTTCAATTCCCCTAATAAAAAAAAAAAAACAAAGCTGCAAGGACTGCTTCTTGTCTCAGAGTGACTGAAGATTCGTGTGCCTGGCTGTGCAGGGTGGGAGACAACCACATTGACCAGCGGCCCCTACGGGGGTAGCACTATAAATAGATAAGACCTTATCAAAAAGGATAGCAGACATTATCAGTGTGCTGCTCCTGGTCCAAGCAGTAGGCTGGGTAAGCTAGCAGTCAAGCCATATTGCTTAGCTGCAGTGATGGAATGTGAGATCACTGATTTAACTATGATTTTTGGTAGAGGTGCTTGGATCTCAAAACCGGCTGAACAAAATTACAAATATTTTTCAGATAGAACAGTCCAAAAACATAAGTATTTCAACTGTGTGTTAAGCTGCTTTTTTGGTGTTAGTCTCAAACCTGTTAAAGACTTACACCTCTGTATTCAAAGGCAAGGACACACATGCATGCAAAATAGATACTTATTCTTTGCTAAGTAAACAGGCGTCAGTTGGTATCAGTACCAATTTATCATTTATATTAAGTTCCTTCCTATTGTTTTACAGCAAATATGGCAGGTGTAATCAAGGACAAAAAGGAAATAGAACTTGGGGGAAAAAAAGTTGAGCAGCTTCAGATGCCTGAAAAAGAAGCAGATTGGAGTCTCCTGCTGGCCAAAGCTTATACTGAAATTCTCTACCAGAAACAGGCATGGAAAGCCAGCAATACACCTTATTTCCAGAGAATAATGCTTTAAAAAAATACGTAAACTTTGGATGTCTGCCCAGACACAAGTGGGCTTACAGTATCTATAAATAATATAAAAAAGTGCAAAAGGAAAACTTTCCTATTGCCTAAAAAAACAAAAACAAATTTCTGTCTGTCAATTCTACAATTCAAGCTTGAAAATGAAAACATTCTCATAGGTTGCTATGGGCAGCAAAAAAATGTATTTTCACATTAGCCCCCTATGGTACCTAGTCATGAGAACAACTGTATATAATAGAAACAAGCTAGAATCACTTTCAATGGTCAGGCACACTAACATCACCAAGTGTAATAGAAAGTGACAAGTGGATGGCGCCAAAAACTGTGAATGGAAATGAGTGAAGCTGCCCCTTTACTCTGAATATGTGAAACAATTGGAAAGAAAGGTATGGCGCTACCTCATATAATAAATTCATAAAAACATAGAATAGTAAAGTTCAACAACAATCAATAAAGGATGTATAAAAATGTATATGTGTGAAAAAAAGTCCAGACAGAAATCCTTAATATATCTTCACAAAGAAAGTTTTTAATGCCGACACCATTCATTTCAATGGCGGGCTTCGATAAAGTGGCCGCTGGGCGCTCATCAACTGTAGACTATTTAAAGACATGCACTTTACCCTGTGTTATCCCCTGATGAAGTCACGTGATGTGACGATACGCGTCGGGATTGGAGCACTGGGTACACTCACAGTCTGAAGGCAGGAGACGAGCTCGGCGCTCGTAGATGCTCTACCTTGTACACAATCATACATGTGAGATTGTTTTTCTATTTTTTACCAATAAACCGGCTTAAACATATGGGATTATGCTATGTACATTCTCTCCTCATGTTTTTTCCTACATCAACTGAGTCTATCTGATGGGCACCGGGGAGCAGTAGTGGACTGAAGTTTTTACACTAAGGGCAAGGAACTCAGCGTTCATGGATTGACGCTTATGCTCCCTTTCAAAAAGTGAGTGCATCACTTTCTGATCCGCCGCTGTCCCACTGTGTCCATTGCGGTGTTATGCTATATATATTTTCTATATATTTCTTTCATATCATCTTAACATCCATCACTGGGACCGTCCAAGCAACATATAGGAAATCACTTCATCTTTGCACCAACCATCCTTACCTGTGATATGTGACCAGTCTATGCTGTACACCTTAAAGCAGTAAGGTGAGCTGCTTGCAGACACAGAGGTGTTATCACTGAGGATTGCATTAGGTACACAAGTGTTTTCTGGTGGTGGGATAGATCGATTGTTACCTCACACAGACTGTTTTATCACATGAACTTTTTGCCATTTTTTTAATATAATTTTTTGGTATTTCTTTTGGATTTTTATACGAGCCATTATTCATATCATGTGACATACATTTGTTATATATCTCTTGTTTACACGCTTCAATTTCTATATATATAATATACTTTTATTTTTTGGATTGCATGGTCATACTGCACTAGGTATCATTTGATAAATTTGGATTTGATATACACGTATTCGTTTGCTTCTATCACACCCCTTTTTATTTCCACCAGTATATTCATCTTTTTAGCACTTCCCATACCTTTTTTATTTTTAATTTTACAGCGCAAATACCATCACCATTTTATTATTTATTTTCTGTCTGGATCAGATTTATAGGTTTTTGCAGCAGTGTTCCCTAGCTTAGACCCTTTGACAGCGCAAGAGTCATCTACATATATCCAATTACCGTGATCCAAAGAAAAGTGCAGAGGCAAATGATATCCTTCAAATAGTGCTCCACCATAAATCGTGCATATAAAATGCAAGCTCACCAGAACTTCCAAGTAAAAAAATCTTGAATCAATATTCAGTTTCTCTCAGCCAGCAGCATACATGGAGATGATACCCCCTATGCCACAACGTATATCTTTTGGTAATAATCAAACAACCAGGCTTGGGAGAAACATATGGAGGATCATAGCACAATATATGTTTATTGCAGATGAATAAAAGCAGGTAGGCAAAACAATGCACACTTACATTTGCATGTGCTATAAGTCAGCACCAATATGTACAGCTTTTTTGGATAAATGTGTTCGCCATTCCACCAAGCCGTGGCATGCGTTCCAAAGCACAGGGTTTAGGAACCAAAAAAACAGATATAACGTCAATAGGAAGCGGACTCGCAGCCTCTATGCATTTCGTGTTACACGTTATTCATTTAATTTCGTTTATGAAAATATTTTTTTTCGTATACTGCAGGTAGATGTTAAAAAATGATATGGCCTAGGTGTTAAATGCTCTAGGTATGCGACGTTCTTTAGTATTTTAGTTACTTGTACAGTTTACTTGCCCTGCTAACCTAATGTGTGCTGTAGGTATAATCATTTTTAGCAGGGGTTCCCTGAGACCTTAAAATGATTTTAAGGGTTCCTCAGGGTTGAAAAGGTTGGGAAAGGCTGGATTAGACTATGAAAATTAGAAACTGTAAAAGCCACTAGAGATAAATTGTTTGGAAGCCTTCTTTTACTGACAGCTTTATAAATTAGGAGACAATTGTCCCTTAACTTGCTAGTCAGGATTAGCCCAGCATGATGGTTTACTACAAGTAAAAAGAGTAGTTCACACTCCATCACGGTAATAGGACATGGAGTGGTTTCTTACATAAACCATTTACTGCTCCTGGCTGTGCTGGAGATGTCAAGTCTTTTCAGGAGGTCCCAAAGGACAACTCACACTTGCTGTGAACCTTAGTGCTCCTCTCCTCCCAACAATCTGCTTTTGGCTGTGTTTCATTACAATCCTTCCTCCTCTATTGTCTTTTTATTTCCTGGGTGTGTAAAAGGATGGATTCATCGGATGACCCTACAAGACTGTAGTGGAATCATCCCATGAGTTTTTCCAGGCTGCTAATCCAGTAACCTTTCCACCATTCACAAACGCCAAGGCTATTTTCTTAAGTCCCAGGTGCTCCCCCAGGCTAGGCTTTTCTTTCCCTTTGTATACATAATTCCTGTAAAGGGATAAACTTGCCACAAAGAATAAACAAAATAGAAAAAAATGTTTAATGAAAGGCAATAAAAAGGATGGATATAGGAGGTTTTGAATGAAGCTGGCGATAGATATCAACTGGCAAGCACATCTGCAGCATTATCTGGTCAGATTTAGATGGTCAGCATTCTGCATAAACATGAATGATTGCCTTGCTCTGTGTAAAGGGGTGGAGAATGTTCACTAATTGTGAGTAATAGTAATTACACCAGTCCACCGGTAATAGTTCAGTTATTTTCTCCAAAATCTATTGGCAGAAGCTGTTTATAGGCACCCATAAACATGAGATTATCTCTCATCTAATGATGTATGGGTACCTTAAGCTGGCCATACAATATACCAGGGATATGCAATTAGCGGACCTCCAGCTGTTGCAAAACTACAAGTCCCATCATGCCTCTGCCTCTGGGTGCCATGCTTGTGGCTGCCAGAGTCTTACTGTGTCTCATGGGACTTGTAGTTCTGCAACGGCTGGAGGTCTGCTAATTGCATATCCCTGCATTATACAATCTACAATATCTATACAATCTCCTTTAGCTTTGCATAAATTAAATATGAAGCCAAACCTAAACAATCCTGTTAATTAGTATGAAAACATGCAAGCCTTTATTCTACATAGTTGGTAGATATAAAGCAGATTATATAATCAGTTCATATGGTGTATAGTCAGCTTTAAAGTAGGAATTATTAACAATACACAGACTACATTTCTCATGGGTTCACCAAAAAACAGTAATCATTAATCATGTACACTTTACTTTTGAACATGTGTATTTATTAATATATATTATAGCAGCTAGTGTTTTATGCACAAATATATCAAATATAAATACTTTATGGGAGATTTATCAATTCTATGGCACATCATGGTGACCTAAACAGGATTCGTGAGACAGATTATGAGA
The DNA here is from genome assembly GCA_037952925.1 of Lithobates clamitans. NCBI lineage: Eukaryota > Metazoa > Chordata > Amphibia > Anura > Ranidae > Lithobates > Lithobates clamitans. The sequence continues at coordinate 5,438,642 of JBBGZY010000101.1, forward strand.
GATTTTTTTACAAACTTGCAGCTCCACTAATAAATTCCTGCTCAAAAACACAAGAACTCCCCCTGCCCGTGTCCCGGCCAATCACATTGCAAGCAAAATAGTAGCAGCCAGCAGGCTCCGCCTCAGCAGGGAATGGAAGAGGAGCGAGTGCTGGCTGCAATCACCTGCTGGGGGGGTTGCTAGTCAGTAAGGCGGCGGAGGCTCGGGCTTGTTAAATTACATCTAGCTAATGCTTGCTTCCTCTTAAGGAGCGAGGTTTCTGCTAGTGAAAGTGCGAGTGCTAGTGCGAGATTGCAGTGCATTGCTGTATGATGATTGGCCAAAGCATGCACCTGACCTGCATGCTTTGGCCAATCACAGCATGCTCTGTGAGAGCCAGGTGCCTTTGGCCAATCATGGTTCAGGGGGACTAAGTCCATGCCCCACACTCCATAAGGCTGCTTACATAGTGGCTGTGTATAGTGTGTGGACGGAGATAGATTGAACTAGATTAGGCATGCAGGTTAGTTAATGGCAGTGTATTTGAGATATATATACAGTTTAGTATATATATATATATATATATATATATATATATATATATATATATATATATATATATATATTCAGTGTATACCCTATATTCAGTCAATGCATGCAGTGTAGTTTATATAATACAGTGTATTAAAGTGGTTAAGGGGAACCCTGCGCCAAAATAAAAAATGGCATGGGGGTCCCCCCCAAAATCCATACCAGGCCCTTCAGGTCTGGTATGGATTTTAAGGGGAACCCCGCACCAAAATGTAAAAAAAAAATGGCGTGGGGTCCCCCCAAAATCCATACCAGACCCTTATCCAAGCACGCAACCTGGCAGGCTGCAGGAAAAGGAGGGGGGACGAGAGAGTGCCCCCCCTCCTGAACCGTACCAGGCCACATGCCCTCAACATGGGGAGGGTGCTTTGCAATATGGAAAACAGAGGGCATGGCCAAATTGCATTACCAGTTGGAGGGCCATAATTAAATAAAACCTGAGCTTCTTTGTACCCATAAAATATGCTTTAACTCCTGTGCCGCCAGCAATAGTATAACAGACATGAATATTCTTCAGTACAATCATTTAAAAAAGAAAAAAAAAAATCTTCCATTACATATTCTTTTGTTCACACTGAAAATATAGTGAGCTAACACTTTGTCTGAGCCTACCATAAATAAGAACTTAATTAAATAAGCCAAGGAGTCCTTATCAACCAACAACTTTTGAGACAATAAACAGTTTGGTCAGAAGTACTGTATGTAATGTACAATATAGCATATATAGTGTAGGATTCTGTAAAGCACAGAGTGCTGTTTTCACTGCCAGGCCTGGGAGTACATTATGCACAATGTGCAGACTTCAGGAGTATGTAACATAGTACAGGAATCAGGAGTGTATGACTCACAGAGAGCAGGAGTGCATTAACACAAAAAACACAGAGGTCTGGAGCGCATAATGCACAGAGCACAAGGGTCAAGAGTGTCTAAGACACAGAGTGCAGGGGTCAAAAGTGCAAAACACAAAGAGTACAGGGGTCAGGAGTACATAACACACAGAGTGCATGGGTCAGGAATACATAATACACAGAGCGCAGGGGTCAGAACTATACAACACATGAAGCGCAGAGGTCAGAAGTACATAAGTCACAAAGCACAGGGGTCAAATGTACATAATGCACAGAGCAGAGCGGTCAGGAGTGTGTAATCCAGAGTACAGGGGTCAGAAGTACATAACACACAGAGTGCAGGGGTCAGGAGTACATAACACACAAAGTGCAGGGGTCCGAACTACACAAGACATGAAGCGCAGAGGTCAGAAGTACATAGGTCACAAAGCACAGGGGTCAAATGTACATAATGCACAGAGCAGAGGGGTCAGGAGTGTGTAATCCAGAGTGCAGTGGTCAGAAGTTCATAACACATAGAGTGTAGGGGTCAGGGGAGCATAATTTTAAGGGGTCAGAAGTGTGTAAAACACACATGCCAGTGTACAGGGTACAACCAACAATTACTCGCTCCTACCAGTACAATCACCCCACCCAAATCACCTCCAGTACAAATCTCTGTCCCCCCCAAATACCCCCAGTACTGATCTCTCTCTCTCTTCCACCTCTCAAATCACCTCAGTACAGATCCCCTAGTACTCCCCCTTGCACTAGTAACTAGTAAAACCCATAGAGACACCAGTGTTTTCACAGTAGGTTGCTCTCTTGATTTGGACTACAAACACCTCCTCTTCTGGTCACCTCTATTAGGTAGGAGGTGTTTTTGTAGTTCACAGAAAACAGCTAGAAAAAACATTGATTGAAATCAGTTTAGAGCACATGAAGTCACAAGGACACTAACAATCTGTCAGGGTCAAGACATTGTGAGTGCATTAAACTACATTTTTTCTTCTGGGTTTAGATATACTTTAAGGCCTCTTGCAATTTTAGCACATTTTCCACACTCAGGAAGCCCAGGTGCTGCTGTCCATAGACATAAATTGTTGTGTGCGTCTGTATTTGGGTACGAGTTGTTCATGCAAATTCAGTGAAATTCTGTCTCATTCTATACTTTATGCCTTCAACGTTTACTGTATTAAAAATGTTGTGCAATATATGCAGCAACTTTAACTGATATGTTTTTGATTGATAAAATAAAAAAAAATCATTGGAGAAAAAAAAAAGAAATTCTGTCTCATTTACAGTGGTAATTAAGTAACAGATCTTTAGAGAACTGCTTCATTTGGCTGCCCAGGATTTCAGGTATGGGGATCACAAATACACAATAAAAAGTGTCACACATACTTAGAAATCTGCTTTACCATATAAGCGCATCTAATTTTGTCAGTAGTTTGCTTTATCAATGTCCTTCTCGGTGTCTTTCTGCAAAAAAAAAAAAAATATATATATATATATATATATATATATATATATATTATTGTGTTCTACACTTAATAACCTCTATTATTATCATTGCCCCTGTAAAAAGAAAGTTTTATCTCATTTATCTTGAAGAAGTTCCCATTCTTCATCGTCATTGGAGAAGCAGTGCCCTCTTGTGGTCAGAGGATGAAAATACAGAGACAGTTTCATTATCAGAATGATCAAACATATTTCAGATATTGCTAGAATTATGTATGTTGTTTCATGGTTGCATGTTCATATAAGAGTGAAATGAGTTAAAGTGGTTGTAAACCTCAGATGGGAAATATGAATAATGCCTATCCCTCTATAGTGTATACGTACTTGTTTCAATTATGAGCACAGAAGGGGTTGATTTACTAAAGGCAAATATAATGTGCACTCCAAAAAACAGCATTTTTGCTTGTATAGTACATAATTGGATGATAAAAATCAGCAGAGCTTCCCCTATTTTCAGAGCTTCCCATCAAATCTAGAGTAGAGCCACTGCACTTGCAGTGTGAAGTATTGCTGTCTTTAGTAAATCAACCTCTAAGTGTCACTTTTGTCTCCTGCTTTAGTCCTCTACTATCAGCATGAGTCACTTCAGACAAGTTTTCATGACACCAATAGAAAAATGGGGACCTCCTACTGATTGATAGTCCCAGCTCTGTTCTTGTGTGCAGAGTGAAAGGGGGTGCGTCCCTTCCATCAAATAAGCTCTAATGCCCCGTACACACAGTCAGATTTTCCGACGGAAAATGTGTGATAGGACCTTGTTGTCGGAAATTTCGACCGTGTGTAGGCTCCATCACACATTTTCCATCGGATTTTCCGACACACAAAGTTTGAGAGCAGGCTATAAAATTTCCCAACAACAAAATTCGTTGTCGGAATTTCCGATCGTGTGTACACAAATCCGACGCACAAAGTGCCATGCATGCTCAGAATAATTAAAGAGATGAAAGCTATTGGCTACTACCCTGTTTATAGTCCCGGCGTATGTGTTTTACGTCACCGCGTTCAGAATGATCGGATTTTCCGACAACTTTGTGTGACCGTGTGTATGCAAGACAAGTTTGAGCCAACATCCGTCGGAAAAAATCCTAGGATTTTGTTGTCAAAATGTCCGATCAATGTCCGACCGTGTGTACGGAGCATTAGAGCTCTCCTCACTGAGCTCCACAGAGTGTAACTTCAGCTCTCCTCCCCCTTTTTTTCTGAACTCTCAGGCCAGCTTTAAAGTTCAGCACTTTGAATGGATGTAGAATGAGAAGAAAGGGAGGCAGATAAAAAGGTATAATTTATGTAGGAGAATTGATTTCATCCCTGTGTATCACCTAAGGCCAGTCACTTCACTGGGTATATGTAAGGGTTTACAACCACTTTAAAATAAAAATATTAAGGGCAGGCTACCTCGCCATAGATTTGTTGCCACCTTGAGAGTTGGGACCAGGCGTGTGCCTATTTTGCCTAGATGGTCCCTGAAAATTATTTACTATTTGTTCAGCAGAGCTGCTTTTTTAATTTTTTTTTAATTGCCTATTTTGCCAATTTAAGAAGTCAAATTTATGCTAGCCCATACAGCCAATCAGGTACAGCAGATAATATTTTTTATTATACCCTGGCTGGTTGGTTCATAACAAATGCAGTATGACACATTCTGACTGCACTAATAAATAATCCCATTAGAACAAACTATAATATTCCATAGTTCTACATGCATATTCTACCCATCTATCATTGGTTTTTAGATGTATCTTGCTTGAACCATTGATCAGGTCCTGGGTTATTTGAAAAGATGCAATTGTGCACCACCTATTGGGAACAATATGTATTACTTAATACATCTATTCTGAAGAAATACTTCAAGTCAATCTCACCCTGTAAGAAAGGTTTGCCACAAAGAAGTTCAAAGTCAATTAACATTTGGTAAAGATCATATGCGTCTGGACATTCTGCTGTTTCCTGTTAATAGCGATAGCTGAGGAGGCACAGCTCTGTGTTATTCCGAGGTTTTATTTCAGGTAAAGAATTCTAGACTTGTACAGTCTGCTTCCTTTAAAATATGCCTTTTTTTCTTTTATGCCTTCTTTTTTATAGCTAGTCCCCAAATCACTGTTTGCACGTGGTTGCTGTAGCAAGCCGGCTGCTAAAGAGACACCCATGCATGTGCACTCCTGGCTGTGGCTGTGTGTCAAGCAAGCCATGCCCCTGCTCCCTCCTCTCAGCCAGCTGCAGGAGCTATTTGCTTCCCTACCCTCCTTATCTCCTCTACAACCTGGAAGTTCAGTGAATGGTGCAGATCATGGAGGACCCGGCAGCGGTGACAACGGACAGTAGGTATGCGTTTGGGGACTAGGGGAGTTGGTAATGTACTGGTTCATTTTTTACATTATTTTTGTAAATGCATTAAAGCAAAGCTCCATCCAAAGGGGAAGCTCTCCTTGTCTGCCTTCTACGCCCCTCCGCTGCCACATTTGGCACCTTTTGGGGGAAGGGGGGATCGGGTACCTGGTTTTGACCCCTCCTCCTCCGGCATTGAAGCCTTACGGCTTCACAGCAAGTTTCCTACTCCGCATGCGCAAATCGTGCTGCACTTTCTCAATGGGCCAGCTGCGGGGGACCATTGAGAAAGTGCAGCGCGATTTGCACATGCGCAGTAGGAAACCTGCTGTGAAGCCGCAGGGCTTCAATGCTGGTTTTCCTAGCCAAGATGGCGGCAGCACCACCGGAGAGCTGATTCAAGAATCGGCTCAGAAGAGGACACTGCTGGATGCTTCGACAGGTAAGTACCCTAATAGTAAAAGTCAGCAGCTACCGTATCTGTAGCTGCTGACTTTACATTATTTGGAGTGGGAGCGGAACTCCTTCTTAAGGTAAAAAAAATGCTTAGACTTTGGTACTAGTTTAACTAGGGGAAATAATAGGAGGAGGCTGCACATACACTGACCATTAAGCTGTTGGAAGATTGAAATCGCACTTGTTTCTTTAGGATCACTATTGCAAAAACAAATGTATTCTGAGAAGTGCATGTGGTTTTATTGATGTCTTGAACCCACTGGGTAATTTCACCCTCTCTGGCTGTCCTTTTTCCAGTAGGACAAAAAGTGATGGGAAATCCAGTGGTGGCCCGTGCACTGTGGGCGCACGGGAGCCACCCCCCAGTCCATGCGCCCAGCCCCTTTCAGGATGCCGGACACATGGACTCCTATGGTGGGGGCAGGAGGGGGTGGTACTTTTTGAAGCACCTGATTAGAGCCAGAGGCTCTAATAGGTTTCAAAATAGGGTGGGCCCGGGGTGCAGAGAGTGCGCCCTGCTCCCACCCAATTCTGTGACGATAGCGAATTCATTTTCGCTATTTTCACACTAACCTTCCTCCCCGTCAATCGGGAGGCAAGGTGTCAGACCTGTTTCCTGATTGGCCAAAGCGCCAGGCCACCTTATTGGATGCCTGGCGCTTAGGAATAGGAGCGAACTCAGCAGAGGAGACACACGCTGGAGCGGAGGTCGGCGTCACTCTGGTGCACTCACTGCACTGAGAGGAGCTGTTGCCTGGCAGTAAGTGCCAGGGGGGGTCTGTCAAAACGGCGCTTGGGGGGTTGGGGATGCTGCCAGAGCCGCGACTCCCGTGGGGAGTGGGGGGGTTGGTGGGCACAGTGGCTGCACATACTGGGCACAAGTGGCTGCATTTGACGGGCACAAGTGGCTGCATTTGATGGGCACAAGTGGCTGCATATGATGGGCACAAGTGGCTGCATTTGATGGGCACAGTGGCTGCGTTTGATGGGCACAATGGCTGCATATGATGGGCACAAGTGGCTGCATATGATGGGCACAAGTGGCTGCATTTGACGGGCACAAGTGGCTGCATTTGATGGGCACAAGTGGCTGCATTTGATGGGCACAAGTGGCTGCATATGATGGGCACAAGTGGCTGCATATACTGGGCACAAGTGGCTGCATTTGACAGGCACAAGTAGCTGCATATGATGGGCACAGGTGGCTGCATATGATGGGCACAGTGGCCGCGTTGATGGGCACAATGGCTGCATATGACGTGCACAAGTGGCTGCATATGATGGGCACAATTGGCTGCATATGATGGGCACAAGTGGCTGCATATTATGGCCACAAGTGGCTGCGTTTGATGGGCACAATGGCTGCATATGATAGGCACAATGGCTGCATATGATGGGCACAAGTGGCTGCATATGATGGGCACAGTGGCTGCATTTGATGGGCACAGTGAGGCTTCAATTGATGGGCACAGTGAGGCTGCATTTAATGGGGAGGTTTCAGTATTTTTCAGTTTGTTCCAGTGGTTGCATTCTTGGGTTCCCTGTTGGGACAGGAGAGCCCGAGAAAACCATGGAAGACGGTGGGGGGGGGGGTGTTCTCTCCCACTGCTTGTAAAAGCAGCCTGGAGTCTAATTAGCTGCTAGGTTGGCTTTTACATGAAAGCTGACCGCTGGCTGGAAAGAATGATACCAAGATGATACCTAAACCTGCAGGCATCATTCTGGTATAACCACTCAAAGTCCAGCAACATACCAGTACGTTGCTGGTCCTTGTTGGGCATATATTGTAATGTTCTTTTTTTCATGCAGCCTGTGGGCTGAACAAAAAAGAGATTGATCGGTGGGTATGCCCACCATTAGAATACCGCCCTTCATCCACCCACTTCTAATGATGGGCATACATGCACCATTTCTGTTTTAACTGTGGTGGTAAAATCACCTCCTACAGCGCTGGAGTTACGTATCGTGAGAGAAAATGATGTTGCTGTCAAGATAAATAAATCAGTGCTGCAGCTGAATGGCGTACCAGCTAAGCAAATGATGGTTAACAATAAAACAAAGTAACATTACAGTATAACAGTAAGACATACCATACCTGCAAAGCAAATACAATAAAACATAGTAAAAATAAAACATTACAGTTCTAAAATACAGTAACAATAGAGAGAGAACAATAGATATAGAACAATAGAGGTCGAACAATAAAGCGGACAATAGAGAGCAAACATAAGAGAGAGAACAATAGAGAGAGAAGAAAAATAAAACCACAACTATTTTTGGCTTTTTTTGTGTGTTTTTGTGTGTTTTTTTTTTATTTTTTTTCACTTTTATATAAACTATAAACTGTAATTGTTCCAGATTATGGTCTCTCAAAATGTGATGGCCATCTCATCTTTCAAGACCCTGTGTTAGTGTGCCCTAGGACTGTGCAATGCTGTACCCTACGCTAACTGCACTGGTATGTGGTAGCGTTCGAAATATTCACCAATGCAAAGACCAGGTTGGTCAGGACAGGAGGGACAAAAAAAGCGGGTGTCACGCCTAAATCCACGCTTTCTACAGACACGACATCTTCTTTGGGGATTTTTTTGGGTAGGGGTACCAGGCAGGACATACGGAAAATGCCTCTCATGCAGCCGGCTCACTGCATTTGGATTGGGAAGTTGGGCCACAGCACAGTCTGGATACAGAAGGGCTGTGATGATCTCTTCCTGGAATTTAAGGAAGGATCCAGTTTGTCCTGAAGCTTTGTATAGCACATAAGCATTCAGCAGAGCCAATTGGATTAAATATACAGACACTTTTTTATTCCAGCGTCTGGCCTTACAGTTAATAAGGTACAGCGCCAACAACTGGTCGTTGAGGTCCACCCCTCCCATATTAAGGTTATATTTGTGGATTTCTCCACAGCACAATTCGCCGTTTGAATTTGGACCGTCGTATCTGCGTGAAGGGAGGACAGAACAAAAACATTCTTATTATCCCCCCACTTCACAGCGAGCAAATTATTACACTTCAAGCAGGCTCTCTCCACTAGCCTAAGAGGGGAATCTACAAGGCGCTGGGGTAAGCCCCGGTGATTAGATCGTACGGTGCCACATGCGCCAATTCCATGATCAAACAGGTGACTAAAAAGTGGCACGCTCGTGTAATATATGTCCACATACAAGTGGTACCCCTTTCCGAATAAGGGTGACACCAAGTCCCACACAATCTTACCAGTGCTCCCTATGTAGTCTGGGCAGTTCTCCGGCTCTAAGTAACTATCTCTTCCCTCGTAAACCATAAAACTATATGTAAAGCCTGTTGCCCTGTCACAGAGCTTATACATCTTGACCCCATATCTGGCACGCTTGCTGGGAGGATACTGTTTGAATGACAAGCAGCCAGAAAACGTAATCAGGGACTTATCAACGCAGATAACTTGATTGGGAGTAAACAACAAGGCTGCAAACTGCTGGTTGAAGTGGTTTACGAGGGGCCGAATTTTGTGGAGTCGATCTTATTCAGGGTCACTTCGAGGACGACAGGGTTCATTGTCATTGAAATGCACCCCGCTAGCGACTGAAAAGTGCAGCTAAAATGATGGTAAAGCGCCGCTAAACCTAGCAGCACTTTACCGCTAACATAGAGCAGTGCCAGTGTGAAAGGGGTCTAATGGAAACTGCAGACTGCTGTCAGGGGCCTGTAAGTTTTTATCTGTAATTACTTTGAGTGGTTACCACTATGTTACTTAGCTCTGTTAAAGTGATACTAAACACTAGGGATTGGCAAACGGTTCAGCCCGAGCCTAAGTTTGTGCCGAACTTTTGTTGTTCAACTGTTTGTTCGCCCCCCCTCGAACCGATCATAATGCATTGCGGCACTGAACAGTGCATTGTAAGCCCTGATTGGCTGAAGCAGTGAAAGCTTCAGCCAATCAGGGCACAGAGCACTGTCAGAGTCATGACTGGACACTGTCATCATGAGTTTATCCAATCATGGCTCATTCCCACCCCACGGTATAAAAGTATTCTTTCAATGGCAGCCATTTTCAATTTTCATTTCAGCATGGAAAGAGATAGAACAGGGCTCTGTTCAGTGCTATTAGTTAGTTAGTGTACAATACTGTGCTATTTTGCTTCAATTGTCAGTGTAGAATATTCGTTTGGTGTCAGTCTAGGGATAGTGTGAGTGTAGTGAGGAGAACCACCATTCAGCTTTACATAGTGTGCAGCTAGAGTAGGGACAGCTGAGATAGTTTCAGTGTAACGTAGTGAGTCTGTGTCATTCATACATACATTAGTGTAGCGTAGGGACAGCTCATATTGTTTCAGTGTAGTGTAATGAGACCGTGTCAGTAATCTTGACATTGTCAGATAGTATCAGTGTAGAGACAGTTGAACACTGTCTATTTGATTGCGCTACAGCCAGTTTAATGCCATTTTAACGTCATTTACTTCTGTGTGCATTACTGCCAGTTTAATGCCATATCATTTTGTGTACGTTACTGCCAGTTTAACGCCATTTAGTTTTGCGTGGGTTACTGCCAGTTTAACGCCATATAGTTCTGTGTGCGTTACTGCCAGTTTAACTCCGTATAGTTTTGCGTGTGTTACTGCCAGTTTAACGCCATATAGTTCTGTGTACGTTACTGCCAGTTTAACGGCATTTACTTCTGTGTGCGTTACTGCCAGTTTAACGCCATTTACTTCTGTGTGCGTTACTGCCAGTTTAACACCATATCGCTTTGTGTGCGTTACTGCCAGTTTAACGCCATTTACTTCTGTGTGTGTTACTAACAGTTTAACGCCATATAGTTTTGTGTGTGTTACTGCCAGTTTAACGCCATATAGTTCTGTGCATCACTGTACGTTTGGCGCATTATATTGCAGTATATTATAGTGTATCCCTGAAGTGTGTCTGTGTAGTGTGAGTACTCAAATTAAAGTGCACCAAACACCTCTTTACAGTGCATCTACGTACAGATTTCAACTTCTTCTTTACATTTGCTTATAAGCACCACCCTCTCCCTCCCAATAATGTCTGGGAGGACAACAAGGAGAGGCAGACGTTCCCTTGACACTGTAAGGGGGCCAGTAACAAAGGTGTCCACAGGCAAAGGTGGACGTGGTGGTCAGTCCTTAGGTAGGGCATCATTTCCTCTGTTTAGTGAGTTTGGCCATGCTATCCAGCCACAGCATGCAGAGGAGGTGGTGGACTGGCTTACTAAACCTTCCTCGTCCTCTGTCACACAAGCAGAGAAAAGTGTGCAGTCCCCTGAGTGGATAAACCTGCCTCCTTGTCCACATCTATTCCTGCCATAGCCCCAATATCAGCCATTGAGGAGTCAGCTGAGTTATTTGACCACAGTGTCAGCTACTTGCTCCTTGATGATGCCCAGGCATTACTGGATTCAGATGTTGGCTCTGAGGTTGAAGATGACAGAAACATGAGCCTAGAGAGAGGGAAGAACACTGGTAGAAAAACTGGCATTCATGTTCCCCAAGCCAGAGCGTATTGCCAAGTTGTCTCCAGTGGTAATGATGAAGATGGAGAAGATGGAGATGATGATGATGATGAGGTCACTGATGCGACTTGGGCGCCAGATAGAGCAGAGGAGGAAACTGAAGGTGAGGCGGGAACAACCCCAAGGAAGCCGACATCAAGAAAGAGTAGAGAGCAGCCACCCTATTCCATCACATTCTGCAGCTGTTATCTCCCAGCCCACTCTTCAAAGCTCAGCTGTCTGAGCCTTTTTTAGCACATCTGCAGCAGGTCACACTGTTGCTATCTGCAAACTGTGTCTCAGGCACATCAAACATGGCAAAAACATTAACCATTTGGGTACCACATGCTTAACAAGGCAATTAACGTCCAACCACTCAGCCTGTTGGCAAGAGCACCTAAAAGCCACACAAAAGGGGCACAAATCTGTCCCTCCTCCTCCTCCTTACCCACTTGATTCTGCCCCTGCAATACCGAGTCACTACCTTTCAGCAGCCTCCACTGACAGGGATGATGGTATAGCACAGGGTGTCCCAGGTCCTAGCAGCACATCTGCCAGCAGCACACCACCAGCTGTAGACTGTAGCCGGCAAATTTCTCTGCCCCATCTGCTGCAGCAGAAAAAAAAATACAGTCCCTGCCACCCACATGCCCAGTATCTGAATGCAAGCTTGTCAAAGCTGTTGTCTCTCCAACTTCTGCCTTTCAACCTGGTGGATTCTGCCCCCTTCCGTGAATTCGCACAATGTGCTTTACCACAATGGCAGATTCCCAGTCACTACTACTTTTCACGTAAGGCCATTCCATCTCTCTACCATTACGTGGAAGGGAATGTTCTGGCATCGTTGGGCAAGGCAGTCAGCCATAAAATCCACCTTACTGCTGACACGTGGTCCGGCAAGCACGGGCAGGGACGATATATTTCGTTCACAGCACACTGGGTAACGCTGCTTGCAACTCGAAAGGATGCAGGACAGGGCTTGGTGCTGCAGCTTGTTGTGCCCCCACGTCTCCATACAGCTGGTGGTGATGATGCCAAACCTGTGAGCTCTACCCCCTCCTCCTCTGCCACCTCCATGCCCACCTCTGAGATTGTCCTATGAATATCAGCGTTATATATAAGCGTTCAAAGGGCTATTCCCAGAGTCAGGATAAAAGGTGCCATGCAGTGCTTCAGCTGGTGTGTTTAGGGGACAAGAACCACACCGGAGCAGAGATTCTTGCAGCTCTGCAGGGACAGGCCCAGAGGTGGTTCACACCACGCCAGCTGGAGCCAGGAATGGTGGTGTCCGATAATGGCTCAAACCTCCTGCCTGGCACATGTCCTCAATTTGGTGGTACAGCATTTTATAAGTACGCAACCAGGGTTGCAAGATGTACTAAAGCAGGCCAGAAGAGTCTGTAACCATTTCATGCGGTCATACACAGCCAGTGCTTGGTTGGCTAAAATTCAGCGGGAATTCCACCTGCCTGTAAACCTCCTGATTTGTGACATGCCCACCATGTGGAACTCAACTTTGGGAATGCTGTAGCAGCTATACATGCAGCAGAGGGCCATCAATGAGTACCTGTGCCAGTACGGCACAACGACAGGCTCAGGACGCCTTGGCTTTTTTTTCCCCACACAAAATGGCTGATCATTAAGGATGCATGCACTGTATTATTACTATTTGAGGAGGCCACAAGGATGGTCAGCAGTGACAGTGCATGCATCAGTGACACAATCCCTGTTGTGTTCCTGCTGTAGCAGACTCTGCGTGGCATTATGGACAGGGCACTGGAGGCAGAGCAGAAGGATTAAGAGGAGGACTTCCTTTCCTCTCAAGGCCCACTTTATCCTGACACCATCATTCCTATGTCACAGAACACACAGGAGCGATGACTTTCCAACCCCAGGACCCTTGGAGTAGTATGTGGCTGGGAGGAGGAAGTTCTAGATGCTGTCAATCTGAGGGACCCTAAGGAGTCTGCTTCTCAAGCCTCAGCAAATTTGAGGCGCATGGGCAACCTCATGCTTGAAAGCCTGCGAAAGGACCCAGGAATACGTGGAATAAAGGAGAAGAATGATTACTGGTTGGAAACCCTCCTTGACCACCGTTATAAGATGAAGGTCCCAGAACTCATCCCGTCCCCACAGAGAGTGCAGAAGATAAAATCTCTTGGGGACATGTTAAAGAAGATCATGTTGAACGTTTATCCTGTAGGTTACATTGTCGTGGAAAACGTAGTTTTGAGTCTTCTGTTGGTCAAGAGAGGAGCATTGGAGAAGGCGTCCGCCTAAGTCAGGCATTTCGGAATTTTTTTAGTCCTCGCCGCCCAGATCTGTCAGCTTCCACATCCCATCCGCACCATCTGCATCACATGGTGGACGATTACCTTGGGTCCAAAACAAAGATGGAGAGCTTTCCAGCTGATGATCTACTGACTTACTGGGTCATGGGAATAGACCACTGGCCAGAACTTGCCCAGTATGCTATTGAGTTGTTGGGCTGCCCTGCATCCAGCAAACTTTCAGAACGGGCATTCAGTGCTGCAGGAGGTTCACAGAACGCGTCTGTCCACAGACTCCGTGGACCGTTTGACTTTTATAAAAATGAATCAGTCCTGGATTACCAGCTATGAAGCCCCTGATGCCGATGTCACTGATTAAGTCTTTTTGGGATGTGGAATCTCTGCAGGATTTTGAGGCTGTCTAGCTTTGAGGGTGTTCAATTATTTCATCTGGAAGAATGTTTTTGGTATATGTTTCCTGAGCACAATTAACACCAAAGACCAATTTTTCCAGCACCTGTTTGACAGGTACATATCATTGCAATTTTTTACAGCAAGGCCAATTCTTGCTTTCATCAAGAGTACTTCTATAGGGTTACGGTGGGAAGGCGCCTCCAACACTCAAAGAGTAATATTTCTGCACCTGTTTGACAGGTGCATATCATTGCAATTTTTTACAGCAAGGCCAATTCTTGCTTTCATCAAGAGTACCTCTATAGAATTATGGTGGGAAGGTGCCACCGACACCCAAAGACCAATTTTTACGCACCCGTTACTTCTATCTAAAGTCAAAGTGACACCAGAATATATCCAAAAAATCTTTAATCTTGTTCCCAGTTGTCAGAGGAGGTCTCAGAAAGTACAGGCTATTGGGCACTCTGGTGTGCGCCGCTTTGCGCTGGTCCACGTCAGCGTGCGCGCGCCCGTTCGCGCGCCCGCTCGCGCTGTTGTGCGCGTGCGTGCGGGTGTGTGCGTGCGGGCACGCGCCCGTGCGCGTCTGCTTGTTTGATCTCCTTGTGACCCCGGCCTGTCTTTGGATTCTTCTCTGTTATCTGCCTGCACCTGACCCCGGCTTTCCTTGACCACGAACCTGCCTGCTACTTTGTACCACGTTGTCCGCCTGCTGCCAACCCTGCCTGTGACCCGGACTTTGAGCCTGCCTGTTCCTCTGTACCGTGCTGACTGCTTGTTGCCAACCCTGCCTGTGACCGGACCTGCCCTTTCTGCTCCTGCTCTGCACCGGCTGCCTACGCCCCAGTCTGCTAAGGACTTCCAGACCACTCGCATCAGGATCCTCATCCTTACCTTCGCAAGTCACCCGCCAGGCTCTCTTACCACTCTGTGCTCCTGTGCCTTCTGTTTACACTACCTGGGGCCGGGAAGCAGATACGTAGGGAGGCCTCCCCCTGCTACATCGGGTTCGTCAGTCAGGTACGTGCAAGTCTGACACCAGTGCACTACATTGTGGCCTTGTCATACACACTGGCTCCCCAGCTGTTGCTGAGCGAAATAAAGGCAGCTTGCAGGGAAAATGTCTTTTCTTTTTGGCTTTATAAATTGACTTTAATAGGGTTAGTTATTCAGGTCCTAACTTTCACTGTGTTCAAAAGTTCTGTTGCAAACCAAACAGGGGTCCGTTCGGCCCATCCCTACTAAACACACACTGTTTAACTTACATTGTCCCTTCTATTTCTGTATGTGGATGATGGCATTGTAATTATTTTAATAAAAATAAAACATCAAAGTACCTTTTTCCTAATCAATATACAGCTGTCACATGACCCAGATCATTCCCAGCCTGTCTGCAGGGAAGCATAAGCAGGAGGAGCTTCTAGTCCTCTACTGCGGGTCATATGTTAAAAAAACAGCCTCTGGAATACAGAGTAAAAATAAATAATTAATATCAATAAACTGTTTTAAATTGTTATACAAATATATATTTGAAATCAAATCTTTCTTATCTTTTGGCAATAACATGGAGTGGGTGGATTTCTGCCAGTCCAGTCACAGGCTGCGTCATGCCCCTCCAGGCTGTGTCCTAGAATAACAGGGAAAATAACTCTCCATTAATCTACATGTAATATCCCGCCCCCATTGTGTTTAGCTGATTAGTTGGCATGAAGGAGGAGGGAGGGAGTGGGCTGTCATTTACCACTGTGTATACACCCACACGTGTGACTCTATAGTCACATGGACTGCTAAAATGTAATAGGGAGAAAATGCTCAGCATAGAAATTCTCTGAAAACTGAGCATGTGCAGAGTCGCCACCACAGATGCAAAATCCGTAGCTGAATTTGGGACAGAAGGTGGAAATAGAGAACAGCAGGATCAACCAGGTTTTTTTGCAGAATACAAAAAACTAAGCTCATAGTGACTGAGTGAGTATGAACAGCATGTAATACAGCATTTATTGATAGTTTTGTATGATGTAGGTTTAGTTACACTTTAAGATGTGGTAGTGGAAGGAGGAAACTGTAATTGTCACCATCAGTTTATTTTCTTGTAATCTTGCCCATGTGGCATTTGGGTTGGCCTAGGGAGAAGATCGGGAACTTCTATTCCTGCTGAGATTAAACCCAGAAGTGCTGCTTTGAGTTCCAGGTTCAGAGCTGTCCAAATCCTGGCACAGATGCCAGGTGAGCAAACAGTCAGAGCTTTCTTTCCTGACCTATTTGTACTAGCAGCAGGGGGGGCATCAGAGGTCCAATATATACGATTAAACAGTATAAGGTTAGCAATCAAAGCCTTGATATTTCTTTTAGGAGAGGTTTAAATCCAGCCAAAACCTTTTTTATCCTTTTTTAACTTTTGTGTAGAGGAAGAGAGAAACTCTGCAAAGTATTTACTGCAGTAATAATAGCTATCCTGAAGATTTAAAATAATTATGTTTTAAAGAACCATATTTCATTGACTGATCCTAATTTACAGTAATATCATATTCTTTCCTAACCATGTGACACTAAAAGAGATAATTGGACACAAGAATTAACTTTCTGTGTTTTTGCCTCCTCCTGACTAATGTATGGAAGGTGGTATTCACCCTAAACTACTTATGCACAGATTTACTCTTTTATAATCCAATGGATTAAAAGGAAGTGATTTATAAAGACCATCTCTTCATTCTCCAGTTTGGTATTAGTGGTTGTGGACCCCAGGCAGTAGCTATAAACAGCTTATTGATGCCCACTGCTCATAAGATCCTCTACAGATGGTTAGGTGTCACTTCCCATTATCATGAAGAAAAGCAGAGGCTGTCTAATATTTTTTCATTTGTCATATTGTAATGTATCTCTTTGTAATTGCTGATATAAATCTTGCAGCACAAACATTGGATCTTTTTATCAACAGTGATTTAATTCTCATTGTATCAGTGTGTATTAATGTGAATGATTTAACTTGCAACATCACACTTCGTATTACATGTTTCCTTAATTGCAATGATGTCCTTGTACTTATTTTATACAGCAAAATCTACATGGGTGATTTGATAAATAAGTTCTATGAATCACAAAACCATTAAAGGTAAAAGTATTGTGTCTTAGATGAGTATCAGCTGTGAAATATTGTGCTGCACTGTTTTCTATTTATTTATGGTATTGATAAGTGTTGTGGTTTTGCTTAATTTGTGTCAGCTGGTAGCATTATTATTATGATTTTTATTTCATATATTTGAGCACAGTATTTGTGTATATTTTGTGGTTGCACTAATTGATTTTAGTATTATGGTGAATTATTGCTTAAAACTAGTGTAATGTAGGAGTAAGGCTTCATGTACATTGCTGCTGGTAAACGGACGTTTAGGAGCAGTTGGGCATTTTTTTCAGCTACCCCTGAACTCTCCTCTATGTTATCTTATTAGTACATGTACACAGGGTCGTTTATAGTCGTTTCTAGGCAGTTGAGTATAAAATAATTTTTTGGAACGCAAAAAAATGCGCTCAGGACGGATATTCAGAGGCGTTTGAAACATGTAAACATGTGTAACTCGCGTTGAGCCGCGTTTCATTTACAGGCGTTTTTATTTTTTGACTATTTAGGGAAAAAAAGCTTCTAAACGTAAAGGTGGTTAAACGCAGCATGTAAACACGGCAAAACGGACGTTTTTAAACGTTGTTTACTATCTGTCAAGTTAAATCGTTCAGGAGAGGTTGTAAAACGTCCCATGTACATTAAGCCTTAGTGTTATATGAGTGCTACAGTTTTCCCTGGCTGCTCTTCTATATTATGGAAATGGTATTTTATATAAAGTATATATAGACTAGCAAAAGTGTGCATGTTTATTGAACGGAATGAATACGGACAAGCGTGTGTTGTGTGCACTGTTGTGTAAACTGTTGTGTGCAAAAGTGTGCGTTGTTGCAGTGTTGTTGAGTGCAGAAGTGTGGTGCCAGCAAGTGCACATGTGCAAGTCAGTGTTGTAAAGTTTTGGTGAGCGCAAAAGGTCTTGTCTGTGCAGTGTCAATGAGTGCAGAAGTATGCGCTTCTGTTTTATCAGCAAGTGCAAATATCTGCGTGGCTGTGTTCTTGGCTAGTGCATAAATGCATGGATGCATAGTGTTAGTTAATACAGAAGTGCACATCTTTGCAGTGTTGGCAAGTGCAAAACTGCATGTTGCTGCAATGTTGGCGGGTGCTGAAAATGCATTGTCGTAATGTTGGAGAGTGCAGAAAATAGCTTTTTTGCAATATTTGTGAGTGTTGCTATAATATTGGTGAGTGCAGAAAACCATGGCACTGTGGTGTTGGCATCAAGATTGACGAAACTAGTTGGGCAGGACAAGAAGATTGTGCAAGTGGGAGGTGCTGCCTAGGACTGCCTGCAGGGGATCACACTCTGTGGGTGATGAGAATTTGCACTGCACCAGCCCTTGAGAGATGTTTTCTTGCAGTTACTAGATGAGCCTGATTGTTTTAAAACAAGCAAGTGTCATTTTTATCTCTATAATAAAGATGTTGGATGTTCTGGAGAGCACTATGGTGTAATTTCTTCTTTTTTGAGTTCATCATCATACTGGGAGATCTCTGCATATAGTGAGCTGAATGTGTCTATAAAGTTAGTCCTGTCTTGGCTTTGAAGGGGACATGCTCCTTTTGACACAAAGGCCTATCTAAGAAGGTGTTGTAAAAAAGCAGTACAGCGCATATAATTAAAATCTACTCAAAAACAATAAGGAACAGTCCATTTATCTAAGAAGGTGACTGTGCGCCCACTGGGGAAGCTGGAGGTCACAATGGTTTTGGCACCAGTGTATATTTATGACTTTACATATTACACAAGGATATTAGAAGATGTAATTTTTGGACACTGTCATTTGTTTGCAATATATTGCTTTGTTCAAATTTGGAGGTTTGTTATTGTGTTTCTTATTTTTATACTAATGTGATTATACTAATGGGACATAGAATTTGTTGATTTATTTCATTCACGTGGTACATGTCATTATGAATTATTGCAATTGATGATACACAGTAGGTGTATGGGTATATGGCATATGATTTGAAGCACTAGGTAGGATTTATTTATTTGCATTTAGCATATTTTATAAATATACATGTTGTTGGGTGATTTTTTCCACTTCAAATGCCACTCCATCCTCACTTGTCAGGAGGATGACAGGTCCACTGATGCAGAGCGGACATGGACACAGCCCACTGTCCTTTATAAGCTGTTGGATGGAAACAGACTGCCTGTCCGTTTCATTCCGACTTTTATCCAATCCACCAGACCGATGGGGAACGGATCCTCATCCTTCTTTTTTTGGCAGACAGGATCGGATCGGATGTCAGCAGGCATCAGCGGACGCTTGTCCATTGAGATTGGCCCCTCCATAGAGAGCAATGGAGGGTCCGATCGGGTCTGTCTGAAAAACTGACAGGCGGAACCAATTGGTCCATCAGTGTGAAAGGGACCAATGGACACACCATAAGACAGGACGTGTGTTGCTAGCCTGATCACCAAAAGAAAATAAAGGAAAAAAAGTCTAAAAAAGAAAACATAATGCAGCCATCACATTTACGTTGCATTATATCACATATCTAATTTTGTTTTGCTACCACTTTAATCGGCCTGATTGGCCTTCCTAGATTCTAAATTAGTGCTTATGTTTTGGAAATGAGAAAAGGGGTCATGATTTAGTAGTTCCAGTAGTAAAAGACAACTGGGCGGGGCTGATGCCAACAACAAGGGAATAAACATGGGGAAATGTGCATGTATTGCAAAGATGTACAGCAAAGATGTACAGCAATTTTTGGGGTTTTTTTTGCCCTGACATACACTTTAATATACAGTATCTCACAAACAGTGGCGGTGCGTCCATTAGGGGCGCTCAGGCGCCGCTCCCTCTCTCCAGCCACCCCCTCTGTGAACTATGTATAGATTCATGCACTGCATGAATCTATCCACGGCCGCTGTAGCCACCCCCATTCAGGCGTCCGGCCCCTTTTCGGGCCCCGGAATTACAGCGGCAGGGGGGTGTTTTTGAAGCACCTGATTCGAGCCATAGGCGTGTGTGCCAGGTGTGTAGGCAAAGCAAATGAATATTTGCTTTTCTAACACAGAACTGCCTCTCAGCCAATCAGGAGGCCTGGATGTAATACCGGGCACCTGATTGGCTGAAGGTAGAGGTTATCCCATTGGCCGCCGTGCAGAACAGGGTAGAAGACATGCACAGAGGAGTCCTGCATCCATCACCGCACTACACGTCCTGCAGCTCGCCGCCTGATCTGCTGCCTGACCCACCACCACGATGGGGTAAGTTCCGGGCAGACAGTGGGTGGGCGGGGGGGGGGGAGGCACAGTACCTGCATATTATGGGCACAAAGGCTGCAATTGATGGAGCATGGTTGGCTGCATTTGCGGGGCACAGTGGCTGCATATTATGGGCACAGAGGCTGCAATTGATGGGACACAGTTGGCTGCATTTGATGAGCACAGAAGTGCACGTCTTTTCAGTGTTGGAAAGTGCAAAACTACATGTTGTTGCAATGTTGGCTGGTGCTGAAAATGCATTGTCGCAATGTTGGAGAGTGCAGCAAAATGTCATTTCTTCAGTGTTGTCACATGAAAAGATATAATAAAATATTTACAAAAATGTGAGGGGTGTACTCACTTTTGCAAGATATTGTAAATAGAGCTGATTTAACTTGTATCCTTTGTTTCTGCCAGGTCTTCAAGTGGTTGTAAAGGGACTTTTTTTTTTTTTTTTAATCAGATACTTTTTTTTATTAGAGAAAGTGTTAACAATTTACAGCTTATTTTAATTTACAAAGGCACATTTTTTAAATCAAAATAATAAGCATGTTATACTTACCTGCTCTGTGCAATAATATTCCACAAAACATTTCCTGTTTTTCTGGGGTCCTCTCAAGCAACGTCCGCTCCTCCTCTTCTACATGTGCCCCCATAGCAAACTGTGAGCTATGGGGGGCACACATGGGGGGGAGTGCTCCCAAGTCAGGCTATGTGCATCCCAGGGGTGGACTGATAACTCATGGGGCCCCCGGGCAATAGGAGATTATGGGGCCCCCAGGCAATCAGAGATTATGGGGCCACACAGTATACACACACACAGTATACAATCACACAATATACACATACATGTACACAGAGTATACACAGACAGATGTAAAAAAACACAGATTTATACATACTGTCCCTGGTTTTACTGAGGCTGGCAACCCTGATGGGGCCCCCTAGTGGCCCAGGACCCTCGGGCAGTGCCCGAGTGGCTCAATGGTCAGTCCGCCCCTGGTACATCCATAGACACACACAGTGCGGCTTGCCCCCCCCCCCCTCCAAACCTCACAGGATTTGACAGACAGCAGCAGGAACCAATTTCTCCCTCTTGTCTCAGTCAAGCCAGTGAATGCAGAAAGAGAGGGCTACCGGCGATGACATTGCTGAATCAAGAGTGGTGTCAGGTAAGTGGGCACACAGCAAGTGTTTAAAACGTTTTTTGCCTTAATGCAGGAAATGCATTAAGGTAGAATTTTTTTTTTTAACTTTGGAACCACTTTCAGCTTTAGAGCTTATTTAACGCTTGTTAAGAATATGTAAACATTTGAAAGTTCATAACCTGGCTACAGTTCTACTTTTATGGTTCACTTGTATGGAAAATATACTTTTGTATGTTGCAGCTAGGGGGAGCCAAACTTTAATTTTCTGTTCCTGAAAAATCAGTAAAGCTAAAAGAGGAATAGCAGTTATAAATATGTTATAAATATGTTAGCCCTTAACCAGGGCGCAACACCAAAATGCAATAGTCTGACGTCTGCACAATCTTTCTTTTGATAAATACTATTGCACTTAACTAATCTGGGTACAGAAAATTGAAAGCTGATTATATGCCATATGCTGCACTGCATACACCATCATTGCTCTTTGCACTGCTAAAATGAATAAAGCTTTCCTTAATCTTCAGAAGAAATACTTTAGCAGACCTAAATAAAGAGCACTCAAAGACATAGGCTTTATAAGCCAACAGCAAATCCTCCATAGCCCAACTCCAGTGTCCTGGCATACTGTTGCTGTGCTTCAGATAGATGTGTTTAACCAGTCAAGTTCCAGTGCTGTGATATTTTGTCTGACAATTACTCTGTCTTGCCAAACTGTACCAAAATTCATTCTATATCAGCTTTTAGACAGATAGAACTTTCTTTTGTTGGAATGTAAAGCCTAACTTGAGGTTTATTTAAGGGCCCTTTCACACTGCCTTTTAGCAAAATTGCAGTAAAAATGTGTTTAGAATGCGTTTCCTGTGCATTTTTGGGTTGGCTTCACCTGTGAAAAATGGACATGCAGGCAGGCGCCAAAAAAGCAAATCGCAATGCGGTTTTACAGCGATTTTAACACAATCTCCGTTCATTTTAATGTAAATCTGCATTTTTGGTACAGTTTTCAAAACAGCACCAAAGATGCATCATTCAGGACTTTTCAAAACGCACTGCACCTCTAATGCAGTGGTGTGAAGAGTCCCATAGGATTTCAAGAGAAATATTTTTCTTGCGTTTTTCTTGCAAGCTAAAAATGTGACGGGCCCTTAAAGAGGGAGTCCACCCAAACCGCAAAAAAAAAAAAAATATCAAAAGCCAGCAGCTACAAATACTGCAGCTGCTGACTTTTAATAAATGGCCACTTACCTGTCCCAGGGTCCAGCGATGTCGGCAGGCGACGCCGAGAACCCGCTCGGTTCTCGGCAGCTGCCGCCGCCATCGTAGCTGAGGATATCAGGAAGTGAAGCGTTGCGGCTTCACTTCCCGGTTCCCTACTACGCATGCGCGAGTCGCGTTGCGCATCGTAAGTGGTCCCTGCTATCTCCTGGGACTCCCATGGCCAGAAGTGGGTGACTCTATGCCGGAAGTGGGTGCAAATACCTGTCTTAGACAGGTATCTGCACCCCCCTCCCCCCTGAAAGGTGCCAAATGTGCCAAATGTGACACCAGAGGGGGGGAGGGTTCCGAAAAGCGGAAGTTCCATTTTTGTGTGGAACTCCGCTTTAAATAGCTCACTTGGGCCAAGCTGGCCCAAGCAAACTATTTTCTTCACTAACAGATGCACCTGCTGTGAGCACTGTATAAACTGTATGTAGCATCAGCTACATTCAGTATACAGTGCTGTGTTCTGGCAGTGGTATAGTGTCTCATAGCCAAAATATCAAGTGAGAGGAAGTCCTTGGTTGTCACCAGAACCAGTGTCCCCATTGGAAGATTTTCTCTCTATTCCCGTTATGGCGATAACCCAAATTTTTAAATTTTCTTTCACTTTCAGTGATAATGGTAAACAAGACAAATAGAGACGGTGAATCTCCCCAATGAGGACACAGAAAGCAATAAAAATCCGACAGGTGTTCTAATCTATCTCCATCCTATTTAAAACAAAAGTGTTTGGTTATACAGACATACCTCATTTTTAAGTATACAATGGGACCAGAGCATGTATGTAAAACGAAAATGTACTTAAAGTGAAACAATACCCTTTTTTACTTCTCAGTGCACGTACTGCATTGCAATAGTCATTTCCAGGCATAACTGATTACCTAGGCAAGCTGGCTGACCCCAAAATTGGATATGTTGTAGTCCTGGGTCCCCTTTCAGTGCTCCACAAGTTTGGGGTCCCTGTCACTTATGGTTTGGGAGCAGTGCCATGTCAAGCTGACCATGATTTCCCATAGACGCTAATGTTAAAAACCAGGAGCAGTGCCATGTCAAGCTGACCAAGATTTCCCATAGACGCCAATATTAAAAACCGGGAGCAGTGCCATGTCAAGCTGACCAAGATTTCCCATAGATGCCAATGTGTCCGTACTTGCGAGTGTACGTAAAGTGAGGATACGTAAAGCTGGGTGTGCCTGTTTGGGGTTTTTTTTTTAATCTTTCATTTATTAGTTTTTTTCATTTTCCATCTTGTGTTGCAAGAGGGTGGTCTCACAGATATTAACACTATACTGTTTACATCATGTAATTGCTGTGATTGGTCATCACAGCAATCACATGATACAGATCTGCTCTGTACACAGTGTCTGTAAACAGAGCTGTCCAAGGATGCCTTGGTTCAAAACCATTAAAGTGCACACTTACCGCTGAAACTAATTTTTTTTGCAATGAAGCCTGCATAGTATAGCACCCATGACAAGTGCTTCATGTCAAACTCTCTTTTAGATTGTATGTTTTCATGGGCAGGGCCCTCCTAACTTTCTTGTCTTTATTTCATTGTAATTGTACCATCTCCCTTTATATTGTAAAACACTGTGCAACTGTTGGCACTACATCATTTCTGTATAAGAATAACACTTGTACATTATGGCACATTCATCTCACAAAGTGTCCTCTTCCAGCAGTAACAGGTCCAGCCTCCAGTCACTGCTCTGGCCATCACTGCTGCCATCTCCCCCAGCCCTTCCTGCTCATGTAATGCTTGTCTACGGCCACTGGATAGTCATTAATGATGTCACTCATGTGCGCATGCACAAGCATGCTCCGCCATGCACAAGCGTGCTCCATAACGCACATGCGTTTGCCTGTTCATTCCCATTACATGTCCGCACATTTCTGTGCAAATGGGTGCGGCCGCATTGGGTATTGGCTTACATGCCAGGTCTTTGGGCAATTCTCCTCCGGCTTGTTCCCTGACAGAGTCCTAAAGAATGGCACAGGCTCTGGAGAAGTCCTGGAGGATGTCATGTGAAGAGGTGATGAGAAAGCTAAAGAGTAGGAGGTCTTGGGAGGATCGTTACATAGTTACATAGTAGATGAGGTTGAAAAAAGACACAAGTCCATCAAGTCCAACCTATGTGTGTGATTATGTGTCAGTATTACATTGTATATCCCTGTAAGTTGTGATCGTTCAGGTGCTTATCTAATAGTTTTGAGATAAGCTTGGTGGACAGAGTTGTTAATGGCTTTATAAGTTTTAATGTTTTGAAATGTCTAATTAGAATTCTAAAATGTATGGCTTTATTTATTTTAAAACATGGGATCAGATGTTAGTCCTATTCTGGATTATAAATTCAGTTAAAAAATAATTTTACATTATTTCAGATACAGAACTTATATGGAACCTGCAATCCAACAATGTAAATAAAATGAGTCATGCATAGCTGTAGACCTTTGCATAAAGTCTTTGCCAGTTATCTCAATTTAAGCCTCTGTATAGCATGATTTTCTGTATATCTTCTCTGCAATTCAAAATGATGTGCATTGTGTAATAAAACAGCCCTTATCGCAGTCTTTTATTGGAGTTCACCATTGTTTACATTTTCAACGTTCTAAGATTTTTTAGAGTATTTGTTCAAGATTTATATATCAACCACAAAAGGTACAAAGTAAGTGGGGTATAGGTTAAAAACAGAGTAATTCATGATAAAATATTGATGACTTATTATGAAACTAGCTAGTTATACAATTAATGTAATCCTGTTGCCAACATTTTTCCCTGCAAAAGAAGAGAGAAATACTTACCTTTTTTGCTCCTTGAGCCTGCAGTACACCACTCCGTTTAGTTTAGAAGATATCATCACTCAAAGTCTTCTTCAGAAGGCGACACCTCCACAAAAGTTGATCATCTTTTTTCCCACCGTGTTTACTGGTTCCCCCCACTAGCCTCCATGTCAGTGTTGTGTTCTGTAGTAACAGGAAAGTTAGCAGGAAAGACCACTGAGCGCAGCAGGGGACCAGGAAATTAGCACTTCCAGAATTGTTCTTCGAGGGATGATTTCTCCTTACAAGAGCAGTGTTCAGTGGGGCAGGCAGTATTTACATTCCTTTGTTGGCAGCTTCATTTAGAAAAAAATAGTAAAGAAAAAAACAAATAATATATATTCAACTGTTGCACAAGTCATATTGCAATTTAATGTGATTAAAATGACCTTTCCTTTACAATCTGCAGTGCTGTACATTTCAGAAAAATGCAATACAGTATGGCAACCTGGAGACATTCTGTACACAGAACGCCCCCGAGAAATGTCATTTATTACATGTTTGATTGGCTCACTGATTGTCCCAGAAGTCCGCACTAGGATACAAATCAGATTTTGGGCATCTCCTGCAATAAAAATTTCATTTTTGGTGAGATAATCCCATCTAAAGGGATGCAGGCACTGTAATTTTGCTCATTAGGGTCCAGCAAGTGTAGCAGCTGATTGATAATTAAAAAGTCAGTCCCTTACAGATTCACTTTGCATATGGACACAGACAAACAGCTACAGTATTTCGTCAGAATAACAAAAGGTAGGACTCTGCAACAAAGTTTGTTAAAGTCCCTGCACCGTACATAGATAATCCAGAAGGGAATGTTCTTTTTCTCAACAAAAGTGGATCTACTCTACATTAATAATTAAAACTGACTCCAGGTATGATATTTACAGCTTGAATGAATGAAAGTATGCATATGTAGCAAGGTCTCCAGCCTCGTCCAATCTAATGAGGACCTCCAAGGCCAAAGATAGCTGACAACCTTCAACATGTAGTGGGTTGTGAGGCATAGTGGGTGCAAAGATGGTGAAAGTCATTGGGCGCCAGACACTTCTTGGATGTAAAAGAGGTTGTATTTCTTTTGACAGTCTTTTTTGTATTTTTGGGGGAAAGAGGGTTAGGGCCAGGACACCCTTTGGTAGTTATAGATTCAATTCGCAGACTCTGAGACTTCAATAGGAGGACAGCCGTGCAGGAAAAGGCCCCAGCAAAGTACCACATCTGCACATGCAGGAATGCCGTCTCCTATGACAACAGTCCTTTAACAGTTCCTAACTCAAACATAACAGTTCCTTCAGCTTCACTACAACTGCCTCTTGTAGTACTTCAACACTGAGCTCCTGGTCTCTCACTAGACCCACTGATTCACTGACTCTGAATCCCTTGAGCTCCTCCAAGTTGGCGGTGGTATCTCCCTCAAGCGTCACCCACGCTTCCCTGCTGGGTCCCTAGCTTGACACTCCAGATACTTCTCAAGCTTCACCCCTGCTAACTGGCGAGGTCCCTGGCTTGACACACAAGGCTGCCCTGCAAGCGTCTCCTCCTCTGGTTGGGTTCCTGACTTGATCACTGCCAGAAGTTTCCTGATTCTCCACTGTTCCCATTTGGTGAGAATATGGTTCCAGTACTTTCTTCAGTTACTCACTGTGGTCCCTGGTAAAGGTGATTGGTCCCTTTGTGGCGACAGCTTCCCTTCTACCTCCGACCACTGACAGGTGCTCTGGCCAACAGAACTGTCACTTTTATCCAATATACCCATAACCTGACCTTGGGTTGCCCTTCTCATATCTAGTACCAGCAAGTTCCCGGCCACCTACTGGTAGAAGAGAAAAGTGCAACAAGGCCAAACTTAGGGAGAAATCAATAGATCTCTATCAATCGACCAAGATAACTACTCTTGGCAAGAAAATTGGTGAGGAGCTCCCTGACTAAACTCCAGGGTGCTACACATAACTCACAGTTGAAGGTCTGTCTGGGAAACTGACAATCACTGTTGTCGGCACTACTACACGGTCCTGTGAGAAGTGCCTTCCCCATTGCACACTGCCCATACTGTTGCCATTCACAGAATGCCTGTTATTTTTTCAATGAATACAAGGTCTTCTCTGATTGGTGAGGTGAAAAGGATGGTGACATCACAAGCTCCACCTTGTACAATCGGAAAATGCCTTCTATTCCTTGAAAAAAGTGTGTTCTGCTGGTGGCAGTGCTGAGCGAGGGACTCCCTGTGATCAGTGTGCAGAAGGGCAGCCGGTCAGCAGAGGACCTGGAAAATTGCTTCTTTCACTGTAGTAGCGCCAACTACTACAGTGAATGTCAACTTTCATAGCAGTCTGTCAGGTGTGAGGTATGCATACTTACATTGGTCTAAGCTGGACCAAAGTAAAACCCCATACATGCGGGCCAAGGGACGTGCAGAGCCTCACCTGCCATGATCATTAAAAAAAAAAATCAAGCTTCAAGGGTCATAGCTTGGCGACCTGAGGTCATAGAAATCCCATAACAACCCCACTACTGGTAGCCTATGTCCTACTCCACCACTGGTAAAAATGTGGGGCTCCTACGACCTGTGGTTCCGGAGACATGGGGCTCCTTGTGCAGCCTGTCAGAAGCTACAAACAGAGCGGCCAGTTTAACCGCTTGCCAACCAGCGCACGCCGATATACGTCTTCAGAATGGCACTGATAGGCAAAAGGGCGTACAGGTACATACCCTTTAAAAAGCGGTGTCGCGAGTGACCGTGACCGTGGGTCCCTCAGACTCAATGTCCGCCGCGTGCCCGCGATCGTCTCACGGAGAGGAAGAACGGGGAGATGCTTTTGTAAACAAAGCATTTCCCCATTCTGCCTAGTAACAGGACAGAGATCACTGCTCTCTGTCATCGAGAGCAGTGATCACTGTCCTGTGTGTTGGAGCCCAGCCCCCTCACAGTTAGAATTACTCCCTAGGACACACTTAACCCCTTCACCGCCCCCTAGTGGTTAACCCCTTCACTGCCAGTGTCATTTACACAGTAATCAATGCATTTTTATAGCACTTATCGCTGTATAAATGACAGTGGTCCCAAGATAGTGTCAAAAGTGTTCGACCTGTCTGCCATAATGTCGCAGTCCCAATAAAAATCGCAGATAGCCGCCATTACTAATAAGAAAAAATTAAACATAAAAATGCCATAAAACTATCCCCTATTTTGTAGACGCTATAAATTTTGCGCAAACCAATCAATATACGCTTATTGCGATTTTTTTACCAAAAATATGTAGAAGAATACATATCGCCCTAAACTGAGGAAAAAAAACATTTTTTTATATATTTTTGGGGGATATTTATTATAGCAAAAAGTAAAAAATATTGCGTTTTTAAACCGTCAAATACCACCAAAAGAAAGCTCTATTTGTGGGAAAAAAAGGACGTCAAATTTGTTTTATGTACAACGTTGCACGACCGCGCAATTGTCAGTTAAAGCGACGCAGTGCCGAATCGCATAAAGTGCTCTGGTCAGGAAGGGGGTAAAATCATCCGGGGCTGAAGTGGTTAAATACAAGCTGGCACACTCTGTTTCTGAGAGTTTGAGCTCACAGTGCCTCTCCTCACTTTTTGTCAGAGGCACTGAGCCCAATGTACAGCTTGGAGTCTTGGACCAATGGTAAAGTACCATTAGCCCCAACTGTCCAATAAAAATGCTGCGTTGGAGGCTCGCCTCTCACTGCGGTGTCATAGAAGGGGCATGTGTCTAAAAGACAAATGCTCGCTTCCAGCCCAGCCCTCTTAACTACAAGGAAAAAACATGGGTTTATGGGTATAAGATTAACCTACAATCTCATGTTTTTCTCATACAGTTAAGAGAGAGAATGAGAATCTGCTGCTGTTGAAAAGGTACTGTTATAATAAAGCTAAACCATATATTATTATACTATATTTTATAAAATAATAATTTATTATTTATCTATTTACTGTAAAATTACCGGTTGGAAGTTTTACCTTCAAACTTCAGTAATTTGTCCGTTAAGCCACCTGCTTGAGTACAGCTTTTTAAACTTTAGTAAATTACCCTAAAAACAATATATAATAATAATTTGTATATTACTTATGGTAATTAACCCCTTGCCACCAAGGGCAATTCTAACACTTCTCTCCTACATGTAATAATCATCATTTTTTGCTAGAAAATTACTCAGAACCCCCAAATATAAGATATATTGTTTTAGCAGACGCCCTAGGGAATAAAATGGTGGTCATTGCAACTTTTCATGTTACACGGTATTTGTGCAGCAATTTTTCAAATGTGTTTTTTTTTTTTTTTAAACTTTTTCATGAATATAAATAAAAACACTTAAGATAACCCAATTTTTTTGTATATGTGAAAGATGATGGTACGCCAAGTAAATAGATACCTAACGTCACGCTTTAAAATTGCGCACACTCGTGGAATGGCGTCAAACTTCAGTACTTAAAAATCTCCATAGGCGACGCTTTACGTTTTTTTACAGATTACATGTTTAGAGTTACAGAGGAGGTCTAATGGTCTAATGGAGGTCTAATGCTAGAATTTTTGCTCTCGCTCTAACGATCATGGCGTATGTAACCTGTGTGTATCTGGCTCTCATACTAGCCAGTGCCTCACCAGCCACTGACCTCACCACACTTCCCTGCACGGGCCAAATGTTGGGAAACATTAAAAAAAAACGTCCGACATTCGGCCCCCTGTGTATGTCCGTCTGTCCGACAGAAGTCGGGAGTTCAGCTGGCTTCTATCGGATGTGCAAGCTTAAAAACCAGCAGCCGACTGACTGCCGATCAGCGCACTTAGCCAATGGCAGAGAGCACTGATCTGAGTGTTCTGGCGGGAGATCGCTGAACTATACTCACATGGTTAGTACAGTGGCTCTGTATTGTGTATATAACTTAAGTATGCAATAAAGATCATAGCTGGAGTTCAGCTTTAACATTTACCTGATATTTCCATATTCTTCCTGATCCAGTATTTATCTCATGTCTGTGGGTAGCCCTGAGTTTTATGGCTGGCCATTGTCTGGTCCTTGGCCCCTGATAAGCCAATGGCAGCCTTCTGTTCTCTTTTTAAGCCCCCCTATCTCTATTGAACTTCCTTGTAGATACTAAAACACTTTGCAGACAGCTTGTCCTGAGGGTAGTTGCAACATAATGCCGTGTACACCAGGTGGCACTAGAAATGGGTGTATTAAATATTGATGTTTATAGTTGTTGCTTAGAGGTGCTCCTGGATTTCTGCCAGTTCTGTTATATACAATGTGGATGCAGCAAGCATACCTCCTGTGTCCTGCCATCAGGTGTCAAGGAAATAAAATAGCATAAAAGCACATTACATGGTGCCAAAAGCTGGAGATCTTTACTGTACAATAGACTATAATCCTTAAAGTGTAAAGTGCTTTTTTTCAGTTTTTGATAGAGTGGAGAGGTATTAGAACACCTGTTAGCTGTTATTGCTGTCTGTGCCTCTGTTAGGGAGATTCATCCTCTCTACTTGTCCTGTTTACCATTATCATACCAAAAGCATGTAAAAGAAAATCCCAAGTTTTGGGTTGACATCAAAACACTAATAGAGGGAAAATCTTCCAATGGGGACGCTAGTTCTGGTGACCCTGGTGACACCCTGGGATCCCCTCACTTTGGGGGATTTACCTCTCTCTTGCAGTTTTGGCTATGGGACAGAAAGTGAAATCTCCCCAATGGGACACAGATGGCAAAAATAAATGAATAACCTGACGGAGGTTATAACCCTCACCTTCCCTATCCACAATGAAAAATAAAGTTTTGCCTTTAGTTACACTTTAACAAAGGTTTGTTGGTATGTATGTTATTGTGACATATACAGCTACCTAGCATTGTCTACAGCAGTGTAACCTTTTAGATACATTTAAAAGGTTTAAACCATATGGTTATCTAATCAAAGGTATTTTTACAGAACAAGAATAAGAATGAAAATAGTTTTTCCTATTATTACTTGATACTAAAGGCAGGGTCCCTTACGACATGTTAGAGACAAGTTGGCTAAGGAGCTTAGCCTCTCAAGGTTTATTACCAATATTACAATTGTCATGTGATTTCCAAAATTTTTGCCAGATACAACTTTTAGGGCAGAAGACAAAGGGGCAAATTCAAAAAAGCATTTGTAACACTTTTCTGGCATTATTGCCATATAGGAAAGTTCTGCGTCAAATTCATAGAAGCCATGCAACACTTTTCTTGCTATTTCTGACCCCTTTGCAAATTAGTAGGTAGTTCTTATGTGTGATGCATTTACATTCTGGTGCTATGCTGTGACATATTTATTTAAAAAAACATCATCATATCAGTTATAAGAATAGTGGAGGCAAATAAGACCTCTTCCATGTTGGAGTTTTGTGTCTCAGACAAGATGATGTATATTGGATAATTCTGCAAAAGATTCATATACACCTTAAGCTCCATTCACATTTGGTGTTTTGGAATCTGAGGTAGAATCAATGTGATTCTTCCCGTGATCTCAAACTGCACTGTAATTGCAAAACACATGTTCAGGTGCCATTCATTTCAATGGCATCTAAACTGCAGTGCGGGGCATGAGCTTCCTTTGGGCGACAAGCTTCATGCGTTGCGGTTTGCCGCACCCATTTGAAATGAATGGCACCCAAACATGCATTTTGCAGTTGCAGTGCGAGTTGAGATTGTGGGAAGAATCGCAGCGATTCTGCCCGAGATCCCGAAACACCAATTGTGAATGGAGCCTTACCAACTGTTACATGAATCTGTCATTTGTTGCTCGGATAACAGAGGCAGATTTCTAATGTGTGACTGCCTACAATGCCCTTTATGAATTCCAAGGATTGTTTAGTAATACTTGGAAATATTCTGTACAAAAACAGTTAGAAGATAAATTCCACTTGCCCCAGCGCACATGCTTATGAACTCCACATAAAATGGTATAAAACCCCAATACTTCCATATATTAGCTCAATATCCAAGAGAAGATGCAGCGCTAATTAAAACTCATAAATATGTGAATATAAATATACATTAAAAAAATTTGTTTAGTAAATACCAAGGTGAAAAAAAGAAAAAAAAAGTGAAAAAAGAAAAACTAAAGCAAGGTCCCATCAAAGAAAAACTAAGCAGGTTATTCATACACTTTGGGTGGTTATCTGGATGCACTTTGTTTGCTTTGAAGACTTTGTCACAATTTTCTTTCTGCAAATGTATTCTTGCTCATCTGGATGGACACTGTTATTTATGAATTTATGGATTTTTTCTTTGATAGGACCTTGCTTTAGTTTTTCTTTTTTCTTCTTTTTTTCACCTTGGTATTTACTAAACATATTTTTTTATGTATATTCATATTCACATATTTATGAGTTTTAATTAGCGCTGCATCTTCTCTTGGATATTGCACTTTAATTGGAGTTTCTGTACTGGACTTTTTGATGTTAGCAGCTCATTTATTCATCAATTTCACAAGTTTTTTTAGTTATAGCGCAGCGTTAGCCTTACCGCTGGTTCACACAGGGGCAACACGACTTGCAGGCCGACTCACCGAGGCGACCCGCACACGACTTCGGCGGCGACTTGCAAAACGACTTCTGTATAGAAGTCAATGCAAGTCGCCTGAAGTCGCCCCAAAAATAGTACAGGAACCTTTTTCTAAGTCGGAGCGACTTGTGTCACTCCTATTAGAACGATTCCGTAGTACAGAACGGGACATGACTTGTCAGGCGGCTAAGTCGCCTGACAAGTCGCCCCTGTGTGAACCGGGGCTTAGGGCTTCACACTTGTATTCTATATAATAGCTGCTGCGATAAACGAAATCATCCAATCAAATCACATGTGTCTCAAAGAAAAATCTTTAAAGCATTAGCAGCGCTTCCTCAATATATACACTATTTGTATACTGATTCTACCTTCACACCAAACACTCACCAGATTCCCATGTAATCAGGCTTTGCTTTAAATACTCAAACCGATTAGCTCATACACTCAACTGGAAGATCGTCCCGATATTGCCAATCAGATCCCCATATAATCAAACTTTGGTTTGAATCCTCAAACTGATCAGCTCCTATACTCAACTGAACTATCGTTTAGATGTTGCCATTCTCCTCTGCTGCCACTTTCCAGCATCTCCTCTCTACTTCCTTTGGACTCACATCTCACCCAGAACTTTCTGTCTGTACCTGACATCACTTCCTAGACAGGAAGTGATGTCAGAGAGACACAATCTATATGTTATGAATTATCTATAAAGGCATTCACATCAACATCTACATTAAGACCACATGGGATGAAGGACCTGACTTTGTAAATCAATTTTATCTCCAATTTGGAGATTTTTCCCTAATTAATAAACTTCCTTACCAATGTGACGTGTATTTGTTGATGCCCAAAAAAATCATATTAGAAGGATCTCTATTGTGTGTAGTTACATAATGTCTGAAGACTGAATAGTTCTTAAAGCCCTTTCAAATGTTGCCTTTGTGCTCATTCAGCCTAACTTGCAAGGCCCGCTTGGTGATCCCTACATACTGGAGGCCGCATGGGCATTGAATCATATAGCCAACGCCACTAGTAGAGCTTGTAATAAATCGTTTAATACACAAAGTCTGAGAAGTACTGGTCGAAAATAAAAGTATTTGTCCTCCTATTTTTGCCCTCATTAATAGCGCACAGATATGTCCTACACTGGTAATAACCAGTGAGGTTCTGGAAAAAGGAGTCTTCTCTGGTGGATTGAAAACATTTGGGGCAATCCTATCTCTAAGAGAGGGGACTCCCAAATAGACTACCTGAGGTCTAACACGCAAAGCAGGTCCAAGGACTTTATCATTGAGTAGTATATGCCAGTGTTTGCGGATCAAATGCTTGACCAATTGGTCTTGCATAGAATATGATGTAATGAATGGCAGAGATGGTCCGCTGCTGGTATTATTAGCTGATTTAGACTTTTCCACCAACAGTGAACTTTCTATCTCCTGGCAGAAGAGGCTGAGCTATTAAGAAGCTCAAATGAATATCCTTTTTCAACAAATCTCTTACTCAAGATCTCTGCCTGTGCTTTATATTCTTCTATTTCAGTGCAATTACGTCTTAGCTGGATATACTGACTTTTGGGAACTGACTTAGCCATGACCAGTGATGACAGCTATCTAGGGGAATGAAGGAATTTCTATCTGTGGGTTTGAAAAAGGTTGAGGTGACAAACCTTCCCCTTGATTGTGATCTTCAAATTAAGAAAATAGATCTCTTCCAAGCTGGATTCATAGTTCAGTAAAATGCCCCTATCGTTGTTGTTCAGGGATTCCATAAAGGTATGCAGGCTATCTTGGCTACCATCCCAGCAAATTGCAAAAACCCATGAGGCAAGCACGCAGAGATGCGCAGGATATTGATATTGAATCCAGTGTTTATCTAAATGACATTTCAATTGAAATGGTTCGCTAGTAAGCCAACATGCTTTGGGTTATGCATTCAAGAAGAATCAATATGACCAAACTTGTAATAAAATAGCAGAAGAGAAAAATGCAAAGCAAATCAAATTCAGGTGCACAAGTGAATGTGGTTTTTTTCATTGTATTTCAACAAAAAGCATTCATAAAGTCATTCATTTCCACTGTACAAAAACTTTTGGCATATTGTAAAGTGCATATAGATGTGAAGGTTTTTTGATGTGTACCTGCTATGGCAATAATCAGGAGTTGACATTTTGAAGTGTAAGCACCATGCTGAGACCCATCTAGTCTTAAAGTAACACTACGCTATCACTCTTCTCCAAAAATAACCCACACAAATGCAGGATCCAGGACACAGGCAGTTGGAGTACAGAAACTGACTGATATTGCAGGCGGCTACACAGTATTCAGGACACAGTGGGTACCAGCCATCTGGACTTAGAGACTTTCTTTGGCCTCTTTTGGGAGATTTACTTTACTACTAGTACATTCAGGATTGTATACCTGTTAAGCAGTTTCTGTTTAGTACCAGTTTGTCTACACTTTAAAGGGGATGCCTTCATCCTGAAGTATTAGTTCAGTGTTAGTGTCCTCTACTACCAATGTAGTGCCCTTTAGCTAGTGTGCTAGGTGTACATAGTTTAGTTGTTAGTGTAGGTAAATTGGCTTGGCTGAGAGCCAGGCCTGGACTGAATCTGAGTCAGGATTTAGTGACTCAGGGAGGCTGGATGACTCATCTGACAGCTCTTCTGGTGCCTCCTCCTGCTTCCTGGAACCTTGGAGAAGGTTCTAGATGTAGTGGGTGGAGGCTAGGATGGGCTGCCATACATATTTATGAGGATTCTGGCCAATTCCCAGCTAAAAGGGTCTGGAAGGGGGCAGCACACCTCATAAATTGGTCATTGCCAATTGAGTCATGCCAGCAGGGGCAGTTAGGTGGAAGATGGAGTGCTACGGAAGCTGTCGGTGGCCCTTGAGGGTGCCCACTAGTCTGGTGGGGTGACCTCGGGCCTGGGGCTCGGGTGCTGTACTGGACACAGAGGAAACCCTTCTTGGAGGCATGGGAGCAAATGAGAGGACAGCAGAGGCAGATCAGCACATCTGGGAGCTCTCCTGAGAGTCAGCCGGGGGGGCGGCTCCTGAGTGTCAGTCTGGAGGACTGTGGAGAGAGCATCAGTCTGGAGGATTGTGGGGAGAAGTTAGCCTGGAGGGGTAGTGAAAGGGGCAGCAGCAGCCAGGCGGAAAGGGGCAGCAGCAGCCAGGCAGAGGTGGTGCGGGGATCAGTAACCACTGAGAGGAAGTGCTGGGAAAGTGTGATCTGTGTCACCCTATCTTTAAGTATAGAGGCTGCGAGTCCCTGCCTGTAATTGGCCCTTGCTATCAAATTGCAACAAGGTGACACAGCTGAGTTTCTGCAAGCGAGTGCTGGAGTAAGAAATGGAGCATAGGATTGTATATAGGAAGAGTTGTCCCTGAAGTTGTTTTGAAGTCAAGCAGGCATCCCGTAATCTCCAATCCCTATCCAAGTTTATATCCCTCAATAAAATAAAAAAAACAAAGTCATGGACTGTCCTGTGGAAATTCGGTGTGCCTGGCTGTGAAGGCTGGGGGATCTCAGTTAATTTGCAGCTCCTTAGGGGGTGCGCTACTCCAGCTTGAAGTTCATTGGAGTATCCCTAGGCTCACCCTCACCCAATCCAAGTTCAATAACAAAAATAAAAAAACACAAAAAAAAAAAAGACATGCACAGTCTGTTCTCTGACGAATGATTGAGAAATACTGTGTGCTTGGCTGCAATGTGCCTATCAGGGAATTGACCCCGGGATCAAACAGCCAAACAAGTTAGGGTTCTGCGCTACAAAGAGTTATGGAAGTGGGCCTCAATGGACCATAGTATTAAAAATAGTACTAAAGATATGATGGAGTTATAGGAAGCAGCCAGCTTGGGACAGGTGTGGAAGTATCAAGGTAATAGTGTGTTCTGCAGATGGTATGATCTGAAAGGTCCACAATGCATCCCCTAGGGGACCAGGATACTCTAATCGGTCCTCAGCTGCTACATAGCATCAGACCCAGGGGCCGATCCTGAAACCATGTGAATAGCAAGGCCTTGTGTATGTTCATGTAAATAGGTGGCTCCTATCCTGTTGCATGAGGGCGAAAGTGTATGACGCACCTCTTAATGAAGAGGTGGTAGGAGGATTTGGGCTCTGCACTTCCCCTCCTGACATGCAACCAATAAGGAGGAAGAATACTGCAGCAAAGCTGAAATATTAGAAAGCCTTACCTGAAGGATATAATAAAAGTCTATGGCTCAGCGCAGCTAACCTGCAGGAAAGCCACAGGTGCACTGCACCTGCAGATCAGTGTGAAAGCAGCCTAATAATCAGTGGCGGCCACTCCATTAGGGGTGCAGGGGTGCCATCCTCCTAATCCATACGCCCTGCCCCTAATCTACATGCAGAGTGCCAGACGCATAGATTTCAATGAGGGGTTGTTGTCTTTTAAAGCACATGATTAGAGCCTGAGGCTCTAATTGACTTAAAAAAAGGGTGGGTTTGGGGCGCAGAGCACTGCGCCCTGAGCCCACCCAGTTGTGTGACAATAGCAAATTAATATTCCTTTTTGGCTTCCTTCTTCTCCTTCCAGCCAAACAGTAAGCAGGTCTTAAACCCGATTGGCCGAGAGGAGAAGCGATCGTATTGGTTGCGGAGGAGGAGACGCAGGGAGAAGCCGCCGAGGAGGAGGAGATGCAGGGAGAAGCCACAGAGGAAGAGGAGATGCAGGGGGGAAGCCGCCGAAGCTGGCAGTGACCTAGATGGGCTAAGTGCGGCGTTGTAGGGAGGACGGGCGAGCGACGGGGGGGTGGTGGGTGGTTTGCCGATCAACCAAGCAACGGGGGGTTGCGGGTTTGACCGACCGATGGACCGAACAGGGGGGTAGGGGTAGCGGGTGGTTTGTTTGCCGTCCCCTCCCCACAAAAAAAAGGAGCACCAGCCGACACTGCTAATAACCTTTTTTATAAGTGCTAATATGCCCGTTGCAAAAGTGTAGTGTATGTGATATTTATTACACTGACCTTTTCCCCTTCCTGCTTCTGCTGGCATCGTTCTCCAGGCTGCTAGAAAGGTCCCAGGTGAAGTGCACTTGGTTTCACTCTGCCTTGGACAGGAGCTCGCACTACAGATGAAACATTGGCTTATGTGGCTTCTGCTTCCTCCGCGGCTGTCTGCTTCCTCCGCTGCTGGCGCCATGCACTCTGATGCTCTGGGATGGCGGGTTCCAAACTATTGATCGCGATCTGAGCTTCCCCACCCACCATCCCAGAGCATAAGCATGTGCTTCCCTGGTTTGGGGTCGAGGGCCACATCAGAGTGCTTCGAGGACCACAGGTTGTGCACCCCTGCCCTATCCTAAAGTACTACAACACCTACCTCTGATCGCTAGGGGGTGCTTACACTCAGACAAAGGCAGCAAATAAACTGTATGCAAGGCTAACTAATGCAAACTGTAATGTATAGTAAGTTAGCTATAGATAGTTGCTATAGTGAAAATACAGACAATGCTTTCAACTGACTAACTGAATATACGCATATTACTGTGCAAGCTTTCGAGAATACTCAATCCTCCTTTTCAGGTATAGTGTCATGCCTGACAATGAGGTGAGAATTCCACACATTACAATACACTACAAAAATGTATTCATCCAATAAAAAGGATCTTCTAAAGCAAATAGTAAAACTGACTGAGCAGGCTCACGTATTTGTTCTTTTTCTTTTTTTAATACCTTTTTTCCTGTGCGGGTGGTTTTTCATGAAACTTTAGTGTTTCATTTTTTTACTGTCGCCTAAGAAGTATATTTTGTTTGAGACATAAAAGACAAAATAAACTGGAACCTAAAATGTCATCCAGTATAGAAAGTGCATACGGAGGAATGCAACTTCAATAGCACATCCCCCCTTTATTTTAACAGTGTACTTTTTTCTGTGTATCCAAGTACTACAAATAGTATCAGTGAAACGGAAAGAGAATGAAAACTTCCTTGTTTGCAATACAAGTATTTTTCATTTTCCAGCTTGTCAGGTTGGGAGTGACGTAAAAGAAATTTGCAAATTCTGTACAGAATAGTTAAGAGGAGCAAGAAACATTTGTATGGCAAATGTCTGACCTCAGAATTTGAACACTTGTCCCTGGTGGAAATAATTCTGTCTGGATGGACACAGATGTAAACTGGTGACACCTTGTCGTATTTCTGAAAGCAGCACCAAGAGCAATGTTTGATCAGTTAACATGCGTTTCCTACAAACTAAAATGACTAAACTGAAATCTAAAGTAGTATAACAATGTAAAACAGGAGGAACATTGTTTAAAAACAGAAGGGAATAATAGGGCACAATGTACAACCCAAACATAAATTACATTTGTAAAGCATGAGAAAACTCAAAGTTGGAATTTAATTTTGGATTCTATTTTAATTAGAAATTAAAAAAAAAAAATTATCTGAAATAAATATGGATGTTGTCATTGCAAACCTCTGTCTAAAAGTACTATTTCCTGGCTGCCTTAGACCTAAATAGTTATGGGTCTCTGACCGTAACGTGCATTTCAAATATGAAGTCAAAACCAATGAGCATGACAGAGAAGGTTAGACCAGGCAATTGATGAGCGTGACAGCCAAGCAACTAGCATTTTCAGGAGAGGTCCACTAAAGTAGTTTCTATATATTTTCAGGGCAGGTTTTTTTTTAGCAAAAAAGAACATAATTCATGCAATATAATAAAGCATAATGTGATGGTACTAAACACCACTGAACCAGACCACTTGTCAGGAGTGTCAAATAGCAATACTTTAATTAATTTAGTTATGCATTTGCTACATCTGGAAATTTCATCAATGAGATAACCTTTCTGTTCAAATTATCAGTGGATAAACACTCATCGCGTCCACTTACAGATGACATTGTTTAACCAGTTATGGACATTGGGCATGCCACATATGTTCAACAAAATTTAATCTAAATAACTTGGCCGTGTGAAGTATGCCCAGACCCTCCTCCTCACCTACAGCTATCCAGCCACATTTACCTCAAGGACTGGGTAATGTACATAGTGCAGTGGTCAGGTGTATGTAATGTGCATAGAAGAGGGTTTTCGGATTGAGTAACATACAGAGTGCAAGGCTCAGTGTATGTAATGTACTGAGTGCAGAGGCCAGGTGTATGTAATGTGCAAAGACAAAGGGTTAGGACTGGATAACATATAGAGTGCAAGGCTCAGGTGTATGTACTGAGTGCAGAGGTCAGGTGAGTGTAATGTACAAAATAAAAATAAAATGTACCCATGAAGGAAAAGTAAAAGGGACTCCACATAGTGTAGATCAAAATGAGGTTTAATAATCCCAAAAATTGTACAAAATGTAGGTGATCACGAACAGATAAAAAGCATAAAAATAGCAATGTGGGACGCTGAGATAGCTATGTGGAGTCCCTTTTTCTTTTCCTCCATGGGCCCACTTAGAACCATCTGCTTTTGATCGATTTATTCCGGTATCGGTGATCGGGTGTATTGGAGATCCATCGCCTGTCCAGGACAACCACCCCTCCATTGGTGGTCGGGACCCGGAAGACACTATCTGGTTGGATATCCTGGATGATCACCTCTTTTTGCCTTACTGACGCATTGCTATATGGCAGATGCGTCCTACTGATCCGGTAAGAGTACCCACCTTTTTTCTTGAAGATTGGAGTGTTATTGCAACTTGTGGTCACCCCCTTACAAGTGTCCATAGCCCCTCCAAGACACTGCTACTCCCCTGTTTGGGAGAGGACTTTCTGTTTTCACTGCTTATAGACTTTTGGGAGTGTCATTTTGTCTAGAGACATTAACTTGCACATTCCTAAAATGTTATTATTTTTTTTGCCTTTGTCACTTGATTCTTGATATATAGAGTCACACACTTGTTTATTTTCACTTATAGGTTAGCGCTGCACTTTTTTATTTTTAGATTATTTAGGACTTGGTTTGTTGTGTGCTAGCAGCTGCAGTTGTTTTCAGTTTTAGTTTGTTTCACTTGATAGCGCAGCTTTTTTTCTTTTAGAGTGTAATGTACAAACAAGAGGTGTCATGATTGGATAACACGCAGAGAAAGGGGTCAGGTGTATGTAATGTGCAAAGAAAATAGGTCAGGACTGGGTAACACACAGAGTGCAAGGCTCAGGTGTATGTAACACAGTATTCCCCATGATGTGATGAGCCCTTTCAGGGCCAAAACATGTAAAAGCAAACAGAGGAATCCATAGATCAAGGAAGGGGTGGTATCCTACACATAGGGGTCTTGATGTCAGCTGGGGACCCAGCTTTACAGGAGGAGAGGAGAAGCTATAGCAGTGATCAGGCAGGCGGGCCAACACATATCAAAAAGAAGGAGGGGGAACCAACTGAATAAAGGGTACACAGCTTTACCGCCAGGTACTACTGTGTACCAGGTACCACTGGTACCATTCAAATCTTGTACTAGGTACCACTCGAATCTGCTACCAGGTACCACTCGAATTGAGTGGGACTCAGTGGCCAAGGAGAGCATATGAAAAAATGTGCACGGAACCAGAGAGAAGGCACGGTACCACCAAGTGCCACACACATAGGGCCCCGGGAAATAATAACCAAAAAATAGCAAAAATTATCAGATTACATTTCCTGAAAAAGGAGATAACAAAAATGACATAAAAATTGCAGGCGGGCCAACACACACATACAAGCATCACACACCACACATACACATCACAAACACACCACACTTACAACACACACAAAGTAACACATAACACGCCACACATAAATTATAAACATGCATCACACATACATCACAAATATAAATCACACACACATACAAAGACAAACACACACAATTCCTTTCTGGAGGGTGAATTGAATAGGTGGACCCCACCCCAGTACCCTACGCAAGGATCTCTGATTCTCCTTGGATGTTTCCAGCAAGTTCCCATGGGCCGATATTAGAAATCATGGAGCTGGGGTCCCATATGATGCTGCTCACAGGCAGACCCGATCCCTATTGGGTCAGCAGGGTGGCCCGGTACAGACAGGCTGCCTGTAGGCCCCTATCTACAGCCGTGCCACCAAATTTTCATGGTTTAATGCTCCTGGGTCATATTTTTTGGGGGTGAAAATCAGCCTACCACCAGACAGTTACTTCAGTATGCAGTGATAGCGATAGCGTGCAGTGTGTTGTAACACCATACAATTGGCCAGAATTCAGCTTTTATCAGAAATCGAATTGGTTACCATACATCATGAGGATTGTAGTATACTGTGCACTAATTTAAGTGGGTGTTGGGCCTGTAAAATCAGTGATGCATTGTTGGAAACACTTCATTGTCACAAGACTTTATTACATCAGTGGTTTTATTGTTTATTTTCTTTTTTTAATGAATTAAAAATGAATGTTCATGTTTGTCAAGGGAGCCACAACAGCAAAAAGAACACTACTCTACTGTATGAATAATTGACATTTGCTGTAACTAGTACTTACTGGGTGGCTCTGTAGTTGGTCTTTACACGCTAATCAGTGCTTGAACTTGTACTAGATTGGTTTGTATCACAGTGTACACTTTTTTTTTCCTATGTTTTGTTTTTGATACTGACTCAGCTGTATTGTTAGGCCTCAAAGATCTATTTTATGCTTAATGTTTTTACATTTAAAAGACATTGACTCAAATGTATAGTGCAAGATGTTGATTGGGTTGAATGAAGATCATCCCATGTCTATGTGCACCTGATGGGCACTTAAAGCGGAGCTCCAGTCCCCATAGTAAATTTTTTTGTAAACGATCCCCTGTGATTTATCACCAAAAAAAATTATCAAAATACACAAATCAAATGAATAAAGTCCAAATTTCCCACGTGGTAGGTATTCAGTATAAATGTAAAATGCTGATCCAAATGAGCTATGATTGCTCTTACCAGAACTCCAAAGAAATATGCAGATGGCAAAAAAACCCTTGCCGGGGCCTCTGGGGTATTGGACCAAACAGCACCGTCCGTGGTCAGATCAAAATCCCCTCAATGGATACAGGAAAAAGCAAACACAAAAAAAAGACTGGCCATAGTGTAGTATGTTAAATGCTGGACATGGACATACGAACATACCAATCACCCAGGTGTGCACTTATAAACAACCAAAAAAAAGGGGGGGAGGGAAGTGAAAAACCCCACCACCGTGGCTGTAGATTGTGCTTACCGACTCACGGTGATACACAGGCTTGTATTAGGTTAAGAGCTGACATATAGCTGGCAAGAAGCACCTTGATAAGTCCTCATTACACGAAGTCCACATCGTCAGTGTACCACCTTGCTGGCTGAGTTTAATGTATCCCTCCAGTGGATCCAGTCTCCAGTGGTTTTGGACCGTTGATATACTATTGCTCCCTCCTTGGCTAGCTCCCCA
This sequence comes from Lithobates clamitans, assembly GCA_037952925.1. Taxonomy (NCBI): domain Eukaryota; kingdom Metazoa; phylum Chordata; class Amphibia; order Anura; family Ranidae; genus Lithobates; species Lithobates clamitans. Next base: position 5,481,988 of record JBBGZY010000101.1, read on the forward strand.
TGGAATTTAGTTGTTTACAGCAAAAAATCTCAGAGCGTGTGACACAGTGGCTAGCTGCGTCCAAACATGCTTTGGAGCCACCCCTGGGCTCAATAATGAAGTACAGGTGTCAATCTACCTCAACACATATAACTTTTGTTTAGCGCAGTTTATATATATTTTTTCTGCTTTTGGTGTTGTCGCACTGTTTACTGCTGCTTATCCTTTTGTGCTTCTAGCGCGGAATTTTTTTGCTTGCGATCCCCTGTGATTGTTTGGACTTGTTCATTAATATTTGGATACTGTTCTAACTGTCTTCATGACAGTGTTGCGCACAGTGGACACAGGAACATAAAGATCTCTGGATCTGATCTGATGGACTTGTAACCTTGAGATTTTCCATTCCACAATTTTTGTTCTCAAATTCTCAGACAATTCTTTGCTGCTCTTTCTCTTCTCCATGCTCCGTGTGGCACACAGAGACACACAACAGAAAGGCTGAGTCAATTTTTTACCATTTTAACTGGTTGCCTGTGTGATTTCTAGATTGTCAGCACCTGTTAATTGTTACAGGTGAGTTTAAAGGGGTTGTAAAGGTTCACGTTTTTTCACCTTAATGCATCCTGTGCATTAAGGTGAAAAAACATCCGACAATACCGCCCCTCCAGCCACCCCATTTTACTTACCTGAGCCTGTTCACCTGCTTCGCTCGCCCCCGATTTCCTTTTTGCCGCTTAGCCTGGCCGTTGATTGGCTAGAGTGGATGGATTGAAAGCAGCGCAGCCATTGGCTCGCACTGCTGGCAATCAATTCCAATGACGCGGCGCGCCAGGGGGCGGGGCCTATTGATACAGTCAGCGGCTATAGCCGCCGGCTGTATCATGGGAGCGCACCCGCAAGAACTAAACACCATGCGAGAGAGCTCGCATGAAGTTAGTTCTTGCGGGGAGGAGCTGAGACAGCCGCCGAGGGACCCCAGAAGACCAGGTTTGGGGCCACTCTGTGCAAAACGAGCTGCACAGTGGAGGTAAGTATAACATGTTTGTTATTTTTTTTTTAATTACCTTTACAACCCCTTTAATTACAAATTACAGGGGCATCACAAAATGGAATGCAATTATTTGTTACAATTTTTAGAAGGTGCAATAACTTTGTCTAGTGCAATTTTGGAGTTTTGCCTGGAATGTGTCAGATTTGGCTTTTTGTTTCTCCACTTTTTTGTGTCATACCAATAAAAGCAAAAGAAATAAACATGCCTATACATTTGTAATTGCAATCATTTTCTGGGTGAAGTGGTACATTAGCTGACAGAAATACAGGAGGTGCCAATATTTTTGGCAATGACTGTATGTATATGTTTTGTGAGACAGGATTGTGGACAATGTATATGTGTCACTTTGGTTGCTCATTAGTTAGTCTTAGCTGTGCACAGACCTTTTATGTGTGAGCTCATTTAGGCCTAGTACTCAGAGGCCAAATTTTTGGCGACATCTGCCGGTTCAATAAAAAACGGCCGACATTTGGCCCGTTGTATGGCAGCCAGTCCGACAGAAGCGGGCCGCCTTCTGTTGGACGTGCATGCTGGAGAACCAGCAGCCCACCGGCTCCCGATCAGCGCTCGGTGTGGTGTGCACCAGGCTTTATGCTCAGGGCTCTCTTTGTTGTGGAAGCCCACTGCTGGGTAAAAGACCTGACTGCTCACAGAACACTAAAGGCAGACAGAACACTAGAGTGCTGCCTGTTTGGGCGTGTCCAAGATAGCGGAGTAAGCAGACGTGCTTCCTGGAGCTCTGCTAGAGATTGATCTGATTTCTTCTCCTAACCCAGGGATTCCTGACCCTACACCCTTTGGCTGGGGGTCCTATGCCTCACAAATCTTACGGCCACTGAGGGGTAGTACAAAGCTTCACTTTCCCCTGTGAACACCCGATACTCCTAGTCTGGAGCCACGTGGGGCAGGAAGCCCGAAGCGCCGCTCTAACATAGCTACCCAAACGGATTCAGTGGCTGAGGCTGCTGCTCCTTCCCTACCTGGCATACTGGAGTTTATGGCAGCCATTACCATGGGTCAGGCAGCGCTTGCCAACAAGATTGAGGAGGTGCAGCTTGATACCGGACTTATCAGACAAGATCTGGCCAAAACCCGGTCCCAACTCAGAACAGCTGAACAAAGAATCAGCCACGTGAAGGATGAGGTCAGGAAACATACTATGGCTATCCGCACCCTGCAGGCTAAAATGAGGGCCTTGGAATATCGTGCAGAAGATGCAGAAAATCGCAACTGAAGAAAGAAACATCTTGAATGTTGATAGGGGGGGCGTGACCGGATGTTAGAGTGAGTGGACGTGTGTGAGCTCTCTCCGTGCTCCAGCCTTCATGCTGCCAGCCTCAGCAGACTAACCTAGCTACCAGCCCAGTGTAAAGTACTTGTCAGCCTCGGTACCCCCCGCCAGAAGAGACGGCGTAGAGCAGAGGGCGGCCGCAGCTGAGGAGTCGGCCCCGCCATTGGAACGCTCAAGCGTACCTTGCTTGAGCTGATCGCGCCTGCTAATCTGCTAGTCTGCCTCGCTCCGTAGCCTAGCAACGCCCGGGGATCTCGCGAGAGTCGGGCGGAAATCACGGGATCCAGCGACAGGACGAGACCCGGCTTCGCTAGTTGCAGGGGATAGCGGACGCTGAGACTGTTTCGCTCCGCAGCCTAGCAACGCCCGGGGATCTCGCGAGAGCCGGGAGGAACCCACGGGAACCAGCGGTGGGACGGAAGCCGGCCTCACTAGCCGCAGGTGACAACAGACGCCGAGATCCAAACGCCCGAATCTGGCCCGAGTTGTCCGTGCTACGTTGCCTCTGAAGTGCCCCAGGACAGGTATGTGGACATCCGCTCTCAACTCCGGGCAATTATAGTAGGACTATGTTAAATTATTGACAAGGTACGTGGCACAGTTAAAGGAAAGGAGGGAAAGGAAAAGAAAAAGGCTAAAAGAGGAAAAAGACAAAGAGGCTTACTGAGAAGGGCAAGGACTAAGCAGTAACTCTGGATTGTATGTGATTGTATCCTGTTCAGAATCAAGGAAGAGAGGCAAGGAATAGCAGGCATAGGAATACCTGCCAAAGGGGAGCAAAAGAGGTAAAAAAGGGCAAAGTGTTAACAAATAGAAAATACCTTACTTGGTGGAGGAACTACTGGGAACCTCACCTAGGCACTACATCGCACCATTATCATGACTAGGAAGAAAGGTGAGGAGCCTCAGCAGCAGCCCCAAGAAGCCCTAGTAACACAACCCACCCGTTCCGCTAAGGAAAAGGGGAGCCAGGCAACATCGGCAACCGCAGTGGCAGCAAAATTAGAGAAATATGCACATACCCCCCTGCACTCCCCAGTTAAAGGTAATCAGTCAGCTCACGAGAAGACACAGGCAGGATCTACTGGGGACAGAAGGAGCGTAGGTAAAACATTACCAGCCAGTGCTAAAACAACGAACAAGAAAAGCCCTGAGAGAGATCCCTTGGGAAAAGGTGCTGTAGCTATGAGTGGAGCCCTCCCTGATTTGAGTACAACTAGCGAACCAGAGCCCACATTAAAAGAAGTACTGGCCGCAGTAAACTCCTGTAAAGGATCCCTGAATGATTTGTGTAACCAAATAAGGGGCCTCAAGGAAGAACTACGCACCATGGGTCAAGAACTCCAGAGGGTGGCAGAGAGGACCTCTAGTATAGAGGAAAGATTGAGTCAAGCAGAGGACATATTATATCCAATGCAACAGGAGCTCAGGATTATGCAAACACAGCTTGACGCACATAGGCATAAAACGGACGAAATGGAAAACAGGTTACGCAGGTGTAACGTGAGGGTGATGGGCCTCCCAGAGAGAAGCGAGGGCACCCACCCTGAGGCGTTCATGGAAAACTGGCTTAAGGAGACTTTTGGGACTGAAACATTCTCACACCTCTTTGCTATCGAGAGAGCACACCGTATCCCCACTAGGCCCACTGCGTCGGGAGGTCGCCCTAGACCTATGATCATCAAGCTGTTTTGTTATAAAGATAAGGTGGCACTGATGCAAAAATCTAGAGAGAAAGGGGACATTCTCTATAATGGAACTAGGATCTCATTATACCCAGATTACTCTCCAGACCTGCAAAAAAGAAGGGCAGGATTTGGAGACATAAAACGAGCCTTACGGACGTATAAAATCTCGTACGCACTGTTATACCCAGCACGTCTGCGTATAGAAGCTTTAGGGACAGTTCATTTTTTTGATACAGCCGACAGGGCTACAGCTTGGCTCGAGGAAAACAAAAAGAACTTGTAAAGCTGGAAGATATGAAGCTTGAAGCATTGAACGTTAAATGGGGCTGGGGGTGTGGGGTTGGGTGTTTTTTTTTTTTTTTTTTTTTTTCCAGCATGGGCTGGAGGGAGAGGGGCTGGATGGTGAAAGTTCTCAATGAGAGACGGTATAAGGTTGAGGTTGTGGGTTGATTTTTTGTTTATTCTTGTTACTTTGAGGATACTCTGTCCTAAGAGATTGGGTTTGAGGGGGGTGGGGGGAGGGAGTGGGGGGCGAGCAGCGAGTTTTGGGGGGGTAGATTTATTGATAGGGGGGGTGTGGAGGTATTTGTTAGAATGGAGTGAAGGGTACACAAAGGTCACTAAAAATGCCCCTAGGGCTAGCCAAAGAAGGCACAGGGAGAGGAGGGAGGGTATAATGGGCGTAGGGTCAACAATTTGTTATGTGGGATTCAACTGCTATGTTATGTCGAAACAAGGGTGGGGAAGGGGAAAAAAGATATATAAGATATTGAGTTATTTTCACATGCACAAGAAGAGAAAAGGGATTTTGGAGGATGGGGCGGGGCGGGAGAGGGGAAACAGTTATTCCTCCTCCTCACCCCTCTCACCTCCAGTTATAGTAATGGCACTGTTTGCTGTGTTTGAAGTCACGGTAGAGATAAAACAAATGATAAATAGTATAGTAGGAAGTCTGATATGTTTGATCGGGTGGTCCGGGCAAAGTTGTGGTTTGTATTATGTATTATTTAAGATAGATGTTTCAAAGCCACCCCCCTTTCCAGACCTAATTTTTTTTTTCGGTTTCGTAATGGGTTTTTTTTCTATATATTATTTTTTGTTCTCCCGATGCCTAGAGCAGTTGCAATAAGCTCTTGGAATATCAGGGGTATGAGCGATCCTGTCAAAAGAGCTGCAGTTTTCCTGGAACTGGAGTCCCATAAGGCCGGGCTGATATGCTTGCAGGAAACCCACCTAACTAACGAGTCTAAATTATTAATTAAGGATAAAAGATTTCAAATACAATTTCACTCAGTTTACTCCTCCTATTCAAGGGGTGTGAGTATTTTGGTTAAAAAAGAGGTGGCGTTTACCTGCAGGGATGTCAGGATCGACGCATTGGGTTGCTATATTTTTTTAAATTGTTTGATAGAAGGTAGAGCTCTGGTAATAGCTAACTTATACATCCCCCCCCCCCGTTTAAGTTGGAGATCCTATATTCCCTGCTAGAATACATGGAGAACAAGGCAGGTACCCCGATGATAGTGGTGGGGGATTTTAATGCGGTCCTTGACAGCTGCCAAGACAGGTTCCCACCTGATACCCGGACGGAAAGGCTGAGGGAGGGAAGGCTTGCTCAATTCCTGGAGGAGATGGGATGGTGTGATCTCTGGAGGATCCGTAATCCAAATAATAGGCAATACTCTTGCTACTCAGGCACACATCACACATTATCTCGTATAGATTTAGCTATAGGCAATAAAGAAGCACATCCGCTAGTAAATAAGATAGAATACTGCCCAAGAGGGATTTCAGATCACTCACCCCTGAAACTAGTAGTGAACATTCATGATAGACAAACACAGAGACCATGGACAGTAAATCCAGTATGGTTAGAGGTAATAGGGGGAACAGAAGAAATATCCAATAGCCTAAAAGAGTTTATAGCTTGCAATCTGGGTTCTGCACCAACAGGGGTGGTCTGGGATTCCTTAAAGGCCTTTCTTAGGGGGCTCCTAATCCAACATATATCAAGGGTAAAGAAGAAATCAAGAGCACAGGGAGAGAATATTAGAAATGAGGTTATGGAGCTAGAAAGACAATACGTGCTGGATCCTAGCCCAGGGAAACGCGAGCTATGGATTAGTAAGCAACAGGATTACAAAGAGGTAACAATCAGAAACGCGGAGAATCGGAGGCTCTTCCAGAGACAGAGATGTTTTGAGGAGGGGGAAAGAGTGGGTCGAATGCTGGCCCTATTGGCTAATACTAATTCCCCTTCCTCAATAATCTCTATGATTAGGTCCCCAAGCGGGGAAATTACATCTGACCCTGTAAAGATCAAGGAGGTATTTTTTGATTTTTATAGTACTCTTTACAAGTCAAAAAGAGACGCAGGGAGAGGAGAGGTGGATAGATTCCTTGAGGGAGTCGAGCTGCCGATCCTCTCTGTAACTGATAAGACTAGCTTAGAATCCCCAATAACGTTAGAGGAGTTAAAAAATGCAGTGGCAGATATGCCTAATCATAAATCTCCAGGCCCAGATGGGTTGCCCCTTGAGATTTTTAAGTACTATGGGGAGGCCCTGCTCCCTATTCTACTGAGGACATTGGAGGGGGCGGCTGTAGAGGGTAGATTGCCCGATTCGATGACAGAATCCAATATTGTACTCATACAAAAGGAGGGGAAGGATCAATTGGACGTATCCTCATACAGGCCGATCTCATTACTTTGCTCAGATATTAAAATCCTGGCAAAGGTATTAGCAACTAGACTAAGTAAATGTATTGCAAAGTTGGTACACCCTGACCAGGCAGGGTTTATTCCCCATAGATCCACCAGCGTAAACATCAGAAGGGCATACCTGAATTTCCAAACCCCAGTGGAGAGTGGGGATTCCAGAGCTGTCATGTCCTTGGACATAGCCAAGGCATTCGACAGCCTGGAATGGGGGTACCTCTGGGGGATAATGGAGAAATTTGGTTTTGGCCCCCTATTTATTAATTGGGTAAAAATTCTATATGGCCGTCCATCCGCCAGACTAAAGGTTAATAATGAGTACTCAGAAAGTCTTCTACTCGAGCGGGGCACAAGGCAGGGGTGCCCGTTGTCACCCCTGCTATTTGCCCTGGCAATGGAACCACTAGCGGAGGTTGTGAGAAGTTCAACCGAACTACAGGGTTTCAGGAGGAAAAATGGGGATGAAAAGATTGCACTCTATGCCGATGACGTTCCGGTTTTCTTGGGGGACACGGGACCATCCCTAGCCAAAGCGATGCAGGTGGTGGAGGGATTTGGGAGGATCTCGGGTCTAGTAATCAATTGGGAGAAATCAACGCTCCTGCAGATCGACCCATTTGCTAGTACCTTCCCAGACGGTATGTCTGGGTTAAAAATAACAGATAAAATGAGATATCTGGGAATAACAATGTCTAAGGACCCCAATCAATATATCCAAGATAATCTGATCCCGCTGCTCGAAAAATTTAGGAAAAAATGTGATATTTGGTGCCGACTTCCTTTGTCCATGGCAGGACGAACGAACCTGATTAGAATGATATGGTTACCGCAATTACTGTACATTCTCCATAACTCCCCGGTATGGATTGCGAGAAAGTGGTTCCTAAGGATAAATTCTTTGTTCCGGGAATTAATCTGGAAAAAAGGACAGGCCAGGATTAGCTTGCAAGCATTGCAGCGTCCCACCAGCAAGGGGGGAATGGCAGTCCCCCACCCTTATAGTTATTACTTAGCCGCCCAATTACAGCATATCGGGGGATGTGAGTCCCCGGGAGAAATGCATGCCAGTAACAAAATCATGCTAGAGGGTATTCCACATAAGTCATTGGTGGAAGCATTAGAAGCAGGTTCACTCCAGCAAAAGTTGCCAACGCACAAACTGGTAACCAAAGCCTGGCAGGAAGTCAAGAGGACTATGGGGTACAAGGGTGTCACCAGGTTCTCGCCCATATGGCATAACAAATCCCTTCGGGAGTTATTAACTGTCGAAAAGAATGCTATATGGGAACAACATGGTATATCTAGACTAGCCCATTTGGTCAGGGATAACAATTTGAAATCCTTTTTAGAGTTGAGATCAGAATATGGAGTCCCGCATAGTACATTCTACAGTTACTTGCAGGTTAGGCACGCATTGGGCGTCCAATTCAGGTCCTGTCCTATAGAGTGGTGTGAAGCACCACTCCTTAATAAAATAGTTAATGTAAAAACCACTAAAGGCCTGATTACAGACGTATATGCGCAACTAATGGACAAAGTATCAGCCACAAAAACGACCTCGGACCTCAGGGAGAGATGGGAGGCGGATGTGGGGGAGCTGACGGACTACCAGTGGAAAAGAATTCTGGAATATGGTCCGATGGTGTCCGTCTCTCCGTCGCAGAGGGCTTCGCATCTCTTCCTGCTGCACAGAGTGTACTACACCCCTAAGAGACTATACAGGTTTGGCCGTAGACTAGATGATAAATGCCCTAGATGCTCAGGGACAGGAGACCTCATCCATATGGTATGGAGATGCCCAAAATTAGTAAGATACTGGCCTGAGGTCGTAAAAATCATAAACTCTAGGTTCAAAGTCAAACTAGAACTAGAAGCTAAAGTCTGCATTCTGGGGCTGGTAAAAGGGGATACGGGGAACTCTAATACAATTACCGCTATAGTAAGGTGCTTATTTCAAGCAAGAAAGCTGATAGCGCAATCCTGGTTATCAGCAACACCTCCAACCCCGGAGGAATGGCTCAGGACTATGAACTCATTGGTTTGGACAGAAAGGACCACCCATACCAGAAAAGGCAGCTACAATAAGTTTAGTAAAATATGGAGACCCTGGTTACAAGAGATGAGTACCCAACATCTCTTCCCGAGTCTACCATAAAACTGAAGTGGTGCTCCCGGCGGAACAGGAAATAAAGACCTAGGGTGCTCGGACCTGGAGAGATATTAGGAAACCCTACTGGGACATGGATAGATCCAAATAGATAAAGACTCAATGTCAACAACAGGTGCGTGGTTGCCGAAAGAGGGGGGGGGGAGGGGAGGGGAGCTGGGCTGGGACGGGGGGGGGAATAAAGTAAAATTTGTATTAATACAATTACAAGTATTTAACACTGTGAGTCGTAGTAAAATGTGTTAGAGGGTTGCTATTTTCTTGTTTGTACTGTTACTCAGAGCCTAATGCATATTCTCTCTGTTACCCTCAGTTTTATTTATTTATTTATTTATTTATTTGTTTGTTTTTTTTCTCTCGTTTGTTTTTCATGATTGCAAATAAAAAGGAATAATAAAAAAAAAAAAAAAAGAAGAAAGAAACATCTTGCTCATCAAGGGCCTGGCAGAGGGCATAGAAGGTAAGAACCCTTCTGTGTTCATGGAAGATCTACTGCAATCTCTGTTGCCCTCCGCCCAGCTCTCACCATATTTCACTGTGGAGAGGGCGCATCAAGTGCTGCCACAGGCAGGCCCTACGGGGTCCCCTCCCCGCACGATAATCCTTCAGCTCTTCAACTTCAAGGACCAGGATGAGATCCTGAGGCTGCAGGGGAACTCAAATACCACAATGGCAGGCTGTTACTGTTCCAGGGCTATATCATGGAGACGTAGATCGTTCGATGGTCAAGGCTGCCATGAGGGCCAAAGGCATCAAGTACAGCTTCTTGTTCCCAGCCAAGCTGCGTGCCATGGATGGGGAACGATCTGATTTTTCACCAGCCCTAAAGATGCTGCAGCCTAGTTGAAGTCTTTTCTTCCCATGAGGTGACTGTATACTGCTCTATCTCAGGTTTGATTGTTATATTTTGTTTCAACTAAATCCAATGTTGGCTGAGCTCAACTAGCCCTCACCATAGGACCCACGGCCTTGAGGCCCTCACACAGTGTCTTGCCTGGTTATTTCCTTTCAGCTACATAAGGGTTCTTCCATTTCCAATTGCTACTGTGTAAACTTGGGAGATCCTCTGCAGTCTTTGGTTTATACTGTTTATTCCTGCAAAAGGGCCCTGGATTTGTATGCAACAGACTACGAAGTTTCTGCCCCTGGTTTGACCAGGTGTCCTTCCAACTCCTGAAATATACTTACACTCTGGCATCTCCAACTGGGAATGCTAATAATTGATTTTCTTTTCGCCCCCTATGTTCTGTTAGGAGGGGTGCCAATGCTCTGCTTAATGACGAATGATTCCCTTTTCTTTTTGTTACGTTATTGGACTGGGGGATTTCTGGGTTTAATGCATGTCTCTAGGTTGGGGGATTTGCGGGGTGGTTGGCTGTTGCTGACTGTTTGGACTGATTATAGAAAATACTTTTTGGTAGTTTTGTTATATTAATGTTTTATGTTCCCTCATAGCATGGTTTGCATATATATCAGCGTCACATACTTTGATAATTAATTGATAATTGTTTGATATTGTTGCTGGGGGAGGGGGGTCTGGAGCCCGATGCCTTTCATGGGAGGGACCTGGATTTCCCACACTAGGGGAGGTGGGCAGTCTTTTTGTGCTCCACTTTTTTTATTTTTCCTCCTGCGGTATGGCTACATTTTCAGTGTTCTTGTGGAATGTCTGGGGCCTCGGATCTGCTGTTAAGAGGTCCCTGGTTTTCACTTACCTTAAGAAATTTTCTCCACAATTGTGCATTCTACAGGAAACCCACTTGGTGGATTATTGACTCCTTGCCCTCAAAAAGGCCGGGGTGAGTTCTCATTATCATGCCACCTACTATAGCTATTCTAAGGGGGTAAGCATTTTGGTGCATAGGTCTCTTCCCTTTCAGTTGCATGACGTGAGGACTGACCCAGGGGGTAGATATGTGTTCTTACAGGCCTCGATTGCATCCACTATGTAAGTGTTGGTGGGACTTTAGAAGATGTTAATCTTCTGTAGCAAATTATGCTAATTGTGGCTACTTATGGGGTTCCTAATGTATTATTGTTTGGAGATTTTAATTTGGTCCCATTCCTAGCTCTAGACAGACTCCACCCTTCTGCCAGGGGGTCCTCAGGGTTGCCATAATGGGCTTCCACCTTTGCAAGGGTAGATGTTTAGTGCCATTTTCATCCTACTAACAAAGAATATACCTGCCATTCATTCTGGCTACATCCATATATATAAACAGACATGAAAGAAGTACGTAGCCTCCCTGGCGGTTTTCCCGAGTGTGGCTCGGGGTTAAAATTCAGTACCATTAGCGGTAACCCCAAGCCACACTCGGGATCGCATTGCAGGATCCTGGGGCGGCGTTACTTACCTTGTCCCCGGGATCCTGCGATGTCCCCCGCAGTGTCCGAGGGCTCCGTCCTCCTCCGAAGCCTCTCCGTGCCAGGCTCCGTTCCCTGCGAGCGGCGCGACGCACGGGGGCGGAGCCTGGCGGCAAATTAAAAAAAAAAGTAAAAACCATAACACATACAGTACTGTAATCTTACAGATTACAGTACTGTATGAAATGATTTCACATCCCTTTTGTCCCCAGTGCTTTGGCCCATGCCCTGCATGCAGTTTTATGTGATATACACTGTTCTTTCTGCCTGGAAACTGGAGATTGTCCATAGCAACCAAAAAGTGTCCCTTTACGTCAAAAGTGGCTTTAGACCAGCTAGAAAACAGCGATAGTAAATTAGAACACTTGCAGAAATGAGCGATAGTGAATTGTGGGGAAATTTATTTTATTACTATTTTTTTTAATTTTTTTTTATTATTTTTTTTTATTTATTATATTATAATTTATGTTTTTGTGTTTCAAACTTTATCATACCCGGGATATCTACTAGACTCTGGTTTGGACAGATTTAAGTGTGTTATTGTTAAGATTTACAGACCTACAATATAAAACGCCAAATTTCCATGCAAAATAATGGTACCGCTTTCAGCACCTAAAATCCAAAATAATCATACCGCCAGGGAGGTTAAAAATAAAAAATGGAGTAAAACAAAAATGGCTCAAGAAAAGAGCATTATATTTTCCCTTTAACTAACAGTATATTTAGCTTTAAAAAGTGACAATTAATCTGGTATATTAGTGAGAAGGACAAGGCACAGTCTAAGAAGGGTGCCTGGATGTGAGCTCTTTGTACCTGCAGGAAGTAATGTAGATGTGGGAACGATGCTTTCTTCACGTATATCTCTGCTAAGAGAATCGGATGACAGTGATGAATTTAATAAAAGCTACAAATTCCTAAAGTGTAGTATGTGCTGACAGGTCCTTCAAACTTCATCCAGTGTCAACTGAACAGTGACAAGTCTTATTTTTTTAAAAGGCAACCCAGCCTTCTTTTTTCTGCTCTACTAGCTTATTAATTATAATGTATGACTTATTATGAAGACAGTGAAATATAAGTTAAAATGAGAGTAAAACTCATTATGTCCAAATGTCTGAGTGACCACAAATATATTCTCCAGTAATAGAGTATGTGTAAACTCATACAGTATCTCAGAAAAATGAGCACACCCCTCACATTTTTGTAAATATTTTATTATATTTTTTTATGTGACAACACTGAAGAAATGTTATTTGCTACAATGTAAAGTAGTGAGTGTACAGCTTGTATAATAGGGCGTACACACGGTCGGACTTTGTTCGGACATTCCGACAACAAAATCCTAGGATTTTTTCCGACGGATGTTGGCTCAAACTTGTCTTGCATACACACGGTCACACAAAGTTGTCGGAAAATCCGATCGTTCTAAACGCGGTGACGTAAAACACGTACGTCGGGACTATAAACGGGGCAGTGGCCAATAGCTTTCATCTCTTTATTTATTCTGAGCATGCGTGGCACTTTGTCCGTCGGATTTGTGTACACACGATCGGAATTTCCGACATTGGATTTTGTTGTCGGAAAATTTTATCTCCTGCTCTCCAACTTTGTGTGTCGGAAAATCCGATGGAAAATGTCTGATGGAGCCCACACACGGTCGGAATTTCCGACAACACGCTCCGATTGGACATTTTCCATCGGAAAATCCGACCGTGTGTACGGGCCATAACAGTGTAAATTTGCTGTCCCCTCAAAATAACTCCACACACACAGCCATTAATGTCTAAACCGTGGCAACAAAAGTGAGTACACCCCTAAGTGAAAATGTCCAAGTTGGGTCCAATTAGCCATTTTCTCATGTGACTCGTTAGTGTTACAAGGTCTCAGGTGTGAATGGGGAGCAGGTGTGTCAAATCTGGTGTTATCACTCTCACTCTCTCATACTGGTCACTGGAAGTTCAACATGGCACCTCATGAAAACAAACTCTCTGAGGATCTGAAAAAAAGAAATGTTGCACTACATAAAGATGGCCTGGGCTATAAGAAGATTGCCAAGACCCTGATACTGAGGTGCAGTACGGTGCCCAAGACCACACAGCTGTTTAACAGGACAGTTTCCACTCAAAACAGGCCATGGTCGACCAAAGAAGTTGAGTACACGTGCTTAGCGTCATATCCAGAGGTTGTCTTTGGGAAATAGCGGTATGAGTGCTGCCAGCATTGCTGCAGAGGTTGAGGGGTGGGGGGTCAACCTGTTAGATTACAGTACTGTATGAAATGGTTTCACATCCCTTTGGTCCCCAGTGCTTTGGCCCATGCCCTGCATGCAGTTTTATGTTATATATACTGTTCTTTCTGCCTGGAAACTGGAGATTGTCCATAGCAACCAAAAAGTGCCCCTTTATGTCAAAAGTGGCTTTAGACCAGCTAGAAAACAGCGATAGTAAATTAGAACACTTGCAGAATTGAGCGATAGTGAATCGTGGGGAAATTTATTTTATTATTATAATTATTTTTTTTTTTTAATTATTTAATTTTATTTATTATATTATAATTTATGTTTTTGTGTTTCAAACTTTATCATACCCGGGATATCTACTAGACTCTTGTTTGGACAGATTTAAGTGTGTTATTGTTAAGAATTACAGACCTACAATATAAAACGCCAAATTTCCAAGCAAAATAATTGTACCGCTTTCAGCACCTAAAATCCGAAAGAATCATACCGCCAGGGAGGTACAGTATGCACTTCTGGAAGAATAGTCAAACATTCCCATAGACACACTCCTAAACCTTGTGGACAGCCTTCCCAGAAGAGTTGAAGTTGTTATAGCTGCAAAGGGTGGGCCAACTTAATATTGAACCCTACAGACTAATGCTGGCCATACACTATACAGAAAATCGGCCGAAAAATCGTTCATATAGACACTTCGTTCGTTTTTCGGCAAGTTAATGGGCACAAATCGATAATCTTTTGTGACGTTTTTGTGGAAAAAAAACGAACGGCAAGTTTGGAAATTTTATGCCGAACGTACGATAAATTGCAAGTTTAATGCGTTATTCGTCCGTGAAAAAACGAATGGTTGCTACTGCGCATGGTTGAAAATAATTTAACCCGGAAGGGAAATATTCGTGTCAAATACGTTCGCGTCCAAACCTCATGACCAAGCGTCAACACCAACTATATAAAGGCCCGTACACACGCTCGGACTTTTTGACAACAAACATGTAAATTAGCAGTTCTGGAGAAACATCTGACCGTGTGTACGCTCCATCGGACAAATTTTTTTTAATTCGGACTTTTGTTGGCTACGAACGGACAAACTTTCTGTCCACAAAACTCCGATCGTGTGTGCCCAAAATACCATTGTACTTTAGTACAAAGTACAAACACGTATGCATGGTCGGAAGCAAGGACCATCACGAATTTTTAATGGCTTAAGAATAAATCTGCTTTGCTGGTTGTAACATATTTTAGTTATGATTTGTGTTCTAGTGATATCAATCCTTTTGGTTTGTTTTTTAAGGCCATTTTGCTTATTGTGCATTCACAACATAAATAAACTTACAAAATTATTAGACATGTTCTCTGTCCTCACAATTTAAAAATATAATTTAAAAAGAAAAAGAGCAAACGATACACATCAAACGAAAAAATATAGCTTATTAAATCATACTGAAATCCACAAATTCAACCTGCTAAATTCTTAGCCCCTAAACTCCCCACACCAGTGGCCTTGTTGTGTATCCTTGGGGCTGATTTTGCCACTGACCACCATGCTGCTCAGGTGGGTGGGCTTGCTGTGGTGGGTAGGTTTGTTGTGGAGGAGTGTTGTTCAAATGACACACATGAGATTTAGTGGTTAGCTCTTGTTTCCTGGCCTTGCTGAAGAGCTGGATGATTAGAGCCTCACATAGCTCCCTTTGATCTGCGTCAAGCTCACGGAGCTTACTAGCATTAAAACTGCCAAACCCTTCAGCACTATCGGGTGCTGTGTTTATCAGAGAAGTAGCCCTAGTTAAGAACTCAGCTGTGGCCTCATCCAGATGTTGGCTCTTCCTGGCCCTTTTTTTGGGAGGACGCAGGGGAGGGATCCTGCACTCAGTTGTTGTCTGGCTGCTGGGCCCAGGCTCTTCTTGGCTCTAAAGTTCTTGTGTGTGTAAAACCAACATCATTTAAATTTTTGGACATCATTCATCAACAATTTTCATGTCATGACTTTATAATTTGTAATGTGTCCAAATAGGAAAGAAGATCATTCTGACTCCAGCATTTCTCATTCTTGTCCTAATCCTTTTTGGCCACTGCTGTCTATTGATATGGGACTCACTTTTTGTACCCCAAAAAAGTACTATGCATTCAGGGTCGTAACTACCACCATATTGACCCATGCAGGCGCTACGGGGCCCGCAGCCGAGTGGGGCCCAGTGAGGATAAGAGCCCCGCCGGCACAGTCTCCCAGCCAGGGGAAGAGATAGGAGAGGAAGAGGCGAGCTGTCCGTATCAGCAGAGCTGAATTGCCCGATGTAAGAGCTTTCATTAGGACTTCCAATGTTCCCGGGGCTCACGTCACATAGCTCCACCTTTTGGGCCAGTGCATTTCATAGAACGCCGATCCAATGCGGGACATGTGACGTCATCAAAGGCGTCGGGCCAAGAGGTGGGGCTATGTGATGAGCCCCGGGAAGACGGGATAATTCAAATGAAAGCTAGTACAGTGGCCAATCCCGCTCTCTGCTGATCCTAGTAGCTTGCCTCTTCCTCAGCATATGTGGGGCTGTATGGTGCACAGGCAGACCAGGCTGTATTGGGCACAGGTCATGCTGTATGTGGCACAGGTCACGCTGTATTGGTCACAGGTCACGCTGCATTGACAGTAGGGCAGCTGTGGGGGGGGGGGGGGGGGCTGTTTGCAGTGTGCCCCATACAACATTTTCTCATTTGCCAACCTATAAACGTCTATGGTAGAATTCCAAAGTGATAATTTTAAGACATAATATGCAAGCTAATTGCCATTAGGGATGAGACCAACAGCCCCCTGTTAGTTTTGCACCAGAACATTTGAACAGGCCAAAAATTGGTTTTAACACGTGAACACCGTTAAAGTCTAAGGGAGTTGAACATGAATAATTCTAAGTGGTAATTTTAAAGGCTTATATTTATGGTATTGCCATAAAAAGTGTTTGGTGACCTGGGTCCTGCCCCAGGAGACATGTATGAATGGATAGAAAAGTTTACCAAAAACACATTTTTTCATGAACAGTGATTTTACTAATGAATAAAGTCAAACAATAAAAGTGTAATATTCCTTTAACTGTATTACCTAGGGGGGGTGTCTATAGTATGCCTGTAAAGGGGCGCATGTTTCCCCTGTTTAAAACAGTTAGAGAGCAAAATGACATTTCTACTTTAAAAAATGTCATTATAAATTACGAACGGGAGCGACAGAATTTAGAACCAGCTTCTTTTCGCGGGGACTCTCGGATTGCCTTTGTCTCGCACACAAACAGAACGTAATCTTACATCACATGCTCGTTCGATTGATATACACTATGCGTGAAAACTCCGCTACCCGAACGGCATCACGCATTCGTTCGTACCGCGTGTTAACTTGACATAGACGGCGCATGCCTGAAACTCCGCCCCTGACGTTCTTTTTCTTGAATATTGCCCGCCCCTTTTCTGTTCGGTGCGTAGTGAGGAGCAACAATGGCGGAGACACATGTGTCTGAATGCAGATCCAGAAAGGCCACCAACATGACATTTGAGGAGATGGTGGAGATGGTTGGAATCTTGAAAAAACAAGATTATGATGGGAAACATGGCCCATATGCACATCCCAATTTGGTGAAGGACAAAATCCTCACTGATGTGGTGAAGGCCTTGGAGCGGAAGTTTGGGGTCCATAGAAAAAAGGACCAACTGAGGAAGCGCTGGTCTGACCTGAAAAACAGGGAGCCAGATCAGTACCTCAAAATAAGGAAGGAACTTCGAAAAAGTAAGTACTTGTGTGTCCCATTTATGATTCTTCACTTGCCTGCTTCTCCATGTGCTTTTCTTGACTGTTATACAGAATGTTCGTAGGTGGTTAAATAACGTTCGCGGGTATGAAATAACGTTCGTAAGGACCAACAGTGATCGTTTGCCAATGAATACGACTTTTTGAAACTGATATAGGCTTATGACTGTTTTGGTCATGATCATTTATGTGATTGAACGAATTTAAAAGACATTGTTGTCTAGATGTCTTTGAAATGTTAATTAATTCAGTGGAATGTAAGGAGAGGACACAGCAGCTGTTTACACATCTGGACTCAGGAGCACTAGTGTGGGACACCATAAAAACTTCACACAAAAAGGTAAGTATTGAATTTGGGGTCGAAGGTCTTTTTAATCATAACCAATGAGTAAAGGGACAGGGGATTATAGCGGTGCTAAAGTATTCCAGGTGAATAAGAGAAAAGAATGTAAGATAATAAACTTTTTATTTAACAATATTAAATACATAGAGAGGGCAATAAAATGGTTAACAACAAACAAGCATAGATATTGCGTGCGACCCAAATGCCGTAGGGTAGGCTGGATGGAGACGGCCATCCAAGAAAGGGCTCGGTTTCATGTCTTCAACTTGGTTCTCTTCCTAAACAGACAATTGTACACCACTTGAAAGCAATGTTTCATTTTCCTATTTCGGGCCATAAATATCTGTGTGCTAAGTATACCTTTTTTTAATTGTTCATAGGGAATCAAAGACGCCGACAACAGGGTCAACAGGACCCCCAACCTCGTCGGGACAACCAACATCCCCGGGACCCACAACCTCGCCGGGAGCCACAACATCGACGGGACCCCCAACCTGAACCCAGCACCAGCATCACAAATGATGAAAGAGAGGTGGGGGAAGTGGGAGCCTGTACCTCACCAGGTGAGTGTCTGACACCCCAGCTTCAGGTAATCTATGTATGCCTGCATATTTCTAAATACATGTTTTTTTCACACTTTTTTAGGTGATGTTCTGGTTGTGGAAGAGCCACCTGACCACTTCACAACAGACAGCGCCCAAAGGCTCATAGGTCAGATAATGCTCTGGAACGCCGAAATTGATGCCATGAGAGCTCGTCTCAACTCAATGCAGCAGGAAATGAAGGACATGATAGATGTTTTGGGTAGAATCTAAACACTTTTGACGTCCATAAACATCTATCATGTTCTTCATTTCCTGCTGCATGATAATGTTCAAATTATTGTTTATGTTTGTTAATTGCCAAAAAAAATTAAGAAAATAATGAAGAAAATTTTAACCAAAAAAATGATAAAAAAATAATCTAAAAAAAAAAAAAAAAAAAAACATAAATTTTATCTAAATCTTTTATACAAATTTAAAACAAAAAATGATCTAAAAACCAAAAAAAAAAAAATTGGATCTAAATATTTATCAAGAATTTTCGATTAAAAAATGAGATAAAAAATTAAAAAAAAAAATAAAAATATGCTGAAAAAATAATTACACACAAAATATCCAAAAAAAAAAAAAAATCAAAAATTTTACCTTAAGATTTTTTATGCTAAAATTTGTGTAAATAATTGTTTATAATAAATCCAGAAAATAAAAATTTAAAATATTTTGTTAATGTTGAACTTTGTAAGTTCGAGGTTGTCATAAAAGTTCACTTTTAGAATATGCCTGTTTGTGCAAAGAAAAAAACGCACAGGAATGTGCACATATAAAAACATTTTTGAAACAAAACAATGTGTGTTTTTTTATTTCAATGCTCAATACCAGTATATTTGTTAAGTTGCTGTGGTTACATTGACAGTGTACTCTAAAATGTGTGTAGCTGAGACACAGCACAATATAATAGTTAGCTCAAAGTGAGATTGGCACCTCATGTTGCACATCAGGTTGGTTTGCACTAGTGGCAAAAAAGAAAAAGATCAAGGCTATTTGCAAAGCTAGTAAACAGACAACAGTATTTCCTTGGAAATCTCATTTTATTAAGAAGTAAACTAATTAATCAGCAAGTAAAAAAGTAGTCCATATATTGTTCAATGACAAGACGGGCATTCTGGGAGCCCAAACCAGCACATGCACTTGCCCTAGCTGGCATCACAGCCTATTGAGCTGGTGGGGAAAAAGGCTCATCACTTTTCTCTGAGGCAATGTAGCCTCATCTGCCCCAAAGCCTAAATTTATTACCTCAATATTGTCAAGAGCATTTGAAAAAATTAATGTCCCTTTTTGTATAATATCCTAAAATTCAGGACGTATCATCACATCTCCATCAGAGTGGCGTCCATTCATCCCAACATCCAAAAAAGGCTACATTCTAATTATATGCTCCCTCACCCCCTCTGGTGGCACATTCGTAAACTTTAAGGGGGGGGGGGAGTTGAATTGGTAGCTGGTTTTGACAAGTAAACCTCTACACTTCCATGAGAGCTAAATGCATGAAAAATTATTTAATATTTTGCCTGACCATCCATCTTTAGAACATTGTCAGGCCAGTGGCCAGGTAAGAAGTGGGCAAATCCGTCAATCAGAAGGCACATTGTTCAAATCTATACACATTTTGACATACATCGGACAAAATAATAACAATGTTCGTTAATTAGGATTATTCGTTAGGATAAAGTTATAAACACAGGAAGTCAGCACAGCACAGGGATGGTGTGAGCCCCTCATAATGCTAAATTCATCCTAACGAACGTATCATTTTGACCTTTTGAAGGTAATCTTGCAGGCCCTTGCACTACATGCTTGGGAGAATTTAGTCAGCAATCTTACCAAAAAAAATAAGGTATACTATGTATGTGTTTTGCAAAATCAGCAGATAGAGTAGTTATATCGGTTGACTGTTTTTTTTTTTTTTTTTTTAGGGGGGGGGGGGATAAGTATTTGCACAAACAAAAAGGGAATCTTGCACTCTGCATGAATTTAAAGGACAGGAATAATATTGGGACACATTTTAGAGGGTGTTTGTGGTAAACATGAAAATGAAGCCTAAAAAAATCCAGTTTGAAGTTACTAGGCTAGGTGTGTGTGGGCCAAGGGTAGCATGCTGGTGAGGTTAGTGAAGGAAAATATGCATGTAGGCCACCAAAAAGTTACAGCATGCATGAGGACAAAGAGGGCATTCATTCCCAGCATATTACAAAAATGGGAAGGATGGAATAATAAATTTCTAAAATAATTTTGAAAAACACAAAGGTGATATTAAATCCAAAAAAATTACACGAATATAGTCCTTCTGCAGGACTTGGATAATAGCAATACATGTCTCAGGAATAATCTCTCCCAGAGCCTTGTGAGAGATCCAAGTGGTAAACTTGATATCCTGGGGACCCCTCCCTGTCGCCAAATAACGTAAGGTAGCTATGAGCTTTGGCTCTGCTGGAATAGCAGCCCTCATGCATGTGTCCTGCTTCATGATATAGGTGGACAGCAAGGACAATAGTTGCTGAAAGCAGGAGTCCGTCATCCGGAGATAATTCAGAGAATCATTTGGATTATTCTCCTGCAGCTCACGCAGCAAGGGCATATGGCTAAATTGGTCACGATTAAGTAGCCAAGTTTTGGCCCAAATAATCCTCATCCTACTACTCTGACTATTCCTGGACCGGGCTAGAGTCACAGCAAGAACTGCAAGCCCATAAACAACACACTCTCTCCTAGGATTGTGTAACATGGCTGGTTGTCATACAATTTTACAAACGGTCGTAAACGCAAGATAACGCACGAATCTGCACTGACAAACGTATAATAATTGGAAATTAGCAGAGGGAGCCCGAAGCGTTGACGCTGAAGAATTTTACGTCTTCTTTGGAAGTGTCATCCGTACGTTGTAACGTGACTACGTTCGTGTTTGTTGCCTAAACGTCAGACCGTCTGCATGCAATACAAGTTCAGAGAGACAAGGCCCTTTTTCAAAAAAAAACAACGGGAAAGTTTGTACAAGGTCCGATCGTGTGTATGGTGCTTAACACACACAGAACAGAACGTTGTCTTGCCACTGACCAGACAAAAGGATTACACTGGCCAATACACAGAAGATTTAAGAAGTGAAGGTAAGCAGACCAGTACTATAGTTCTAGGGTATTAATTGTTAGGTGTAGTTTGGCAACTGAACAATGCTGCATTTTTTATTAATACAGGAGCAATGGTGGACAAATTTACATCACCACATTTCCTGCCACAATTCATTGAAATGTACCGAGACCTTACATGTCTATGGAAAGTGCGCTCCAAAGACTACTCAGATCGGCAAAAACGTAAAGAAGCGTATACTAAATTAGTGGAACTATGCACTGTTGTGTATGCAAAAGCAGATATATCCTATGTGACCAAAAAAATAGCCAATCTGCGTACTATCTTCAAAAAAGAATTAAATAAAATTAATGAATCCAAAAGATCTGGTGCAGGTGCAGATGAAGTATATGTGCCACGCCTGTGGTATTTTGAGAGTCTACGTTTTCTGACTGACCAGGAGGAAGCACGACCCTCTGTGTCAAGTTTAGACAGTATCAGTGAGAATATTTCAGGAGATGAAGAAGATGGAACATTTGACGAAATGGCAGACAGTCAGGTAAAGTCTGAATATTCTGTTTTAATATACACCTTTATATGTACACATCTGAAACTAAACATTTAAGAGAATACAGCCAAAAATCCAAGCACATGTAACTTGGTATTTTTTTTTATTTAAAGAAAAATCTTACATAACATCTGTATTAAGAAATAAAATAATATATAAATGCAGCCACTCAAATGTACATATCATTTAGACATTGTTTTGCCAATCGACTGCTCCAGGACCCAGAAAATACTGCATATAATCAATGCGACTCTGGCGAGCTACTTGACTGGAGAGACGTGGTGGGGCACGGCCTAGGTTTAATAAGCCTTCGGTGTCATTACGCCACTCACCAGGCGTGACATCCCCAGACAAAATATCTTCCCGGTCCAACTGGGATTGGGTCATGTAGGTGGAGCTAGTACGCCGTAAGAAGTTGTGTAACACACAGCAACTATGTACTATTGTGTCAATTCTTGAGGGGGCTACATTTATTGCAGTGTGAAATATTCTAAAACGGTTGGCCATAATGCCAAACGCGTTTTCAACCACTCGTCTAGCCCGAGATAACCGATAATTAAAAATTTTTTGATCAGGGGTCAGGTTTTTGAGGGCAAAAGGTTTTAAAATATGCTCTGATAACGCAAACGCGTCATCCGCAACAAAAGAGAAGTTGAGACCTTCAACTGTATCCTCTTGGGCTGGGAGATGTAGAAGTCCATTTTTTAAGTGATGGAAAAAAGAGGTCTTCTCTAGTATCCCCCCATCCGAATTTCTGCCATTTTTCCCTATGTCAACATAAATAAATTCATATTTGGCATTGACAATTGCCATTAGGACAATACTAAAGTAGCCTTTATAATTGAAGAAGAATGAGCCTGAGTTTGCTGGGGGTATTATCCGAACATGTTTGCCGTCTATGGCACCACCACAATTTGGAAAATTCCAATAGTCTTCAAATTGTTTGGCAGTTGCTTTCCACTCCTCCACAGATGATGGCAGCTGTGCAAAGATAAAAATATATGTTACAAAAAAATCAAAGGCTTAATTGTCAAAAAATTAAAACAATTGACTTTATTATACAGGATCTATTTGGCAGTGAAACACAAACTGTCACATCACCACCAGTAAGCATTACCAAAAAGAGAAAGACAAAGCAAGATGCAACAGGCAACTTTCTACTACAAGCATCTGCAGCGTTAAATCAGAAGAAGGATGAATGTGATGACCTGGGTGCATTTGCAGCAAAGAAAATGCGCAGGATGTCAGAAGATCAAAAACAATTACTGGAACCATTACTCATTCAACTTCTTAATAAAGGGTTAAGGGGGGAGCTGACCACAAATACACACTTAGCTGAGCACAAAACCACACACCCACAATCATTGCAAACCACACACCCACAATCATTGCAAACCACACACCCACAATCATTGCAAACCACACACCCACAATCATTGCAAACCACACACCCACAATCATTGCAAGTACCTCAACAAATGCATCCGTGGAACGTACCATTCCCACAGCAGGATCGTCAACAAAGCAACTGGGGACATGATTATCAGTACACATCTTTGTGAATAACATACATTTGAGTTTAAATATGTTATGTTTGTCAGTTTGACATGTTATGAACTAGTTTGAGTTTACTGATATGTTTAGAGCTTCTAAAATCAAAGTTAAACAAAGCAAGCTGTACAGTGTTTGAGAGTTAAAAATAAAAGCAGTGTGTCATTACCTTTAGGTATTCCTCTTGCATGATCTTTATAATGGCTTGGCAGGTCTCTGGTATGATGCGGCCAAGTGACTGGGCAGAGATTCCGGTAGTGAACTTTAAATCTTCATAACTTCGGCCAGTTGCCAGAAACCGAAGTGTTGCTACCAGTCTCTGCTCTGCTGGGATGCTTGGTCTTAAAACGGTGTCTTTTTTGGTAATAAGGGGTGACACCTTACTCAATAAGAGCTGAAAGGACTCATCAGGCATCCTGAGATAGTTCCGATAGTCATCGGGATTGTTTTCTTGGAGCTCTCGAACCAATCTCATATGAGAGAAGTCATCCCGGTTCTTGAGCCACTCTTTACTCCATAACCTTCGCCTTTTGATTATGGGTTCCTCTGCTTGTTGGATAGCCATCACTCCAAGCATGACTATGCCAATGGTCCTTTCATCCACATCCATATTGTAGGTAGAGGGTTCGTTCCGACGTACGCACGAACGTATGTTGCTCCTCGTCAAACACAGGAAGTCACAGTACAGAGGTCAAACACATTTTGACGCTTCCTTTTATAAATGAAAAAAACGAACGAAAAAACGATACATTGCTGTTCATAAACGATTTAACGATCGAAAATCTTTACTTACCTGATGGCGTGATCGTTTGCGGTCATTACCGAACGTTCTTTTTTCGAAAATGGGTTCGGCCGATTTTCTGTATAGTGTATGGCCAGCATAAGACTGGGATGCCGTTAAAGTTCATGTCCGTGTAAAGCCAGGAGTCTCAATATTTTTGGTAATATAGTGTGTATATATTTTTTTTTCTTTCATATAACTTTTCAAGTGATAAGGTACTTTCAAATGTCCACATGAATATTAATTGCAGCTTCCAATAAAATACTATCTGGTGATCTAGTAACAGAGGTTGTTTTTTTAGGCACTGCCTGCTTTAGGGTGAGAATGCTTTACCCATTTTTTCCAACTGTGCTCCTGCATTGCCACCTGTCACACAGGCTTTCAATGGAGACTACAAGTGGTCATTTCAAGTCACATTACACAGATATGAGTCGCCGTTGTCACCATCGGGAAACACAATCTGGGAAATTCCATGCAGCCATTGCTGGCGTGCATTCATGTAGACAGAAAGGAGATTTCCTAAAACTGGTGCACACAGAAGCTGTGCATAGTAACCAATCAGCTTCTAACTACAGCTTGTTTATTTAAGCTTTGACAATACAACCTAGCAGCTAATTGGTTACTATGCACAGCTTCACCTGATTCTGTGTGCTCCAGTTTTAGTAAATTTCCCCCATAGTGTCTATAAAGAGACTGTAGGAGATCAGTATAACTATTATGCATAACAGGATGAAAAAAAAGTAAAAAGTGTTTTATTTTTTTCCAGAATGCTCATTATTTCTGATACACGGAGCAAACCAAATGCTATTCCATTAGAGTTTACATCTACTTACACAATGTAACTGTTCCATGGGCTATTATTTGAAGGGAAAATATTGACTTGCAGTTATTCATTAAACGTAGTTTGGAGGTGACAATCACATTTATATTTGCTTGCCATATAAAATCTGTACAATATTTGTATGGTCTCCTTTGCCTTTACCAAAACAATATAATCACAAACCTCAAGAAACTTTTGTATCCTTCTAACCATTTAGGCAGTTTTACTTACTATATAGTTGTTGGTAGATCTAAACGAGGTTGTACAGTTAGAATATACTGTATAGTCACCTTTAAATGTTGAGATTTGCAGATTCCCCACCAGACATTACAATATCTCTTCATTGTTGCTTAACAACTGTTGAGATTTAGGGAGTGCATTATTTATAATGAGTGAACTGACCTGAGTTTTCAGATTAAGTAGCTAGGCACAACTGTTGTGTAGCACTGCAAAGCAGGAAGTAGTCCTCCTCAGGGTTGAATGACACCTATTGTAATTCAATCTACTACATGTAACTCTAGCGCAGCATGAACACATAACCCCTTAGTGTGTTCATGATTCCATGCATCATGTGACCAGACAGAAGAGAGATGGAAAAAAGTTAAGTATACATTTTTTTTATTGAATCGTTCACAATAAAGAAAAACAATGCTTTCATTTTACTGACTTTACTAAAGCTCTGAAAAAGTGGATCTAGCATCTGATATACTTCTGTGTTAAAGTGATATTATAAGTTCTTTTTTTCATATACAGTATCTCACAAAAGTGAGTACACCCCTCACATTTTTGTAAATATTTTATTAGATCTTTTCATGTGACAACACTGAAGAAATGACATTTTGCTACAATGTAAAGTCGTGAGTGTACAGCTTGTATAACAGTGTAAATTTGCTGTCCCCTCAAAATAACTCAACACACAGTCATTAATGTCCAAACCGCTGGCAACACAAGTGAGTACACCCCTAAGTGAAAATGTCCAAATTGGGCCCAATTAGTAATTTTCCCTCCCCGGTGTCATGTTACAAGGTCTCAGGTGTGAATGGGGAGTAGGTGTGTTAAATTTGGTGTTATCACTCTCACTCTCTCATACTGGTCACTGGAAGTTCAACATGGCACCTCATGGCAAAGAACTCTCTGAGGATCTGAAAAAAAGAAATGTTGCTCTACATAAAGATGGCCTAAGCTATAAGAAGATTGCCAAGACCCTGAAACTGAGGTGCAGTACGGTGGCCAAGACCATACAGCAGTTTTAAAGGACAGGTTCCACTCAGAACAGACCTTGTCATGGTGGACAAAAGAAGTTGAGCGCACATGCTTAGCGTCATATCCAGAGGTTGCTTTGGGAAATAGACGTATGAGTGCTGCCAGCATTGCTGCAGAGGTCGAAGGGGTGGGGGGGGCCGGTCTGTCAGTGCTAAGACCATACGCCGCACATTGCATCAAATTGGTCTGCATGGCTGTCATCCCAGAAGGAAGCCTCTTCTAAAGATGATGCACAAGAAAGCCCGCAAACAGTTTGCTGAAGACAAGCAGACTAAGGATGTGGATTACTGGAGCATGTCCTGTGGTCTGATGGGTCCAAGATAAACTTATTTGGTTCAGATGGTGTCAAGCGTGTGTGGCAGCAACGAGTTGAGGAGTACAAAGACAAGTGTGTCTTGCCTATAGTCAAGCATGGTGGTGGGAGTGTCATGTGCTGGGGCTGCATGAGTGCTGCCGGCACTGGGGAGCTACAGTTCATTGCGGGAACCATGAATGCCAACATGTACTGTGACATACTGAAGCAGAGCATGATCCCCTCCCTTCAGAGACTGGGCCGCAACGCAGTATACCAACATGATAACGACCCCAAACACACCTCCAAGACAACCACTGCCTTGCTAAAGAAGCTAAGGGTAAAGGTGATGGACTGGCCAAGCATGTCTTCAGACCTAAACCCTATTGAGCATCTGTGGGGCATACTCAAATGGAAGGTGGAGGAGCGCAAAGTCTCTAATATTCACCAGCTCCCTGTCATCATGGAGGAGTGGAAGAGAACTCCAGTGGCAACCTGTGAAGCTCTGATGAACTCCATCCACTTTGGGCCCAATTTGGATGCCAGCAGTTTAGACATTAATGGCTGTGTAGGAATAATATACCGCTCCAGATGGTAATCTCAACACTAACCTCCCCTGGATGAATAAAGGGTGCTGGCTCCGCATGAAATGGTCGTGTAGTGAAGAAAATCCAGATAGCTGCACTCCAATGCAATCACTAAGCACCAGTGAGGGTTTGAAACTTGTTAGTTACAGCTGTTCCTGCACTTCTTGTACTGTATGGACTGTCTTTTATACCAATAAAGGTGATTGCATTGGAGTGCGGGTATCTGGATTGTCTTCACTACTGTACATTAATGGCTGTGTGTTGAGTTATTTTGAGGGGACAGCAAATTTACACTGTTATACAAGCTGTACACTTACTACTTTACATTGTAGCAAAGTGTCATTTCTTCAGTGTTGTTACATGAAAAGATATAATAAAATATTTACAAAAATGAGAGGGGTGTACTCACTTTTGTGAGATACTGTATAAAAATTAGAAACATGTTATACTTACCTGCTCTGAGCAGCTCCGATTCTCTTCTTTTTGGGTCCCCCCACCAGCGCTCCTGGTTCCTTCTCCTTCACCTGTGCCCCTAATAACAAGACACTTGCTATGGGAGCTTTGGAGCTTGCTCGTTCCCAATTCCCATTCTATGCGTCCATAAGACACATAGGGGTTGATTTACTAAAGGCAAGTAGACTGTGTACTTTTGAGAGTGCAGTTGTACTCTGCAAGAGCAGTTGCTCCAGAACTTAGTAAATGGGGGAGAACTCTGCTGACTTCCATCATCCAATCATGTGCAAGCAAAAATGCAGTTTTTTTTTATTTCCCTTGCATTTTATTGGCTGTTCTTTGCAAAGTGAACCTTTACCTCATTTACTAAGCTCTGGAGCAACTGCACTTGCAGAGTGCAATTGCACTTTCAAAGGTGCACAGTCTATTTGCCTTTAGTAAATCAACCCCATAGAGTTTATCCCACACCCCCTGCTCTCTATTCATTGGCTCACTGGCTGAGATTGACAGCAGTGGGAGCCAATGGCTCCCAGTTAATGAGAAGAGAGGGACCCGGGAGGGGACTCAGTTGAGTATAAGGGGGCTGTGGGGCAAGTAGCACACAGAAGGTTTTTTACCTTCATGCATAGAATGCAAAAATGTCTGACACAGATCAGTTACCTGCTGAAGCTTCTCACTTGTCACTCACTTGCTACACAGTTACAATGTTGCAGTCTAATCACTGGGAGGAGAGGAGACTGAGGAAGTGTTTCTTCCTGCCTGCAACAGACTAAAGACATCATCTCAACCTAGACAAAAACACTGAACTGAAGTTGAAGCTAGGGATGAGGTTCGGATTAGACACTACAATGGGTTTAAGGCCAATTCTGCGAGTTTGAGATTTGCGGTTTTTGGCAAATTATTGCAGTAATTTGGCAGTCCATATATTTTTTACTGGTTCCTGACCGGCGCACGCCGATGTACGTCGGCAGAATGGCACGGCTGCACAAATGGGCGTACCCGTACGTCCCTTTGTATTTGCCCCCATGCCATTGCGTGCACGTGCCGGCCGGGAGCTCCGTGAGTCGGGTCGCGGGTCCCGCGGACTCGATCGCCGCGGGAATACCCGCGATCGCCTCACGAAGAGGACGAACGGGGAGATGCTAATGTAAACAAGCAACTCCCCGTTCTGCCTAGTAACAGTGTCACTGATCTCTGCTCCCTGTGATTGGAAGCAGAGATCAGTGACGTGTCACATGTAGCCACGCCCCCCCCACAGTTAGAATCACTCCCTAGGACACACTTAACCCCTCCATAGCCCCCTAGTGGTTAACCCCTTCACTGCCAGTGTCATTTACACAGGAATCAGTGCATTTGTATAGCACTGATTGCTGTATAAATGACAAAGGTCCCAAAAGTGTGTCAAAAATGTCCAATGTGTCCGCCATAATGTAGCATTCATGATAAAAATCGCTGATCGCCGCCATTACTAGTAAAATAAAATTAATAATAAAAATGCCATAAAACTATCCTCTATTTTGTAAATGCTATAACTTTTGCGCAAACCAATCAATAAGCGCTTATTGCGATTTTTTTTACCAAAAATATGTAGAAGAATACATATTGGCCTAAACTGAGGGAAAAAACGTTTTTTTTAAATATTTTTTGGGGATATTTATTATAGCAAAAAGTAAAAAATAATGCGTTTTTTTTTTCAAAATTGTCGCTATTTTTTTGTTTATAGCGCAAAAAATAAAAACCGCAGAGGTGATCAAACACCACCAAAAGAAAGCTGTATTTGTGGGGAAAAAAGGACGTCAATTTTGTTTGGGAGCCACGACCGCGCAATTGTCAGTTAAAGCGACGCAGTGCCGAATTGCAAAAAACGCACTGGTCAGGAAGGGGGTAAATTCTTCCGGGGCTGAAGTGGTTAAAACTATAAAACACTTCTTGGCCTTTGAACTATGGCCAGCAGGCTTAGAAGGACTAATAGGTTCTAGGACAAGCCAGGCCTTTCACTGTATAAGGGGGGGGCACAAAGCAGACACTGGGTTGATTTACTAAATAGACTGTGCCGTTTGCACTTTGGGATACTCAAAGCACAACTTTTACTTATTTATAAAACTGCTTTTTGTTTGCAGCGCAGCATCCTTTTAAAGAAAAATAAAACTACGTGCAAGAACAGTGTGCAGCCAAACCATATTATAGTATATCACTTATATTCAACGCACCGCAATATCACCATAGATAAAATAATGTTAGGCATATTATGCCTGTTTAAATTTACCTGGCTGTTGGCCAATTTAACACTACCATATTTCCTTTAGTATCCGATATCTTGCGCTAAAAACCTTACCTGTGCTCCTTGTCTTTAGTAAATTTGGTCCTTGCCTTGTTATTTAACAAACTGGGGGACATTGGGCGTACTAAACACGTCCTAAATAAATCTTCATCAAGGTACATGCAGCATGTGTGGTACACCCTGTTCTTCTGCCCTGCTGCGGCTCCCCTACCCCTTCGCACTTACAACCAATTCCCAATTGTCAAAACTGTCACAGCCAGTTGCTGTGTAAGTACAGCATATGTAGAAGCTTCTGTTGTCAAAAACAGACCTTCTAATGCAGTGATAATAACATTGTTCAAAGCAAGTTAGAGAGATACAAATTAATTTGTGCTACTTTTAAGTGTTACTAAACCCAGAACCTGCAATTACTATATCTGGTCTCCCACAGTACACTGAATATGGAAATGCAATTATTTTCGTAAATATAAACTTCTAAACACCTTTTCTCATCAGCGATATATAGAAGTCTAATGATTTCTACCAGTGTCTGGTTAAAGCTTGTAGGAGGAGTTTTCATTCTACTCTGATCGTCCTATGAGGCTGCAGGACCCCCTGGACAGTGCTGATCTCTCTAGCAATATACACCAAACTGAGCATGTGCAGAGTGACTCCAAAAGGCTCTGTACTATCAGGACATAGATTAGAGACAGTGGACGAAGGAGATGATCAGAGAAGACAGGATCAGACAGCCTTTTTACACAATGCAGAAGATTAACCGCTTAGGTTCCACAGTGGAGTATAACAAGCATGCTTTACTGCATATATAGACTGATTTTACTCTTGTAGGTTTAGTAACACTTTAATATCTACTGTGCATCATTCATTTGCAGTTAAAATGGATGAGCTTAGATCTGCAAATTATATCAGTTGAAGCGATCTGACAAGTTAAAAATTAAAAGTTTTTTTCAAATAAAATGTGTAACTATTTAAAGAGGAACTTCAGTCCACCTCCACCAAAAAATTATAAGTCAGCAGCTACAAATACTGTAGCTGCTGACTTTTACTATTAGGGCACTTACCTGTCCAGGGATCCCGCAGTGTCCTCACCCAAGCCAATTCTTGAATGCGCTTTTGGGTGCCGAGGTCACCATCTTGGTCTTGGCTCTTGGGTAAGGGAAACTGGCAGTGAAGCCTTGAGGCTTCATAGTGGGTTTCCTACTGTGCATACGCGAATCACGCTGTGCTTTTTCAATGGGCTGGCTGCGATGAGGATTGAATTTCGCCAAGGAAAACTCAGCAGGATGTATGTGGAGGGGGGGGGGAGCGGGTACCTGGTTTTGACATGTACCCGCTCCCCCACCCCACAAGGTGCCAAATATGGCATCGGAGGGGGGGAAGGAAGCAGACAAGTGGAGCTTCCCCTTTTGGGTGGAGCTCCGCTTTAACCCTATGTGTTAACCCTAGTTTACCTAAATGAATCCCTTCTATACATTTTATACACCCAGGACCAGCAACCCATGGACCGTGATCCAGCAATCGATCAGAGCCAGGTGACAGGTGCAAGGTGAACTATTTGCA
Source organism: Lithobates clamitans (assembly GCA_037952925.1). Taxonomy (NCBI): domain Eukaryota; kingdom Metazoa; phylum Chordata; class Amphibia; order Anura; family Ranidae; genus Lithobates; species Lithobates clamitans. Next base: position 5,513,425 of record JBBGZY010000101.1, read on the forward strand.
CAGATGCAGCCCAGCCTGCGCTGGTCGCAGAGACATCAGCCAGCCGCATAAGCAGGTGCCTAGTTAATAGTGCTGGCTGCAGTGACAGACCGAGTGATACCAATAGCAATCTGCCTCTTCCTTCCACAACAGCTAGCAGCAGCTTCAGGTCATTGTCACTGGGTATAATTAGCCTGCTTTCACACTGGTGCAGGCGCAGCGCAGTGTACCCACAGCTTTAGCTTAGCCATAGATTTCTATTATATCCTGCGGATTTGGTGGGCTTTCTGAAAGAACACCAAACTCTTGAATGCAAAAAGATTGGGAACCTTTTCCCTGGAAGGGTGGGATTTGGATGTCTGGTGAGTAAGGATGAGCTCTGGCATGTTTGCACATTCCACGTGCAGACCCGCCACTGCGCTGCGCTAATCACAGGCAGTGAGACATTTCCCCTGCACGTGGGGCGAGCTCATCCTTTTTTTTTTTTTTTTTTTAAATAATTTTTATTGTGCACATAACAGAAGAAAGCATACATCACAGTAGATAGGGTTACGTCAAGTAAAAAACAGAAATCACATATCCATTACACCACCAGTGCAGATATCCATCTACCCTTCATACGCCATGTGGGTCTCCAACCCTACTCTACTTTTGTAGTATATGTGCATTTTTCATTTATTTTTTAACAAAACAAGAGAGAATCTCTCATAACGATAAAACACCACACCCCCCTCCCAGCCCTCTACCTGTTGCTCTCCCTGGGAGAGACGACAGACCAGGCGTCCCAACCCCAGGAGGGTGAGCGCCCCCTCTGCACAACCCAACCAGAGAAGGGAAAAAAAAACCCTCCCCCCTGAGATGTCGGCATTCAATGTTTTGTACAATAAAACATGAAAATCCATGCCCTTCCACAGTAAGAGGAGAATGTCTCCTACCCTTCCTTCATCCTCTGTTTGACAACAAAAAAAATTGTCCTTACTATCTAGTGTTCTGTGGCTCTTCCTCCTCCAGTGTATTTTCAGAATCCACCCATCTAAACCATACCTTTCTAAACTTCTTGGGAGCTCCCCTAGCTTCATAGGTCATCTTATACATCATCACATCCGCATTTACTATTTTTATCCACATTCCCAGAGTCAATTGTTCATCATGAATCCAGCATCTGGCAATGAGTTTCCTCACCTCAAAGTATAGAATACTAAGGAACAATTTAGTACACACATTGATCTCCTCCTGATCAAAGACCCTAAGGAGGCAACGTAGGGGGGAGCAGATGTTAGGCAAAGCAAACTTATCAGAAATAAATTCAGTCACCTGTGACCACAGTGGTCTCACCTTTTTACACTCCCACACCATGTGTAGGAAAGAGCCTTCCTCCTCCATACATTGATGACATATAGCAGTTTCCTTTCTTTGCATTCGGTAGAGTCTAACTGGAGTATAATACTGTTGATGAAGATACCAAAACTGAATCATTTTGTCCGTAGAGGAGATAACCGACACCAAATATGTGTCCAGAACCTCCTGCCACAGTTCCTCTGATCCCACCCTCCTCCCCAGAATCCCCTTCCTATAGAGCATATTCTGCAGGGTTTCTTGAGAGGTAGCAACTGCTGCCTCCAACAGTGTAGTGGCATTAGGCTTCTGCGGAAAAAAGTCGCCAGTGCAAAAAGGCTAATTGTGAGGCCATAAAATAGGAGTGGAGATCAGGAAGGGCCATCCCTCCCATCGTAACTAGCAATTTCAATATCGCCAGGGATACCCTGGGTGCTTTAGAGCCCCAAAGTAATCCCACAACGATAGAGTCAATGTGTCTGAAAGTCCGTAGTGTCACAAAAACCGGGGAGTTCGAAAGAATGTAAAGAAATTTAGGAAGGAAGATCATCTTAAACAAAATTATCCTTCCCATCAAGTTGATCGTAAATTCCTCCATCTCTGTACCCTCTCTCGAAAACTTCCCACAATAGGCGACAAATTGTTCTCCAGGTACCTAGAGATGGGAAGCTGCACCTCAACCCCCAGGTACCTGAAAGACGTGGATAAAGGGATAGGACAATCCGGTGGAACTACCACCGCCCCATCAATAGGGAAAAGATTTTTGCCAATTTATGCGAAATCTGGAGTAGTCTCCAAACTGCTGAATCAATCGGGGCGAGCTCATCCTTACTGGTGAGATCAGACTGCACTAGAGAGCACTCCTACCACTTGTAAGGAAGGAAAAGAAGGGCTAACTCTGCAGAACTGAAAGAAAGATCATCAGCAACTTCTATCCCTGCCTGACTTGAACTGGACTTTTACTGAATCAGAGCATGTGTCTAAAGATCCAGAAGAGGACACCCTGGGACTGGTAAGAGACTAACTGATGTGCTTTTTTTCATGGGTCCCAACTTTGCCGGCCAATATTTTTTTCATCATTCACTGGCCAGTGTGACAAAATGGGTACTGTTATAGCAAGTTGGGATTGTCTTTATATACTCTTGCTAGGTAAATGCAGTTACTTCTGTTAACAATTATAATTCAGAATACTGCAGGTGTTTAACCATATCTCTCAGAGTAACATTATTGCCTTATTGATTGTTTGCATAAGTGCACTTGTTAATCCTCTCTGCTTTTTAGGCTATGCTTGGCCTAATAAATTCTTTAAAATACCCCAAGGTGTGTCAGTAAGTGCTAGGTGAGCAAGGTGTGTCATCTTCAGGTGTGCAGAGAAATCAGAAAAAAAAATTAAACTACTCCTCTGGGGGTAGTGTTAAAAATTTAATTTGGGTTTGCCTCTAAGATTGGGTATTGCAAGTTTCAAACAGAATTTGGTTAACCCTTGTAGATTCATTGATTCTTAGAGAAAAACATTTAACAATAAAACATTTTTTGTATAAAAGCTACAGATTTGTTGCTGTATATTATGACGTGTCAGAAATATATTTATGCAGACTTGTATAAATACTGAAAAGTCCACTAACAAAGATCCATAGTGCTACAAAAAATAAGGATACATTAATAAACTAATTATGCTCTATCAGTTTATGCTTATTATGTTATTGTTTATCGCATTTCAAGACAAAAATGTATGCGTCATACTAGTGATGTGTACATTTAGGTTAATATTTAACATTAAACTAATAATAATTGTGTCAAGTTTTATGACCTGCCTATAAATTATGAAAAGGCCATGCTTGCGAAATGTAAAAAGCCTTCATTTTTGGAGTCAATTATGGGTCAGGGATATCAAAAGAAAATATTAAGCCTTGACTGATAAAAGGATAGAATGCATTAGTTACTGACAACAGATCCTTTGTGGTAACCAACTCTGCCTACAGGCCCATCATAAAAGCTTGGCTACCGTCCAAAATGTTGTTGCTTCACATTTTTTGAATATCTGCTTGTAATCATTCTGTAGATTGTATAAAAGGAAACATAAAATCCTATATAAACATTGACAGGTAAAATAACAAGAATATAGATGATTTAGGAGTTTTTGTAGCTACATTTTATAAACTGATGGTATTATCTTTAAATATATGTGAGGTTGAATAATTTTACAGCCAGCATTGCACACAAGGTCTGGACTCCCCGTTTATTTAACTATGTAGTTAAATACATTAGGCCAATGTAATATCAATACATTGCCAGTGGAGCCCTCAAGAGATCTGTGATTCTTCAAACTGCTAAGATCAAAGCAAATCAACTGCTATTATCAGTCTAAGTTGAGTGAGTTGGGGGGCGTGGCCAGCGCGACATGTGAGCAGACATCTAGTCACAGAGCTCCTGCAGTGATCCTGTATTGATCTGGTTCCCGGCACTATATACCGCCCGTTTTTCACTGGATCAACTGGGGAGAATCTCCTCCACACTCCGCTCCCATCCCGGTACGCACAGAGGGCATGATGACCCTAGGACAGAGAGGATAAGGCTCTAGGATGGATCCTCAAAATGGTGCCGCCCCGCCGTCCACACAGAAGCGTGGAGCGGACAAGACGAAGGAGGGACTGAATAAGCAGCAGAAATGCTCCAAGGATGGCTTCGCTGTTCACCGTAAGGATATGAGGTACTATGCTCAAAAATTAACTGAGAAATCAGGCTTGGCTGCAGCTCAGCCGCTGGGTGATTGCCCTGCATTTAATGACACTGAGGAGGAAGAGGGTGAAAGGGAACAGGGAGCGGGCGCCATGTTGACTCGGGAAGAGATCAGTGTGGCTGTAGCTGAGGAACCTGAAGAACCTGAGGAGGAGGAGGGGGGTGAACAGCCCACACTGGCTGCCATTTTAAAAGCAGTTAATAAATGCACAGCTTCTGTGAATAATTTACAAGCACGCTTTGGTGGCTTGAAAGAAGAGGTCAGTCTCCTCAGGCAAGATATTCAGAAAATTCGGGAACGGACTAATGCAGCAGAAAGCAGAATAAGTGAACTTGAGGATAAAATCCCTGTACTGGGGATTGTACAATCCACCACAAGTTTAGCGAGAGCCACCGATACAGGTGCAGAGGATTTCGAAAATCATCTTAGGCGTAGCAATGTGCGCATAGTGGGGCTACCTGAGAAGGTGGAGGGCCGTGACCCCACGCAGTTCATAGAACAATGGATGGCAGAGGTTTTTGGCAAGGAGGCTTTCACCCATTTATACGCTGTAGAACGGGCCCACAGAATACACACAAGACCTCTCCCACCTGGACACCCCCCTTGCCCGATACTGGCCCGTCTCCTGAACTATCGCGACAGGAAGATTATTCTGAGATTAGCCAGAGAAAAAAGAAGTATCCAATACAATGGCACGAGGATCTCATTCTACCCAGATTTCTCGGCTGCAGTCCAAAAGAACCGTGCGCAGTTCTCTGAGATCAAAAAACGCCTAAAAAGGTTACAAGCCTCCTATGCGATGCTATATCCTGCAAAACTCAGAGTTACCCTAAGGGGTCGAGTACACTTTTTTGAACACCCTGCAGAGGCTGCAGACTGGCTGGACACCAATGAAAACGAGTTCCGTCAAGACCGGAGACCTGAAGCGGAGATAGACTGACACCTTTAACAATGGCCCCGGGTTTTTCTTCATTTTTCCCTCGGCTGAGGGCAGTGCCGGAAACTTACATTGATTTCTATCCTATAAAATGCAAATTCAGAAATGTGTTGCATCCTGGTAATATACTTATTAGTAAGTAACAGGAACTATGCTATTGCTGTTCGGAACCCCGTCGGGGGTCGGAGGGACAGGTTGTCCCACAAAGTTTTGTTGTCCCTGTTGACACATCGGTATCCTGGATTACAAGGAATGCTTGCCCTTCTGTGGGATGTGTTCACGAAGACGGATAACCCACATCAGAAGAGGCATTTATGTTTGGTTCACGCACCGTTGTACGTCCAAAGGTACTCCTTCAAACAAGTTTGTTGCAGAGCTTTCGAGGTATATCATTATTCGGGTAGAACCACATCTTCATTTCTCTCTTACTGGTTGATTCGCCAATTGACAGTACCCTTGAGGTATGACATGATAGTCCCTTCCTCCCCCCTAGGTAGGAGTATGAGGAGCAACAAATGGTTTTCCCCTATAAGCCACTTACTAGTCACTCCAAAATGACAACAGTGACTGTTCTTTCATGGAATATTCGGGGTCTGCAAGATCCCCTAAAGCGGACTATGGTGTCATCTCTGTTAAGGAAACGTCTCCCAGCTATATGTGCCCTACAAGAGACTCACCTCACGATGGACTCTCTGTCATGCCTTAATTTTAGGTGGGTGAGCAAGGCATATCACTCCACTCATACCTCGTATTCTCGAGGCGTGAGTGTCTTGATACACAGCTCCATAGATTACGAGGAAATAGGTTCCGAAATTGATGAGGATGGGAGATTTGTCTTTCTTTATTGTAAATTGTTTACCTTTAAATGCATACTAGCTTTTGTTTATGTGCCCCCCCCCCCCCCGTATAACAATCAGGTGTTGAGAGCCCTGGTGGCATACCAAATGAAGTATCCGGACTTTCCGTTGCATGCCTTCGGAGATTTCAACAACTATACGGATCAGTTGTTAGATAAACATCCACCCGCTGTGGGTGGGAAGGGGGTACACCGCACAGCTCTTCGGAAATTTATTGAGGAAGTGGGATGGAAAGACCCATGGAGAGCTAAGAATCCGGGAGTGAAACAGTTTTCTTGTTTCTCTAAAAGTTACTCATCACTGTCAAGGAAAGACTTATGTTTATGTTCCTGTGTGGCTGAACGATACATCACTGAGGTGACTTATGCTCTCAGGAGTGTGTCGGATCACTCCCCACTGATAGTAACTCTAGAGGTGCGCCCTTCCTCCATAGTACAAATGCTCCATGGAAAATTAACGCATTTTGGTTGAATCTCTTCCCTTCCCATGAGTAAATAGAATCTCATATTACAGACTTTTGGCGCATACATACCGCCGACGAATTGTTGGCCATGAACTGGGCAGCCTTTAAGGCAGGTCTGAGGGGCCTCTTCATAGCCGAAATTCAAGCTATTAAAAGAAAGACACATGCTCAGAGGGAGGGAATAGAACGTATGTCAGAGGATCTTGAGAATACATTTATTACAGATCCAACTCAAACTAACAAGGAGGCGTGGCTCTCGGCGCAAGATGCGCTGTATAGGATCACGGCATCCACAGCGGAGAGAAAGAGTTTCTTTCATAAAGCAGCATTCTATGAGGAGGGTGAACACACTGGATGCCTGTTAGCAACTATTGCCCACTCCCATCAAACTTCCCCCTCTATTGGGGCCTTACGTACGCACCTCGGTGGGCTAACCAACTCCCCAGACCAAATTTTGGCATAGCTGGTGAGATTTTATTCTTCCCTGTATGAATCTAAACAAACTTACTCATTAGAATCATTATCTGAGTACCTGGATGATATCCAGCTGCCCAGCTTAACGGCGGAATCCAGGGTAGTATTGATGCCCCTTTAACCATTGAAGAATTGCAGATGGCGACCAGTTTGTTCCCCAATTCTAAAGCTCCGGGAGACGACGGACTCCCCATTGAGGTATATAAACAATATGGCAAGCATATACTTCCACACCTGCTGAAGGTATTTAATGCAGCGAGACAGAATGGCAACCTCCCTCAATCAATGACCAGAGCAAACATAGTCCTGATATTAAAACTCAATAAAGATCCCCTTGACCCAGGGGTCATACCGACCTATTTCTCTTCTACAAAATGATGTAAAGATACTAGCCAAGGTATTGGCAATTCGAATGAATAAAGTCATCTCTACCATAATCCACTCGGATCAATCCGGGTTTATGCCCCAAAAGTCGACTGCGATAAACCTTCGCAGACTTTTTCTCAACATCCAATCACAGGCAGACAACAGGGGTGATAGAGCATTGCTGTCACTGGATACCCACAAGGCGTCAGATAGCATTGAGTGGGACTATCTATGGGCAGTAATGAGGAAATTCGGAATTGGTGATGGATTCATTAAGTGGGTACAACTACTTTACTCGTCCCCAGTAGCAGCCATCAGGGAAGGAGGGAGGATTTTGTCACCCTTTAAACTACAAGGAGGCACGAGGCAGGGTTGCCCCCTGTCTCCTCTCCTATTCGCTATGGCTATCGAGCCCCTAGTGGCTAGGATATGTACTAACCCCTTGATACAGGGCTTTAGATATGGGGACATTCAAGAGAAGGTCATCATGTATGCTGATGACACCATGTTGCTGCTTGGTGATACATCCACTTCACTGTCAAAAGCAATGAGGGTCATTAGCCAGTTTGGGAAGTACTCAGGTCTAGTTATTAATTGGACCAAGTCCTCTCTGCTACTGCTAGACGGTGACCCGTCCCCATCCCAAAGGAATATGCAGGATATCCCGGTCTCGACATCCTTTAAATATCTGGGCATACTGGTTACAGCCCGTACGTTAGACTAGGTCAACCTAAACCTAACCCCTTTGATCAATCGCTGTCGGGATCATGTCAAAGTATGGAGTAAACTGAAACTATCCCAAGTAGGGAGGATAAACCTAATAAAGATGACCCTTATGCCACAATAACTTTATGTGCTTCACAACTCCCCAATAGTCATTACTTTGAAAAAATTTAGAATCATTAACTCCCTCTTCCGGTCATTCATATGGCTATCAAAACCTCCTAGAATTCAACTTGATCAGTTACAGCGCCCTAAAGACGATGGTGGCCTTGCACTGCCTAATCCCTGGGTTTACTATTTAGCTTCCCAATTGCAACACATTGCAAGAGCCATAAGACCTAGACAGGACTTGGAAATGAACCTGAGGGACTCCTCGGCTCCAATACTCCTGTTCACGTCCAAGAGAGAGGTAGCAGATGGTTTAGAGTCCCTACAATACACTAAATCCAATAAACTCTTCCCAACTTACGCTCTTATGCAGAAGATTTGGAATAAGGTCAGGATGCTCCAGGGGGTGGAGGGCTTCACGAAATATAGCCCCATTTGTGAAAAAAATCACTATTTAGAGATAGCAAAAATACCATATGGTTTGAAATGGAAACAATACGGGTTGTCACACATGATACATATATTTAGAGATGGCAAATTGAGATTCTTCTCGGAGCTCAGAGAGGCCTTTCAATTGCCGGTGTCTATGTTTTTTTATTATAGGCAACTCAAACATGCGATAGATGCTCAGAAAGGTACAGACATTTGGATCTTGGAGCCAACATCCATTTTTAATTACCTATTTGAAATAACTAATTATAAAAGGGTTTATATCTGATTGCTATACCATGCCCCTGAAGGTTGTGTCTCAATGGGAACAGGATGTTGGCGCATTTGAAGAGGAACAATGGGAGGAAGCCTTGCAGGCAGTCCCCATGTCCTCGTTGAACGCTGCTCAAGAACTCTCCCAGCTCTATATACTTTTTAGAGTACACTATACACCAGCTAGATTGGCCCATATGGGAATAGGTACTGACCTCCCTGCACCAGGTGCTCCAGAGATCATGGAGATCTCATCCATCTCTTATGGAGATGCCCTAAATTGCACCTCTATTGGAGCAATGTCATTGATATTATTAACAGAGTTTTCCAGATATTGGTACTTTTAGACCCTAAACCATGTTTGCTGGGGATAACAGATGACCTCCTGACTGAGGATATCCTCAAGCAAGCTATTAGAAGGGCTCTGTTTCAGGTCCGAATGCTTATCCTCAGGCACTGGAAATCCAAGGACCCACCCATGGTGCAAGAATGGATCACACAAATGGGGGTCACACTCCGTATGGAAAAAATCATATATCAGCATAGGGGGTCCTCTAAAAAATATGAGAAATTATGGGCCCATTGGCTGGATGTACCCGGTCTTGCACTAGTAGATTTGGTGTTCGACCGCTTATTCTAAAGTTTACTGTCATTAGATTTAAAAAAGATGTACAGAAAGTATTACATAAATGTTTGTTAATGTATGGGGGAACAGGAGGAAGATAATGATGGGTATATGAGTCCTACAAAGTACTTTGAACCTGATAAGAGAGTCCGATGCAATGTACTGACTGCCTCTTTTGTGTATGTTATGATTTACATTTTGTAAAATATTGTTTATGCTCTGGAACTGTATGCAATAACCTTTTCTTCAATAAAACCTTTTTGTTTGAGAAAAAAAAAAAGTTGAGTGAGTTGGTCTCAATCCTAATACTTCATTGTGAAATACTTCACTAGTAAAAGACAAAAAACATGCAGTCCAGAGTGAGCTATTTGCTCAAAGATTGGAGTGTTTTTGATAGAGGCATTTCGGTTAAACAAAGTCGATGGTGTTTTTTGGGCCCTATGTACTGCTTCTTTGAGTAACTCAGCTGGATTAAGGATTTAAATTGGATGATGCCCCAGCTGTTCTCCAGGTAAAAAGGCTACATTTCAGTCCATGATTTTGCCACCTAATGCTTCACAAAATATTTTTATAACCATCCTCTTTGAAAATGTTGTCATTTGCAATCATTACAGTATTGTTAATTATCAAAGTGCTGTAATCTTCTTTTTGGCTCGATTCACATTTATGCAGTGCTTTTTGCGATGCTTGCCACGTTTTTGGACACGCGTTTTTACCACGAGTTGCCTTTTTTTTTTACACTGTACATAGCTGATTGCTAAGGAGGGTGCCGGGAAGCCTTAACAACCGATGAGTCATCAGCTGTCAGTGGGCTGACAGCTGAATGTAAAAAAAAAGAATTGACGCTAACAAAAAATTGTGAAAAAAAACAGAGTGGGGTCCCCCCCAGGCCCTTGGGTCTAGTATGGATTCGGAAGGGACCCCCTAGACAACATTTTTTAAAAAATGGCATGGGGTCCCCGCCAAAATCCATACCAGACCCTTATCTGAGCATGCAGCACGGCAGGTCAGGAAAGGGAGGGGACGAGCGAGCATCCCCCCTCCTGAACCATACCAGACCGCATGCCCTCAACATGGGGGGGTTGGATGCTTTCGGGCAGGGGGGGCTCTGCACCCCCATCCCAAAGCACCTTGCCCCATGTTGTTGGGGACAAGGGCCTCTTCCTGACAACCCTGGCCATTGGTTGTCGGGGTCTGGGCTTATCAGAATCTAAAAGCCCCCTTTAAAAAGGGGGCCCCCAGATCCCGGCCTCCCCCTATGTGAATGAGTATGGGGTACATTGTACCCCTACCCATTCACCGCAAAAAAGTAGTGTAGTGTAGTGTGAAAAAATACAGTAGGCCGTTTTTGACAAGTCTTTTATTAAAAATATCTTCTTCTTCCCCGCTTCTTCCTCTGGTCTTCCTCCATCTTCTTACGCATCTTCCTCCTCTGGGCTTCTCCTTCTCCCACTTCTTCTTCCGCGCTTCTTTGTCCAGTGTTCTTCATCTTCTGCTGCCGCTCCCACTGATGACCCTCCTCCGATGCTGCATCCCGATGATCTGTCCACGCGATGTCAAGCATTTCTTAGATAATAATAGGGGTGTGGCCATCGGATGACATCAACCAGAGTCCCGCCCCTTGTGACGTCACCGCCCGGGAAATGATGGGTTTGCAACGTCACAAGGGGGTTGGGCCTCTGGATGATGTCATCTGATGGCCACGCCCCCATCATTATCTAAGAAATGATTGACATTGGTGCAGACAGATCAGCGGGATGTAGCATCAGAGGAGTACCCCAAACTCATTCACATAGGGGGGGAGGCAGGGATCTCGGGTCCCTTTGTTAAAGAGGGCTTCCAAATTCCAATAAGCCTCCGTCTGCAGACCCCGACAACCACTGTCCAAGGGTTAATTTGGAAGAGGCCCTTGTCCCCCCCCACCCATGTTGAGGGCATGTGACCTGGTATGGTTCAGGAGGGGGGGGGGTTTGTTCGTTCTCTCCCTTACCTGACCTGCCAGGCTGCATGCTCAGATAAGGAACTGGTATGGATTTTGGGGGGACCCCACGGCATTTTTTAAAAAATGTTGGCGTGGGGGGTCCCCTCCGAATCTGTACTAGACCCAAGGGCCTGGTATGGACCTGGGTGAGATCCCACACTTTTTTTTCACTTTTTTTTGCCGGCAATTCTTCTTTTTACATTTAGCTGTCAGCGGGGAAGCCCGCTGACAGCTGATGACTCATCGGTTGTTAAGGACGCAGTGGCAGGCTTCCCGGCCCCCTCCTTAGCAATCAGTTATATACAATGAACGTACAACTGAAAAAAAAAACACAAATCGTGGCAAAATTGCGTTTTGGATGCAGGTACATTGAAGTCTATTACATGCAAAACGCTGCATTTTGTGGGAAAACAGTCCCCGACCCTTTCCAAAAATGCAGAGGCACAAAAATGCATTGATGTGAACGTGTTCCATAGGAACGCATGTTAAAAAAATTCCCTGCATTTCTGCAAAATGCAAAATGCATCAAAAAGCACATTAGTGTGAATCGAGCCTTAGGCCTGGTTCACACCTATGCAGGTTGCATTTGATGCATATGCAGGTGCCATTTGCATTTTTCAATATACGTTTTTGATTCATTGAAGTTTATGGAACCAAAAACACAACTTGCTGGTCCCTGGCCTTTTCCATAAAATGCACAGATTTGCACGTGACCCATAGGAAACCATGTTAAATGGACTGTAGTGTGTTTCTGCAAAACTGAAAACACACTAAAAATGCATAGGAGTGAACCAGTCCTTAGAATTAAGTAGTAGAATTAAGTGTTGCTCGAGGTAGACATAATGTTGCCCCTTTTTATTTTACTATACTCTGGTAACTACTTCACTGCACTACAATTCTGTTTAATTTGACATGTCTATACTAAAAAACTGCAGTGCTTTGGTCTTAGGTGTTCTTTTGGATATCCTCATTGTACATAATTCTTTTTACAAAATCCTAGAGTTCTGGTGCACACAGGCTTTTGTTTGTGTCAGAGCTGCCTATGTCAATGTAATTGCAAATGCAATTTAAACAACTCAAAAGCAGTTTGATGCAACTCAGAGGAAACTTAAAGCAAGTACTATAGTAACTCAGAGGCACTGGAAAACATACTGCATTTTACTTATTTTTATGCCTGATGTCTGTGTTACAGTACCCAGATCAGGCTAAAATGACTTGCAATCTAAGTGAATTATGTTAAGAATGAAAGCATAATGACATAACCATTGAACACTGATGAAGAATGGGTGATCAGCAGGACCAGCAATGAGGTGAGTTGAATTTTTTTGCATCCAATCTCTATATTGATATCGGTGTAGATTTATTAAAAACAAGGAAATTTGCTTAGTGAATGAGGTGGAGCTCTGCTGACTTCCATCATCCAATCATGTGCAAACAGAAACTATTTTCTTTATTTTTATTAACACGTGATTGGGAATTCTGTGCAAAGTGAAACTTTACCGCATTTAATAAGCTCTGGGAAAAATTCCCTTGCAAAGTGCAACTTCCTTTGCAAGGCGGAAATCCTATTTACCTTTATTAAATCAGCCCTGCTGTATTAAAAAAACATACTCGAGATCTCTGCTTTAGCACAAAGTAGATAGCCAAAAATGTGTGGGACAAAGCAGGGTTGATTTACAAAAACTGGAGAGTGCAAAATATGGTGCAGCTCTGCATAGAAACCAATCAGCTTACAGGTTTATTTTTGTTAAAACCTAATTGAAGAAGCTGAAGTTAGAAGCTGATTTCTATGCAGAGCTGCACCAAATTTTGCACACTCCAGTTTTATTAAATCAACCCCAGCGTGTCCTTTTCAGGTGTCAGGAATTTTGTTTAGGAGTCAGATTTGATTCCAAACTCCAGATCCTTGCATGAATGGGCAACTTTATTAAATAAGCCTGCTGTAAGACAATTCAGTAAAACAAAGAGCAAGTGGCATCATACAGTACCCCTTTTCTGTGATGACAATGAAAATTCAGTGTGCCTGTTTCTTTTTTTTCTTTTTTTTTGATTGTGCCTGTGTCTATGGCATTGCTACACTTTGCCCTTTGGCTTTAATCTCTGTTCTGCACTGTTGAATAATTATCATAGGTATTTACTAAAACTCAGAATCTGATGCGGCTGTGCATGGTAGCCAATCAGATTCTAACTTCAGCTTGCTCAATTAAGCTTTGCCAATAAAACCTGGAAGCTGATTGGTTTCTATGCAGAGCTGCACCAGATTCTGCACTCTACAGCTTTAGTAAATAACCCCCAAAGTATTACAGTTACAGACACTTTTATTCACTTTAACGGCCTATTAAAATTAAATAAAATATTTGCATCAATTGAGCTTCTTTTCAGGCTTTAATGATTTTCTGAGGGCATTTGCTTATGTAATGCAAGTATGGCCATTCAGTTAACCTAACCAAAGCTTAAAGAGAATAAAAGAAGAAAGAGAAAGTCAGTTCTTTATTCTCTGTGATTAAATAAAATGAGCTGTGTTCTGCACACTTTGATCTCAATCTACGCCCAGTAATACTGGATTGTTTCACTTGGGTAGACATGGAGAGAAGTTTAGATCAGGACAGAGAATCCACAGTATCCACTATATGTTATCTAGTTGGAATTGCTAGAATAGTATAGTCGTATTCTTTGATTCTGTGTTTTTGCAAAGTACAGAAAAAAACACAATCATTTTAGAATAGACTAGAAGCAAAAATACAATTTAACAGAATAATGTCACTACAGACTGGTGTTCAGTAATCTGTTCCCAGACTGAACAAATCTGAAAAAGTTACCTAATCTGATTTTTTACAAAGATTTATGAATTTCAAGTATGTTCGTCTGACCAATGCTAAGGAGGATCAGTACCTGCAAGGTCTGACACACATTCCTCCTGCGGAACCCTTTTCTTCTTTGGCTCTCTTGAGCAGCCCTAATGTCCAGGTTCTGAAAAAATCATATGATTCAACCACCCTTTTTATTTCAACCAACCTCAGCCAAAACTTTTTTTTTTTCTTTAAAGCACCAAGCATTTTCTCAAGAATGATATTAAACATTCCAAATATTCCGGATTTACATCAGATTCACTAGTAACAAAAATGTAGCAGAACTAAACCCATTTATTTAACTGTTTCACAAAACATGCAAAGGCATGCTGTGAATAACTGTCACATTTTTTTGGGCCAATTTAGACAGGAGCCAATTAACCTACCAGCATGTCTGAAGTGTGGGAGGAAACCCATGCAGGCACAGGAAGAACATGCAAATTTCAGGCAGGATTATAACCAACAACCCCAATTGTTTGTACACTGGTGCACAGTCATGTTGGAACAGGAAGGGGCCATCCCCAAACTGTTCCCACAAAGTTGGGAGCATGAAATTGTCCAAAATGTCTTGGTATGCTGACGCCTTAAGAGTTCCCTTCACTGGAACTAAGGGGCCAAGTCCAACCCCTGCAAAACAACCCCACACCATAATCCCCCATCCACCAAATGATTTGGACCAGTGCACAAAGCAAGGTCCATAAAGACATGGATGAGCAAGCTTCGGGTAGAGGAACTTGACTGGCCTGCACAGTCCTGACCTCAACCCGATAGAACACCTTTGGGATGAATTAGAGCGGAGACTACAAGCCAGGCCGCGAGTCAGGCCTTCTCATCCCACACCAGTGCTTAACCTCACAAATCTGCTTCTGGAAGAATGGTCAAACAATCCCATAGACACACTCTCAAACCTTGCGGACAGCCTTCCCAGAAGATTTGAAGCTGTTATAGCTGCAAAGGGCCAACTCAATATTGAACCCTATGGATTAAGACTGGGATGCCAATAAAGTTCATGTACGTGTAAAGGAAGGTGTCCCAATACTTTTGGTAATATAATGTATATCTGTATTGTTTATTTATTTCTCTCCAGAGCTCTAAGTGCCGGTTCTCTTTGGTGCTTTGTTCCTCTGAGACGTTTTCCCAACACATGAGATAAATTTGTGTGGGGGGGAGAGCTCAGCAGACAGCTTGTCTATTCACAACACAGTTCTTCTGCTGTGTGAAGGGGGGTGTGTGACTTTCCTCCAATCAGCTCTCACACACTGTTACTGCAGCCTCTTTGCCTCCTCCTCTGTGCTCCTGACAGATGAAGAAGGATTTTAACATTTTCTGCTCTTTGAAGGGGTGTAGGGAAGAAAAGACTGCAGATAAACAAGTTAAATCTATGTAGGGAGATTTGTTTCATCTCTGTGTATCATCTGGGGCTGTTCACTTTACTGGGTATATGTGAGGGTGTACAGCCATTTTAACTTAGGATCCTGTTGTGATGTCATCTCTCAACAATCCTGTTGTGATGTCATCTCTGACTGAAATCAATTATGTTTACCAAGATGTAGTCAAGGATGCTATGAATATGGAATATGGTCTTTATGAAAACTATCCAAAAAGCAGTGCCGTCGCTATGGGGGTGCGGCCCTCACCCGGGTGACACCCGCCAGAGGGGTGAGACCAGGCACGGACTGGCCCCCGGTGCTGGATAGAGAGAGGGGCGCCGTGGCTTCCTCCTCTTCTTCTGAGATCTCTGCTATATTTTTTAACTCCCTGTGATGTGTGGGGAGGGAGGGAGAGGAGAAGGAATTGTGAGGCATACAGTTCTGGAGTCCCAGAGTTTAGTGCCATGTGTCCTCTGGGAACTGGCACCACAATCACCTGCTCTATTATTGTGACAGGCAGGCAGGGAAAGGAGTGCCAGCTGCCTATCACAATTACAATCCTCAGACATAGGCGACAGAGCATAGGCTCCTCCTCCACTCTAGCAGTACATCCACAACAAGAGGAGGAGCCTAGGAGGAGGGACATCTGTGTGGACAGAGTGGTCTGCAAAAGTATGGAGAGAGATTTACACACATTGACACTGGGCAGATTTACAGGGGGGTTACACAGGTGGGTTACATTGGGGGGGGGTTACACTGGGGGATTACACAGGTGGGTTACATTGGGGGGGTTACACTGGGGGATTACACAGGGGGGTTACACAGGGGCATTACATTAGGGAGATTACACAGGGCGTTACATTAGGGGAATTATACGGGGGGTTACATTGGGGTATTACACGGGAGGTTACATTAGGGGGATTACATGGGGCGTTATATTAGGGGGGATTACACAGGGGGGTTCCATTGTGGGGATTACAAAGGGGGGATTACACAGGGGGGTACATTGGGGGCATTACATTGCTGGGATTACATTTGGAGCATTACACTGGGGGGGGGGGGGGTTACATTAAACAGTTTACACTGGGGGCATTACATTGGGCGGATTACACAGGGGGTTTACATTGAGGGGATTACATTGTAAGGATTACACTGGGGGATTACACGGGGGGGTTGAAATTTACACTGGGGGGGATTACACTGCAGGGATTTACACCGGGGGCATTACATGGAGGGGTTGGAATTTACAATGGGGTGGGATTCCACTTTGAGGATTACAGTGCAGGGATTTACACGGGGGGATTACACCGGGGGGGATTACATGGGGGGGTTGGAATTTACACTGGGGAGATTACACTGTGAGGATTACACTGCAGAGATTTACACCAGGGGGATTACACTGGGGGGAATTACACAGGGGAGTACAATGTTGAGATTATGCTGGGGGAGTTTACACTAAAGGGGGGAATACACTGAGGGGTTTTACACTGGGAGGATTACACCGTTATACTAGGAGGATTTACACTGGGGGGATTACACTGTTACAATAGGATGATATACACTGGGTGGATTATACTGTTACAATGGGATGTTTTACACTGGGGGGAATTACACTGCTGCACTGGAAAGATTTACATTGGGGGGCATTACACTTGAGGGTATTTACATTGGCGGGGGGATACACTGCAGGGGTTTTACACTGGGGGGATTTACACTGGGGAGTACAATGGTGGGATTACGCTATGGGGGATTCAACTTGGAGAGTACACTTGGGGGATTTACACGGGGCGGGGGGGCATTACACTTGGAGGATTACACTGGGGGAATTACAGTGTGGGGGATTTACACATGGGGGATTAACCAGGGCTGCTCAGTCTAAAATGCCCAGGTCTATTTTTTGTCCCAGTTCAGGCCTGGGTGACACCATTAAGTAGGAAGTGATAACCCACTGCGATGGTGTCACCCCCATCAGTGACAGTGCACGGATTGGCATGCCGGTACTGACCGCATCATCATAACAGGGGCCGTTTTGAGGTGCTCACTGTGACCATGCGCTGCTGGCCCAAAACTATCAGGAGAGAGCCCAATGCGCTAGCCTGCCCAGTGTCTACTGCTCTGTCCTGCCTTCACTTCGCAGCGGAGAAAGCTTTTTTGGGCTCTTTGCTTTTTAGCAAATATTTGTTTTTAATTACTAGTGTAAGATTTACATTAAAGTCATTTTGATGGGATTTTTATATCTTTGTTTGCTTACTTGTGTACCTGCAGCTTTAAACATCAATAAGCTATGGTCGGGCCAGGCCATGCTGACAGGTCTGACAAAGCTTGGTCTTGGTAAACCTGTTGCCCTCCCACACGTTCATTGGCCCATCACTTTGGCTGGCATCTTCTCTGGCCAAAGAATATGCAGGTTGTAGGAAGTTCCGGAGTTTCAGAACAGGTTGGATTTTTTTTGAAGATAGAGTCTCTTTAATTAATCTTTCCAGGGATCATGGTTGCTGTACCTCTACAACCTCTGATTGCTGCAAGCTATGCTTTAATCAGTTGCATCACTACTTTTACCATGCCATAGACTTGCAGGCACAGTTGCTGAGCAACAGTTCTAAGCAGGAGGCACGTGTAACACACAAACATGGCTGCCCCCACAGCCCCACTTCATACAAGATTTAAAACTATAAACAGAAAAAGCAATGATAACAGTATTTGTATTGATCTGATCACATTCACATACCTATTAAAGAAATGTTTCCCTTTAAAATCAGTCAAGTGTTAAAGGCACTGTATTTGGCTGGAATGTTAATCATTCAATTAAAGCACTGCTTGATAACTCTGGAATGTGTTAATGTACGTATTGTTTTCAGATCTTTTCAAAACAGAAAGAAAGGCACTGAGAAACGTTCTTCCAAGTAAAACTGATAATTAGCTTTGTCTGTAACTTCCTTGTTGGTAATGCAGTTTTGGGGTAATGTTCCCTATTGTTAACGTACTTGATAGTGATTCCTTATTGTTGATAGCAAACACTGAATACCAATGTTTCCTGCCAACTCAAGCCAACCTAGGTGATGTATTAAGTTAGATAAATAGTCCAGCTAACTGAGAAGAAAATTGACTCCATTATAGCGTTTCTAAAATTAACTCTGGTATAGATTTCCCTCACAGGGTCAGGTTCAGCCAAGAATGGAAATTGTTAGGCCGAATCAGCTACTGACGTCTTATGTTAATACAAAGGCATCATTTCTGCACTGGAGTTTCCAGCTCTGCTTAACCTAGTCATGGACTCTCACCCCTCCTACCTAGATGGTCTTAAGCCTAGAACACACATTTTTTTCTTGATTAACCCAGCAGGGCTGTAGGGGGAAAAAAACCTGACAGTTCTTGTCGGAGCCACTGTATTACGTGATGTTAGTACAACAATCTCCCCTGCTGCTCTATTGTGTTCTGACAGGGGGATCCACACCCCCCCCCCGCCAGAACACGCCGGTCAGTGCTTTCAGCCATTGGCTGAGAGCACCGATCAGGAGCCGGTTGACAGACATTTTCAGTTTCTATTGAACCGTCCGATGCTGCCTGACATTTGGCCCACGTGTACTAAGCTTTAATCAAGCCATATACTAGAAGAGTTAATTTGAAAACCTTTGTTTCAGGAATGTGTGTTTGAGGTTGTTAATGGGGTTTATTTGATGGTTACTTTCACCCACAGTGGAGAGAAAATAAGACGATACAGGATGGAAAATTTATCTTGAACAAGTAAACAGTAAATTAATTTTTTTCTCAATAAAGGACATTCATTCCAAAATCGAATGTTAAAAGCAAACAAAATTTTCAAGTACTTTCAAACACCATTTGTTAAGTCAACAAAAGCACTGATGAGAATTCTCATACTAACGTTCGTACGTTTGTTTAAAAATCTATTAGTGAATTTTTCTTAAAGCGGAGTTCCACACAGAACTTTTTATTTTTTTTTTTAAACGGTAATTTGTTCTATTAAACGATTTAAAACATTATTAAACCATGTTATTAATGAAATTGCCGCTCAATTCCAGTTTTTTCATATTACTTTTTATTTCTTCTGTGCAGAGCGCTTCCATCTCTAGTGTTGGCATGTAAAGCCCACTAGCATTCTCTTCCTGGATATGGTGATGCTGGATACCCAGCATGCACCTCCCGTTCTCGCGCGTGTGCCGTTTACACAGGGTGCAGGGAAAGGATTATTATGTTGTTGCCATAACAACAGTTGGCGAAGGAGGAACCCGCCCCGTTGTTGCCTTTGCTCGCATCATTTCTGGTTTCTAAACAACGCGATTCTAGCCTTTGGCGCTGCCCACTGACTCCTAAGAAAGATGACACACCTCTCCCAGGAGCACAGGCGCCGAGGGATATGACGTCAATCACCGCTGACCCAGAAGTGGCAGAATAGAAGGGACCCCATAGCAACAGTGGTTACTGAGTGAGTAAAAAAAAAAAAAATTCCAAATGTTGTTGCTCAAGGAGCTATGGATTTATGTAAAGTTGATTTTATGGGTGGAACTCCGCTTTAAGGGCAAGAGTAAACAGCCTTTTAGGAAGTTGTCGGATTCCCATCTGAATTAGGCAGCCCATAGATAGACATGTGCACAGCCAAAAAATTCGTTCATTTTCGTTTTCGTTTCATTAGTTTATTATTTTTTTCGTTTTTCGGGTCATTCGTTATGATCGCGATTCGTAAATTCGTTCATTCGTAAATTCGTAAATGCGTTCATTCGTACATTCGTTCATTCGTAAATTCGAACATTCGTTCATTCGTACATTCGTTCATTCGTACATTCGTACATTTTTACATTTGTACATTTGTAAATTTGTACATTCGTAAATTCGTAAAATCGTACATTTGTAAATTAGAAAATTCGGAAATTTGTAAATTCGAAGTTTGAATACCAAGAACCCGAAAATTAAAAAATCTGAAATAGTAACTAACTATTAAATTATAGGTATTGTAATTTCCTTTAAAATTTGACTGTCAGTGAACGTAACAAATACGAATTTATTCAAAGTTACGAATTATCCAAAACGAATGCTGCATCTAAACCAATGGAACGGAACAAATTAATAATAAATAATAATAATAATAATAAAACGCTGTTATTATTATTATTGTTTTTTATTATTATTAATTCATTACGTTCCATTACGTTTTTTCGGATCATTCAAAACTTTGGATAAATTTGTATGTGTTACGTTCAATAACAGCCAAATCTGAAAGGAAATTACAATACCTATAATTTAAAAGTTACTAGTAATTACTAATAGTTAAGTTATTATTAGTTAACTATTATTTCAGATTTCCGAATTTTCGAATTTACAAATTTACAAATTCACTAATTTACTAATGTACGAATGTACGAATGTACATTCGTAAATTGCGAATGTACGAATGCCCGAATTTACGAATGTCCAATCTTATCGAATTTACGAATATACGGAAAAAATTTGTTAAGCGGGTTTTTGTTAATTTGGATATTCCCGAATTAACGAATTTGTCGAAATTTGTTAAATAACTAATTCGGAACGAAACAAATTGCACATGCCTAGATGAGACTATATTTTTCATTCGACCAGCAGGTTGCACGAAAGAAAAATGACTTGGTTCCCCCATCCACCCACTAGATGTGGATGGGGGAACCCTTCCCGATGAGAATATAATGCACTGATCAGCGCTGCCATCTGTAGCTGGTGCCGCTGATTGAGCAGGGAGAATCTGACAGGGCAGTTGTACATAAGCCCCCCCACACTTGATGCACATAGGTTTTATTAATTCCTACAAGCAATGGTCCACCTGTGTGTGTTCTTTCTGCCTTGTTAAGTGCACTGCAAAGGATTTCAGAAGGTCGTGCACTCAATGGCGACCCTAGGGGGGTCATTATGCTGTGCCCCACCATGTGCCCCCCCCCCCCCCCCCCCCCCCCCCAAAAAAAAAAATTTTTTTTTTTTTTTACAAAAAATCAATGTCTAAGAGGGAGAGAGTCCCCAGTCAGCTCCTGCGGGTGATTCCTCCCCCCTCCCCTGCTCGCTGACACTGCATAATGCGAGTGTTCACACAACCACGGCTGCCCGATCTGCTCCTTCCCCTGCATCCTCATTGGCAGGGAGAAGAGCGAGTTGCAGGAAGGACTCCACCAGGACTCTCAGTTACTGAAAAAACAGACTGATTTCTCCCGTCCTTAGGACAGGAGGACCAGCCTGTAAATTCCAAGAGATGCCAGACCAGCGCTGTCAATAGCAGGGGCAGGACAGCAAGAGGAGGCTGGGGAACCCCACAGTGGCAGAACACCAGGGCCCGGAGGCAAGACAACCTTTGCAACCCTGATAGTTCGCCCACTGCTTTGGATCCTTACATTTTCTTGATATGCTGGTGACATATATCTCTTGTTTTCTGCCACCCTGGGGGGGGGACCCAATACAGTAGGAAGGGAGCTCACTGCAGAACATGCGAAAGGGCCCGTTGTGGGGTCGTAGTAAAGGGCCCCAGGAGATATATGTATATATATATTTATTTATATATATATATATATATATATATATATATATATATATATATATATATATATGCATTTTATAGTTGCCCCCCTACTTTTGTCCCTGTCCCCCCATGTGCCCCCCCTAAATTTGAAAGCTGGAGACGCCACTGCGTGCACTTTTGAGATCCTCCGTACTGTGCTTGATAAAGTTCAGCCCACTGGAGACAGGGCTCAAGTGGCCTCTTAAGCAGTCATCTACACCTAGCCTAATATAAGCATAAATCCGGGCTAACATTTTTGGCAGTGAAGTGTAAAAGAGATTAAGAGCGTGTTCACACCGGCGTACTTTGGTTTGGGTGCAGTGTGATTTATCTGTGTTTTACACATGGTTTGCTCCCATAAACTTCTATTAGACAGTTTATGAAAGTGCATCATAGTCCTGCATGCTGCATCTTTGATGCACACTTGGTTTAATTACAGAATATACTATATACTGATTTTGATTGAACTGACCTTTAAAAATGTTTTTTTGGTTTTTTTTTTTTTTGCCAATGTTTACAGAGAGCTGCCAAATATGAGATTCAGTTGATCAACAAGAGAGTGAAACTAGAGTTAAGTTGCCTACAGACTTATGCCCCGTACACACGATCGGACATTGATCGGACATTCCGAACAACAAAATCCATGGATTTTTTCCAACGGATGTTGGCTCAAACTTGTCTTGCATACACACGGTCACACAAATCTTGTCGGAAATTCCGAACGTCAAGAACGCGGTGACGTACAACACTTATGACGAGCCGAGAAAAATGAAGTTCAACAGCCAGTGCGGCTCTTCTGCTTGATTCTGAGCACGCGTGGCACTTTGTGCGTCGGAATTGTGTACACACGATCTGGATTTACGCAAACGGATTTTGTTGTCGGAAAATTTGAGAACCAGATCTCAAATTTTGTGCAACGGAAATTCCGATGGAAACTGTCCGATGGAGCCAACACACAGTCGGAATTTCCGACAACAAGCTCCGACTGCACATTTTATGTCAGAAAGTTCGACCGCGTGTACGCGGCATTAAGGTGCAAGTCCGTGTAAAGTGTAAAATCCCTGCATCTGTAGACACCAGAGATCTAATACTAACCTCTCTATCCCTGCAAAGAAAAAACGAGTATACATACCTTTTTGGAAGCCAATCTGACCCACTCCGACCGGATCCCACGGTGTGCTGTCAGCTGTGGCTTCTCTGTGTAGGCGGGTGCAGAGGAGACAGAGGACAACGGAAGCCCCATAGTAACTCTATGGGTGACGTCACTTCCCATTAATTTCACAGTCATTGTCGTCCGTGTCTTCTGCAGAGCTCCTGTCGCTGGAGATCCTGTCGGAGCTGGTCAGATCACCTTCCAAAAAGGTATGTATACTCATCTTTTCTTTACAGGAATAGAGAAGTTAGTGTCAGATCCCTAGTGTCTATAGATGCAGGGATTTTAGATTTTCCATGGACTTTCACTTTAAGAGACTGATTACCTATTCCAAACAATTATGGTTGGTTTGGGCAACAATCTTAAATATATAGGTTCTTTCAGATCCCAGCCAACATTTCCCTGCCAAGTCTGCTCAGGAGCAGAGAAGCTCCTATACCCTGCTCTCTGTGTCTTTCATACTGCTTAACCTTACTGTCTGTATCCTACTTACTCCTGACCTCTCAAATCTATGCATTACTTAGTCAGACCCTTGCACTTGGTGTGTTACCTACTCCTGACCCCGGTACTCTGTGTTATGCACTCCTGACCTCTGCTCTCTGTGTATTACACACTCTTGTCCTCTACTCAATGTGCAAAATGAACTCCTAATCTCTGCATTCTGTGTGTTATAGACTCCTGTCCCCTGTACAATATGAACTCCTGACCTTTGTACTCTGAATGCCATTCCCGGGAAAAAGAATGATTTAAGGCCCTGGATTATATGGTTTTTTTTTTTGTGGCGGGGGGGGTGTCGGATCAATGGAAATACTTAACTTACTTCCACAGGCTACCTTCTCATCATGTGACCAGTTCTCCAAAGGTGCTTCTTTTCCCTACATGAATTGCAGCTCTCTGACATCACAGCATTGTATGCAAGGATGCAAATGGCCCGTCCACATCCTGGGGGCATTGGACAGTGGAGAAGAGTGCCAGCTCTCACAGAAGAGAAGAATTAAGCTAAGGCAGGCCATAGATGGAGTGATTTTCTTTCCTGCAACACAGTCTGTGTTGATGGGGGAATCCTTCCCGAAGAGCCATTGTGTTCTGATGCCAGTCACCCAGAGAACACAGTGATTATTGCTAGTGGCGATAACATCCACTAGCAACTATCGCATGTGAAATCCAACAGGCTGGTTGCACCCAAATTGATCGATTGATCATGACCAAAAATGGTCTGCTGGTAGGCTCCTGTTCAACACTCTCAGCCAATGGCTGAGAGCACTGACCGGAGTGTTCTGGCGGGGGGGGGGGGGTCCCCTGTCAGTGCACAATAGAACAGCAGGGGAGATCGCTGTACTAACGTCAGATAGTTAGTACAGAGGCTGCTCCTGAGCTGTCAGTTTTTTTCTGTTCAGCCCTGCTGGGTTGGAAGAAAAAAACTACTAGTGTGTATGAGGCTTAAAGTCCCTGTTGTCTCTGCTATTTCTAAGGTGAAAAGGGCAGTCTGTTAGAATAAATATATCAAAGAATTGTTGGTTGTACTTGGTACTAGTGAATGGGAGATGCAATCAGAATTTTTATGGTTGCTGTAGCACCAACCAGCATCCCCTGGTGTCACCACTGGCTCCATGTCTCTTCTTCCATGCCTCCAGAGATAGTGACACCCACACTGTGACAGCGCTGAGGTGTCCCTATTATACAGCAAGTGGGTCCTGTATTTCCTGAAGTTTAGATCTCTAATAGATAATGGCTCAGAGCAGAGAAAGGCTCCTGAACTCCTCCTCAGCGAATGAAGCCTATGCTCAATATCTGAAGTCTGAGTGGTCTGTATGGCAGAGGTGTTTATTTAAGGGTTGGGGAATTAGTCCTTGGGAGGATTTCTGCCTGGGGGAAATGTTCTGGAGGGAGGAGAAATGGAGAATTTGTGATATGTGAATTTTTTTTTCTAGGAGGGGCCTGACACTTGTTAGGAGTCCTTGCTAGTTCTGACACTTGCTGCCCTGACACTTGTAGGCGCAATTTCTATTCTCAACCCCCTTTCCCCTAAGAGCCCTTGCACACTGGGGCGGTTTGCAGGCGCTATTGCGCTAATAATAGCGCCTGCAAACCGCCCCGAAAGTGCCGCTGCTGGCATTCCAATGTGAAAGCCCCGAGGGCTTGCACACTGGAGCGATGCGCTGGCAGGACGGTAAAAAAAGTCCTGCCAGCAGCATCTTCGGAGCGGTGAAGGAGCGGTGTGTATACCGCTCCTTTACCGCTCCTGCCCATTGAAAACAATGGGACGGCGCGGCTATACCGCCGGCAATGCGCCTCTGCAGAGGCGCTTTGCCGTGGTATTTAACCCCTTCTCGGCCGCTAGCGGGGGGTAAAACCGCCCCGCTAGCGGCCGCATACCGGCGGTAAAACGCCGCTAATAATAGCGGCGTTTTACCGCCGACGCCGCCCCCGCCCCAGTGTGCAAGGGCTCTAAGAACAAAATGATCTATGCCGCTGGTGCTAGCAGCTATGTCATAGTAGTGACATTGCAGGCTGATGAAACCACAGTGCTCAACAGGGATGCACAATATCTGACACACAAAGGTGGCCACAACTAAAAGCGCTGATCAGAAACATCCAGTGTGGACAAATTCTTAAATAGGGTCATCGTGATCAGATCATAAAGCAGTTTATTGAAAACTGTAGTAAAATTACTAATAAGCAAAAATAAAAAAAATTTCCTTGCATAGATGGAAAGGCTGGTGCAACTAAATCACAGTACCGTGTAAAAAAGCAGAATTATAACAGACTGAAATTTGTTGTTTACAATATCTGACACACAGGTGTTGGATTGCAGATGTACAAGACAGCGAAGACTGGACTTACTGCCCTCTGGACAGTTAGGTATTTTTTTGTCTTTACAGGGTGCTTCTTAAAGCGGGGGTCCGCCTGTGTCCGATTTTGTTGTAAAGAATAACTTATAAAATTCACTGAAGGCGGTTTCCATCTTCATTGTGGGCATTTGAAGCCCACAAGCGTGTATTTCCTGGATGCGGTGAATGCTGTGCTCCCAGCATTCACCGAGATGTTGTGATGACGCTGTTGCACAATGCATGCTGGGAAGCCTGAAACTAGCTCCCAGGGGACTGTGGGAGGTCTGGGAGAGGCTAAAAACACGCCTACTTCCATGGGAGGAAAACCAGGAAGTGCTAAGAAGATTAGAAAAAAAAGGTAATTACGGCGATTTAAATTTTTTTTACACAGCATGTCAGCATCTAGGCAAGGAAGAGAATGCATAGAGATAATGTTCAAAATTTGGGTGGAACCCCGCTTTAAGTTGGCCATACACTATTAAAAACGAAAAGATTCCTCCATCCACACAAACAAGGTGAATGAAGCATTTCCCCTCGCTGAGACATTTTCAGAATACACTGATCAGCGGCTGCAGTCAAGGCTTCATGTACGCAGGACGTTTTTACAACCTCTCCTGAACGATTTACCTTGACAGATAGTAACCCACGTTTAGCCTAGGTTCACATTGGAGTGATTTGTCATGCGATTTGAGAGATCAAATCGCATGACAAGTCTCAGCCTATTGGAGGCAATAACACTGTTCCAATCGGTGCGACACCGATTTTGCGGCGCCGCACCGATTTGCAAAAGTCGTTTCTGCACTACTTTTGCCGATTTCAGGTGCGACTTCAATAGACGTCTGTGCATGAAGCTACACAGATGTCTATCAAGTAGCACCCGAAATCGGTCTTACCTTGCTACTTTGAAATCGCGCTACTTCATGTGAAGTGGGCGCGACTTCAAAGTAGCATCAATATGAACCAGGGCTTTAAACGTCCATTTTGGCGCGTTTACATGCCCTGTTTAGCCGCGTTTTGCCGCAGTTGCGTTTAGAAACGTTTAAAAAAAAAAAAGAAAAAATAGCCAAAAATGAAAAACGCCTGTAAACGAAACGAGTTACCACGTTTAGCCGCATTTAGAAGCATTTGGTGCTTGAAATGCCTCTAAACTCAGCTTATGAACCCATTTTTTTGTGTTCCAAAAAAAGCCTCTAAACTCAACTGTCTATGAACGACTATAAACGACCCTGTGTACATGTACTGATAAGACAACAGAGTTCAGGAGCAGTTGAAAAAAATGCCCAACTGCTCTTAAATGTCTATTTAGGAGCAGCAGTGTAGGCACAGCAGTGTAGGCTTCATGTACACGGGACGTTTTTACAACCTCTCCTGAAAGATTTAACTTGACAGATAGTGTATATGAGGCTGCAGCTGTTGATTGATGTTGATTGTCCCTTCACTAGGACCCTATTAATCACTTGCAGACTGCCTGTCCACAATGTACTGCGGACAGACGGTCTGCACAGTATGGGTACATCGCTGCCTGCTTCCGGGTTCAGGGGGCGTTCATGCACACCCCCCCCCCCCCCCCAATGCCTACACCTGCTGTGATTGTACACAGCAGGAGTCTGTCAGCAAGTCTCAGCCAATGATTAATGGCTGGGGCCTGCTTATCAGCTATGTACAATTACAGCCCAGAGCCCTGTGTTGACAATCAACACAGGGCTCTGTAGAGAGGGAGCAATCTCTCTGTTTCTCATCTCTGCAAAGCAGGAATAAAAAACAAAGACATCTGTAGTAAACAGCAGCACACATTACACACTGTTAGGCACACAATTAACCCCTTGATTGCCCTAGAAGTTAACCCCTTCCCTGCCAGTGTCATTAGTACAGTAACAGGGTATAGTATTATCACTGATCACTGTATTAGTGTCACTAGTGATGTCAGTGGCAGTTAGTCAGTCCCCCCCCCCCCCAGTGTCAGTGTCAGATTGCCCTCCCCACTATCACAGTCTCACTGTAAGTCGCTGATCATCGCCATTACTAGTATAAAACAAAATAAATAAAAATTCCTGTTTACATACCATAGTTTGCAGACACTATAATTTTCACACAAACCAATCAATATATATTCAATCAAATCAATATGATTTTTCATCAAAGACGTGTTTACATTAATACATTTTGGCTAAAAATTTTGAAGAAATTTGATTTTTTTTTAAAGATTTTTATTGAATGTTTTGCAGCAGAAAGTAAAAAATATTGTTTACAAATTTTCGGTATTTTTTCGTTTATATCGCAAAAAATAGAAAATCCAGTGATGATCAAATACAGCCAAAAGAAAGCTCTATTTGTGTGAAAAAAAATTATATAAATTTCATTTGGGAACAGCGTTGCATAACCGTGCAATTACCAGTTAAAGTGACGCAGTGCTAAATAGCAAAAAGCAGCCTGGTCATGAAGAGGGTAAAACTTTCTGGAGCTCAAGTGGTTAAACAGTCAGGGGAGCCCACACACTGATCGAATTCCATCTGGTCCCTGTCTGAATTTTGAGCAATGTAATGCAGGGGTTTCTATTCTATATTCTATGTTTTTATCCTAGTGACAGGGTACTAAATGTACAGTGATCCTGTATACCAAGTGCAACACAATTTAAATCAATTATCTAAAAGTGCCGATGCATAAACCCTTAAGGGCTCATTAGAAAAGATGTATTGATCCATACAATTGTGCAACGCGGGATGCACGCGGGATGCACAGGTGTTTTGCGCAGACCCATGCAGACAACCTGTTAAAATCAATTACAGGTCTCTGAGTGCACGGACTAACATGGATCGCCACGTGCATCCAGGAGTGTACATCCATGTATGCAGTCTGTCTGCATCCCGATCCATGCATCGAACCCACACAGATGCATGATCTGGGATGCATGTTAAGATTTTTATTATTATACAGGATTGGTGGTGTGCCCCACCTACCTCAGGTATCGGTTCGATACACACCATCCCTTCATGGATTTTCACCTTTGTTGGCATTTTTGCCGTACATCGTTCTTTGTACTTCCGGTGCAGTATACACTACGGAAGAGAGGCGTGGTGCACACGCCTGGAACGCACGCCGGTCGGCCATTTTGGCCGAAACCGGAAGTAATCATTTTTCATACGTGGAGCTGTTTCCCATCATGAGAGGCACATTCCCTATATATATTGGGGTGGCTACAGTGGGGGAAACCCCCCTGATGACGTCTTTGAGGACGAAACGCGTCGGGCAGGACCCCATTGTCGCCACTTTTTCTCTAACAGCGCTGTTTTAAGTTTTGGATCTACATGTGAGTGTACATCTATTTTATCCTTAATAAATATTTTTAGTTTTTTGGATTTACACTATGTGGCCCTTTTTTTTCTTTTTCCATCCTTCCACATCAATTTCTGGTCCGCTGAATGTTGTTTTGAGGGGTTTGCGTACGGAACACCCCATTACTTCCTTCCTCATCCGTGAGATTACGCACACCTCTCAAGTTCCTGGTATTATCTGGACGAATACAACAAACTCGTGAGACCGCATCCTCCTTGGAGTATACACAGCCACTCACCACCTAAGCCTTGTCCGACCCAATCCGGCGTATGCCCCATTGGGTCCACCTCATCTGGTAAGCCTCCTCAACTCTTGGTGGTAGTGTGCGGATTTTCGGTCAAGATGTTTATATAATTCTTCAATATTTTGTTTTAACATATTGCCATAAAGACTATGTATCTTTGATGTTCACATGAGGACTATATGCTTGAAGCAGATATAATTGATCCTCCTACTGTCTATTGACTTGTATACAGTAGCACATGACATTGTTTAGCGCCACACTTTTTGCTGTCTTTCCATTTTACACTTTGTTGGTCATGTTGGCTGCTTTCGTGTCTTTCGTTTTAGGGTAGCGCAGAATTATTCTATATCTAACTGGCCTTCTGCTCCCCCCCCCCCCACGCTCACTGGTGCACTGGGCTGTGGAGGGGGTGGGAATGGCCGGCTCAGGCTCCCAGCGTCTTGCTGAGAGGTTGAGCCGGGTGCCAGTCCAGGCATGTGGGTGGATCCCGACCATATGGTCATGATTTTTTCTGAGCCTGGACCAGCTCTGTGACATCAGCCAACAGCGGGCTTCAGCCTGCTGTCTGCTGAAAACAGATCACAGGAGTGCAGAACAAACTGCACTCTTGTGATAACCAGGGGAAGTCCAGCCAAGCGAGCGTTGGCTGTACATCTCCTTTAAGGCAATAGAAGACTTGTTTGTGTCTACTTGCTTGATGCATCTAAAAGTGTCTAATATACTTTAGGCACACATTTTTCATCTGCTAACTCTGCCAGCAAGATTCCATGCAGAAATACTCATGTGCACAATAGTCTTGCACAGTCATACAGACTCCTCTCTTGTACTGAAATTGCTTACTCTGATTTCACTTCACACTGTGGGCATTTCACAGTGTGCTTTAGAAACTGTAACAAGTCAGATAAAAGCCAGTCTCATTTTCTGGATGGAGTACAGTATGTCCAGCATCATCTTTCCTCCCTAACCTCACTGTTCCTGGTCCACCCCTTTCATTCATTGGATTTCAGTTCTTTCGGTCATGAAGGCTCGGCATCATATGTAGTAGTAACCTAGAGTTGCTCCAGACTGACATCCACCCATTAAGGAATTTTGATGTTTGCATAACTCATTCCAAGAACCATCCCACTGTTTGCATGAAGAGTGAGGGCTCTTGAGAGGAGTACTGAGGGAGGCAGGGTGCTGGGATGTTTTCAGGAAGCACAATACAAATACAGTGTCCCACCAGCCATAATCTGTCTGCATTGCATAGAGAGGCATAGAGACACAATATTTAAATTACTTTTACTAAAATAAGGTAAGAAATAATAAAAGAAGAGGTTTAATTTGTAAAATTTCCAAATCATGTTGATTGGGGGGGATAGAGAAGGTAAAATATAAAGCAGATTAAACTTCAGTTTTAAGGAGGTAAATTGCGATTGAAGGCAGACTTTTTTTCTGCAGTTAATAAAACTTGACTCACGTTGCTACAGCTAAAAAGTAGCTAAAAAATATACAGAGCGTGTCCACTGTGTATAGAATGCAGTGAATCACACTGGAAAGTAGTATTCTATCACTTTTGTTCTGCGTTTGTATACATTATTGGCGTTGTACTGGTCTCAAAAACCTCTCAACTTTCGCCTACCTGCTGCCCGAGTTCACAATTGAAAAATGAGAGCATTGTATAACTAATACAGACAATAAGTAATTCCAGAAAAAGGGATTGGCTGTTCCAAACACACCTCGGGCTGAAAAATATGTTTATTTAATTTGGTGGAGTCAGGGAAGACAGACAAACAGACAGTGTGAGAGCTAGCCACAAAATATTACTCATTGTACTATAAAGCAATTGCTCAATATTTGCTTACTATTATTCTATTAAATTATGTAAAATTGAAGGCCTGTTCCCATTGGTGCGTTGTGGTTGCGTTTTTCAATGCGCTAGAGAAAATGCATAGCAACTAGTGTATTATAATGCACAGATATGAACAATCTGGGCATTTCGGTGTATTGGTGCAAAGTGGAACACTAAAAAAAAAAGCCTGCACGCTAAAACAGATCATTTCATGTGCAGGCAGTGTGAATGGGCCCTTATTGCAGAAAATACATACTATATGACTCTTTTGCATTGAAACCTAAGTTTAGACAACATTTTAAAAATATGCTCAAAGGACATGACCTGCTATTAAGCTGATGTGTCCCTTGTGCTGCTGGCTCCTGGATTCCTTGTGCTGCTGGCTCCTGGTTTCCTCGTGCTGCTGGCTCCTGGATTCCTTGTGCTGCTGGCTCCTGGTTTCCTTGTGCTGCTGGCTCCTGGATTCCTTGTGCTGCTGGCTCCTGGATTCCTTGCAATCTTCACCCTCCGAAACTCCCTACTGAAAGATTGCGGTGAGGATTATTGAAATGGAGGGAGCTGTGACTGGCATTCATTAGGAGTGCCCAGCTATCCCATCTCTCTTCCCAACGCCACCATTCATAGAAGCCATACTTTAGCTCCAATGAATGAAACAATCTATGAATGGAGGGGGCAGAATCATCCACCTGTCGTCCATCCGTAGATCATGTTACATTGATAGAAGCTGTAGTTTTGGCTTCTGTGAGTGGGGCAGCTGGGGGAAAAGGGCAGGAATAGTTGAGCACACCTAACAAGTGCCTGGCCCTGCTATCTAAGTTCTACTAACTTCGACTGCAACAAAAGATTATGATGTCGGGGGTTGTAGGGGTGGTGCAGGGAATCCAAAGGCCAGCAGCACAAGGAGCACATTGGATTAATAGTAAGTCATGACTCTTCTGCTGATTTTTTTTTTATTTTGTTCAAACTCAAGCCTTAAAATTTCTCACCTGCCTGTCCACAGTGTACAAGCAAAAATGTAAAATTTGAGCACCTGCCAAGGAGTGAAATCATCACAGCCCGGCCAATTAAAATGGCCAAAGATTGGAGCATGGAAGAAGATCAGCTGAAGATGATTTCAGAAGAGTAGAGGTATGTAGAGTTGGGAAAACAGTTCAGCCCGAGCTTGAGTTTTGGCCGAACATTGGCTGTTCGCCCTGTTTGGGGAGTACCCAAATTTGCAGGGTGTTCGATGGGTAGTCGCCCCGCCAAATGCCCTGCAATGTACTGCGCACGTTTTTTTTTCTTTTTCGGATGTGGCAGGCGGCGTGATTGACGATGAATTTACATCGGGGGACACTGTTTTTTATTTTTTATTAAAGGAATTGTAAAATCTGTCTCTGTGTTCTGACACTTTTTTGGTGAATGGGTACTGGTACTATGTACCCCATACTCATTCACATGGGGGTGGCCAGGATCTGGGGGCCCCCTTGTTAAAGGGGGCTTCCAGATTCTGATTAGCCCCCTGCCCGCATACCCCCACAACCATAGGCCAGGATTGTGGGGAAGAGACCACAGAGCCCCCTGCCCCAAAGCACCCCCCTCATTATTGGCATGTGGCCTGGTATGGTTCGGGGGGACGCTCGCTCGTCCCCCCTCTCTCCTGACCTGCCAGGCTTCATGCTCAGATAAGGGTCTGGTATGGATACTGGGGGGGGGGGGCCATACTGGAGGGGGGGGGGACCCCAAGCCATTTTTTTTTTGTTTTTTTATTTAAATGTGATTTGACTGTGTTTTTCTTTAGAAATTTATTTTTTGTTGCAGCATGTTCTATGCATGCTACAGATATGCCACTTTACAGGCAGACTAAGGGGACCCCCTGAGGCGCTATATTTAAATAATTTTTTTGTTTTTATTTCTGCACTTTTAAGTATCATTAAAATCACTGCTCCTAAAAAAAAAAAAAAAAACATAGTTTTTAAGAAAAAATTTGCATTGATACATGTCCCCCAGGGCAGTACCCGGACCCCATACCCCTTTTTACCCCTTTTATAGTGCTTGCATATAAGCCTTCAAAATGGGTACTCTTGATTTTTCCTGTTCGGCTCCTAGAGACTTCAATTGGGTTCGCCGTTCGGGTTAGAACTTTTCCCCTGTTCGGGAGTTCTGCTGAAAACCAAACAGGGGGCTATTCGGCCCATATCTAGACGTAAGTATAGTTCTTCTTTAACATAAAAATGTGGCATGCACCATTTTAGGTGCATCTTGACCCATTCAGAATTGTTAAAAAAAGAATTGACTGGCTTCTTAACACAATGCACCATTGTGAACCAGCCCTTTAGAGCAGTATACAAAAGTTTATGAAACCACAAAACCGATTACAATTCAGCTTTCGCTGATCTCTTTTATGGGAACTGAAATCTGATTATGTGAATGACTCTGCTTTGTACATCTTCATTGCTCTTTGCATTTCTTGTCTGCCTAAGCATGAAAATCTAAATTATTTTAATAAGAATGAAGATAAAGAATATAATAGCAGAGGAATGCGTTCTGTATTAAAAGACTGGTCTTAGATAAACAATGTTACCCCAGAAACCAGGAGAACAACACAGAAAATGATGTGAATGCCTTTCAGTTGCGTAGGGGTTAATCGGGAACTATTTGCGGGTGGGATGACTTAGCGTAAGGTCTTTGATCTTTAGGTTCAGAGAATGGAACACACCCCTCCCAGCTCATAACCAGTGTGTGTATGACACTCCCTTCTATGGGGGAACAATGTCTTTATTGCTGTGTCCAGTGCAATCAGTATCCAGCACAGAGAATTCAGTGATGCTAAAAATGTCACTAATACATGTATTAAATGAAGGAAATTGGCAGTTCATGCTACATACAATCAATGAAACTCAATCTTGAAGCTGTAATTATGGGTAGATTTCCCTTCCAAAGTTACAAAATTGCCACGGGATGGTTGTAAATGGCTGTTTATCAGACCCCAGTTTGCTGGGAGGCTCTTGCAAAGTTCTAGAAGATGATAACAAGTGTTCTGATGCTGCATGTTATCTTATGGAGGTTCTCCAACTTGTTGCAATATCTCAGGGCAACCAGGCCAGTCCTTACCTTTTCATTGTGAGAGGAGAGAAGAAAGCTGTTAACCATGCATGTACCAATTCAGTCCATCAGATAAGCTAAGTTGTTCTCAGACATCTGCCTGTCTTTGGCTAGCCTTAGTTACCATCATAATCAGGCATCTTTCTTGTGCAAATCAGTCTGACACTCATTTACTAAAAGTTTTTGTGATTGTGACATCTGCATCCCTAGACAGAAGCTGAATTAGCTTTCCAAAAATCAGTAGCAGAGTTATCATGGTGCTTGGAAAGTTTAAGCATTTTAAGCTCACACGCCTAAGACATAGCTAGGAATAAGTTTTACTCTGGACCCGTGCTACTTTCATCAACAGAGTAAGGGAGTTATGAATCGAGTTACACAGTCTCATAGTAAGAACAGTCATCCACAGAATGTCATTAAAGAGGCCGTCTTACGTTCTTAGCATCAGTGTAGCTCCACTACCCACTGATTAGGCACAATTGTTGCTATTCCAAAGGCAAACCTATGAAATAGAAAGTGCAATAATTGACATAAGCCTCATGTGTGTATCTTATCCATAAATATCTTGGTTTTATAGGATTGCCTTTATATATATATATATATATATATATATATATATATATA
Source organism: Lithobates clamitans (assembly GCA_037952925.1). Classification (NCBI taxonomy): domain Eukaryota; kingdom Metazoa; phylum Chordata; class Amphibia; order Anura; family Ranidae; genus Lithobates; species Lithobates clamitans. The sequence continues at coordinate 5,548,563 of JBBGZY010000101.1, forward strand.
TATATATATATATATACACCAGTGGAATACATTTAAAGTGCCATACATACTGTATACTGTAAAGTGGCATACATACTGTATATACAATTTGTTAGTGCTAAACGCAAGAAAGTCACTTTAAATAAAGTCACAAATATGGAATCCACTGTGTGCAGATTAAAGTGACCAGTGCTCAAACTTCATAGCATCCAGTGTTCATTAGTGAAACCGCTCCATGCTCCCCTCCATTGCCACTGCACTCACCAAAAGATGATAGCCCCCTATGAAAGTGGGTCTGCAAGCGCTTTGGAATTTGCATACAGTCTCCTTTTCTAGTCCCAAAAAAGCCGAGGCAGCCTCCAATGGCATAATTCAGTTTTATTTATGCCATAAAAACATGAAAAAACTACTCACAGGATAATAATGCTCCTATTACACAAGCCAGGAGCGCTCAAATTACCTCCTATACTCATCTGTGTTCCATCAGCCGGAAATGAAAAAGCGGAAGTGACACCAACAAGCCCCTTCCAATGTGTTTCGTTATACTGAAATGCTGCCTTGGCTTTTTATCTCCCCAATAATGCACACATAATGGAAGGAAGCATCAGAAAATTCTTCTAACAAGAGTGTTACTGGCTGGATCACTAGGTGAAAACAGAGGAAAAAAGCTGAATTAATAGCATAATGGACCTGGTACTGAGAAATTTGGTGGACTTTTTTAAACTTTATCAAGTTATCTATGTGTGATAGCATGCGCAGGTGACAGGTACTGTTAGACCCCAAATGTCTCCCCTGCCCTCCAATGCAGCTATTTAAACAAAGATTGTATATGAATAACTACATCCTCGGCTACAGTAGCCAAGGAATGATAGCTGTGATCCCGAAATTCACATAATACACATCACTTCTGGGGCCATTAGTCGCAGGAGGGATTGGAGAATAGATATTCCCAGGGTTCCTCCTGCTCTTACTGGCAAACCCATTTTCAATGGTCCTGGGCTCCAGGGAGAGCCTGGGAACCACTGTGGAGGCTGCCGGTGGGAAGGCAGCCCCATAAAAGTGACTGGGCAGCTCTAGAGCAACCTAATAATTTTATCAGAAAACCCTTCACAGCAGTAGTTGTTAGCTTGATTTAACCACTTGTCTACCATTCTGTTTTTAAATGCACCTTGGTAGACAAGTGGTCCCTCCGAGTCTTCTCACATTGCTGCACAAACCGCTGTCAGGAATGACATGGCTCACGGCCTCCTCCTGCCTCGAGCCTCCTCTTCCTGGCTAATAAAACTGTGGGTACCTTTTAGGATGGACTGAGCCTCTCATGGGGCCTCCTTCTGACCCCAGGGCCTTGGGCAGTGCCCAAGTGCCCAATTGACCAGTCTGCCCCTGCAACCGGCCCAGGCGGTGCGTGTGGAATGCAGGACTGGCCAGGGGAAATCTCTCCCTTTCAGCCAATAGCTTTCCATCCACGGTCCGTTCTTTTTGGGTGCTGGGTCTATATTAAGGTAGGGGCCTGGAGCTGCAGCTCCAATAGCCGTACGGTAAACTGGCCCTGTGTATAAAAATGCAAAGGCAACTTTTGCAATATTTTCCTTCAATCCAGAGATTTTCCTTTCAGTACTTTTTTTTTCGCTGCTAGATGCCCTCCATCAGTCAACCCACTTCCCTTGAGCCCAGGTTGTCCTGGACTCGCCCTAGCCTGTGACTGGACAGTGAAAAGAGAAGTAGCACAGCGATGAGCTCATTGCTCTGTCTCTCTGCTTTCCCTTCCTATCAGCATGCTTCTTGTCATCACATGAACTAATTGGCTGCATTTGTTGCTTCTTCCCCATAGGCTGTAGGGAGTGCAAAATGCTGATACCAGGCCAAATTCAGGTACTTACACTGCTTGTATTTAAAAATACATTTACTGATGTATTGACTATTAGAGAGCTGCATTAATTTGTGGATAGAGTTCTACTTTAAAAACAAGTTCTGTCTGCTGCAGTTTAGCCTCTTCTACAACTGCTTTTGGCATACTAAAGAAAGGTCATGCACATAAAATGCACAGGTAGAGTGTTTCACCTACCCCCCCCCCCCTCCTTCTGGAAAACATACGTATACAGGAACCGTATATAAAAACACATGAAAAAAAATGCAATCTGATGAGCACAAAAATATAGACATGCTGAACTATAATAGGGCCATAAAACACTATAAGGTATAGTCCAAGAGTAATACTATATTTTATGTTATGTCTGCCTATTGTGTTACATTTTCCTCATCTGCGCAACTGTTGCATCACAATACACTTGCTACTTCTAGGCTTTTTCCACATACAGAAACAAAAACATTATCTTGTACACAGAGTGATTCAGCATTGTAATTATATATAGTAGTGGTAGCATTTATTACAATAGTATTGAAGTACAGGTTGCCAGGAAGTTCTTACTATACTGTTTTTTGGGTGTCATTTTCTGGGTGTAAATTGGACAAAGTTTAATGTGCAAATTACAGGAAGCACTTAAAATACATTGAATCATAAAGCAACTAAAAAAAAAAACACAAGGAAATGTAAGTGATGTCTAAATTGGGAGTTATACTACACAGCAAAAAGATAGTACGGCATAGGTAATAAGGTGTCACTGGAGAATAATAAACTTTGCACAACCACTTTGTAGAACTTTTTTTTTTTCTTGTCCCTTGAAATGAGATAGAAACCCCATAGCCCTAAAACTGCTCATACATGTGGCCATTTTCAGTCAGACTCAGCCACTATCTATTAATTGGCAATTGCACATATGATTCAAGTAATCACCAGAAACATAGCAATCCACCACCAGAACTTGAATGATTATGGATCAATAAAATGACAGCTTCAACACAGTTTTCAGGGTCCTTTACGTGCAATTTTGATCCCATCCCCTTCCAGTCAATCAAAACCACCGCTTTATGTGTTCAATTGTAGCGTATGGCGAACCTAAGGCTGGCAATACACGGTTCAAATCTTGGCCGGTTTAGCAGGAACCAGCCGAGATTCTAACTGTTAATGGGCAGGCTGAATGTACCAAGTTCATCAGCTTGGGTACAACCAGCCTGCTGGATTCTCTTGCGATAGCAACTGCTTCTCTGTCACTGTCTTCTCCTGGCAAGGTTGGCTTCCCGTGTCCGCCCCCGCCAGACATTGGCCCGGCAGGAGGGATTCACAGTGTTGATGGGGGAATCCAGTGAATTTCTTTCCTGCGCTCCATATATGGCCAGCCTAGGGCGGCCCATTAGTAAATCTTTTTTTTTTTTTAATTCAACGAGCGAGTTGAACAAAGAAAAAATGACTTGATTTCCCCATCCACACATTTAAGGTGGATGAGGAAATCCTCCCTATTGAGATATTGTATTCTGACAACCAGCCTGCCCTTACATTGAAATTTGGCTGGTGGAATTTCAATCCATATATGACCAGCTGAAGTGATTATAAATGTGGAGTATATGGAGTACATAATGAGTTATACTGGACAAATTCCTACTGTGCCTCTTTTTAATTCAATGGTCATATTACGAAACCTGAGATTCAGCAAACGTAGAAATATTATCGGTAATCAAAGCACAGATTTAGTATCTGAGATTTTTCAAGCTGTATTTCCTTTTCTAAAGCATCGTGTCTCCTCTGTGTACAGAGACAAAAGCAGAAACAAAAAGCAGTGGTTCAGATATAAAGAGCTGAGATCATTTTCCTTTGCTGTGGGTAGTATGTGTTTACTTGATATTATCCTACTGTGTATTTTGCTCTAAGCCTATGACATGCAGGCCATGTGTGACTCTCAAAGGACTTTTCTAGTCTGGAAAAACATTTCTAGTAATGATCAGGTTAATCCGCATTCAAATGTTTCACCCCTGTAGATGGGCAGGGTTACAGAAGCTTTCAAGTGCTCTTATGCCGTGTACACACGATCGGGATTTTGGTCGGAAAAAGATATGATGGCTTTTCCGACGGGATTCCGCTCAAGCTTGCCTTGCATACACACGGTCACACAAAAGTTCGCTGAACTTTCGACCGTCAAGAACGCGGTGACGTACAACACTACGACGAGCCGAGAAAATTAAGTTCAATGCTTCTGAGCATGCATCGAATTGTTGCACGTCAGAATTGCTACAGACGATCGCATTTTTGGATAGGAACTTTTTCCGACCGAAAAATTGTGAACATGCTCTCAATCTTTTGCTGGCTGAGCATACACACGGTCGCATTTTCCGAACAAAAGCTTTTATCGGTCTTTTGCTGGCTGAATTTCCGATCGTGTGTACGTGGCATTAGAGGGTTAACACAGACAAGTCATTAGCAGTAATTTGGATTTTAGGATATTTTTTACAACAACCAATTTTGTCTTGGGTGGATAGTAACTACAAATTCAATTACACTTCCCTAGAGACACATAAGGCTGATTCTGGCCATAGCAAAGTAGCAGCTTTGGCCTCCTTCATGAGACCAACATTGAAATGAATTGCTATATGCGCAGTGAACTCTACACACACTCATTGGATTGTCTGAACTGACTTGGACCTGCCCCACTGATTTACCACAGGAGTATGAGGGATGTAGCTTGGCCCCTGGTACATCCACCATACCCTAAGTTCCGGCTTATTTTCTTGTGGATAATTTGGCTCTGTACGTACCTCTAAAATCCTCTATAATAATTTGGCAAAGAACTGTGCAAACTGTGGGCGCTATATAAATCCTTCCTGTATAATAATAATAATAATAATAATAACAATAATGCAAACTGGGCCATATCTACCATAAGGAGCTCATGTGCCTGAGAGATCTCACTTTGGTCACCTTGGAAACTTGTAGGGTCATTCACATGGCATAGCTAAGGAGTAGATGTTGTATTAAAATCCATTATCCAAAGAGCCTCTCTACAAATGTGATTTCTCTACTCATCTTTAGGCTACATATATGGCTATATTTTATATAATAGCACACATGGATGAGTGCATAGAGGTGCAGGGTTACGGCACCATGCAACATTTACAAATTGTGGTGACCACCACTGAACATGTGTCGCTAATATTAGCAAAAGAACTGCATGGGGAATGGGAGTACAGGGGAAATTGTTCACAAGGTTTTGTATAATTCAGGTAACATAAATCCATTTCTCATTTATGGCAGGCTAAACATATGGAAAGTAATTTTGCATATAAAGTAGAACCCATGCCACCTTCGATAGCGCATTGTAGCATTATATTTACTAAAATAATCATATGACTCAAGAGGTGGAACTTAAAGAAAAGGCTATCATCATTCACATGTGCCTAGGGCAGCATGATCTCTAAATACAGTCCACGGGTACAGGTAATGTTAAATGTCATCTATCTTATTTTCTATATATAACTATACAAGCACATTCACAAATGTTATTAATGCTCTTTTATATACAAACTGGTTCTTTAATTGTCAGATGCCCTGTCCATAAAACACTGATGCGTGCACATCAAGGTTAGTAACATTGATGAATTCTACAAATCAAATCAACGTGAAGTATTATTTTTTTTATATCAGATGTTTTTATTGGTAGTTTTCAAATTAAGGGTACAGACTTGATAAAATATGTTGAACAAGGCACACGAAGAACAGAAAAAGAGAAGAAAAATACATTTCATTACATCAAAACATTATTCAGAATAAAGTCCGCTATAATACTTGAACAGATATCTTATACAATTATTTGTTCAATGAAAATGGGTTAAAAAAAAGAATCTTGTAAAGTGGAAGTATGGCTCTGATAATATTCAACTAATCAAAAATCTATAGGAATTGAGGAGTTCAGCTAGCAAGACCAAATATGGCCACATTTTCACAGGGTGTTCCACAAATAGTAGCTGTGTTTTCACACACCTATATAGTTTTTGTAACCATCAGTGCCGGCTGGTGCTCAAAATTTTTGGGTGGGTGCAAACAAACTGAAAAATTCTGAAAAATACTAAAACCAAAACAACAAATTGCAGCCTCACTGTGCAATCAATTGCAGCCACTGTGCCCATTATATGCAGCCACTGTCCCAATCAAATGCAGCCAACTCTGCCCATCATATGCAGCCACTGTGCCCAGCAAATGCAGCCAACTGTGCCCCATCAATTGCAGCCTCTGTGCTCATAATATGCAGCCACTGTGCCCATCAAATGCACCCTCACTGTGCCCATCAATTGCAGCCACTGTGCCCATAATATGAAGCCACTGTGCCCAGCAAATGCAGCCAACTGTGTCCCATTAATTGCAGCCTCTGTGCCCATAATATGCAGACAACTGTGCCCCCCCACCCACTCGTTGTCTGCCGGCACTGCCATGGTGGTGGTGGGTCAAGCGGCGAGCTGTGGGACGGGTAGCGTGGTGATGGCTCCTATATCCTCCGTGCGTGTCTTCTTCCTGTAGTTCTGCTACGCTGCCAATGGGATCGCCTCTGCCTTCAGCCAATCAGGTGCCTGGTATTACATCCGCGCCTCCTGATTGGCTGAGAGGTAGTTCTGTGTGCTTTGTTAACACACCTGGGTGCACTGCGAGCGCAATGGTTTGTGCTCGCAGGTCACCTTTTTTGACGCCTTGTAGAGCCTATGGCTCTAATCGGGTGCTTCAAAAACACCCCCCCGCCGCTGGAATTCAGGCACCCGAAAAGGGTCCAGACGCCTGAATAGGGGGTGGCTACAGCGGCCATGGATAGATTCATGCAATGCATGAATCTATACATACTACACAGAGGGGGTGGCTGGAGAGAGGGGGCTGTACCCGTGCACCCCTAATGGACGCACCGCCCTTAGTAACCATTCTCCTGCAGTGAGGAAAGGTGGGGGGTTTGATGAAGAATCCCATTTAATGGCACGTATTCTGTATGTAGCAAATAGTGCTCTAGAAACTGCTAGAATCTTGTATTCATCTCAGAAGGTAAAAGGGTATGACTCCAATAAGGATGGCCATACTGTACATTATACAATTTTCTTATTCAATCTCCTTTAGATTTACCTTCGACTATGTAGTGCAAGGGCCTGCCTGATTGCACATAAATTGAAAGTTTTTAGGTTTGACCTCATATTATATGGCTTTGGTAAATCTAAAGGAAAGTTGTACAAGACAATGTTAATAAGTCACGTGTCTGGTGACGCAACGCGGAGGGAGGAGGAGCCTGTGACGTTCTCAGCAGTGCCAGCGGTGTCTGTGTATGTGTAAACTGGAGGCGGATGAGGATTTCTCAGCTCATAGCTGAATGCAGCTGACCATACATTTTCAATGCAATCTTTTTGAAGCAGGGATATGTGCGTGAAATTATTTTGCAATACATCATATTATGGTGGTTTAAAGTCCTGCGCATTGGTCTTGTTTCTTGTTTTTATTTTCCATATCATGGATGGCCTGTGAGAGTGGGGATTATCACCATTTAGTACCGGCAGGAGATCGGTATCACTGAACTCGCCGTCATTCACCCAAGCTTGGTTTTAAAGTACCAGTCTTGCTAAGAAGATTCCTACTTCTATTACTAGTAGTGGACTATATATATATATATATATATATATACCTATTTATTCACTGTATTTATTTAGAGAAGGTTTATTTTTTTAATCAGAAAAAGGGGAAGGTACCATCCAACGGTGTCACAAGAGTTGCCACCATCCCTACCATACGAGAAAAGAAAAAAGACCCCTCAGAGAGTGGTGGGACTTTTGACTATATATATATATATATATATGCCTATTTATTCACTGTATTTATTTAGAGAAGGTTTATTTTTTTAATTACACATACCCACTTGTACCTAAATATTTGAATATTTAAACATATATTGTTTTTTAATGGGATTTTTATTTTTGCACCCAGTGTGATATTAATTGGTTAATAACAGCGCAATTATTTATTTTATTTAATAAGTATGGCCAGCCTAAGGTACAAATTATGTAATTTGTGAGGGTAAGGCCGGCCATAGACAGTTCAAATCACGGCCGTTTCAGCAGGAACCGACTGGCATTTGAACCATGTATGGGCAGGCTGAATGTACCAAGTTGATCTTTTGATCAATTGGGTACAACCAGCCTGCCGGATTTTACATACAGTTATCACTAGCTGCTGGTATAGTTGTTAGCAATAATCACTGTGATGTCCCGGTGGGGACTGCTTCCCCTGCTGAGAGAATTCAATGGCTCCGCGGGAGGGATTCCCTCATCAACCTTGACTGTGTTAATGGGGTAATCAAGTGATTTATTTTCCTGCTACCCATGGTTGCAGGATGATGGAAGTCAGAAGAGCTTTCCATCATTTACTAAGCTCTGGTGCAACTGCACTTTCAAAAGTACACAGTCTATTTGCCTTTAGTAAATCAATCCCATAGTGAGCCAAGTGCAGGTGACAACACGTGTAGCTATAAAACAATGGCAGCATAGGGGTTGATTTACTAAAGGCAAATATACTGTACACTTTGCAAAGCGCAGTTGCCCTCTGTGAGTGCAATTGCTTCAGCGCTTAGTAAATGAGGGAGAGCTCTGCTGACTTCCATCATCCAATCATGTGCAAGAAAAAAATGCTGTTTTTTTTTTTTCCTTGCATGTGATTGGCTATTCTTTGCAAAGTGATCTCTACCTCATTTACTAAGATCTGGAGCAACTACACTTGCAGAGTGCAACAGCCTATTTGTCTTTAGTAAATCAACCCCAATGTGTCATATGACAAAAGAACTAGAGACACTAGGAAAAGCAGGGAGGAGTGCTTGTTACCCAGCGACTCCCACTTAATTTTTTAACACAACCCAGTTGTCAAAGAGAGAAGAACTAGAGTAACTGGTGAGACAGAAAATCAAGGAGAAATACACAAAAAACATTTCTGAAAATAGGCATTACCTATCTATTCGGCATCTAAGATATGTGTGTAAAAGAAAGCCATTATTGTCTACTGTCATTAGAGACAACAACTGAATTTCCCCACGGTAACATGACATATACAACATTATAGGGAAATATTTTTTATTTAAGTAACTTAAATAAACCTTTTCTGTGCCAGCACCGAAGATGTAGACGAATGAATAAGGGGGATTATTTGCAATGCAAAAAAAATATGGCTGCATGATGATGTAATGTCTTCATCCATCAAATACCATTGAAGTGGGCCACGTTAATTATCCACTAGGCACTTGAACAATAGAGAGATCAAGACAGGGGCTACATCAGGAAGCCTAGATCAATCTGGTTTATTCAGTCTTTGTCTATTACTGGCAAGCCATGGGGGATGGTTTCGTTATTGAAACTGTTTCATTAGGGAATAGAAACCAAAGTCATGTCTGATGGAAACTATGGAGCTAAGTGGCCATAAAATGAGAGTGGCTCATTCATAACCATGAAAAGACAGACGGTACTACAGATTTTGTATGCAAACTCGGTATTTACAAAGCACTAGTCACAGCTTTTGTTTACTTAGAAATCCAACACAGTGGAATTTTGCTAATTTTGTGTAATAATGTACTCCTCTGTAATTATCTAATGTTTTATTTTACTAAAATTTATTTGTCAGTTCTTGTCTGCACCTGTTTTTTTTCTCGTGTTGTACATTAAATTGTGTGCCATAATTTAGGTTGCCCAGAAGCATTAGATGTCCATTGTTTAAGAATTCCTTTCAACAAGTGCAGGCAACAATGAAGCAGTCTGTGTGCAAAGCCCGCAATGTAATGGGCAAAGCTATCTCAGTAAAGTGGGGTACATTGGAAGAAAAATTCTGTACGAAGCACAATTGTTCGATTTTCGTATAGTGTGTACCCAACTTTTGACATCCAATTCAGACGAAAATTTCCAAAGGTACAAACTCCAAAATTTTTCTCGTACGTGAACAGAACTAATGATTTACGCTTAATGTGTACTATTCTTGTACCGTTCTCATGGGAGAAAAATCAGATATAGAAGACTACGCATGATCAGAAACAATAAATAACAAAAAAGCCTTTGTTTAACGAGAATTTTTGTGCAATATTTCCATCCTCGGTTTCGACTCGCTGTGAATCATCGAGGAAAACCGGAAGGATTGTTCACCCGATTTTCTTATTGTGTGTACCCACCTTAAGTTTATCCATGGACAGACAAGATTTATAATCTCTTATGGGTGCCCCCATATGACCTGAATGTTGCATTGGATCATTGGAGTGGAATCGTAGTTAGGCTTTTTATGGCCAATCCAAATTTTTTGGTTGGGTTGGAATTGTTTTGCCAACAGCCAAAAGATCTCCTGTGTCATATCTTCCAATCATGCTGTGATAGTCCCTTCTATGGACCCATAGCTAACTAAGCTTATCAACAATAGAATATTGGTGAATCAGGGTGGAGTTTGTTAAAATTGGGTCAGAGCTGTCCTAGTTCTGAGTTTTACAGTGATGGTAGGTATGTTGTATAAATGTTGATAATAACATGGCTCTGTAGTTTACTATCTATACACATCAATAAACCATCATTGTATATGTTTATATATGTATTACCTGGAAAAATCTCTTACTATTCAAACTGTCTCCTAATAACTGCAATCTGTAACAACTTTATGATAAAAAAATGTGGAGAACGTGTTGGGTGGCATGAACATATGTGCTTGTATGTGAGTAATGCATCATGCATTTCTTTCTTATTTACACTTTTGAGTGTCCAAAAAATATAAATTGCAGAGAAAATCAAGTGAAACCACTAGTGCCAGCTAAAGTTATTTTTGCTGAATTTCCCAAACCAATATTTAATTTATCATCTAGTTAACTCAAAACGGAGTAAACTATTAAAAGTATGGATGGGATTCATAATTGTCAAGCGTATGGCTAGCATAAATCCAAGCATATATGAAAAAAAACACCAATTAATACATTTATGTTTTGATTTATAAAAAATGAAATGTACAAGTAACTGGGTTGAATACCAGAATTTGACCTTGTTTCAACCTCTTGTATTTTCCTGTAACACAGTAAGGAAGAGTAGCAATTTGGGAAAGTTAGGTAGCCTAAGACTGGGTTTACATTAATGTGAATTGGTAGTGGGTTTCCCCACATCCAATTCGCATGACAGGAGATTGTGACTGGCTCTCAATGTAGTGGATTGCACAGGGGTCCTTTGGCTCTGTTTCAGGTACGAATTCAGGCAAAAATTGGGGCCTGATTCATCCCTGAAATGAAGAACAGGGAAGGACCGGACCCTTGCTGTAAACCGCATCTGTATTAGGTGTGTATATATATGAATATATATGTGCTGACAAAAAACATGCCAACAGGAGGACAGAGCAGAGAGATGACCTCATCAGCCTGTTCCTGCTCCATTTCTGTCCAATCATATGCTATGAGCAAGCAAGTGACCTAGCTGTGTTGGTTTACTGCATTACAGAAAAAGCAGGCTTTAATGAAGTAAAGAGATAAGAAACAGAGTGCCAATCTGCATTTGTTAAAATGGGCCACCTTGTTTTGAAGGTTCCAAGGGTCAGAGCTGAGCATTGCAGACTTTCTCAGACAAATTGATAAGTTTTCCTTTGAATGCCTCATTAACAATCTTCCAGACCTCAACAACTTTTTGTATTCCCAAGCCCTTATAAATTGAGCCCCTTGGAACCCCCAAAATGTGTTGACCTATCAAATACATTGACAAATAAAATGAATGTGAACAAATACTTGAGGACTGTCCAACTCTTCCTTATCTTTCTACTCTTTTTACCCAATCAGGACCCTAACAATTCCAAGAGAACCATCCTCTTCTACCACACTTTTAACTTTAATGCAGATTTGTACTGTGAAAGCTATTGCTGAAAAAGGCAAGCAGAGAGCAAAGGAATAGTCACCAACATTGCTCGTGGTCTCTCTGCAGCTTATGTGTCTTACCATGCCTTGTTCTGAACAGAGGTTATGTGTGGAGGTGGCCATCTTGGTGGAGGCAGAGTTTTGCTTCCTCCTATCAGATCTACCCCTCTGAAGACTGGTGACCTGAGAGCTGGTGCTCATTAGGATTATCATCAATACTTCATCAAAAAGCATCAGAAGAGGTAGAAAAGCCCAGATCTACAAATTAAGTGACGCATAAGCAGGGGGATCCTTACACTGCTATTTTTCTGGAAGAATTCAAGGCAAAACTAACCTTTTAATATATTCCGTGTAGCGTAGTGAATCTTCACTTTTTGAGTTCAGGTCCACATTAATGGCCTATTCACACTACTGTTATTAACACATGTTAATGTAGATTACTCACATTGGTATAACGTGGTGCCCTTCATTTTGAATAGCACTCCAATACACCTTGCCGAGGAACTAATGTGCATTGCGTTGTGGGGCAATGCAAAGCCAGAAATGCTACATGCAAAATGTTTTATGTATTTTGGTGCATCGGGCAGGCCATGCAAATGGAATGCACATTAATGTGTAGCATAATGCATGTTAGTGTTCATGTGCCAATGCAGTGTCATAGTATTAATAGGCCCTAAGTTGCCCATTTTGTGGGCAATCCCATCACCTAATAAACACAACCTTAATATCTTTGTTTGATAATTGCACAGTGCGTTATTGTACATATACTGTAATAGAGTTTATTTTATGGAAGTGTTTATTATATTCATTGACCTGTACAGAAATTGACATCACAACTGTATTAGTAAGTTAAACAAAATGGTTAAAACAAATAATTACTATCTACTGTTGTATTTCAGAACATCTGGTGACAGCAGTTAGCCCTCTTCTATTCAGTAAACTTAAACGCATTGACCGTAGAGGTAACATGTACTCTATAAGTGTCTGATGTTTGACTAACATTTAATGGTTCTCCCTTAACAAACACACACTTCTTATGGTTTGCTTGACACTTTACCTTAGTATGGCAGCACTAGCGTGCAAACAACAAATCCTTACTCTTCGCAAACATACCAGATTGGCCAGCTGTCCTCCAATTAAAGCACATGTAAAATCAGTTAGCGAACAGCTAACCTGGTATCCAGAAATCTTAACTTCTATGATAATATATATGCTTTATATATCCCCACATTCAGCCGGCTTCTTACATTGCTTCTGGGTAGGACTTCTGCCCCTTTTTACATGACTCTGTGGTTTCTCATTCATATACATGGACAAAGCTGTACAGTGCCCAGAGAGAGAGCTTAGCTGGAACCCAAGGACACTATAGAATAATTTGCATGTGTGTTGGATAGCATACTGGGCTATGTGGTTCCTCTCACTGACCCTTATGTCACAACTGTGTCCTGTATTGATGCAGGGCTCAGCAAGAGGAACCACAGCACTAAGCAGTGTATGTGCAGCAGTGCCAGGAGATCAAGAAGGCATTTAAGACATAAAGAATTTATTTATTTATTTATTTTTTTTCCAAAATAGATTTTATTGAAAGAAAAATAGTACAATATGACAGTATCACAGTATCATCATACAGTTGTACAAAAGATGGGGAATAGACATAGATTCTTACGATTGAGACAAATGTAAAAGTGAATTGACTAATAACAGAGAATCTCTTGTTGATGATTTATGATTTACTATGTCAGCGCGGGAGGGGTTTTATACTAAATCTGGTAACATATTGAAATAACTATCGAGAGGTTGAAGTTAAATATTGTGGCATAAGATGTTTCTTCTTCCTTTTCTCCTCTCCTTCTCCCTCCCCCCTCTCCAAGTCCCTGTCATATTTCTCAGAGGAGGATTCCCAATCATTGGGTGATGGCATAGGGGATTGTATGACAATTCAGTCCACGTCTAAGGTAGAGGTGTTGGTCGGGAGCTCTGTTAAGAGATCCAAACCGTGCATGGGGCCAAGAGGGGTTGTAGGTGGACAATGAGAAATATATAAAAGAAGAAGAGAAAAAGGAAGAAATAAAGAAAAAAAACAAAAAGAAGATGGGGGGGGGAAGTAAAAGAAGAGAGAGGGGAGGGAGGGGGGGAAAAGAGGGGGGGGGAGGTAGGGGTGACTTAAGAGACTTGAAGGGGGGGGAAGGGAACAAAAAAGGGGGGGGAAGGGGGAGGAGAATAAGGGGGCTAGAGGAGTGCCTGTCTCCTCGGTCTCCGCCACTTGTGGTATAGGTTCGGTTTGGTGTTGTTTTATGGTGAAGCAAGTCAGGTTTGCTCGATCTCTACTCTTGGAAAGTGAAATTGGGCTAATTTTGACATGTGGCCCCCCATACTCGTCCCTTGTTTAGGGGTGGGGGGTCCACGTCAGCCGGGGGAGAAGAATAGGTATAGGAGTGATGAGGCTGAGAGGATTGTACAATACAGATCGAGGGTGGTGGGTGGTGAGTTTGAATGGGTGGGTCCAGGTCAAGATTCATGTCATCAGTGTTAGGTATCTGTCGGTTGACCGAAAATGGGTCCAACATGCCCACGTCTTAGAGAATCTAGCTGGGGAGTCTCGTGAGATGGAAATAAGTTCTTCCATATCTGCTATTTTATCAACTTGTGTGAGCCATTCTTGGATGGTCGGAGCATGAGGTGTACCCCAATGTCTAGGTATGCACATTTTTGCTGCATTTAGTAGGGGTAAGAGCAATGTTTTACGGTAGTACGACGTGGACAAATCTGAGTGATGAAACAGGCATTGTGCTGGCGTATGGTCTAAGTTATAGGTCGATATTGATTCCGTGAGTTCTCGGACTTCAGAATGATTGAATAGCTGGACATGACCACAGGATGTGTAACAGTGTGCCTGGTTCATCCCCACATCTCCAGCATTTGTTGGGGAATGAGGGGTTAATTTTATTCAAGATAGCTGGGGTTCGGTACCATCGTGTCAGGGTCTTATAGTTATTTTCCTGAATGGATACGTTCAGGGAGCCTTTATGGGCAATCGTGAATATGTGTTCCCATTGGTCTTCTTCTAGTTCTGTTTGTAATTCTCTTTCCCAAGATTTGCAAGCTTTCCCTTCTTTGGGGGAGGTTTCAGTAAATAGTATAGCATATATACTGGAGATTAAATGTTGTTGGGGATTGGATTGAGAGCATAAATGCTCAAAAGGAGTAAGTGTTCTGGATATAGAAGAGTCGTGGTTGGCTTCCTTTAAAAAATGCCGAATTTGAAAGTAAGTCCAGAGCGGTAAAGGGTCCCTGGTGATGGCGGGTGTTAGTGTGAGGCGATCTAGAAAAGATCCGTCGCGGAAAAATTGATGTGCCAGCATGTCGGGGAATTGCCATTGATTCGCTAGGAATTGTGTGGACATGCCCGGAGGGAAGGCAGGGTTCTGTCTTATAGGAGTCAAAGGGCCCGGGGAAGATGATATGTGTAGCTTACGGCATGTTTCCCTGAAACAATCCAGGGTCGGTCCAATGAGAGGGTGTTCTTTGAGAATGGAGGGGATATGTGTCGATGCCAGCCAGGGTGCGGATTTCAGCGGAAAGGGGGACAGTGATCCTTCCAGTCTGACCCAGTCTTTGAGTTGGGTGTGTAATGACCAGTCCACAATACGGGTAAGGTGGCAGGCCCAGTAATATTTTTTCAGATCTGGAAGCCCAATGCCCCCCTTTGTCTTGGGCTTTGTCAGAAGATTATATGCGATTCTCGGAGATTTTTGTTTCCATAGAAATTCAGTACAAAGCCTTCTATAGGATAAGAAAAATGACCGGGGGAGTTTGATGGGGATAGCTTGTAAAATATATAGAATGCGGGGGAGAATATACATTTTAATAATCGCTGCCCGCCCAAACCAGGAAAATTGGGGTTTGTTCCAATTTTTGAGATCAGCAGAGATCGTTCTGAGGATGGGAAGATAGTTTTGTGCAAAAAGGTCTGATAGGTTCGTTGTAAGGTAAATGCCAAGGTACTTAATTACGTTTTGTCGCCATTAGAAAGGGAAGTTAGATTCACACTGCGCAACTGTTTCTTTTGGGATAGTGACATTTAGGGCGTGTGATTTGGTGAAGTTTATTTTAAAATTAGAGATGCGCTGGAAGAGGTGGAAGTCTTTTAATAAGTTTGGAATAGAAATGTGGGGCTCGCTAAGGGAAAGCAGGATGTCGTCGGCAAAGGCTGCTAACTTGTAAATGTGGCCTAATATGGGTATGCCTTTAATATCCTCATTTCTCCTGAGGCAGTTCAGAAGACGTTCAAGGGTTAACACAAAGAGGATAGGGGAAAGTGGGCATCCTTGCCTTGTTCCGTTGGTTATGGAGAAGGCGTTTGACAGATGTCCGTTAATCCTAACTCTGGCCGTGGGTGTCGTGTATAGCGACATGATTGAGTTAAACATGCGATTATGGAGGCCTAAGTGTCGTAGCACTGCCCCCATATAGTCCCATGCCAGTCTGTCAAACGCCTTCTCCGCATCCAATGATAGAAAGAAACCTTTATGTTTATTAGTTGTCATCCAATGATGGAGATTTATGGCTTTAATGGTGTTATCCCTTGCCTCTCGACCCGGAATAAAACCGACTTGGTCTCCATCTATCAGTGATGGTAACAGGGGAAGCAGGCGATTGGCTAGGATTTTTGCAAAAATTTTTATGTCAACATTTAGTAGGGAGATCGGCCTATAGTTACTTACTAGGGTCGCGTCTTTTCCCTCCTTTGGTATTACTGTAATGTGGGCTTCAAGGAGTCTATGGAAGGGGAGCGTGGAGGAGGACAGGGAGTTGAAGGCTTTGAGAAAGGGGCCTGTGAGTGTCTCAATGAAGGTCTTAAAATATACGGCTGTGAAGCCGTCTGGGCCAGGACTCTTTCCGGCTTTTAACTGTTTGATTGCATTTTTGAGTTCAGCTTCTGAAATGGGGAGTTCTAATTGGCGAGCATCTTCTCTGTCAATCGGTTTAGGGCAATGTTCCTTTAGAAAATTTTAATGAGGGATCGTCTATCCTTGTTATTAGATGCACCGTCGGTAGTTGTGCCGAGATTGTACAGTGTGGAGTAGTACGCTTCGAATTGGGAGGCTATGTCTGGGGCTGTGACTTTCGCTCTACCTTGGGCGTCGTTGATCGTGTGGATATTGGAACGTGCTTTGTTTTTCTGAATGGCTCGGGCCAGATACTTTCCGCTTTTATTTCCAAATTCATAAAACAATTTCTGTTGTAGGATGAATTTACGTTTTGTTTTTTGTGACAGTTCTGTGAGTAGATGTTTTCTCGTTTGTGTGAGTTCTAGATATGTTTGTTGGGCCTGAGTCTGTTTGTGAGCTAGTTCTAGGGTTTTAATCTTCTGGATTAGGTTTAGGATACTGGCTTGGTGGGCTTTTTTCCGCGACGTTTTGAGGGCAATAAGCTTGCCCCTTAAGACGCATTTATGGGCCTCCCACTGTGTTAGTGGAGATGTGTCTTCGTTGTCATTGTCGATAAAGAAGTTGTGTATGGTTTGTCTAATGTCTGTGATATCTCCTTCTGAGGTCAAGAGTGTAGAATCTAAGCGCCAGATTTTTGAAACATTCTGATGTTCAGGGAAGGTCAGTGTCATCGTGATGGGGTGGTGGTCAGATAGGACCATTGGTTCAATTGTCGCATGGGAAAGGAATGGAAGGTCTGGTTGGGAGAGGAAAAGATAATTAATTCTGGAATATCTGTCGTGAGGGGCGGAGAAGAATGTATAGTCCTTGACATTGGGGTGAAGAGTGCGCCAGGTGTCATGTAGGAGCAGGTCGTTCAATTGCAGTTTAATTCGGCGCAGAGTTCGGTATGGCAGTGATGTGGATCCTGAAGAGGTGTCTAGAATTGGGTATAGGGCTACATTAAAGTCTCCTCCGAGTATGGTTAGACCAGCAGAGAAGCCTGATAAAAGTTGGGAGATCTGTCTAAAGAAGCTTGATTGTGCAGAGTTGGGGCTGTAAATATTAGCCAGAGTTACAGGTCGGCCCTGTATCTTGCCTTTTAAAAAGATATATCTGCCTTCTTTGTCAATAAGTGAGTCATTGAGTTCCCATGTTAAGTTTTTGGAGATCAGAATTGAAACTCCCTTAGTCTTTGCTTGTGGGTTGGTAGAATGGTAGGAGTGAGGGAACCAGTGGTTTGTAAGCTTAGGAACCTTGTCTGCACGAAAATGGGTTTCCTGGAGGAAAACTATGTCGGATTTTAGTTTGTGCATCATAGACAGAACTTGGCTGCGTTTTTCTGGGATGTTGAGCCCTTTTACATTTAGGGATGACACTTTCAGTGTGTCGTGTTTGGTGGTAGGTGGTGTGTGTGACATGCTTTAAAAGGATGTGCTCTATTGTCGGTTCGGTCAGTATAGTATCGAGTATGTTAGGGGTGGATCGTGGGAGTATAGTTGGATCGGGAGGAGTCGCGGAGGCGAAGTGGAGGTGACGGAGACCGAGGAGGCAGTCAAGGGGTGTGCGGGAAATGGAAATGGGCTTAGAGAGTTTGAGGGGGAAAGGGGACTGTAAAGGGTAGAGGAAGGGGAGGGGAGAGGGGGAAAAGGAGAAGAAAGGATGAGAGGGGGCAAAAAGGGGGGGACGAGGAAGGAGAAAAGATAGAAAAAAAGATCAAGAAGGATATGTGGGATCTGGGTGTACCGGAGGTAAAGAAGGGTTCAGAGACCCCTCTTATGGGATAATATGTTATCCGGTATAAGTCAACGGGGAAGATAGGTTCCCGTTGTGTGGGGAGGTGGAGGGAGCCGGTGGTGACGGGTTAGAGATAGAGTGTAGTCTTCTGGTCCTCAGAGGGCTGTGGGTGGTTAAGATAGAGGAGTGAGCCTATAGGTTATAGTATTAGTCTTGGGGGTTATGGATCAAATGAAATGAGGGGGGTCTTAGATTTGAAGTAGTGTCATTGCCTAAGATAGAATATCATGTGAGGTCTTTTAGGGCAGGAGAGTGAGTCCGCCTGAGTAGGGGAGGTCGGCCTTAGCTATTGTGGGGAAGTGGAGCGAACGTCAAGTTATGAGTCGTTTAGATAATTAGAGAGACAAGTAAGGAGTCATCCGTACCATCAACCTTATAATATTAACCAGACTATATATTTAGTAAATAATTATAGCGTTATTTATGCTTGCCTTACTCTCCGAGTAGGCCTCCAGCCTGTGCGACCGAATCCCACACTGTATAAGAACAGATAGTTTGAGATTTCACCATAAAGGTGGTCCAGCCCGGTTTACTCATGTGTCTATACATCAGGATGTGGTAATATCGAGACCCATGACCAGGCGGAGTATGGGGTCTTTCACACATGCCGGAGGTCCCCCCGGGTTCTTTTGATTGGTTGCCAAAAAACAAACATGTTATGTTGTGTTGAACTATTAATAACAAAACGAAAGTATTAAAAAAGTAAAAAAGTTGAATGAGATATCATAACAAGTTACGTACTCTGGTCTTAGGCTTGCCCTACGCGGGGTCAGCCATACATTTGGTGAGGTGTCTGTCAAGATTCACCATATACCTTACATCATTGTATGACGGGCATTCAGATAATGACAATAACAGTAATGATACTAGTATCTCCTAGCTGGAATATTAGCTTCCTATGGGTTGTAACTTAACTGAAGATAACTTGATAACTGCTTCCGGCAATATACCAACCGGATGAGCGGCTCCACACAGAGTAATGTTGTTACTAGGGGCATTGGGGGATGCAGGCTATGTCTTAATCATCATCTTAGGGGATGCCTAGGTTTAGATACCCGTTAATCATTTGGGTGATCTCTTGATCAGGTGGGGGGGGGGGTACCCGAGCATATGAGAATCAGCTCTTAATGTTGGGGGGGACAACAGTAAGGGTAGGGTATGTGGAGCTTGGGCGGAAATAAGGGTGTAGATGAGGTACTGTGTGGAACCGCCCCTCCAGGGAGGAATCAACATTACTGACAAACAACATCATTAACAAGCAAGTGTGAGCCTCGGTTTGTTTTTTAACAAGGATGCCAGTTAGGATAAGGGGATTCTAACCTGGGAATGTGACATATGTCTGTCACATTAGGGAATGACACTCGCCTAGGGAGGTTCAAAACGGCCCACTTGGGGGATGAGTTATGGGGGTGACATAATGGTGAGGTGGAGATAAAATAAGGAAAGGAGCTATTGTAATTTGGGGAAATTATATTACTTTCACAAACAATAGTTATCTTCGTGCAGGTTCATGGTATACTTGCGTGTCCAATGTTCCATTGCTTGAAGACTGTGTTAAATTTGCTAAGTGAGCAGACTGGCACTAAGGAGGGGGGTAGAGGGGTGGGGGATGCTTTCACAGGTAAGGCCAGTCTGTGGGGCTGAACAAAAAGCGTCCATCTTGGGCTAGGTGCGGTAGAGGTGAGGAATTGTGGTGGTCCTTTGAGTCCAGCCGTCTTGCTTCTGGTTTGTAGGGGGTCCAATTGTGGGAAATCGGATGGTCATACTGTGGAGTGACGTCTGTCTTGCGAAGGCCTTCGTAGTGTAGGGGGTGAAATGATTTCAGGCGATCAATCCAAGATAGGGGTGGGTCACCCCGTTAGTCGGCATCGCCGTGGCGGGGTCTTCTGTGGGCAGAAGAAGCTGTGGGGCTGTTGTCTGTAGGGTTCCTGGGTCCTGTGGAAGTGTTGGCCCTGGGAGAGTTGGATCTGCGTCTTCTTATGTGGAACTCGTCGCGCACAGGGATGGCATCCATGGAGCTGGACCTTCTGAGTTGTGGAGGTCTGAGAGAGCGGTACCAGTCGGGCAGTTCAATGCAAGGTATGTTCAGAATCTCACAGAATGAGGTGAGATCTTCAGGCACTCTCAGGTTAGCCGTACGCCCTTGTGTTGATGCTGAAAGGCAAAAAGGGAATTTCCAGCGGTATTGAATTCCGTTTGTGCGTAGTATATCAAGGAGAGGGCGTAAGTCTCTTCTATTTTGTAGAGTGATAGGTGATAAATCTTGAAAGATTTTTATTTCTGAGCCTTGGCATGAAAGATTGCGACGATCTCTGGCCCTGCGAAGGATTTCTTCTTTCAGCTTAAAGTTAACTAGGCAGCATACCACATCTCTGGGAGGGTCAGTGTCTCTACCCCGGGGCCTGAGAGCCCTGTGTAAGCGTTCACATTCAATAGGGGTCTCGGGGGGTCTGCCTAGGAGATCGTTGAAGACAGCTACGGTTGCCTGGGTAAGTTGTGTATGATCGATCGATTCTGGCATGCCTCTTACCCGTAAGTTGTGTCGTCTGCCGCGATTGTCCAGGTCTTCCATGTATCTATGCAGGTTTCTGAGCTGGACGGAATGTGCCTGGGATGATGTCTGGAGCCTGTGGATGGAATTCTCATTTTGTGCTGTTGCTTCTTCTATGGTGTCCATGCGGACCGTCATGGAGTGGATGTCTCTCCTCAGGTCTGAGATGACCGATGCGAAGGTGGCTTTGATATCCTCTGCCACTGTTCTCAGGTCCCCCATGTTCAGGGGGTGTGCTGTGACCCCATGCTGAGCGGGCGATTGAGTCCTGTGCCTGCCAGAGGGGCTGAGGCTGGAGGAGCGCGCTGTGGCCGAGTAGGCCTGAGATGAAGCTGGGGCCTCGCGTGCCTGCGTCCGGAAGATCTCCGGAATGCTGCGGCCTGCCTGTGAGTCGGGTCTCCGCGGGGATCGGGAATGGGATGGGGACAGGTTCCCCTTAGATTTCCCCATGTTTTCGCTTATGGATGGCTCTTTGAAGCTACTGGGAAACCCTCTGAGGACCGGAGCTTAGGGATTAGGCGTCCATTAGAGTCCGGCGCCAAGCCACGCCCCCTAAAGAATTTAATTACTAGAAGCACTGGCCTACTGGCCACTTTTACCCCCTTCCTGCACAGGCCAATTTTCAGCTGTCGCACTTTGAATGACAATTGCGCGGACATGCAAAACTGTTCCTTAACACATTTTTTATAATTTTTTTCACACAAATAAAGCTTTCTTGTGGTGGTATTTAGTCACCGAGGTGTTTTGTATTGTTTGCTAAATAAACGAATAAATATCCAAAATTTTGAAAAAAAGACATAAAAAAGTTTACATAGTTTGTTATAAAATTTTGCAAACGGGTAATTTTTCTCCTTCACTGATGTGTGCTGATGAGGCTGCACTGATGGGCACTGATAGGCTGCACTGATGGGCACTGATGAGGCAGGACTGATGGACACTGATGTGCACTGATGAGGCCACATTTGTGGGCACTGATGAGGAGGCACTGGTGGGCACTGATGAGGAGGCACTGTTGGGCACTGATGAGGCTGCACTGATAGGCGGCACTGATGGGCTCTGATAGGCGGCACTGATGGGCACTGGTAGGCTGCAAAGATGGGCACTGGTAGGCGGCACTGATAGGTGACATTGATAGGCAGCACTGGTGGGCACTGATTGGCAGCACAGGTGGCCGCAGATTGGCAGCACTGGTGGGCACTGTAGGGACTGCACTGATAATCAGATCGTGAATCTTGCAATAGTGCTTTATCGTTTTATTCAAAAAAGCCATAACAAAATTTACACTCACACTTAAGCAGGACTGTGTGGGTTTAACTTATACCAATGCTGCTAGGACGAATGTGTCACCTTTCAGCCGGCTATACAGCCCCGGTCATCAGTAGTCCCAGAGGAAGTCACAAGGAGTGACGAAACTAGTAGGAGGGACCTGAGAGGCTGACGAATGTGGAGCCAGAAAGGACTACTCAGAGGGGTTGATTTACTAAAGGCAAATAGACTGTGCACTTTGCAAAGTGCAATTGCACTCCGCAAGTGCAGTTGCTCCAGAGCTTAGTAAATGAGGTAAAGCTTCACTTTGCAAAAAGTACCCAAACATGTGCAAGGAAAATTAAAAAAACAACATTTTTGCTTGCACATGATTGGATGATGGACATCAGCAGAGCTTTTGCTCATTTACTAAGCTCTGGAGCAACTGCTCTTGCAGAGTGTAACTGCACTTTGCAAAGTGCACAGTGTATTTGCGTTTAGTAACTCAACCCCAGAGTGTAACGGGCGGAGGGAGCACTGAAGACCGTGGCTGCAGAGCCGGCTGAAGGGTGGCGCGTTCATCCTAGCACCCTTGGTATAAGTTAAACACACAGGCCTGCTTACGTTTTTTAAAGTGTGAGTGTAAATTTTGTTATGGCTTTTTTGAATAAAACATTTTAAAACGATAAAGCACTATTGCAAGATCTGATTGCTCTGCATGTGTCGATGTGATTGGAGTTCACGGGCAGCAGTAAGGAGGCTCAATACCTGAAGTGATCGATGTGATTGAAGTTCACGGGCAGCTTATATGGAGAAGGAATATTATAAGGAGCGTTTCAGAGGATTTATCATTTTCAAAGGCTTTTTTTTTAATCCTATAAGGTGAGGCACAACTGATGGAGGGAGCACAAGGATTATGAACAATGCACTTATCGGCGGATGATTGAGGAGAGATTGATATATTTATATAATATATAATGGACTGGCACAATATATCTAATATAGTTATAAGGACATTATATGGAAAATTTGCACACTGCACTATATTATTAACTATATTATTTGATTTATTTAAGGTCACTTTGGAAAAATTGTACTGTATATTGCACTTATTTAGTACTGTTTACATATACACTTAAAAATGGGGTATGCCTGTATGCACCTTATATCCCTCCAGGGATATTCTTAGTTTTATTTAGCGCTGCACTTATTCTGATTTTACTTTTGTTTATTGCACATGTTCAGGAAGCGTGGTTAGTGCTGGCAGCTCCAGTAGATCTATATAGCGACTCACAAGGTTTTTTTTTATATATTCACAATAATTAAGGGCTTTATATTTTTATTTTGTGGAGCAATCCATTTTAATTATTCAAGTATTGCTAAAATATTACAGCAGCTTGTCTTGGCTCTGAGCACTTTCCCCAGATAAGCAACGGAAAGAGGAATGCAGGGAGAGATGATTTCTGCATTTAAGTTGCCGTTGCTTGTCTGGGAAAAGTGCTCAGAGCCCTCACAGGTTGTCACTTCACAGCATCCACCTCCTTCTTAGCTGTCTCACTCTTAGAAGCCAGAACAGTAAAAAATATAATGATAGATCGTCTTTAGGCAAAACAATTTTTTCAATTTTGAATAACCCCTATTTTTATTTATTTATTTTTGCCATGTCACATTGGGGTGATTGCTTCCTGTCACTTCTTGTTCCATATCACTTCCTGTCCCATATGACTTCCTGTCCCATATCACTTCCTGACTCCTGTCCCATATCACTTCCTGTCCCATATCTAGAACCGGAAGTAGGAGGAAATTCCTCCAAATTGAGGGAACTCCCTGGTAGTCACCAGGGTCACCAGAACTAGTGTCCCTATTGGAAAAAATCTCCTCTATACCTGTTCTGGTGATTAACCAAAATTTAAGAGTCTCTTACACTTTTATATTGAAGATCACAGTAGCCAGCATAAATAGAGAGGGTGAATCCCCCTAATAGGGACACAACAGGTAGCAATAAACACCTGACAGCGGTAATAATCCCTCTCCACTCTATCCAAAACTAAAGAAAAAAGGATTTTGCCTTCAGGTATATTTTGATTTGACACCCACCGGATAGGTGAAATCAACTTTTTTTTTTTACAGAGATATTCTTGTCTCACTTCTGCCAGTTAGTGACAGGGTCACTTTCAGATTACTATTTGTGATAACAAAATATTCAGAAATGTAATGTACCAACATTCTATACATTTACAATGATGCATTGAAATGTATTCCAGAGCAATAAAACTTGATATATTGCTGCTTTTTATATACTGTATATAAATACCACTAAATGAAAATAGCAGAGCTCTTTTTCTAACATATTACCTTGTAAAGTTTGCTATAACTGCTCTGAAGGCACATCGGTATAGAAGGTTATGGCTTTGTGATTGGCTCTTATTATTTTAGCTCTGAATCATAGTACATGCCTGTCTCATAGTGTTGACAGACAAGCTGGTGAGAGGCTTTATCACACCAGCCTGCTCTTGTATCCACTGGCATGTGTCACCAAAATATGATCTGTCAACATTCTTCTGCCTTTAAGCCCTGTTCATAGAATGCCCTCTGAAAAGGAATTTTCAGACTCTGTTTATTTACTCTGAAATATTGTATTGTACTGTGAGCCCAAGGTTTTATACAGGTAATCTTAGAAAATTAAGGGCCATTCATGCTATGGCATTTGTGTTTCTACACCTTGGAAAACAAAATTCAACATCATGCCGATGTTCACACTTGCATTGGATTCCCCAAAATTGGCTTAATGTGACATCTGGTCTCAACCATTATTTATTTATAAAGTTCTGTTGATGTTGGACATTTACTGTACTAATCTGCCCCTGGACTTAGGCCCCTTTCACACTTATACGACTTGTCCCACGATTTTGTACTGCAAAATCGTATGACAAGTCATTCTCCATGATTTTCAATGACTACCATTCATATTGGCACGACTTTAAGTCGTGCCGACTTGAAAGTAGTCCCTGCACTACTTTGGTCCAACTTCTATGCGAGTTGTACTCCATAGACCTCAATGTTAAACCCTGAAGTAGCATGCAAGTCGTGCCTGAATAATATAGACAGGACTTCAGTAAGACTTTGTAAGCACAAGCCTGACTCGCTGATCGGGAAAGGAAAACTTTTTTCCTTTCCCGATGAGCGACAGGCAGTGCTGACAGCTGTCTGGTATGAATCCAGAGGGGGAACTCCACGCAAAGTTTTAAATGAAAAAACCGGCGTGGGTTCCCCCCAGGGGCATACCAGGCCCTTAGGTCTGGTATGGATCTAAGGGGAACCCCCTACGCTGAAAAATCGGCGTGGGGTCCCCCCAAAATCCATACCAGACCCTCATCCGAGCACGCAGTCCGGCCGGTCAGGAATAGGGGTGGGGACGAGCGAGCGCCCCCCCCCCCTCCTTGACCGTACCAGGCCGCATGCCCTCAACATGGGAGGGTGGGTGCTTTAGGGCATGGGGGGCACCTTGTCCCCATGTTGATGAGGACAAGGGCCTCTTCCCGACAACCCTGGCCGTTGGTTGTCGGGGTCTGCGGGCGGGGGGCTTATCGGAATCCGGGAGCCCCCTTTAATAAGGGAGCCCCCAGATCCCGGCCCCCCACCCTATGTGAATGAGTATGGGGTACATGGTACCCCTACCCATTCACCTAGGGAAAAAAGCGTCAATAAAAAACACAGTACACAGGTTTTTAAAATAATTTATTAGGCAGCTCCGCGATCTTCTTCTGACTTCGGGGGTCCTCTTCCGACTTTGGGGGTCTCTCCGCCGTCTCCTCCCGGTGTCCGCATCTTCTGCCGGCTCCTCCGCTATCTTCTGCAGCTCAAGTGCTAGCGGTGGTCCGGACTTCTGCCTTCTTCTTTTCTTCCAGAGATGTTGACACGACGCTCTCTCCAGCTGGAATGGTCTCTGAACGCTCCGCAACTGACTTATATAGGCGGTGGCCCCGCCCCCTTATGAGGTCACTGTCCCTGGGCATGCTGGGACTGTGCCGTCATAAGGGGGCGTGGTCATCACCCAGTGACCACGCCTCCTAAAACGTCACAGTCCCAGCATGCCCAGGGACTGTGACGGCATAGTCCGGCATAGTCCGGCAAGTCCGGTGCGGAGAGCACAGAGACCATTCTGGCTGGAGAGAGCGTCCTGTCAACATCTCTGGAAGAGAAGAGGGAAGAAGACGATCCAGATGTCCGGACCACCGCTGGCAAAAGAGCGCCAGAAGATAGCGGTGGAGCTGGCAGAAGATGCGGACACCGGGAGAAGACGCCGGAGAGACCCCCGAAGTCGGAAGAGGACCCCCCAAGTTGGAAGAAGATCCCGGAGCTGCCTAATAAATTATTTTAAAAACCTGTGTACTGTGTTTTTTATTGACGCTTTTTTCCCTAGGTGAATGGGTAGGGGTACCATGTACCCCATACTTATTCACATAGGGTGGGGGGTCGGGTATTGGGGGCCCCCTTATTAAAGGGGGCTCCCAGATTCCGATAAGCCCGCAGACCCCGACAACCAACGGCCAGGGTTGTCGGGAAGAGGCCCTTGTCCTCATCAACATGGGTACAAGGTGCTTTGGGGTGGGGGGCTGCAGGGCTCCCCCCATGCCCCAAAGCACCCACCCCCCATGTTGAGGGCATGCGGCCTGGTACGGTCCAGGAGGGGGGGGCGCTAGCTCGTCCCCACCCCCATTCCTGACCGGCCGGGCTGCGTGCTCGGATAAGGGTCTGGTATGGATTTTGGGGGGGACCCCCACGCCGATTTTTTCGGCGTAGGGGGTTCCTCTTACAATTCATACCAGACCTAAGGGCCTGGTATGTCCCTGGGGGGAACCCACGCCAGTTTTTTTATTTAAAACTTGCCGTGGAGTTTCCCCTTATGATTCATACCAACTACTGTATGTTTTCATTTGTTAATGCCAAAAACGTGGCAAAGTAGTACTGCTCCCAAAATCGCGGCAAAATCACGGCAAAATCGCGGTAAAATCGTGCGACTTTGAAGTCGTATAAGTGTGAAAGGGGCCTTAAAGTGATTGTAAAGTCTTGGTTTTTTTTTTAGTTAAAAATAACAAACATGTTATAATTACCTGCCTTGTGCAGTGGTTTTGCACAGAGCAGCCCAGATCCTCCACTTCTTGGGTCCCTCTTTGGTGCTCCTGGCCCTCCCTCCTGTTGAGTGCACCCACAGCAAGCAGCTTGCTATGGGGGCACCCGAACCAAGCCACAGCTCCCTGTGTCCATTTAGACACAGACCCCCTTCATGGCCCGCCCCCTTTCTCTTCTCATTGGCTGACTGACTTTGATTGGCAGCAGCGGGAGCCAATGGTGCCACGTTGGTGTCTCAGCAAATGAAGAGGGGAGTCCCATGCAGCCGAGACACTGCTGCGACATTGCTGGATCTAGATGGGGCTCAAGCAAGTATTAGGGGGGCTGAGGGGGGCTGCTGGACATAGAAGGCTTTTTATCTTACTGCATAACCTGCATTAAGATAAAAAAAACCTTCTGCCTTTACAACCACCCTTAATTCCACTGGTGTGATCAGCAGGTGCTGTATATAGTGACCCAAGTTTGTGCAGGAGGAAGGAAGAAGAGGATTTCTTTGTAAATAGGGAGGAAGTTGTCTCCTTTTTAATCTGTGTTCTGGACATTTTCAAGTTGGGCATCCCATAATTCCCTACCCCATCCAAGTTATCATCCCCTAATAAAACAACAAAAACAAGCCAAGGACTGTTTACTGCGTTTCAGTGAATGAAGGAAATGTTGTGTGACTGGCTGTGCAGCACCCGGACATCAGTGACCCCTATAGGGGTAGTGCTACCCAACCATAGAATAACAGTCCTACTATGTTTTTTTTTTCATTTGTGTATGAAGAAAAATATCCACAGCTGCAGTTGTCTTTGTGTAGTGAAACTTGCTTATACATTTTATTTTGTAAAAAAAGTGGCTGATATGATACATACCTAATTAATATATCTTTTAGCACAGATCATTTCTGTTATTCTTTAAATGAAACACTAGTTACAGTTATACAATTTGATTTTACATATAGTGTTGGAATCCGGAATCCGGGACAGCAGCTCAGTGCCTGGCTTTCAGAATGTAAACAAATAAATGGCTGCCATAAAGTTTTAAGACCAAGAGAAGCCCTTGATCACATAGCATAAGACTCTGTCCCTATACTTCCACTCAAGAGAATTATAAGTTATGTGAGATTTATTGTGCTTGGTTGAGCTATCCTGTCTAAGTTTATTTGCATTTCCCCTGACAATGCACTATAGTAACCTAATCCACTCCCTACAAAATGGATAACTTGTTTCTGATGCCTTTGCCTCTCTTTACGATTAATGACCTTTGTTTACAATGCTTTTATATATATCTCTATATATCTATATCTATACCTAGATATAGATATATAGATCTTTAGATATAAAGATCTATACATCTATAGATCTATAGATCTATATCTATAGATCTATAGATATATATCTATATATATATATCTTTGACTAGAGTTCATTGTTACCATGAATTTTTCTTGTGTAGAAGATTGTATACATGACAATGCCCAATGATATGCAGGTGCGCATGTCAGGAAGCTTGTGTGCGTGTCAGGAAGACCACTGCACAGAATCAGGACTGTGCGTGTGTCTGCGTGCATATTCACTAATGTGCATGCGTGTTGGCCCGAATTAACGTGCATGTTTGGCACTGGCGTCTTGGTGCCCAATAGCCTATATTAAGTGATATTAAAATGTTGGGGGTTTTTTGTTTAAAAATAATGAACATGTCATACTTACCTGCTCTGTGCAGTGGTTTTGCACAGAGCCGCCCAGATCCTCCTATGGGGGCACCCGAGCTGAGCTGCTGCTCGGTGTCTCCATTCAGGCAAGGAGCCATGGCTTGGCTCAGCCTCACCCCTCTAACTCCTCATTGGTTCCCTGACTTTGATTGACAGCAGCAGGAGCCAATGGTGTCCACTTCTGTGTCTCAGCCAATCAGGAGGGAGAGTTCTGGACAGCCGAGGCTCTTGTGCTCTTGTGCAACATAGCTGGATAAAGATGGGGCTCAGGTAAGTATTAGGGGGGCTGAGGGAGGCTGCTGCACACTGAAGGTTTTTTATCTTAATGCATAGGCATTACGATAAAAAAGCTTCTGCCTTTAGAACCACTTTAAGGTAATACAGAATTTAGGAGAGTTCCTGAGTGGTAGTCGGCTTCTGTGATCTGTGACCGGTTACCTACTTCCTGAGTCTTCAGTGCTTGTCCTGATCTCTCATTATCACCCTTGGCTTGTGGTCTGACTCCATCCTCTGCCTGCCATGTTTGTACTGCTTCTGTTTGTCTGATACCAGCCTCAGCCTATCCTCTAATGAGTCATTATCCTAATGATACTCATTCAATGGACTATATCACATGCATAAATTACAGTTTTTTTTTCCAACATAGAATGACGCACTGGACTTTTCTTGCAGTGAGATTTTCCATCAACAAGCCAGATAAATGGTCCAGTCATCACAAACAAACTTGAAATTGGAAACATTGGATATTGGTCTTGGGTTGTTAATGGCCAATATTACTTTTATACTTATATTTTCATCTGCAGCACATTGAACTCAGATGTGTTGCAGATTAGCAATTGCCATCATGTAGTTATTTTGAGTTGCTTGTCTGCAAAGTACAGGCTTATATAAGAACATATGTTGTCTCTTTTGTGCATAGCTGTGCTAATAAAACCTTCCACCCCATGAAAGACACATCCTCACACGATATTGGCAGATAAGAGTCTTTCTTTACAATAGCAGTATCAGGGAATTTCTAGTTAAGATACTTCTGACCAAACATTAGCCAGCCTTTTAGGAATTTCTTTTTGAGATGGCTGCTCAAGAAAATGTTCAGATTACAGGTACCCACATCCTAAGAATCATAAGAAAGCACAGTTGGACGGGTGGGACAGCAGGATTTTTTTGGTACCGTCATGAGGCATTACAAACACTTTTTTAAAAAACAAATACATTTTATTTTACATATATAATCAAGATTACAATATAAAAAAGGGGGTCATAAAAAACACTCAAAATGCATAGTGGGTCCCTCTAGACAGTCACTACATCACTACTAGGAGGTCACTTCTACCTAAGGATACCTCCAAGGATGAAGTGAAGGTGTGGACTGTCAAGCTCTTAATATGTTTCGCGGTCACCCGCTTCTTCAGGAGAAAAGACAAGGTGGGACCAAATACTAAAAATAGTGATGAATCTTCCACACAGTCTGGTCCTGCCCTGGTGTGAAGGAATTCTGGGAAAATATACTTGCTGATATTAACTCTATTGGGAAAGTGAAGGTCCCATACAGCCCAGTCCCTCTTTTGTTAGGTATCTGCAAATTCCTAGAGGTCTCGTGGGGGAAGAAACTATTTATCTTCTACACCACACTATACGCTAGAAAGGCAATCCTATTACATTGGAATCAGGCCCAACCACCCACCAGACAGCTTTGGCAGTCTTTGATAAATAAGGCATTACCATTATATAAAATGACATATATGGGAAGAAATTGTCCTAAAAAATTTGGGAAGATTTGGGCAGCATGGGTGAAGGCAAAACATTTAACAATTGATTGAGGCCCCCAGGTCATGGCACATAATAAATGACATAATCTGTTCCTCACCAACAAATTTCTGTGTCTCCTTATATGAATGTGGGATTAAAATGTATGGTTTGAAGGTAATTAATGTGCCCCTTATACCTCTACCCGGGTTAGGTGCAAGGTTCTTGTTAACATATTGTTGCTCTGACTAATACAACTACATTTGTTGAGAAATGTAAGAAAATTGTGTAAGATGTCTGTATCTATGACTAATCCGTTATAAAATGTCTGTTTTCGGAAAACCTTAATAAACTTTTTTGTTAAAAAAAAAAAAAATAGTGATGAAAAGCATAAGTACAAGCCATAATATTATATTGATGACACATATTTTGCATATCGTCCAACTGTTCATTTAAGGAATTAGTATGGAAGATTTTTACCTCAAAGACCGAGTCAGGTTAGTCAGCAATCAGAAGAGGCACCAAGGCACATATCCCTGGGCGAGCATGGGAGCAGATCTACATAGGCCCCCGCATGCACTATAATTCTTTGAAATATAAGAATATGTTTCTAATTCATATTCCAATATAATGTTATCAATCAAGATAAAGCATAAAATACGTACCACCATGGCATTCCCCTTAGGCCAAGAAGATCAAAAAGATCAAAGGCTTTGTAGGCGGTGGGATAGATGAAGCACAGCTGGACCTCAGGGTCATAAATAGAAGAATTTCATACCCAAACTGTATTCATCTCAGTGTTGCTTCCATCAGATTTGATGACACAGTCATATACTGTGTCTAAAATTGAATGAGAATAAGGAACAATACCAGTTTCGATCCCAGGCATATTTTGATATAAAACACTCAATGGCAAATAGAGATATCTCAGAATTAACAGCAAAGAAGCAATAAGGAAAAAAGGGGAGCCAAAGACAAACACGTCTCAAAGGGGAGATAAGTAATATAAGCTTAACCCTCAACCAATAATCAATAAAAAAAGCCGTGATACCATCCTAGGGGAAGTCCTATAGCAAAATATAAAATAAAGTAAAACCATAAATATACACTCAAATAAATTCAAATGAAATTATCTGATCCAAAACTTAGTTACCCTAGGGCATGGGTACTCAACCTTTGGACCTCCAGCTGTTGCAGAACTACAAGTCACATGAGGCATTGCAAGCCTCTGACAGTTACAAGCATGATTCCCAAAGGCAGAGGCAAGATGGGTTGTAGTTCTGCAACAGCTGGAGGGCCACAGGTTCGAGCACCCATGCCCTAGGGCAGTGGTTCTCAACCTTTCTAGTGCTGTGACCTCTTGATAAAATTTACCAAGTTGTGGGGACCCCTAACAGTAAAATTATTTTTGTAGCATGGGTTATCAGCACGCAAGGCAAGACAAGTAATTTGTGCCCCTAACCCACGGACATGTAGCTCTCCCTGAGTCCCTTCCACTCATACAGTATTAAAACCCCTTATGGTATATTTTAGGATGTACAATTGTTTCTCTTTGTTCTCATTTCTTTCCCTTGTATCTCTCTCTATGCTAATTTCTTGTTTTTTTCCCTATCCCTCTCTCTAGCTGCCTTTCTTGTTCTTTCTTTTATTCTTTCTCTCCCTTTTTCTTTGTTCCACCCCCTCCTTTCCCTTTTCCTTTGCATGT
Organism: Lithobates clamitans; assembly: GCA_037952925.1. Lineage (NCBI taxonomy): Eukaryota > Metazoa > Chordata > Amphibia > Anura > Ranidae > Lithobates > Lithobates clamitans. The sequence goes on from JBBGZY010000101.1 coordinate 5,581,099, forward strand.
ATTCATGTATTCTCTATTTTTATGGGATGAGTGGCAGTGCTGGCGAGGAGTTGGGATGAGTGGCAGTGCTGGTGGGTGTGGGATCAGTGGCAGTGCTGGGGGGAGTTCTGATCAGCCAACTTAAGTGCTCTTGATCAAGGTCATCTGCTGATCTGAGAACTGTAGTGGGGACCTTTAATGGCAACTATAATCACAGGTAGTGTTACCGACTTTGGGGTGTCTCGTAGCAGTGACACCTATGCTGAAATCAGGAGATAGGGTCTCCTCCAGCCCCTCCCACTTAAAATTCCTCATCAGTCAGCTGACCTCTAGTCTCTGCCCCCCAGTCATGCCATGAACCGCAGGCTCCAGGAACAGCCCAGCTGGGCAGCCACAGGCTCCAGGGACAGCCCTGCTGGACGGCAGGGAAAAGGCTGGGAGAGCAGCACAGGCTTCAGGAACAGTCTAGGAATCGGTGACCCCTGGCAAATCATCATTCGACCCCCAGGTTGAGAACAACTGCCCTAGGGTATTGCCACCAGATATGGAACATAGTGCCCACTTGTGGACATCTTCTGAAGTAGTAAGAAGATGTCTGCAGCACATTTTGGTTACCTATATAGGGACCATGTACCATCTCAATAGAGTTTTATAATTAGGTTCTACCAGGGTTGTATTAATAGAAATTTTAGATTTATCATTTGCTATGTATTGCCATTCTGGTAAATCTATTGAAATAAATGGGTCTCGCTCCCATTGTTCTATATATGGAAGGTTATAATCCAGATCCACTAAAACCATCCATAGATGGTTCGAATCTCTGCTAGTTCAGCAGGGACCAGTCGAGATTTGACCCAGGAAGGACAGGCAGAATGTACCCAAGTCGAACTATCAATCTAGTTGGGTACAACTAGCATGTTGGTTTTCTAGCATGCAATTATACTTATTCAGCAGGGACCAGTCGAGATTTGACCCAGGAAGGACAGGCAGAATGTACCCAAGTCGAACTATCAATCTAGTTGGGTACAACTAGCATGTTGGTTTTCTAGCATGCAATTAATGCCAGCAGCTATAGCCGCTAGCAATAATCACTCCCCACAGCTCCCCACGTCCCCCCCGTTAGTAAGATCACAATAGCTCTGCAGGAGGAATTCCCCCAACAACACTGACTGTTTTGATGGGGGGAATCCAGCGATTTTCTTTCCTGCAACCCATGGTTGTAGGAAAGAAAATCGCATCATCTATGGCCTGCCTCACAGATTATATAGTATTAAAATTCAACCCTTTGCTCACCCTTTGCATCGTAAGGGATAGTAGATGCCTGTTTTAGTTTAGCTGCAAGGTTAGATTTGGTCTGGATATATCGGTACAGTTCAGATGAGGGTAGTTTGTGTTTTTAATATTCCAGAGGATATATATAGTTTCTAGATAAAAAAAAACAAACCTCCGGAAACCTTTTCACACTTGTTGCACTTTTCACACTTATCATGTAGCCGATGACAGCTCCTCCACCAACCCTGTGGTTTCACAGACAGACGCTGCAAGTCTATGCAGCCCCTTCCTTCTAGTCTAATGGCACAAGTATTGGGTGTGATTGGAAGTACTTCCATCAGCCACGCCTTTGACCAGGCCATCCAGGGATTTTATTTGAGGCTGTTACAGGCACATTGTGCATTATGATTTTTATTGCATCCCAATAAAAAGATTAATTGAGCTAGTCTGTGCACTTCCTTTGTAGATAAAAAATCCCCTATGCTTACTATTTTTAAGCAAACTTTTTCCTTTTTGTTTTTGTTTTTTTTTGTTTGTGCTGCATTGAAAGATAATCAAAATATTAAAATACTGCAAACTGCAGAATAATTGTAGAAAACTGTTTTAATCTAGTTTAGTACCAAAATGGAAGACAATTTTTAGTTATTATTATGTTATTAAAAACCTGACTTTCTTTTACCATGTTTGTGACTACATCATACAGGTTTAATCACACACAATAAACCATCCCTTGGACCAAAATGATGGTAACACTACGTTAATGGACAGCAGCTGTCGTTTCTGCACCCTGCAGTGGGCTCAGCCACTATACTTATAGACATGCACGTATACTCAGGCATCTATACTATGCAGCACTTCCCTCAGCATAAATGGTCTCTCACCTGCTGTGCAAATGAATGGAGCTGCTCCCCATCTGGTAAGGCCTTGTTCACACTGGTGTAAAAAACAAACGCCTCCATTAAAGTCAATGCAACCACGCTGCAAATGTGTTCTAAACCCTCCCAAGGCATGTGGCATGCACTTGTAGAGCTCTACAGCAAGACTATTTCCTTGTTTTCCTTTTGCTTAAAAATAAATACATTAATAAACATTAGATTGTAAGCTCTTATGAGCAGGGCCCTCTTAAGCCTATTGTATCTTATTGTATTGTAACTATACTGAATCCCTATTTATATTGTAAAGCACTGCGTAAACTGTTGGCACTATATAAATCCTGTAAAATAATAAATCCTATTCTAACACCCACAAACGCATATAAAATACATCTTAAATGCAGACTAATGCTACAGGCATTTCATAGGCTACTAGTCAATGCCTGTGTGAATTAGACCTAATACAGGCAGTCCCCGATTTACGAATGGGTTAGGAACTGCCTGTTTGTTCCTCGGATTTGTTCGTAATTCGGAAGCGCATGCGCAGAATGGCAGAGACGTTGTTTTCCGATGTTCTGTCAAGTAGCCGCGCATGCGCAGACGTCGTTTTCAGATGTTTTCCGCTGTTTTCCGATGTTTTCCGATGTGCCCGCCGTCGAAAAGTGGCCGCGCATGCGCAGAACGTCACGCCGCCTCCCGTTCGTAAGTAGGAGTCCTTCGCAAGTCGGAGGTTCGTAACTCGGGGACCTCCTGTACAAGGTAGCCTGATCAACTTCCAAGTGAGCTACTTGCTTGTATAACACTTTTTAAGCAACCCTGCAAGGGCAATACCTAGGACCTTGATGTGCATTTTTCCATCCTGGTTCTTCCTATATTACTAGAAGTCATTGGTTTTCATTATCTGTCTGAATTCCCACCAAAACTGAGCTGCCAGATTTGATTGGACTTAAAGGATGAACAAACTGTGTACAACAATCTCAATTTCTTGTGTGACTCACAATGTTATAGCCGCTTCCCTCTGCTTGATTGGTATTGTGGTCATCTTGAGAACGTCTTCTTTTGTACCTCTACGCAAGTTCTGTTGAGGTTTTACTTTAATAGACATTGTGAGGTTTTTTTTTTCAATTGACAATATAGTCTGTGCCTTTTTCTGATATCTTATATATTTGTTCTTTTTTTTTAACAGAAAATATATATTTGTTCTTTAAAGCGGCAACAGCTAGTGCCATTGATAGCTGCTAGAGGAAATGTTATCAAAATTCCTGCTGTATCACTGATTACTTACTGATAGAGTTATGATAGCCTACTGGCAGGAGTGACATTAGTACCTACTAATATTGGGTGTCACTGATAAGTACTTATGGGAGGTCTGACAATTATTTAGTGAAAGGGGGTATCACATTTACCTGCTGATAAGGGGCAACATGATTACCTACTGATAGGGGGTGTCATGATTATCTATTGATAAAGGGTGGTAGTGGTACAATTACCTGCTGATAGGGGTGACATGATTACCTTCCAATAGGGGGTATCACAAATACCTACTTGTAGGGGTGACACAAAACCTGTCAAAACTGGGGTGCAGAAAAATGGCAGCAGGTGCTCTGGACTGTTGACTCTAAATTTGAAATATTTTACTGTAGCAAAAGGTAGTTTGTTCAAAAAGGGCTGGAGAGCATTACAATATTGAGTGTCTGCAGCCAACAGTTAAGCATAGTGGACGTTCCATGTAAATTTGGGGCTGCATTTCTGCAAATTTAGTTGGAGATTTGGTCAGGATCAATGGTGTCCTCAGTGCTGAGAAATACAGGCAGATTGGAGAACTTGCCATTTTGTTAATTGATAAAAGTAAACTAATAATCCTTCTATTTCTGAAAGCATTCTTAATTGACAGCATTTTTCACACCTGCCTAAAACTTTTTCACAGTACTGTAGAAAGCATACGTAGGTAGTACAATTATGAAATCTTTCAGATAATAGTGACAAATGTAAAGACCTAGGTAACACTACTGTCCTAAGATGCTACTTGTTAGAAAAAAGGGAAAGTAGAACAGATGGGGTCCTGAGTTAAAGAGGTATAGTGGGAACCAAGAAGGGGGATTGGGGGAGTGGGGGGAGTGGAGTTTGGCTGGTGGAAACACTTGGCCACTAGATGTAAAAGAAGTGAGTTTAAGGAGACAACGATCAAAGTCAGCAGCCAAAAATGTGTGACCCATGGATCCAAGACTTTTGGTATTTGGGCCATTGTGCCTTGCAGCTTTGCTTGTCCGTTTTTCATTGATCAGTGTCCAGTGTAGTCTAGATTTGGCTTCTGTCACACTTATAGAGTCGCAGAGCCATGTCTTTGCTTTCATTTGTTTCGCAGCTGTCCAAACATAAGTCATTAGTGTAAACTGACATTTGGAGATGCTTGATGGTTTCACATTAAAGAGGAGCTCCAGCCTTATTTGTAAAAATTAAAAGCCAGCAGCTACAAAAACTGTAGCTGCTGACCTTTAATAAAAAGACACTCACCTGTCCCAGGATCCAGTGTACTCACCCGAGCTGTTTTCTCCACCCATCTTCGGTCCTGGCACCGACATCTCAACGGCGGGCACCCGGCTGTGAAGCTGCAAGCTGTCACAGCTGCACTGCGCATTGTGAATGGTCCCTCAGTCTTTTGGGACCCGTGACATGTCCCAGAAGACTGTGGGAAGAAAGGGAGGAGGAGAACTTCTGTTCAGATCGCATAGGCAATCTGAGTGGAAATGTGGGAGCAGCGGGTACCTGTCAAAGTTAGGTACCCGCTCCCCCTCCCCCCAAAAAAGTGCCATTTCAAAAAGAGGAGCAGGGGAGAAGACTTTAAAGCGGAACTTTCACTTTTGGGTGAAGCTCTGCTTTTTTCTAAAGAGAGCTTCAAATGGGAATTGCAAGAAGGATATGTAGGATTCTGTAAACCTGCGCCCAAAATTTTAAACAATGGGACAGGTCCACCAAGTATGTAGAAATGTGCCTATTTCTGAACATAGTAGGGTTGCCGGTGGGATTAGATACACTAATCAGTTAGATAACATGTACCATCTAAGTAATACCTTACAGTTGGTTTCCAGTGCTGTTGCTTTGCGTAAGCATGATTTTGAGGTGTCCCAAATTTGGGCCCAGTCATTATGTTCCAAGGCTGTTACCAAGGGCTGGAGAGTATTCAGGGTACGGTAAAGTAAAGACATTATCCATGGAGAATGTTGATCGTTTTTGCATTTGTTTTAAAAGGTGTGAGCATTTGTCTCTTAATACACTGTTTGTTTTCTCAGGACTACCCTAAATGGTTGAATCCTCTACTGAGCATCTCAATGGACTGTCAGATTTGAGAGAGACCAGTGCATATATGATATGCCTTATATTAAACAGTTTAGCTTTAATGATCCTTATGGCCTAATTTGAGTTTCCTCTCAAAAGATGTACATTTGCTTCACAGAATAATGCATGAAAAGGCTCCATAAAAAAAAAAACACCCAGATGTAATCCACTTCTCAATTTAAAGCTGAAGGTTTATCCGAAAAGCCTTTCACAAAACATTTACGGGTGAGCTTTTTTTGAGTGTACTGACACATGCTAGCAGAATGTATAACAATTTCATTAGAGATGCACAACAATGATGTTTATAAGCCTGGCCTAAAACAGCTCAAATCCACCCTAATCTGATAGACTGATGTGAAGCCTGGGCCATGATTGGGCTTTTAAGGAATGTCCTTAGGAAGGGATAATGGGTGCTTTCAAAGTTGGAAGCAATCATTACTGTTTAAAGATTTTCCAACTTGAAAAATCATGAAACCTGTCTGATAGCTCCAGGATGGATGGAAGGTTTTTATGAAGCATGTGCTGCTTCAATCTATCAGGCAAAGAACACAAAAAATAGTAGTGGCTAATGACGCTACAGAGGATAGCTAGATGAAAGAGACTTCTGCCCACCTGTGGCATGCCTATCATATTTGAAAAGCATGAATGTAATAATTTTTGTGTTACCGTATATACTCGAGTATAAGTCGTTCCGAGTATAAGTCGAGGCCCTAATTTACCACAAAAAAAATTGGAAACACTTATTGACCCGAGTATAAGACGAGGGTGAGAAATGCACAGCTACTGTAAGTGGAAAAGAGGGTCAACAATGCCCATTTGCAGCATCACTGTGCCCATTTGCATGCCTCACTGTGCTCATTTGCAGCCATAGGTCCCCTGAACTTCAAACTCAGTAGTTAAGTGTTCCTAGATGCCCCCTAGCTGCAGCAAAAATTTGGGGTCTCTGAACCCAAAGGGTCCCGAAATGACATTGCTGCAGATGGACACAGTTGACCGAATTTGGGGCCCCGTATCTCGGGGCCACTTAGTGCTAAGAACCCCAAATTTAGTGTGTGCAAACCCAGTGGAACTAGCAGCATAAAATTTCCAAAGCTGGGGTTTCTAGCACCAAGTGGCCCCGAGATACAGGGCCCCAAAAATCAGTTCAGAAAATGTCAAGCACTTTTCTGCAGCAGAGAATGACATTTTCCGAACCGGTTTTGGGGCCCCGTATCTCAGGGCCACTTGGTGCTAGGAACCCCAGCTTTTGCACACCAAATTTGGGGTTCCTAGCATCAAGTGGCCCTGAGATACAGGGCCCCAAAGTCGGTTCGGAAAATGAAATTTTTTGCTGCAGAAAAGTGCTTGACTCGAGTATAAGTCGAGGGGGGCACTTTCAGCACAAAAAAAGTGCTGAAAAATTCGACTTATACTCGAGTATATACGGTATTTTTTTTCACATATTTTACACCAGCTTGCAGAAAAATCTGAAAGCAGTTTTGTCCACAGACATGGGTAACAATACCTTGGTCCAGCTAAGTCAAATCATGTTATGATGATGTGTAGTGCAGACCCGGGACTGTTTGGTCCGAGGTTCCATTCCTTGATAGGCACACAGCAGCCGGGCACACAGTATTTTGCAGTCACTCGAGTCAGGAAACAGGCTGCACATGTTTTTTTTGTGGTTTTTATTATGTTAGAGAACTGGGATAGCGTGAGCCTAGGGATACAACAAACTTAACAACTTGCAGTAGTAAACACTAAATCTGAAATATTCCTTCAGGGAAGAGGGCACCCCCTTTAGGCTCAGTTCACATATATGCGGTGTGGCACATCGCATGTGATTTGCACAGGAATTACACTGCTTTCCTGTTCAAATTGCATGTGATGTGTGTGAGGTGCGATTTGAGGCACTCATTTATACGGCTCATATTGCACTGCATCTGCACAGAAAAGGTGCAGGAACCTTTTTTTCCCTGCACTGGAATCAGATCGCATGGGTGTTCTGATTCTGTCAATCGCACTGCATTTTTGGAACCATTTTGGTGTGTTGTTAACTTAACATTGGCACCTGCAGCATTTCAAATGAACGCTGTGCGTTTCCCGCACCACATATATGTGAACCAAACCATGATGAACTGGTACTAAAACAGGAACACCTCAACAGAAGTATAGTCCTGGATGTACAAAGAATAAGCTCTCCCAAATCAAGCTAAAGAAGTTCTCCAAGTCCAACAGGCTGTTTCCCGAACACTGCATAGCTGCCTGCAGTATGAGTCAGTTTCTGTGCTTGATTTGCCTTTGTCTTGGAAGCTTAGATGAGCTCCCTACAAATCTTCAGGAGGCTAGGCCAGAGGTCCCCCAGCCAAAGCAGAAGCTGTGACCTCAAAAAAGATTCTTGCAGCTGCAGGTAGTCTCCCAGGGATATCACAGCCCTCAGGCTGGTCTTACTCCCCCAGGAACAAAATACTTCTGTTCTGGATCCTAGTTCATTTATAACCCTCTCACCCCCATGCTGGTCATTCATACCCTTGACCAGGGTTTGGCAGGAGAAGTATTAATTCATACCTCCCAACTTTTTGAGATGGGAATGAGGGACATCTATTAGCAAAAGTATGTAGGAATAGGACACACCCTCTGTCACGCCCCCTTAAACAAGAATTATACAAAAAAAAATTAGTTTTTGAAATTTACAAATGTAACAAATTAGAAAATGGATGAAAGGTTTAGCACTAGGAAACACTTTTTTCAGGAATAAAAGGTGCATTGTATATACAACTATATAGATCAGATCAAAATGAGGGACAAACGAGGAGGAAAGAGGGACAGAGGGACTTTGTTCCAAATCGGGGACAGTCTCTCAAATTTAAGAACAGTTAGGAGCAGGGCTTTTTTTCAGCGGAAACACGGGGGAACGCAGTGCCGGCACCTCCAGCACTGGATGTTTTTTTATGGCAAGGAATGCCGGGGTGTGCTGGAGGGTCTAGTGATGCTGTCTGTTGGGGGATCTATTGTTGCTGGTAGGGATCTATTTTTGTGTGGGGTCTATTGTTGCTGGCAAAAGGGTCTTATGTTGCCAGGGGTTCAATTGTTGCTGGGAGGGATGTACCATTGAGAGAGAGGTCTATTACTGCTGGCTGCTGGAGGATCTATTGATGCTGGCTGCTGGGAGATCTGTTGTTGCTGCTGGGGTCTACAGTTGCTGGGGTGGTACTTTGTTGCTGGGGGATCTATTGTTGAATGGGGAAACCATTGTTGCTAGGGGGTCCATTTTTGTGTGGGGGATCCATTGTTGCTAGGGGGTCCATTGTTGCTGGGGTGGGGTCTATTTTTGCTGGGGTGGGGTCTATCAAGTTCCATAGAAATTACTTAGTAGCAGAAAATGATACTTGGTTCTGTATTCTCTAAAAGGGGCGGTACAGGGAGGTGGGTAGGGGGTGGAACCAAGGGACGGTGCTCAGAGGTGGGTAGGGGGCAGAGACAAAGGGTGGCTCAGAAGGGAGGAGTTCCTGCACCTATTCTCTGAGAAAAAAAGCCCTGGTTGGAAGTTATGTTAATATGCAGGCCAGGGTCTAGGTTCTTCCACCCACTATATTCCATAAAGTATAAACAACATAAGTGCAGCGCTGGAAAGTGAATAAATCAAAAATATGATTGATGAGAAAAACCAAATGCAATAATTATTAATCTATGTGTAAACACTAGTGAAGTGTAAATAAAGTCCAGAAATCACTAAAAAAAGCACAAATGTCCAATAACACTGTGTTGAGCTCTACGGACTGCAATCAAGAACTGGAATCAGTACGTAGAGGGAGTCTTCTCAGACAGCTAGGGTACATGAGCCCATGATGTTGACTGAAGACAGAAAAGCACATCAATCATGGACAGCACGGCAAAGCATCTAGAGTAAAATACTCTTACCGGAACACGTGGGACTTACCAGCCATATAGCTGTGCGTCTATTGGAGCTTGTGGAGGTGACCTCCCGTACACTCTCTCCAAGGGTCCACCCCTCGAGCCCGATCTCCAATCGGCCAAGTTGTCTGTTGGGTCACAGTAACCGATAGCCAAACGGTAGGTGGTGGGAGTGGATGGCCCTCTCGCACGCTCTCCGGTTTCAGGTAGATTCAAAGGGACCAGTTAGAGATAAAAACATGGAGGAAAAAGAAAAACAAAGGGGCTCCACATGGCGCAGGTCAAAAAGATAAGGGATTTATTGGATAAAAAACCTTACAAAGTAAAAGTGATCACAAGATAAAAATTGGAGGCAATGTGGAAAGCTGAACGCCCTACGTGTTTCGACTAAAAAGCCTTCAACTGGGGCTCCACAAGCTCCAATAGACGCACAGCTATATGGCTGGTACGTCCCACGTGTTCCGGTAAGAGTATTTTACTCTAGATGCTTTGCCGTGCTGTCCATGATTGATGTGCTTTTCTGTCTTCAGTCAACATCATGGGCTCATGTACCCTAGCTGTCTGAGAAGACTCCCTCTACGTACTGATTCCAGTTCTTGATTGCAGTCCGTAGAGCTCAACACAGTGTTATTGGACATTTGTGCTTTTTTTAGTGATTTCTGGACTTTATTTACACTTCACTAGTGTTTACACATAGATTAATAATTATTGCATTTGGTTTTTCTCACCAATCATATTTTTGATTTATTCACTTTCCAGCGCTGCACTTATTTTGTTTATACTTTATGAAACTTGGTTTGTTTGTGTGCTAGCAGCTTTTTATTATTTGTTCACATTTTTGGGGTCAGCGCAACTTGTTTCTTCACATCACACTATATTCCATAGTTCAGTGGAATGCAGGGGAAAGTAACCTAGCTTGCACCAACAGGACCCAGAACAGACATTATCAAATAATCATTGCTCTTTCTGGCTACAGGGAGGCCAAAAACTGTATTTAAGCTCCAGCAGCCTACTGTCGCACTACATATATCTATGGGATTAGACAGATATCTGCTGGCCAACAACTCCCAATGGGAATATGATGTGGCATAGGAGGTCATCCTTTTCTTGATCTACTCCTGTAAAATCTTGTGTCTTCTTCCAGTTCAGCCGCTGCTTGCACAATTTCAGTCTGCCTATTTGGGTTTGAAGCAATCACCCCCATAGAAGCCTATAGAGATTTCCTGACTACCAAACACCTAGAGAAGGCTTTATAAGAATGTAAGAATGTAGGTAGGGGCTAAACAGTGAGGTGAGATAAGATTTTTCAGCAACAGATCTGGTGAAATGCCATAGAGGTAAGTTTAAAGTGATTGTAAACCCCCAATGCAGAATTTGTACCTATAGGTAAGCCTACAATAAGGCTTACTTTTAGGTACTGTAAATATCTCCTAAACATGCGCTGTTTAGGAGACATTTACTGTATATGAAACCAAAGACGACATTGGCACCTGTGCCGTTCCTTCAGAACTCTGTGCCGTGACTGGCGGTTCCTGTGCGCATACGTAGAGTCTGTGGACTCGGAAGGAAGACGGGTGAAGATGGATGCGGCTTCCAATGGTGGCATTGGTGGAGGGCTTTGTTTGCAGTAGACATGTGCAATTCGTTTAGTTCCGCAATAGTTTTTTAACGAATTTTGACAAATTTGTTCATTCCGAATTTCCAATTTCCGAAATTTCCAATTTCCGAATTTTGAATTTCCGAATTTTGAATTTCCAATTTTTGAATTTCTGAATTTACAAAATTTCGAATTCCCGAATTTCCGAATTTAGAATTTCTGAATTTTCAAATTTCTGAATTTTCGAAAAATTCCAAAATTTTTGGATTTTGGGAAATTCGGAAATTTGAAATTTCGGAAATTCGAAATTTCAGAAATTCAGAAATTCAAAGTTTAAGAAATTGGAATATTTGAAATGTCAGAAATTGGAAATTTCAGAAATTAGAAATTTGGATATTGAAAATTTTGGAAATTTGAAATTTTGGAAATTTGAAATTTTGGAAATTTGAAATTCGGAAATTTGAAATTGGAAATTTTGGACATTCAAAATTCAGAAATTCAAAGTTCGGAAATTGGAAATTTTGGAAATTCGAAATTCGGAAATTCGAATATTTGGAAATTGGAAATTTCGGAAATTCGAAATTTTAAAAATTTGGAAGTTTGGAAATTCAAAATTTTGGAAAATTCAAAAATTCGAAATTAGGAAATTCGAAAATTTGGAAATTCGAAATTCCAAAAATAAGAATGAAAATCTGAACATTCAAAAGAATGAAAATCTGAAAATTCGAAAACCCGAAAATCTGAAATAATAACTAACTAAAAATAAATTTTAAATTATAGGTATTGGAATTTCCTTTCAAATTTGGCTGTTAGTGAATGTAACGAGTACGAATTTATCCGAAGTTACGAATTATCTGAAATAACGAATTCCGTATCTAAACGAATGGAACGTAACGATCTAATAAAAATAAAAAACAATAATAATAATAAAACCTTTTTATTATTATTATTTATTATTAATTTGTTTTATTCCATTTGTTTAGATGCGGCATTCGTTATTTTGGATAATTCGTAACTTCAGATAAATTTGTATTCGTTACGTTTACAAACAGACTAATTTGAAAGGAAATTCCAATACCTATAATTTAATAGTTAGTTAATTAATTAGTTAGTTATTATTTTGAATTTTACTGATTTTCTTACTTTTTCTCCGATTTTCGGATTTTCGAATTTCTGAATTTCCGAATTTTCGCATTCCGAAAATCTGAAAATTCAGAAAATTCGGAAATTTTAAAATTTTAAAATATTAAAATTTTAAAATACGGAATTTGAAAATTCATAAATTTGTAATTCGGAAATTCGGAATTCGAAAATTCAAATTCGGAAATTTGAAAATTCAGAAATTTGAAAATTCAGAAATTTGAAAATTCAGAAATTTGAAAATTCAGAAATTCGAAAATTCGAAATTCAGAAATTCGAAAATTCGAAATTCAGAAATTCGGAAATTCGAAATTCAGAAATTCGGAAATTCGAAATTCAGAAATTTGAAATTCGAAAGTTAAAAAATTTGAAATTCAGAAATTCTGAATTTTCGAATTTTTGAATTTCAGAATTTCTGAGAAAAGCAAAAAAACGAATGAAACGAAAACGTGCAAATTTTTTGTCAGTGCACATTTATAGTTTGCAGGTAAGTTTCACATAATGTGCTAGTATGTACTTTGCAGGTTACCCTCTTTACTCCTCTTTAAAATACGCATTTGACATCTCTACCCCCCCCCCCCCCCCAAAGCTGCAGAATGATGCTACCTGGAGTTCTTCTTAAACATGTTGCTTACAGGTACTGAGCGATGATGTTTATGGGTAGTTGGGATTCTGACTGTCGGTTATAGATTAGGCATTTTGACAATTAGTTAGCAAATAATTGGAACCACTGGAAGCCCCATTATATGCTGAGCATGTCGGGTGGTGCCAGCTAATCTTATCCATCTAGCAGAAAACAATGGAATCAATAAACATGTTTGAAATCTACTGATGTAGCACTATGTAATGCCATTTTCTTAAGATGATTATTTGCCCCTCATACACACAAATATTTTGTATCTATTGTGGCAACAGTTTTCATCCACATGAAACTATCTTCTTCTGCGAGAGATTAGCAAAGTAGACGGCTCAGTATCAGCATCACATGTATAGCTCTAGTCATTTAAGACAAGGAAAAGTTTACAAAGCAGTCAGGGTGGCCATAACTCCCCAAAATGTCTCTGTCCCAAGTTCAATGGCACAGTGTGGCACTGGCACAAGGATCTGGCTATTTAGAACTAAAGGGGAATAATGGACGGTCAAAGGTGCTCATATATATATATTTCCCAGTTTGCTGACTGAGACTCCCTCTCAATGTCAGGATGGTTAGATATCATCTGGAGAGACATCCTCCTATCTATGGCCAGCCTTAACCACTTGACCTCCAGAAGGTCACCCCGTTCATGACCAGGGCATTTTTTGCTATTCAGCACTGTGCTACTTCAACTGGCAATTGCACAGTCATGCAACACTGTACGGAAATGATATTTTTATCATTTTTTTTTTCTCATACAAATAGAGCTTTCTTTTGGCAGAATTTGATAATAGGGATTAGGGATTAGGGATTTTATTTTTGTGATATAAATGAAAAAAGATGGAAAAAAAATAAAATAAAAAAAAAGTAATTTTCTGTTATAAAACATATCTAATAAAACATTTTTAAAAATCTCATTTAAAAAAATTTCTTCATGAATTTAGGCCAAAATGTATTTTGCTCCAATGAGTGTATATTATTTGGCTTGCATGAAAATTTTAGCTTCTGGTATAGATAATGGATTTTTTTTTTTTTTAATATACCAGTAATGGTGGTGATCAGCGACTGTGATAGTATGGCGAGCAATCTGACACTAACTGACGCTGGCTGGAAGAGTACACTAACCGACACTGACATCAATAGTGACACTAAAACAGTGATCAGTGCTAATACTATACACTGTCACTGTACTGACACTGGCTGGGAAGGGGTTTACATCTCGGGGTGATCAAGGAGTTAAATGTGTGCCTAACAATGTTTACTGTGTGTTATGTGCTGCTTTTACTGGGCGATCTTGCTGGATTCCCCCCCCCCCCCTGCTTTTCAGGGAATAAAAAAACAGCAAGGTTGCCTTTAAGTGTTTGGAGCTCTGTGTTGTTTAAAACACAGAGCTCCTTCCCCTGCATGACAGAGCAGATCAGTGGGTGTCGGTGGTCAGTCCTTGGCCTGCGCCCACTGAGCAGCTTTTACTGTAACAAATCCCAGCACAGCCGGGGTGGCAGGCGCGTGCACGCACATCCCCTACCTGAGAGCGCTGATCACGCATCAAATATGTGATCCAGGGTAGAGCAGCTGCCCTACTGCAGTATATCTGTGTGGGGAGGTCAGCAAATGGTTAATCTGCCCAGCATTCAAGAAATGTACCACATCAAGCAACTATATCTGTAATACAAACTTCTTTAGACTCTGGCTTTTTTGCAGAAATACAAACCTCAGCTATCTCATCAGGTTTCAACTAAGGAGACAATGAGATTTTGTCTGCATTAGGCATACAGGTAAGATTGCCACGCATTCTGTATCATACGGGGTCCTCCTAGATTTCAAAGTAAATGTGTGCGTCCTGTATTGATTTAATTTGGGACACGAGTTATGCTGTATTTACCAAATTGATGTCCACCATCCTTAATTGCTAGGACAAAACCAGCTCATGATGAATGTTATCCTTGGTTTCTAGGATGCAGGTGGCCTAGGCTGCTTAGTAGTTGCTAGGACACAGGTGGTTCACGATGCCCAGTGTCCTGGTTACTAGCATGCAGATGGCCCAGGCTGCCTAGAGGTTGCTAGGACACAGGTGGTTCACGATGCCCAGTGTCCTGGTTGCTAGGATGCAGATGGCCCAGGCTGCCTAGTAGTTGCTAGGACATAGGTGGATCACGATGCCCAGTGTCCTGTTTGCTAGGATGCAGGTGGCCCAGGCTGCCTAGTAGTTGCTAGGACACAGATGGTTCACGATGTCCAGTGTCCTGGTTGCTAGGATGCAGGTGGCCCAGGCTGCCTAGTAGTTGTTAGGACACAGGTGGTTCACAATGCCCAGTGTCCAGGTTGCTAGGATGCAGGTGGCCCAGGCTGCCTAGTAGTTGCTAGGACACAGGTAGTTCACAATGCCCAATGTCCTGGTTGCTAGGATGCATGCAGCCCATGTTGCTTAGGACATAGGTGATATACACCACCTAGTGTCCTTGGTTGCCTCGTGCTGCCTCGAGGTTGTGCTAATATTGTGTGACATAAAAAATGGAACTACTGCTATTTTATTCTCGGGTGTCTGCTTTCGGAAATGATATAATATTTGGTGGTTTTACATAATTTTCAAGCCTAAAATGATTTTTTAGATATGTGCAAAAACAAAAATGTCTCTGGCAGTGACAGGGTTAAATATACAGGAATGATGTAGTGATGCATACATTACTCCCATATTGATATTATAAGTGTGTATATTTTGATATATAATGTGCTAGTTCTGTACAGTAGTCTTTTCCTTTTTTTTTTTTTTTTTATGAGAGCAAAAACTATTATCCCGTTCTTTTATATCTCTATAGTTGATTTAATATTTAAATGCCTTAATGACATAATCCAGATTTGGAAAGAAGAATAGAACATAAAGGAGTGAAAATTCAGTAGAAATGGTTGGGCCAGCTGTCACAGTGACGTGTATTACATAAGGCGGTATTATCTCTTCTGGGAGCAGAGCCATGAGCCTGGAGAACAGAACACCTCTTCGTGTGATCCAGACCAGAGTTTATGTATGACTCCGACTTGGATTAGTGAGTGGAAAGTCCGCGGGGCAGTCCAGTTTGAGGAGGGACTCCAGTCCGTGGTTTGCCTGTGTTGGGTAGCGCTGTCCCAGCTCTCAGTGCCATTCTGGTATACGGAGAGGAGTGTTCAAACGTGAGAGAGGGAAGTGTCAGCGGAGCACACTGTACAGACTCCCCGTCAGGACTGCACCCTCACTGGATGATGGTTAGTGACTTCTCTGTGTGTGACTGGGGCTGCCGCCCTCCCTTCTCCGGCCTGGAGCAGGTGCATTGTGTGTCCGGCATCATATCACAGTCCGGGGGACAACTTTTCCCAGTGTGACCTATGAGAGGCTGTGTGTGGGCTCCTCTCATTGTTATCCCCGGCCATTACTGCTTCAATAGAGAGGAGAGTAGGGAGTGTGAGGCGGGCTGCTGATGGAAGGACCACCACAGGTTGGGATGGTTCAGTGCATCACTTTACAGGTATGTATGGGGAGCCCCAGTACCCCCATCAATGTACAGGTATGTATGGGGAGCCCCAGTACCCGCATCACTTTACAGGTATGTATGGGGGGCCCCAGTACCCACATCACTTTACAGGTATGTATGGGGAGCCCCCGTACCCGCATCAGTGTACAGGTATGTAAGGGGAGCCCCAGTACCCGCATCACTGTACAGGTATGTATGGGGAGCCCCAGTACCCGCATCACTGTACAGGTATGTATGGGGAGCCCCAGTACCCGCATCACTTTACAGGTATGTATGCGGAGCCCCAGTACCCGCATCACTGTACAGGTATGTAAGGGGAGCCCCAGTATATATATATAACATTTTTTAATATAATTGATAATATTTAGTAGTAGTAATATTTTTTTTTTTAAATATATGAATATATTCTAAATAATATAATGTTTAGTAGTAGTAGTTGTGTTAGTATTATTGTCAAATGAAAATAAATAGCTTTATTTTTATATATATATATTATATATATTCTAAATAATAATAAAAATATTTTTTAGTAGCAGTATTATGTTGTGTGTGTATGTGTGTGTATCTATATATATATATATATATATATATATATATATATATAATATATGTGTGTGTGTGTGTGTATATATATATATATATATATATATATATATATATATATATATATATATATATATATATGTATATGTATGCTTTTTTTATATATATTTTATTATTATTACTATTATTTAATAATAATTGGTGGTAGTAGTAGTATGAATATTAGTATTATTATTAATTGAAAGCATATATATAGAAGTTTTTAATGTGTGTGTATATATATTATAATTAATATTTATTAGTATCAGTATTATTATTACCTTTGTTATCAATTGAAAAGAAATATAGATCTGTGTATTAGCGCTCTACAACATGAGGGCAGACAGTACAGTTACAATACAATTCAATACAGCAGGAATCAGAGGGCCCTGCTCGTTGGAGCTTACAATCTAGGCGGGAGGGTCGGGTGATACAAAAGGTAGTAACTGTGCAGGATGAGCTGATGGAGAAAATAAAGTTGTTAGGTGTGGGCAGAAAAGGCTTCTCTGATAAGGAGGGTTTTCAGGGATCGTCTAAAAGCAAACAGACTAGGAGATGGTTGGACAGGTTGGGGTAGGGAATTCCATAGGGGAGGAGAGGCTCGGGAAAATTCCTGGAAGCGAGCATGGGAGGAGGTGACAAGGGAACTGGAGAGCAAGAGGTCTTGGGAGGAAAAAAGATAAATCATTTTCAGTAGTAGTAATGGTGGTATCAGCATTATTATTATTATTATTAGTAGTAGTAGTAATATTATTAATTGAAAAAAATATATATAGCTGTATAGATTTTTTTTTTCCCCTAGGATAATACACGTGCATTAACTCATGGTAAACCATGCATCGCGGTAAGGCAGCCCATTGAGATCAGTAGGCTTCTGATGTACTAAAAATGTTCAGAAAAATCGGACACTTTGCAAAATTTTTGCCACAATGCATCAGGGTGCGTTGCAGCAATGTGCTTTTCTGTAGTGCATTGGGACATATTAAAAATGAATAGTACGGCAATGCATAGAATGTGCACAATGCATGTGAATGGACCCTTAGGCTACTGTTCACGGCTCAAGTTTCAGCTGACTCTGCAGGAAATTTAAGCCATGGGTGCCCGTATCAGCACCACCCAGCTCAACAAAAGTGAATTGTTCAATCGGATTTTGGCAAAGGTGCCGGGTGGAAGCCCAACAGTGCCTGTATCCAATCAGATGGCCAGGTATTCTGACAGCTATGGCTGCTTGCTGTCAGTGTAAAGTAGCCAACAGGGGAGATTCGTCCACCTGCACTGGTGAGCATGGATGGGGGACTCTATGGGGTTGATTTACTAAGGGCTGATAGACTATTCACTTTGCAAGGGAAGTTGCCCTTTGCATGGGAATTTGCCCCAGAGTTTAGTAAATAAGAGGAACTTCTGCTGACTTCATCCTGTTATGTGCAAGCAAAAATGCTGTTTTTTACTTATTTTCCTTGCATATAATTGATATTCTTTGTAAGGTGAAACTTCTCCTTGAAAAATGAACAGCCTACTTGTCTTTAGTATATCAACCCGTATATTTCTATGGCCAGCTTTAGTGCTATATAGGAGGTAGATATGGAAGCCACAGCAGTTCATACAAGAGATTCAAGCAGACCTGTATGGTTTAGTGCTACATAATAACAAATCTTCAATGTGGCTGATAATTGAGCATAATATTTTTGAATTAATGTGAACATATATTTGTGATTGTGTTTAGAAATAGGGGGGACATCACTGTATTAGATCTGATGCCAAAACCAGAGCCTCACCTGACAATTTGAATATATAAGAATCCAGAGTAGCACTGAATTTATTAAGATCAATAGCAAACATATGTGGCATTTTGCACATATTCTATTAAATTAAATGTAATACATTTATGAATTTGGACCTAAGGCTGTAACCTCTTTATTGTCTCTGGATTACCGTAATATAATTGTGTGTGTGTATGTATGTATATATAGTATATGTCACCATTGACACAAATAGTACATTTTATTGTTCCCTACAATGGCACAGCATTCTGTGTCTTTAAAGGAAAGCTGTCACCAGAGAAGTATGCTGGCATTGCTGACCTCTTTTAATTGGGGTAATGCTAGCTGCCTGGCTGCCAGTGCTTTCAGTCACTGATTTGGGTCAAGTATGCATATAAGAAGATCTATCTTCATTTGCTGCATACTTGTTTTGGGCCAGTAAAACCTTAAGACCAGCGACAGCCAGGAAGATACCATTAAGAAATTGAGGCCTCTATTGATATGAATTGCATAAAGCCTAGGTATGGTGTACCATCATCCAATTTGGAATGAAAAAGACTTAGAGATTAGTCCCCAACCGATCACCCATAGAGGGAGTTTTGAAGGACTATCTCGGTACCAACTTATACAGAATATACTCAAGATTTGATAAAAATATTCAGTTCTTTATTAGTACAAAACAAAACATAAAAACAGGTTATCCAAATACCGGTACTTAATAGTAAATGTCATAAAAGATGCATGATAACAATCCATGCATATATCACGAGCATTCATGTTCCCTGCTAGGGAGGATCAGGATATGGTGGATTTTCACAGATAACGTTGCTCTCAACATGTTTTCGTGGAATTCTACTGCTTCATCAGGGGAATATCTGTAATCAGTCATTAGGATAGTAAACGCCAAATATTACAATTTATATCAAGTTTATATGCAAAAATTACAGATATTCTCCCGATGAAAGGGTAGAATTCCGCAAAACATGTTGAGAACAAAGTTATCTGTGAAAATCCACCATATCCAGATTCTCCCTAGCAGGGGACATGGATTGTTATCATGCATCTTTTATGGTATTTACTATTAAGTATTTGGATATCCTGTTTTTATGGCTTTTTGTACTAATAAAGAATTGAATATTTTTATTAAATCTTGAGTATATGCTGTATAAGTTGGTACCGAGATAGTCCTTCAAAACTCCCTCTATGGGTGATGGATTGGGGACCGATCTCCCAGACTTTTTCAGGAAGATACCATGTCTGGAAGGGAGTCAGGTTTAAATTTCCGCCTTTTCAGGAGAGATTGGTCGAATTTTGATCCACACATGAGCACCCTGGTTGTACACAAGTCAATCGATTGACTTGTGTACAGCCAGCTAGTCATTTTTTTTCCCTGAACGATTAGTTTAAATGCCTATTACTGGCAACCCTAATCATTGTGTTCTATTGGCAGGGAAGGCTTCCTGCCGGCACAACACAATAGCACTGCAGGAGGAATTGCTCCATCAACACTGATCATGTTGATGGGGGGAATCAAGCAATTTTCTTTCCTTCCACCCGTTGCATAATCTATGACCTACCTTAGCTTAGAAGGCCACGAGACCCTTAAAGTTATGATACCTTGTCATAGTGGACTAAATATGTATTTTGAGACCATCAAAAAGGTGGACCCGTATGGTCTGGCTACAAGATGGTGGATCAGGAGAAAACATGATGTTCCAGCAGATTTTCTGTATGTCTGCCAGATTCCTAGGAACACAGTTATTATGTTTTATTGTTTGTTACTGCATTAGAATGGCATACAATTTGTACCTTTTAAACTTGGAGGCTCAGAGGGCCTTTATGTTTTTATTATTGAACCTTGTTTTGTTTATGCACACTCACAGGAGGTCCGCTTAGTGATCTACTTGTACATATTTAATCTTGCCAATTTGTTCTAAAAGATTCCAAGCATTTAAAGACCTGTGTGTGTGACAGCTGTATGTATACATTTAAAGTGGTTCTATAGATAGGCCATGAGCTCTGGTTTTGGTGGTGGGTTTCTTCGTACCACATGATTGTGTATTCGACAATATCATACAACAAGCTTTGACATTTGAGGTTCTTGGGATTGCTTGCTTTATAAACTTTCTATATACCGGGATAGTGAATGTGTTTTAATCATTTAGTATTGGACAGTTGTCAAGTGCTGCTTTTGGGTAACCATAGTTGTTGACATAAAGGTCCTCTACGTCACAGAAGACCTTGGCATTCCCCAAACCTCATCATATTTCTTTGTGACCTTTAACAAATTGTTGAGTCTTCTTCAACATTCTAGACAAACATATCTACTAGCAGCACCAAATGCTTGAAGCTATGTGGAGAGGAATGTCTCCAAATGTGCAAACAGGCCATCAGGCAGTCTTCCATCCAGCTTTCTGGCTAAAGCACCATTCACCCTGTAGCTTGCTGCCTTAGAGTGTTGTTAAACAAAGGTGCAGTTTTGTGTATGTACTGTCAGAAGCCTGCTCTAATAAGTGACACTGGGAATTATTAATTGATACAGTGCTAAAAATCTATATACTTCCTACAACCTGTAGTTAAAGACCCCAAGTGTTTTGTTTTTTTGTCATTTGAAGGGGAGCAATGCTCCTTTTTTTTTTTTTCCATTATACACTTTTTTTTAGTGGAATGCACATTACTAATACAGCTCCTTTCTGGATGACCTCTGATTGCTGGTAACAGGTTAGTTTCCAATGGTGCATATGGGGACGCAAAGGGGAGGCTGAGGTTAGAAGTAGATTGGTTTCTATGCAGAAGTGAGTCTTATTTTGCCATCTCCAGTTTTAGTACATAAACCCCAATGAATGCCATGGCACTCCAATATCATTGTAACTGTGGTTACTGATTTTAGCAGTCTTTCTCAACCTTTCTGCCCCAAATGAACCCTTGAAATAATTTTAGGGTCTTAAGTAAATGCTTGCTAAACATTATTTGGGGTTATTGGGAAAAATGCACCTTACATTTCTGGTCATTGGGAAGATGTTCCCTCTACAGACTGCTAAAAAAAAATCATTGGTGTCATGGCACTGCCTATTCTAAGTGGCATTGGCTAAAGGACTAGGCAGGCACCATCAAATGGAGGGTCAATCAGCCACAGTTCAAAGAACTCCTAGGAGGAATCTCTGGAGGAACCCTGGTTGTGAAGAGCTGGCTTACGGGGCCTGCAAACACAATCTTAAAGGGGTTGTAAAGGTAAAAGTTTTTTCACCTTAATGCATTCTGTTGAGACCTTGTGGGGGGGGAGCCGAGACAGCCGCCCAGGTACCCCAGAAGACCATGTTCGGGGCCACTCTGTGCAAAACGAGCTGCACAGTAGAGGTAAGTATAACATGTTTGTTATTTAAAAAAAAAAATATATATATATAAATATATCTCTTTAGTGATCATTTAAGATCTTGTATGGAGTGGAAACTTCTATTCTGTGTGACAGGGCTTCCTAACAACCAGGAACATGAGCCATCTACAGATCTCTAAGGCCGCGTACACACGGGCGGACTTTTCGACCGGACTGGTCCGACAGACTTTCCAGCGGACTTTCGACGGACTTCTGATGGACTTTTTAACGAACGGACTTTCCTACACACGATCACACCAAAGTCCGACGGATTCGTACGTGATGACCTACACCGGACTAAAATAAGGAAGTTGATAGCCAATAGCTGCCATAGCGTCGGTTTTTGTCCGTCGGAGTAGCATACAGACGAGCGGATTTCTGGGTCCAGCGGAGTTACAACGTAAAGATTTGAAGCCTGTTCCAAATCTAAAGTCCATCAGATTTGCGACTGGAAAAGTCCACTGAAGGTCCGGGGAAGCCCACACACGATCGGATTGTCCGCCGGATATGGTCCGTCGGCGTCCGTCGGACAAGTCTGGTCGAAAAGTCCGACCGTGTGTACGCTGCATAAAGGAAAAGGGCTGCACAGTGGATATGTGGTTAGCACTTACACATAGTAGCACTGGGGTTGCGGGTTCAAATCCCAACCATGTTCTACCTGTGCCTGTGCCTGAATACTCCGGTTTCCTCCCACATTTCAAATTCATGATGGACGGTTAATTGGCTCCTGTTTAAATTGGCCCCCAGTATGTATGTGTGTATATATGTAAATATATAAATATAAATGTGAGTTAGGGACATTAAGCTCCCTGAGGGCAGGGACTGATGTGAATGTATATATGTATAATATATGTATGTATGTATGTGAAGTACTGTGTAAATTTTCACAGCGCTATAGAAGTACGTGTAATAAATAAATGTCATATGTGGCACTATTGGCAGGAGTCAGTAGATTGTTATAGACTGAGATTTTTTAAATGCATGTGCAGCTTTCTCTCATCTAATGTGATTTCCTGCTATATTAAGTAAAAAAACAAAACAAAAAAACATAACAAGTATTATGTATCACAACAGTGGAAACAGTGGGACAATTTATTACCACTGGATTTGTTGGAACACAATTTTATGGTCTCTATGAACTGCTTCCTGCTATTGAGATAACTAGTTAGCTGACAAAGGAATCAGTTTTTTGTGTTGATCATTATATTGATTCTCTGTGACCTGAAGAGAACCACTTATCTAAGAGGAGCTTTATGGCTTTGCTTTAGAAGCCTATTACAGAGCTGGAAGCCACAGCTGTAACATACAACGCAGGCATCGCTGAAATTGAAAGCACGATTCCCAAGGTGCATATTGGATTCTCTGTCCTACATGCAGCCAGCGTTTGTTAGGAGGTGCAATTATTGAGGCTGCACTAAGCTAGGATGAGTTGTGAGTTACTACAGACACACCTAAGCAAAGTGACAGGCATATCACACATTGTTTGTCGCTGGAGTCTCCCATTAACTCTTTAACTGCTGCTAACTGTACTTCTAAAACTGCCTCTGTACAGGTTTAGCCAAGTCTAATCCCTTATGATTATAGACATGAAAATTTGAAAAGCCAACAACACACCTAGAAGGATAACTAAAGGCTTCTTGGTCCTGGTCTGCAGAGGTGTCCATCTACTCTGTAACTTTACCCATGCAGAGGCTACTTTCTTGTAGCAGTTTGGGATCTCCGCTTATTATTTAGAGTGTATTGCAACATAGAATCCATCATTATGGCTCCTGGAAGTGCAGACAGTGAATCAAGACATTATGGCAACCAGGTGGATTCCTTGCTTTCTTCTCTTGTTTGCCATTACACTGCAGCCAAGCTGAATGTAAATAAAGCAATGTATACACTGGCCTGAGCAGGTGACAGCTCTGAATGAAAAGGTATACATAAGAGGTTAGGTTTACAAATAACTTGATGTCCTATAAATAAAGAGTATTTTAACCACTTGACCTCCGGAAGATTTACCCCCCCTTCATGACCAGGCCATTTGTTGCGATAATGCACTGCGTTACTTTAACTGACAATTGCGCAGTCATGCAATGCTGTACATAAATCAAATTGATGTCTTTTTTTCCCCCACAAATAGGGCTTTCTTTTGGTGGTATTTGATCACCACTGCATTTTTATTTTTTTGTGCTATAAAAAGTCTGATCATTTTGAAAAAAAAAAAAAAAACAATACTTTTTTACATTCTGCTATAAAACATACCAGATAAGATTTGCAAAATCAAATTTCTTTAATTAATGTGGGCCAATATGTATTCTGCTACATATTTTTGGTAAAAATATCCCAATAAGTATATGTTGATTGATTTGCGCAAAAGTTATAGTGTCTACAAACTATGGTATATACACTGGAATTTAAATTTTATTTATTTATTACTAGTAATGGCGGCGATCAGCGACTTATAGCGAGACTGCCATATTGCAGCGGACAATCGGACTCTAACTGACACCTTTTGTGAACCAGTGACACTAATACAGTAATCAGTGCTAAAAATTTGCACTGTCACTGTACTAATGACACTGGCTGGGATGGGGTTAAACATCTAGGGCGATCAAAGTGCCTAACCAGTGTTTTGGTGTACTGTGTGTGGTGCTTTTAAGGGAAGTAATGGATTTTATTTCCTGCTTTGCAGGGAAACAAAAAACCTTACTTCCCCTCTGACAAGACAAAGCCCTCCTTTGTTTACTGTATAAACAGTACTATACAGTTCTGTATGTCTTCCTGAAGATCGGCGGCTGCCAGCGGTCATCCCTTCGGCTGGCACCCGCTGATCGGCATCTGCTGTGTATAATCATAGCACAGCCGGGTCGCTAGCAGCGTGCGTGCGCACCCCCTATCTGGAAGTACCAGGGCAGCAGAGCCACCTTGCTGTCGTACATGTAAGTGATATGGTTGGCAAGTGGTTAAAGTAGCATTATCCTTTTAAAGTATTACTAAACCCACAACAGTAAAAAAAAACAGCCTGTATAGGCAATAAAGCATGCTTGTTATACTTACTGTGGAACCTAAGGAGTTAATCCTGCTCATTGTGTTTAAAAGGCTGTTTGATCCTTGTTCTCTCTGATCCTCCCCTTCTTCCACTGTCCCCAATCCATCTCCTGATAGTCCAGAGCATGGGGGCACTCTGCACATGCTCAGTTTCTTGTGTATTGCTAGAGAGTTTTTTTTTTTTTTTTTTGGCAGGGTGCATGCGATCGGCACAGGGCAAATCAGCACTGTCCAGACAAAGAGTCAAGGGTCATGGAGCCTCATAGGACAGTCAGAGGAGAATGAAAACTCCTCCTACAAGCTTTAACCAGTGTTCGGCTGGACACTGATAGAAGTCATAGGTTTGCTATATAGTGCTGGTGGGAAAAGGTATTTAGCAGTTTATAATTACTAAAATAATTGCATTTCCATGTTCTGTGGGAGACCAGATATAAATAATGCAGGGTCCTGGGTAACACTTTAAAGTGATTGTAAAGTCATGTTTAAAAAAAAACAAAAAAACCCAAACATGTTATACTTACCTGCTTTGTGCAGTTGGCTTTGCACAGAGCAGCCCGGCTCCACCTTCTTGGGTCCCCCTTTGCTGCTCCTGGCCTCTCCCTCCTATCAAGTGTCCCCACAGTCAGCAGCTTCCTATGGGGGGCACTGGATCCGAGTCACAGCTCCGTGTGTCCATTCAGAGATGGAGCCCTGGCCCCGCCCCCTCTCTCCCCTGATTGGCTGACGGACTTTGATTGACAGCCGCAGGAGCCAATGGCGCTTCTGCTGTCTCAAACAATTAGGAGGAGTGTCCCGGACAGTTTAGACATTCGTGGACATCGCTGGAGAGAGAAGGGGCTCAGGTAAGTAATTAGGGGGTGCTGGGGAGGCTGCTACACACAAGTTTTTTTTTTTTATATTAATGCATAGAATGCATTAAAGCGGAGTTACGCTTAAAAGAAAAACATGAAGAGTCAACAGCTACAAATACTGCAGCTGCTGAATTTTAATAATCAGACACTCACCTGTTCCAGGGTCCAGCGATGTGGGGGAACGAAGCCCCGCTCGTCTCCCCCTCCTCTCTGCGGCGCCGACATTGTTACTGTGGGCGCCTGGCTGTGGCTTCACAAGCCGGGCACATACTGCGCATGCGCGAGCCGTGACATCATCTGGGACCTATAATGTGTCCCAAATGATTGCCGAGAGGGAGGGGGAGAGGTGATCTCCCTTCCGGTGCTGCGGTGCGCCAAGAGGAAGTGGGAGCTGGGACCCTCTAAAAAGAGGGTATCCGCTGTCCCCACCCCCAAAAAAAATGACATGCCAAATGTGGCATGTCTGGGGGTCACCTTCCCTTAAAGCGGAAGTTCTAATTTTTGGGTGGAACTCCGCTTTAAAATAAAAAATCTTCTGCCTTTACAACTCTTTTAAGTTCTGGTATGGATTGTACTTAAAAATCATTTAGCATTTTTGTTAAAAGAGGACACCAGGAAAACACAATAGTCAGCAAAAAAGCATAACGTGACTAACTATCTACCCGTGCCTCTTTTTCATTTTTGTGTCGCAAAAAATGGTATGGGTTCAAAATGATTTTTGCCCATAACAGAAAGACAAGCTTTCTGGTGACACATTTCTGTTTCTGTGTTGTGGACACAACTAGCCATTGCACTAGGGCCTAATACTGAATTACAATCTCATAGACGCACATGCCAAGATTGCAGATTACACCTAGTTGCTACAATTTGTATTATTGTAACTTCAGACACAGACCATAAACAGAGTGCACTAGACCTGATCTCATCAGTGATTTTAATCCTGAATGGAGTTCTCATTTAACCCCGATAGGAGTTACAAATGATGCCATTTAAAAAAACACAATCTCATCTAGAAGGTCTCCAATTTTCCTATGATTAAAATAATGTTTGTACTTAGCTAACACACACAAGATCAGTTTTCTGTATACCTCCAAAGTGATATTTATCCTGTGTGTACATGACCTGAGAGAATGCTTGATTTACTATTCACTGACGTGGAAAAGGAAGATTGTCACCTGCCAACTATCTCCATTAATTAAACAGTAGTAAACTTGTTTCAGCTGATTGCGCAGAGGACTGTCCTGATGTACCATAATCCTTCCTTCAGTTCTCAATGTGTGCAAGTCCTCCCACATACCTAATCATCAATTTACCACATAAGTAGCCCTGAACTAGCAATGTGTTTGCTGGCGTCTCTGAAAAACAAAGCTTGATTGTGGGGTTTGGATAGCGCTGAGTGGTCAGAAATTCACGGAGCTGACAGTTTAATCCCATATGTACAAACACAAATTATAACGTTCCAATATAGCCTCAGTTCTTGCAGTTGCAGAACATTTTGGACAGCTTTGTAAGCATCTTGTTCAGACAGTGATGTTTATGTAGCAGCATCAGACTGTTGGATGTGATCCAGAAAGTGTAACACCAGGATACTGGGGAACTGCAACTGGAAAATATATCAGCAATTAAAGGATGGATAAATGGAAATACATGTTAACATCTATAGTGGTGCTTTCTTTCCATTCGCAAAACTGGTCTAACATCTGTTCATCAGTCATTTTATTTCACCCTGTGCCTTTTTTTTTAAATGGACCTAGTATAAGATATGTTTTTTTTATGTTAAAGAGGAACTTCACTCTCTTACCTGTATTGTTGAGTTATCTTCAAAACACATTCTCCTTCATCCAGTGGATCCAGTATTGTTCAGCCTCAATCTGCTGGTTATATAGTCTAGGTCCTGTGCTGCCATCTTGGTCCTCCTCACTGATGTGTCTCTTCTAGGTTCAGGCAACTCGCCTCCAATGGTGCCCTGGACCCACCCTCTGGCCTCTCTGTGTTGCTGGTTCTACAACCTCCTGGGATATGTGACAGGGTATGGTGGCAGGGGCCGGGCCGGAAGTAAAATTTAAAGAAAGCATATACAAACAGAAAAAAACCCTCGGATGGAAAATTTGGGTGGGAATTAAAGCCTCGTACACACAATCTGATTTTCCGCAGACAAAGCATCAGACTTTTGTCCGAAGGGCATGTGGCTGGATTTTGTCTTGCATACAAACGATACACAATTGCCGGCCAACAAACACAAACGTAGTGACGTACTAGATGTACTACGAACCGATAAAGAGGAAGTTCAATTGTCAGGCGCCACCCTTTGGGCTCCTTCTGCTAATTTCGTGTTAGTAGAAGTTTGGTGAGTGTTGATTTGCACTTTTCATTTTGTGCTTTTCATTTTGCGCTTTTCAGTTAGTTTCTGAACGGCCGTTCGTCAACCAGACATGTTGCGAAATCGGAGGAGATAATGTGTTATTTATTATTGGCCTTGGAGTTATTGCTTTGACCCAAGTCCAGTCCAGGAACAGGAGGAGGAGGATTTCTTGGAGCAAAAATTGGTTGCTTTATTAATCATGACCAATTATGTCATATGCCTTTGCTGCGGGAGCTCCAGGAGAATAATCCGGATGATTTTCAGAATTATCTCCGGATGACGGACCCCTGCTTTCACCAACTCTTGGCATTGTTGACCCCCTATATTAAGAAGCAGGACACATGCATGAGGCTTTTATTTTATTTTTTGGTTGAATAATGATTTGATTTAGTATATTTTCTATATTTTTGGATGCATAGACTGCACTTTTTGGTTAAGTTCTATTGGCAGATAGCATGTCTAATTTTTTTATTTTTTTAATGCACAGTAAAAAAATTGTGTAGAATAATACTTGGCTATGTGTTTTACTTCAAATGACAGTTTGGGAGTAGGTCGGTGATGGCGAACCTTGGCACCCCAGATGTTTTGTAACTACATTTCCCATGTTGCTCAACTACACTGCAGAATGCAGCATCATGGGAAATGTAGTTCCAAAACATCTGGGGTGACAAGGTTCGCCATCACTGGAGTAGGTAGTTACATTTAAAAAAAATACAATGTAAAATTAACAAGGGACACCAACATAGTTGCATCTTTGATCTTAAAAACTACAGGATAATGATGTTGTGGTAAAAAAAAAAAAAAAAAAAAGCATAATATTATTCTTGATATTACTAGAAAATAAAAGCCTTTTAAAATACATTTGGCAGAACTCCATCAGTATCACCAGCAAAGCAGCTTCATATTTAACCCATTAAAGAGAATGTGCGCTGCATTTCGAGATTTCATAATTTGCTGCGTCACAAATGTGAATTCTCCATTACGAACGCTAGTTTACAAGACCGACCGCTTCTGGCTCATCCTTGCTTCCGAGCATGCGTATTTGTACTTTGGACTTTTGTCCGACGGACTTGTGTCCACATGCTCGGAAAATCCGACAACAGACTGTTGTCTGCGGAAAATGTTAAAGCCTGCTCTCCAACATTTGTCTGCGGAAAATCCGATAACAATTGTCAGATGAAATGTACAAATGGTCGGATTTTGCGCCAACAGCCTGTCATCACACAATTCCCGTCGGAAAATCCGATCTTGTGTACAAGGCTTTACTCCTTTTTGGGAGTAAAGTGCCACATTAACTGCATGCATGCTAGCAACGTGTAAGTAAAAATACATATTATGGACTCAGTACCCTCCCTGACTAAGCCTTCATGTGTTTTTCTGTCCAGAAGGATGGTACAATTTTTGTTTAGACATTATCAAGGGTCAGCATCTACTTCCTTAAAAGAGAAGTATGTTTTTTTTTGTTTTGTTTTTTAACCCATCTTACTTGCCTAGGTGGATGCAGAAAATTTTATAAGAGTCTGAAAGCTGTTGCAGCTGGATTGGGCTGGACAGTGCACTGAGTGGTACAAACGTTTGGGGCAGTATGCATCCAGGGACAAATGCCCAGAACACAAGCAGTATGTGTACTGGGCATTCCTTCCTAGGCGCATACTGTCCCAAACGTTTGTACCACTCGGTGCACCGTTCAGCCACCGCAGCTTTCAGTCTCTCATAGAGTTTGACAGCTGCCAGCAGCTTTGCCTCCCCCCTGCAGCTAAAAGAATCTGGGGCCCATGAGTGTGCATGAGGTCCAAGGCAGACTTTGCTCACCTATGGACTCCTATGGATTGGGTGTTTACTTTGAACACTTATCTAAATTAGAATTTGTGCTTCCTGTGGGGCTCAGTGAATCCTGTGATGCAAATAAACACAACCTCAGAAAAACTTTCACTGTATACAGGTCCTATGTTTACTTGCTAAATGGAATTGCAATTAATATTATTATACACACAGGAGTGTAAAAAAAAAACACAAAGTACCGGTAATCTGAGTTGTCATTCATTATTTTTGTACAAATACTCGAAAATGTGCACAAATGCCATGCTTCCTGCTTCTGTGTACATACTTGCAAATACATGTAAATACGCAGAAGTGATATACAGCTCATCCTCGCGGTTTTTCTAACAAGAATGTCTGATGCTCATACATCAGTATAGTGTGCAAGAGGCCTAACAATTATAAGGTGCGACTTAAAGCAGTAGTAAACTCCTGGAATAACAAAAAAAAATGTGGGCCCCCGGGCAGTTTAGGCTATCGTGTGCTGTCAATTCAGTGCGCATGCGCCAGTGATGTCACCAGCTGGTTCAAGTGTGAATATCTCCTAAACAGCGCAAGTTTAGGAGACACTCGCTGTACCTACAGGTAGGTCTTTTTAGACGCCTACCTGAAGGTTCAAGTTAAAAAAGCAGAGTTTACTACCACTTTGAAAGTATCCTTTGTTACTGTAACGGACTGCAAATCATGCTGCAAGGTGAGAAATGTATGCTTTTTGAGTTTTTTTTAGTAACGGCTCATACAGCAGCGGGGTTCAGTGAAAATAACTTTGGTTTTACATAAAGCCTGTACTGTCACGTTGATGTATTTTGTTGACAGTACTGGAGTATCAGATCAAATGACACAACCTTGGTTGTGTAATGATCCAAGTGTTGGGTACAATGGCAGTTTTCGTCCGATTTTCGGCCCGTGTGTACCCGGCATTAGATACGTACACCTAATCAGAACGTTTTGACCAGCAGCCTAGAGTGTTCCTCACTTAATGGTAAGTACACCTATATTTGTAGAATTTAATTGTGCATTTGTAGGTTGTAGGTTGGAAAAATCATCCAAGACTCTAATTTATTCATCATCCACTATCTGTGGGTGATGTAAGGCCATCTGAAGCTAGTTAATGACTTATGAACAAAGGCAAAACCTCATGTTGTGGATTGAAGTAAATCAGACACGGGCTTTGCTTATATTTCTTGAAGCAACCCATACAGAAGAAATGTGTAGGCTGTCATTGCGGGCTGACTCAAAAAACATATAGCCAGTAAACTCAGAGTGAAGTCAAAACACCTTGTTTGTATGTGTTTTAGGAGCTCAAATAGTATTGAATCTATTGGAAGAGCGTGACAGCCAGGCAAATAGCATTTTCCAGAGAGGTCAGCAATCAAAGCCTAAATATTTTTGCCTGTACATGTTTCCTTTAAAATGAAAGTCCCTTATCCTGTTGATTTACATTTTTTTTTTTTTAAGGTTACATGCCCACAGACGTTTTGAAAAACGGGCTGTAAAGCTAGTACAGATGCCAGGAAAAAAGCAGCGTTAAAAACGCGATTTTATCCATGTTTTGCATTGAATTCAATGCACGTTTACTTTCAGCTGCGTTTCTCTGTCTCTATCCAAAATCAATGGTTCCTTATGGGAGTCCATTCATTTGAATAGAAGTCGCAATGTCAAGATGATCCGACTTGCGGTGCGACTTGTGTGCTAAGAATCTTGAAGAGGGAACCCCGCAAAAAAATTTTTTTAAATTTGCGTGAGGTTCCCCCCAAAACGATACTGGTATGGATCTTAAGGGGAAACCCCACGCCCAAAAATTTGCGTGAGGTTCCCCCCCAAGACAATATTGGTATGGATCTTAAGGGGAAGCCCCACGCCAAAAAATTTGGCATGGGGGTCCCCCCAAGATCCATATCAGACCCCACTCGTCCCCGCCCCCGTTCTTGACATGCCAGACTGCGTGCTTGGATAAGGATCTGGTATGGATCTTGGGGGGACCCCCACGCCGTTTTTTTTGGTGTTGGCTTTCCCTTAAGATTCATACCAGACCGAAGGGTCTGGTATCATCCTGGGGGGAGAACCTGACGCAATTTTTTTTTTTTTTTTTTACATTTTCGCGGGGTTCCCCCTTCAAGATTCTCAGCACACAAGTCGCACCGCAAGTCGGATCATCTTGATCCAACTTCTGATGCGACTTCTATTCAAATCAATGGGCTCCCATAGGGAACCATTGATTTTGAATAGAGAGAGAAATGCAGGACGAGGCTTAACACAGCGTTGAACCTTGTTAAATCGCGTTTAACACCTTTTGCCGGCGTCTGACGTTTTTACAGCTCTAGCGCTGGAGCCTCAGAATGCGCTGGTCCTGGGGGTTTTTTTGCAGCTTAAAAACAGCTATGCCATTTACAGCTCAAAAACAGCATGGTGGGTATGAGGCCATAGGCTAACATGGAGAGGCGTTTTTAAGCTGCAAAAAAACTCATAAAAGCAGCTGTAAAAAACGTCCATGGGCATGAGGCCTAAATGTTCAGTTATCTGACTACTGTTTTGTTCAGTGTTGGCTTTCGGTGTTTTCTGTTCACAATCAGAACTACAGAAAGTATTTCCTGTGATAGAACATGTCTAGTACCTGTACTGGCTGTGTGACAGATTAAGTGGCAGCCAAGATCCAAGGGATGTATTTCTCAATATCACATTAAGGTATGTGAATGAGTAAGAACACCTAATGGTATGCTAACAATATTTAGACGTACAGATGTGATGTAAGCGGCTGAATTAGGTCCTTGTAATTGTTATTAGGCGGGTTAACTTTCCCATACTTTAGTGTTGTAGTGAGGGTGTCACCCTTAGGTGCAGCTCATTTCAGGTCCAGCTTGACTTGTCTGGTATACCTATAACGTCTGTTCCATTTTCCTTGGTTATTTATAGCCTGGCTTAATGAAACCTGGGCACTGCTTCCTCTCTCCATGGCAGCTCACATTGAGGTCACTTAGCAAAGTTTCTGTTGGAGATCAACCAGTTTTGCCTGCAGGTGGTTTGCCTTCTAGGTCTGTGTGTTCTTCTTGTTTACATTGCTGTGGTTTACCTTCTATAATCTATCCCTATTCCCAGAAATCAGTCATAGGATGGCTCATAGTACTGACAAAAGTACACTAATCTCCAGTGAGTTTTCTTCCCTTTTTCTACTCTCAGACGTGAGTTGCACAATATGAAGTATAAGAAAGAACCCAGTGTAAATGCGTGGTAGTCTAAATCTGGGGTCTCCAAACTACAGCCAGTTGAAAGATTCGTTCCGGCCCCCTGGGGGGGGGGGGGACTCTCATGCAAGGTGGGCCTTTGAAGGGGCTTTGGTGTAGGGCGGACTTTGATGGGGATGCTGATGTAAGGGGGGACTCAAGTTTACTTGGAATTTCTTTGCTTTGTTTTACTGAAGTTTCTTCCCTCTTGTTTTAAATGACACTCACTTTATTAGGTACACCTTGCTAGTGCCGGGTTGGACCCCCTTTTGCCTTCAGAACTGCCTTAATTCTTCGTGGCATAAATTCAACGAGGTGTTGGAAACATTCCTCAGAGATTTTGGTCCATATTGACATGATGGCATCACGCACTTGCTGCAGATTTGTCCGCTGCACATCCATGATGCAAATTTACTGTTCCACCACATCCTAAAGGTGCTCTATTGGAATGAGATCTGGTGACTGAGGAGACCATTGGAGTACAGTGATCTCATTGTCATGTTCAAGAAACCTGTGGTGAGATGATTTGAGCCTTGTGACATGGGGCATTATTCTGCTGGAAGTAGTCATCAGAAGATGTATACACTGTATTCATAAAGGGATGGACATGGTCAGCAACAATACTCAGGTAGGCCGTGGGGTTTAAATGATGCTCAATTGGTACTAAGGGCCAAAGTGTGCCAAGAAAATGGGTGACTCTGGTGGAGTTGAAAGTCAGCAGTCAGGCTAGTCCTTCCATCCCCATGTCTGCCGTTCTGTCACATCTCTGTCATCCCCCTGGAGCGGCGCTCAGAGACTGACTGATGGAGAGATGGCTGGGAGCCATGTGTTCCCAGAGGAAGTCAACACCCCGCACGCAGCAACTCAGAGTCCAGAGTGCCAGTATGTGAAGAAGAAAAAAAAACACGTTAGCTCTGCTGACAAAAGTCCAGGCGCCGGGGTGCAATTTCTGGTCACTATGGCGACCTGGCGCCAGGGATTTGTCAAGCCCTGGCTTAAACGTACAGTACGTCAAAGCAAAAAAGTATTTTGTACATCACTGGAATACATTCACATTTCCCCATGTTTTTTTCCTTTACCATACTGCAGGTACAGATAAAAACCCTTGATGTGCCAGAATGAGTGTTCCCCTGCCTTCCTGTTTAAGCTGAAAACACGATGATGTTGAGCTCTGAAATCCCAGCACATGGTGTCAGCCCTGCCTACTACATTGCTTGATGGATAGGACACTGTCCCTCTTCTCATCTACAGTCTAATTCCTTTTCTCCATAACCCCTCAGTGTGCACAAGATGTTATCAGTTTACAAGATTTCTGGCAGAATGAGCTGGTATTTTTTTCAGATATATAACAAAACATTTTCAATTGTATATGTAGCAGACCAAAAGGAACCCACTAAGAGGGACATTGTTCAGGTTTATTTCCACTCTAAAGTCTACAGTGACCACTGGTGGAAGATTTCAGCTCTTGCTGTGAACTGGCAATGTACTTTAGTGACAGATCTCAGGTCTTGGTTGCAGGGCCATCATAAAGGCAGGGCAAAAGGGGCAGCTGCCCCGGGCACAGTCGTTGTGGGGCTCAAAGCAGCTGCCCCTTGAGCCTACACTGCCTGAAAATAGTTGACAAGTGGATTCTGGAGGACCTATGAAAATGTTGGCCCAGGATCCATTCAATATTAAAGATGGCCCTGCTTGGTTGGTTTATATATATGAAGTATGGCATTATCGGTGTCATGCAGTCGTTTTACCCCAGAACATCTGGTTTGTAGCACAGATAGTCTAGGCTAGTTAAACAATTTATGCAAAGAGTTTTTTCTTTTGATTTTTTTTCTAAGATGTATCTGCAATTGGGATTAGTAGAATTTAATTTTATCAACTTTCATAAATGCTTAAAGCGTAATTCCAGCCCAGATTTTTTTCTTAGTTTTGGTTCAGGACAAAAAGTGAATTTAGCTTAGAGACACAGCAAAAAACACTCTACAGAGGTTCTAACCCCTCCCTACTCTGTCCTAAACAATAAAAAATATTTGGCTGGAAATATACTTACAAACATTGGGGGGAGATTTACTAAAACTGGTGCACTCGGAATCTGGTGCAGCTGTGCATGGTAGCCAATCAGCTTCTAACTTCAGCTTGTTCAATTAGGCTAGGTTTACACTATTGCGATGCGGAATCCAGTGGGATTCCATTGCGGGTTCCCGCATTGCCCTATGCGAACCGCTGCGAGTGTCAATACAAAGTTAATGACACTCCAGATCAGATCACAGTGTGAACTGTCAAATGGTGCATTACAAGCAATGTCTAACATCGCTATAGTGTGAACCCAGCCTTAAAGTGGTTGTTTACCCTTTTTTACATTTTTACCTACATACAGGTAAGCCTATAATAGGGCTTACCTGTAGGTAAAATGAATATCTCCTAAACCTGTACGGTTTAGGAGATATTCACTTTGCATGCAGCTGCTGACATCAACGTCAAGGTAAGTATTTTATAATGAGCTAGTATGCGGTGCATACTAGCTCATTATACCTTTGCTTTACAGGTTTTTTTAGTTGTGTTTTTTTTTTTTTTTTGTGCACATTTTGTGTATACAATCGCTTTAAGCTTTGACAACAAAACCTGGAAGCTGATCGGTTTCTATGCGCAGCTGTAGCAGAACCTGTGCGCACTAGTTTTAGTGAATCACCCCAATGTATTTATAGTTCTGTTTATTAATATACTGTATATACGCAGATCAGCAATATCTACTTGTCAGGCATAAACACTGTGCAACACAGTAATTATGCTTTAAGTTAAAGCAGTAATAGACATGAGATCTGTGATAAGCTTTGAGATAGTTATATTACGTAATGATCATTATGTTTATGGCCACCTTTAGGCCCCATTAGATATACTGTCAGACAGACCTAGGATAAAACGGCAATTGGCTGTGTTGCAGTAGTTTTGAGTTGATTGCTGTCTTTTCACCTAAAATTAGTTGACTTTGCATAAGTCACCTTCTTTGCCCCTCAATACAACACATGGACCATTATGCAGCTGTCTGTGAAAGTCAAATCTTGGAGCATTCACATTGTACTCTCATACCTGAACACACTAATATCTGTGGCCAGCTTTACTCTGTGTACAGCTAGCCATACACAGCTTTATTTTCTCTTGCTCAGCTTGCAGTCTAAGCCTAGGTTCACACTGACTGCGGTTTAGAATTTCATCTGAACTCGCATTTCATACCCGCATGTCAGTCTGACTTCGGGAGCAGTTTCAGATACATCGGTGCGGGTTCCTGCATAGATGTCTATACAAATCACCCCCCAAAGTCACCAAAAGTAGTACAGGAACTACTTTTGGGAATCAATGTGGCGCTGCACCGTTTCGGACGGTGCCATTGCCGGCAATACCTGCCGATTATGTCAAATCGCATGCCAAAACGTTCCAGTGTGAACCTAGGCTAAACAAGAGAAGTACAACATTACCCACAGTGTGCATTGCATGCTAGCACATTATGAAATACTTACCTTAGAACAAAGCCCTCCAGCGGCACGCTGTCAGCGCTGACAGGGCTTCCATCTTCACACGGTCTTCCGGGATCCTGGGCTCCAGCTGTATGAGTGGCTGGGACCGCAATGACATCACTCCCACGCATGCGACATGGTATGTTGGAACTTCAGAGCGCATGCGCCAGTGACATCCCCAGCTGCATCCTGTGGGAATATCTCCTAAACACTGCAAGTTTAGAAGATATTTAATGTACTGACAGGTAAGCCTTAATATAGGTACAAGTCCAAAAATGACTTTAGTACCACTTTAAGAATTCCATTGTGGAGCAACACCGAAAGTATGGGTGTGGGTGCACCAGGTTCATGTTCCAGTCACAGACAGGTACTCAAATCTATTGCTTCCTGCACTGAGGTCCGTGCCCACACTGGACACCCCTTCCTCATTGCATACCCTCTTGCCCCATCACACTGGCAGGCGCATGGCTGAGAAGTTTTGTACCAGGAATGGGGGAAGCATGGCAGGGAACTGGGAGACTAGTTCCCCATTGGGTCCACTTTATTTTTGATTGACAGCGCACTTCAGTGGGCAGATAAAAAGCCACTATTTAGTCCAATAGCAGCTTTCTGTTATGCCCCCAAATATGAGCATTGGCATATTTGGGTAATGACACCACCACTATCCCCAGCCCCTCTGTTTACATTTTGGGTGGGGAAATCTCCCTATAGATAGCTGAATGGGGTTGGGGATAGAGCCTTGTGCGAGAAATTGTCACATGCAGCTTTCAAGCTGAGACATGGCCCACTTGGAGTACTAGGGTACATCTGTACACCAGCTAAGAGTTGATGTGCATTACTGCCAGTTTCCTAATATGGGAACTGGCAGTAATTCTTTAGGAATCAAAGCAGTAGTAAACCGCTGAAGCGAAAAAAACTGCAAGACAATGACATAATGTGCTAGTATGTATCACATACTAGCACATTATGAAATACTTAGATTAGAACGAAGCCCCCGAAGTGGAGCCCGGTCACTGCTGAGGGGGCTGACATGTTCCCCTGGCATTTCTTCTGGGTTTGCGGGCTCCGGCGCTGTGAGTGGACGGAGCCGCGATGATGCACGCGGGAGCCCTCCATTCCGGCAAGAAAACTCTGAAGTTCCGGCACGATATGCCAGACCTTCAGAGCACATGCGCCGCTGACTTCAGCGGCTGCATGCAGGATGAATATCTCATAAACAGTGCAGGTTTAGGAGATATTAATTTCACCTACAGGTAAGCCTTATTATAGGCTTACCTGTAGGTAAAAATCACCAAGCGGGGTATACAACCGCTTTAGGCGACAGGTTCTTAAAATGGCGGTAATAAGTACCAGAATTTTCTGCATTTGGGTCTAATATTCCCAACACTGATGCAAATTGTTACCTGAATTAGGTGCAGGTTGTTCTTAAGGAAACTATCGCCAGAAAAGTGTTAAGACTTTACTGAATTCCCCAGACTGACTCATTCTGCAAATGCAATTTCCTTAGCTGTCATGCTGGCCCACTGGCTTCACTATCCCTGTCTTGCAGGAACGGTCTGACTTCATAACAGCTCACACTTCTCAAAGTGGAAACCACCTACTGGGAAAAATCTAAAGCAGTATTAAACCCAAAAGCAAACAGTTATATTGCAGCTGATTAATTCTTAGATGTGATGACTGCATTTGTTTTCTTTTAGGCTTTCTTTCTTTTGGTTTCACCTGGTAATCCGGCCAGTAATTCTTTTCATTTTCAACAGAACAAGCTTTCCTACAAATGTAACTGTTACAAGGATGAGACAATCCATTTACCAATGACAGGGGTGCTTACAGTAATCAGCTTTTATTTATTTATGTAAAACCTTTATCCTAAAAGGAACACAACTGTTGCTGTAACTACTTGTTTTAATTGCAGTGTGAACTGGAGTTTGGCTTCAGTTTGTTAGTGTATCTAAATCCGCTAGTACATCTAACACTCCCCCCGACTGACAAAGCTGCTGTCAAAAGGTGCCCCCTGTGCTCCTTCATCCAGAGTGTAGGCACTCTAATACAGGAGGTGTGTGAGTGGCCAGATTACCAGGGGAAAACAGAGGGGAAAATAGCTTAAAATAGGAAAACTAATGCAGCCATCAGATCTAAAAATGAGTAAGCTGTAATTTAATTTTTGCTTTTGGGTTTATTACCACTTTAAGTTAATGTTTTCCTTGACCGCCCAACAAAAAGGATGCAAGGATCATTGGCTCTATGGACAGTCACATCCAAGGAGCAGCAGAGGTCACTTGGTGGCTTAATGATTGCTTGAACAAGCGTAATAATAAATCTTCCACTTTAAATAGTAACTAATGCTGTAATATGCTTTGTGTTATAGAGTTTGTACACAGCGTGGTGTTCTTATTCCGATGGATGTCAGAACAGACCTGTTTACACAGAAATCAATCAGACTTTGCTCATTGTGGCTCTCAATTTTGACAGCAGAAAAAAAAATGAAGTACTCTTCATAGCAATAAATCAAGTGTTTGTTTTACTTTGTTTATTTATTGAAATTGGACATTTAGAGACTGGTTAGTAGCTGTGGGGCTAGAAGCCAGTATGGTGTACGCCACGCTTAAAGTATAACTGCATTTTCAGTTTAGTTTGAAGTTACACTGTTTAAAGATGATCTCAAGGAATGTGATCCTACTCAAGCTAATCAGTGGGTTAAAAAAAGCTACCTTAAAGGAGAAGTGGGGCCAATGCTCTTTTGGCCCCACTTCTCCTGTGGGTCACATAAGTACACTTAATTCTGCCCTCTTGTGACCAAGATTCATCCGACGGCAGGCTAAAGTTTGCTTTGGCTGAGGTCACTCAGCCTATCCAGACTCTGAAGGGATCCCCACATTAGTGTCAGGATCCACCCAGAAGCTTGAGCCAGCAACTTCAACCCTCTCCACAGCCCAGTGCTCCAGTGTGCACTGGAGGGACAGAGCAGAGAGCTGATGACAGACAATAACTGAAAGACCAAGAAATGAGCCATCAGTGCTCTTTGATCGCTCAGTTTTTAGCTTTAGAGGTGGTGGGGGACAGATGAGGCATCAAACTGATGCTACATCTACCTAAGTGTGAGAATGACTGTTTACTTTAAACCCCTTTTAATTACCCAAGCACTCCGAATCACCTGTGAATTGTACAGGAAGTGTACCACATTACTGTGCAAGTCGCATACGATTTAGTGCGGTGCAATTTGAGCTTCTTAATTTTGAATGGACTCAGATCTCACCGCGTCGCACCAAATTGATTGCATTGTCGTTTTGTACCATGCGATCTGATTCAGGCAGATGCACTGCTTTTGCGAACTGCGTTTGGGGTGCCAGTAACATTGCACCGATGCCCACTGCAGTTTGCAAGGGCAGTGCGATTTGTATGCGGTGCAGGAAGTGCTCGCAGATTGAGGGTTTCCCGCACCACGTTCTAGTGTGAATCAGGGCTTACTCTGTGGTCATGCAACCCTCTGGGTTCCCAAGTCTTCTATCTACTGCAGAGTGGTAGGGTCCTTCCTAGGGTGCCCATGTGGCTGCCAAGCTGCACAAGACTGCAGTGCTGGAGGTGCAGGTACATAAACATTCAATGCGTTCAGATTAGTAACCGAAAAAATCTGTGACTAAGGACATGCTTTTTTATGCGTGTGTAAATGCATGTATACACATAGATGCAAAAACTGCATTCTGGGACTGAAAAGGATATAGAGGATATAGAGATAAACTCGTGATTTACTCATTTAAACACATCTAAACCCTTTATGCAGGAACTTGTGTGCCAGAAAAGCCATATCTATTTGATCAGTAAATTTCCTACGCCTATGTGCATGTAGGCTTAAAGTAAATCTGCATCGACAGGAAAAAATTGTAAGCTGGCATTACTGATTTCTCCTTCTGGATACGGCAGTTCTTATATTGTCATGCTGATCCAGGGGCTTCAGTGCTTTCTGAGTCATTGACCCAGACCAATATTCAGAAGGAGGTCAGCAATCACAGCTACCATATTCTTTCACTACAGGTTTCTTTTATACAGCCAAGCTGCTCCAAAACTGCTGTTTGGTAAAGAGAATGCCATTCGCTGAATCACCCACAGCTTCTTGCATTCCGAGAAACTCATGTAGCGAGATGTCCTTGTCATGGTTTTCACCTCTTGTTCCTTCATGCCATGAAGTTTCAGTGCCTTTGTAATGTAAAATAAATGATGCGATTTGCATAATGATTGCTGCCGGTTGGCAGACCGTATAGTTCTGGTGCAGAGATCTCCTTGTGTGTGATTTATCAAGATTCTAGCAACTACTGAAAACTGAACTTCCACTTTTGGGTGAACCAATGAAAAAGATCTTTGACTTTACATAATTTTATCCTTTCTAATTATTCAGTGCCTGTAGTGCACTGCCACCTCTAGCTTTTTAAAACCCGTCTACCTAAAACAAGCAAAAAAATTAGCGCAAGGGACATGACTTACTTTCATCTCCAGTTCACATCGAATGCGGCTTTGGAATCGTGCTGCGATTTCAAAGCCACCGGTCAGTGCTATTTCATGTACGGCTTGCCGACATCTGTGCTATTTCATGTACGGCTTGCCGACATCTGTGCTATTTCATGTACGGCTTGCCGACATCTGTGCTATTTCATGTACGGCTTGCCGACATCTGTGCAATTTCATGTACGGCTTGCCGACATCTGTGCAATTTCATGTACGGCTTGCCGACATCTGTGCAATTTCATGTACGGCTTGCCGACATCTGTGCAATTTCATGTACGGCTTGCCGACATCAGTGCAATTTCATGTACGGCTTGCCGACATCAGTGCAATTTCATGTACGGCTTGCCGACATCAGTGCAATTTCATGTACGGCTTGCCGACATCTGTGCAATTTCATGTACGGCTTGCCGACATCAGTGCAATTTCATGTACGGCTTGCCGACATCTGTGCAATTTCATGTACGGCCTGCCGACATCTGTGCAATTTCATGTACGGCTTGCCGACATCAGTGCAATTTCATGTACGGCTTGCCGACATCTGTGCAATTTCATGTACGGCCTGCCGACATCTGTGCAATTTCATGAACGGCTTGCCGACATCTATGCAATTTCATGTACGGCTTGCCGACATCTGTGCAATTTCATGTACGGCCTGCTGACATCTGTGCAATTTCATGTACGGCTTGCCGACATCTATGCAATTTCATGAATAGATGTCAATACGAGTCGCACATAAAATCACCAAAAGTAGTGCAGAAACCTTTTCAAAGTCAGTACAAGCTGGAGTTATACAGATTTGAACAGTTCTATAGCCAGAAATAGGGTGTAACTTGTCATGTGACTTTAATCTGTCAAATCGCATGACAAGTTGCACCGGTGTGAACGGGGGCTCAGTGAGATGTATTCCTCGTGCTGCTGTGTCCTCTTGT
This sequence comes from Lithobates clamitans, assembly GCA_037952925.1. NCBI lineage: Eukaryota > Metazoa > Chordata > Amphibia > Anura > Ranidae > Lithobates > Lithobates clamitans. Next base: position 5,623,258 of record JBBGZY010000101.1, read on the forward strand.
TGTCAAAATCTTCCTCCTCTGATTTACCCCCACCCCCACAATCTCCTGGAGCGGCAGTGGTTAACTAAGGGGCTGTGATAGGCACTCATAAAAAGTCCCTGACTGTATGTAAAGTGGAAGAATCCTGGGGGTTTTGAGGCTACATGCACACTAAAGTGTTTTGTAAATGTGCAATATTGTGCACATTCAGGAAACACACGGAAAACACATGTCAGCCATTTATTGTTAATGACACCCCAAACACGGCAAAACACACGTGCATTTTTTGCATGATAAACACAGCAAAACACAGGGAGCTCAAAGCTTAAGAAGGTGCATGAGCTACTTTGCCATGTGTGGTGTGCATAGGGTAGTTAATTGAAGTGAATAGGCTGACCTATGAATGCGCGATTTTGTGTTCATTCATGAAACCTTATAATGTGAGAGTACCCTGGAGCGTTTTACAGGGGTAGTACAGATTTTTTACAAGCGTTTTACAAGGGTTTTTGCATGTGTATCACGCTTTGGGCCCCTTTCACACTTGTGTGATTTTTCCTGCAACTTTGAACAGCAGAGTCGCATGACAAGTCTTACCCCATGGTTCTCAATGATAACCATTCATATCTGTGCGACTTCAAGTCGCACCAACTTCAAAGTGACTTTACTAGTTAGTGTTCAGCATGTAGACAACCAAGAGAATTATGTTTTAATGAAATAAAGTGCGATTTTGCAATTTGTCTTAAAGCAGGGTAAGATGGGTCAAAGCAGCCAATCTGCATCCTTGTATACATTTTAATGCAATATCTAGCGGGTCATACGCCTTGATGCTTAGAAAGTTATGTACAGTAATGGTGCATATTCATTGACTTAAAGTGGTATTAAACCCAAAAGCCAACATTTTATTATATTGCAGCTTACCAATCCTTAGGCGTGACTGCATTCATTTTCTTTTTTAGGCTTTCTTCCTTCTATTGTCATCTGGTGATCCAGCCAGTGAGTCTGAACTCTCCAGCAGAATGTATCAGTTACAGAGATGAGACAAACCATTTACCACTGACAGGGTGCTTACAATGATCACTTTCATCACACTGGGGCGGTGAGAGCATCAGCGGTAAAGCGCTGCTAAAACTAGTCGTTTTAGCTGCGCTTTTCGGCCACTAGTGGGGCGCTTTTAACCCCCACTAGCGGCCGAAGGGGTTAATACCGACTGTGTAGCACCACTGCCGAAGCACTTTACAGGTGCTTCGGCAGCGCTGCCAATTCATTTCAATGGGCAGGGCCCACCGCCCCCAAAGATCCTGCTTGCAGGACTTTTTCTAGCGTCCTGCCAGCGCACCACCCCAGTGTGAAAGCACTCGGGCTCTCACACTGGAGTGACAGGAGAGGAGCTTTGCTGGCACTATCGTTAGCGCTAAAACACCTGTAAAGTGCCTCAGTGTAAAAGTGGCCTTATTTATTTTTTTAAAAATAAAAAAAAAAAGGAAAAAAATTGTTACTGTAACTGCTTAAAAACTTTTAGCTGGAGTTTGGCTTCCATTTGTTGATTTTTGTAAATTTGCTAGTACATCTAACACTCCTCTGCCCCCGGACTGACAATGGACTGACAATGCTGCTGTCCAAAGGTGCCCCCTGTGCTCATTTATCCTAAATGGGGGCATTGTAATAAAGATGGCCAGACCACCTGGTGAAAACACAAGGGGAAAAAGCCTAAAAAAGAAAACGAATGCAGCCGTCACATCCAATGATTGGTAAGCTACAATATAACTTTTTTGGTTTTGGGGTTAATACTGCTTCAATCGGTTCGTTTGTGGCCATTTCTTGACACAAGCTACAAGTCAACCACATTTTAGTGCAGACATTGACTCACTTGAAGCAGAAGTCTTTAGCATACCACTCCTTGTAGTAAATGGGGCGCAGCTATTAGCAGAGAGAAACAACCCGTGCTAACATGAGTAGGAAAACAAAGTGCAGTGCACACTTGTTGTTGCTGATATGATGCAGTTGATATTTCACAAGAGCCGCCTCAATCAGGTGCAGACATGTGAGATGCCGTATATTATTGCATTTCTGGGTCAAACCCTGCAATGACAATGTGTGGGTTGCTATTTACAGCTTTGCATAAGCTTATAAGCTTTGTCTTCAGAGGTAGTTGAAATGATTGGTTACTTTACACAGAACTGTATCCGCTGCAGGAAAATTGGGTTTGGTTATGAATTTTCCTTCTGAACTTTTCTACTGCTCTGGCCCACATGCAGGTTTAGTATGTTATTGGGACTGTTAGCTTCCTCTTCATTTACAAGCATTATGGGTACAGCAGGAAGTCTATTGTTTAACCCACTAAAAGACATAATGGCGAGAAGTGTTTTCACAAGTGGCTAATCCAGCCCTTCAAAAATGAAAGCACCATACACACAGGCCGCATGTCGGGGAGGCATTGGCCAGTTTATGCTCGTGTGTATGGCAACCGGCCTGGCCCGACAGAAGCCACGGAAGGGGCATGACCGAAAAAGGTCTGCCAACTGCCTTCCAATCAGCGGCCTGAGCCAATGGCTGAAAGCGCTGACCAGAGTGTTTTGGTGGGGGGCGGGCGAACCCCTGTCAGAACGCAATAGAACTGCAGAGGAGGATCCCTGTACTAACATCAGATTGTTTCTCTGACCTGAGCTGTCAGTTTTTTTTTTTTTTTCATTCAGCACGCTACAAAAAAAAACTAGCAGTGTGTAACAGGCTTAAACAGATTGCATTGAGAGAGAGCATTGATATTAAACCTCAGGAAGATTAAAATAAAAAAAAAATATTTAAGACAGTTGTATATTCCTTTAAATTGAATCCTATGTATTTTTACATACAACTGAATGACAAAAGTTCAGATATAAGGCCCCTTTCACACTTGTGCCACTTGTCCTGCGACTTGGGACTGCAAAGTCCCATGACAAGTCGTACCCCATGATTTCCAATGAGTACCATTCATATCTGTGCGACTTAGTCCCTGCACTACTTTGGTCAGACTTTGATGACTTGAGGTCCAGAGACCTCAACATTACACAGACATTGCTTCAAGTCGCGTCAAAATCGCGTAAATAAAATGCCGTAAAATCACACAAACGTGAAAGGGGCCTAAGAGGCAATGAGATTCAGCTGTATACACATGTCCTTCATCCGTTGCAGCTGGCACTAAAACTGGGGCTGGTGTTGAATGCTAGGGGAAGTGATGTCACTCCATCAGTCATGTCATACTGCCTTGCATTTTGCTGATAGACCAGGAAGGTGGTCACATGCTCCTCCTTACCTAGAAGCACTAGTCATTGTTTCTAGCTGCAATTAAGGAAGGAGTGGTGACAAGGGACTAGCAAGATGGGTATAAGTGTGTGTGTGCGGGGGGGGGGGGGGGGGCTTTTTGGGGGGGATTTACTAAATCTGGAGCAGATGGAATCCAGAGCATCTGTGCATAGTAACCAATCAGCTTCTAGCCTCAGCTTGTTCCATTTAGCTTTGAAAATGAAAGTTAGAAGCAGATTGGTTTCCATGTACAAAACTACTCCAGTTTTACTAAATTCACCTTTCCCTTCCCTCTGTATGTACTCCAAGTTGACATTGGGGGTTGATTTACTAAAACTGGAAAGTGCAAAATCTGGTGCAGCTTTGCAAAGAAATCAATCAGCTTCCAGGTTATTTTGTCAAAGCTTAAAGTGATTGTAATGTCTCAAGTTTTTTCACCTTAATGCATTCTATGCAATAAGGTGAAAAACCTTCCTTGCTGCAGCTGCCCCCAGACCCCCCCCCCCCTTTTCTTACTCTTTCTTCTTCCTCTGAGCCTGATCCGATCCAGCAATGCGCACAAGCCCAGCGGCTCCAGCTGCTGTCTCTCTCCTCAATGGACAGATTGATAGCAGCGGGAGCCATTGGCTCCCGCTGCTGTCAATCAAATCCAGTGACGCAGGGACGAGTACCGCTGTCTCTGTCAATGGACGCAGCAGCAGGACTCGGGAGCAAGCCCGCGCGGGTGCCCGCATGGAAAGCTGCTTCCCCGTGAAGAGGAAGGGGCTGGAGCGCCGGCGGGGCACCCCAGGAGAGGAGGATCAGGGGTTCTCTGTACGATTTCACAGAGCAGGTAAGTACAACATGTTTGTTATTTTTACAAAAAAACCTTTACAACCCCTTTCATTGAACAAGCTGAAATTAGAAGCTGATTGGCTTCCATGCACAGCTGCACCCGATTTTGTATTCTCCAGTTTTAGTAAATCAACCTCTTTGTTCTAATAAAGAAGTTGATGTCACCCTCTTGTCCATACTGAATGGTCAATATATACGAATCACAAAACAAACTGAACAGAATAGGAAATCTGTTTTTTTACAATATCTCACTTAGTTAAAGTGGAGTTCCACCCAAACGTGGAGCTTTTGCTTTAAGGCCTCCTCCCCAGCTTCTGTTTGTGAAATTGAGCTTTTGACGAGGAGGGGGAGCAGGTACACGATTTTGACAGGTACCGGCTCCCGCTCCAAATCCTGTTGAGAGTTGACAGCACACAGCATTTTTCTGGTCTGAGTGGTGTCAGCCCTGCCCAGTTGTCTTTTACTAAATTACAAAACTCCCCTTCTCATCTACAACATAGACACTAATTATTTTGTAATCACATGACAGGCTCTGAATTTCTGAAAGGATCAACAGGTATTGTTTGCAAATTAGAGAAGTTCATGGTTAGGGTTTACATCCACTTTAATTCTAACCTACATGCCTTGTTTTATTCATATATTTTTTGTTCTATTGTATATAATGATAGAGGCTGATTTTATTTATTGTATGCAAGCAAGAGCTGGTCCTTGTTCAGGCAATTTGGTAAAAGGGTTATGTCAGTCCTTTTTGTACATATACAATACATATTGTTGTAATTATTGAAACCTACACTCACTGTCCACTTTATTAGGTACACCTGTTCAATTGCTTGGTAACAAAAATTAATAATCAGCCAATCACATGGCAGCAACTCAATGCATTTAGGCATCTAGATGTGGTGAAGACGATTTGCTGAAGTTCAAACTGAGCATCATAATGGGGAAGAAAGGGAATTTAAGTGACTGAACGTGGCATGGTTGTTGGTGCCAGACGGGCTGTTCTGAGTATTTCAAATCTGCTGACCTACTGGGATTTTCACGCACAACCATCTCTGGGGCTTACAGAGAATGGTCAAAAAAAAAAGAGAAACTATCCAGTGTGCGGGAGTTGTGTGGACGAAAATGCCTTGTTGATGTCAGATGAGAATGGGCAGACTGGTACGAGATGACAGAAAGGCAACAGTAACTCAAATAACCACTCAGTACAACAAAGGTATGCAGAATACCATCTCTGCACAATGCACAACACATCAAACCTTGAAGCAGATGGGCTACAGCAGCAGAAGACCACATCGGGTGCCACTCCTGTCAACTACGAACAGGAAACCGAGGCTACAATTCGCACAGGCTCACCTAACTTGGATGATAGAAGATTTCAGCTGCGACATTCAGATGGTAGGGTCAGAATTTGGCGTAAACAACATGAAAGCATGGATATATCAACGGCTCAGGCTGGTGGTGTAATGGTGTGGGGGGATTTGCTTGGCACACCTTGGGCCCCTTAGTACCAATTGAGAATCTTTTAAACGCCACGTCCTACCTGAGTATTGTCGCTGATCATGTCCATCCCTTTATGACTACAGTGTTCCCATCTTCTGATGGCTCCTTCCAGCAGGATAATGCACCATGTCCCAAAGCTCAAATCATCTCACCACTGGTTTTAATATGATCGCTGTACTCCATTGGCCTCCACAGTCACCAGATCTCAATCCAATAGAGCACCTTTGGGATGTGGTGGAATGGGAGATTTGCATCATGGATGTGCAACCAACAAATCTGCAGCAACTGCGTGATGCTTTCATGTCAGTATGGATCAAAATCTCTGAGGAATGTTTCCAACACCTTGTTTTATCTATGCCACAAAGAATTAAGGCAGTTCTGAAGGCAAAAGGGGGTCCAGCATGGTACTATGAGGGTGTACCTAATAAAGTGTCCGGTGAGTGTATATTGAAAGTATGCGTTGTCTTGTCTTTCCAGTGTATAAATCGCTTTGGGCTAAACAATTCAACTCTTTCTATTTTTCCATTTTAGCAGACATTCCTCTGTGAATGAGTAGTTTATCACCTGACAAATTTATTCCATTATTTTGACTAACCTCTTTGATGGAGACATTGATATCTAAGAACGATAACGCTCAGTCTCCCTTTTTGGAAATTCCAGAAATCAATAGAACCGGAAGATAAAAAGGTTACTACTAATTGCTTGCTGTCAACCTGAAATTCCAGGAAGCTAAAGAGCCCGCTGGATCTTAAAAAAAAAAAAGTCCTGTGTCATCTCTACAAAATGTTTTGACATTCTGATAGGAATCTTTCACCTGAAACTAAGGGTGAAGCAGTCCTGGTTTTCAATGTATACATTGTTGTCAAATTGAGACATCTGTCTTTCTTGGATTTATCATTGTGCAATTTGTGCTTAATGTGTCACTTTGTAACGTACTATAAGCCCTTACTAGGACAGGCCTAGGTAACCTTATCATTTAACAGTGCGAAACAAGTTAAAGTGGTGTTCCGGCCGAAATTATACTTTTTAAATAAAAATACCCCTATAATACACAAGCTTAATGTATTCTAGTTAAGTTAGTCTGTGAACTAAGGTCTGTTTTGTTAGTTTATAGCAGTAGTTTGTTACTTTATAAACTTCCAGCAGGCCGTGGCCATCTTAAGTGTGGGCATCTGAAGCCAGACTGTATTTCTTCCTGTATCTCATCCTTGCACATCTCGCACATGCTCAGTGCAGCACAAGCAGTGCAATAGGTTTCAGGTCAGGTTTCCATAGCAACGGCAGTTTCAGAGGAAGTTGCCGCCCCTTCCCAGAAGGCATTGCAAACAGGAAATGATGCGATGGGCCGCGGCTAGGGAGGAGGAAGTGAAAAATGAATACAGCAGATATACAGTAGGCGCTGAGAAAAAAAAAAAAAAATCCAATTTGTTTACAGTGCACAGTTTAGTGAGGGATGCTGAAGAGTTCTAAAAGTGGGTGGAACTCCACTTTAAGGATAATCAAGTACTTCGGGTCCGTTCACACTGTTTGCATTGGGATGTGCTGGGCACCCTTACCCAGTGCAGTCCCAACACAAAGACATTTTCCTTATATTGGTTGTAGTCAGTTCACACTACTGTGCTGTCGTGGTTTGCACTTAAAGCGGAGGTCCACCCTAAAATAAAAAATTACATTAACATTCTCAACAAAAATATATAAAAAAAATTGGAAAAAACTATTTTTGTTTTTACTTACCAGAAACCCCTGTTGCTAGGCAGTCTTCCTAATCTGCCTCTTCCTATTACGCGGCGCTTCCTCCTCTTCAGTGAGTGGCCCCGTTGTCTTCTGGGACATGTGTGTGTCCCAAATAACAGGGCCATTCACAAAGCGCCGCGCGACTCGCGCATGCACAGTAGGAAACGGGTAGTGAAGCCGCAAGGCTCCACTGCCTGTTTCCCTTCATTAAGATGGCGGCGCTGGCACCCGATCCGATGGATGGATCGGCCTCGGGGGGCCGACATCGTGGGATCCCTGGACAGGTAAGTGTCCTTATTAAACGTCAGCAGCTACAGTGTTTGTAGCTGCTGACTTTTAAAAACAAATGAAATTGCGGCTGGAACACCGCTTTAAGTAAGTACTCTATGCAAGTGCTCACTGCTCAGTTGGAGGCTTATTTTCAAAGAAGGCACCTAATAGCAAGGCATTGATGACAAAGAACCATGACACCTTTCACACTAAACAGAATTGCTTGTTTAGAAACAGCCAATTAAGAAGACACATATCTGACCTTTCTGGTAATTCTTAGTAATGTGGGAGTGTCCTTGTTGTGTCTACATGACTGTTAAAGGAATTGTGTATGTGAGGGATGAGCCGACGTTTGGTACGTCCCTAGGTTTGGACTAAACTTTGACTGTTTGGGTGTAGGGACGAACGCCACATTTTAGCCTGTTTGGCCCTCTGCTTGGTGAGAGCCAAAAATCATATATAGAAGGGGTATTCCTAAGGTCCCTAGGACGTCATAGAGGATCCCCATTCATTTAACCACATCAATACCGGGCAATTTCACCCCCTTCCCGTCCAGGCCAATTTTCAGCTTTCAGCGATGTCGCACTTTGAATGACAATTGCACGGTCATGCAACAATATACTCATATGAAATGTTTATAATTTTTTTACACAAATAGAGCTATCTTTTGGTGATATTTAATCACCACTGGGCTTTTTGTTTTTTTGCTAAACAAACAAAAAACGACAGAAAATTTTGAAAAACAAACAAACCTGTTTCTGTTATAAAAGTTTGGGAATCAGTATTTTTAATTCTTCACTTCTCACTAATGAGGCTGCACTGATGTGCACTGGTGAAGCAGCACTGATAGGTGGCACTGATGGGCGGCACTCATAGGAGGCACTGATAGGCGGCGCTGATGGCCACTGATTTGCGGCACTCATAGATGGCACTGATGGGCGGCACTCATAGGTGGCACTGATGGGCGGCACTCATAGGTGGCACTGATGGGCGGCACTCATAGGTGGCACTGATGGGCGGGACTCATAGGTGGCACTGATAGGCGGCACTCATAGGTGGCACTGATAGGCAGCACTCATAGGTGGCACTGATGGGCGGCACTCATAGGTGGCACTGTTGGGCGGCACTCATAAGTGGTACTGATGGGCGACACTCATAGGCGGCATTGATGGGCACTGATAGGGGGCACTCATAGGTGGCACCGATAGGCAGCACTCATGGGTGGCACTGATAGGCGGCACTGATTGACAATGTTGGAGCTGCACTGGTATTCAGGCCACTGATGATCAGTGACCTGATAATCAGTGTAAATGTTCCCTGTTACACTTGCCGGTTACTGCCTCTCCTTTCCTTGCACTGTGACAGTGTGTGAGGAAAGGAATGCCGATAACCAGCAAGTTTGTTTACATGTGGTTAGCTGTGATCAGACACAGCTGATTACATGGTAAAGGGCAGCTGTGATTGGCACTTTACCTCGATTTGTGATCAGCTGTGTCCGAAGGACACAGGGCTTGGAGTGCGCCGCGTTCTGAGAAGACATCTTTTGGCTATGGCGCGGTATTGAGGTGGTTAAGGAAATGGACAGGAACAGCAGTGGATATGACGTGTCATTTTCTGCTTCTTTGTTTTTGTTTTTTTTGTAAATCAGCACACAGACCTCTCCAAGGGTCTGCTATATATTTTGGGGACCTTTTGGAGGGGTTTATGTGCTTAACTACTTGCCAACGGCCTTCCACAAATATATACGGCAAGGTGGCTTGGCTGCGCAAACCGTCCGTGCTTGAGATAGTGTGGGTGCGCGCAAAATCCCCATTCTGACGGGACAACTCTGAGATCGGCTGTTCCTAGTAATCAGGAACAGCGATCTCTGTGTTGTCCCAGTGAGCCCATCCCCCACACAGTTAGAACACCACCAGCAAACAAAATTAACCCCTTGATCGCCCCCTAGTGTTAACCCCTTCACTGCCAGATTCATGTATACATTGATCGGTGCATTTTTTTTAGCACTGACCACTGTATTGGTGTCACTGGTCCCCAAAAAGTGTCACTTAGGGTCATATTTGTCCGCCGCAATATCACAGTCCCGCTAAAAATCGCCATTACCAGTAAAAATAATTAAAAAAAAAAAATGAAAAGTCGATAAATCTATCCCCTATTTTGTAGACACTATAACTTTTGCACAAACCAATCATTATATGCTTATTGGGATTTTTTTTTTTTTTTTTTACCAAAAATATGTAGCAGAATACATATTGGCCTAAACTGATGAAGAAATTGGATTTATTTACTTTATTTATTTTTTATGTGTGTATTATAGCAGAAAGTAAAAAAATGTGGCTCTTTTTTTGTTTATAGCACAAAAAATAAAAACCGCAAAGGTGATCAAATACCACCAAAAGAAAGCTCTATTTATGTGGAAAAAAGGACATCAATTTTGTTTGGCTACAGCGTTGCATAACCACGCAGTTGTCAGTTCAAGCAACGCAGTGCAGTATCGCAAAAATTTGCCTGGTCATTAAGGGGGTAAATCCATCCTGGGGCTGAAGTGGTTCATTTAAAAAAAACTGGAAATGAATATTTGCTGAATATACTATTTATTTTCTTAGTAAACTTTGTAATTTTGGCTGTAGCACATCCTACAGCAAGAATGAAAATAATGTGTAGAGCCCCCACCCCAAAGTACATACCAGACACTTTGAGTCTGGCCTGGATTTAAAGGGGGTACGTCACGCAAAAATGAGGTTCCTAAAAAAATCAATAGTAATTATTGTGCTGTCTGACAAAAAAATACCCTTTTAGTGGCTGTAAAGCTGTATACAATGCTCATAAGAATGGGATATATTTATAAAACTGTTAGACCCATATAGAAGTTTTTATTTGCATACACATGACACTAGTAGCCTAAAATGGACACTCACTGATTATACATACTAGTCTCTCTTATGAGTTCTTATAAAAAATATTTTATAAGTTAATATACTCTAGATCTAATCCCGGCCCCCTAATATTTGAAGAGCAGTAAACTGGCCCTTTGTTTCGAACGTTTGAAGGCCCCTGCTCTACACGTTTCTCAAACATAATCGGCTTCATCGGGAGGGTGAACACTTCTGTATGAATACATGATAAATTGTCACAAAACATTTTACTCATATCCAATTAAATTTAAATTAATTTAATTAAAATTAATAAAGTTGTCTGTTGATACTTAATACTCACTTAACCTCTTCAGCCCCAGAAGATTTTACCCCCCATGACCAGAGCACTTTTTACGATTCGGCACTGTGTCACTTTAACTGACAATTGCGCGGTCGTGCGACGTTGTACCCAAACAAAATTGGCGTCCTTTTTTTCCCACAAATAGAGCTTTCTTTTGGTGGTATTTGATCGACTCTGCGTTTTTTGCGCTATAAACAAAAAAAGAGCGTCAATTTTGAAAAAAACGCAATATTTTTTACTTTTTGCTATAATAAATATCCCCCAAAAATATATAAAAAAAACTATTTTTTTCCTCAGTTTAGGCCGATATGTATTCTACATATTTTTGGTAAAGAAAAAATCGTAATAAGCGTATATTGATTGGTTTGCGCAAAATTTATAGCGTCTACAAAATAGGGGATAGTTTTATAGCATTTTTATTTATATTTTGTTTTTATTAGTAATGGCGGCGATCTGCGATTTTTATCGGGACTGCGACATTATGGAGGACACATCGGACACTTTTCACACTATTTTGGGACCATTGTCATTTATACAGAGATCAGTGCTATAAAAATGCATTGATTACTGTGTAAATGACAATGGCAGTGAAGGGGTTAAGTGTGTCCTAGGGTGTGATTCTAACTGTGGGAGGGAGGGGCTTCAACACACATGACAGCGATTGCTGCTCTCGATGACAGAGCAGTGATCTCTGTCCTGTCAAAAGCATCTCCCCGTTCTTCCTTTCTGTGACACGATCGCGGGCACCCGGCGGACATCGAGTCACGGGACCTGCGGTCACGGAGACTGTGGCGGGCGCGCGCCGCTTCTTGAAGGGGAAATACCTGTACGCCCTTTTGCCAACCAGCGCCATTCTGCCAACGTAAATCGGCGTGCGCTGGTTGACAAGCGGTTAAAAAGCTCAAGAACATGTGATCCCCCGGGTGAGTGCCAGGACATCATAGAAATCCCACTGGGGAGTAAAAGGTGGAAAATGGGATATGTGACCAATAAATGAAGCCCATGTGACTATATAGTTTACAATGCTAAAAAGTGAAAATAGTATTCTGTGGAAATAAAGAAAATTGTTTATGATGCACAAACACAACTTTATGCTTTGCAAACAAATTTACATCCAGTTGGGGGTTTAGATATACCATTTTTTCTTTAAGTCAGTTTGTCCAATTAGAATTTAACAAGAATTTAACAAGCACCGGGATTGTTTTCAAATCTTTTTCTTAAGACATCTTGCGGTTTGACATCCAGAACATGACAGCATGCTTGCATTCATAATGGGCGAAACTCGATCTGCTGGGATTTTATTTTGCCGAGAGCAAAAGTGGAACAGTTTCTGCTTACATTTAGGTGACTGAGGGCTTCACTGGAGAATAATTGACTTTGATAAACTATGTATCACCTGGGAGTGTATGATGGAGAAATGTTGGAGATGAAAGCTTTTACATGACTAAGTCAAATGGGGATTTGTTATTTAAAGAAACATCTTATTTTAGGACTTGTTCATTTCCCATCAATGAACCATTTGTAAAGAAAATGTTGTAGCACCTTTGTAGTGGAGTTCCGTAATGGGATTTAGTAATTAAAACTGGAACCACCAAGTGGGTGTTGGTTTATACGCTAGAATATGCAGTGGGATTATGAAACATGGAGTATGATTTAGGGCTGTGGGTCAGCCTTTTACTTTATTATTATTATTTTTATTATTATTATACAGGATCTACATAGTGCCAACAGTTTACGCAGTGCTTTACAATGTAGAGGGGGACAGCACAATTACAATATAGTTCAATACAGAAGGGACAGGAGGGCTTTGCTCGTTTTACATTTGTATATTTGAACACTTCCTGTTGGCAATAATCACATTGACCAGCTCTGAAGGTAAATTTTATATACCACTTTTTTCTACTTAAAAGAGAAATATGGGGTTTGGGGTTTTTGCAGATTTATACTTACCTAGGTGGATGCAGCATCAGTCTGATGCTGTATCTGTCCCCTGCTGACTAGGGATGAGCCCGATGTTCGAGTCGAATGTAAGTTCGACTCGAATATCAGGTGTTCGCCTGTTTGCCGAATAGCGAACAATTTGGGGTGTTCACGGCAAATTCGAAAGCTGCAGAACACCTTTTGAAAGTCTATAGGAGAAATCAAAAGTGCTAATTTTAAAAGCTTATATGCATGGTATTGTCATAAAAAGTGTTTGGGGACCTGGGTCCTGCCCCAGGGGACATGTATCAATGCAAAAAAGAAGTTTTAAAAATGGACGTTTTTTCGGGAGCAGTAATTTTAATAATGCTTAAAGTAAAACAATAAAAATGAAATATTCCTTTAAATTTTGTACCTGGGGGGTGTCTGTAGTATGCCTGTAAAGTGGCGCATGTTTTCCATGTTTAGAACAGTCCCTGCACAAAATGACATTTCTAAAGGAAAAAAAGTAATTTAAAACTACTCGCGGCTATAATGAATTGTCGGTCCCGGCAATACACATAAAAGTCATTGAAAAAAACGGCATGGGATTCCCCCACAGTCCATTACCAGGCCCTTTGGGTCTGGTATGAATATTAAGGGGAACCCCGGACCAAAATTTTTAAAAAAAATTGCGTGGGGGTCCCCCCAAATTTCATACCAGGCCCTTCAAGTCTGGTATGGATATTAAGGGGAACCCCGCGCCAACATTTAAAAAAAAAATGGCTTGGGGGTCCCCCTCAAAATCCATACAATACCAAAAAAAATGTATATATTACAGGTTACCAGTCATTAGATGTGGTGACTGCATTAGTTTTCTGTTTTTAGGCTTTTTTCACTCTGTTTTCACTTGGTGACCTGGCCAGTAACACACCTCCTGTAATAGAGTGCCTCCACTCTGGATGAAGGCGCACAGGAGGCACAACAGACAACTGCACTGTCCATCTGGGTAGAGCGGAGTGTTAGATGTATTAACAGATTTAGATACACTACACTTAGATACACTACACTTCCAGCTGACACTTTATAAACAAACATTTTTTTCCTTTTGGGATAACGGTTTTACATAAATATAAGGTTATCATCGTAAGCAACCCTGTCAGTAGAAATTGGTTTGTCTCATCCTTGTAACTGCTACATCTGCAGGAGAACTTGTTCTATTGAAAAATAACAGATCTCCTAGTCGGATCACAAGATGAAAATAGAAGGAAGAACACTTAAAAAAGAAAACTTGTCTTTGATGTCCACACTTTGTTTATATGTATTTGTCATTTTAGTGGCTCACTTATTAGGTTTTAAGGCATACATTATGTCTTCTAAGGTTCATTAGTAGGAACATGAATGTGCCCATTCATCAACATTGAGCAATATTTATGTGCAACAAATGCTTCCATCTCTCAAGAGATGAGTTCTAATTGGTTGTTTGTAATTAATACAGTTTGTACATCATCATTCATTTTTTTGCTCTGCTATAATAGTTAAGTCTGTCATCAGCTGCTCGCGGTTTTATACCTGCCTACACTTTTTTAGTGCCGTCAGTCATTTTCATCAGGCTGTCACTTTGACTAAGTTGGTTTCACAGTTTATGGCAGGCCATAATTTCTTGTGCTACTTAACGTCCTAGCACCAATTAAATAATTATCCATTCTTTTATCGCTATAATGTTTAAATCCAGTTACTGTATTACTTATACGAGGTGTACTATAGAAAAGTCTGAACTTTTCTCATGGTTGAGCAAGGGCCAGCAAAGGTGCACGTCCCATTATGTAACCTCTAGCACTAGTGCGGCCGCTCTATAGACATGCACCTATGCATGGCTGCACAGTCAGAAAGACTCATTGTTCCTACCAGCATCTCCTGGCCCAGTATTGACAAGACAGTTCTCAGAAGATTAGTATCCTGTAATCTTTCCCATCTCTGGTTTAGATGCCGCTTTAGTGATTTCTGTTGCAGGGACGAATGAGGACTCTGCTCTGGGCCTGAAAGCAGGTATTCTTTTCTACTTTCAGATCAGGTTTGACTGCTCTGAGATTAGAGGCTTGGGCTTGGCTGTAAACATGGCAAGATGCAGTGTATTCGTCATTGGTTGAAATATCGAATACCAGAGCAAACTCTTGGCAGTTGGACTAGTAAAAAATGTTGGCTTTATGTAATAGTGTGTGAAATATTTTGGTTTTCAAATGGATAATATTTAAAGCTGAACCCCTGGCAAAAATAACAAGGTAAAAAAAGAATAGGCCATTCAAAGATATAATTACAGAACAAACCTTTTTTTTTTTTGGAATTTTCACCACCAGATACTTCCTAATGTGAACTTGCCCTATACTCTCCCCACAATACTCTCCTTTTCCCTGATGCACTTATGTTCATGGATGATTAGCTGTCACTGCCCATGCAGCTGGAGTAGCGGTAAAGGGATTTGAAGTCCTGCTATCCTATTGGTGCCAGTGCTGACCAATTGGAATCACTCTGATCCCTCCCAAAAGACCTACAGAAAAAAACAGAAGTGGAGTGGGGATTTCAAATCCCCTGGACCGCTACGCCTGCTGCATGGGCAGTGACAGATAATCACCCATGAAGGTAAGTGCAGCAAAGACTAGGGGTGGGAAGGGTATATGGTGCTAGTTCACCTTTGCATGTAATGTGAAAAGGTGAATTTACACTTTAAGTTTTATGGAGTTGTGTTTTTATATTGTCTTCAGAAGCTCTGCAGACCAGTCCAAGAGCAAGTGGACCCTTTTAGGGAGCCAGGGAACTTGTGCTTACTTTAGCTAGAATGGGGAAAAGACATGCAACCCCCATCTCTGTTATGTCAAGGGAAAAGTAGCTTATTGACAGGGAAATTTAGCTCAACCAAATACTTTAGCCTGATGTGTCTGTGAAGGTGTACTGTGCCTCGGTGTTATTGCTATCATTTTAATCAATTGGATCTTTCATTGGTCATCCTAGATCTATACCTGTGGATCACTTGTGAGCTAGAATGTACATATAAAGTTCAAATATTTTCTATGTTCTATTTTATTTAGCTAGCCGCTGTTTTCTATGTCACCAACATAACACGTTGCTGATTCTCCACACATGCTATTGTCACTTATATTTACCGGATTCCTATCCTGATGTTTTAGCTTTGTAAATTGAGCCTAATATCTAGACCAGGTGCATTGAATATACAATACATTTTATTTAAAGGCCAATTTCAATCAATAATTTAAATCAATCAGTAAACCGATAATGCTAACCAGGACATACTGCAATTTTACTATAGTCAAGAAGCCCATTTGATTTCTCATAATACGAGTCCTCTATAGTCCTCTGTAATCAAATTCTTTTCAGCTCCTAACATGACATGGGTAGATTGGTTTCCTGAAGCCATGAATCTTCTTCAATACTGACATTTTGATACATGAGAGATTGTAAGGAGCCCACAGTCGGGATATTTCAGTATAGCTCTGTTGCATTGGGATGTACTGGTGCACTATATTAATGTCTATACTGAACTTTGTAGACCACTATGTACTATGTAGGATCTACTGACTAAATGTCAAAAGCTTGGAACTGTAATGAGTAGTTTGTAGCTTAAAACACCACTGTATTCTAAATTGATAAAAGGTAAACAGGACATCGCTGCATGGAGTGCAGAAAGAGCAACGCTTCCTGGGCCTGTGCCTAAAGTCAAAATTTGGCCGATTAAACAGGGACCAACTGAATTTTGATCCATATATGGGCAGGCTGATTGTACCCAAGTCAATCCATTGATCAACTTGGGTACAACCAGTCTGTTGGATGTTTCTACATAATCATTAAATGTGCTGGCTGGGATGGCTCTCCCACTGGCAGAATACAATCAAGCAATTTGCTTTCCTTCCACCCCTGGTGGAAAGAAAGAAAATCGATTGAATCTATGGCTTGCCTAACTGCTAATTCCTCTTATTTACCATATGGCATTTATATACTTGTACATTCCAAATTAGATTCTGTACACAATTTGGCAGCTTTGTTTCATTTTTTCTGCCACTTTTCCTTATTATGTAATCTGTTGTCTAAGGCTGGCCATAGTCTTTTTTTCTTTTTTTTTTTCCGTTCGGCCAGCAAGTGAAAGAAAATTACTTTTCTCGCCTGCCCATATATGGAACAACATTTGGCTGGTCCCTGCTGGACCAGCTAAATGTCGATCCATGTGTGGCCAGCTTTACAGACTAGCTGAAGTATGTCTCCCATTTTATTAAATACCTTAAGGGGAATTATAGAGTTCTTTTCTATATCCACGTGAATGTGATCGGTTTCATTTAAACGATTGTTAACTGTCATATTAACATGAATCATCCTGTGTTTGTCCATGGGCATAGAGTATTTAGGTCAATATAGAAAGTTTAAGGGTAACAGGAGCAAAAGCCTAATTTTACGGTGTCAATATCCCATTTGTGTATATTCAAGCTTAAACAAGGACTTTTAAGGGGCCATTTACACACATAGGAAGAAGTAGTATATACACACATAACGTTAAATGCGTTGGTCCGATTCACAAACATGCTTTTGGTTCCAGCAATGTATATGAACATACTATCATGCAGTGTGCTGCCAGAAATGGTACATACACATTTTTTGGTGTGTTAGGCATCCCATTCAAATGAATAGGCTGCTTTTATGTACAGTATCTCATAAAAGTGAGTACACCCCTCACATCTTTGTAAATATTTTATTATATCTTTTCATGTGACAACACTTAAGAAATTACACTTTGCTACAATGTAAAGTATTGAGTGTACAGCTTGTATAACAGTGTAAATTTGCTGTCCCCTCAAAATAACTCAACACACAGCCATTAATGTCTAAACCACTGGCAACAAAAGTGAGTACACCCCTAAGTGAAATGGCCCAATTAGCCATTTTCCCTCCCAAGTCTCAGGTGTGAATGGGGAGCGGGTGGGTTAAATTTGGTGTTTTATCTCTCACTCTCTCATCTTGGTCACTGGAAGTTCAACATGGCACCTCATGGCAAAGAACTCTCTGAGGATATGAAAAAAATAATTTTTGCTCTACATAAAGATGGCCTAGGCTAAAAGAAGATTGCCAAGACCCTAAAACTGAGTTGCAGCATGGTGGCCAAGACCATACAGCGGTTTAACAGGACAGGTTCCACTCAGAACAGGCCTCGCCATGGTCGACCAAAGAAGTTGAGTGCACGTGCTCAACCGTATATCCAGAGGTTGTCTTTGGGAAATAGATGTATGAGTGCTGCCAGCATTGTTGCAGAGGTTGAAGTGGTGGGGGTAAGCCTGTCAGTGCTCAGACCATACACCGCACACTGCATCAAATTGGTCTGCATGGCTGTCATCCCAAAAGGAAGCCTCTTCCAAAGATGATGCACAAGAAAGTCCGCAGTTTGCTGAAGACAAGCAGACTAAGGACATGGATTACTGGAACCATGTCCTGTGGTCTGATGAGACCAGTGGTCTGATGGGGTCTGTGGTCTGATGCCTTGCTAAAGAAGATGAGGGTAAAGGTGATGGACTGGCCAAGCGTGTCTCCAGACCTAAACACTATTGAGCATCTGTGGGGCATCCTCAAACAGAAGGTGGAGGAGCACAAGGTCTCTAACATCCACCAGCTCTGTGATGTCATCATGGAGGAGTGGAAGAGGACTCCAGTGGCAACCTGTGAAGCTCTGGTGAACTCCATGCCCAGGAGGGTTAAGGCAGTGCTGGAAAATAATAGTGGCCACACAAAATATTGACACTTTGGGCCCAATTTGGACATTTTCACTTAGGGGTGTACTCACTTTTGTTGCCAGTGGTTTAGACATTAATGGCTGTGTGTTGAGTTATTTTGAGGGGACAGCAAATTTACACTGTTATACGTGCTGTACACTCACTACTTTACATTGTAGCAAAGTGTCATTTCTTCAGTGTTGTCACATGAAAAGATATAATAAAATATTTACAAAAATGTGAGGGGTGTACTCACTCTTGTAAGATACCCTAACACACACTTCAGTGTTAGGAATGGATAGACTCCTACCAGAGAATGACAAATACAAATACTTTCTGTATTGCTAAAGACAATCTATTTTTTATTGACTATATATATATATATATATATATAATATGTGTGTGTGTGTGTGTGTGTATATATATATATATATATATATATATATATATATATATATATATATATATATATATATATATATATATATATATATATATATATATATATAATTTTATAGTTGCTTTTTGGCGTATGAGGGAGCAACTGTTACCATTTCACACCAAGCTTCTGTCTCTTTTATTTAGGTCTCTGCTATTTAATAGGGGTAATTGTGCTTTGCACATCTGACACCTAACCATGAGTTATAGCACAGAAGTTCTGTCCTGCAATAATAAAACCACATCTTTGATACCTGTTGTATAAAAACGTACGTTTTATCGCTTAGGTCTTTTTTTATTTTATTTTTTTTAGCTTTGTGACCAGTCATTGTCAGAATTGGGGGGAAATAACTTGCTGTAGTAAATCATCTTGCTGTAAAAACATCATGATTGTACTTTTAACAAGATGCGAGGTGCGTCCTGTCCAAACAGCCTCACCTGCTTCCTCCCTAATCCTCCCCTGTGAATTGCTATTGTGCTCCTTTTTTTCCCTCCCCTCACACCAATGCTTCACTGCTAGCGTTCCCTCTCCAAGTGGAGACTTCAAAACAAGGAAGCATAGCTTCCAGCAGTACAGGTGTCTTGCCAACTAGTCAAACTACTTCTGATCAAATGTGACATAATCTGCACAGATTGCTGGTGGCCATGGTTGCAGTAACATTAACATCCACAGACACATTCAACCCAACATGGGGGGTGCTTTGGGGCACCTTGTCCCTATGTTAATGGGGACAAGAGCCTCTTCCCCACAACCCTGGGAGGTGGTTGTGGGGGTCTGCAAGGGGGGCAGGACCTGGGGGCTTTCAGATTCTGATAACCCCCCTCCCCGCTATGTTGAGTGCATCTGGCCAGCCTGGTAGGGTTCGGGGGGGGGGGGGGCACTCGCTATATGTTTTATATTTTGCTATATGTTTTATAGCAGAAAGTAAAAAATATCATTTTTTATTTTCAAAATTGACGGTCTTTTTCTGTTTATAGCGAAAAAAATAAAAAGTGCAGAGGTGATCAAATACCACCAAATGAAAGCTCTATTTGTGGGAAAAAAAGGACATACATTTTATTTGGGTACAGCATTGCATGACCGCGCAATTGTCAAAGAATCACAGTGCCTGGTTTAGGGGGTGCTGAAAATAAACGCCCAACTGCTCTTAATGTGAGTTTAGTTAGCAGCTGCAGTGTACATTAGAGCCTAAGAATTGGTAAGCTGCAGTATAATAAATGTTTGCTTTTGGGTTTAATACCGCTTTAAATATGTACTGTTGATAGGGGCAAGATCTAGGCACACCTGTTGCTTTTCCTGCATGAATATAGAACAAGTTCACTGTAAGACAGTGCACAGATAATACACTATAATTCAGGATAACAAAGAGTAATTCAAAGAACACATGAAGACACATACCAAAACCTTAAACTAAACTTACATGACCCAATAACTGCACCTGTTATCTGTATTGTATGTTTTATAGAATGACATCATTTATGTGTGTGTACTTTCATTAAACTACCTGAATTGTCCCGTGTGTGGCAGAAAATCCATGTGTGACAGTAAAGACAAACATGTCCAAGATGCATACATTATCTTGTTCCTGGATCATTAGCAGTTGAGTGATGCCAACAGAGCTAAACGTAGTGAATATCTACAGTATGTCTGGATTCTTGGTGGCAGATGGTAAAATGGCTTGGTGGGCATGTTTGTGGTGTTAGCTTCTTGGAAAGACGAATTAGCCCATACAGCAGTCTCTTTAGTGTGAATTAATCATGGTTCTGCCAGGCATGCAAGGAATTTGCTCCGCAGATCTTTGAAGGATCTGCCATTGTGTCTGTAACAATGGGTTAAAGCAGCACATTCCAGCCACCAGCAGCCCTGACCCTGCAGCCTACACATGAAATGTTTGAACTGTTTAATTAATAAAACAAACAGTAATATCAGTGAAGGAATTTGCGATAAGGAAGCCTACTGTGGGAATAGGTGTTTAGATGATCAGACAGGTGTACTTAACCCTCTTCTGCCCTGATATTGAGCAGGGCTCTCGGATCCCTCCTGCGTTGAATTGTATTGTAAGTGTACTGTCTGCCCTCATGTTGTAAAGCGCTGCGCAAGCAATATAAATCCTGTATAATAATATGAGCCTAAGGGCTCATTTACACTAGCCCTATTCTCTGAAGAGCAATCTACAAAAGCTCACAATTCATGAGGCGTTTGACAAGCAGTGAGGAGGTGTCATGTCATGTATGCCTAGGTGGTCCTATTCATTTGGGTGGGCTGTGTTTGGCAAGTAATTCTGCCCGCCGAATACAATGAGGGGGATAATATTTGCCACTCGGCCTTGCAAAGCATAACAGCATGTGTGCACCCCTGTCTGCTGCCTCTGCAACTTTAAAAAAAAAGTAGCTTGACTGCGTGTTTTTGCTGCGCCCAACCAAGTGTAAACAAGGTCTTAGTTTGTAATTAAGTTACGTTCTGCAGCTCTACTTACACAAATTCACTAAAGCCTCAACTAAACAAAGGGATTATTTGGCAGATTGAAGCTAAATCTATAGCTGGCCATACACAAGTAGATTTCCATTTGAAAATGTTTGTTTTTAGAACGTTCATTTGATTTTCTAATAGTTAGTCGGGTCAAATTGGCATTCCTTTTCAGCCACAGTGACAACTCGCTATATGTTTTATATTTTGCTATATGTTTTATAGCAGAAAGTAAAAAATATTGTTTTTTATTTTCAAAATTGTCGCTCTTCTTTTGTTTATAGCGCAATAAATAAAAACCACAGAGGTGATCAAATACCACCAAAAGAAAGCTCTATTTGTGGGGAAAAAATGCTAAAAATTTCATTAGGGTGCAGTGTAGCATGACCGCGCAATTGCCATTCAAAGTGCGACAGCGCTGAAAACTGAAAAATGGCTTGGGCAGGAAGGGGGTGAAAGTGCCCAGTATTGAGGTGGTTAATCATCAACCATGTGAGTTGGTAAATGTTGTACCTTCATTAAATGTATCCATATTGCTACACTTAGAGGCGCCTCTCTTCTCTTTTACACTCTGTAGCTCCTGCTGGATTTTGCTTCTAATCCCCTTGTGGAGGCTTCCATTTGTGGATGGACATTTTATGGTTACACAACCTATCACATTACTATAATCTTTTTATATGGACTATAAACTGAAGGACTTTTGAATAAATGGTTGTGGAACAAATCATTTGGGTTTCCATTATCTATTATGTGGAAATTTGCTTTGATATAAGAGTGCCTTGGATTACAAGCGTGTTTCTGGAACGAATTATGCTTGCAATCCAACGTTTTACTGTACTAGTAAAATTGCCATTCTTTTCTACCAGGTCTATATTTTTCTTGAAGGGCAATTCACAAAATAATAAAAGGTGTACTAGTTTCAAATATCTTGGCCACTAGATCTTGGTGCACATAGTGGCCATGATGCCCTGTGCTGCCTATATAGAGGTCCGTACACCCCAAAACACAGCCCTGAAGCAAGTTTCCATTATTATTCTTGGAAAGGCAAACACTGCTTTCTTCTGGGACACCTGCCTGGAAAAGACACCTCAGATGCACTTCTCACTGTTCAGCGTAATCACATGACTGTGCTGACCAGTGGGTGCTTGCCATTGTGAGCATTATGATGGATATTCACTCCAGGGCTGCGTATTGTGGTGTATGGACAGCAACACAGGGCATGACAGCCGCTATGTGCAGCAGGGTCCAAATGGTTGGCCAGGATATTTGGAGTTGGTTCACCTTCTCATTTTTTGTGAAAAGCTGAAGTTACCCTTTTAAAGTACAACTCCACTTTTGTTGACAAAAAATATTCCCCTCTGGGTGATTTATGTAAAATGCAAGGATTATAACAAACTTTGTTGCAGATTCCTACCATTTGTTGTTCTGACGATATAGCTGTTTGTTAGTCTGTTTGTGTATAAAGTGAACCTGTGTGGATTGATAATTATACAATTATCAATAAGCTGCTGCAATTGCAGGGCTCTAACGAGGAAGGTGGCAGGGTCTGCATCCCTTTAGACAGGACTTCCCTTTAGTGGTATCTTACAAAAAAAATTACATTTTTGTTGCAGGGGATGCCAAAAATCTGACTTGTACAGAATTCTGGGAAAATCAGTAAGCCAAGCAGGAAATTACATTTTCTGTAAGATGCAATGTGATATGGCTACCTCAAGGCGTTCTGTACACAGATTGCATTGCAGATAACAGAAAAATGAAAGCAATGCAGATTGAACAGGAAAGGTCATTTTTAATAACATCCCATCACACTATGACTTGTGTCGCAATTGTATATCCTATATTTTTATTTTTTATATTTTTTTTTGCTTTCTTTTATCCCACGAAAAGGGAGTTAGCCTTTAAAGTATCTGTGAACCCTTACCTTGTAGAACAACCCATGCAGTTTAAAATATAAACGAAAGGCAAAACATTTGTGTGTGTGTGTGTGTATATATATATATATATATATATATATATATATATCTCATCCTCATTTTCTGCTCTCAGCTGCATAGGGGGCTTAGAGGGGTGGGGGTGGAGAAACAGTCTTCCCAGTGAATGGCTGTGCGTGGAGGGGGGGGGGGTGAAGAGCATGTCAGCACAGGTCTTGGCCATTGGAAGACAGACAGGCTGTTCTCCCAGCAGAGCCAAAAAATGAACAGGCTGGGATGGATGGGCTTCTATACTCAGTGTGGTCAGTTTAAAATAGGAAGGCAGGGGAACTGACAGGATCACCAAGCAATTCACACTAAAGAAGAATTACAAGGAGAACAGGACACTTTTAAACCCAAGTACATGGTACAATAGACACATATCTGGAATATGAAATGTTGGGGTAACATTCTTTAATATGTAAATGTTACTACAGAAAACTACAGACCTGCTGCAAAAGATGGCACAAGATTGGGGATATGTTATATAAGAAAGCACACATCTAAAAAGTATCCCCCTTTACAACTTACTCTAACTGTATGTTATGTTCCCTACAGCAAGATCTATTATATAAGATTGAAAAATACATATGAAAAATTGGTTGGGCGGCACAAAAAAGTCAGAAGAAAAGATAATCCAAACTTCGTCTTCTTATGCCGCGTACACACGGTCGGACTTTTCGTCTACAAAAGTCCGACGGACCAAAGCTGGCTGACAATCCGATCGTGTGTGGGCTTCCCCGCACTTTCAGCTGACTTTTCCAGCCTCAAATCTGACTGACTTTAGATTTGGAACATGCTTCAAATCTTTATGTCGTAACTACGCCGGACCCAGAAATCCGCTCGTCTGTATGCTAGTCCGACGGGCAAAAACTCACGCTAGGGCAGCTATTGGCTACTGGCTATCAACTTCCTTATTTTAGTCCGGTGTACGTCATCACGTACGAATCCGTCAGACTTTTGTGTGATCGTATGTAGGCAAGTCCGTTCGTAAGAAAGTCTGCCAAAAGTCCGCCAAAAGTCCACCAAAAGTCTGTCGAAAGTCTGTCGGACTTTTGTAGACGAAAAGTCTGACCGTGTGTACGCAGTATAAGTCTATTTGTTTACTTCAATTTTTTCTGGTTCTGGCAGATTGGGTACTGTGGAACCCTGCGGCAGTTCTTGTAGCACACATGTGATGTTACAGAAGGTTTTCTCTAACCTGCTCAGTAGCACAGGACCCATGTCAGACTGAGGGGAGTTGTTCTGGGTTTTACAGAGCAGGTCACAGATGCAGAAGAAGCACAGGGGACATCCAGTTTCCATGCTTGTTCCATAGCTGTATGCAGACAACCTACACCGCACTCTGTATATTGGCAACGTATACTAGGGAGATATCAGTAGTAATACAATTACCACCACATATTGTTCATGTTCTGCTAGTGGGAATACAGATTTTGGATGTAGGGTTGGTCTGAACACATGCAGGCCTCTGTCAATCCACCATCCCACAATGTTACTGTAAGCTGCGCTGCATCCAATATTTATGAGCAATTATAAGAGTTAAAACTATAATTATGGTGCTATGACTGTATGGGGTTGCCTTTAATTTCCATGCTTAATTGAAATAATCCTTTTGTCTATGAACTGAATAAAATTGATGTCTTTAAAAGCCACCTTTTCTTTCTTCCCAGTTTTTGCATAAAAGAAGTGAACATACTGCATGTATCAGGATATCTGTGAAAGAACATGTGTTTGATTTTCGTATGAAAGCATGTGGGTGGCCTTCATCTGTCACTGACTCAGTGCTCCTTTCTTTCTTATTCTTTTACTAACTATTCTGTTACTTTACTTTCTTTGTATGACTGTTAAAGAAGAACTCCAGTCCTTTCATTTGCTGCCTTACAGCCATGCTGTGTGTAATGCTAGGAAGCTCTTCTGCTGATGTTCTCCCCTTGTGTTTTATACAATTCCTAGGGGCCGATTTTTATTTATTTTTTTAAGATGGGGTAAGATGGAGACTGAATTAAATTAAGACAGTAAAACGGTTACTCCGCATCCAATTCGCACAAGTGTGAACCCAGCCTAATACAGAAGGTATTCACTAAAGCAATCAAATAGTGATGGGTTTTTGATTGCTTTAGTCCCTGCTCACCACATCCTGTATGGTTAAACTGTTTCATTGGGTTCCAAGCCTTACTCCATAGAAGCCATGGATGCAATACATTGCACTAATGATGGCCTAAAAGCCTGAAACAGCTGTATGCCATTTGGAATAAATTGCTATATAAAATGAAACTTTATTTGCACTTTACACCAGCGATTTTGAATTTGCATCTAGTCAATAAAGCAATGATTTGAATAGCTCCGCCCACTGTTCCTAAATGAGGAATAGCCCTGATATTTTTGGATATGTGAGGGAATGAGACATGGAAATAACTTCTGTCTTAGAAATAAAAAAAAAAACAATCTGGATAGTTAGTATGGACAAAAGCCCCTACTCTGCTTCGGGAGCCTTTGCTCCTGTCATTTCAGTTTTAGTGCACAGGCCTGGCAGCAGGGGTGGAACATAGTACGCCATCTTGGGTATTGGCCAGTACTGTTGATTGTATGGACCTGGGTTCCTATTTTGTATATAGAGCGATCTTTTATTCACAGCACTGACTGTGAGTGTTTTTAATCTTTTTCTAATAAAATTGGCTTTTTTTCCCACTATTAGAGACATTTGTTTTCATGTGTTTTACGTTCATGTACTTGCCACGCTGTACCTGAAGAGCAGAGGAGGTCTCATTTGCATAGGTGGGCTTATTGTTTGGTTGGATCTGGATAGATTCATCTTTTAGGCACAGTTGACCACTCATAACCTGGGGGTCGGTAAGCTCTGGTAAACTGCAGAGTTTGTAATGCGGGTGTACAGCACTGGATGCTATTTTCCTGGTTGAGTTTGGACCCTCTTTTCATTTTGCATGAATACCATCCAGAAAATTCCTTTTTTTTTTCTTTTTTTTTTTTCAAATAACGTTTTTTATTAAACATATATGCAGGTGAATAAAGAGGACATTGATACTGCGTTGTACACATTTCAACAGTCCAGCAGTAAAGCTGACAGATTTCAAACATCAATAAATAATAAACCAAATACCTTTTTTTTTCTTGTGACATCTGATGACACCGTTTGCTGGATTCTTCTTTTTAAGACCTAAGTGTTAGCACTTATTCGGACTATTTAACCACTTTTTGCCTGGGTTGGTGTTGCACAACTTTTTAACATTATTTATGTGTATATTGTGAGAATATAACTATTGAATATATGTTCTTATATATGTTTTTTTTTTTTAATAGTGGCAGTTGCCACTCTATTGGATGAGGCCTAAACACAAAAGTTGAGAAAGTGAGCCCTTCGTAACAAAGTAAAAGCAAGATCAAATGGAAAATATAATAGTCTTTCTTGGCTAACAGAAGTCTTATAGTACCTTCTGTTAGGCATAATTATTATTTTTAAATGTTTGTGCCAGCTGACAGGTAAAGAAAATTGTCTACATATTGCAATATGAAATGCACAGTGTTAAGTTATGTTTATTTTCCTTTTTGCAGATCAGTCAGGCCTTCTGTTAATTCTCCATGGCAGCTGCACAGACGTTCAGCCTAGCCTGTGAGCCTGGGAACCAAATTCTCCATTCTTTTAATACGGAAATCTACAGGTGCAATATGGGTAGTGTGAGCAGTCTGATAGAGAAACATGACTTTTCACAAGATGATTTCAGATTAGACTTTAAGCCCCTCCCAGATTCTCACAGCCCAGGGAATATCCTGAAGAGGAGTCTGAACCAAAGAGAACTGCTGAGCTACTTGAGTATTACAAAGAAAGATGGCAAGAGTGCCAAGAAGATACCTTCTGGGCTGGGATTCAGGAGGGAACACAGCATGGAAGGAGAAGAAAATGACTACCCTGGGTTGTACCAAAAAGAGCACAGGAGTACAGACTTCACTAAGACATCACTTCCGGAACGGGGACGTTTTGAAAAGGTATGTCCTTTTCAGTTCATAAGATGGGGTGTCTTTTTGTGAAGCTTAAATCTATGCAATACTGAAAATTCATAGTTAGCCCAGGTTCAACCCAAATTGTTCTATATTAAGTGTCATTGAACAATAGCATGTCATATTCAGTTTGTTTTCAGTTTTTGCACTCATAGTTGTACTGCTAACTCATTATTTATTCTTATATTAACTGGTGCACACACAAAACATGTTTATATTTAGCTCCAATGCATGTACCTTCAGACCTCACATCAGCTCCGATTCCCGCACCTTCAAGTTCAGATCTGCCCCAATTCCTATACCTTCAGACCACCGATCAGCCACAATTCCTGCAACTTCAGACCTCAGATCATATTTAATTCATGCATCTTCAGACCTCAAATCACTGGACTTTAGATCAGCCCCAATGCATAACCTCCAGGCCACACATCAGCCCCGATTCCTGCACCTTCAACCTCAAGTCCACCCCAGATTATCTTTAATTCATGCACCTTCAGACCTCAGATCAGATTCCCGCAACATCCGATCTCAGATCAGCTTTATTTCCTGCACACTCAAAGTTAAGATCGCCCCCAATTTATGCACCTTTAGACCTTAGATCAGCCCCAGTTCCTGCACCTTAACACTTCAGATCAGTTCCAAGCCCTGCACTGTCAGAAACGCAAAGGTTTTACATACCTGTTGCAGGTTTTAAGCAAGGGGAAGAATGTAGGTGTGTGGGCCTTCTTTCACATATTGGAATACCCAGCCACTGACTGGAAATCCTCTTTCAGTAACGTCAGGGTGGTAGGTGGGCCATGGGCATGCAGTGTTGCCCATGGCAACAAAACATTTCCTGTCATTACTCTGCTTACCACTTGTCCACCACTGGTGTCTTCTGCACTATCCATACCTGTCCTTCATCGTTACTCACATCTGCACTCTTCGCACCTCTTTTCCACTACTACTCTACCTCTGGCTCCCCTGTACCTATCTTCTATCACTGCACTCCTCTTCCACCAGTAAGCACCTCAAACACCTATACCACTGTTGCATTCACTCAGGCATGTTCCAGCATTGCACCCCCCTGCACCGTCAGTATGCCTATTCCACCGCTGTAGTCCCTGGCATATCTGCTCCACCATTGTACCCCCCCCCCCCCCCGCAGATTACAGCTTAATCACATTAAGTGCAGGATTACATGTGGCTGCATGTGGTACAAAGGGGAGGAGCTGGATGATATGAGCCGCACACAGGTCGATGGCAGAAAATTGCATGTAGGACATTATGCCCGCGGCTGGTGATTTTGACAGCAAGTGGTCACAGCCTTGGGACCTGTGCCAGTTCCAGTGGCACAACTGGTCACAGCCTTGGGACCTGTGCCAGTTCCAGTGGCACAACTGGTAGGAAGCATCCCTAGTAACAGGAGGCCCCCCCTACACATGTCACATATTGCCATGCACTCGAGAGTGAGAGCTCCTGGATAACTCTAAGCTGATGACTTGTAGTGGTTTTTAAAGCATCAACTATACAAAATAGGGTACCAAAGTTTATTGCCATGTCAAGGGCACATGCAATTTTAAGGTTTGACATGTTTGGTATCTATTTACTCGGTACAACTTCATCTTTTAGATTTGACCCCAAAAATTGGAAATTGAATGCGTTTGTGTGCCCTAAAATGAACTTCAGTGCGTTTCCTAAATCACTGAACTAATACTGTATAACATAAAAAATTGGAACTACCACCATTTTATTCTCTAAGGTGTCTGCTTTTAGAAATATTAAATAATATTTGGGGTTTTTATGTAATCTTCAGGGCTAAAATATTTTTTTAAACGTGCTTTGGCAGCGAAAGGGTTAAACAGTATCATTGTTGGCACTGCCTGTGACACTTATTTTTTTCTGTTTGCAGTCTCGTTTTGGACCAGCTGCTTTGAAGCCATCCAATGGAAAGAACTTCATGTCAATGCAGAGTTTATGTTCTTCTGGTGGACACAAGCTATCAAAAAGCAATGGGAGTCTAAATACCCTAGGCAGTCTTAATAGTCCACCACGTCATGGACCTCTGAAGTCAACAAACAACCATTCTGTCAGCCATCACGAAAGTGAAAGTGAAGAAAATGACAGCTTGTCTGACTGCAGACAAAATTCAGTCAACAGCTTTTCAGGTTATAGCCCTGGATTCAGTGTGGCACGGGGTCAAATCAGTGCATCCACTGGACATATAAACCATATTGGAGGTTCATTAGATCGAGCATCGCGGACAGGTCGAGACATGGCACCTGGTGAAAAAATTCCACTGTCCTGCAAGAGCATGGCAACGCTAAGCCGCCTGCAGTGTTCAGGCGAACCTCCTCCACCATATGAGTACTCCCAGTCTGTAGAAAATGTAGCCCGTCAACTTGAAGAAAAACTCCATGAGAAAGGGGTAGAGCTGCGACAACTAAGAAGGAATCCAAGTGACAAAGACGATCCCTTTACTCAGGTGAGTGGGTGTGCATTGTGGACGCTTTGTAGGAAACACTCAACCCGTCTTTAAAGAGACCCTCTCTCACCAATCTAACCTAAAAATTGCAGATAAAAGCACAGAAAAATTAAGTATTTTAAATGCTTATTTGCAGTATTTTTCCTTTACATAAATGATTCTTTTTATGCGCTTGAAATGTTAAACTTGCTGGAAAATTTGACAGGTCATTTTCTTAGCACAGCCCCCTCCCCTTCCTCCTTCCATGCCATAACCCTCTCCTCTTCCGAGAGTGTTTTATATGTCTAACTACTTCAGCTCTTATGGAACACCTCTCCAAAACACAAGCAAAGCATCAGAAAAAAAAATGGTAAGCTCAAACTTCAAGCAAATGTAGTGTAAAAGGGAATACTTCTTATTAAGGAATGTCCAAAGCTTTACTTGACCCTTTTCCACCGCCGTCCCCCTCTTGGCTCTTTAAGAGAATATAAATGCAGGAGGCGGAAGTATTTACTTCCGATCATGTGACTGCTGTGAACGGCAAGTATGCATCCTTGACATTTTAGTTACTGTTCTGGGAGCGTGCTCTCTGCATAGAAAAACGTTCCCTATGAATGCATATATTCGGTCTCTCTGTGTTAAGGCCCAGCGGCCGCATATATGCGTATAGCCAGTGGGAACAGGTTCATAAGTTCCCTTTATGCTAGTGTCTCACAATAATTACTCTTTGTGCTGACCCAGCATCTGTGCCCCTCCTCTCAGTTCCCAACATAACTTTTTATGTAGCTGCTGAGGCAGAAGCAAAGGGGAATACCATGGAGTGACAGCTCTGAGTTTGCTGGGGTTGCTGACATTACATTCAAGATGGCAGCACCCAGCAGCAGTCTTGGCTCAACATTCATGTTACAGTCTAAACCTATAATCTTTAGATTTACCGAAGCTATGTAATATGAGCACTTCCCTAAACTATCCAATCAATTTGTATCCATTAGGCAGGCCCTTGCTAACTGTTGGAGATTGTACCGAATTGTAAGTTGTGTGTGTGTTATGCTTTTACAAGGTAATAAAATGCATAATGTATGTTTAATGCATGTATTCACTTATGGGAAGGATTTTTGTTGTAATTAATGTTCTGGCAACATGGTCACTTTAACAACAGAGGGCATATCTGGCACTACAGAATATCATAGATCATAAAATTCAAGTGTCTGTAGCCCTAGTGGAGATACATACAGTAAACATTTTTAAAGAATTACAAAGGAGATTTATTATGAAAATGTATAAGGCTGAAATTTTCTGATCACTGTTAGGACCCATGGCCACATTAAGGAAGGTTTGTATTCTACTGTGAATGGTGCCGTTTCCATTATTCAGAGGCATAGCTAAAATCCCTTGAGCCCTGAGCAAATCTGTTAAAAAGGACCCAGCACAATTCATTATACAATGATACAATGTATACCCAATGAAGAAATGTTTTTTTTTTTTTTTAACCTTAATACTTGGTAAGGTCAGGTAATCGAATTAAAAGTTGGGCATTCATATATTTCACAATTGCATTGGGGGACGCATCTATGTGTGTATTATTCCTATTGTATTTGTTTGCCGAAACTTCAATGTAAAAAGAAAAAAAAGAGAAGAAAAAAAGGGTAAAAAAAAAGGAAAGAAGGGAAAAAAAAAAGATCTGTGGCTATGTTAAAGAAGCTTTGTATTCTAATGTGGATAGTGCAGTTTCCATTATTCAGAGGCATAGCTAAACTCCCCTAAAGCCCTGAGCAAATCTGTTAAAAAGAACCCAGCACTCCTTATTATTTATTTACACCTACACCTACACATAGGATAACAAAGCGGTGATCGTGAAAATGTCCTCTGCCTTGTAAACATTTTTGTTTTTCCAGTGTAAAAGGGAAAATAATTTGAAGAAGAATTGGCACTCCCAGGGGCCGTGGGCACCATGAGGTTGTTACCTCTATTGTTCCACTTGCTGTTTAATTGTGGTGTTAATATACTATCTTCATCATTTATTATATGTACAGGTTTGAAACTGCTGTTGTGTACTGACAGCTGTAAAATTAAAATTAAGTGTAAAGAATCCTGAATGAAGATAAGGATTGCCGCACTCTGAAGAAAAACATCTTTATTGTAGAACTTTAAAAAATCCAAAATACAGTCACATAAGTAGAGACAGGACAGGGTATAATCTCTAACGCATTTCACATCATTGGATGCTTACTCATAGCTCAAAGAATATAGCCTAAAGAATCCTGAACATTCATAGCATTACAAGGCATGGCCCACACATAGTAATCATCTGTTTTCTTGAGATGATTGCATAATGTTTACAAAGGTAGATTTTTTTTTTTACCTTAATGCATTCTCTGCATTAAGGTAAAAAGACTTCTGTTTTTAGCTCCTGCCAACCCCCCTATCCATGCTTACCTGAGCCAGATCTTGATCCAGCGCTGTACCTGAGAGCAGCAGCTCTCTCCTCACTGAACATGAAAGCAGCAAAAGCAGCCATTGAGCAGAGAGCAGGGGGCGGTGCTGAGCCTCGCAGTGTGTGTGGACATACACAGCTTGGATTGAGCCCATACGAGTGCCCTCATAGCAAGCAGCAAGGGGCACTCGGCAGGGGAAAGGAGCGCCAGCAGGGGACACCAGAAGAGGAGGATCAGGGCTGCTCTGTGCAAAACCATTGCACAAAGCATGTAGGTATAACATGTTTTGTTATTTTAAAAAAAATCACTTTATTGCCATTCTAATCCAAAGCAATACTTTCTCATAAAGGCACTTGTTTGCTAGTATAACTGCTAATATTAAAGGAGGTTTATACATTACTAGAAAATATGTAGGCTGCAATTGCTGATGCTGATTGCCTAGCTGCAATGTTAATCCAGTGGCTACAGTATTTACCTCACTGACCTGGAAATACCTGAACCAAGTAAGACTTTTTTTAAATTTAAAACCTTTCTTTCATTTTTTTATGTGTATTGTTTGCAGGTATTTGAGGACAAGCGCCGTTTATGGATGGAGGAACTAGATGAATTAAAACAGATGTATGTGTCCAAGCTGCAACAGATCTCCCAGCAGGCACTGCGTAGCCAGCGGGCCTTACAGCTACAGCTGTATAAAGTACAGCAAGAAAAAAAGCGCCTCCACGAGGAGCTCAACTCCTTAAGAGCAGAATTTGAGCAGCTCCGGCAAAAACAATCCTCTCAAACTGAAAACCTTAGCCCTAAGTTAGAAGAATCTAAATGGGAGGTAAGAAAACTGTCATACACATGTACTATTCCTACATTGGTGCAATAGTCCTGATTTATTTAACCTAATATAAAAAAGTGTAGAAGGGCTCATGCACACGGGCTTAATAAAATAGGCCTATCAATTCTGGATTTAGAAGCCGTCAGCAAGATCCTAGGTAACATATTGTCGGTACACTGTACACATGTAAATTTTGGTAATTTCTTCATTTTTACAAGTGTCTAGCACAGATGTGCACTATTGGATGCTAGGATACTAAGTAGCTTGATCCACTTGCACACTAGCAATGAAAGATGCTAGATAGCTCTTAACTGCCCACAGCATTGTGAGCAGAGCTAGTGCTCCTTGTATATATTATTTAACGTGCAGTTCTTGTAGCAATGAGTTGCCCATGAGGTCTGCATTCAGTACAGTGGAGTATACTGTTCCAAACATCCCAACCTGCAAAAACACATTTCAGGGAGGTGGCAAACTCATTTCAGGGAAGTGGCGCTTCGCCCCCACCACCACCAATTTAACACAACTAGAGGATGATCGAATCCTCTAGTGGAATCAGTATACAGAGGTTCACTTATTCTGAGAGATATTCAATGAACACTCTAACCAACATGACAAATTCAGTGATTTGAAGTGGTCATGGTGGTAGGAGTCAGTATGTGAAATGCAGCCTGATCAGTGCCAGTGAAATGCAGCCTTACCAGTGCCAATGAAATGCAGCCTTACCAGTGCCAGTTAAATGCAGCCTGATCACAAAGAGCTCTGCAAGGACCTTCAATTCGAATATCCCGGCAATCACTGTAACAAAGTCCCGCCTCCTATGTTCCGTCCTTTGTTACGGTCCTCCTCACACAGACTGGTCTGCCGTGGTGAGGATGTCATCGCATCTGCCTGTCACTCAGCCACAGATAGATGACAGAGCAGCCCGAGTAGCCGCCACGGCCGTACTCCATTTGGCCACTCGGGCTGCTCTGTCTTCTGTCTGTGGCTGAGTGACAGGCTCAGCCAGGATATCGCCTGGCACTCGCGGGTGTCCGGGAGCCACAGTCAAATGCGGAAGTCTCCTCGCCGGGGAATTGGAATGTCTGCTGTTCTCAGCCCCATGAAGCTGATATTTTCACAATGTTTGAATGGACATTGGGGGCAGAGCTCACATGGTTTAGTGTGTTGCCGTTCTCCATCAGGTCCACTCTGACAGTCTGTGGGAGGAGCCATTTCGGCCTGTGTATAATTTGATTGGCCGGGGCCATAGCAGTGCGATAAATCCAAGGAGCTTAAACTCTGCCCAGATGATACCGGACTGACTGACTCATTTGGGGGCGACATGTAAATGTCAGTGTTCAGTAGTACGTTTGTGCTGTTCACGTGTAAACATTTCCACAAGTATTTGGCCTTTTAAAATGGAAATTTTGACACTTGCAATCTTGTTCCACAGACCACTAGCCTCTTATTGTTTGATTTATTGATTTCTGCAGGTTGTCTCTCCTGTGGTTCCCTCTATGGTATATGTTCACCCAGTACTTTTGTGGGATTGGAATTTGGTTCTTTCGGTACTTCAAAAACTGCCCTTTGAACCATTTAGGGGATATTCACTTTTCCACGCTTATTCACAAGGTTTCTTTCCTTGTTGCCATCGCCTCCACAAAGAGCATGTCTAAACTGGTGGCCTTGTCTTGTAAGGAATGCTTTGTCAGCGAGGTCGTTTTGAGGCCCAGAGCCCCTGTCCTTCCTAAGGTGGTTTCAGCCTTTCACCTCAACCAGTATATTGCACTTTTATCCCTCTGTCTGGCTCCAGTACAATAGAAGATTTACCTTCATTGCCTGAATGTGGTCCTTGCTGTTAGTGTCTACTTTGCATCCACTGCTTTCATTAGGAAGATTGATTTTCCCTTTTGTCATCTCAGATGGTCACCGCAAGGTTAACCAGCTACTTGCTCCACCATTCTTCTCAGTGGTTTAGACAGATCATTGTTCATGCTTTTTTGTCAAAGAACATGCCACTAGATCTGTGAGTGCTTCTTGGGCTTTTTGGAGGAACCATTTCCTGAATTTGCAAGGCAGCCACCTTGTCCTCTGCTCACACATATTAGGATTTCACCAGGTGGATATTTAGGCCTCATCTGATGCAATCTTTGAGTGTAAGGTCCTCAGGCAGCTCTTTAAGCTGCAATCAATCCCCAGTTTGTTCTGTTTCTTTTTTTAGTGCGCAGTTAGTTCTTGTTGGGATTTTTGTAATCACTGTAAAATCCTATTTTTGGTTCATTGAGGGACCCCCCCTCTGTGTTTATGGTCTTACACACTCACTGCTTTGGGAGGGGTTATACCACTGCATGGACCCAAATATCTCTAAATGTACCTTGATGAACTCAATGAACAAGAAAAGGATTTTACGGTGAGTACAAAAATCCTTGTATTGGTCTCTTTGGTAATCTATACGTTTGTTCAAAAATCTGGTGTTTTTAACAGATTTGAGACTGAGCCTTCACTCGTATCTGCAATAAATCTCTCATCTGCCGACCATACAGACTTCACAAAGGATGCATCTTCATTACTACAGCGAGCCGCTAATAAACCAACTTAAAATTATCAGGTGGCATTGCTATCTTCTACACACAAAAAAACAAGCATGGAAATTTGTGTGCATAAATGTGTAGCTTGTACCAATTTTGTAGGTGTTGCTGTCATGTCATGACCCAACCTCCCTGGCCAATTTTCTAGTAATTTCTGTAGAAACACAGTGGGGATACTTTACTAAAACTGGAGGGTGCAAAATCTGGTGCAGTTCTGCATAAAAACCAATCAGCTTCCAGGTTTTTTTTGTCAAACCTTAATTAACCAAGCTGAAGTTAGAAGCTGATTGGCTACAATGCACAAATGCGCCAGATTTTGCACTCTCCAGTTTTAGTAAATCAATCCCACAGTGTAGATGTTAGCCACAGAGGGCAGTGTCTCTCATTGTGAACAAAATGCTGCTAAATGCAATACCTTCCTCCAGTTCTCCCTCTTATGTTTAGGTAACCTTTACATTTGCAGCTGGTTGTCCCATTAAGTTGCACTCTTGCCTGGGCACACAATTTTATGTGAATAGAGAAGGGTTTGGAGGAACAGGAAGCATGAGCAAGGTCCCGGTTAGTGCTAACTTGTTGAGAAGTAGAGTGGTGATTGGGGCAGGTTTTCTTACTTCTCTGATCACTAGCTTGCAGTTTTCACAGACAGGTGCATGCATAGGATCGCCAGATGTTTCAGGCAACTGTGAACTAATGTCTGGCTTTCTTTACTCTCTCTCTAGCAGGGGTCTCAAACTGGCAGCCCTCCAGCTGTTGCAAAACTATAAGTCCCATCATGCCTCTGCCCATGGGAGCCATGCTTGTAACTGTCAGCCTTGCAATGCCTCATGGGACTTGTAGTTTTGCAACAGCTGGAGGGCCGCCAGTTTGAGACCCAGCTCTAGAGCGTTTCCTATTTAATTTATATCAAATTTAGCAGAAAGTAACAGTTCCTCCAGCTTGGCTTCATAATGAAAAACAGTAGGGGAATCAACTTGACCATACCAAAAAACTGAAGATCCTGTTAAAGAAACCATTGATTTAAAATGATAAAATACAAACCACTATAGATGCTGTGTGGTACACAATAAAGTGTGGGAGTTATCAAATAGCAGTACTGAATTCTCCACATTATATCATTTTGTAGTTTATTAGTGAACTAGGGTAGTCTATAATTGCTCTGAGAAAAAAAAACACTTCTGCTTATTTTAAACGTCTTTTTTGTCTGTACTTTTCCATCCCACATTTTATATAAATGAAATGTTGACAGACAAGACCTGCAATTATGTAGTCTACATTAGATCCATCTATGGCGTTTTCAAGTCACACATAGTTGGTTCCTTGGAAAAAAAATTCTCCTGCCTTCCTCTGCAAAACATTTAAGTGGATAGCCTAAAAGACGATCCCCCTACATCTGTATTTTACTTTTACATATATAAAAGCGATTTTGCATTACCCAACATAGTGCTTTTGCTAATATGTGTGAACATTTTCAAGATTTTATATTATGTTTACATAAATGTAACCAGCTTTATTTGTGTTAAGGCTTGTGTCACCAGCTTTGTGCTTGTGCGGAAAGCATCAGTTTGAGATGACTCTGAGCTTGTGTCTGCATCTGTTTAAAATGCTTCTGACCTCAATCAGAATTCATTGACAGGTGCCTTTTGACTTACAGTTGACCTCCTCCTGACCTGCTTTAAAGTGGTTCTAAATGCTCTTCTTTGTTTTTTTCTTAAAAATAATAAACATACCATACTTACCTGCTCTGTGCAATGGATTTGCACAGAGCAGCCCCAATCCTCTTTTTATCTGGTCTCCTGCTGGAGCTTCTGGCCCCTTCCCATTGCCAAGTGCCCCCACAGCAAGCTGTTTGCTCTGGGGGCACTTGTGCATGCTTACACCTGAGTCACCTCTGTGTGCCTGCTGTTCCTCAGCCAATAAGGAGTGACAGACCCGAGAGAACAACTGCTCTCCTGCACATCACGGGATTGGTCTCGAATATGTATTGGGGAGGAGGGGGGCTGCAGGGGGAGCTACACACTGAAGGATGAAATAACTGAAGTTAAAGAAACCTTCAGCCTTGGCAACTACTTTAAGCAGGCTTGGAATTCCCATAGAACTCTATGGGATTGCAAATTCCGCTTAAAGTGAGAAAAGAATAAAATAAGTTAAAAAAATTATTTATAGCCCATTGAGGGAAACAGGAATTTTAATATATTTGGGTTGTACTGCCGCCTACTGCTGGTTGGGCAAATATGTTGGACAAATTTTCTTCAGATTTTCTGAAAAACAGTCTAACTTTTTTGCTAGCCTTATATCCTTAGTGACTTCAAAAAATATTTTTTGTTACACCCCTGGTGTTTTGTTTTTTTTCAATTTCAGTCAGGATTGCTTGGGGCTTCTGCTTGAGCTAGTCTGTACATAGCAGAGCAGCTATTTGGATCAGCAACTCCACAGCATTAGACGAGTGTGGAACGAACCTGGAATGCTACATTTAGGCACTGGGCTCTGCATTTGACATTTTCTAGACCTGAGTGTACTGGTTAGTTAGTCGTGATGTGATATCTGGGTACAGAGCTGTGGCTGATCTGATCTAATCTTGTAAATATTTTTTTATCACAGACATTCAGTAAAGATACTTATTGCACTAGTATACACATTCCAAGTCAGCTGACCATCTCTAAATCTAAACATGACCATGAAAAGATGACACAAACAACTTGTGAAAATTGTAGAAAAATTACTTTCAGGCGAAATTGAGCTCAGTAAACAGAGGGGTTTTTAAGCAAAGTAAATAGATTTGTCATATATATATATATATATTTGTAAAACTTGTATTTTTTAGTCCTGATCGTAATGAAAAAATATGTACAATGCAAGTACAGTATACATTCCCTATAAAATATATATTTTTCTTATTCAGAATTTATTTATATTGCAGATTTCTCAGAAAGCTGGTGAGATCTCTCTACTGAAACGCCATCTTAAAGATTCACAAGCTGAAGTTACGCAGAAGATGGGGGAGGTCTTCCTGATGAAGACACAACTTCGGGAGGCAAAAGCATTAGCTAGAGAGAGAGAAAGAGAGTCATCAGATCTAAAAGCCCGCCTTCAGGCTTTTGAGGATGCCAAAGAAAAACTTTCTCCAGCTTCATTAATGGACACGCATGGAAACCCAAAAGAAGGTTTGGAGTCTGCGGACACAGAGAGACTAAGGGCTGAGCTCATTTTGGAGAGACGTCAGAATGAGGCCCAGATCCTGAGTTTTGAGCATGAAAGAAAGATATGGAAAGAAGAAAAGGATAAAGTACTAAGGTACCAGAAAGAAATCCAGGCCAGTTACTTAGAAATGTTTTATCGTAATCAGGCTCTTGAGAAACAGATCCAAGAACTGAGACAGGTTCCAGTACAGTCTCCGAGTACCCCGTCACTGTGGATGGATGCTATGGAATCATTTGAGACAACATGAAACCTAGAACATGCCATGATATTACTGCTAAGCTAAAATCTGTACAGGGTGACAGAACATTTTATTTATGTGCTGGGACAATGTGAGTAAGCCTCCATTTTCACAATCATAACTGCTGTGTTCAGTGGAAATAATGGTATGGCACCCTCAAGTCAGACTATTCATTGACACTTGATCATCTCATGTCTCCTGCTACTGTCAAAGAGGGGATAGAAAACAAAGCGATATTTCATAGAAGTTATGAGACCTTCAATGACATTCTGTGTATTGCATGGAGGAAGTTACTCGCATTGAATGACCATGGGAAGAACCAATTTATGACTTCATACATCAGTAAACACTGGATTCCAAGACTATATCGATTTTTTGTCATGAGGGTATTTCCACAATAACTCCATGAGAATGAGAGAGAAAAGGTGGTGTTTTTACAACTATGTTTAAAGGTCATGTGGCACTTTACCTCTTGTCTGTGGCCACTTCTCCTTTGTGACTTACAGCACTATGGACAATACTTTAATTTTTTTTATATGAGCTGTGAAGACAAACCTATGTTTTAGGAGCTTAAAACACTGTCTTTAAGTGATGAAACGTAAGGGTAATTAAATGACGTCACAGCAAAAAAGTCAGATAAAGGTTCTCTGATGAGCTAGCTGTAAAGAGTAAATGGTGGTTAGATATTGCTTTAACCACTGAATGTTGCCGCCCTGATTCAGCAAGTAGATCACCAGTAATGTACTGTAGAGAAAAACATTCTTACCGCAGCCTGATTTCATGGCAATATTAGCCAGCTAGCCAGAAAATACAACCTTGCAGACATGCATCTAGAATGGTTTGCACAGAATAGGCTTGATTCATAAAGCCTTAAAGAGGACCTGAACTGTGGCTACGGTACCGAAAAAAAGCAAGCAAAGAGCAAATCTCTAGTCAGTAAAATTGCCTGTATGTTCCCTGGAGCTTTTTTCCTAATATTGACTTACGAAGGCTTGTTCTGGACTTTTTTGCCACCTTTTATGGTGGTGGCCATGTTGGTAGAGGAGCAGGACTTCCTCATGTCAGAGCTGCCTTCCTGATGGTGGGGTTATATTCAAGAAGCAACAGAAGGGGCACAGATAGCACATATCTACTGAATGGTGAGTCATCACCAGTCAGAGGCAGCTGTGCCTTGGATGATCTCAACCAGCAGGTATACAGCTATGAGGTTCAAGCCACAGAAGTGCATAGACACAGGAATTGCACTGCTTTTTTTGGGCAGAATTTAAGATAAAAGATTAATATGGGTACCGTTTAGACACAAAAACATTTCAAGATGTTTCTTATAGTAAGTCACTTTTTGAGTCCACGCCAACTCTAACACAAGGCTAATGGTCCTTTTTATCATAGTGTGACTATAATTTTCAAATTTCATTGGCTGAAATAACTGTCATCTGAAAATGTCATTTTGTTAATATGTTAGCTTTGTGAATTAAGCCTAATGTCTGCTGAGATCTTCCCATAGACACCTGAATAATTGCAAGGTTCTGCCAATTAAAGCAGGATTTGGTGACCAACATCTGATGCGCATATATACCCTAAGCCAGTGGTTCTCAACTTTCATTTCCTCCCCTACTGTACACATTTATTTTCCTATGTATTACATGGGGCATCCACCTACACATGCCCCCTTGCAGTGATCCCCACCCCTTCCCAGTTTGAGAATTACTTCCCTGAGCTTTTGGGCAAGAACGTGGTCAATTCACATTGCTTAGCTATGCGATTTGTGATCTTTGGAATAAAAAGATTTATTAGTCTGGTGTGACTAAGTCATTTCAACCTGTTTGACAAAGCTGGTCCTTTCTCT
Organism: Lithobates clamitans; assembly: GCA_037952925.1. Lineage (NCBI taxonomy): Eukaryota > Metazoa > Chordata > Amphibia > Anura > Ranidae > Lithobates > Lithobates clamitans. The sequence goes on from JBBGZY010000101.1 coordinate 5,664,179, forward strand.
TTGTGGCTTTATTGGATTTTAAAACAGGTTATGCAAGTGTAACTGATTCATAAAACCTTCATGGTAAAACTGACCCGAAAGACTAATAATGATACCACAAAAATGTACATCCAGTCCGAATTATTGTATGATTAAAGTAGAACTTGACTCCAGAAATGTTAATTTCTGAAAGCTTAGTTAAAGGAGTAAAACATTCATCGTGTCATCTATTGTTTACTTTTTTCTTCCATGAATTGTCACATTGCATGGGACATTTGAGAATATACTTGTATCTGAATTGTGCCAATCACAGGAAATTAATAAAGCTCTGATTAGCTAGCCAGAATCAATCCGATCAATCTAATCTAGACCAGCCTTTGTGCTGCATGTGCAGGACATGTGAAGGAAGGCAGAAATCTTGAACAAACATGTTAAGTAAAGTTTTCTGACCATAACTACTACAGTTTGGGCCTGTAGTAGTTTGTAGTAGTTTTACATTTTTGTGTTTTCCTTTTTGTTGTTTATTATGTTCAGACTTTAAATGTGAAGCAATTGTGTGAGGTACAAATAAATTGGATTTGTATTTCTAATTTATAAATAGATATGTATTGTTTTATTTTGCATAACAAAAAGTGTGGTAAGGATAATTTGTAAAACATATTAAAAAGAGCCAGTTAACACTATGGGATACATAACAGTGGGGGGGGGGGGGGGGGTTGGGTTGACACATTTTCAACAAATTGCATTTAGATATTATGTTTTATAATATTCAATTTCTAAGATTTTTTTTTTGTATGTTTTTTACATGGCTTGAATTTCTTTCAAAGGGTGAGTAATGTGTGTACATAAGGTCTACACTTAGACCTTATGTACATGGGCAGCAAAGTGGCTATGTGGTTAGCACTTCTACAGTACCTGGCAGCACTGGGGTGTTGGTTCAAATCCCAACCAAGGCACTACCTGCCTTGAGTTTGCATGCTCTCCCTTTTGTCTTTGTGGGTTTCCTCCGAGTACTCCGGTTTCCTCAAACACGCCAAAGACATGGTGGTAGGTTAATCCTAGGTCCTGACTAAATTGGCCCTAGAATGTTTATGTATGTGAGTTAGGGACCTTAGATTGTAAGTCAGGGACTGATGTGAATGAATAGTGTGTGTGTGTGTGTGTGTGTGTGTGTGTGTGTGTGTGTGTGTGTGTGTGTGTGTGTGTGTGTATATATATATATATATTGCTGTGTAAATTGTTGGAACTATATAAATACCTTTTTAATTTTTTTTAAAAAGAACAGTTTACAAAAAAAATATTTTTTTTGCTATAATAAATATCCAAAAAAATGTAAAAAAACTCTCTTCATCAGTTAAGGCCAATATGTATTCTTCTACATATTTTTGGTAAAAAAAAATCGCAATAAGCATATATTGATCGGCTGACACAAAAGTTATGGCGTCTACAATATAGGGGATATATTTATGGCGATTTAATTTTTATTTTTATTTTTTTTTACTAGTAATGGTGGTGATCAGCGATTTTTAGCAGGACTGCGGCAGAGAGATCGGACACTTTTGACACTTTTTTGGGGCCAGTGACATTTTTACAGTGATCAGAGCTAAAAATAGCCACTGATCACTATATAAATGACACTGGCAGGGAAGGGGTTAACCCCAGGGGGCGATCAAGGGGTTAATTGTGTCCTAGGGAGGGGTTTCTAACTGTGGGGGGAGTGGACTGACTGGGAGTACAGATCGATCGCTGTTCCTGACCACTAGGAACAGACGATCACACTGTACTCCCCTGACAGAACGAGGATTTGTTTGTTTACATAGGCAGATCCCCATTCTGCCTATCTGAGGAGCGAACGCAGGTGGCCGGCGAACAACGCGCCCGCCGGACTTACGCATCGGCTCCCCTGCTGTGCAGCGGGCATGCGCCCACAGTAACTTGTGCATGAAACAACGTACGGGTACATGATTTTGCGCAATAGGGCCGCCCTGGCGCAGTATATATGTGGTGGGCAGCCCTTAAGTGGTTAATATTGCATCTTTGCTTCCTTTTTTTCACCCTTTCTTTATGCTGCGTGGCCCAAAGCACCTGTGTGCATAAAGCTGTATACATCAAGTAAAGTACCAGTATATTGTGCATTACACACACTATGATTTATATACCAAGTAGCACATACCTTCACCTCATTCAATAAGCTAAGTGGAAATTTACATTGCAAAGGAAACATGCTCTACACCTTTATTAAATCAAACCTCTATTTTGAACTTTAAAGATGCCTGGCAGCCATGCTGATCCTTAACTTTTGAGGCATATACCTGGAAGAAGTATGTAGAATGTCATCCTAATTAGGGACTTCAACTATCCAATATACGGTAAACGTTCCGCGCTACCCCCAACTGTGATAAACCAATGTGAAATTTAAATTAGTGAAAATCTATTTTAAAGTGCATAAAAAACACACAAAATCACAAATATATGAAACATAAATAATCCTGAGTGCTGCAACTAAAAAACCTTGAACATGAGGTTTTGTACAGTATAAAGAAAAAAGTTCAGTGCGCTACTCAAATTAAAACCAAATAGTAATGTGAATCTAAAGAAATGAAAAAATTATAGTTCATATGGAAAATGATGGTATCATAAACTGGAGGTGTGATTCCTCTTTAAGTCTTCAGTAAATCTATGGATCTTCTAAGACAAGACAGAAATAGGAAAAGGGGGCTGCTTACCAGATTTGATGGATCCCCACCACAGAGATCATGCGAGCCTGAACAAACTCCTCTCGGGGTCAGGAACAGCTGGTCTTTGAGTAGAGACAGACTTCCCTCCACGCCAGGTAGTTGAAATTTCAGAGGCGGCAATCAGGAACACTCTCCTCCATTAGCTGCTCCAGCAAGACCACTCGTAGCAGGAAATAGTATATTTTAAAAGAAAAAGAGGCGCTTCATTGTGCAGTAGTTTAAATGAATGGACAACTGACACCAAAGCATTGGCAGGGTAAAACACTGTTGCAATTAAAAAACACAGCCGACGCCGAAGCCGATCAGCTGAGAGTGTGGTGACGTCAAGTCCGAGAGTGTTCCTGATTGCCGCCTCTGAAATTTCAACTACCTGGCTTGGAGGGAAGTCTGTCTCTACTCAAACCCTTACAGGGAGGGTTTACGAAAGGTCGCTTTTCCCAAACCAACCTATTAACGTTCTATGAGGAAGTGAGCTGCCACCTGGACAAGGATAGGCTGGTGGATGTGGTGTATCTGGATTTTGCAAAAGCATTTCATACAGTCCCCCACAAATGTTTAATCTACAAGCTGAGGTCTGTAGGCATGGACCATAAGGTTTGTTCTTGGATAGAAAGCTGGTTAGGGGGGCGTGTCCAAAGGGTTGTGGTAAAGTATACTCAGAATGGTCTAGAGTGGTTAGTGGGGTACCCCAAGGATCTGTACTGGGACCAATTTTGTTTAATTTATTTATAAATGATATAGAGGGTGGGATAAATAGCTTGATCTCAGTGTTTGCAAAAATGACACAAAAATATGCAGAGCAATAACAACACAGCAGGATATAGAAACTTTACAAGAGGACCTGAATAAATGAATGGAGTGGGCTACTGCATGGCAAATGGAGTTTAACATTGAAAAATGTAATGTAATGCACTTGGGGGGTGAAAATATAAACGCAAATTACTCATTAGGGGGAGAACCCCTAGGTGATTCCAGGATGGAGAAGGATCTAGGGGTCCTAGTAGAAGGAAGACTGAGCAATAGCATGCAATGTCAATCTGTGGCTACCAAAGCCAGCAGAATATTAGCATGCATTAAAAAGGAATTTACTCCAGAGATAAAACAAATATTCTGCCACTTTATAAGACTTTGGTTCGGCCGCATCTGGAGTATTCCGTCCAGTTCTGGTCATCAATCCTCAGAAGGGATGTGCTGGAGAGAGTCCAGAGAAGGGAAACTAAATTAATATGGGGACTGGAGGACCTTAATTATGAGGAACGACTACAAGCGCTAAATTTATTCTCCCTGGAGAAGAGACACTTGAAAGGAGATATTAATCCATTATACAAATATCTCAACGGTGATCCCAGCGCAAGTATGAAACTTTTCAGTCCCAGGGAGTATAAGAGGACAAGGGCCATATGATGAGATTGGAAGAGAAGCAGTTTAACCTTAAGCCGCGTAGGGGGTTTTTAACAGTCAGGGCGGTAAGGATGTGGAATGCCCTTCCACAACGGGTGGTGTCGGCAGGAAGTATGGATAGTTTTAAAAGACTCTTGGCTGGAAATCTTAGCGAAAATGGGGATGATTTTTATACACACACCTACACTGGATAGACTGTTGTCCTTATTCAACCTTACCAACTATGTATGAATAAGGCCCCATTCACACCTGAGCGTTTTGGAGGCTGAAGCTCCAAAACTCTTAGGGAGAAAAAAAATCAGGTATTCTCTATGGAGATGGTTCAGATCTTCACTCTAATTCACCTGAAGCCAAATGCTTGAAGCACAGAAAAATTTTGGACCTACTTTGTCATAACCCGGTGACCCCTTTGTTTACTTAGCAGCGGGGGAAGCGATGTTGTCATTCGGCAAGTGACAAGCGACAAGACCGGTATTGTTCGGCGGGGTTTTTTTTGTAAAGGTCAGTGGCTGGCGTTCATGGTGATTGACGATGGATTTACTCCGGGGGGGGGGGGGGGGACATGTTTGTTTATTTTGTAAGAAAGGACTTGTCAAAAACTTTTTTTTGTACTTTTAAAATGTTTGGGGTGAATGAGTAGGAGTACTATGTACCCAATATGCATTCACATGGGGAGGGGATCTGGAGTTCCAATAAGCTATTCCCCGGACCACCACAAGCATTGGGCCAGGGTTTTGGGGAAGAGGCACTTGTCTTTATCAACATGGAGATAAGGTGTTTTGCCAGGGGGGTCTCCCTACCTGGCAAAGTGCCCTCCCCAATGTTGAGGGTATGTGGTCTAATATGGTTCAGGAGGCAAGTGCACCCCCATTTCCTGGCCTATCAGGCTGCATGCTCAGGTAAGGGTCTGGTACGGATTATGGTGGGGGGTGCCCCTTAAAATCTATACCAGACTGAAGGGCTTGGTATGGATTTTGATGGGAAGCCCATACATTTTTTTTTGGATTGGTGTGTGCCCCCCCCCCCCCTTAAAAACTTTACCAGACCTGAAGGGCCTGGTATGGTTTGGGGGGACCCCCACACTGTTTTTTTTTTTTTCTTTTCAATGCCTTAAGTTTATATTCTGCTGTCAGGGGGGAATCCCCCCTGACAGCAGGGATGTCTCATCATTGTCAGGATGCCGGCTAGTGCCGGCTCCTTAACAACCGATGACTCATCCCTAATGCTGACAGCAGGAACGAGCCACTGGTTAGGAAGGTGGTGGGTGCCGACTACCTAAAACGCACATAGAAACGAGCAATAAAACACCTGAAAAAACGCTCAAAAATGCAACACTCAGGTGTGAGTTCAGCATGAGAGTTTGTCTGCATCTAATTCATGTGCTTGTTCTAGGTCAGTAACTGTGTAAGTATAAAAACCACACCTGTACTTTTTCACATTTTTTGCACAGTGGTGTGCTTAAATGCAAGTCAACCAAAATGAATTGCACCACAGTGTGGTTAACATGTTAACGCAAAGGGGGCAAATGGCCTGGCCTGACTCCCTAGCCTCAAAGCCTGATTGATAATCAGGATAAGGAGGATGCATGAAGAGGGGTGAATACTGCCACCCTTTTTTGTGCTTTTGTCATACAGTGTATATATAGGGGAATATTCCTCCACTTGACATGATTAGAGTGGCTTTTTCGCTATTAACACAGAAATGATGCAGTGGTTCTCAGCTTAGTAAGGCTCGGTTCACACTAGAAGCGGCACGACTTGCAGGTCGCCTCACCGAGGCGACCTGCACACGACTGCCATGGCGACTTGCAAAACAACTTCTGTATAGAAGTCTATGCAAGTCGCCCCCAAAGTAGTACAGGAACCTTTCTTCTAAGTCGGAGCGACTTGCGTTGTTCCTATTAGAACGGTTCCATTGTACAGAACGGGAGGCAACTTGTCAGGCGGCTAGGTCGCCTGACAAGTCGCCCCCGTATGAACAGGCTCTAAGGGATTTGCATGCTGAGAATTTAAAGTTAAAAAAAAAAATGTGTATCTGGTACTGACAAGTTACAGGGAAATAGGTATTGACAGACATTACAATGTGCTTTTGAAGGTGGCTCACTGAACTCTTGTCCTTTTTGAGCTTGTTCTACCATTTGTGGTGTTCACATTAAAACAGCAAGTTGTCTAGCTTGATTTTTCTACTTCGAGAATTACATAGAATCTTTGGAGCAAGTATCCGCATGTCACTGACAGCTGCTGAGATGAAGATCTGAGAGAGTGAATCGCAGTGGGTGTCTCCAAAACTTGGCAGGTAAAGCAGAAACCAAGCCAACCTCTCCTGGAGTTCCACAAAAGGACACCGGAACTATTCCATACACGTCTCCTAAGAATTGCTGATATGCTGCATTACAATATGCCGTTCCATTCTGGGAGGGGGTGCTTCGTGCTTTTTACAGTTGATACAACATCACAGAACCATGATTCTTTGATCTGAAAGCTGCAGGTGTATGACTTTGTAATTAGGATGTTTATTATTTATATTATTATACAAGATTTATATAGCGCCAACAGTTTGCATGGCACTTTAGATTTATTTGAGATTTGTAATATTTGAAAGTTGTATTTACAGCTGGCCTCCAGGCAGATTGTAAAAGGCACACATTAATGCAGCTCCGTATTTATTAATACATGTTTTTTTCTAACAAGCAGTGTAAGTACCTGAATTTGATTTGGTTTCAGGCTCTTGCAATCTATTTTACAGCATAGCTCAGGCTGGAGGTGTGAAAAGCAGCTCAAGTAGCCATTCAGTCATGCAGCAGAGCTCATGTGCTAACAAAGGAGCATGCTGATAAAAGGAGAGAGCAGAGAGAGAGAGAGCTAATCTGCTGCTCCTACTTTTACTCTCCCTATACTATCAGGCACAGGTTGGGGGGGGGGCTATAGATACCCATGGCTGCTCTGTATAAATCTCAGGACTGCCCGGATAAAAATCCTTTGAGAGGTAGAAGATATGTAAAATATGTATTTCATCTGGGAATTTTGCTATTTTCCTAGAGTTGAGCTTGAACGCTGTGAGGTAGATTTCTAGTACCCAATAGCCCAATCTGAATTTAGAATTTATAGAAGAATCTTCAATTTTTATGTCTTAAGTGATGAAAACTGTATTAGAAGACTGTCAGTGAAAATACTTATGTAGCGTACACACGAGCGGACTTTTTGACCGGACTGGTCCGACGGACAATCCGATCGTGTGTGGGCTTCATCGGACCTTCAGCGGACTTTTTCGAAAATCTGACGGACTTTAGATTTTAAACATGCTTCAAATCTTCGAGTCTGGTCCAAAAAATCTGCTCGTCTGTGTGCTAGTCCAATGGACAAAAACCCACGCTAGGGCAGCTATTGGTTACTGGCTATCAACTTCCTTATTTTAGTCCGGTGTACGTCATGACGTACGAATCCATCGGACTTTGGTGTGATCATGTGTAGGCAAGTCCGTTCGTTCAAAAGTCCATCAGAAAATCCGTTGGACCAGTCCGGTCGAAAAGTCCGCCCGTGTGTACCCGGCCTTAGTGTCACTAAACCCACATCATAAAAAAACTCTCAACAAGTGGTGTATTTCATGCAGTTCATAGTCACTATGAGATTAATTTTCTGTATTCTTCTAAACAACCTGGTTGATCCTGCTGTTTTCTATCTCCACCTTCTGTTCATGTCTCCAATTCAGCTAAGGATTTTGCAGCTCTGGTGGCAACTCTGCACATGCTCAGTTTTCAGTGAGTTTCTATGCTGAGCATTTCCTATCACATCTGACCAGCCTATGTGACTCTAGAGTCACACATGTTGGTGTATACACAGTGATAAATGACAGCACACTCCCTCCCTCCTCCTCCATGCCCACCAACCAACTAAATACAATTGGGACGGCATATTACATGTAGATTAATGGTGGCTTTACCTCCTTCTTATTCTAACACAGACACAGGCTGGAGGGGCAAGACACAGCCTGTGACTGCCAGAAATCCGCCCACACCGTGTTTTTTCCACAAAATAATAGGGATTTGATTTCAAATATAAATTTGTATTCCAGTTTAGAACAGTTTATTGATATAATTTACCGTATTTATTTTTACTCTGTATTCCAAAGGCTTTTTTTTTTTAACATGTGACCAGCAGTAGAGGACTAGAAGCTCCTCCTGATTATGTTTCCCTGCAGACAGCTGTATATCGATTAGGAAAAAGGTACTTGGATTTTTTTTTCTTTTAAAATAAGCCATCATCCACATACTGTACAGAAATAAAAGGGACAATTTAAATTAAACAGTGTGTGTTTAGTATCACTTTAAATAAATAAAAAAATAATTCAACACACTGTATATAATTATTACCTAAACATATGTCCTTTATTTATGACAAACATCAATATAAAGCTGTGATACCATTCCTGTAAAAACATGACTAACGTAAAAATCAATATTATTGCTACTTTAATGCCCTGTACACACGATCGGACATTGATCGGACATTCCGGCAACAATATCCATGGATTTTTTCCGACGGATGTTGGCTCAAACTTGTCTTGCATACACACGGTCGCACAAAGTTGTCGGGAAATCTGATCGTTCTGAACGCGGTGACGTAAAACACGTACGTCGGGACTATAAACGGGGCAGTAGCCAATAGCTTTCGTCTCTTAATTTATTCAGAGCATGCGTGGCACTTTGTGCGTAGGATTTGTGTACACATGATCGGAATTTAAACGTTTGGATTTTGTTTTCGGAAAATTTTATAGCCTGCTCTCAAACTTTGTGTCCTGGAAATTCCAACGGAAAAAGTCCGATGGAGCCCACACACGATCGGAATTTCCGACAACAATCCAATCGCACTTTTTTCGTCGGAAAATCCGACCGTGTGTACAGGGCATTAGAGTACAATAATATGGAGATACGCATCATAATAAATGGATATCCAAATAAATTTGTGTATTCTCTTGCTGTTGGGATAGAACTTGGTGTATATCAGTGGTCACTAACCTTTCCAACCTCAAGGACCACTAAACTCACAATTTTGAAGCCTGTGGACCAGTAACATGAATTTTACATGCCTTATGCACACAATGCTCCGGCTCTCTGACCCCCCACCCCCCCCCCAGATCACACTGCTACCTTATACAAATAATGCTTCGGCTCTCTGCCCCCTCCCGCTGGATCACACTGCTGCCTTATACACACAATTCTCCGGCTCTCTGCCCCCCCCCCCGTCCCCACACTCTGTATCACACTGCTGCCTAAACTCAGAATCCTCATTGGATCTCACCTCCTTATCCACCCATGTACACGAGAGCTCCCTGCTCCCCTCCTTCTTTACCTCCCCCCCTACACTACTCCTGGCGCCTCCCTCTGAGTTCACAGAAACCGGAACTACAGAGAAGTCTTCGGGTTTCAATGCGCACTGACAGTATTGACAGTCAGCGAGCATTGGGAACAACACAGGAAACCACATTGGGAGGTATACATCCGCCGCATTATTGATTTGTGGCACAACCCCTGGGGACCACCAAAATTTTTTCATAGATCATCAATGGTCCACAGACCACTGGTTGGTGGCCGCTGGTCTACAGCAATAAAAGACGCTTTAACGTGTTAAAGATATACCTTGGCCCAAACGGACTGTTTAACATGAAAGTAAACTTTGAGTTAAGCTTTACGTTTTCAATAGTTTGTAGTATGATTAGACCTTCTGCCAAGTGTTTATTGTCCTCTTGATCCCTATCGGAAAAATGTCACCCCATTTCTTGTCCCAGTGACAGCATTTACACTAGGAGAGAAAGTGAAGGCAAATCTTTCAAACACTGATACAACAGCAATAAAAGTTTTTTTTATACTCAGTACTTGACCAGAGTTATCTTGTATGAAGACCTTGAATTCACCAACACAGACCCTTGATTAGATTGTTCTGTTTTCTTTGGTTCAATGACAGCCAGTATAGATATACAGGGATTGAAGCAAATGTTTTACTACTTAGTAGAGCTGCACGATACATTGTTGAAAAAACGTGATCGCGATTCAACCCCCTCACGATCCTAATACAGCATTTCCCCGATTCATGTTAAACAAGTGCAGAGCCGTTCTCTGCTCAGAGCTGTCAAAAGAACAAAAAAAAAACTCAGCCAGCAAATTTATCAACAGCGATAAAGAGAAACAATGTAATGAACTTCCTTCTGTAAATGAGGTCAATTTACCAATAAAGACTAAACTTTTTTTTGACACTCGTTGCTTACAAGTTAAAATCTGTATTTTTTGCTATAAAATTACTTATAACCCCCAAAAATTATATATATATATATATAGATATATATATCTATATATATATATATATATATCTCCAGCTCACTTTGTGTTCATGAGTCTGTTGTTCCCAAATACAGTGTGTTGCGGTTGCTTATTCGTAGCTTTTTGTTCAAATCTCGCTTGCGGCCGCAGGTAGGAGTCATTACTTTGCATTCGTAACATGTCCTAATCATTGCCATTCGTGTTATCCCCCATGTCATGTGTTTAGTTCCTGCCACAGAACTTACGAATCGTTCATACACAGTTCTTCCCCCCGTTGCTTGCCAAATCAAGTAATTTTGTGTGCGTCATGCACAGCGCCACACCATACTCTTCAGATACCTTGTTTCCCCGCTACAGACCGATGCGGAGCCAGTTGCACGGCCATTGTCGCAGGTAGGATTCGTTACCATCATTTGCCATGTCAATTCGTAGCCATCCATACCATGTGTTTGGATCCTGCAGTGGAACTTACAAATCATTCATATGCACTTCTCCCATTCTCTTTTCCACACCAAACTTTGTTGTTTTGCCTAGTGCAAGGCATCATGCCACACCTTCCCGATACGTTGCACTCCTGCCACAGCCCGCCGCGAACCACTGGCATGGCTCACTGTAGCAGGTAAGATTGTAAGATTCGTTACCACATTCTTTATGTTGTATTAATTTGTTACCATTCATTGTCTCCCATGTCGTTCGTTAGTTCCCCCTACAGAACCTACGATTCGGACGGATGTTGTCCTTATCCCTTATACTGCCCGCTAAGGGGTACGATGAGCCACAAGCTAATTTTTCTCTGTCTTTCTCCCTGAGGTCAGTTCAGGTTTCCATCCATCACCCAGGTTGGACTTTATCCCCCCAGATAAAAAATAAATAAAAAATATTAGGGGAAGAACCTACAGTTCGCATCTTCACCGAGGGTTGGTCGCATGACAGGGGTGGGCCAGTTTCAGGTAAAAGTCACACCATGCCCACTGTTAGACAGTTATCCACCACCTCGATGACTTCCTGCTCATCGAACAACCAGGCACACCACCAACAGATCTAGACAGGTTGAGAATAATGTTCAGCTACCTCAACGTGCCCATAGCCGAGCAAAAAGTGGAAGGCCCGGCACACTCCATTACCTTCCTAGGTGTCGCACTGGACACGCGTGCCATACAGGCTAGCCTGCCTCCCGACAAACTAGCCCGTACCAGGACAGTTATCCACGAATTTACCCGGTCACAAGGGTGCACCATGGGGCAGTTGCAATCCTTACTAAGACCACGACCATAAATAGGAAGGCCAGTATGGTGGCCTGAATTTATGGGAGGAGCCCGGGGGGTATTTAAGCTGCCCACTCGCCCATGCTCTATGTCGGTTTCAGTGAGCGATACCCTTCCGCCCTTCCCCTTTTCAGGGCACTTCTCAGCACATTCTTCTCCATAAACTACCCATTACTTATCTTGGGTATGCCCCCTTTTCTTGGCATACCGACCAGACCACCAAGGCACACTTCAGGTCTAATTATGTTGTAGGTCTTGGCGTGTGTTTATGTGATCTACATCTCTCGGTCATAGGGCCACGACCATAAAAAATAAAAAAGAATATATATATATATATATATATATATATATATATATATATATTAGCAGAGACCCTAGAGGAAAAAAATGGAGATCATTGCAATATTTTATGTCACACTGTATTTGCGCAGTGGTCCGTCAAAAGCAATTTTTAGGAATTTGGGCAGAGCCAGACGACGCGCTGACGTCACCCCCAAATAGTGTTGCATTCCAGCAGGACGGGTTTGTCCGTGCTCCTGTGGCCAAGGAACCGGACCTAAGGCTATTTATCTACACACGTTTTGTAAGTGTTCACTTTGTGTTTTAAATTTCAAATAAATCTTGATGGTTTTACACTATGTGAGCTCCCTTTATGTATTTTATGGTGTATCCCTGCCATGGGTTTCGCTGGTGTGGCTGACGGTGAGATGACCCCTAGTGGATGCCGATAGAAGTTTCCATTTTCTGTCTTACAAGGTTGTCTGCTTGCTGTGATCCTCTGTAGTGGGGGGGTCATGGCCATCTGGTAAGGAGTAACCCCTTCTATTCTTGGTGGTGGACCCTCCTTTGCTGTCACGGATTTATCATAATATCACCTGGACTCTTTTTTGTATTTTTTGTGGGTGATTTGGAGTTCCTAATATATTATATTGAGTTTTCACTTGACGGGACATTTTGGTGGATCACAATCAACTGCTATCTATATTTATTTTCATTTACACCGATTATCAAAAAAGTTTTTTCAAGAAAAAAATGTTTATGTCACTTTGCACATGTATTAGCGCAATTCCTTATTTTTCTTATGTTTACTCCACAATTGATGTTTATTGTCGGGATTGCAGCTTTTTAACGATCAATTGTTCACTTGGTTTATAGCGCAGTTTTTCTTTATTTTTCCGGTATTTAAGCTGCCCACTCGCCCATGCTCTTTGTCGGTTTCAGTGAGCGATACCCTTCCGCCCTTCCCTTTTTCAGGGCACTTCTCAGCACATTCTTCTCCATAAACTACCCATTACTTATCTTGGGTATGCCCCCTTTTCTTGGCATATCGACCAGACCACCAAGGCACACTTCAGGTCTAATTATGTTGTAGGTCTTGGCGTGTGTTTATGTGATCTACATCTCTCGGTCATAGGGCCACGACCATAAAAAATAAAAAGAATATATATATATATATTAGCAGAGACCCTAGAGAAAAAATGGAGATCATTGCAATATTTTAGGTCACACTGTATTTGCGCAGTGGTCCGTCAAAAGCAATTTTTAGGAAAACATATACTACAATGAATTAAAAAAAACTAAACAGTAAAGTTAGTCCAATTTTTTTTGCATAATGTGAAAGAAGATGTTATGCCGAGAATCATGAGAGAATCGTGATCTTTATTCTAAGCAAAAAAATCGTGATTCTCATTTTATCCAGAATCGTGCAGCTCTATTACTTAGTCAAAGGCAAACTTTTTTATTTTAAATAGAGTAGGGAATGGTTAGAACCCAGCAGTTGTTTTTTGTTTGTTTTTTGCCATCTGTGTCCTATTAGGGAGATTTCCCTTCACTTCCTGTCCTGTAGACTCAACAGAAAATGAGATATTTTGTGAAAGAAATCCCCTCTTACACAGTTGTCACAGACACAAGTGTCCCCATTAAAAGAATTCCACTCTGCTGCTAGTGGCTCATATTTTTGGGGAATTAGCCTAATTTTCATTTCAAGTAACAATGGCAATGGGTACAAGATTGAATCTCCCTAATGGGGACACAGACAGCAATAAGAACCTGACAGAAGTTCTAATCAAAGGCTAAAAAAGGTTTTGGGTATAGATATACTTTAAGGTGCACGTATATATATGTGAATATTTTGAATAACATATATTAAAAGTAGTTTAAATCCATAATAATTATAGTATTGGACACAGACTTTGACTAACCTGAGTGTAAAGGAAAGAAAAGGTGTTGCTAATCCTATAACCAGATTGTATCTGGCTATTTTCTGCAGCTTTGCTGAGTAAATAACAGTTACCTGTTAATAGGAACATTATTTTGCTTTTTATTTTTCAAATGCAAGCCTCTGTATATGCCTGTTTATCCTTATTTTTTCAGGAACTCCAGGTCACCAGAACAGGAAACATACACCTTCTCCTATCAAAACATTTCTTTATTAAATGAGAGTGTGGTTTCCTGACCACATGATCAAAACAGAAGTGACAACATGGTCCATCCTCCCCTGAACTTCTATACATCTGTAAAATCTGTAGCACTGCCTGAGCTGTAGAGTCAAGCTGTAATAATTAAGTATCACCTAATATTATACCTACCCTGTTTCCCGAAAATAAGACCTAGCGTGATTGTCAGTGATGGCTGCAATATAATCCCTACCCCCCAAATAAGCCCTAGTTAAAGTCCTTGGAGGTCTTATTTTCAGGGTAGTGATTATTTTGGGGGAAACAGGGTAGGGCTTATTTGGGGGGTAGAGCTTATATTGCAGCCATCACTGACAATCACGCTAGGTCTTATTTTCGGGGAAACAGGGTAGCACTATCACCTAGTATTGGAATTTGGTGTTTTGCTGCAACCTTTATATTCATAGCCTCTATATGTCAATCTCAGTACTCATGAATCAGACCCTTAATTCAAACAAACAGGCAAGTTTTTTCTGTTCCACATTTTTTAAAAAAAAAATAGTGAATTCATGCATGCATGGCTCAGTATGCATTACTGCTGACAGGCAGGAGAAGGGTTTATGACAGAAGAGACTGATAGGGTCAGGGTCTTCTGTTTTAGAAACCCTACCTGTCAGTGATTTTTCTTTTTTTTTAGTTGAATTCTGGGTTGAGTAGGCTCTACTGTGTCTCTCACTAATTAAGAGAGGGGTTGGTTACTTTTAGCCCACCTCACTGTAATGTGTCTGTTTTTTCCCTTGACTTGGTCCGAAAGCCATTCGAGTTTGCTAAAAAGTCCACATACAGTGCCTTAAAAAAGTATTCATACCCCTTGAAATTTTGCACATTTTGTCATATTACAATCAAAAGCGTAAATGTGTTTTATTGAGATTTTATGTGCTAGACCAGCACAAAGTGGCACATAATTGTGAAGTGGAAGGAAAATGATAAATGGTTTTCCAATTTTTTTACAAATAAATATCTGAAAGTGTGGCGTGCATTTGCATTCACCCCCCTTTACTCTGATACCCCTAACTAAAATCTACTGGAACCAATTGCATTCAGAAGTCACCTAATTAGTAAATAGAGTACACCTGTGTGTAATTTATTCTTAGTATAAATACAGCTGTTCTGTGAAGCCCTCAGAGGTTTGTTAGAGAACCGTAGTGAATAAACAGCATCATGAAGGCCAAGGAACACACCAGACAGGTCAGGGGTAAAGTTGTGGAGAAGTTTAAAACAGGGTTAGGTTATAAAAAAATATCCCTAGCTTTAAACATCTCACAGAGCACTGTTCAAACCATCATCTGAAAATGGAAAGGGTATGGCACAACTGCAAACCTACCAAGACATGGCCGTCCACCTAAACTGACAGGCCGGGCAAGGAGAGCATTAATCAGAAAATCAGCCAAGAGGCCCATGGTAACTCTGGAGGAGCTGCAGTGATCCACAGCTCAGGGGGGAGAATCTGTCCACAGGACAACTATTAGTCGTGCACTCAACAAATCTGGCCTTTATGGAAGAGTGGCAAGAAGAAAGCCATTGTTGAAAAAAACTCCATAAGAGTCCCGTTTGCAGTTTGTGAGAAGCCATGTGGGAGACACAGCAAACATGTGGAAGAAGGTGCTCTGGTCAGATGAGGCCAAAATTGAACATTTTGGCCTAAAAGCAAAATGCTATGTGTGGCGGAAAACTAACACTGCACATCACCCTGAACACACCATCCCCACCGTGAAACAAGGATGATGGCAGCATCATGTTGTTGGATACTTTTCTTCAGCAGGGACAGGGAAGATAGTCAGAGTTGATGGGAAGATGGATAGAGCCAAATACAGGGCAATCTTAGAAGAAAACCTGTTAGAGTCTGCAAAAGACTTGAGACTGGGGTGGAGGTTCACCTTCCAGCAGGACAACGACCCTAAACATACAGCCAGAGCTTAAATGAAATGGTTTATGTCAAAGCATATTCATGTTTTAGAATGGCCCAGTCAAAGTCCAGACCTAAATCCAATTGAGAATCTGTGGCAAGACTTGAAAATTGCTGTTCACAGACGCTCTCCATCCAATCTGACAGAGCTTGAGCTATTTTGCAAAGAAGAATGGGCAAAAATGTCACTCTCTAGATGTGCAAAGCTGGTAGAGACGTCCCCAAAAAGACTTGCAGCTGTAATTGCAGTGAAAGGTGGTTCTACAAAGTATTGACTCAGGGGGGCTGAATACAAATGCACACCACACTTTTCACATATTTATTTGTAAAGATGTTAAAAACCATTTATCATTTTCCATCCACTTCACAATTATGTGCCACTTTGTGTTGGTCTATCACATAAAATCCCAATAAAATTCATTTATGTTTTTGATTGTAACATGACAAAATGTGTAAAATTTCAAGAAGTGAGAATACTCTTTCAAAACACTGTGTATGTAAATTTTTCACTCTTTGTTACATTGCAGCCATTTGCTAAAATCATTTAAGTTAATTTTTTTCCTCATTAATGTACACACAGCACCCCATATTGACAGAAAAACACAGAATTGTTGACATTTTTGCAGATTTATTAAAAAAGAAAAACTGAAATATCACATGGTCCTAAGTATTCATTTGAGTCCAGCTGTGTTTGATTATACTGATTGGACTTGTTTAGGAAAGCCACACACCTGTCTATATAAGACCTTACAGCTCACAGTGCATGTCAGAGCAAATGAGAATCATAATGTCAAAGGAACTGCCATAAAGCCCCGACTGGTGGAGGGCTGCAGTGATGGTTGACTTTCTACAACTTTCTCCCATCTCTCGACTGCATCTCTGGAGCTCAGCCACAGTGTTCTTTGAGTTCTTCTTTTCCTCTCTCACCAAGGCTCTTCTTCAGAGATAGCTCAGTTTGGCGGGACGGCCAGCTCTAGGAAGGGTTCTGGTCGTCCCAAAATGTCTTCCATTTAAGGATTATGGAAGCCACTCTGCTCTTAGGAACCTTAAGTGCAGCAGAAATTTTTTGTAACCTTGGCCAGATCTGTGCCTTGCCACAATTCTGTCTCTGAGCTCTTCAGGTAGTTCCTTTGACCTTATGGTTCTCATTTGCTCTGACATGCACTGTGAGCTGTAAGGTCTTATATAGACAGGTGTGTGGCTTTCCTAATTAAGTCCAATCAGTGTGATCAAAGACAGCTGGACTCAAATGAAGGTGTAGAACCATCTCAAGGATGATCAGAAGAAATGGACAGAACCTGAGTTAAATATATGAGTGTCACAGCAAAGGGTCTGAATACTTAGGACCATGTGATATTTCAGTTTTTCTTTTTTAATAAATCTGCAAAAATGTCAACAATTCTGTGTTTTTCTGTCAATATGGGGTGCTGTGTGTACATTAATGAGGAAAAAAAATGAACTTAAATGATTTTAGCAAATGGCTGCAAAATAACACAGAGTGAAAAATGTAAGGGGGTCTAAATACTTTCCACCCCCACTGTATATATATAGATCTATCTATCTATCTATCTATCTATCTATCTATCTATCTATCTATCTATCTATCTATCTATCTATCTATCTATCTATCTATCTATACATATCTATCTATCTATCTATCTATCTATCTATCTATCTATCTATCTATCTATCTATCTATCTATCTATCTATCTATCTATCTATCTATCTATCTATCTATTTATCTATCTATCTATCTATCTATCTATCTATCTATACATATCTATCTATCTATCTATCTATCTATCTATCTATCTATCTATCTATCTATCTATCTATCTATCTATCTATCTATCTATCTATCTATCTATCTATCTATCTATCTATCTATCTATCTATCTAAAAAATTCAGATGGGATTGCAGGATAA
Source organism: Lithobates clamitans (assembly GCA_037952925.1). Taxonomy (NCBI): domain Eukaryota; kingdom Metazoa; phylum Chordata; class Amphibia; order Anura; family Ranidae; genus Lithobates; species Lithobates clamitans. Next base: position 5,682,161 of record JBBGZY010000101.1, read on the forward strand.
ACTGTATTTATTCCAAAAGATATCAATAAGACATCACAAAATCAGGCATACATGATATTGATATTTAAATGATATTTAAATGTTTTCGGGCTATTGTAACTCGCGCCCTTGCTCAGAAAATCATGCCTATCGAATTATCATACATATAGTGGTATATATAGTCCACTAATAATCAATTAATAAATTATTAAAGTGAACTAACAATTCATTTGAGCCATCATTGAAAACATCTAAAGTTATCATCAAGTACAAATTCTTTGTGGTCTTAGAATCAAATAGTCACAAGCGAGATCGGAAGAAAAGAAGAGAACCCACACCTTGTAGAATACACTAATCAGACACCCTGAAAACAAATTAAATAAATGTGAATGAGACAAAGTAACAATGTAACAATGTTAGTACCATTAAACCTTCATTAGCCGAGAGTGTGTGATACTCGGCTCGTGTCAGCCTGCCAATATCACCCCACACACTGTCTGTGTAGGATCATAGACATGGCACACATGATACCAATAAAAAATTATGTAAAAAAATTAAAAAATAATCAAATAATTTATCCAGGGCCCGTTCGGTATCGATAGATAGATAGATAGATAGATAGATAGATAGATAGATAGATAGATAGATAGATAGATAGATAGATAGATAAATAGATAGATAGGTAATATAACGGAAAATTTATATCAAATACTTACCGTAATTTTCCTTTCCTGATAGGCTCCATGGCAGCATACGTGTGGGTAGGCTCCGCCTCCATAACTACCCAATAGGACCCCCTCTCCCATAAATCTTTGCTCTAGGCTGCTATCCATGTTCCGTAACTAGCCTACTCCAGACATTTTGGGAGGGACTCCTGCTGCCATGGAGCCTATCAGGAAAGGAAAATTACGGTAAGTATTTGATATAAATTTTCCGTTTTCCTGACAGGCTCCATGGCAGCATACGTGTGGGAAATAACTCGCCCCAAAATACACACGGGCGGGCAAAAATGTTTGAGCAAAGAAACCAAATTTATTTTACATTGTCAACCGACAATACTTGTAAACCAAAATTAATAGATGACAGAGCCGCAGGCTCAACACAATAATGAGAAACAAATGTGTTTATAGAAGACCAGGAAGCCGCTCTACAAATGATTTCAGGCGCGACATGCCTTGAAGCTGCCCACGAGGTCGAGATACTTCTGGTCGAATGAGCCGTCACTGCCTCTGGAGGAGCCAAGCCCTTTGCCTTGTATGCCCTCTGAATGGTCTGCACAATCCAAGAAGAGATTGATCTGACCGAAGCTCGCTTTCCTTTGTTTTTACCATGAAGAAGAACGAAAAGGAATTCCGTTTGTCTGAATGGACTTGTGACCTCCAGATATTGCTTTAGAGTGTAGCCTACGTCAAGTGGATGAACATCCTGATCGTCCGTTGTTCTGAAAGTAGGAAGTACAATCTCTTGATTTTCATGAAAGACTGAGGTCACTTTAGGGTTTGACCCAAGCATGGGAATCAACACTACCCTATCTGGAAAAAAGGTTAGGAAAGGTTCTTCTGAGCCTAAATTTCTAATCTCTGACACTCTTTTAGCCGATGTCACGGCTACTAAGAAGGTGGTCTTGAGCGTGAGATCTCTCATGGAAAGAGGTTTGTCAGGATCTGATCCGAGATTGGAGAGAAAATCCAAGACAATAGGAAGGTCCCATTTGGGGAACCTAGGTCTTCTTTGAGGTTTAAGCCTGATAGCTCCTTTAAAGAATTGACAGACTAATGTATGATTAGCCCAAGATACTCCTGTGAAGGCCGAGATGGCTGAAACTTGCACTCTTAGTGAGCTGACTGCTAAAGATAGGTCCAGCCCTGATTGGAGAAAACTTAGAATGTCTTCTACTGCTGGAGACTTACACGGATTTGACCGGGAAGACATGTGATCAGAGAATTTAGACCATATCCGTTCGTATACTCTGTTCGTACTTCCCCTCCGGGCACTAAGAAGAGTTGGAATAGCTTCTTCCGGACAGCCTAGGGATTCAAGCCTTTCCCTCTCAAGAACCACACCCTGAGGTGTAGGCAAGATGGGCATGGGTGTAACGTCGAGCCTTGCGACAGTAGATCTCGCCTGAGAGGAAGGGGAACTGGGTCTTGATAACTCAGGAGGGATAACAGAGGAAACCATGGCCTGTTGGGCCAGAAAGGAATCACTGCAATGATCTCCACCCTCTCTGTTCTGAGCCTCCGGAGGAATTGCAGAATCACCGATACCGGAGGGAAGGCATAAGCCTTCTGAAACTTCCAACGCTCTGAGAGAGCATCTATCCCGTAAGCCTGAGGATCTCTGAACCTCGAATAATATCTGGGCATCTTGTGATTGCATGGAGAAGCAAAAAGATCGACTTCTGGAAGTACTCCCAGGGTCAGAAGCCACTCGAACACCTCTCTGTGGAGAGACCACTCGTTGTTGTCCATTTGTACTCTCGAGAGAAAGTCCGCCTGTACATTCTGGACCCCCGGAATGTAAACTGCCGAGATGTTGGACAAATATTTCTGAGCCCAGCTCATTATTGGCTCTACTTCTTGTAGCAGTGACCAGCTGCGGGTTCCACCTTGCTTCTTTATGTAAGCCATCGCGGTTGTATTGTCCAACCTTAGCATCACAGATGAACCTTCTATTAGGTGACGAAATGACAGGAGTGCCTGAAAGGCGGCCTTCAGCTCCAGAATGTTGGAGACAATCCCCCGAGCAGGGAAACCCCATCGGCCTTGCGCCACTTCTGAAAGGCAGTGAGCGCCCCAACCTCGATTGCTGGCATCCGAGGTTAACGTGATCCATGAAATGGGCATGATTGAATGGTGATTGCGCAGATTCTTCCCTTGAAGCCACCAAAGAAGAGACGTCCTCATGGATGACGTAAGGTGTATGCGCTGGACTTGGCTGGAAGAATCCCATTGCTGAAGGAACCCTTTTTGGAAGGGTCGTGTATGCCATTGGGCCCACTTCACCATAGGAATGGTAGCTGTCATTGTGCCAATTACTTTCAGGCATTGGAGAGCTGAGAGGTGAGACGACGCCAGGGCTGCGTGTATTCTGTCTCGAATCACTCCAATCTTCTCCTCTGGAAGGGAGATGGTGCCTTCCAATGTGTTGAAGTGAGCCCCTAGAAACACCAGAGATTGTGTTGGCTCTAAATGGCTCTTCTCTAGATTCAGAAGCCACCCGAATTCCTGCAGGGTGGAGATGACTAAGCTCCTGTGCTCCGACAGTTGATCTTCGTTCTGAGCTAGGAGAAGTAGGTCGTCTAAATAGTGGTGGAGGCGAACCCCTTTGATACGGAGTAGAGCCACAACTGACAACAGGACCTTTGAGAAGACTCGAGGTGACGTTGTTAGGCCGAAGGGTAGACATGTAAACTGCAGATGCTGATTGCCTACCGCAAAGCGGAGGAACTATTGGAACTCTGTTGCCACTGGCACGTGAAAGTATGCATCTTTCAGATCTATTGAAATCATCCAATCTCCCAGATGTATTGAATGTTGGATCGTAATTAAAGATTCCATTTTGAACTTTTCTTTTCGGATAAAAGAATTGAGATGTGTTAAATCTATTACTGGCCTCCATGTACCGTTTTTCTTCTGTATCATGAACAGAGGAGAATACATGCCTTTGCCTTGTTCGTCTTCTGGAACAGGGACGGCTGCGCCTTGATCCAATAAACAGCTCACGTAGGTTAATAGGACCTGCTTTTTCTCTTCTGAACCTGGAAGAGCTGTGGGAACAAATCTGAGTCTTGGGGTATTGCTGAAAACCCACTTGTGACCGGAGGAGACCGTCTTGACGGTCCAGTAATCTCGAATTGAGGCCGCCCAGACATGTCCGAAGTGGCGAAGACGAGCCCCCACCTGGCATGCCTGAGCGGGCCCAATCTCAAAAGGACTTTGTGGCGTCCTGGTTACCAGAGGAACCCCCTTTAACGGGTTTCTTGAAAGAAGACTGCCTGGCTTTCCAGGATCTAGAGAACTCCCGACCAGGTCTGTAGCTGCGCGCATCCCTAGCGCGATCAGAGTTTTGTCTTCTAGGAAAACTGCGTTTCTGATTTTGTAGGCGTCTGTCTTGAGGGAGGAAACCAGACTTCCCACCTGTGGCCCGGGTTATGGCACTATCGAGCTTATTGCCGAACAATGAAGAACCTTCAAACGGAATTCGGCACCAAGCTTGCTTAGAAGCTGGGTCTGCCAACCACGGACGGAGCCATAGGGCACGACGAGCTGAAACAGCTGCCAACATAACCCGGGACATCAGGCGGATGACATCAATAGATGCCTCCCCAAGAAAGGCTGATGCCAGCCTGATCTCTTGGATATGAGAATCCTTAGCTGTTTCAGTAGAGATACCTCTTAAGAACTCATCCACATTATCAGACCAAGATTCCAAAGCTTTGGAAACTGCAGCTATTGCAAGTACTGGCTTACATGCCATTCCTGACGTCAGGTAGATCTTCTTTAAATCTGAATCAATTCGCCTTTCCAAAGGATCTTTAAAAGATACAGTGTCTTCCAAGGGAAGCGTTACATATCTTGCTAGTCTCATTAAAGCTGCATCCACTAATGGGGCTGATTCAAGGTGCTTTACTTCCTCTTCCTTGAAAGGATATAGTTTCAAGACCTTTGACTGCATGGAACTTTTCTTGTCCATTTTGCTCCATTCTTCAGAAATGACCTCACCCAGCTCAGAGAGAAAAGGAAAATACTGTCGCTCCTTATTGAGCTGCTTAAAAAACTTCCTCTGTTTTGGGGGGGAAGTAACTGGATCTTCCCACTTCAGGGCCTCCTTTACTGCCTTCACCAATGAAGGAACTCAAACCCCACGCCAGGATCTTCCAGATCCGATTCGCTGTCTGAAACAGGAGCAGAAGGGTGACTTGGTTGGGAGGAATCCCATGTCTCATGCACAGAACCTTCGCCCACTGGAGGGCATAATGGGTCTGATGGGGAATCACGGGGCTGCTGGGCTTCTCTCTCCTGTAGAGATTCTTTCACAACCCGCCTAACCATAGATTCCAAACGCTGGTCTGTACCATCCCTCTCATCTGCGGCTTTAGAGAAGCAGTGATCACAGAGAGATTTGTCTGTTGGAACAGGCATCCTACATCCCCAGCATGATTTCCCTGAACTCTCTTTAGAGTGAGATGAAGGGGGGTGAGAAGGATTTTTATTGCGCTGTTCAGATCTGGAAGATTTATGATGGCTAGACCTGGAGGAAGATTGCCGGTGGTGTGATTTTGATGATCCACTTCCTTTATGAGAACTACGGTGTGGATCAGACCTAGTAGGGCTGTGAGGAAAGAAACACAGAGAAGATAGAAAAGAAAATCAGCTGGTGTCCTACTCTCAATCCTTGTACAGGCAGAAAGGCAAAACTGCAAACATACCTGCTACAAGCGGGCTGGCCACTAGGGGGCAGTGAGGAGTCCATAATGTCAATACAATAGGAAGCTGCAGAGACAGATTCACAGGATCAGCTGACTGACAACAGACCTCCACCCCCAGACAATAGAGATTGTCTTACCTTGAACCGCCAAGATAGTAGCCCCGGGAAGTCGCTGTATCCCCCACGATCATTCCCAGGGCTCTGAAAGCTTCCCACAGCTTTTAAAAGTGGCGCCCGTGACGTCATCGCCGACGTCAGACGCGAGACGCTCGCGCGCATGCGCGAACCAAGCCTCGACTTCGTATTGGGTCCGCGCATGCGCAGAACGTACGCCGGTACCCGGAAGTCACAGAGAGAGCGGCTGCTGGAACGCAGAGATCGTCAGCGCCAATCTAGGACACCAGGAAGCAGGAAGAAAACACACAGAGGTATGATACACATAAACACTGCTGCCATATGTGAATGAAATGTAAAAACTTTACCCCTCCACCTACAATCACCTGGGCCGAGGAACGCCATCCATACACATACACACCGGACTTGGCAGCAGATAATGGTCGCCTGAAACATTAGGCAATAGACCGTGCGCACATAGACGAACCGATCCAATCTTCAGCGCTACTCTGCTTTACACTCCATACCCTGCTTAACAGTCAGGGCCTATCGGAGGAATCTTTGGCACTCGGCATCATCGATCGTAGGGAGGATTTATCTTCAGGTAGGAGAACCAACACCTGGTCCTACGGAGGAGGACAAAAAAGGAACATGGATAGCAGCCTAGAGCAAAGATTTATGGGAGAGGGGGTCCTATTGGGTAGTTATGGAGGCGGAGCCTACCCACACGTATGCTGCCATGGAGCCTGTCAGGAAAGATATATATTTCTGTTTTAAGAAGACTCTGCTGTGTCTATATATACTAAGCATCAAAAATATAAATATGACATTTGATTTCTATCTTTGATGGAAATCCCTCTCATTATTGCATTAACCTTTTTGGAAACTTTATGCAAACCGGTGAATCTCAACAATGTTAAATACAGGCACGTGGCAGAGCAAAGATTAATTCCTCACAGCTGAAGTAGTAGATGATGGTATTTTAGGGAATAAAGAATTCTGGGAGAATATAACAAGAAAGGACACATGACTCCTTGGGATCAGTCTAACAAAACATGATAAATCTACATCCACAACTGCAGAGGAACAAGTTGCTCTCAGCTCTAGGCTCAGCTCTCCCTAATGATAAAAATAAAACACAACTATTTGTGCTACTGTATAGGCTTGGGTGAATAGCTGGCGCTATACTCAAAGCGTAAAGCCACTTTCGTGGGAAAAAAATATCACAAATAAAAATAAAATAATATAGCGTATAAACTTGCAACACAAGATATACTGTAATATACCGTATTCAATTTTGACAAAAGTCATACTGTAATATAATGTTATTAAAAATTGCTTTTCCTTTTAAATCTGCAGCACTGTAATTTTCTGTAAAATTCAAAGCAATATGGCAATGTGGAAATATTCTGGTAAATCATATGGTGTACAGAACACTCCCCAAAGTTGTCATTTTCTGCTTGTATGATTGATCTGATTTTCCCAGAAGCCTGTTCTAAGATACAGGTCATATTTTATGCGTCCTCACATCCTCTGCAACAAACATTTTGGTTTGGTGAGATACTCCCAAAAGGGTATTCACGCTGAAAGGGATTCAGGCCCCGCCACTTTCCTCATTAGAGCCCTGGAAGTGCAGCAGCTGATCGCTAATGAAACAGTCACTCCCATATACATTCACTTTGCACATGGACACAGACAAACAAACATCTATTTCTTCAGAATAACAAAAGGTAGGAATCTGTAACAAAGTTTGTTAAAATCCCTGCAATTTCCCAGAGGGTAATTTTTTTTTCTCAACAAAAGTTGAGATACTCTTTAAATTATTTCTTTAGCCTCAAGGTTCCATTACATAGGTTATCTTGAAGAATAAATGAGCTAACCCATTTAAAAATGTTTTGGTGTCTGCAACTTTCTGCCTTCCTTGTAGCCTCTTGCCTGACACCCATACAAGAAAAGGGGGGAATGCAGGTGTCAGCGGAACAGGAAAGCATAGACAGCAGTAAAAACATTGTGTGACGTCCAAACCTTTCAGCTGAAGTTTACCTATATGATCTTATACATGTTTGTATTACCAATGGATCAAACTTGAGCTTTTCTAATGACTACACATCAGTTGTAATTTGTCTTACTATGTGATGTAACTCTCTAAGAGAAAAATGAAGAATTTCCAAAAAAAAAAAAAAACAAACCTTTGTCAGATGTCCAACACTTTCTCACTTACTAAAATTTGTATTTTTTGTTTTACTTATCAACTGTCTTGACATTGAGATTCAAACCCTTTCCTGTTCTATCCAAACAAAAAAAAAGTTTTGGCTTGGGTTTAGGCTTTAACTGCCAGCTATACTTTGGGACCCCGACATGTGGTATCAGTTCAGTTTGTGCATAATTTAACCACTTGAGCTCCGGAAGGTTTTACCCCTTCATGACGAGGCCATTTTTTGCTATTTAGCATGGCATTACTTTAACTGGTAATTGCGCGGTCATGCAACGCTGTACCCAAGTGAAATTGATATAGTTTTTTCCGCACAAAAAGAGTTTTCTTTTGGAGGTATTTGATCACCACTGAGTTTTTTTATTTTTTACGATATAAACAAAAAAAGACTCAAAATTTTGAAAGAAAAAACTATATTTTCTACTTTCTGCTATGAAACATATTCAATAAAAAAAAAATCAAATATCCTCATAAATTTTGGCCAAAATGTCTTTGGTAAAAAAAATCCTAATAAATGTATATTGATTGGTTTGCATAACAATTATAGAGTCTATAAACTATGGTATAGATACTAAAATTTGTATTTATTTATTTTATACTAGTAATGGTGGTGATCAGCAAATCATAGTAGGACTGCGATAGGACAATCTGGCACTAACTGATGCTGGGGGAGAACGGACTAACTGCCACTGACATCACTGGTGACACTAAGGCCAAGTTCACCTATGTGCGGCCGCGGTTTTGTGCCTGGGGTCCGGTGCCTTTCTGTTCACCGGTTCAGGTGTGATTCTAGTAAGAATTTTTGCCTGAATTCACACCTGAACCGGACCCAAAAACACACAGGGCCCTTTTTCAATCTGCACCGCGGCCACCCGGGACCTGTGTGAACCAGCTCCAATTCGCAAATATGTGAGTCCAGCCTCATACAGCGAATAGTACTAATAATATGCACTGTCACTGTACTAATGACACTGGCTGGGAAGGGGTTAACATCTAGGGCAATCAAGGGGTTAAATGTGTGCCTAACAATGTTAAGTGTGTGTATTGTGTGATGATTTTACTATGCAATGTGCCGGTTTTTCTCCGCAGGGAGGAAAAACCGGCACATTGCTACTGTCTGTAGAGGCCCCTGTGTTGTTTAACAGCACGGGGCTCTCTTCTGTCATTCACTTAGCTGATCAGCAGATCCCGGCCCATAGATCATTGGCCGGGACACACTGATCGGCTTGTGCTAGAGCGAATGACAGCACAGTCTTCTGGCGCCAGCCGACCCGGAAGAAAGCCGCGATGTACAGTTTTTTGTGACTGTGCCTGTATGAGCCGACCTGCCGCAGTAAATGTACTGCAGCGTGTAGGCAAGCGGTTACAATATTTTTCGTTTTGGATAGATTGGAGAGGGATTGGAACACCTGTCATTTTTTTATTGCCGTTTGTATCCAGTAACAACTTGGGGGTTGTTTAACTCAAATGTAGCGATCAGCAGTGAGTTTAGTCCATGCCAAATATGTCTTTTCATGGCTTGTAGGCCCACTTTTATTTAAAACAGAAAGAAAAAAGTTCACAGCAGTCAGCTTCCTCGCTGTGCTCCATCAACACAAAATTTAGTGATGTTCAGCCTCCTGGCTCTATTTATTTATGTATTTATTTATTTTATTTATTTATTTTTTTTGGTGGAGAATGCGGGCAACGATCCCCTGGCTCTATTTAACAGCATTGTTGCCCAGGCCTCTGTCTTTCCTGTCCCAGACAGTACTGTGCAGACATGCGCACCTCTCTTGATGCTTCCTTTGCAACCACACATACACAAACTCCTCGGGAAGATGGAGCCCAGGACCCTAGTTCTGATTACCTTAATGCCAGCACGCACCTGCACCATCAGTGTGCCGGTTGTCTACAAATCCTGGCCCAAACTGCCTTTTAACACCATAGCAGGGCCTCACACTGCCACAGTCCCCATTGCAGAGATTGACCCTCTCTATTATCCTGTTTGATGATATCACTAAGAGTGAAAGTAAAAGAAAATCCCAAAGATTTTGAAGAAGAGAGGTAAAGTCATCTAATGTAGACACTAGTTTTCGTGACCCTGGTGGCAACCAGGAAATCCTTCTCTTTGAAGAGATTTCCTCTCACTTCCTGTTTTCGCTATGCGACAGGAAGTGAAGGGAGTTTTCATAATGGGACACAGATGGCAAAAAACTGTCAGGGGTTATAACCCTCCCTTCCTCTATCCAAAATTATGTTTTTTTTTTACAAAATAGCTTGTCTCCAGCCAGCTCTGATTTTCTAAAATTGCCAGAAATTCAATTTATTCTTTCTTCAAACCATGGCAGCACTTTTAACACAGGATTTTGTGGAATTTTACCTTCCTGCTCAGTCAACTGGCTTACTGTTGCAAATATTTTCTTATTGAATCTACCCATACAGAACAGCCTAAATATATAAAATAAAATGATTGCATAATGTACATAATTAGCAACTACTGCAATACAATGGACACTTGTTGCATTATACAAAGAAAATTATTTTGTATATCATATTTAATAAACAAATCAGATAATAATTTACTAGGCAAGTATTTCTGGCGAAAATCAATACTGCAATTTTGTAACCGTTATATACATACCATGTACGTGACTGTAACAGCTACTTAAAGTGGAACTAAACTCTCTCTATTCAACATTAAAGTGGTTATAAAGTTAAGACATGTTTAACTTTAATGCATTTCCATAAGAACATACACAAAAGGGCACAACGCCTAGTGCATTACCACCATAACATTTTATTAAAATCTTTGAGAAAGGTGGCCTGTCCCCCAAAATACCCCCACCGTATGACATCAGATGTAGATACCTGTCCTACCTGCTGGAGCTGTCTATTTGAATAGCTTTATTTTATTTTCCTTTGTGGGTATAATTTTGTCATGCGTTATTAATAAATGATTATGGTGGTAATGCACTAGGCATTATGCGCCTTCTTGTGTATGTTTTTACAGTATTCTGAAGACCACCCAGGAGGGCATCAAGGAAACCATTGCTTGCCATAATCTTTTTGAGAAGTTCATTGCACTGGGCGCTGGATGGTTTTTATTTATAGTAAGTAAAAAATGTACCACTGCTTCTTTTCTCTCTCGATCCAGCGCCGTGCCTGGCCGCAGTTCTTCTCTCCCCTCTTTCTCTTCTTAGAGGAAGATCAGGCAGCAATGGGACTCATTGGTTCCTGCTGCTGTCAATCAAATCCTGTGACGAGAGAGTGGGTCCGAGCCACGCTGTGTATGTCTTTGGATCCACACAGCCCGGCACAGGAGCAAGCCCGCGTGTGTACCACCATAGCGAGCGGCTTGCTATGGGAGCACACGCAGGAGGGAAGAAACGGACAGCACTGGACTCCAGAAGAGGAGGTAAGAGACTGCTGCACAGAGCAGTTACATTGAAATCTCTTTTTTTGTTTTAGGGGAAAAAATTGACTTTATGATCATTTTAACTACTTTTAATCCTTATGCTGCTAACATTTCTAAATAGATATTAGAGTATATTATATTTACTTGTTTTAAAGGCAGGGCAAGAAATGATGTACATAATTATATTTAAAACTTTGTTATTAGCAGCCAACAGTAGAGGGCAGTAGACCCCTACACACTCCCCCTGGTGAAATCTTTGCGTCCAGTCAAAGGCAACACAACATGCATAGTAAAGATCAATTTAAGAAATAGCGCTGTTCTCTCCCCGTTACATTGGCTTGCTGAGGAAAAACAACAAGTTAATAGCAATACATGCCAGGTCAAGCAAAATCTGGCAACATGCTGTTGGAGACTACTCCTACCCATGCACTCTACAAATATGGTAATTCTGTGTTTTCAGGCACAGAACTGGACTGTAAGTTATGGAAAGAGATAGCACTGGCTGTGTAGAACTGGGTCCCTGACTAGGTGTGCTCACTAACTGAGGCCAAATCTCTGGAAATTTAAGGTCTAGTGGGTATCTAGGAGGAGAGGGGGTTGAGCTAGAGGCCTCAGGATCTACAGTCCAATCACCCCCATGGTTATCAGGAAGATCAGATGAGAGGTCTCCCTGAAGCTGTGGTGAGTAACACTCTGAAGTGTCATTTGAACCATCTTTATCACTGCCTTGAGGAATAGTCAGCAAATGATTTTTATGCCAGGCCTTGATCATACCTTCGGGTCCCCTTATCTTGTATATTGGGATACCAGGCAATTTGATCACCACTGTAAAAGTTTCTTTCTGCCATCTTATGGCGACCTTGTGCTTTCCAGATGTTCCCAAGTTCCTTAGCAAGACTTGTCACCTGGTTTCAATTCTCTGTATCTTACATGGGGTTTAAACCTTCTGTGGTTCCCTTTTTATTTTCAATTTACTGGCTTTTTCTTCAACTAAACGGTAAACAGACTTGAGGGAATCTTTTAGATGAGCCACATATATTAATAATGACTTTGATGACTAATACCATCAGTGGAGATTCCTAATAGGAGGTCAATGGCAATCGATGCCCCCTCCCTCCCAAACATCAGAAAATATGAGCAGAATCCTATACTCTCCTGCTTGGTGCTGTTATATGCACAGACCATGGCTTCAACCCTATGACTCCAGGTATGCTTGTTGTTAGCAGGTATGGTACCTAGCATATCAAGCAGGGTCCAGTTATATCTCTCAGGGAGAACATCATCAGCTGAAATTACCTTTTCATTATCTTGCTGTCAAAATCTTTGCCCCGATATAAGTGTAATTTATGGGGTAGGCTGTAATGAATGAAATACTTCTCCTAAAGCACCCTCATGACTGTAACTGCTCTTTGATCTCTGGTAGGAAAAGCTTGGGCGGATCTGGTAGTATATTTCCAATTCCTCTTCATAGTCAATGCAGAGACAATCTATACAGACTAAGTCCATAGGGACCAAACTCTGTAAGTGTCCTATTGGAGCAGCTTGAAATGGCAGGGCATTCCTTGGTAAACATCTGAGGCAATGGCTACATAGGCTAGCCACAGTATTTCTCATCTTAGGCCAATAAAACGGTCTTGAACTAGGCCATGATTTTTGTCAGGTCCCAGGTGGCCATGGTGAAAACCAGACCATCTTTCATAAGCAATATGGGAGAACCAGCTATCGTCTACCAGGGTGGTCGTGCTACAACACCACACGATAAAGCAGTCCTTTGTCTTAAATCTTAAACTTCCCCCAATCTTTTAGGAGTTGATCACACTTAGTAGGTAAGGCTTTCCTGAACATCTCTTGGCCTTTGGTAACCCAGTCCAATACAGAGAACCAATTGAGGGGTCAATCTTTTGACTCCTGATTATCCGCTACGGAGATATAGAGCATTTCCCAAATTACCCCAATGCCACAGGGTAAGCAAACATGTCTGGCACAGCTTCTAGTCCACTTCCTATCAGTTGCATTTCAGAACATGTGTATACATTAATGTGCAGAGCAACTGTTATTAATATGAACACCCTCTGAAGTGTCCAGCAATCAACACACATACAGCTCAACCAAAATATATTTATACTCAATCCAAATCAACTATAGACGTGTTTAAACATATTAATATATTTAGTCCATGTATATAAAGCTCATAATAAAAGTGTCATGTACATAAAGTACATAACAAAAGTGGCCAAATCATCTGCTTTGTGTCTGTGCACTTGTATTTGAAATTCATCACCAGTGCTTCATCACCAGCCACCCCATCTGCTGACCTGTATAAACTATCCTATAAGTAAATAGGTTACTGTGTGTCTTGCCCTTTAATTAGGGCTTTCACCATTTATAAATTTAACTAGCTGTATCAGCCACACACTTCCTCTCTAAATCAGCCTTAGGTCCCAAGAAGAAGCCTCTTCGTTATCCTGGTTTTGCCCAAAAACAGAAGCCATCATCGCATACTAAATTTTAAAAATCTTATTTTTAAATTACAAAATGGAAAATCACTCAGAAAAATTGTGCACATCCATCCAGTGCACTTGGAACAAACAGCTTTAAATTAGCTTTAAATTAGCTTTAAAATCGGTACATTGCCCCCTTAAGGGTAAACCTCGGCATTACATCCAGAAGCGGAACACGTTGTCAGAAAAACATTTTGGTTACTCTTTCACTCATATTTTAGATACTGGTAGGAAGGAGAATGATTTTGGTCTAGTTTTCACATTTCAGAAAAGGCCACTTGATCTTCAACTACTGCAGCCATAGCAGAGCCTCAACGCTGGGACCCGGGAGATCTTCCCATTTACTGTCTTTGGTAACAGAAGCCAATCCTGGACATCTAGATGGAGCATCGCCTCCAATGTTCTTTGGGCCAGGTTTGTACTTCAGAGTGAATTGATAACTAGACAAGGCAATTAGACATGTGTTGATTATAAAGAACGAAGCAATGTTTATATAACACGCCTATAGCGTTTATGGTGTGTTTATGATGTATTTTTGCTGGAAATGCGTAAAGGGGAAGTGATGTTGATCTACTTGAGGTGTGGTTAGGTTATGGTGTGATAGCAGACATTTTTGTTATTTGTCTGCAATATGGATTTGTATACTTTGATCTCTTTGGCATTTGGCTTGATCCAGCTCAGCTTTGCTGAAACAAAATACTACCCCTGGCAATAATGCGCAATGCCTCTGCTCTTACCTGGTACTGTCAGTATTGCTGTCGGGTTGATGCTTTTGCCCGAACACAGAAGCAAATGGTGTCACCAAGCAGCTGCTCTGTAAAACCAGGAAGTGACTGGGGCTGCTCTATCCTAGTTCTCTATTATTTCATACTGAATTCTATAACTGCTAGCAGTAATCATTGTGTTCTCCTGGCCGGGAAGGATCTCTGTGCCCACCCCCCCACCGGCAGAACACAATAGCACTGCGAGAGGCACTCAAGGGATTTTCTTTCCTGCAACCTGTGGTGGAAGGAAAGACAATCGAATCATCAATGGGCTGCCTAACTGACTGGTCCTCATAGCGTCCACTGCAGAAAGAGGTATAGTAGCGTGATACACCAAACATGGCAAGAGCAGGGGCGTAACTACCACCATAGCAACCCATGCGGGCGCTATGGGGCCCGCAGCCGAGTGGGGCCCAGTGAGGATAAGAGCACCGCCGGCACAGTCTCCCAGCCAGGGGAAGAGAGAGGAAAGGAAGAGGCGAGCTGTCCGTATCAGCAGAGAGCTGAATTGCCTGATGTAAGAGCTTTCATTAGAACTTCCAGTGTTCCCGGGGCTCACGTCACATAGCTCCACCTTTTGGCCCGGTGCCTTTGATAGACAGAACGCCGATCCAATGCGGGACATGTGACATCATCAAAGGCGTTGGGCCAAGAGGTGGGGCTATGTAATGATGAGCCCCGGGAAGACAGGAAATTCAAATGAAAGCTATTACAGCGGGCAATCCCGCTCTCTGCTGATCCGGGTGGCTTGCCTCTTCCTCTGCATAGGTGGGGCTGTATGGGGCACAGGCAGACCAGGCTGTATTGGGCACAGGTCACGCTGTATTGGGCACAGGTCACACTGTATGTGGCACAGGTCACACTGCATTGACACTAGGGCAGCTGTGGGAGGGGGGCTGTTTGCAGGGGGGCCCCATACAACATTTTGCTATGGGGCCCTGCTATTTCTAGTTACGCCCCTGGGCAAGAGTAACTGTAATCGATTCATAAAAATGGTAACCTGTTTCCCTTCTTTCTGACGAGACATTTGGCAGTCAGCATCCATCTGTTTGTGATCATAGTATGGCTCAAAGAGGTCAGAAAGAAAACCTGTATATAGTCCATTGCACTTACTCCCTCATGAGTGCCTCGATGGAGGCGGATTACAGCTGGGGACCGTAGACTTTCAGTGACATGCTGTGGCTTACCTTCTTCTGAACAGAACCACTCCCTTAAACATTGTAGAGTGTGCTCTTTCCAGACTTCAAAACTTTCTACTCTTTGTGGCACAGGGACATTACCGGAAAACACTTTTAACTTCTTGTAATGTGCTGTCTGTAAACCCTGTGCTAATGTTTTAGTCAGCGTGGCTAAAATATTACTTGTCCTGTCACTAGGGTGTTCACTATCCATCCTGTGAGAAGAGCCACCTGATACGGTGTATTTTTTACATTAACCAGTAGGAAAGTACAGGGTAAGTCTATTTTTTAATTTAGGAGCAAGTTACCCCCTTTGGGAGCAGGTTGAGGACACTGCTTTGAATTATATTGCTCCTCCATACTATTATTAATCCCACTTTTGGGAGTGCCTCCAAATGTAGCCCTCTTTTGGGGGGGGTTATAAGAAATTACCCTCCCCAAACAGGATATTGGACTAAACCTGTAGGTAAATAAGAGAACCCAAACCTTCGCTAAGTGGAAGAGTGGGTTTGATCATAAAGATGGCAGTTGCCTCCACCCAGGACAGGGTCTTTGTGAATAAAGGGGAATCCCTTGCTGGGAAATAAATCAGTAATCTAAACAAAGTAATTGGGAGCAGAAGAACTACTGCAACCAGCATACAACATTAACTATAAGCATAATACCAGCTTTATATAAGAAGAGATTAACCAGTCCCGGAAGCATTTACCCCCTTAATGACCAGGCCATTTTTTGCGATACGGCACTGCATCACTTTAACTGACAATTGCGCGGTCATGCGACGCTGTACACAAACAAAATGTATGTAATCTTCTTCCCACAAATAGAGCTTTCTTTTGGTGGTATTTGATCACCTCTGCTGTTTTTATTTTTTGCGCTATAAACAAAAAAGACCGACAATTTTGAAAAAAAAAAAAACAATATTTTTAACTTTTTGCTATAATAAATATACAAAAAAAAAAAACAAATTTCTTTACCAGTTTAGGCCAATATGTATTCTTCTACATGTTTTTGGTAAAAAAAAAATCGCAATACACATATATTGGTTGTTTTACGCAAAAGTTATACCATCTACAAAATAGGGGATATATTAATTTTTTTTTCTAGTAATGGCGTGATCAGCAATTTTTAGCAAGACTGCGACGTTGCGGCAGATAAATCAGACACGTTTGACACTTTTTTGGGACCAGTGACATTATTACAGTGATCAGAGCTAAAAATAGACACTGATCACTGTATAAATGGCACTGGCAGGGAAGGGGTTAACACTAGGGGGCGATCAAGGGGTTAAGTATTCCCTAGGGAGGTGTTTCTAACTGTGGGGGGAGTGTACTGACAGGGAGTACAGAGAGATCGCTGTTCCTGATTACTAAGAACAGACAATCTCTCTTTACTCCCCTGTCGGAACGGGAATTTATTTGTTTACATTGACAGATCCCCATTCTTGTTGCGGGTGGCTGGCGGACATCGCGCCTGCTATAGCTGTTAAAGGGACTGCCGTAGAGCTATGGCGATTTGCGCAGCCGAGCCAACCTGCCGCAGTATAACTGCGGCGGCTGGTCGGCAATCGGTTAATAACAGTACATGCATCTGATGTAAAAACTGGTGTTATCAGCAAAGGGCCTGATAGGAGTCCTGGTGGAATTGTGTACACATACCGGGGTATATATAGGCCCATATCCCTACTAAATACCGACTTTAAATTGTTCACAAAAATCATTGCAATTAAAATTCAGCAACACCTCCCTGACCTGATTCATTTAGACCAGGTTGGCTTTGTCCCACTCAGAGAAGCCAGGGACAATACAACCAAGGTCCTTAACCTACTCAATAAAGCCAACACCACTAAAACTCCATGTGTCTTTTTTAGGACTGACGCGGAAAAGGCCTTTGACCATGTCCACTGGCCTTTCATGTTTTCGGACCTACGGCACGTAGGTCTGGGCAGCAATATGATTAACTGGGTTGGGTCCATCTACTCCAACCAGTCAGCTAGGGTCAGGGCAAACAGGGTTTCATCAGAACCCTTCAAGATCGCCAACGGGACTAGACAGGGATGCCCCCTGTTGCCCCCTCCTATTCGCCCTGTCCCTGGAGCCATTTCTGTGTCATGTGCGGCTAAACCCAGATGTCACCGGGGTTCGTGTGGGAAACTCGCAACAAAAAGTATCTACATACGCAGATGATATGATGTTTTCACTTATAAACCCAGCCGTCTCCCTCCCAAATCTGCTCCACGAATTTGAAATCTACGGAGCGCTGTCCAATTTAAAAATAAATTTTACTAAATGAGAAGCAATGGGGGTCGCTATACCTCAGACAACTCCTACAACTCCAAGCGAACTTTAAATTGAAATGGACAGAAACCACGTTGAAATATTTGGACACTTTCATTCCTCCAAAATATTCGACCTAAACTTCCCCCCTCTCTTAAAGGCAGTTCGGACCCTTCTCAACGGCACACGGGCCTCCACTCGTGGTTCGGTCACTGTAACATACTGAAAATGAGCATCCTCCCTAAGTTTTTATATCTCCTCCAGGCCTTACCTATCCATATCCCAACGAGTTATTTTAAACTGACGCACTCACTATTTATAGAGTTTATCTGGGCACGCAAACAACCACGGCTAAGCAAGGTGTTACTTTCACTACCCAAACACCACGAAGGCCTGGCTATGCCGGACATACGCACCTATTATTATGCATCACATCTCAGTAGGCTCATAGACTGGTGCCGACATCACGACGCCAAGCTGTGGCCTTGATTGGAACAGGCACAAAGTCTGGTACCCCTTAATAGAGCACCGTGGTGCTGCACACGCTTCCTACATGGGTTAAACGACACCCCTCGTTGGTCCATCAACACGTATCTGTGCCAATCCCCTCAACCGGACTGCAATCTCGTCTAGTAATTCACCCCTGACTCCTATCTTAGATAACCCACAATTCCTGCCTGGAGTGATGTAATCTTTCAAAATCCGATCAGAGCAGGTCACTCCCAAGCCTCACATTTCCAAACCATGGGAAGATGGGTGTCCATACCAGAACTTACAAACCTTGCAGGCCCCTTTCGTTTGGACTTCCTGAGAGCACTCCAACTGGGTCACTTTTTAAAATCCCTACCACACCCTAGAGAACCTAGCTAACCTCTCATGACCTTTGAGGAATATTGCTCAGACACAGGAGCTCTACCACCCACACTATCACTCGCATACAACCTATTGAATACGCCCCCAGAAGGCTTCCAACCCCCAGGATTGACCAGGTGGGAACGAGATTTAAATCGCAGCTTCACTCCAAGACAGCGACTCCATATCCTCCATTTTATACACAAATCCTCCATCTGTACAAAAGCACAGGAGACTAATTTTAAAGTTCTGTCGAGATTGTATAGAACCCCAATACAACTACATAAATACTTTCCCTCGACATCCGACCTCTGCTGGAGATGCCAGAAAGATCAAGGAACCATCCTAAACATCTTCTGGTCTTGCTCGTAAACTTTTTGGGGAAAGTACGTCAAACCACACAAAAGTTTACAGAACTCCCCATCCCAGATGACTCGGCTTTGTTTCTTCTGCATGCGTCAGACCCCCGCGAAAATTTATAAGAAATCAGTGCTCCGCCACCTGCTTGATGCTGCCAAAGCATGCATCCCCCTCCTTTGGAAATCCCCACACTCACCGACTATGGCTTAGATAAGTCGCAGGTATAAACAAAATGGAAGACCTCATACTCACAGCCAGACACCAGCGAGACCAATACTCCAAAACCTGGACTTTGTGGAACCTATTTGTGATCTCGGACGAAGGCAGCCAGACACAGATGCCTGAATTTTAAGGCACCTCTCCTCTTGCTTCTCTGCATTGCAATGAATGTACCAACCTGTTTTTTACCATGCTGAACCCTGGACACTCTGTGGGCCCATGTTCATAGTCCCCCCCCCCCCCCACCTCCTCCTCTTCTCACCTTTGACTCTTATATCCTCTAACATCTCTAATATGTAATCTACAGATATTCTCATTCTTTCCCCCTATTCTATACTAATGTATATAAAGACATTGGGAGAGGCGAGACCCGTGGGAAAAAGTTTTACTCTATTATTGTGTAGAAGGTCATGCTCCCATGGGGAAGTGGAACATATGCTGTACTAAGTCTAGTGACAGTTGAAGCGAGGACAGATTGATGTGCAGGGATCTCCGGAGATATACCTGTTCAAGTTCTTCAGATCCCCCCCCCCCATGGGGATATGTATACTGTTGTGACATGATTGTACCGTATGTCTTCATACACTAAGTTTTTTGTATTACTCTTTCTTATGTTGGCCCTACGGGTCTTGTCTCTTCTGGACTATATAAATAAAAAATAACAAAGACAGAGCAGAAATACTCTGTCACAATGATTTAGATATACACTCAGCAACTGCAGTTAAACTATTAGATCATAGGTATACCTGCAGTTCCTTTTGGCTTGAGGTTTGGCAGCATAGACAGGACACTTGTGAGAGACTTTCTCTGTCTCTCTCAACTTCCTCTTTCAGGGTCTCACAGCCCCGCCAGCAAGGGCAGGAAATTATGTACATAATTATACATAAAACTCTAATATAAGCAATGTACAGTAGAGGGCAGAAGACCCCTACACAACATACAGTTTAAACAGCGCACACAGTCACTGTATGTGCTAATAAAGGAAATAGCTGTTCCACACAAACTTTTTAAAGTTCACTAAATCTGAAGTTAGGCAAATAGGTTGAGTCACTAACCGAGGGCAAATTTGCAAATAAAGACTTCTGATTTTCCTTTCTAGAATGCACACTTATTCTGGATCTGTGACTGAAAATGTACTGAAGCCAGAAAGTCCATATTATATCCAGGTAACTAGCATTTCACAAGGAGGTCAGCATCGGTAGCTTCCATATTTATCTTAGGAAAGGTTTACTTTCTGAAATTTCTTATTTATGTTTCCCCCTGGTAAATGTGACTTAATGATTTCCCTCTACACCTGGGTCCGAAGAGTTCAAATTTGATACTCCAAATCCAAAGACATGCTGGTAGGTTAATTAGTTTCTGTCTAAATTGGCCCTAGTATGTGTATGTATGAATGTAAGTTAGGGGCCTTAGATTGTAAGCTCCTTGAGGGCAGGGACTGATGTGACTGTATAATAAATATGTGTAAACTGACGGCGCTATATAAGTACCTGTAATAAATCAATAAAAATACTCAAGAAGTGAGATATTGTACTCATCCGTATATAAATTCAATTACAATTATAACAGGGCAGCCTTCTTCCACTGGTGAAGTTACCTTAATAATGTTGTTACTTGTACTGACATCACATGTATGTACTAAAAACTACTACATATCATTGGTCTGGATGAGGCTTCTTATTTGGGGACACTGACAGCAACTCGCATGAGTATCAATTATGACAAATGAACTCGGCAGCTACTAAAGCAGTTTAGGTCCTATGTTGACAAGTGCGCTTCCACCACCTGTTGTTCTGCAACTGTATTACACCCAGAACATATTGTGTAACCTTTGTCCAATATTTACTGTACTATTCAATGTTAAGAACAGTATTTAGCGACTGAATGGAAACCTGTAAAATGACCAATGTGAATGCAGATTGCATTTTTTCGCTTGTTTCTATATGCCTGGCAATGCTCAACATGCAGAATCCCCTTCTTTTTAATCGTCCCTGTTAGCACTTGTACTCTCAGTCGCCCTGAGCTGAAAAAAAGAACATAAGCTTCTTTTTTTAGTATAATCAGGAGTTTTTGGCCCTATAAACTTTAATAACAGTGCCTGTAAATGTGCAATATGTGCATTTTCGCACCTGAATAATTCCTCTCCTCTAGAACTGCCCTTAGGAAAGTGCTGCCTAGGTAAAGATGCTCAAGGGCTGTGGGTTCATGACTGCTTATTTACACATACAGTGGCCAGGCTTCCTCAGAAATGACAGCGGTTGTCCATTGGCCCCAGACTTGGCACAATAGGCGTGCACAGGGGGTATGCCAGGTCCCTGGGCACACCCTAATAATTACATGCGGTGACAATTCCCCCTACTGCCCTTGCTCCCCCTTGCCCCCCCATGTTGGCCCCTCCAACCCCTCCCCATTGCTGCTGGCTTTCCTCCTCTCCCACCAGCTGCTGCGGGGGAAGTTTCACGATGAAGAGTGGGGAAGGGGCTAGTAAATATGTAATTTACCAGTGCCTTCCTTTTCTAAATGAACACACTCAATCACTGTGTTCATTCATAACTGAAGCATAGTAAACTGTGCTTCAGTTTGTGAATGAACAGCAAGCCGCTCAGCACAGAGCACTTCCTATTCCTATTCATTCACTGTCCAGTGGACAGTGTCAGTAGAGCAGTAGATGGTGTCAATAGTTTTTTAACTATTTTTTTTTACAGTGCTTTTTGGGGGGAGTGGGTTGAGGCTGTGGTGTGGTGTCAGTAGTTTTTTATTTTATTTTATTTTTTTCCATTTTTTTTTATAATGTTTTTACAAATCATTTTTTTTATATTTATGGCAGTTCTTTTTAATCAACCCTGTTGGTGTGCTTTGGTGAGATATCAAGGGTCTAAACAGTGGCGTCCCTGGGAAGAGGGGGCAGAGGGGGCCATGGCCCCCCAACAATATACTGTGCCCCCCTATGTCCCCCCTAATTAAAAAAAATGGACACTGGGAATGCAGGGGACAGCTATGGACTGAGCCACCGTATTGCTGGCTCCGGCTCCTCCTCTACCTCCTGAGTCTACTCTCAGCCACTGGTTGCTAGAGCCGCCTCGCATCTAGTAACCAGTGATGTCAGAGCCGGCATTGATAGTTCTCTCCCCTCCTTCCTCTATCACATGGAATGATGAGAGAGGAGACACAGCCAATCTGCTCCTTCTCCCCTCTTATGTGTGCTTTGAGGGAAGTCAAGTGTGAAGCTAACAAGCTCACACTTCCCACGGTACACACAAAAAGGAGAGGGGAGAGGGAGCAGATTGGCTGTGTCTCCTCACTCATCATTCCGTGTGAGAGAGGAAGGAGGGGAGAGAGAGCTATCAATGACGGCTCTGGGGCTCTGAGCTGTTGGGAACACCGATACAGGGGCTGCGCCAGGTGGGTTCTTTAGCTCCCCCAAGAATTTCACATATAGCACCCCCATCAGCAGCTGCCTCGGAAGATATTTACTGTAGCCTGGGTGTGCTGCTACCAGTGACACTCCCGCCCCTCAGCCTGCCCCTATGTGTATGGAGATCACAAACAGCATGTTAGTTGCAGGGCTAGAGGATCTCATTCCTGTGCCCTGTGCAGCATAAGGAGGGAGGGATCCTGGAAGCACCTGCTCAGTATTATCCAATTATCCAATCATACTTTGGTTTCTATGCACATTTATCAGATTCTTTCTCTAAGGCCACTCCCACTGTCGGGCGTTATCTCTGCATGCCCTAATGGGCACTGATAGGAGGCACTAATGGGCACTAATAGGAGGCACTAATTGGCACTGATAGGTGGCACTAATGGGCACTGATAGGGGACACTAATGAGCACTGATAGGAGGCACTAATGGACACTGATAGGAGGCAATAGAGGGGAACTGATAGGAGGCACTAATGGGCACTGATATGCTGCACTGATGGGCACTGATAGGCTGCATTGATGAGCACTGATAGGCGGCACTGATGAGCATTGAGCACTAATAGGCAACATCGATGGGCACTGATAACCTGCACTGGTAGGCGGCATTGATGAGCAATAATAGGTGGCAATGATAGGCGGCATTAATGAGCATGTATGTTAGCCCAACATTAAAAAAACAATTACACTCTTTTAATCTAAGTGGCCGCCTGCAGCTGCAATCTTCGGTCAATATCTCTCTATCTCTCTTTCTAACAAGACTTCTGGAGTGCATTCTATTCTTGAAATAAATATATATATATAAATATGAAAGCTGGAGACGCCACTGGGTCTAAACAGACCTCTGACATCTCTCTTTTGAGACAGAGAAAGGGACTAAGGACAGAGATTCCCCAGTCTAGCGGCTCATTACCTAGTGAATATGTATGGATTTTTACTGAAAAATAAGGATATTTTTTAGTGTTGCAAAAAAAAAAAAATCCAGCCTCCTCCTCCACTTATAGCCGGCCAATCACGCCCCTTCTTTGTAAGATGTTAAAGTAGTGACACTAAACACTGGTTTTGAAAAAAAATTCAATTTAAGCATGTGTTCTTAACCCAAAAAAGTAGCTTTGGGCTATGAGCTCTGGGCTTGCAGTGTACATAGAGCAGTGTACACGACTGCAACTAATGTGCACTGCTCGTTCCAGACAGACGTGAGTGGAAAAAGGAGGGGTGTAGAAGGACCATTAACTAGTGGATATGTATGGATTTTTACTGGAAAAAAAGGATATTGTTTAGTGTAAAAAAAAAATCTGGTCTTCTCCTTCCCTTATAGCCGGCCAATCACATTCCTTTTTTTTTTTGTAGATGTTAAACTAAACTCTGATTTAAAAAAAGATATCCAATTCAGGTATGTGTTCTTAACCCCAAAAAAGTACTTTTTACTGATCTCAGACTCATCCAAATCTCCATTTATTTTTTTCTGATCTAACTTCCTGAAATGGGTTTTGGGCTTTGGGCTGTGAGCTTTGGGCTGTGAGCTTTGGGCTGTGGGTTTTGGGCTGCGGGCTGTGGGT
This sequence comes from Lithobates clamitans, assembly GCA_037952925.1. Classification (NCBI taxonomy): domain Eukaryota; kingdom Metazoa; phylum Chordata; class Amphibia; order Anura; family Ranidae; genus Lithobates; species Lithobates clamitans. The sequence goes on from JBBGZY010000101.1 coordinate 5,706,422, forward strand.
TTTGGGCTGCGGATTTTGGGCTGCGGATTGCGGGCTGTGGGTTTTGGGCTGCGGATTTTGGGCTGCGGGCTGTGAGTTTTGGGCTGCGGGTTTTGGGCTGTGGGTTTTGTGCTGCGGGCTGTGGGTTTTGGGCTGCAGGTTTTGGGCTGTGTGCTGTGGGTTTTAGGCTGTGGGCTGTGGGTTTTGGGCTGCGGGCTGTGGGTTTTGGGCTGCGGGCTGTGGGTTTTGGGCTGGGGGTTTTGGGCTTTGGGCTGTGTATTTTGGGCTGTGGGTTTTGGGTTTTGGGCTGTGGGTTTTGGGCTGTGGGCTGTGGGTTTTGGGCTGTGGGCTGTGGGTTTTGCGCTGCAGGTTTTGGGCTGCTAGCTGCGGTTTTGGGGTCGGGGGGTTTGGGCTGTGGGTTTTGACTGCAGGTTTTGGGCTGTGTGCTGTGGGTTTTGGGCTGTGGGTTTTGGGCTGTTGGCTGTGGGTTTTGGGCTGCGGACTGTGGGCTTTGGGCTGTGGGTTTTGGGCTGTGGGTTTTGGGTTGCAGACGTGGGTTTTGGGCTGCGGGCTGTGGGTTTTGGGCTGCAGGTTTTGGGCTGTGTGCTGTGGGTTTTGGGCTGTGGGTTTTGGGCTGTGGGCTGTGGGGTTTAGGCTGCGGGTTTTGGGCTGTGGATTTTTGGCTGTGGACTGTGGGTTTTTGGCCGTGGGCTGTGGGTTTTTGGCCGTGGGCTGCTGGTTTTGGGCTGCGGGCTAAAGGAGACGTTTGGGAGTTATTGGAGGATGACAGAAGGAGGCAGAAACATACAGAGACAATTTCATGAAAAATAATTTACAAGGACATTAACTAGAATGTCTATCTTATATGTAAAATCTACCTATATATTATCTATCTATATACAGTGCTTTGCAAAAGTATTCACCCCCCCCCCCCCCTTGGCTTTTTACCTATTTTGTTACATTACAGCCTTTAGTTCAATGTTTTTTTAATCTAAATTATATGTGATGGATCAGAACACAATAGTCTAAGTTGGTGAAGTAAAATTAGAAAAATATATACATAAAACTATTTTTCAGAAATAAAAAACTGATAATTGGCATGTGCGTGTGTTTTCACCCCCTTTGTTATGAAGTCCATAAAAAGCTCTACCAATTACCTTCTGAAGTCACATAATTAGTGAAATGATATCCACCTGTGTGCAATGACATGATCTGTCATTACATATACACACCTTTTTGAAAGGCCCCAGAGGCTGCAACACCTAAGCAAGAAGCACCACTAACCAAACACTGCCATGAAGACCAAGGAACTCTCCAAACAAGGGACAAGGTTGTTAAGAAGTACAAGTCAGGGTTAGGTTATAAAAAAATATCCAAAACTTTGATGATCCCTAGGAGCACCATCAAATCTATCATAACCAAATGGAAAGAACATGGCAAAGCAGCAAACCTGCCAAGAGACGTCCGCACACCAAGACTCACTGACCGGGCAAGGAGGGCATTAATCAGAGAGGCAGCACAAACCTAAGGTAACCCTGGAGGAGCTGCAGAGTTCCACAGCAGAGATTGGAGTATCTGTACATAGGACGACAATAAGCCGTATGCTCCATAGAGTTGGGCTTTATGGCACAGTGGCCAGAAGAAAGACATTACTTTCAGCAAAAAACAAAATGGCACATTTTGAGTTTGCAAAAAGGCATGTGGGAGACTCCCAAAATGTATGGAGGAAGGTGCTCTGGTCTGATGAGACTAAAATTTTACTTATTGGCCATCAAAGAAAACGCTATGTCTGGCTCAAACCCAACACATCACATCACCCAAAGAACACCATTCCCACAGTGAAACATGGTGGTGGCAGCACCATGCTGTGGGGATGTTTTTCAGTAGTTAGGACTGGGAAACTGGTCAGAGTTGAGGGAAAGATGGATGGTGCTAAATACAGGCATATTCTTGAGCAAAACCTGTACCACTCTGTGTGTGATTTGAGGCTAGGAGGTTCACCTTCCAGTAGGACAATGACCCCAAACACACTGCTAAAGCAACACTTGAGTGGTTCAAGGGGAAACATGTAAATGTGTTGGAATGGCCTATTCCAGTGATGGTGAACCTTGGCACCCCAGATGTTTTGGAACTACATTTCCCCAGTTGTCTTCCAGGACAGCCCTTGAGAGATGGAATCCCTCCCATCGACCCAGGAAACACAGTGCTAACAGTTCAAAAGCCGGTCCCTCAGGATCCTGGTCAGTCATTTGTGTTTCCTCCGTCGGAGGAACATGTTGCCAGGAACCAGGAGAAGGACTCTATCTCTCAATGGCTGCCTGAGGGGAGCGGAGCCACGCAGGAGGACCGGGTCCTATCCAGCGGTCTCCAGGTTAGTCCTACCTTATTTCTTTGGGCTCGGGTACCGTCCGGCTGACAGGAGCAGACCCGTTACCCCCCTCTTTCCAGTGCCGAGGTGTGCCACTGGCAGGTTGATGCAGGTTCCCCCCAGGAGCAGTGTAGATGGATTATTCCATCCCCGCTCCTAGCTGTAATTGCGGTGGGGGTCGGATACGCCGAGCGTAATTTCCGGCGGAACTGCGCCATCGCTGTGTGCCGAGACTTCCGGTTCCGGGTCTCTAGAGGCACAAAGAGGAAGGGGAAAGCCCACGCTGGGCCTACAAATCCCGACCAGTGTCCATCCATACCGGACTAGCGGCGGGATCCGGAGCTCGAGAGGGGGACCATGGAGGCTAATCCTCAGGACACTCCGGTGGATGCAGGCACCAGCCAAACCCAGGTAGGCTGCTGGGCAAGCCCTTACTGTGGTTTTTTCTGGGGTTTTGTTGTAAGGCTGGGATTTATAGTACCCCATGGTGGTGGTTACCTCACAGTCCCAGGTTTATGCAGTGGTGGTTGCAGCACGGGTGTTTTTAATGAGAGTTTAAAGGATTTCTGATGCTAAGATCATTTATTCTTTATTTTCAGGCTAAGGAGGCCACAAGAGAAGACAAGTCAGGGTGCAAAAAATGCCCTAATTGTGGAAATAAGTTGTCCTCAGGCTCTAACAAAGCCTTATGCAGACAGTGTATTACAGGCTTACTTAAAACAGAGGCAGACTCTCCCTTGACGCAGACTCAGACTAGGATGAGGATCAGGTTGTAGCTAACAAAGCAGAAAAATACAAGCTGTCTCTTGAGGATGTAGACGAGCTGTTGAGCGCTATTTATGATACGCTGGAAATTGATGAGGAAGAAACTCAATTGACCAGACATGATAAAATGTATGAAGCTCTGGGGAAAAAGAAAGCTAAAGTATTCCCTATACATAAAGTGCTTTCTGACCTTGTCCGCAAGGAGTGGGCCGAGCCAGATAAAAAAGTCTTCTTTCCTAATTCCCTTAAAAGAAGATTCCCCTTTGATGAGAGCCCAGAGGCGGTCTGGAATAAAAATCCTAAACTAGACGCCCCTCTGTCCAAAGTCTCAAAACAGTGTGACCTTGCTTTTGAGGATATGGGTCATTTAAAGGACCCAATGGACAGGAAAACAGACATAGTCTTAAAGAGGGCCTGGGATGCTTCTATGGCAGGTTTAAAACCAGCTCTAGCCACTTCTTGTGTTGCTAGGAATCTGGAGTTCTGGTTGTCTCAACTAGAAGAACACTTAAAAGCAGGCACGCCTAGGGGGGAGCTCTTGAAAACCTTCCCTATGCTTTTCAAGGCGACAAGTTTCGTCTCTGACGCTTCCACTGATTCCGTAAAAATTACGGCTAAAACTGCAGCGCTTTCTGTCGCAGCCAGGAGGTCAGTATGGATGAAAACATGGGGGGAGACACGGCGTCCAAAACACGCCTGTGCAGTGTCCCCTTTACAGGAGATTTAGTCTTCGTGCCTGAATTAGATACCGCCTTAGAAAGAATGGCGGATAAAAAGAAAACCTTTCCCATTAAAATGAAAAATTCTTAAAGTAACCCTCCAACTCAGGAAAGGAGTTCAAACCCAAAAAACACTGGACAGGACAAAAAGGGAAGAAAAAGGGGGCATACTTTTTAACCACCCCAATCCAAACCCTAAACCCCAGTGACATCAGGGTTCCTGTGGGAGGAAGGTTAGTGAATTTTCTCCCACAGTGGGAAAAGATAACCTCAAACGAGTTTGTCTTAAACATTATAAAAAGAGGATATACGCTGGAATTTCACAGCGATCCACCCTCAAAATTTCTTGTGACAAAGCTTCCTAGACACTCAGAGAAAGCCAAGGACTTACCTTTGCTAATAGGGTAAATGGTGGCTCAAGATGTATTGACACCAGTCCCTATTCAGGAACAGGGGGACGGTTTTTACTCTCACATTTTTGTTTTAAAAAAGCCGTCTGGAAAGTTCAGACTAATCATGAACCTCCGACCTCTGAGCCTCTCCATCCGATACAAAAATTTTTGGAGGAGACTCCTGGGAAGCTGGGAACAGCCAATCACACTATTGGAGTCCTCCTCCTTATGTTTTTTTTCTTGAACATGGACTCTTCCACTCCTAAGTCCCCCATCTGATGTTGGAGCAGTTGGAGTGTCCAGACCATATTGGAGTCGGTGGTACATGCTGTCAAGACCCGGATATCAACATTCTGTCCCTGCAGAGGGCTATATCTGCAAGCCCATATGACCTTGCCAGAGAGGAGGTCCAACGATTGGGGTAAGCGCACATCTTTTACTCCTTTTTCTGCAATCAATTCACATTCGATAGGAGTCTCTTCAGCTCACTATAGCTCATTATTTTCCGTGATTCAGTGAGGAGATATAACAAGTGGACTTTTTTCCTTCTACCTATTTTTTGAATCCTGTCTTGGACTGATTATGAGTTGCCTTGATGTGTGACTACTTATTTTCAGTATATGCTAATATTTTGTTGGATTTATGATTCTATGCACTTGTTGTTGTTATTATTTTTGCTGGGATTCACACACACATTGTGTCTCCTAGGCACTCTTTATTTATTTAATTACTGCTAGCGCACAAAAGTTTTTATTTAAATGAGTATGGGGTACATGGTACCCCTACCCATTCACCTAGGGAAAAAAGTGTCAATAAAAAAACACTACACAGGTTTTAAAAGTAATTTATTAGGCAGCTCCGGGGGTCTTCTTCCGACTTCTCCGCTCTCTCCGGCCTCTTCTCCCGGTGTTCGGCCTCTTCTCCCGGTATCCAGTTCTTCTTCCGGCCCCTCCGCTATCTTCTCCCACTCTTTTGCTAGCGGGGGCCGGTCTTCTGCGCTGTCTTGTCCCCTCTTCTCTTCTTCCGATGTTGACACGACGTTCTCTCCTGCTGGAATGCTGTGTGCGAGCCGTGCGATCACTTATATAGGCGGTGACCCCGCCCCCTTATGAGGTCACAGTCCCGGGGCATTATGGGACTGTGCCGTCATAAGACGGCGTGGTCATGTTGACCACGCCCCCTTATGACGGCACAGTCCCAGCATGCCCCCGGACTGTGACCTCATAAGGGGGCGGGGTCACCGCCTATATAAGTGATCGCGCGGCTCGCACACAGCATTCCAGCAGGAGAGAGCGTTGTGTCAACATCGGAAGAAGAGAAGAGGGAAGAAGACAAGAAGGCAGAAGGCAGAAGTCCGGGCCACCTCTAGCAAAAGAGCGGCAGAAGATAGCGGAGGAGCCGGCAGAAGATCAGGACACCGGGAGGAGACGCCGGAGAGACCCCCGAAGTCAGAAGAAGATCCCCGAAGTCAGAAGAAGACCACGGAGCTACCTAATAAATTACTTTTAAAACCCTATGTACTGTTTTTTCATTGACACTTTTTTCCCTAGGTGGATGGGTAGGGGTACAATGTACCCCATACTCATTCACAAAGGGTGGGGGACCGGGATCTGGGGGCCCCCTTATTAAAGGGGACTCCCGGATTCCGATAAGCCCCCCGCCCGCAGACCGCGACAACCAACGGCCAGGGTTGTGGGGAAGAGGCCCTTGTCCTCATCAACATGGGGACAAGGTGCTTTGGGCTGGGGGGCCGCAGGGTGCCCCAAAGCACCCACCTCCCCCATGTTGAGGGCATGCGGCCTGGTACGGTATAGGAGGGGGGCGCTCGCTCGTCCCCACCCCCATTCCCAACCGGCCGGGCTGCCTGCTCGGATAAGGGTCTGGTATGGATTTTGGGGGGACCCCCACGCCGATTTTTCGGCGTAGGGGGGTTCCCCTTACAATCCATACCAGACCTAAGGGCCTGCTATGCCCCTGGGGGGGAACCTACGCCGTTTTTTTCATTTAAAACTTGGCGCGGCGTTCCCCCTCATGATTCATACCAGACAGCTGTCAGCACTGCCTGTCGCTCATCGCGAAAGGAAAAAAAAGTTTTCCTTTCCCGATCAGCGCGACATGCACAGTACCCTGTAGCCGAGAAACACAATCTCTCGGTCAGGTACTGTACATGGTGTGAGGCTTGTGCTTACAAAGTCGTACTGAAATCGTGTCTATATTATTCAGGTATGATTTGCATGCTACTTGAGGGTTTAACATTGAGGTCTATGGAGTACAACTCGCATAGAAGTTGGACCAAAGTAGTGCAGGGACTACTTTCAAGTCGGCACGACTTAAAGACGTGCTAATATGAATGGTAGTCATTGAAAATCATTGAGAACGACTTGTCATACGATTTTGCAGAACAAAGTCGTGGGACAAGTCGTATAAGTGTGAAAGAGGCCTTATCCAAAATTACTTGGAGCTGTGATAGCTGCAAAAGGTGGCTCTACAAAGTATTGACTTTAGGGGGGTGAATAGTTATGCACATTGACCTTTTCTGTTATTTTGTCCTATTTGTTGTTTGCTTCAAAAAAAAATCTTCAAAGTTGTGGGCATGTTCTGTAAATTAAATGATGCAAAGTCTCAAACAATCCATGTTAATTCCAGGTTGTGAGGCAACAAAACACAAAAAAAGCCAAGGGGGGTGAATACTTTTGCAAGGCACTGTATATATGTATTTTTATTTTATTTTTTATAAAGAAGACCAAAAAAACATAATTACAATCTTATCATATCACTATCTTATCTATGTTTACTATTTTTTAAGTAAGAGATTTATTAATAAAAAAAATAGATAGCAGGGCCGTTTCCTAGTGAATGTGTATTGATTTTGTACTGAAAAATAAGGATATTTTTTAGTGTTGCAAAAAAAAAAATCCGACCTCCTCCTTCCCCTTATAGCCTGCCAATCACACGACTTTTTTGTAAGATGGTAAAGAAGTGACACTAAACTCTGGTTTTAAAAAAGTGTTTTGCTGTTTATATTTTGAGTTTGTTGCTACATTTTGTAGTCTGATCTGGAGTGTTCACCTGAGAGGTAGAGGCTGCATCAAGATGAAGGGACTCCTTTTCTGTGGTAATGGTCTGAAGTGTTCATCTGAGAGGTAGAGGCTGCATCAAGATGAAGGGACTCCTTTTCTGTGGTAATGGTCTGGAGTGTTCATCTGAGAGGTAGAGGCTGCATCAGGAGGAGGAGGAATCAGCTCCTGCTGTATAGGGTGGTTGGCAAGTGGTTACGTTTTTAGTTTAAGTTTTGACTTGCCTTCCACTTTAACCGCTTCTGCCCTGGAAGATTTTACCCCCTTCCTGACCAGAGCACTTTTTGTGATTTGGCATTGTGTCGCTTTAACTGACAATTGCGCAGTCATGCGATGTTGCACCCAAACAAAATTTACGTACTTTTTTCCCCACAAATAGAGCTTTCTTTTGGTGGTATTTGATCACCTCTGCGGTTTTTATTTTTTGCGCTATAAACAAAAAAAGACAGACAATTTTGAAAAAAACGCAATATTTTTTACTTTTTGCTATAATAAATATCCCCCAAAAACATAAAAAAAACAATTTTTTTCCTCAGTTTTGGCAGATGTGTATTCTTCTACATATTTTTGGTAAAAAAAAAAATCGCAATAAGCGTATATTGATTGGTTTGCGCAAAAGTTATAGTGTCTGCAAAATAGGGGATGCTTTTATGGCATTTTTATTATTATTTTTTTTTTCTACGATCTGTGATTTTTATCGGGACTGCGACATTATGGCGGACACTTTGGACAATTTTGACACATTTTTACAGCGATCAGTGCTATAAAAATGCATTTATTACTGTAAAAATGTCAATGGCAGGGAAGGGGTTAACACTAGGGGGCGATCAAGGGGTTGACTGTGTTCCCTAGTGTGTGTTCTAGCTGAAGGGGGGGGTGGGACTGTGTAGGGGAAGAGACAGATTGCTGTTCATACTCTGTATGAACAGACGATCTGTCACTTCTCCCCTCAGAGAACCGGAAACTGTATGTTTACACACACAGATCCCAGTTCTCCGTGTGCCCTGAGCGATCGCGAGAGCCTGGTGGTGATCGTGACCGCCGGGCACTCGCATCGGCTCTGTGGGCGAGCAGGTGGCGCGCGCATGCCCACAGGGCAAAGCGACGTTACATAAAGTCGTTTCGCCCAGCCATTCTGCCGCAGTACAACTGCGGCGGCTGGTCGGCAAGTGGTTAACCAAAACACATTGAGGCTGATTTACTAAAGGAGTTGGGAATTCTAACACAGATTATGTGAATATTCACTTCAGTTATCCAATCATGTGAAAAGCAAATTCCAGTTTACTTATTTCATCTGCACATGAGTAATTCAGGTGAATACTCACAAAATTAATTATGTGAAGATTTTAAATTCCTTTAGTAAACCAATCCATATTGTTACAATGTGATTGTGAATAAAGCCTACAATCATGGTTTGCAAGCTTTATTCAGGCAGAACTGTCAGCATGTTTGCCATACATTATTATAATTTTCATACATTCACTTCTGAATTTATGTTTAAAAATCTAAATGTTGCATATGTTCAAACTCTGCAGTAGAAAACACTTAACTTGCAGACTGCCCACCTCTATGGCAGTCATTGATTACTTTGTATCCCAGATCAATGAACTAGTAAATTAATCACAGGCAATCCAGATACCCAAGAATATTTACTGTTATAATGCAAACCAATGATACCCCATACTACACACAGCCTTGCAGATAGAAAATGAATAATGGGACTGATGGCAAGGTCTTTGATCTTTATTCTTGTTACACAGTATCTCTGCCTGCAGCTGACAGTATAAACTTAGCAGGCAGCTGTTAAAGGATTAATGAAAATGACACAGTAGTGCAACCACCGCCCACCAAGGATATGTACAAACTATCAATTAAAGAACAGGCTGGCAGCTCTTTCCGAGAACATCTAGATTAGGAGTTGTTTTTTACAGCTGTTCTAAAGCCTTAAATCTAGGACACATTTTGTGGCTTTGCTTTCAGGATCAAATACTAATATATGGTTCAACCACCTTGATTGGTTCTGGTTACTAAACATGTGAAGAGAACACTGCATAAGTTAACCCATTCCTTGTCAGACTTACCAAGACTATTTTTAGATTAACATATGTGATCCCAAACTGGGAAGATTTTAGTTTGCTAAAGCACCATTTATTATAAAATAATTTCCTTGCTTTTTGCTTATAGAATGTTTTTATGAATTTGTTCACTACCCCTCCTTTTTTTTGCATGTCAGTGCTTTTGATATTCTCCATCCTATTCTGTCTACATGCACTTCCCTCCAGTGTTGGCTACACATCATTACTCCGATAGTGGCAAAAAGCAGACCATGCCTTCTGTGTGAGTGTCAGTATGGTTCACGTATAATTTTCTCCAGGGGCACATGTTGCAGGGTGACAACGCAGTAGCACAACTAGAAGACACTTGTCACGTCATAACAAAAAAATGAAATGTTGCATTGGTATTAAAAAAAAAAAAGAAAATTGAAAGCAACTTTTGAAATTAGATGAACATGTTAAATTTTATATTCGATTTTAGTAAGTGGGTTTAGATCTACTTTAATTTTCTTTACATGATATTAGTACACGTGTAGCAAGATTTTTATGGAGAAAGGGGAACATCTGCTGAATGACGACAGATATTTTCACAAGCTTCTGTCACTCAGGAGCCAACTCCATTTTCACAATACATCAGTATAACCACTTGCCCACATCGCTATAGCCGATACAGGGCTACAGCGCCATTATCCAGTTCTGGGAAGTCGTGCCTGGACTTCCGCCCGAGAACGCACTTCCTGCCCCCTGGAACACACATCAGAAAGTGTCTACGATCAGGTTTAAGGACCAATCACAGCAGCCCTTTACTGTGTGATCATCCACGTCCAATGACAGCTGGTCAAATGTTAACAGTATTGCCGGTTATCGGCTCTCCTTTCCTCACAGAGAAAGTGTGTGAAGAAAGGAGAGCCGATCTGAAAGGGTACAGCATTTACACGGATTATTAGTCCCACTTCGTTAGTGAAGAAAAATTACATAATTGCAAAATTTCATAACAAACGCAAGAAAAACATTTTTTTTTTTTGGTCTTTTTTAGTTTATTTAGCAGAAAAGAAAAAAAAAAAAAAAAAGAAGTGGTGATTAAATACCACCAAAAAAAAATAAAAATAAAAAAAGGATACAAATTTAATTTGGGTAGTGTTGCATGACCACGCAATTGTTATTCAAAGTGTGAGCGCTGAAAGCTGAAAATTGGCTTAGGCAAGATGGGGGTGAAAGTGACAATATTGAGGTAATCAGTTGAATCACTTGCATATTTCAGGTCATGTATGGCCACCCTAATGGCAAAGTGATGTAGGTAAACATGTATAGTAAAACCAGGACCATTCTTCGTGGTACAATTGTAGCATAGAGAAATCTCTTTACAATTCATGGAAGCAGATCTCTTTCATTTATGCACATATGACATGGAGAGCAATTTTCATTCAAACCTCTCGTGCTAGTGTAAATCAGTGGTTCTCAACCTCAGTCCTCAAGTACCATGGCACACACAGGTCATGTTTTGGGAACTTCCCTTAGTTAAAATAGCTCTTGTCAATACCATGTCATTGATACTGATTTAAATCAGCTGTTCCAAGTAAAGGAAAACCTGAAAACATGGTCCATTTGGGGTACTTGAGGTTGAGAACCACTGGTGTAGAGGGCAAGAACAATTCTCTGCAGTGCATATACTTGCTCATGTGACAGACTGAACAGTCAACCATTTTCAGATTTAGTATTGGATGTTGCACTTTGCTGCTCCAGCCATTTCCCTCATTTAAACGGTTTTGGCATGCCAATACTGTTTTAAAGTAAACCGACCACATATTAACCCTGATGAACTGAAAGGAGTGAAAATGCAGGAACCAAAAGGTGACAGAACATAATCTTTCTATATTTTCCTGAGATCCAGGGTACTCTGTAGAAATCTTGACTTCCAAAGACCACACAGAAGGCTGATGGGACAGCTTATTTAAAAAAAAAAAAAAAAAAAAAAAAAAGCTCAAGACAGGAAGGAGCAGGCCCAAAGCTCTACATTGGAGCCAAGGTTGAAATCTGCACCTTGGGTTTTCAAGGCTCCAAGGGCACTCTAGAAGATATCCCCTGTATGTGCCTAGTTTTTACACATTGCAGCAGTTGGTAGATTTGAAGTGTTATTAAACCCAAAACCAAAAATGTAATATATTGCAGCTTACCAATCATTGAATGTGGTAGCTGCATTTGTTTGTTTTTTTCCCCCTCGGTTTTCATCTGGATGATCTGTCCAGTAACCCACCGCCTGTATTAGGGTTCCCCCACTCTGGATGAAGGCGAAAAGGGGGCACAGCAGACAGCAGCATTGTCAGTCTGGGGGGAGGGGAGTATTAGACTAGACTGGGCTCTCTCCAGGCAAACCTGCCCTTAAAAGTAGTATGGCTTTAAAATAAAAACAGTCATATTTGCCTAGATGGCTGCAGCTCTGTTCCCTGCCACCTCTGACCAAGAGCTGAGCGATCAGACCACTGATTATTCAGTTCTTAATCCTCAGTCTGCAGAGAGCTGGTAACGGTCAAACAAGTTGGGCATTATAGAAGTATAAAAAAAAAAAAACCATACATGCCCACCTCCATGCTGCAGCATCGGGTTGTTGTGTGAGCCAATGAGGAGAGAGAAAAAAAAAAAAAAAATCAAGTTAGACTTACCGGTAACTTGTTTTCCAGGAGTCTTTCAGGACAGCACCTTGAGAGCGTGGCTCCACCCACTTGACAGGAAACACACCTCCACCAAACTTTAAAAGGAGGCTCCTTCCCACTTATCATCAGTAGTAGTAGAGAACCTCCGGCCCAAGCTGGAACACATAATCAGAATATGGTTAGTCACAGCATAGTAATTTAATACAATAAGGGCGGGTTGCTGCTGTCCTGAAAGACTCCTGGAAAACAAGTTACCGGTAAGTCTAACTTGATTTTTCCCTTAACGTCTTTCAGGACAGCACCTTGAGAGGATAACAGAGACTTACCCACTTAGGGAGGGACCACAGCCTGCAAGACCTTTCTGCCAAAAGCCTGTTCACTGGCTGACAGAAGATCCAGCCTGTAATGACGGACAAACGTAAGGTAACTTGACCACGTAGCCGCCCTACAAATCTGATCTGGGGTGGCACCAGCCATTTCTGCCCATGTAGTGGCCTGAGCCCTGGTAGAATGTGCTTTAATTCCCAGCGGGGGGGAGAGCCCCGACTGAGAGTAGGCTGCTAGAATAGCTGATTTAAGCCATCTAGCTATAGACCCCTTAGAAGCTTGTTGGCCCTTCTTTTTACCCGAAAAAAGTATAAATAGAGAATCCGAGGATCTAAAGTTACTTGTTACCTCCAGATACTGTAATAAGGTCCTTCTTACATCCAAATTGTGGAATTTGCCTTCTTTTTCCCCCGAAAGGTTAGAGCAAAAGGTTGGCAGGATGATCTCCTGCGACCTATTGTGTGCTGACGCTACCTTTGGCAAAAAACCCGGATCGGTTTTAAGTACAATCCTATCTGTGTAGATAGTTAAAAAGGGTCTCTTAACAGATAGGGCGTGCAGTTTACCAATTCTCCTTGCTGACGTTATTGCAACTAAGAACAAGGTCTTAAGAGTAAGATTCCTTAGAGAGATTCCTTGTAGTGGTTCAAAAGGTTCCTTTGTAAGGGCTTGCAGGACCACTGATAGATCCCAATTGGGAAAGTGCTTAGCCGGAGCTGGTCTAGATCTGGTAAGTGCCTTGAAAAATCTTATAACCAAGGGCTCAGAAGAGATTGGTCTTTCTAGAAATACTCCCAAAGCAGCTACTTGAACTTTAAGGGTGCTGACTGACAATCCCTTGTCTGCCCCCTCTTGAAGAAATTCCAAAATTGACACTAAATTTTTTACTTCTCTCTTAGTCAAATGACAAAAAGAGTTGAAGACCTTCCAATATTTAGCATAGATTTTTCTGGTCACTATCTTCCTACTGGAAAGTAAGGTAGTTACCAAGGGTTGTGACAGACCTTTGTTTCTTAACAACTGCTCCTCAGAAACCAGGCCGTGAGGCTTAGACTGGCCACTCCCGGATGCTGTATTGGACCCTGTAGGAGCAGGTCCTGCCGGAGAGGCAGCCGCCAAAATGGTTTGACTGCCATCTGTAGAATGGTGGAAAACCATGCCCTCTTTGGCCAAAATGGAGTAATTAGGATTACTGCCACCTTCTCCCTCTGTATCTTCCTTAACACCAACGGGATAAGTTGGAAAGGAGGAAATGCATAACCCAGATGGAAGATCCAGGGCTGGATTAACGAATCTGTCCCCTGGGCCTTGTTTTGCTTCTTGTACCCCCCTGTTTGTTTAGGTAGGCTATGGTAGTGGCGTTGTCTGAGAGGACCCGGACATGAGAACCTTGAAGGATAGGAGAGAAGGCATTTAAAGCTAAGGCGACTGCCTTTAGTTCCCTCCAATTTGAGGACCTCTTTGCCTCTGTCCGAGACCACATTCCTTGCGCGAAGTCTTGGTCTAAGTGAGCTCCCCAACCCCATACACTGGCATCTGTCGTTACCACTTTTTCTATTGGAAATGACCAGAGCAGGCCTTCTGACAGATTCTCCTGTCTTCTCCACCACCAAAGTGATCTCTTGACTTTGGTGGGTATCTTTACTTTTGCTTCCAGAGATTCTGACCTGTGATTCCATATTCTCAGGAGAAAGCTCTGGAGAGGCCTGAAACGTAACCTTGCCCATTGAATGGCTGGTATGGTTGCGGTTAGGGTTCCTAGGGATGACATCACTTGTCGGACTGATAATTGCTGGCTTGCCTGCAAGGACGCTACCACCTTCTGGACTTTCCCCTTCTTCTCTTCTGGGAGAAAAATCTTTTGTTCCCTTGAACAGATCTGATACCCCAGGAATAGTATTTTCTGGGCTGGAACGAAATTTGACTTCTGCATATTTATGATCCAACCCAGGGTTTCTAGATGACCTCGGGTCTTTCCGAGGCTGTCTAGCAGTCTTTCCCTGGAGGGGGCAAAAAGGAGTAGGTCGTCCAAGTACGGAATTACCGCAATCCCCTGCATGCGAAGAGGTGCAAGCGCTTCTGCCATTATTTTTGTGAATATTCGTGGGGCAGAAGACAGGCCAAAGGGGAGGGCCCTGAATTGCAAGTGCAGAACCTCTTTTCCCAAATTTATCGCCAATCTTAGGAATCTTTGGGACTGCGGGGCTATAGGGATATGCAGATAGGCATCTCGAAGGTCTATTGATGCCATAAAGCATTCCCTCGTCAATAGATTCTTGACCGTGAAGATGGAGTCCATACGAAACCTTTTGTATTGGACTGATCTGTTCAGCGGTTTCAGGTTTAGGATTAACCGAAAATCTCCGGATGGTTTCTTTATCAGGAATATACGGGAATAAAATCCCTGATAAAGCTCCCCCTGTGGGACGTAAGTCATAACCCCCTGATCTATCAGATCCTTTAATAGGCTCTTCATTGCCAGGGATTTTGTTACATCTCTTGGAAGATTTGTCACCAAGTACCTTTCTAGGGGGAGATCTGAAAATTCTATATTGTAACCCTGGGCTAGCATATTCAGAATGTACTGGTTTTCTGTTATGCTTGCCCAATAGGGGAGAAAGTCTTGTAGTCTTCCCCCTACCTGTAACCGACTGTCATTGCGTCTTGCTGGCTGACGCAGGAGGATGGAAAAGGACATTTCCTCTGCCCTTACCCCTCTGCCCTGACCAGCTTTTCTTTTTCTCTTGAGACTTGTTCTGTTCCTGAGCCCTTTGAGGACGAAAAAACCGTTTGACTGGTTGTTTCTTCTTCTTGACAGGAAAAGATTTCTTTTTATCTGCAGTCCTGTCCAGAACTGAATCCAAATCAGGGCCGAACAGTAAGTCTCCCAGAAAAGGGACCCCGCATAATTTGTTTTTAGATGCTGTGTCCCCTTGCCAAGTCTTTAGCCATAAAGCCCGTCTAACCGAATTAGCAAGGGCTGCCGCCTTAGCTGTCATCCTGATAGACTCTGCTGAGGCATCAGAGACATAGGCTACGGCTGCTGAGAGGGTAGAAAAGGAGTCAAGGATTTCTTGCTTAGGGGAATCTGCTATTATATGAGCTTTAAGCTGATTTACCCAATACTCCAAGTTCCTGGAGATGCAAGTAGTTGCCATTGCTGGCTTAAGGTTGCCCATAATGGATTGCCAAGTCCGCTTGAGCTGTTGATCCATTTTTTTATCCATGGGGTCTTTTAAGATCCCCATGTCCTCAAATGCTAGATCAGTAGATCTTGACACCTGAGAAAAGGCTGCATCAAGTTTTGGAACCTTATTCCAAAGAGCTGCTGGGTCTTCATCAAAAGGGAACCTTCTCTTATGAGCCCTAGAGAAAAATGGTTTCCTATCAGGGTCAGCCCATTCTTTTCTGATTGTTTCAGAAATCACTGCATGGACTGGAAAGGTACGGGACTTAGACTCACTAAGCCCTGCATACATCTTGTCATGTAAAGACATCTCCTTATTCTCTTCCTCAAGGTCTAGAGTAGCATAAATAGCCTTTAAAAGGCCATCCACCTGATCCAAAGACAATTTATACTTGGAAGACATATTTTCCAGCTCATCACTATCCTCATTCGATTCATTAGAATGGGATGGGGAAAGCCCTTCCCGGTTCAGAGGACCCATTTCCGCCTCTACTGCCGGGACTAACAGTGAGCCTTGAGAGGACTGTGAGGTAGTGGGCTGACTTGCAGATGGATAGGTGAGTGAGGATCTGAAGGATTGAATGGTAGCATCCAATTCCTTTTTGGCAGATGCGATTAGATCACTGCATGCGGAAGTGGTTTCTTCCCTCACCAAGGAGTCAATACATGCTTGACATAAAGCCTTTTTCCAGCCTTCATTTAACTTAATTTTGCATGAAGGACATTTCTTTCTAATCCCAGGGTCAGAGCTCTTGGCCTGCCATAAGGGAAAAAAGAGAGAGAAAAAAGACAAACCATCTTTTAGAGTCAGCCTGATTACTCAAGGTTGCTCACCACAGGTGCACAGTGAGAAAAGCTATCAGACTCATGTGCCCTGACAGGCCCCTCCGCCACCAGGGGGAAAAAATACCCTCAAACTTCACTAACATTTAGAGAGAAGAGGGCTAGAGAGAGACCCCACAGTAAAGCTGAGCAGAAACTACAGTCTGCTCCTTACCTGGGCCTTGCTGGTGCCTGTGCCTGTTCCACTCGCTGCGGTTCCTGAATCCATGCTGAGGCAGCAGCGTGATGCTTGTGGCGAAAACGCCGGTTCCGGACTCCAATAGCACCTGTGCGCCGGACCGGAACCGGCAATAAATAGGCACCAGACCTAT
The DNA here is from genome assembly GCA_037952925.1 of Lithobates clamitans. Classification (NCBI taxonomy): domain Eukaryota; kingdom Metazoa; phylum Chordata; class Amphibia; order Anura; family Ranidae; genus Lithobates; species Lithobates clamitans. The sequence goes on from JBBGZY010000101.1 coordinate 5,723,095, forward strand.
TCCTCCCTCCTCCCCCTGCGCTTCCGGCGGAAGTGACGCCTGGCGCCTGCTCCATGGATGCCGCCCCACTTCCGGATACCTCACATCCGGCGGATGCAGTCCTCTGACTGCCCTTCCCAAGATGGCGGCGGCGTCAGGGAAAAAAAACATGTGCAGGCAAGAAAAAAACAAACAGAAGTGCCTGACATGCCTGACGCCCCTGCCTGGGAGCAGCAATACCCGGAGCAGTCCTGGCTCTCCCCGAGCACTGACGAGGGAGAAGGAGCCCATCCACCCGGCACCCGTAAGCCTGTGGAAAATGGGAGGAATCGGCTCTCCTGAGGTAGGTAAAAATAGTGGAGTAGGGAGCCTGTTCTCTCAGGACAGAACCTTGAGAGCTCCAAACCCCCACATGTGTTCCCGCCGGAGGAAACACATAAACTGATGATAAGTGGGAAGGAGCCTCCTTTTAAAGTTTGGTGGAGGTGTGTTTCCTGTCAAGTGGGTGGAGCCACGCTCTCAAGGTGCTGTCCTGAAAGACGTTAAGGGAAAAAGGCCATTGTGAAAAGTATAAGCTAAAGGCATGCAGCACAGACAAAGTTCAGAAAATGGGTGGAACTCCGCTTTAAGGAAGCCCTAAACAAACTCTGGATTAACCCTGGTTGAGAAACAAAACCCTGGCCCAGGCACCCTCACATACCCGGAAGTGCACTGCTGTTTTTCCAGGGGTAATTTAAAAAACAAAAAAGGTTGATTTTTCAGGGTGCTGCTGGGCAAATTATTTTCTAAATATTCCCTACAACTTTAAAATGTTAACTTTTTGAGGTCAGTCACATTTTAACCCTTTCGCTGCCTGGCCCTTTGCTCCATTTTGTACACTCGGCTGGCCAGACCATTTTTGCAATTTTTCCTTTGTTTTTTATTTTTCACTTATAGCTTTTCGAATTTTTGAAAGACACCTACCCCCACCCATATATTTTCTGAAAACACATAATCAGTAGAATAACAAGAAGGTGCTACTGAGTTTTTAAACCCCGTGGTATTTGCGCAAATGTTTATCAACCAATATATTTGCAACAAATACACTAAAATCGTTAGATAAAAACACAGCAAATTTCACAAAATTCCTACTCAATATAAAAGCTTAACCTACATTGAGTTAATAAACAAATATTTGTAAATTTTAATTTCGCCTTTTTGCAAAACGGTGAAAATCAAAATGTACCCAAAAATGTATCTAAAAATCTGGAGGTTTTCACTTGCAGCTTTCAGAATTTGAAAAGACCCCTCAAACTAGACATTTTCTAGAAGCACATGACCTGTAGAATAAAACAAAAGTGCTACTGATTTTTTTTGGGCCCCGCAATAATTGTGCAAATGTTCATATCGCTATTTTCACTAAAAATACACTAAAATCGTTATTATTGCACATAAACACAGCGTAACTTACAAAACTCCTGCTAAATTAGTACTAAAGCATAATTTACATGTGGCATACTAAATTGTATGCCCATGGGGGGCCATGTTTACCCACACAGGTGTTCCATGCATCCCCGTACAGGCAGTCCCATTTATGTCACTTGGGACGCAACAGCTGCACAGGTATAGCTGCTGTTCCCAATCTGACATCCGTGTGGGTACATGACCACGAACGCAGAGTCTGAGCTAAGTGACATGCATACGGACCTACATGGCTGTAAAAATTGGGAGCAACTGCTCTGTTGGTGCAGTTGCTACACCCCAATTGACATCAATGGGACTGCCTGCAAAGAGATGCACGGAACACCCGTGCATCCCTGTAAAGCTACGCTGTACATGCCCTGCGTAAACAAGGCCTCAGGCCCCTTTCACACAAGCACACTGATTGGGTCTGCCTGTCCGTTTTTCAGGCGGGCCCAAATCGGACCAACCATTGCTCTCTATTGAGAGACTGATGTAAATGGACATGTGTCCGTTTACACCCGCCTGCATCTGATCCAGTCTGCTAAAAACAGATGGATGGGGATTCTATTCCCCATCCATCTAGCAGATCGGATCGGGTGGCATCCGATGGAAATGGACAGTCTGTCCATTTCCATTTGACCGTCCCATAGAGAACATCGGGCTATGTCCGTATCTGCTCTGCATCCCACTGAGCAGACAGATCTGCTTGACAGTCTGCTTCATGTGAAAGGAGTCTTAACAGGAGCGGTCGGTCCATTAGAGGCGCCCCAGACTGATACATATGTATGAGTTTTTTTTTTTTTTCTCCAAGCCACATGATTAGATCCTGAGACTCTAATTGGCTTGAAAAAAATTGGGCTCGGGGCGCAGAGCATTGCACCCCGAACCCACCACTTGTGACAATAGAGAATATTCACTATAGTCTTCCGCCTTCTTCTGGCCAATCAGGACGGATTGGGTTGGCCGGGAGGAGAAGCTGAGGTATCCGTGGGGGGGGAGTGCGGGGGGGGGGGGGGGGAAGGAGGACCGTCACCGTAGAGGGGCGAGTGCGGGGGGGGAGGACCGTCACCGTAGAGGGGCGAGTGCGGGGGGGGGGGGGGGGGGGGGGGGGAAGAGGAGGACCGTCACCGTAGAGGGGCGAGTGCGGGCGGACCTGGGGGTCTTACTAGGTTTGTGGGGGTTTTTTTTTAAAAATTTTTGTAATCCGCTGATCAGTTATAGAATTGTTCAGCAGAGTCTGCTGAACAATTCTGATATAGGCTTATGGTCATTGAAGTGATCATAAGCTTATAGGAGAGGGAGAAAGGAGGTCCGTACGCCATACTGACTTGGCCACCTGCAGGCACTTCTGTATGGCATACGGACCTGACGGTGAAAGGGTTAAAAGGCTACTTTACACTTATGAGCTTGTTGTTCATTTGATTTAGGGGTGCTTGTGTTTCTAATGGGCCTCTAATGCACATCCATGTTCTTACTACAATTAATGAAGACAAGTAAATGTGTGTTTAGGCCATACACAGTGGGCAGTTTAATTTGTTGCAGTCAACAAAGGTTCATATCAAACCAGTCAACAAAGACAAGGTATTGAAGTATATATATCTATAAAAAAAACAAACACCAGAAATGTCACTTTTAGCAGAAACCAAAAGCTCAAACTGTACAATACAAAACAAAAGTTGATTTTTTTATTCTTCCTCCAGAAAGTGATCATGGTCATTCAATAAGGTAATGGTAATGCTTGTACATCTTCCATACAGTCATTGTATGAGTCTTCATATTCACTGTTTGGTTTAACCATTATAACACAAGTGGGTCGCTTGGAGCCAGCTGCAGCACCTAAATCCTGTAAGCAATAAGAATAAGGTTGGTAAATTATTATTACATTAAACCCTATTTTCACTTCTGTTATGTTCATGCATATTTTGAGAAGTTTGGAGCATTTCACACCATTTTTCATGCATTACATTTTCGCCCACAAAAAACAAAAAGCACCACAATGCATCAATATAGTGCAAAAACAGATATCAAAAACACATTAGATGTGACCATTCTGACCAATGAGAAGTGTATCTGAGGCTTATTCTTCTGACAAGTCCCAGAAGAAAAGCAGTGCTTCTCATTGTTCAGTGTGGTCACATGGTCGCGCACTGGCCAATGAGCGCTTGCCATTGGGAGCTGTATGATGGATACTCATTCCAGAGCTGTGTATTGCAATGTATCGACCACTATACAAATAGTACAAGGCATCATGAAAATGTGAACTTACCCTTTAAAATGTACATATGTTATGGGAAGAATTTTGTTGAAATGGATGGCCTGGTGACAGAACCTTCTTAGTACCCAAACATACGCCGATCAGCCATATCATTATGACCACCCACCTAATATTGAGTAGGTTCCCCTTTTGCCAGCAAAACAGCCCAGACCTGTCGAGGCATGCTAGATCTCTGGAGGTATGCTCTGTGGTATCTAACAAGCCTTCAGTACCAGATCCTTTAATGCCTGTAAGTTGAGGCCTTCATGGACCCATAAACAAAAACTGCGATACCCATTTTTAATGCTTTCAACACTTCACACATGTTCACTTGCAGCCCAATATATCCTCACAACTTTCAGATGCCATTGTAACGAGATATTCAATGTTATCCACCAAACCTGTCAAAGTTATGGCTAATTGGCGTATGCTGTATTTGAGGTTTAGTACCAATAGAGGTACTTAGGTCTTATCTGTCTCCAGCAGCACAATAAATGCAGCTGGTAAACTTTAGAAGCCTGTTTAAACCCTCTGATTTTCGTGATGTATAGTTATGTTCATAGCAGTCAAGAGGCAACCACTTCACTACAGCTCCATATTTTAAAATGGCAAAGTGATGGCCATGGTGTTCTGCAGTGCCGTTTTAAAATGCACAGAGCCAGCCTCAGAGTAGCTCTGTGCCTTTTGATCGCTGTAATAGCCATCACAAATGTAAACAGCACTACTTTTTACATACGAGAGCCCTCCCTTTCCTATCACAAATAGAGGATGAAGAACCTTAAGAATGAAGATTTAACCAATGAAACGTAGACAGCAGCAGATTTCATATATTTTATCTGTCCTTATGCAAGATTCTTTTTTACCCTTTCACCCGCCCTCAAATCCCCTCATCTCCATCCTCCCACTGTAGGTACCCTTTACACCTTCATATCATCCTTTTTCTGTGTAAGACCTGTACATTAATGATGTACTGTATGTAGTGAACCATTACCAAGAACAAGGTGTGTTCCGGGCGTTTCCCGCACCACTTTCAAAACACGCTGTGTCTGCAACGGCTGTCAAAGTTAACATCCCAAATGCAGATAGCAAACGCAGTGTGTTTGCCTGCACTGCATTACAAGGTACCAAGGTACCACGCAATCCGGTTGTAGTGTGTTTTTAAATTAGTGCATACACTACTTTTGTTGCGATGCAGTGCAATTTCAGCCCATTCAAATGAACAAAGTAAAAACACACTGCACTCAAATCACACAGGAATAGATTCCAGGTGTAAGCAAGCCTTTAAAGATTAGAAGCAAAAAATACGGGTTAACTAAAAACAGAATAACTGAAAATGATTATAAATATTACGACAGTGAAAGCCAAAAAACACACAAAACAACTCCCATAGCGTGGTATTCAAGAAGTTTTTTCTGTACACCAACTCAAAAAATAGGATTTTTTTCATCATACTTACCTGTAAAATCCTTTTCTTTGTGTACATCATGGGACACAGAGTCAGGCTAATATTCATTACTTACTGGGACGCCCCAGAGCAATAGCCTTGAGGGGAGGGAGACACCCTGCCAAACAATAGCCATCAGAACTTATACGGCAGTCCGCAGTACACTGCGTCCGAAAGCCAAATCCTCGGCTGCTCAAACATCCACTTGATAAAATTTTGTGAACCTATGCACTGAAGACCAGGTAGCCTTACAAATCTGAGCCACAGATACCTGATGGCATAAAGCCCAGGAGGTTCCTACACCCCTGGTAGAATGAGCTCTCACCCTAAAGTGAGGAGCTTTACATTTCAGACCGTAGGCCTGAATGACCAGTTGATGGACCCAATTGGCAATGGAAGCTGCCTGCCCTTTCTTGGGTACTTTTGGTAAAACAAAAAAGGAGTCTGATCCTCGGATCTCCGCAGATCTAGACAAATAAACCTTGACTGCCCGGACAACTAGCTTGCATGACAGCAAGTCTAATGGAATTTTCTTGATGGGTTCAAATGGTCGTTTCTGTAACACAGAAAACACCAAGTTCAAGTCCCAAGGACACATAGGTGACCTAATGGGGGAAAGCAAGCGAGTTACCCCCTGCATAAAGGTTCGGATAAGTGAATTGGAAGCTAAAGGCATTTGGAAGAATACTGATAGCGCCGAAACTTGACCTCCGATTGTACTCAAAGCCAATTATTTCCACAGCTACCTGTAGAAAAGAGAATTCTCCCATATTTCTGGCTTCACACCAAGCAATACAAGTCTTCCAGACCTTATGATAAATGTTCCTAGTGACAACTTTTCTAGCATTCACTAGGGTAGACACTAATGATCCCGAGATGCCACAGTCCTTAAAAACCCTGGCTTCAATAGCCATGCTGTCAAATTTAGAGACTGTACATTGGGGTGGAATATAGGACTTGAAGACAGTAGATTGGGGCGACGTGGAAGTGTCCATGGCTGGTCTATTGTGAGTCTCACAATCTCCGGGAACCAGGGCCTTTTGGGCCAAGCTGGTGCCACCAGAATGACTGGAACCCCTTCTTTCCGAATCCTGTTCAACAACTGTGGAAGGAGAGGGATCGGAGGGAAAGCATAAACCAGGGAGTACTGTCTCCATGGAACTATCAGAGCATCTGCTCTGATTGCCAGAGGATCCTTTGTTTCGGGACACAAATTGCTGTAGCTTGTTGTTGAACCTGGATACCAATAGGTCGACCTCTGACCATCCAACGCTGGCAAATTTCCTGGAACACTCCTGGGTGGACCATTCCCCCAGGCAGATCTGCTGGCGGCTGAGATAATCTGCCTTTTAGTTCTCTACTCCCGGGATATGGACTGCTGATCGAATCGGCACATGTCCCTCTGCCCAGGCTAGTATGTGGTTCACCTCCTTCAGAGCTGAACGACTACTGGTACCGCCTTGGTGGTTTATATAGGTCAGTGCAGCGACATTGTCGGACTGAACCCTGATAGGGCAGTCCTAAAGCTCCACCATCCAGGACCGTAGGGCCAGACAAACTGCCCGTACTTTCAGGACGTTGATGGGCAGGATCTGTTCTGTCCCTGACCATTTCCCCTGAGCTGTGAGCCCTTCTAGGGTCACTCCCCAGCCTGAGAGACTGGCCTTTGTAGTCAGTACTCTCCAAGTTACCGGGAGAAAGGATTTTCCCTTTGGCAGGTTCTAATCCTGCAACCACCAGTTTAGGCTTAAGCATGCCCGAGGAGATAAACACATTGGATAACCCAGGGCCTTTCCTCTTCTGATCCAGGCCAACAAGTTGTCTTGTTGTAAAGGCCTGGAATGGAACTGGGCATAGGGCACTGCCTTGGAGGATACCATCCTCCCTAGAAGACTCATACAGAGCCGAATGGAGGGTTGTCTGGTGCCGCGTATCTGATGTACCTGAACCTTTAGGGCACAGATCCTTACAGGTGGCAAGAATATTCTTGATTAAACCGTATCTAGGATCAGACCTAAATACTTTAGAGACTTCGAGCTGGTTTTAAGGCTGACTTTTCAGTATTTATGATCCAGCCTAAGCTTTTCAAATACCGCACTGTGCATATTATGCTCTATTCTAGAGCCTGTAATGAGTGATCTCTGAGAAGGAGGTTGTCCAGACACTCGAGCACCAGGATCCCTTGAACCCTTAAAAGACCCAGTACTGGTGCTAAGACCTTTGTGAACACCCGGGGAGCTGTAGCCAGCCCGAAGGGTAGAGCCACAAATTGAAAAGGACGTTCCTCTACTGCAAAACGTAGGAACCTCTGATGAGGCTGAAAGATAGGAATGTGTAAATATGCATCTTTTATATCGATGGAGGCTAGAAAGTCTCCCTTCCGGAGTGAGGCTACTACTGAGTGGACAGACTCCACTGAAAGGACTGTATCAGTAGATACTGGTTTAGGGATCTTAGGTCCAAAATTGGCCTTGTGTCCCCGTTTGGTTTCTGAACCGTAAACATGCCACTTTCGGATACCGGAACCTCTACAATCACTCCTTGATGCACTAGATCAGTGTTTCTCAACTCCAGTCCTCAAGGCGCCCCAACAGGTCATGTTTTCAGGATTTCCATTATTTTTCACAGGTGATTTGATCAGTTTCACTTCCTTAGTAATTACCACAGGCGTTTTATCTGAGGGAAAGCCTGAAAACATGACCTGTTGGGGCGCCCTGAGGACTGGAGTTGAGAAACACTGCACTAGATGATGTAGTGCCTGAAGCAATAAGTTTCTTTTTGGAGGATCCGAGGGAACGCTGGATCTTAAAACCCTCTGAGGGGGAACCCCCCCCCCCCCAACTCTAGCTTGTAACCGCGAGATAAAATTGAGGGGACCCACTCGTACGGAATTATTGTTCTCCAAATGTCCACAAAGTGCAGCAGCCTTCCCCCCACTCGATGGAGTGGGGACGTCCCCTCAAAAGGTGGGCTTGGTGCTGTGTTTTGAAGAATCTTGGACCCAGGGCTTCTTCTGCCCTGGCCCTGCAGCTTGGCCCTGGCCCTAGCGCCCTGTTGGCGGTGGAACCACCTTGATGCTGAGACATTGGAGGAAGCAGTCCTCCAATTTTTAATGAACTTTTCATCCATGGGATATAAAAAAAGGGAAAACCTCTTAGGAACAAAAATCCTGTCAGGATGTTCCCAATCAGCATACACCACCTGTTCCAACAGGTGGTGTAGAGGGAAAGCCTGTGCGGCCTGAAGAGGCCTCAGGGATCCCAAAGAGGACCAGGGGGGCTCAGTCACCTCTGCAAGAGGCAACTTAAAGGCAGAACGAACCATTTTGGTCAGAGTCAGGATCAGAAGCCTCTGCGACAGAGGCAAACATCAACTGGATATCTTCTTGTCCAGATTGCTCGGAAGCAGACTCATCTGCTGGGCCCTCCACAGAGTCCTGAGCTTTAAGCTCTTCCCCATCCTCAACCCATTCATGCTCCAGACTAGGAGGATCCGGGGAGAGGGATCTGTCATGCTTCCTGCTACTCTGCGTGATGGAGGCAATCCTGTGCTCTAACCCGGCTAGGGCCGAGGACAGTTCATCCTTAGTGATAAAGGGTGAAGCAGCAGCGTTAACTGTAGGCACAATACCAGATAGGTGCAGCGGCTCAGAATGCCTGGAAGCCTCTGGTCTTTCAGGGGATACAACACTAGGGATACAACTAGGTTCATCAGGGACTACTGACGACATCGGTGTGCCCTTCCCTTCAGTGTTAGTCTTTTTTTGAAGACATTTACTAGCCACAAAAAGAGTACTTGTGTGTAGTATTAAAACACCTAAGAAGGGAGACCCTTTAATAGGGCTCCCAAGCCCCTATGTAACAATCCTGCTAAGCACCTTTAGCCTGCCAAGCAACACTCACGTGACCCGGGTAAGAAAAGAATGAACCGCTGCAAGTGTCTGTTCAGAGCCTGCTCTGTGTCCCACAGCTGCCTTCTGGAAGCACCGCATGCTTGGCCTATACAGCTTAAATAAGCTGTGTGCGTTGTAAGGTTCTGTGCGTGCGCAGTCTCGGCGAACGGGTGTGGCTGTACTAGCGTATGACACGAATCCTTGTGCACCCAGATAAGGGCTACCGCGCCTGTGCGGCGAAGCAAACAACTGCTAAGTCCAGTGCCGCTTTTGCAAACGCACATGCGCCCTGGTGAACCAAGGCGAAATGGCGCACCATTGTGCGCCATCATACAGGTGAGAAACAGCCAAACACAAACAAAAAAAGGTACACCTTGCAAACACCCACAGCTAGCCCAAAACTCCCCCGTATGGTCACCGCACACAGGCTCCAACTAGCTTGACGGATTGTTAAAATCACTGGGACACCCACAATAATAGGTAAAGGGGGTTTCACTTACCCGTCCAAGCGCAGGGCAGCTTAGAAACTAAAAGTCCAAACTTCAGGTTCCTGTCACTTGAGAACCTTCAAGGACTGGGTACCCTTTTCATGTTTAGGGTCCACTCCCTTGGACCTGTACAGCACCCTGCAAAAAAGCCTTAGCGCTGTGGTGTCCAGGATTCCACTTTGCTGGGTCCAGCACCCGGAGGTCGCATTACAGGCAAAACCTTGCAGGATCTTGAGTCTTCTTTGCTAGGCTCAGGTACCATCTAAGCATATAAGCCTGTGTCAAATGGAGCTGATCGGTCAATCCCTTGATTCAATTAAAGCGGGGTTCCACCCAAAAGTGGAACTTCCGCTCATCGGATTCCTCCCCCCTCCGGTGCCACAGTTGGCACCTTTCAGGGGGGAGGTGGGTGCAGATACCTGTATAATACAGGTATCTGCACCCACTTCCAGGAATAGACTCCCATGGGAGTCACGCCCCCCCCCCCCCCCCCGCTGTCTCCTGGGAAACACACAGGTCCCAGGAGATAGCGGGGACCATTGAGAACGCGCAGCGCAACTCACGCATGCGCAGTAGGGAACCAGGAAGTGAAGCCGCAACGTTTCACTTCCTGATTCCCTCACTGAGAATGGCGGCGGCAGCACCTGAGGACCGAGGGACGGTTCGGTCTCGACATCGCTGGACCCCGGGACAGGTGAGTGTCCTTATTTTAAAAGTCAGCAGCTGCAGTATTTGCAGCTGCTGACTTTTAAGAAAAAAATTTTCGCGGGACTCCCACTTTAAGAACCGTTTGTGGGATTAGAGACCTGGAGCTCAGAGAGCTCAAACAAACCGTGAGATCCTCCTTGCAGACACTGGTAAAAAAAACTGAAGTGCTTCCTGTGTGGGAGGGGTTATATAGGGGATCACTTCCTGTCTGAAGACCTTTGGTCTACCAGTGTCCATTCACCTGGTAATGGAGTATAATCCAGTAGGTAATGAATATTAGCCTGACTGTGTCCCATGATGTATGAAAAAGAAATGCATTCCACAGAACACATTTTAAGCTAATAATTGTATCTTCTAAATAATATCAGTTGGTTACTTACAGATTTGGAAGGGATGTATGCATATGGAATTCCACGATCCTCACACATGACAGGAACATGGCAATAAACTTCAATGGGAAGGGTGTCTCCAGCAAGCACAACGATTCTGAAATATCACACATTATTACAAAGAGAAAAAAAATAAATAAAAAGGCAAAGATCACATTAATGGGAATTTTCAAATTTCAGAGTAAAAGAACCTTGTTCTGGCATCCAAGGTCCAGTTTAGGCTCCACTATTCTAACTTATGCCAACTCAGCACTGTCCTAACTGCCAAGAAAATATGGCCAATAGTGACAAAGTACCAAACATAGCTTTAGTAAATTATGAATAAACAAACCAATAAACAGAAATAAAAAAGGTAAAACAAATGTAAGCTACTTGCATGTGACAAATGATGCCAAATCAATATATTAGATGTCAGCACAGTTCCAAACTGTATATATTTTGAAAGAATGTCCTGAACCTGTAATACCAATACCATCTCCTTATGGCTACTTTCACACTGAAAGCGCCCGGCGTTAGCTGTAAGGTGACGCTAGTTCTTTCAACAAATGGAAGAGCAGGTAAAATATGGCACAGCAAGCCCCAGTAAAGAACGAAATACAAAAAACAAATATGATCAAAGGATAGGTTCACCTTTGGGAACATGTTGCATGTTCCACCCATTTTTAGGGTGCAACATGTTCCCAATGCTGCAGTCGCTGCCCGATCCACCCCTCCCTGTGAAAGCAGTACGGTGAGACGTTCCCCATACTAGCGGTCAGTTATTTAAATCAGCGTGGCCTTGTGGGGCTCCGCCTACACAGCCGCATCATTCGTTCACACAGCTGTGTGTGAATGAACTATAAGTCCCAATATCCTTTGCAGCCATCGGCTTGTAGTTCTCAAAGAACTACCACGGCGCTGTGGAGCACCGTGGTAGTTCATGGATTCTTTCCGTTAGTATCTGCTTGGCCATACGGGATGTACGGATACACTGACAGACCTGCAATGTTTTATACACTACAAAAACAAAATAATAAATGCACATTTTTTGGAGATAAAAAAAAAAAAAAGTGCATTATTATTATTTTTTTAAAAGTGAACTTATCCTTTAAAGCAGACCTTCAGTCATTTTCCACCTATTAAATCTTTTGCCCTTGTTTTTTTACCTTTGGATAGTAAAACATTTTTTTTCTGCCAGTAAATACCTTATACAGCCCACTTCCTGTTTCTTGCCTGGTCATTAGCCTAGACTTATGACATCATGCTCTCTCTCGTGAGTTTGCCAGGAAGGAAGGGGGGGGTGAGTCATAAGAGGGCCAATCAGAGCTGCAAAGCTGGAGGTGTGCCTCTGTGTAAATCCAGGAAGGGATCAGGCAGCAGCTTCAGCTGCCCACAGTTAAAAAGGATGCAGCCAGAGAGGGAGATTTCTGCAGCATATTCGGCATGTACAGAATCACAGTATATATAAAATATGCAAAGTGGTTGGAGGGAAGCTTCAGAATGACAAAGATGTTTTTATTACAAATTATGTGAGCAGACTGCATTTCCTCTTTAACCGCTTAAGGACCACCTGCCGCAGTTGTACTGTGGCAGGTTGGCTCCCCTGCGTGAATCGCCATAATTGCACGTTGGCTCGCGCAGGCGCAGTTTTGGGCGGGTGGTACGCTCTTGCGCCCGTAGGTCGGGTGGACTCTATGTCCGCCAGCAACCCACGATTGCCTAGTACAAAGGCAGAATGGGGATCTGCCTTTGTAAACAAGGCGGATCTACATTCTGACAGACAAGACAAATCTACTGTTCCCAGTCATCGGGAACAGTGATCTCTCATGTCCCAGGCAGCCCATCCCCCCTACGGCTAGAACACACCTATGGAACACAGGTAACCCTTTGATCGCCCCCTAGTGTTAACCCCTTCCCTGCCAGTGCCATTTTTACAGCACTGATCAATGTAATAAGGTCACTGGTCCCCCAAAAAGTGTAATTTGGGGCCAGATTTGTCCGCCGCAATGTCACAGTCCCAAAAAAAAAAAAAAGAAAAAGAAAAAAAGGCCCTAAATCTATCCCTTAGTTTGTAGACGTGATATCCCTTAGTTAAGTAAACGTGGAAGCTGATTGTTTCCATGCACAGCTGCACCACATTTTGTACTCAAATTTTAGTAAATCTCTTATGCGAGTGACAAACTTACCCCTTTTCTCCTTTATTGATGAATTTCTGCACCTCTTTTACACCTCTCCGAATATTCTTATGTTTGACAGCTGAAAAGAGAGAGGGAATGAAAAAAAAAAAAAGGGAAGAAAATTAAATACTTGACAACCTTTTAATACTTATCAAATACGCACCTGAAGTTTATGCCATTTACCACTGTGCTTTGTGATGCTAATAATCAATGAAATGTCAAAAATTGGGAAAGCAGGCACCTATTTTAGGTGTATTACAAAAATGAACTATGGCAGAGGTCTTCAGTTAATAATAAAAATACATGCAATTTTTTTTTTTTGGAGGTCCTAAATGCAGAGCTGTAACGACACATTAGTGATGTAGTGGCCAGCAAGTGGAATCAGAGTGTGGAGCGGAGCAGGGAAGAGCATCCCCTGGATTTACCTATATAAGTGTAGGATGCTGAAGTGGTACTACTTCTAGTTCTACAAGACAACTGGATTTACCAGCATAGGTACTGCTAAGTGTTATGCATGTGAAAGAGACACTCACTAGGACGCATGTATTCCAACAATATCATTAGCTGTCCTGTACCATCCCTATGTTTAAGTTGCAAATAAACAATCGGATATAATCTAATATGAGCTCTGAGCTTATCACCATCCACAAAGTGCATTTAACCACTTGTCGTTAGGCATGCATGAAACATTAAAGGGGCTGTAAACCCTTGTTGCATTGAGGTGAAAAACCTCTTGCAGTGCAGCAGCCCCCCCAGTGCCCCCGTTTTACTTACCTGAACTCTCTTTCTCGCGCCGGGGACGAGCACACCAGATCTAGCCGGTGTCTCGTGCCCTGATTGGCTAGATTGATAGCAGCACAGCCATTGGCTCCCGCTGCTGTCAATCAAATCCAATGACGCGGGGGACAGGGATGAGTCCGGCATTCGGGTCTGTGGATGCAAATGCTGGACTCGGGAGCGCGCCTGCAAGGTAACCCCCTCGGGAGAACGCTTCTCATAGGGAGTTATCTGATGCGGGGAGGAGCCACGAGAGCCCCCAGAAGGAGGATGTTTGGGGCCACTCTGTGCAAAATGAGATGCACACTACAGTGGAGGTATGACATTTTAGTTACTTTTTTTAAACGATCCTTTACAATCACTTTAACTGCTTGTTGGATCTACAGATAGTAAGGGTAGATTTGTCTGCAAGGGTTCAAGTCCACTTAAAAAAAAAAAAAAGTGTGTGGGGGGGGGGGGGAGCTGCCCTTTAAATATCCCAGTCTTTGCCCAATCCTGGTGATACTAATAGGATTAAAGAAAATGCCTAAGGGCATCCAAAGTAGTAACAGGATGGGTGTCCGTGTTCGTCCAAATCTTTTGCCTATTCGCAAGTTATGGTGTGAATTGAACCAGGGGGGGGGGGGGGGGTGTTCGGCTTATCCTTAATTATGACGTTAACTTGCAGGAGATAATTTTTTTTTCAAGACTTTACTACCACTATGAGAAAAGAATGGAGCTTCAAGCTTCAGTATGTAGATCAGGGGTCTCAAACTGGCAGCCCTCCAGCTGTTGCGAAACTACAAGTCCCATCATGCCTCTGCCTGTGGGAGTCATGCTTGTAACTGTCAGCCTTGCAATGCCTCATGGGACTTGTAGTTTCTCAATAGCTGGAGGGCAGCCAGTTTGAGACCCCTGATGTAGATGCTGGAAGAGGAGTAATCAAGTGTCACATCAAGAGATGGTAGTTTACTCTACAAAACCCTCTGCTGGCCAAAAATATATTGATACTGTTGTAATTAATGAGACTCAAAAGAAACCTATGCCTCGTTTCCACTGAGCGGATCGGTTTGGTACGGTACGCTATTTTGGGTGTTTCTTTTATGAAAGCGGCCCATACAACCGAACCGTACCGCTCCATTCAGGGTCTTGCTTCAGATGTGGGGCCATAGAAAATGGAACGGTTTGGGCGGAGCTACGATACATTCCACTGATTGGCTGACAGAAAACCCTCTGCTGTGCTATGCTGAGGCATTTTTTCTAAACCCTGTATGGCCCCTTGTGGTCCCACTTGCAGTGGAAACGCTCACCAGAATAGACCAGGCCATTCTAGGCCATTCAAACTGTACCGACCCGAACCGATCCACTCAGTGGAAACGAGGCATTAGATACAGTGCACCCCAAATGACATTCACCAGGGTTGTGCAAGTGACCAGAGCCTGGCCAGATGGATATATACGTGTAGGAAGGTGACTGACAGCGCCTAGCACCACAAAAGCTATGCTGCTAATTTCCTTCCACCTTGATATGGCACCAGAGAAATATCCCAACTCCCACAGAGAGAGAGAAGGACAATGACATGTGCCATTTCTCCAGGACGTGTACAAGCAGCTTGCTATGGGGGGGGGGGGGGGGGGGGTAGCGTCACATACGGTGACCCATCACATTTGGCTACCCGCTGGACGACACCATATGCGTTCCAACACTATGGCGATCTGCACTTGCGCAGAATTTTGTGGCCACACCCCTGAGTCCAGGTTCAAGCCCCACCATCCAAGCGGACATAGAGTTAGATTATAATTATGCCGAGCGAAGTGAGGCCGTGCCCGAATTGTGGTGAGGGGCCCTGTGCCAAAGTGGTCTTACAATGGTGTTGGAACGCATATGGCGGTGTAGCGCATGCGCACTCCAGCGGGTAGCAAAATGTGATGGGTAGCCGAACATGATGCAACAGGGGCCCCGGGCTGCTGCTCTACATGTCCATTCACACACAGATCTGCAGCTCAGCCCTGCCCCCTCTTGAGCAAAATAATGTAATACATGGAAGCTAATGAGAAATAATGCTAGCCCTATGCAGGTAAATGTCGGGAACCCTCCCCCACGTGTGCATGGGTTAGCAGAACCCCAGCTTCACTAAAATACCATAACC
Source organism: Lithobates clamitans (assembly GCA_037952925.1). Classification (NCBI taxonomy): domain Eukaryota; kingdom Metazoa; phylum Chordata; class Amphibia; order Anura; family Ranidae; genus Lithobates; species Lithobates clamitans. Next base: position 5,738,753 of record JBBGZY010000101.1, read on the forward strand.
AGCTGTGCATTATACAGGGAGACATATTGAAGAGAGCGCTTTAGAGGCAGCTCACACACAGTGCAATAAGCCAGCTAGATGAGTGTAGAGGCGCACAGCCCGCTCCATACCTTTCTTAATACACTTGTATAGTCTCTTGGTAAGTTTCCGTCCCGCCATCGGCTGTGCGATGGGGTTGAGGTTGGTCAGCATCTCCTCATATGAGCGCTCCGGGACCTCGGCCCCGGTCTCAGTCTCCGCTTCCTCCTCTGCCTCCCGCCGCTTCTCTTTCTTCACCTTGGTCATCGTGGAAATCGACAGCCACACTCACACACGTGTACTGAACTCTACTCTTCTCTCCTACTTCCGGCTAAACACAACTTCCGGCGGAAGTGCAGTGTGGGGAGGAGCCTGTGCAACCTATAGAGAGTGCCTGTGGGAAGAGTGTAGCTTCCTGCTGTAGAACATACAGACCTGGCTAGAGTCAATAGAGATCTTATTCTGCAATGAATCAGTCTTGTGCTAATGGCCGGTATTCTGTCAGAATAGCGAACCAGTCAGATTAGGTAAAAATAGTGAACTTCTGTCAGATTAGCAAACCTATGAGATGAGCATGCTTGCTACTGCTTTTAAAATTCAACATATAACTAAGGATGAGCTCCGGCGTGTTCGCACACTCCACGCGCCGAGCCCGCCAGGAAGTCGGCGCTGCGCTAATCACAGGCAGTGAGACATTTCCCGATCTCTGCAGCCGCACATCAGGAAAATGTCTCACTGCCTGTGATTATCGCAGCGCCGTGCCGACTTCCTGGCAGGCTCTGCGCGTGGAGTGTGCGAACACGCCGGAAATCATCCTTACATCTAACCAGTCAGACGGAGTTCTAAGTGCTGTATTTCACTATATAACCTCAGTTTACTGTTAAAAATAAGTGTAAAATGCAAAACTCCAGTGGGTGTTCATCGCTGCCATCTTGCTACACTCCACAGTAAGGATATAGTGAGAAGGGGACAAGCGGACATCTTGTTACACCCACTGGAATTTTGCATTTTTACACTAATTTATAACAGTAAAGTGAGGTTATATAGTGAAATACAGTACTTAGAACTATGTCTGAATGTTTAGATGTTGAATTTTAAAGGCAGCCAACTTCTGTCAGATTAGCAAACCTTTGAGATGCGCAGGCTTGCCGCTGCTTTTAAAATTCAACATCTAAACAGTCAAACTGAGTTCTAAGTACTGTATTTCACTATATAACCTCAGTTTACTGTTATAAATAAGTGTAAAAATGCAAAACTCCAGGGGGTGTACCAAGATGTCCGCTTGTCCCTTCTCACTGTGGACGGGTGCCGGGTGTAGCAAAATGGCGGCAACGAAACATCACTTCCGTTACACATTCTGACTAAAGATGAGCTCTGGCGTGTTCGCAAGCTGCACGTGCCGATTTATCTGCAGATTTTCTATGGTTAGATGGAAAAAGTGGGAGATTCCTCCATCCACACAGTTTAGCGAACATGGAGAGATCTGTTGCACATTTTCTATCTAACCATAGAAAATCTGCAGATAATCTATAGGTGTATGGCCAGCTTTATCTGACGGAATACCACCACTACCAGGTTTGCTAATCTGAAAGAACACCTGCAGTCAGAAGGCGGCAGTGGACATCTTACTACACCAGCTACGTCTTGAATTCCATAGTAATTTTAGCGCTAAAGTGAGCGTATATAAATAAATATAATATATTGATATCTGTGAAGCTGTTTGGATGTTTAATTTTGAAAGCCTAAAGGTTTAGCGCTGACCAGTGCGGTGTGTACCAACATGGCCTCCGCCACCTTCCTACTGCTGGCGTCCAGCTTCTTTCAAAGTTTTACATCCAAACAGTATCACAGATTTCAATATACTATATTTATTTATATACACTCACTTTATTGCTAAAATTACTCAGAAATTCAAGCCGTAGCTGGGTGTAGTAAGATGTCTGCTGTCGCCTTCTGACTGCAGGTGTTTTGTCAGATATGCACACCTGGTAGCGGTGGAATGCATGCGCAGCTGATGAAACGTTACTTCCGTTACCTAATCTGATGCGTTCGCTGTTCTTACAACACCGTTTTGGAAAGTCTGATGTATTCAGAACAGATAGTGCAGTGGCATCATGTGATGTCTTCAATAAAACTTTATTAAACATTATATCTGCTCACAAAGGTGCTTGGCAAAACAAGTATATAACGTACCCATCTCACTTATTACACTGGCATAGCTCCCAACTGTCCCTGATTTGGAGGGACTGTCCCTGATTTTAAATGTCGCTCTGTCTCTCTTTCCTCCTCATTTGTCCATCATTTTGGTCTGATCTATATAGTTGTATATAAAATGCAATTTTTATCTTTCAAAAAGTGATTCCCAGTGCTAAACCTTTCATCCAAATTCTAAATTGCTGCATTTGTAAATTTAAAAAGCTAATATAAAGAAATAGTAGTGGTAAATAAAAAAAACACTTGTGGGTTTAACTAATCATTTGTTTTTTGTATAATTCTCCTTTAAGGGGGCGTGGAAGGGGGTGTGTCCTATGCCTACATACTTTTGGTAATAGGTGTCCCTCATTCCCATCTCAAAAAGTTGGGAGCTATGTACTGGCTACAGATTAGGGATCAGTTTAGGTGCATTAGACTTCTAGTCTGAATCCACCTAAGCAAGCACACAAGAAAGCTGTTGCTGAACTGGGCCAATCATAAGTAGCTGCATGTATACACACCCAACCTGCAGCTTACACAGGAAAAGTTTTTGGAACAAATTCATATTTATTGGTTGGTGATACTTGGGTAAAATGGACCCAGGAACAAGAATTTTGCAGTTTATTGTTACATGTTTGCATAGTAGCCATAGTAGTCATTTCTCAGTACACACTGCTGCTGAGCTGGTCTATATAACTGTTCATGTTTGCATGTGAACCACTCTCCTTCTTTAAGGCCCATACACACGATCTGACTTTTTGACAACAAACATGCAAATGAGCTGTTTTAAGGCTACATCTGACCGTGTGTACGATCCATCTGACAAACTTTTTTGGTTTTCATCGGACAAATGTTGGCTGTGCGAACAGACAAACTTGGCGGCAACAAAAGTCCTACGTCGGCTAGTCCGATCGTGTGTACACAAAACCATCGGACTTTAGTCCAAAGTACAAACACGCATGCTCAAAACCAATGCAAAAGATCAGACAACAATACAGAAGTTGACCAAAGGGTGGCGCCGGAGAATTTAACTTTCTCTTTTGAAGTGTCGCCAGTACGTGGAAATGTCACTATGTTCGTGTTTGTTGCCTAAAAAGTCCTGCCGTGTGTATGCATACCAAGTTCATGGCCAACGCCCTTTGGACAGAAATCCATGGAAAAGTTTGTTTAAAGTCCGATCGTGTGTACGAGGCTTAAGGCTGGGTTCACAGTCACACTAGAGCACGGAGCGACTCACAGCAGGGGTCCGGTGCATCTCCATTCAGCGGTTCAGGTCCGATTTCAGCCCGAATTTTGAGCTGAATTCAGACCTGAAATGGAGAAAAAGACGCACAGGACTCCTGTGCAATTCGCTCTGGAGGTGTGCGAACCGGCTACATAGAGAGCCAGTCACAATCTCCTGACATGCGAATTGGATGCGGAGGAAGTCTGTGTCCAATTCGCAATAGTGTGAACCCAGCCTTATACAAATCAGTGCAAATGCAAAAGAAGCTCAAAGCAACTCAAAGCAGCTCCTTGAGCAACGCAAAGTCAAACTAAAACTCAGAAGCAAGTCAAAGCAACTTAGAAGAACCTGAAAGCTTACTACATTTGACTTTGTGACATCCAGGTACATAACCTTCTAAAGTGGACGATAAGGCTAACTATAACTATTCTTAAAAACATTCTTTTTCCTTCTGCTTATCCTGCAGAGCCTGTATGAAAAAATATCTGTGTACTTACCTTTTTTAAAATCTTGTCTGGTCTGGTCACTTGATCCAGCAGCTCTGGCTCTCCTTTGTAAGAAAGCAGCTGCTGCAGGGGAGAGGAGGGAGCATCGACAACGGATGGGCCATGGGAGCCTATGGGTGATGTCACAGCCATTGTCGAGCGTTCCTACACACAGGGGAACTCGAGCTGCTGGATCTAGTGACTGGACCGAAATTGATCAAAAAATGACACTGTATGTACACAGAGCTATGCAGGATAGGCAAGAGGAGAGAAGGAACGTTTTTTGGAATAGTTATAGTTAGCCTTTACTACCACTTTAACTCTTACAGTCAATTTCACTTAGGGTGTACCACACCCACTGGCCAATACCACTGTTGGTTATCTCAGCCGCTGGCCAATCCACTGGGGGGTACCACAGCCGCTGCCAGTTCTTACAGGAGGGTACCACAGCCGCTGCTAATACCACTGGAGAGTATCACAATGGTTTGACAATACTACTGGGGGGGGGGGGGTACCGCAGCTGCTTGCAAATCCCACTGAAGGGTACCACAGCCACTGGCCAATCCGACTAGAGGGTATCACAGCCACTGGCCAAGCCCACTGGAGAGTATCGCAGCGGTTGGCCAACACCACCGGGGGGTACCACAGCTGCTAGTCAATCCCACTGGGGGGGTATCACAGCCACAGGTCAATCCCACTGAGGGGTACCACAGCTGCTGACCATTCCCACAGGAGGGTACCACAACTGCTGGCCAATCCCCACTGGAGGGTACCACAGCTGCTGGTCAATACCACAAGCCGCTGGCCAATCAAGCTAGGGTGTATCACAGCGGTTGGCCAATACCACCAAGGGGAGGGTACCACAGCCGCTGGCCAAACCCACTGGGGGGGTACCACAGCTGTTGGCCAATACCACTGGAGGGTACTACAGCCACTGGAAATTCCCACTGGAGGGTACCACAGCTGCTGGCCAAACCCACTGGAGGGTACCACAGCCACTGGCCAATACCACTGGAGGGTACCACAGCCCCCCAGCCAATCCCACAGGAGGGTACCACAGCTGCTGGCCAATCCCACTGGAGGGTACCACAACCACCAGCCAATCCCACAGGAGGGTACCTCAGCTACTGACCAACCCCACTGGAGAGTATCACAGCGGATGTCCAATACCACTGGGGGGGGTACCACAGCCACTGGACAATCAAACTGGGGGGTACCACAGCCACTGGCCAATCCCACCGAAGGGTACAACAACTCCTAGCAGAACCCACTGGAGGGTACCACAGCCACTGGCCAATCCCACTGGAGGGTACCACAATTTCTGGCCAATCCCACTGGAGAGTATCACAGAGGTTGGCCAATACCACCGAGGGGGGTACACAGCCGCTGGCCATTCCCACTGGAGGGTACCACAGCTGCTGGCCAATCCCATTGGAAAGTATCACAGTGGTTGGCCAATACCACTGGGGGGTACCACAGCCGCTGGCCAATCCCACTGGGGGGGGGTACCACATCCCATTGGAGAGTATCACAGCGGTTAGCCAATCCCACTGGAGGGTGCCACAGCTGCTGGCTAATCCAACTGGAGGGTATCACAGCCACTGGCCAATCCCACTGGAGGGTACCACAGCTGCTGGCCAATCCAACTGAAAAGTATCACAGCGGTTGGCCAATACCACCCAATATCACCGGGGGTACCACAGCCGCTGGCCAATCCCATTGAGCGGTAACACTGGCCAATCCCACTGGAGGGTGCCACAGCTGCTGGCCAATCCCACTGGAGGGTACCACAGTCACTAGCCAATCCTACTGGAGGGTACCAGAGCTGCTGGCCAATCCCACTAGAGGGTATCATAGCCATCAGCCAATACCACAGGTGGGTACCACAGCTGCTGGCCAGTCCCACTGGAGAGTATCACAGCGGTTGGCCATACCACAGTGGGGTACCACAGCCACTGGCCAATCCACTGGAGGGTACCACAGCTGTTGGCCAATCCTACAGGAGGATACCACAGCTGCTGGCCAATAACACTGGAGAGTACCACAGCTGCTGGTCAATACCACAGCCGCTGGCCAATCAAACTAGAGAGTATCACAGCGGTTGGCCAATACCACCAAGGGGAGGGTACCACAACCGCTGGCCAAATACACTGGGGGGTACCACAGCTGTTGGCCAATCCCACTGGAGGGTACCACAGCTGCTGGCCAAATCCACTGGAGGGTACCACAGCCGCTGGCCAATACCACTGGAGGGTACTACAGCCACTAGCCAATCCCACTGGAGAGTACCACAGCTGCTGGCCAATCCCACTGGAGGGTACCACAGCCACTGGCCAATCCCACTGGAGGGTACCACAGCCGCTGGCCAATCCCACTAGAGAGTATCACAGTGGTTGGCCAATACCACGGGGGGTACCACAGCCGCTGGTCATTCCCACTGGAGGGTACCACGGCTGCCAATTCCACTGGAGAGTACCACAGCTGCTGGCCAATACCACAGCCGCTAGCCAATCAAACTGAAGAGTATCACAGCGGTTGGCTGATACCACCGAGGGGAGGGTACCACAGCTGCTGGCCAATCCTACTGGAGAGTACCACAGCCGCTGGCCAATCCCACTGGAGGGCACCACAGCCACTGGCCAATCCCACTGGTGGGTACTACAGCTGATAATTATTGTTTACCAAGCTGTAATAGGAATATAAACCTTTTTTTTTATTTTTTTTTTATGTTTATTGTTGAAACAATACAGAAAAATGTTAATGAACAATGTAATCTAAAACACAAAAGAGTAAGTACATACCTCCCAATTTTTTGAGATGGGAAAAAAGAGACCCACTGAATCTCTGTTGCCCAATCTATGACCCTTTGGTCTTTCAAATTATACTCACCTCCACTCCACCCGAGAAGAGGAGAAACATGTTTATTTTAAAAAAAAATGCCTTTATTTTAATGTAAATAAAAGAATTTCATAGAGGTGTACACGTCATACTAAAAAAGAAAAAGGTAGATTTGGTTCCAAAAGAGAGACAATGCCAAGAAACATACCTGGGCTGTGTTTGGGAATCAGGAGTTGAGGGCAGCAAAGTGTTTAAGGCCAAGTGGCATTGTGAGCACATGAGGTCAGCTCAGCACAGGCGCCATTCACAGGAAATTGAATACTTACCTTTCTGTAATTTTCCTTTCCTGGTGCCTATCCATGGCAGCATACGCATGGTTGGTTGCGTGCTTATGCGTATACTGCCATGGATAGGCACCAGGAAAGTATTTTCTGGCTGGACTAGGTGGGGAGGTGATGTCAAGGTTTCCACCTTGTCCAATCAAAGAGCGCTTTACATTCATTGAGAAGAATGCAAGTCGTTCTGTGAATGGTGGCTGTGCCAAGTGACCGACCACCTGAATTTAGTGTACAAGAGTGCAGCAGCTTGGCATGGCACCCGGGAACACAGCTGTGAGCACTTTGTAGCACCAACTACTACAGTGATTTCAAGCTTCCAGGTGTGGAACATGCATAAGGATTAAGGATGATCTCCGGCATGTTCGCACAGCCCACTTGCAAAGCCCGCCAGGAAGTCGGCCCTGCGCTGCGCTAATCACGGGCAGTGAGACATTTCCCGATCACTGCAGCCGCGCATTGGGACAATGTCTCACTGCTTGTGATTAGCGATCCGCAATGCCGACTTCCTGGCGGGCTCTGCACGTGCTGTTTGCGAACACGCCTGAGCTCATCCTTAACCGGTTCCCGACCGTCACACGCCGATGTACGTCGGCAGAATGGCACAGCTGGGCAAATGGGCGTCCCTGTACATCCCTTTAAATTTGCCGCCGTGCCTTCGCGAGCGCACCGCCGGTGCCGCGCCGGGCGCTCTGTGAGTCGGGTCACGGGTCCCACGGACTCGATCGCCGCGGGGATACCCGCGATCACCTCACCTAGAGGAAGTAAGGAGAGGAAGAGGATGTAAACAAGCACCTCCCCATTCTGCCTAGTGACAGGACACTGATCTCTGCTCCCTGTGATTGGAAGCAGAGATCAGTGATGTGTCACACGTAGCCACGCCCCCCCACAGTTAGAATCACTCCCCAGGACATACTTAACCCTTACACTGCCCCCTAGTGGTTAACCCCTTCACTGCCAAGTGTCATTTACACAGGAATCAGTGCATAAAAATGCCATAAAACTATCCCCATTTTGTAAACGCTATAACTATTGCGCAAACCAATCAATAAACGCTTATTGCGATTTTTTTTACCAAAAATATGTAGAAGAATACGTATCGGCCTAAACTGAGGAAAAAAAAAAGTTATATATTTTTAGGGGATATTTATTATAGCAAAATGTAAAAAATAATGCGTTTTTTTCAAAATTGTCACTGTTTTTTTGTTTATAGCACAAAAAATAAAATCCGCAGAGGTGATCAAATACCACCAAAAGAAAGATCTATTTGTGGGAAAAAAAGGACGTCAATTTTGTTTGGGAGCCACGTTGCACAACTGCGCAATTGGCAGTTAAATGCAGTGCCGAATCGCAAAAAGTGCTCTGGTCTTTGGCCAGCAAATTGGTCTGGGGCTTAAGTGGTTAAACCTGCATACTTACATCGGTACATGCTGTACCCATATAACTATGCAGTAAAGATCATACCTGGAACTCAGCATTAGGATGGACATGGTAAGAACTGACCTACAGCAAGAAATATAAGGCCAGCACTCACTTATCCATTAGAAAGGCCTAAACCGTGCTCACCACAATGGACAATAGACTGTGTCACTATACTACAACTCCCAGCAGCCTCCTCTCTGCTCGGATTGCATCATCACCTCCGCGACGGCGCTTCCTTTCTAGGCTGTATTGTGTCCAGGAAAATGGCGGCGGGGATCGGCAGTGAGTATTGTGGCGATGGCAGATAAATAAATAGTGTTGATAAAATCCTATTGTCTGCAGGGTAACACGTATGCTTCTTTTAGAGGAGTTATATGACATGACGCTGAATGTTCTGTACTGGGTGTTTAGTGACACGTTTCTGTTCTCTGGTTAGAGCACAAGCTGCTGAACGCGGGACCCACCGAGCCATGGTCCGTCCGGGAGAAGTTGTGCCTCGCCTCCTCAGTCATGCGCAGCGGCGACCAGAACTGGTGAGCGATGTGACCACAGGAGTCACCTGTTATGGTTGTGGGCAGGGGGACAGTGACTGTCACACACACTGCAGGGGGACATGGGGGGGGGTGTTGTCACACACTGCAGGGGGACATGGGGGGGGGGGGTGTTGTCACACACTGCAGGGGGACATGGGGGGGGGGGGGGGTGTTGTCACACACTGCAGGGGGACATGGGGGGGGGTGTTGTCACACACTGCAGGGGGACATTGGGGGGGGGTGTTGTCACACACTGCAGGGGGACAGTGACTGGGGGGGGTGTTGTCACACACTGCAGGGGGACAGTGACTGGGGGGGGTGCTGTCACAAACACTGCAGGGGGACATTAGGGGGGGTTGCTGGCACACACTGCAGGGGGACATTGGGGGGGGGTGCTGTCACACACTGCAGGGGGACAGTGACGGGGGGGGGTACTGTCACACACTGCAGGGGGACAGTGACTGGGGGGGTGTTGTCGCACACTGCAGGGGTACAGTGACTGGGGGGGTGCTGTCACACACACACTGCAGGGGGACATTGGGGGGGGTGCTGTCACACACACTGCAGGGGGACATTGGGGGGGGGTGCTGTCACACACTGCAGGGGGACATTGGGGGGGTGCTGTCACACACACTGCAGGGGGACATTGGGGGGGGTGCTGTCACACACTGCAGGGGGACATTGGGGGGGGGTGCTGTCACACACTGCAGGGGGACATTGTCTGGGGGGGTACTGTCGCACACTGCAGGGGGACAGTGACTGGGGGGGGGTAGCGTCACACACTGTGGGGGGATACTGTCACACACTGCAGGGGGACAGTGACTGGGGGGGGGTGTTGTCACACACTGCAGGGGGACAGTGACTGGGGGAGGGGGATACTGTCACACACTGCAGGGGGACAGTGACTGGGGGAGGGGGATACTGTCACACACTGCAGGGGGACAGTGACTGGGGGAGGGGGATACTGTCACACACTGCAGGGGGACAGTGACTGGGGGAGGGGGATACTGTCACACACTGCAGGGGGACAGTGACTGGGGGAGGGGGATACTGTCACACACTGCAGGGGGACAGTGACTGGGGGGGGGATACTGTCACACACTGCAGGGGGACAGTGACTGGGGGGGGTGTTGTCACATACTGCAGGGGGACAGTGACTGGGGGAGGGGGATACTGTCACACACTGCAGGGGGACAGTGACTGGGGGAGGGGGATACTGTCACACACTGCAGGGGGACAGTGACTGGGGGAGGGGGATACTGTCACACACTGCAGGGGGACAGTGACTGGGGGAGGGGGATACTGTCACACACTGCAGGGGGACAGTGACTGGGGGAGGGGGATACTGTCACACACTGCAGGGGGACAGTGACTGGGGGAGGGGGATACTGTCACACACTGCAGGGGGACAGTGACTGGGGGAGGGGGATACTGTCACACACTGCAGGGGGACAGTGACTGGGGGAGGGGGATACTGCCACACACTGCAGGGGGACAGTGACTGGGGGGGGGGGGGATACTGTCACACACTGCAGGGGGACAGTGACTGGGGGGGGGTGTTGTCACACACTGCAGGGGGACAGTGACTGGGGGGGGGGGGATACTGTCACACACTGCAGGGGGACAGTGACTGGGGGGGGGTGTTGTCACACACTGCAGGGGGACAGTGACTGGGGGGGGGGTGCTGTCACACACTGCAGGGGGACATTGACTGGGGGGGGTGCTGTCACACACTGCAGGGGGACAGTGACTGGGGGGGTACTGTCAGACACTGCAGGGGGACAGTGACTGGGGGGGGTGTTGTCACACACTGCAGGGGGACAGTGACTGGGGGGGTGCTGTCACACACACTGCAGGGGGACATTGGGGGGGGGTGCTGTCACACACTGCAGGGGGACATTAGGGGGGGGCTGTCACACACACTGCAGGGGGACATTGGGGGGGGTGCTGTCACACACTGCAGGGGGACAGTGACTGGGGGGGGGGGTACTGTCACACACTGCAGGGGGGCAGTGACTGGGGGGGGGTACTGTTGCACACTGCAGGGGGACAGTGACTGGGGGGGGATACTGTCACACACTGCAGGGGGACAGTGACTGGGGGGGTGTTGTCACACACTGCAGGGGGACAGTGACTGGGGGGGGGATACTGTCACACACTGCAGGGGGACAGTGACTGGGGGGGCTGGATACTGTCACACACTGCAGGGGGACAGTGACGGGGGGGGGGGGTACTGTCACACACTGCAGGGGGACAGTGACTGGGGGGGGATACTGTCACACACTGCAGGGGGACAGTGACTGGGGGGGGGATACTGTCACACACTGCAGGGGGACAGTGACTGGGGGGGGGGGGGGGATACTGTCACACACTGCAGGGGGACAGTGACTGGGGGGGGGGATACTGTCACACACTGCAGGGGGACAGTGACTGGGGGGGGGTACTGTCACACACTGCAGGGGGACAGTGACTGGGGGGGGGATACTGTCACACACTGCAGGGGGACAGTGACTGGGGGGGGGGGATACTGTCACACACTGCAGGGGGACAGTGACGGGGGGGGGGGATACTGTCACACACTGCAGGGGGACAGTGACTGGGGGGGGTGCTGTCACACACTGCAGGGGGACAGTGACGGGGGGGGTGCTGTGCTGTCACACACTGCAGGGGGACAGTGACTGGAGGGGGGTGCTGTCACACACTGCAGGGGGACAGTGACTGGGGGGGGTGCTGTCACACACACTGCAGGGGGACAGTGACTGGGGGGGGGGTGCTGTCAAACACACTGCAGGGGGACAGTGACTGGGGGGGGTGCTGTCACACACACTGCAGGGGGACAGTGACTGGGTGGGGGTGCTGTCACACACACTGCAGGGGGACAGTGACTGGGGGGGGTGCTGCCACACACACTGCAGGGGGACAGTGACTGGGGGGGGGGGTGCTGTCACACACACTGCAGGGGGACAGTGACTGGGGGGGGTGCTCTCACACACCCTGCAGGGGGACAGTGACTGGGGGGGGTGCTGTCACACCCTGCAGGGGGAAAGTGACTGGGGGGGGTGCTGTCACACACTGCAGGGGGACAGTGACTGGGGGGGGGGGTGCTGTCACACACTGCAGGGGGACAGTGACTTGGGGGGGTGCTGTCACACACACTGCAGGGGGACAGTGACTGGGGGGGGTGCTGTCACACACACTGCAGGGGGACAGTGACTGGGGGGGTGCTGTCACACACACTGCAGGGGGACAGTGACTGGGGGGGGTGCTGCCACACACACTGCAGGGGGACAGTGACTGGGGGGGTGCTGTCACACACCCTGCAGGGGGACAGTGACTGGGGGGGGGGTGCTGTCATATCATACACTGCAGGGGGACAGTGACTGGGGGGGGGTGCTGTCATATCATACACTGCAGGGGGACAGTGACTGGGGGGGTGCTGTCACACACTGCAGGGGGACAGTGACTGGGGGGGGTGCTGTCACACACTGCAGGGGGACAGTGACTGGGGGGGGTGCTGTCACACACTGCAGGGGACACAGTGACTGGGGGAGGGGGTGTGTGTGCTGTCACACACTGCAGGGGGACAGTGACTGGGGAAGCATGGGGGGGGGTTCCGTATTGTCATACACTACAGGGGGCACAGTGACTGGGGGAGGGGGGATGGTGCTGTCACACACTGCAGGGGGACAGTGACTAGGGAAGCATGGGGGGGGGGGGGGGGTCCGTCTTGTCACACACTACAGGGGGCACAGTCACTGGGGGAGATGGTGCTGTCTCACACTACAGGGGGACAGTGACTGGGGGAGATGATGCTGTCTCACACTGCAGGGGGAAAGTGACTGGGGGGATGGTGCTGTCACACACTGCAGGGGGACAGTGACTGGGGGAGCGGGGATGGTACTGTCACACACTGCAGGGGGACAGTGACTGGGGGAGCGGGGATGGTACTGTCACACACTGCAGGGGGACAGTGACTGGGGGAGCGGGGATGGTACTGTCACACACTGCAGGGGGACAGTGACTGGGGGAGCGGGGATGGTACTGTCACACACTGCAGGGGGACAGTGACTGGGGGAGCGGGGATGGTACTGTCACACACTGCAGGGGGACAGTGACTGGGGGAGCGGGGATGGTACTGTCACACACTGCAGGGGGACAGTGACTGGGGGAGCGGGGATGGTACTGTCACACACTGCAGGGGGACAGTGACTGGAGGAGCGGGGATGGTACTGTCACACACTGCAGGGGGACAGTGACTGGGGGAGCGGGGATGGTACTGTCACACACTGCAGGGGGACAGTGACTGGGGGAGCGGGGATGGTACTGTCACACACTGCAGGGGGACAGTGACTGGGGGAGCGGAGATGGTACTGTCACACACTGCAGGGGGACAGTGACTGTGGGAGCGGGGATGGTACTGTCACACACTGCAGGGGGACAGTGACTGGGGGAGCGGGGATGGTACTGTCACACACTGCAGGGGGACAGTGACTGGGGGAGCGGGGATGGTACTGTCACACACTGCAGGGGGACAGTGACTGGGGGAGCGGGGATGGTACTGTCACACACTGCAGGGGGACAGTGACTGGGGGAGCGGGGATGGTACTGTCACACACTGCAGGGGGACAGTGACTGGGGGAGCGGGGATGGTACTGTCACACACTGCAGGAGTACAGTGACTGGGGGAGCGGGGGATGGTACTGTCACACACTGCAGGGGGACAGTGACTGGGGGAGCGGGGATGGTACTGTCACACACTGCAGGGGGACAGTGACTGGGGGAGCGGGGATGGTACTGTCACACACTGCAGGGGGACAGTGACTGGGGGAGCGGGGATGGTGCTGTCACACACTGCAGGGGGACAGTGACTGGGGGAGCGGGGATGGTGCTGTCACACACTGCAGGGGGACAGTGACTGGGGGAGCGGGGATGGTGCTGTCGCACACTGCAGTGGGAGAGCAGGTAGATTGAAAGAAGATTGTACAGTTAGATTGTAAGTCAAGTAAAGTCAAGATTTATTGTTATTCTACTACACGTAAGAACATACAGTAGAACGAAATGTGGTATCTCACAGGGCCACGGTGCTACATACAAATTAAACATAATTATAACTCAATATATACAATGAATAAGAACGCCAATAAAAAAGCCTATACACATCTGGGAACTACGTAACTGTACATATACCATATGTTTCCAAAAGTCTTTGTAGCAGCAAGTGTTTATGAAATTGTCTAGTGCATATTCAAGATTAAAAAGGAAGGGACGTGAGACGTTCCTGGTCACAATTTATAGGTTGTAGAAAAGGTTTCAAAGAGGATTGGAGTTGTTAGATTGTAATGTGTGTGGTGAGCATAAAACAAAACAAAATAAGCTTTTTGTCTAAAAATATATGTAGGCTCTGTCAAAACATGCACAAATGTGAACCAATCTAAAGTAGTCAAACATCTCTGCTGAGTGGTGGTTGGCAGAGCCCCTTATACAGACATTACTGTTTGCAGTCTTACTGCTGGGGAATAATAGACCACTTTTCAATTGTTTATATTTAAACCTGAAGTCCAGACAGATATAAAAGGCACGACCGCAGGCTGTATATTTTTTATTTATGCAAGCAGTGTTCGTACTTGAATTTGACCTAGTATCAGCTTGCTGGAGTCCCTCTACAGCAGGGCTGGAGTGTGAGAGGAATGAGGAGCCAATCCGTGGATGTGCTGACAAAAAGCATACTCGTAGGAGAAGAAAGTAGGGAGATGAGTGCGCCATTGTTCTGGTTCTCCTTTTACTGTCCCCTGACGGGCAGGGGCGGGTTCAGAAGATGGGCTCAGCTCAGAGGAAGTGGTTGAATGTAGCAGCACAAGCCTGATCATTGGATTAGCTCTTAGGTTTTTAATAGGAAAGCAGAGGGACTGTCAGGAACACCAGGGATTTCACACATAGGCAGCAGTACAAAGAGAACAGGATTATCTTTTATACAAGTACATGGCACAGCAGGCGTATATCAGGAATATGAAATGTTGGGTTTACATATTCTTTAAATAAAATGTTACCAAAATGGAGTTCAGCTGCAAAAGTGTAACATGCTCCATATCTGTCTTTATCTGATTTTGTTAAAGTCACTAGATCAGATCACAATTCTATAATTCTGAGCTTGACTTCCAAAAAAACAAAAATGCACAGAAATAGCAGAATATGTTCCTATGTTTATGCTTATGTTTTAGGGTGTCTGTAAGCCGCGCCATCAAACCATTTGCAGAACCAGGGCGCCCTCCTGATTGGTTCTCCCAAAAGGTAAGTACGTGAGTGTGTAAATTAAGTTTCGTTGTTATCCAACAGATATCCTAATTGCAATTTGTACTGGGAGCTGTTGTCTTTTAACTTTGTATACAGTAGCAAATGGCAAACACCCCTGTCAGTTAATTTTTGTCTGTGTCCCGCTGAAAATATTTCTGTTCACTTCCTGTACTAGAGATGCAACAGGGAATGAGAAGAAAACTCTCCAAACTTTGAGTGCTTCCAATCTTGAACAGTTGTTACTGGCCCATTTGACCACTTTGGATAATTTATACACACCTTTTGCTCTGGTGACAAATAGTTTTAGCTCCCTTTCTGTCTTGATGAAAATGGTCACCAGCACAAATAGAGGGGTCAGTTTCCCTAAAGGGGAAACACAGTAGAGGGGGTTCAATCCTTCCCCACAATCTAAAACTAAAAAAAAAAAAAAATCTAGGGACCAAATTAACAATCATATATTTTTTTGGGAAATTTGTCAGTGGCTACAATTAATACCACTGAATGTTCTTACACATTATTTATAAATTGTAGTTAATTTTTTTTTTTTTTAAGTTAATTAGTTTAAAAATAACAAACATGCCATACTTACCTGCTTTGTGTAGTGTTTTTTTTGCACGGAGCAGCCCAGATCCTCCTCTTCTCGGGTCCCTCTTTGGCACTCCTGGCCCCTCCCTCCTGTTGAGTGCCCCCACAGCATGCAGTTTGCTATGGAGGCACCTGAGTCGAGCCACAGCTCCCTGTGTTTATTCTGACATAGAGCCCCAGCCGAGGCCCACTCCCTTTATCTCCTCATTAGCTGACTAACTTTTACAGCAGTGGGAGCCAATGGCGTTACGCTGCTGTATCAGCCAGTGAGGAGGGGAGTCCCGGACAACCGAGTTTCACGTACAAGATCGCTGGATCTAGTTGGGGCTCAGGTAAGTATCAGAGAGGCTGAGGGGGCTGCTGCACAGAGAAGGCTTTTTATCTTAAGGCATAGAATGCATTAAAGGGGTTGTAAACCCTCGCCGTTTTTCACCTTAATGTATTCTATGCATTAAGGTGAAAAACATTTTTGATGCAGCAACGCCTCCGAGCCCCCCTTAATACTTGTACCTGAGCCCACGAAATTTGCGCGACGGGAACAAGGACACCAGCTCCGGCCGGTGTCTCATGTCCTGATTGGATAGATTAATAGCAGTGCAGCCATTGGCTTCTGCTGCTGTCAATTAAATCCAATGATAGGCGGGGGACGGGGCCAAGTCGGCATTCGTGTCTATGAACACAAATGCTGGACTTGGGAGCGCGCCCGCAAGGTAACCCCTTCAGGAGAGCGCTTCTCCCAGGGGGTTATCTGATGTGGGGAGGAGCCCTGAGAGCCGCCGGGGGACCCCAGAACAGGTGGATCGGGGACACTCTGTGCAAAACGAGCTGCACAGTGGAGGTAAGTATGACATGTTTGTTATTAAATAACAAAAAAAACAAAAAAAAAACCCTTACAATCACTTTAAGAATAAAAACCTTCTGCCTTTACAACTACTTTAACCACTTCAGCCCGCAAGATTTGGCTGCTGAATGACCGGGCCATTTTTGTTATTCGGCACTGCGTCACAATCAGATTGCATAGTGTATACACGCAATCGATACGTTTGTGTAGACATAGTGTGTAGACGCAATAGATACGTTTTTAATCATGGATGTAGGACAGTAAGGTACGGGTCTATAGATTTTATGGAAAGCTTTGATATTTTTACAAAAAAGTACATGAATACTATATTGTACATAGGGGAGTTGGAATTAAAAAAAAAAGGTAAACTTAGACTTTAAGTGTATTATTTATATACAGTTTTTATGGTGAAAAACTGCTTATGTCAGATTTCTGTGATGAAGTACAAATAACCATCCCACATTAAGGCTACTTTCACACTGGGGTGGTGGGGGCGGTAGTGGTAAAGGGGCGGAAGCGGTAAGGTGCCGCTAGTTTTAGCAGCGCTTTATCGTCATTTTAGCGGCACTTTTGGGCCACTAGCGGGGCACTTTTAACCTCCGCTAGCGGCCGAAAAAGGGTTACAAGCGTCCGCAAAGTGCCGCTGCTGAATCGCTTTGCAGGTGCTTTGGCAGAGCTAGCCATTGATTTGGCAGGGGCAGTGTAGGAGCGATGTGTACACCGCTTCTGCACCGCCCTGCCCCAAGGATGCTGCTTGCAGGACTTTTCCCTGTCCTTCAAGTGCACCGCTCAGTGTAAAAGCACTTGAGCTTTCACACTGGGGCTGCATAAGAGGCAGTTTACAGGCACTTTTTTTTAGAGCAATACGCCTGTAAAATGCATTAGTGTGAAAGTGGCCTTACATACATTATGCCTTGCATTAACATGTATTACAGTAAAGGGTATTTAAACCTGAAAACAAAAATGTAATATATTGCAGCTTACCAGCCCTGATGTGATGGCTGAATTCGTTTTCACTTTCTAAGATAAGATAACATTTTCTGCAAGTACAAGTGTTGATCTTGCCAGAAATCTTACTTTTGAGTTAAAAAAAACCACAAAAAATTCCCTCTTTACATAAAACTACTAGTTTCACCAATCCCCCATGGAACGAAGATGAATAGAAGTAGACATGTTTTAAAGTCCAGACTGTGTGACAACCATATCTGCCCCCCCAGATACATTTGAAAAATTAGTAAAGGCAGAAGGGACATCAATTCTGTTATTCAGAGGATCACCTGGTGCAAATACAGATGGGGGGAAAAAAAACTAGAAAACAAAAACTGGTAAGCTGCAGAACAATAATTTTTTATTTTTTTTAGACTTAGACGAGTTTAAGGCAGGACATCTATTTGAATACGTTGCCATTGCACCCCAACACAGTAAAAAAAACTCACATACTACTTTTCGTTTTAGGGCAGTGTGCCACAGTGAATGGTAATGTGTTCCAATGTGTTGCAATGCAGTTGCTTAGACACCGCATTGGTGTGCTATTTTTAAATAATACTCAACACAGAACAAGCTTTTCAGTAACGTGGTGGAACTTATGTTTTACAGTAGATATGAATGTGAGTGGGGCCCTTAGTCAAGTATATTGTTGAAAGTGATTGATGTGATTTAATATTTTCTTTTTAGTTCACTCTTATTATTACCATGGTCTTATTGTGGTTTTGATCTGTAAGTTGTTTTTGAGTATTCATTACACCCAATTTTGTGTTGTGTAGCATTGTGCCTCGCAGTACTCAGAGCTTTTGGAGACCACAGAGACCCCAAAGTGAGTATATATTTTTCTTCTGTCACATTAAAGAAAACCTTATGCGGCAAGAAATGAAATGGCTGTCCTTGCCTGTGTGATCTTTGAGAATGAATTATTTTACAGTACATGCAGCTAGGGAGGTCAGCGAGATCTTATTTTTAGATCTCCTTTAAACACAGCATACAAAAACTGTGTTAATACCTTAGGACTGCATAGGGGACTAAAGGGTACACTCCCATACCCAATAAACTGAAATCTGGAGAGTGTTGATATAAACAAGAAAAAATTAGTTGGAAAATATTTGGAATTTTAGAATTTAGTTTGTATCTAAATTTAGTCTGTGGACCGACTACAGTAAATTATAAAAAAAAATTGCTTGTATCTCAACTCAATCTGTAAACTGCAAAAAAAATCACAGGGAAGTAAAGACTTCTTCAAGATTACAATTTATTTTGGAAATTTCAATGCTCATACCTTGAAAGCAAAAAAACTAGAAAAGTCCTATACTATTTTTAAACAACACATTTAACCCTTTTACTGCCCAGTCCGTACATCCCATGGACCTGACAGCTGCTAGGGTTGCTTTTACAAGAAAGCTGACCTCGAGCTAAAAAAAAACCAATACTGTACCGAGATGATGCATGCAGCTTATACTGATATAACCACTCAAACTCCAGTGACTTACGGGTACGTTGCTGGTCAGCAAAGAGGTTAAAGTGTGTTACTGCTTGCTTTGGGTCGTTATAGTCTGGGCACAGGTTCCTTGACTGGAATAAACTAAGGCTAACCTGGCAATTAAATTTCTTTAGGTATTGATAGGCTGGTACTGCTTGTTGGCATTATCCACATTTCAAATATTTAAATCTCTCAGTAGCAAAAGATTTAATTATCTATGTAACCCTAGCCTAATGGTTTTATTTGTCATTGTTGGATAGAGGTTCACAGCCTTACTGGTCATTTTACGTTATTCATTTCTAGACGGAAACGAGGGGAACGAGGAGAGGTTGTGGAGACCATAGAGGATGTAATTGTACGGAAACTGACAGCAGAAAGAATTGAGGAACTGAAAAAGTTGATAAAAGACACGCAGGAGAAATACAGGTGTTCTTTTTAATGTTTTTAAACTTGTTTGACCTTTTCATGTAGATATACAGTGCCTTGAAAAAGTATCCATAACCCTTGAAACTTTCCTCATTTTGTCATGTTACAACCAAAAATGTAAATGTATTTTATTGGGATTTTATGATATAAACCAACACAAAGTGGCACGTAATTGTGAAGTGGAAGGAAAATGAGAAATGGTTTTCAAATTTTTTTTACAAATATTTTTAAAGTGTGGCACGCATTTGTATTCAACCCCCTTTACTCTGATACCCCTAACTAAAATCTAGTGGAACCAACCAATTGCCTTAAGATTGCCTTTATTAATTAGTAAATAGAGTCCACCTGTGTGTAATTTAATTGCAGAATGAATGCAGCTGTTCTGTGAAGCCCTCAGGTTTGTTAGAGAAATTTAGAAACACACCAGACAGGTCAGGGATAAAGTTGTGGAAAAGTTTAAAGAAGTGTTAGGTTATAAAAAAAATATCCTAAGCTTTGAACATCTCACGGAGCACTGTTCAATCCATCATCCTTAAATGGAAAGAGTATGGCACAACTGCAAACCTACCAAGACATGGCTGTCTACCTAAACTGATAGGCTGGGCAAGGAGAGCATTAATCAGAGAAGCAGCCAAGAGGCCCATGGTAACTCTGGAGGAGCTGCAGAGATCCACAGCTCAGGTGGGAGAATCTGTCCACAGGACAACTATTAGTCCTGCACTCTACAAATTTTAGAGTTTATGGAAGAGTGGCAAGAAGAAAGCTATTGTTGAAAGAAAGCCATAAGAAGTCACGTTTGCAGTTTACAAGAATCCATTTGGGGGACACAGCAAACATGTGGAAGAAGGTACTCTGGTCATATGAGACCAAAATTTAACTTTTTGGTCTAAAAGCAAAATGCTATGTGTGGCGGAAAACTAACACTGCACATCACCCTGAACACACCATCCCCATCATGAAACGTGGTGGCAGCATTGTGTTGTGGGGATGCTTTTCTTCAGCAGGGACAGGGAAACTTGTCAGAGTTGATGGGAAGATGGATCAAACAAAATACAGGGCAATCTTAGAAGAAAACCTGTTGGAGTCTGCAAAAGACTTGAGACTGGGTAAGAGGTTCATCTTCCAGCAGGACAACGACCCTAAACATACAGCCAGAGCTGCAATAGAGTGGTTTAGATCAAAGCTTATTCATGTGTTAGAATTGCCCAGGCAAAGTCCAGACCTAAATCCAATTGAGAATCTGTGGCAAGACTTGAAAATTGCTGTTCAGATGCTCTCCGTCCAATCTGAAGAGACTGAGGTATTTTGCAAAGAAGAATAGGCAAAAAATTCACTCTCTAGATGTGCAAAGGTGGTAGAGACATACCCAAAAAGACTTGCAGCTGTTATTGCACCCGAAAAGTGGTTTTACAAAGTATTGACTCAGGGGGGCTGAATACAAATGCATGCCACACATTTCACATATTTATTTGTAAAAAATGTTGAAAACCATTTTCCTTCCACTTCACAATTATGTGCCACTTTGTGTTGGTCTATCACATAAAACCTCAATAAAATACATTTATGTTTTTGGTTGTAACATGACAAAAATGTGGAGAATTTTAAGGGGTATTCATACTTTTTCAAGGAACTGTATATGCTAACAAATAATGCTCCCAAACTTTTGATTGTACTCATGTACTAATCAACCTTTGCCTAAGCAGCTGTACTTGCAGTGGAATAGCATTGGACCAGGTTTTCATGTAATTTACAGTATCAAACCAGTATTTTTGTTGGGTGTTTTTTTTTTTTTTTTTTTTTTTTTTTTGAGGCTTTTGTTTTCCACAAAGTAGGGATAGGAGTTCAGGCAGCTTTTACTGTATGAAAAATAAATTATTTTTAGGATTTGATAAGAATAAAGTTCTGATGTAGAAGGAAGAAGGCTGGCCCTTTTAAGGATGTCTGGGTGATAAGTTATACTTGGTCCTAGAAATGACTGAGTTTGGGGCAAGACCAGAATATGTGCAGGATGTCTCCCAGGGATGGCATTGAGCTGATGGGTTTGAGATGATAAAAAGTGATGTTTGAAGGGGGCTTGTTCCATCTCATGACAAGCTTGTATCCTTATGCTTGCTATCTGCTGCTTATGGATGAAATGGACAAGGGGGTGAGGGGTTTAGTCTGTTCTTCAAGGGTGAAGTGAATTTGTAGGTCTTGTTCCCACTCAAAAGGCAGTGGTTAGTCTCCATTTTCCTGAAGGCGTTTATAGCAAAAGAAACAATCCTGTTTAGTTCAAATAGCGTACAAGTTGGTAGAAAGGCCAGTCAAAACTAGACGTTTTGGGGAAATAATTTAGAGGAGAGCTAGTTGTCCCCACCGGCATTGACCTAGGGGGACCAACTTAGTGTCAGCAGAAGGCATAGGAAGGCCACCATGATTGATCAATGAAGTGCACTTGTGTTAATATATTGCATCTTCCTATCTAGCTGTATTTTCCACACCAGATTTCATTGATCAATTGCAACATGTGATCTCTGTAACAGACTTGTTCAATGAGTCCTGTCTGTTATTAAATTTCATTGATAACCTTGTGTAATGCTACCCCCACCCATTTCCTACTTCTTTTTTTTCCTATACAGCACAATTAATTATGGTGCTAAAATACTGTAAAGGTAAAAATTGAGCTAATATATCCATGTCCCTAATAATGCTGTTCACCCTTATTAGGAAGTTGAAAAAGGAAGCAGAACTGATTCAGAGTGGCCACATGGACAGCAAACTTGAAGAACTGTGGAATGATGTTGTGGTGTAAGATACAACCCCCCCCCCCCCATACATCTTGTATATTTAATTGTTGTCATTGGCCTCAAATGACCACAGTGAAATCTTTGTCTTCTAGCAAGAAGAAACAAGAAGAAGAGGAAGCGGAGCTGAAGAGAAAGGCTACAGATGCTGCTTACCAAGGTTAATGAGTTATTATTTCATTTAGACACAATATACTAGTAACATGCATTACTGCCAAGGGTGACCTGCTTTGCCAGTCCATAGATCAGCAATCCATAACACTTATGGAACTGAATCCTGGAATGCCTGGCTGGTCTCAGAACCAGCGGGACACCGGAAACGGAAAAAGAAATAAAAGAGCGCACCGACCCCTAGTGTGGTGACCTTTATTAAAGCAGAAGTAAACCCATCGATTAGTAATAGTTTCAAAAAACCGTTACATTCCCGGCATGCTGGAAATGCTAACTGTCACATTGGTTGTGCTCTTAACCAAACTGTCAAACCATCCAAAGGCTGGTGTAATTACTGATCACATGTGCAGCATCATGGCAGCTTCCTTGGCTGAAACCACAATTGTAGGCATGTATGAGACATGTCATCCAGTGTATGGGCATTGCGCTATAAATACCTCTTTCCTCTCCTCACTGTCCGAATATTAGTTCCATCGGCTCCCAAGTCAGCTGCACCATGGACCTAACACAAGCTGTCACACCACAAGCTCACAGCGGGGCAGGGGAGCATTCCTAGCCGCCTGGGGTTGACACGGTCTACAGAATCATGTGGACTGGGGGAACAGCGATGGATGGATACACTGTCAAGTGAGTGACGCAACGTTGCTATGACAACGCATATCGGAGGGCATAGCCTCCTTCAAGGGACTTGGAAAAAGGAGGCCCCGCTCTCTGAAGTATGTTGTCACAGCAACGGTGTGTCACTTGCTTGACAGTGTCTCCATCCATCACTGATTCCCCCGCTGATCCTCCCATGGTGCTGTACACTGTGTGAGCCGCCGGGCTGCTAGGAACGCTCCCCTGCCTCCCTGTGAGCTTGTGGTGTGACGGCTTGTGTAAGTGCAGGTCTAATGTTCAGCCGACTTGAGTTCCAATGGCTAAACTGTCATTCGAACAATGAGGAAAGGAAAGAGGTGTTTACAGCGTGATGCCATTACGTGCCTCATACATGCCTACAATTGAGAGTGCAATTTTTACTTGTATTTTATCCATTTAATAAAGATTACTGCATTAGGAGCCGGTGCGCTGTTTTCTTTTTGTATAATTAAATTAACCTGTCCATTTACTGTATTTTGCTAGTTAGTCATAGCCATATTAGTTAGCGTGGCCCTGAGCAGGTTTTTTGAACTTTGTAAAGAGTCTCTTCTTAAGAGACCTATCCATTACCATTTGTCCTTGACAAAAACAAGATACAATTCACCTGGATGCACTAAGTAGTTGTGATGTGTGTGTATGTATATTATATTCTCTAATCTCTATCACAGTTTTACAACTGCATGCCAAAGTTGCAAACTGGTATCAGTGTTTAGACCTTTATTCCTTCATGACAAAGGTAAAACAGATCCTAAGCCAGGAAGACTGGGCCTTTTTGTGATGAGACACTTTTTTTTTCTTTTTTCCCTTTTCAACAAGGTTGTCCTCTTTAGTGGTTTTAAATCTGCACTGTGGGTACCGGATGGAAAGATATTTTATATAAAGAAAATAAAATAGTTATGGCCATGGTCACAAGGTCACTTTTGTGGCTCTGCATTTGCTGGTTTATTTCTTTTTTTAACTTCTAAATAGGTTAATGGTCCTACAGATCTCATCACTCTGTTCAGTTAACTGTTTTTGTTTTTTGTGTGTGTCATTTGCATGACATCATGCATTACCCAAAGAAGTGTCCTCAATCTCTTACACTAAACTATATCCAGTTAGCAAATAAAAGGTCTACATTGCCACATCTGGGCTGATTAGTCTGTTTATTTGAAGGGTAACTCAAGTTTTGTGCGGAGAAAAAAAACTGTATGTGCTTTAAAAACAGTTTTAAAGCATATATAGTTGCCACACAGGCCATTGTAATTTAAGTTAACCTTATTTAAAAAAAAAAAATAAATGAACATCTTTTTGCCAGTAAAAAAATGTGCATTTTTTATTTCTTTTTGCTAGGAGCCTGGAAAGCATTGCCCCTGTGATCAACAGATCGTGGGTGCCATGCAGGACTCCTGAAGGCTTGTCAGTTTATCTGTCTGCTCGTACCTTGTACAAGAAGGCAGTTACACACTCACAGAAAGAAACAATGAACTACCTAGGGCGCTGAACAGCACACTGGTAGTTAACCTGACAGCCGCAAAGGCTGTCGGTACTTGTAGTTTCCCATTCGCAGAACTCTGTGAATGAATGAAGCGGCTGCATTTTTTTAAAATGGGGACAGCGAGCAGGGGGAGATGATCCCCTGCTTGCGGTCCCTAGATTCAGCGTATCTGGGAGATGCTGCAGGTGTGGGAACATGTTATATGTTCCACCCTTAAAAATGGGTAGAACATATAACATGTTCCCAAAGGTGTACCTTTTTAATGTTAAAAAAAACTCTTCCTTTTCAATCTGCAGCTGTTGTAATTTTCTATAAAATTCAATGCAATATGGCAACCTTGGAAGCATTCTGTACACAGTTGTTGTGAGGAACGCTGCATTGAGATGCAAGTCTAGTTTTAGGCATCCTATGCAGCAAAAATGTCTTTTCTTGTTGAGATACTTCCTAAGGGTTAATCACTTCTAAAGGGATGCAGACCCTTCAACTTTTCCCCTTCAGAACTGTAAAAGTGCATTAGGTGCTTATAATGAATTAGTCACTCCCGTTCAGAATCATCCCTGCAAAAAGGGCATGATATAACAAAAAGCTATTCCTTCACAGTAGAAATGTGTAGTAATCTGCAACAAAGTTTGTTAAAATCCTTGCAATGTTCATTGATCACCCAGAGGGGGTTGTTTTATTCTCAACAAAAATAGTTACTCTTTAAGTGAACCTGTAAGGATAAAAACTTTGGAAAGCTGCCATTGCTGATTTGGATTATAAAGGTGCAAGCTGTGTGAGGCTACCATGCATGCACAGTAAATTTTCATACAGGTTCAGTAATGTGGTCTGTGTTTCGTACTCCTTTTTATCCCAGCTCGCCAGGCAGCTAAGAACATTCCTCGAAGATCTTCATCTGCAATAGGACGTTCGTCTGTTGGCTCATCCTCTCCCGGTGGAGAGTTTGGCCTTGGAGACCTGACACCAAGCAGCACAGAGGAGGGAAGTGTGGGGGTAAGAA
Source organism: Lithobates clamitans (assembly GCA_037952925.1). Taxonomy (NCBI): domain Eukaryota; kingdom Metazoa; phylum Chordata; class Amphibia; order Anura; family Ranidae; genus Lithobates; species Lithobates clamitans. The sequence continues at coordinate 5,764,482 of JBBGZY010000101.1, forward strand.
CTCTGGAAACATAGGGGTTTTGAGCATGTATTACATTTACAACTTCAATGTTTAATTACATCTTTTCTTTACAGGTAAGTGTGGGGTCTTTACCAAGCACCCCAGTCTCCTCCTCCTTCATTGGCATTCCTGATACCCCTCCTCCTCCTCCTGCCCCTTTGGAATCCCCGTTGACCCCTGTGATGGACGACTCTCCCCAGAAAAAGACGGGACAGAAAGCAACTCCACCCCCCTCCCCGCTGTTATCGGAGCTCCTGAAGAAAGGCAGTCTGTTGCCCACGAGTCCCCGGCTGGTACGGAACCCCTCCCTGGTCCTCACAGAGGGTGCCCCAACACTACCCATAGTTATGCCAAGGGAGGAAACTCTACTAGTAGTCAAGTTTCTTGCCATATCTTTTTGTTTACTTACAGGTCAATGAAGGGGAAATGGCTTTAGCGTCTAATCATATTTCTGGATCAAGTGTCCTAATGGATGTTGGAGTTCTCCCCAATCTGCATGGAGGTGAGATGCACCCTGTTCCAGGCACAATTCCTGCATCTCCAGCAGCCTCGGGTATGTGGTCCACCTGCAGATACGGGAAGTGGGGAAACAGTTATCCACTATCTAAATATATTAACTTCTTTCTTTTTAATCTGTCTCATAAATCATATTAGATCTTTATCAACTTATTTTCTTTTTTATGAATCCCCTTCTCTCCTTTCACTTGGTCCCGGACTCTTATGTTCCCCACACTGTTCATTGACCCCTTTTCTTTCCTTTTCTTTTTTTCTTCCTTGTTTTTATGTTCTTCTGTCCCTGGCCTCTTGTGTTCTGTTTTCCCGTCCTGTTCTTGATCTGTTAGGTGCTCCCACTCTTTCCCGGCTTCTAGAAGCTGGTCCTGCACACTTCGCTACATCTCTCGCTTCCTTCTCTGCTCCTGCTGCAAGTGAATCTCCGTCTAAATCTTTGCTGACCCCTATAGAATCCCAGGCTACTATTATTATGATGTCAGCCCTGCCAATGACTGCAGCTGTCCCAGGTAACTCTTTGCCTTGGGCTTCCTGCTTGTCTTATGATGTGCTTTACACTACACTAAAGGGAAGAAGTAACTATAATTATCTATTATTATAACAGGATTTATATAGCGCCGACAGTTTACGCAGCACTTTACAACATTAGGGCAGACAGTACAATTACAATACAATTCAATACAGGAGGAATCAGAGAGCCCTGCTCGTTAGAGCTTACAATCTAGGAAGGAATCTATCTATCCTTGTCATACGTATTTTCTTCTCTTAGACATGATCAGAGTGGGTGCATTTTTAGCTCATAATAATAATAAATTTTGTTTGGATGATTTTAGTTGGATTTTACATATATGTTTTTGGAATTAGTTATCACTGGAATCTTCTAAGATTGATCTTGTTTGACACTACAGTGGCCCAACAGGAGGATAACGACTCTACTTCCGATCAACACACTGTAACCGTGTCCATGGATAGCAGTGACATTTCTATGATCATAGACTCCATCAATAAAGAATGCTTGGCAAGTAGTGATGGAAGCATGCAAAATAAGGACGAATCATCTGAGAGCAAGGGAGATTTGGACCTAGCAGAAAAGATGGACATTGCTGTATCCTACACTGGGGAGGAATTGGACTTTGAAACTGTTGGTGATATTATTGCAATAATTGAAGACAAGGTAAATAACATGCACTCACTGATAGTGATATCGTGTGTGAAGATAATTCATAGGTTATGTTTTAGCGACACAGGCAGAGCTATTCTTTTCCAATTGCCAAGATACTTGTATTTTTTTTAGGGATGCACCGAATGGGTTTTTTGGTGCCGAAACCGATACTGAAAATAAATCTTCCTTGATCCCGAAAACCGATACCGAAACGGCACCGATACCGAAAGTGACTGTTTTTAAAAATATTTTTATACAGGAGATGGTCAGAGACTGGGGACATGGTACAGGAGATGGTCAGAGACTGGGGACATGGTACAGGAGATGGTCAGAGACTGGGGACATGGTACAGGAGATGGTCAGAGACTGGGGACATGGTACAGGAGATGGTCAGAGACTGGGGACATGGTACAGGAGATGGTCAGAGACTGGGGACATGGTACAGGAAATGGTCAGAGACTGGGGACATGGTACAGGAGATGGTCAGAGACTGGGGACATGGTACAGGAGATGGTCAGAGACTGGGGACATGGTACAGGAGATGGTCAGAGACTGGGGACATGGTACAGGAGATGGTCAGAGACTGCAGACACGTTAAAGGAGACGGTCAGACTGCGGACATGGTAGAGGAGATGGTCAGAGACTGCAGACACGGTAGAGGAGATGGTCAGAGACTGCAGACGTGATACAAGAGATCAATGCAGCCTCACCAGTGCCCATCATGCAGCCTGCATTTGCCCCTCAGACGCAGCCTGCCTGTGCCTATGAGATGCAGCCTCACCTATGCCCGTCATGCAGCCTCACCTATGCCCGTCATGCAGCCTCACCTATGCCAGTCATGCAGCTTGCCAGTTCCTGAATCAGAGCAGCGATCTCCATGTGTCACGGAGCTGCATTTGAATTGCCCGGGTCGCTGCATTTGAATTTCCCTTTTTTTAACTACCTCAATACTGGGCACTTTCACCCCCTTCCCACTCAGGCCATTTTTTAGCTTTCAGCGCTGTTGCACTTTGAATGACAATTGCGCGGTCATGCAACACTGTACCCAAATTAACTTTTTTATCTTTTTCTTCACACAAACAGAGCTTTCTTTTGGTGGTATTTAACCACTGCTGGGATTTTTTTATTTTTTTACAACAAAAAAAAGAAAAAAGACATTTTGAAGAAAAAACAACAACTTTTCTGTCAGTAAATTTTATAAATAAGTAATTTTTTTTGCACTAATGGGCGCTGATGAGGCTGCACTGATGGGCGCGCTGATGAGGCTGCACTGATGGGCGCGCTGATGAGGCTGCACTGATGGGCGCGCTGATGAGGCTGCACTGATGGGCGCGCTGATGAGGCTGCACTGATGGGCGCGCTGATGAGGCTGCACTGATGGGCGCGCTGATGAGGCTGCACTGATGGGCGCGCTGATGAGGCTGCACTGATGGGCGCGTTGATGAGGCTGCACTGATGGGCGCGCTGATGAGGCTGCACTAAAGGGGCTGCACTGATGAGGCTGCACTGATGAGGCTGTACTAAAGGGGCTGCGCTGATGAGGCTGCACTAAAGGGGCTGCGCTGATGAGGCTGCACTAAAGGGGCTGCGCTGATGAGGTGGCACTTATGGGCACTGATTAGGTGGCACTAATGAGATGGAACTGATTGGCATCACTGCTGGGCACTACTGGGACTTTCCTGTCCAGGTCTCCTCTGCGAGGGGATGCCGCTGATCGGCACTCCTCGCCACACACTGTTAGTGTGAGGCGAGGAGAGCCGATTCATGGCACTTCCGTATTTACATGTGACCAGCTGTGATTGGACACAGCCGATCACATGGTTAAAGAGCCGTGGCTCTTTACAGAGATCGGGGTCGCACCGTGCCCTAGCAGCACAGTGCAGCCACGATCGCTACACCCCCCCCCCCCCCCCCCCGCGCACACGATAGCAGCTGTTCTGGGGTCCCATCATATGATGTCCTCCCAGAACAAGAGCTGCACTGTCCCTCCTTCATTTGACGGTGGGCGTGCGGCAAGCGGTTAAAAAGAGATCTGACTGTCTGGTCTTCTCTCAGTGGCCACTGGGGCAATGTGCTGTTTAATCATGATCTGTATACTACTTAAGAGTGTGGGCTGCTGTTTCTCCTCCAGCCACTAGAGGACGCAGGCTCGCTCAGTATGTCCTATTTCTATACAGGCAGGAAGTAGAGGGGCGGCCATGTTTACCATGTGGACGTCAGGTTCAGCAGGGCCTCTTAAAGCGGAGTTCCACACAAAAATAGAACTTCCGCTTTTCGGAACCCTCCCCCCCTCCGGTGTCACATTTGGCACCTTTCAGGGGGGAGGGGGTGCAGATACCTGTCTAAGACAGGTATTTGCACCCACTTCCGGCATAGACTCCCATGGGAGTCTGCGCCACTTCCCGTCCCCACCGCGCTGTCTGCTGGGAACACACAGCTCCCAGGAGAGAGCGGGGACCACTTGGGACGCGCAGCGCGACTCGCGCATGCGCAGTAGGGAACCGGGAAGTGAAGCAGCAACGCTTCACTTCCTGATTCCCTCACCTAGGATGGCGGCGGCAGCTGCCGAGAACCGAGCGGGTTCTCGGCGTCCCCTGCCGACACCGCTGGACCCTGGAACAGGTAAGTGGCCATGTATTAAAAGTCAGCAGCTGCAGTATTTGTAGCTGCTGGCTTTTAATATTTTTTTTTTTTGGCGGTGTGGGTGGACCCCTGCTTTAAGACATAACAGCAGCCCATGGATACTAAGTGTGAGTTTTTACTATGGGAGAAATGTGTGGCCGGACAAGTCATAATTATATACTGCATACTTACTGCTTAATCTGGGGGAACTGTAAGCTGATACACCCCCTATACGTGTATGATCGCACTGTAAAGTGTGTTGTCTCCAGAATAATGTGCATCTGGTCTGGAGGAGCTTACTTTTTGGCTGCTCTGAAGCAGAAAAAGGGCTGCATGGGATGCATATGTGCTTGGCTAAGCCTGCAAAACTAGCATGGGGCCAAGTGCAGTTGGGCAGGTACAGCATAGTTATACATGCTTGCAAACTTGTTGCTTAAATGCATGTTTGAATAAACACATGTTTTGCATAGATACATGTGGCATAAGCACATGTTTGAAAGAATATGGGCATCAGTGCACTTTAAGGAATTGTGTCTCCAGAATAGGATGGGTTGTGATGTGGGTTAGTGTCAAATTCAAAAAGGCACCAACATCCCTGAATGGAAAGTATATACTGAGAAGGTTTTGGGGGGATTCTTAGTATGCCATAAACACAATAGAACCAGAAGGTTTATATATAAAAACACATTTTTATTTGTACAAAGTTAAAAGTTGTTGTTTGACAGAAAAAAGAACCAAAAGCAATTTGTCTTATGGTGTGTCGCACATAGAATTGTTTCCTTTTCACAAAGGCGGTGACAGTTGGGTATCTATCCTGACGTGTTTAGAAAACATAGCATACAATAATATACTAGTATGGTATGTAATAATGCCATACAGAGCCAGAAACAAATATTAAATAAAAATGAATATTGTTGTTTGCCATGTTTAGCCATGTAATTGCTTACGCAGAACAGTCTCCCGGTACCCCTAAACAGGAGCCAATGAGGCAGTGCAGAAGACGCCAGGAGCGCCGTGTGACCTCAGAGGGCACACAAAGACCAAGCTATAACAAAATGATTTACAAATTACTCAATAAATTACTGAATAACAAACAGGTGGACACCATAGACCAAAGTGACACACTAAGAACATATAGCTTTAGAAACATACTCACGGCACAAGTTGTTGTGAGAAATAAAAATGGGTATAAGGCAAAAATATGTACTATAGATGAGGCACAGAGCACGCAGAAAAAATATATGCTATAAATAATATACACAACGCACATATATGCAACGGTACTCTCTGGTGGCCGTGCAGACATTTTAGTCTTGGTGTCAGAAGCGTAAACAATGAAAAATGCATCAGTGATTGGGCAAATCACTGGTTTATACTGCTACATGACTATACTGCTACATGACTATATCCTCCAAACGAGGATTTTCAGGCGGTAGCAGTCGACATAAAGATATATGAATACAAGATGGCAATATTGTGGTAAGTTAATCAGCTGCAATTGCAGACAGCACAAAGATTAGTTAATAAACTTTAAAAATAAAAGAGATAATAGCTCAACTTGAAATATTTGTCTTGTAAGATGATATAACTGTGTATGGCCACCCTCAGAGTACCAGCAAGGTGTATGCTGGATGCGCCAGCTTTATAGCATGCATTTTGGTCTGCAGGAGCTTAGTTTTAGGCTTTTTGAAGCAGCATAGAGGCTGCTTTGGATGCCTATGTACTTGGCTAATCTTGCAAAACTAGTATTGGCCCAGGTGCAGCAATAGTATACATGTTTCATAATGCTTGCATAGGCACATGTTTGCATAGACACATGCTTGCTCGAATAAAAACAAGCTTGCATAAGCACGTATTGCGTAGACGCAGGTTTTCATAGGCACGTGTTTGCATAGACATGTGTACTTAAATGTATGCATGTTATAGACATGCGTATAGATATGTGTTTGCATGGATGCATGTTGTGTAGACGCATGTTTGTGTAACTGTATGTTTGCATAGATACATGTTGCGAAAACGCATGTTTACATAGATGTTTGCATAGACGCAGATTTGTGTAAATGCATGTTTGCATAAACACATGCTTGCATTGATACATGTTGCATTAACACGTTTCATAAACGCATGCTTGCTTATTGCGTGAATGCATGTTTCCATGGGCACGTGTTGCATAAGCGTTTGCATAGACACGCGCTTTTGTGTTTTGCCTAAACACATATTTGCATACATACATACATACTTACATGCTTTCATAAACGCATGCTTCCATAAAAACATATCGCTTAAACGCATGTTGGCATGCTTTTATTTGTACTGCATACGTATATATGTGCTTATTTGCCTTGGAATACATACATATGTGCTTATTTGCTTTGCACTGCATACATAAATGCACAAACAGCAAGAATAATTGTATACCTGAATGTTTGCATACCTAGGTACCTAAATAACGGCATACCTGGGTACCTGCATACTTAAGGGGTTGCATAGTGGTAAACCAACATTGTTTGTTTTATCCCTGCATCCTTGGATGACTGTGTTCTGGGTTGTCTAATATAGTTGCTAAGTTATTCACCTATTATACCAGTTAAATGGTTCCAGAAAAGAGGCAGCCGGGGGAGGCAGGTGCACCACTCTCAGGTTCAGTTATCTGGCGGTGTCCACGTCTCCTGATGGACAGTGGTGTCAGGTGGATCTGAGCCACTGAGCCTGTAGCAGTCTCAAAACCAAATGGGGACATAAGGTCTAGCTTGGATCTTAAAGGGGCTGTAAAGGTTCCTGTTTTTTCACCTTAATGCATCCTATGCTTTAAGGTGAAAGAACACCTGTCAGTAACCGGCCCCCCAGCCCCCCCTCGATTTATCTGAACCCTTCAACTTGACCCGGCGGGGAGGCGCTCTCTCTCTGCCTGGGGTTCTCGGCTCTTGATTGGATAGATTGATAGCAGCGCAACCATTGGCCCCCGTTGCTGTCAATCAAATCCAATGACGCGAGCGCTGGGGGCGAGTCCTGCATTTGGCCTCTATAGACGCCGAATGCTGGACTCAGGAGCGATCCTGCAAGGTAACAACCCCCTCGGAGAAGCGCTTCCCCAAGGGGGTTATCAGATGTGGGGAGGAGCCGCCGGGGGACCCCAGAAGAGCAGATTTGGGCCGCTATGTGCAAAACGAGCTGCACAGTGGAGGTAAGTATGATATGTTTGTTTTTGTTTTTTTTTGTTTGTTTTTTAAATTACCTTTACAATCACTTTAGGCTGCTGGACTACATCCTTGTGTTTCAGATAGGTAGATAGATCCATTTAGTGTTGACCTCTCTGCGATAGATTTCGGGGTCCATAGTCATCAGTGACGCATTTCTTCATGTCCTGCTTTTTTCCAGCCTCATCAAGGGTTTCTGCAATTGCAGTGCGAACTTGTCTTTTTTATTTTTGTGACTCTGCTCTTTGGGCTGGCCACAGCTCCGAGGGTTCACAAAGCTCCCAGCCCCTGTGCTGGACTTGCTAAAATGCAGGGATGCCAATCTCGGTGTACTTGAATAATATTTGTTCAGGAAGCAGTCGGTTCCTTCGATACATTTCTACGTACAGTCCTACTCCAGGTCTTTTGTAGATGAACATTCTCTCTGTCTGGAACATGAGGATCCAAGCATTAGGCCGGAGGACTCTGTTCCCCGGGTATTTCAGAACTCAAATTGGTGGTTGATGGTTCAGAATCTGGAGAAGGTGAAATTCTTCCTTTCAGGAGTTTGGAAGATAACCACTAGTGCTAATCTCTCCAGTTGGTTTGAAGGTGACTACAGTTCAGTGGACTTGATCTCCTCAGGAGAGAATACCGCCCTGTAATATCTTGAAACTTTTGGCACACCTGGCTCTGGATTACTGAACGAATAAGTTGTAGATTCAATCCAACAATGCCTCTACGGTGGCATATATTAGGTGAACCGCATTCTGTCTGGGTCAGAACAACAGGTGCTGTCTCTGTCACCAGTACATATTCCAGGTATAGAGTAATGACGGGGGTTTCCAGTCATCGGCAACTAATGCTGGTACCACGCCGTCCCTGCTTCCTGAGACATTTTTTGGCAATCTTCCAATGTTGGGGAACTCTGCAGATGGATCTACTGGATTCCAAGTTCTACAAAAAGTTGGACAGGTTGTGTCCGGGACGAGAGTCCCACTGACAATAGGGGTAGATGCACTGGTAACATCTTAGGGACCAGTTCTTCCTAATTGACATCTTCTCTCTGTTTCTACTACTGCAGCATCTTTGAATCTGAGGTGATAACACTGATAATAGTGTTAGCCAAATAAGCTCAAGAGGGCTTGGTACACTGACATAGCCTTGGACACTTCCAGTCTAGCTGGACCTAATGATCTTGGGTCCTATTTTCTCCGCACTCTTAAGCGCCTGGAAGCCGGCTTCAGGGAGCTTCAATTACAGGACTTTGAAATATTTTATGCCTGGGGTGAAGCCAGGTAGAGGCACCTGCAGATTATATGTGAGTGGGAGTTTTTTTTCCTTTCTCCAATCAGTAGGGGAAAGAAGATTGGCCTTAAGTACCATTAGGTGTCAGATTCACCCTTTTCCATTTTTTTTCCAGAGGCCATTATTTCTCACTCCTTGATTCATACAAGGTGTAACGCAGACCGTTCCGCCTGTCAAGCCACTCTTGTGTCCTTGGGACTTGAATTTGCTCTTGACTGTCCTTGCAGAGGCCACCTTTTGAACCAATTGTTAGTCCTTGACTCGAAAGGTGGCTTCTTTGGTTGCTATCACCTCAGCAATTGGAGTGTCAGAGCTGACCGCTCTTTCATGCAAGGAGCCGTTCTTGGTCTTGCATTATGATAAGGTGATGTTGTGTCCTCATCCATCTTTATTGCCTAGAGTGGTTTCTAGTCTTCACTTGAATCAGGACAGTGTCTTGCCTTCTTTTCTAATCCTCAGATGGCAGGAGTAAGATTGCTGCATACTCTGGAGGTAGTTCAGGTGGTCAGGATTTACTTGAATTGTCAGCGCAGATCAGGAATCCTGGTTTGTGCTGCCAGCAGAGCCCAGGAAGGGCAGGAGGCATCCAAGTTAACTATTTTTTCATTGTATCCGCCAGTTAATTATTCAAGCCAATGGCTTGAAAGGGCAAGGTCCCCACCCCGTTTTGGTGAGAGCGTTTGCTACCAGGTATTGGGGGGGGGCGCCCCCATCTTAGGCCATCCTAGGCCATCCGCCTTCAGGTGTCGATGGCTCCAGTTTTTAAGTCCACTACATGGTCTTCGGTTCATACATTTACAGGATTTTACCAGATGGATATCAAAGCCACGGAGGATACTGCTTTGGCCACAGTATGTTACGGGCGTCAGAATAAGTCCTCTTCAGGTGGCAGTTTCTGTGATTGTCTCCCTCCTCTCAGGGGCATTGCTTTAGGACATCCCACATAGTAATTTTTATGGCTGCTCTGTGTCCCGTGATGTACAATAAAGAAAATTGGATTTATCCTACAGCTTACCTGTAAAATCTTTTTTTTCTCTACAAAACTAAGGTACTTCCTGTGTAGGAGGGGGTTATATAGGGGAGGACTTCCTGTTTGATTGGTCTTCCAGTGTCCGGCGTATAACACACATAGTAATTAATATGGCTGCTCTTTGTCCCTTGATGTACTCCAAGAAAAGGATTTTACAGGTAAGTTGTATGAAAAATCCAATTTTTACTGCCAAGATGTGTTCAATAGGGCTCTATGTAAAACAGAAGAGGTGTACACTAGAGCTGCACAATTAATATTCACCCCCTCTGACAATCTATGTGTCTCTATTCTTTCATGTAACAAGTATAGAGTTCTCTGCTTACTCTGGCAGTCTGCCAAACCAGTCATTCTGCCAAGATTTTAACAACATTGTAAGAGCCCTTGCACACTGGGGCGGGGGGTGGCGTCGGCGGTAAAACGCTGCTATTATTAGCGGCGTTTTACCGTCGGTCTGCGGCCGCTAGCGGGGCGGTTTTACCCCCCGCTAGCGGCCGAGAAAGGGTTAAATACCACTGCAAAGCGCCTCTGCAGAGGCGCTTTGCCGGCGGTATAGCTGTGCCGTCCCATTGATTTCAATGGGCAGGAGCGGTAAAGGAGCGGTATACACACTGCTCCTTCACCGCTCCGAAGATGCTGCTGGCAGGACTTTTTTTACCGTCCTGCCAGCGCATCGCTCCAGTGTGCAAGCCCTCGGGGCTTTCACACTGGAATGCAAGGAGCGCAAACCGCCCCAGTGTGCAAGGGCTCTAACTCTTCCCTCTTAGATCAAAGGGAAGAAACTTCTGTGTGAATATGCAGGAAGTTTAACCACTTAAAGTCTAAACCTTTTTCTGACACTTGTTTCTTACAGTTAAAATCAGATTTTTTTTGCTAGAAAATTACTTGGAACCCCCAAACATTATATATATATTTTTTTATCAGAGACCCTAGAGAATAAAATGGGGATTGTTGCAATATTTTATGTCACACTGTATTTGGACAGTGGTCTTTCAAACGCAATTTTTTGGGAAAAATACACTTCAATTAATTTAAAAAAACGAAACAGTAAAGTTAGCCCAATTATTTTGTTTAATGTGAAAGATGATGTTACGCCGTAAGAATCATGAGAGAATCGTGATCTATCTTCTAAGCAAAAAAAAACGCTATTCTCATTTTAGCCAGAATCGTGCAGCTCTAGTGTACACGTAGAAACAATGTTTTATAACCTCTCTGGGATAGTGTGGGCTGCAAACAACTTTTCTAGTTGTCTAAAGTCTACTCTTACTATGATAGCCACAATCTATCTTTTATATAAACCTTATATAACTCTTTTTGCCATGAGAAAAAGTGTGCTGTTTTTGCACTGTGAGACAGTTTTGCTCTTATACAGAGTCGTCACTGCTGATTGGAGTCAGGAAGCTGTAGAACTGCATTAGTAAATAGTGGCCTCACCATTCTGGCTGCATGCGTTAAACAAAAGCAGAATTACAAATATCTTGGTAGGTAAAAGAATTGGTTTATGTGTATTTTTTGACAGGTTATTTAGCAGTTTAGCTGAGGTCTAATAAACAAATGGCAAAATCAGTGATGTTTAGTTAACCTCTTGGGAAAAGTGGATAATTGAATTGGGAGCCTTCAGAATCAAGTTCTGCATTCATGCATGTGTTATGTCAGTAAGTATAGGGATGGGAGTAGAATAGAAGGATGACCCCAATCGTATGCTTAAAATCTTTCAATGTCCAGTTAAAAAGCTGGGGGTGTGTCCAAATTCTTGTGCTGTGGTTGTGCTGTGGTTGTGCTGTGGCTAAAGTTATGCCGGTTGGCTGGGCCGCAAGACATGCTGCAGAGAATTTCATTCAGCCAACAGGTGAAGCTCTAGTCTCTCTTTTCATATTTGAAAATTGTGGAAATTCCTCTTATCTGTCACATTTGGCACCTTGTGGGGGAGGAGGGGGGGAGCAGTTACCTGTTTTTGACAGGTACCCTGCCCCCACTTCTGTTGGACCTCATCGTGGTGAGGTACATCAGGAGTTCGGCCCGCTCCTCTTTCCCCTGCTGTCAGGCCAGTAGGAGAGCGCAGCGTGCTTCGCGCATGCGCAGTAGTGACCCGACTGTGAAGCTGTAATGCTTTACTGCCGGGTTCCCTTACTGGCAATAATGGCGGCGGCAGCAGCATCCAACAGCCGATAGAAACATCAGCTGTGGTTGCGACATCTCTGGACTCCAGGACAGGTAAGTGTCCTAATATTAAAAGTCAGTAGCTATACAGTATGTGTAGCTGCTGATTTTTAATTTTTTGAGGGGGAAGTGGAACATCGCTTTAAGCCCCCGTTCACACCAGTTTGATTTGTCATGCAATTTGACAATTCCAAATCGCATGACAAGTCGCACTCTATTGTTGGCAATGCAATGGTTTTAAGTCGGTGCGACTCTGTCATTGTAGTGCTGCACAGATTAAAAAAAAAAAGGTTATTGCACTATTTTTTGCGATTTCAGGACTTGCATAGACATCTGTCGCACCTTAAACCGCACTGGCTTTGAAATCGTACTACTTCAAGTGAAGTAGCACAAGTTCAAAGTCGCATTTAGTGTGAACGGGGTTCATTAAAGCAAAGAGTCATTTCTTATCAGATGGTTAAAGCTGGCCCTAGATAGATTGAAATTTAGACAGTTCAGCAGGGACTGGCTGGATTTCAGTCCATGTGTAGCCATGCCTGTTCATCAGAAGTTAATTATTTAGATCGACTTCTGTTGAATTGGCTTGTTAAAAAATTTTTTACGATCAGCCATATGCTGCCCCTAATCAGTGTATTCTGACAGCGGGACAAATACAATGTTCCAGTGGGGAGGATTCATCTACAGCTATCCTATCTAAAGACTGGAGGAATCCTCTATGGCCAGCTTTAATTTAAAGCCTGTCATTTATTGCTTAACCGAAATGCGAGCAGTGTATGGCCCTGCCAGCACCGCTCTGTTCAACAACTCGATTGTTTATTTGACTTTTGTCTATGGAGTCTGTCATTTCCTGAAATAAAAATCAAAATAAAAAAATAACAGTCTGTCATAACATTGTTGGGCGAACAGTACCTGCATCCAACCAGTTGCAGGTATCTGGGTAATCTGACAGTCAAGGGAGTCAGAATCCATCCACGCTGTCAGCGTGGCAGGAATAATCTGTTTGATGCCTTTAATTCAGTCCTCATGTATTATTTATGCATGTTTCATTTATGTATTTGAGGAAGTTTTTTTAGACTGTACTGTGTCTTTGTGGGACCATAGTTCACAAATTACTTGTAAAAATGACACCTGCTTGTTTTCTATCTGTAACAGGTGGATGACCATCCCGAGGTTCTAGATGTAGCTGCAGTTGAGGCAGCCCTCTCATTTTGTGAAGAGAATGATGACCCCCAAACGCTTTCTGGGCCCTGGGATCATCCTGTCCAAGATCATTCAGCAAAATCAGAGAACATTGCACAGTCTCTTATCCCAAGGCCCAAAGATCAAACCTGTGTCCAGACAGATACACTAATGAATATAATGGATATGAATCCTGAAATAAAATCAGAACCTCCTGAGCCTGAAGTCCAGCCTGCCCAGTCAGAGGTGACCTCAATTACTCCTCGCGCTACCTTTCAGATTGAAAAACCTGAAGATGAGATGAGAGGGACCACTTCAAATGACACAATTAAAGAAGAGGAAGCAGATCACCAGCTTAAAACTGAGGTACTTTTCCAAATCAAGAAACTAGTAAAGGCGAAGTAGAACCTTCACATTGGAAAACCACTCATTCAGTTTAAAGTAAACATGCAGGGCAAAACGTGTGTCTGAGACCCCTTTTTTTCTTAAAGCGGAGTTCCACACAAAAATGGAACTTCCGCTTTTCGGAACCCTCCCCCCCTCCGGTGTCACATTTGGCACCTTTCAGGGGGGAGGGAGGTGCAGATACCTGTCTAAGACAGGTATTTGCACCCACTTCCGGCATAGACTGCCATGGGAGTCTATGCCTCTTCCCGTCCCCACTGCGCTGTCTGCTGGGAACACACAGCTCCCAGGAGAGAGCGGGGACCACTTGGGACGCGCAGCGCGACTCGCACATGCGCAGTAGGGAACCGGGAAGTGAAGCCGCAACGCTTCACTTCCTGATTCCCTCACCTAGGATGGCGGCGGCAGCTGCCGAGAACCGAGCGCGTTCTCGGCGTCCCCTGCCGACATCGCTGGACCCTGGGACAGGTAAGTGGCCATGTATTAAAAGTCAGCAGCTGCAGTATTTGTAGCTGCTGGCTTTTAATATATATTTTTTTGAGCGGTGTGGGTGAACCCCCGCTTTAAGTGATTACATAACCTCTGATCTCAGCTTCATAAAAGATGGCAAAAAAAGACTGCAGGGGGTATGTCAGGAGGCAGTGAAATGCAAAACACTGATCTTCCCAGTGAAGAGCTGTGCAGGGCGGTGTGTCAGCACTTGACCATCAGAGGACAGACCAAGTCTTGACCATCAGAGGACAGGCAGGCACAGTCAGAAAACTGACCACGATGGGATGGATGTGCTTCTATGATTAGCATTATCAGTTTGAAAAAAGGAAAGCAGGGGGACTGGCAGAATTATCAGGTATTTCACACAAAGGAAGAACTACAAATAGGATAGGATACTTTTTAACACAAGTAAATGGTACAACAGACACATATCAGGAGTATAAAATGTTGGAGTATCATACACTTTAGTGAAAAATAACAAATGCACATATTTTTGAATTCATTTTTTTCCCACAAGAGCCTACACAGCATTGCACCCGCGATCAGGTGGAAGTCTTGGAACATGTTACACACTTAATACGATTGTAACGTGCTAGAGGATGAACCTATCCTGTAGGATACAAATCTCAGAAATACATATGCAACTGTACCTTGTCTTGATCAGAGATACAGTATTTGAAATTGCTGCATTGTTACTGAGCCATCTGTTGTGTGTCAGGCCCCATACATACTATTAGATTTTTTGCAGATTTTTGTCTTCAGATTTACAAAAAACATATAATATAATAGTGTGTATGGGGCCTTAGCTGCAGTTTTAGGCTAAATGTCTAAAAGTAACAATTGGCAGTATTTTTCTACAGGATTACATAAATTAGTCAGCAGTGGAAGTTTGGATAGTGATGAGGCTAGATTATAATGTTTTTATTTACATAAATAGGTACTTTTATTGACCCTTTTTACAGATATTTTGTTGGATTTTACAGAATCCCAGTTAGTGTGTGTAGTGGTTGTTCTTGTTACAAATTTTTGCTCATTTGTGTTGTGTTTAGACACCACAGTGTGAAAATTCCCCAAATGAAGCGTTTCCTAGTGAAGAAGATAAAGGAACAGGATCTGAAGATAATCCAGTACTAAGTGGTATGTTGTAAAATGTATTTATTAGAGTAGTGTGTGTGTGTGTGTGTGTGATTTAATAGTGGGTGCTATTTATTTCCTGTTTCTGTTTCAGAACCAGTGAAAGCAGAACCTACACCCAGCAGTAACAAGGTATCTTGATGCTCTATTACAGTTTGCTCAGTATTTCTTTTTGACGTTGTTGTGTATTAACAGAAGTAATGTTATCTCTGAAGGACTCACAAGCAGAGGAGGAAGAAGAGGAGGAAGATGTCACAAGTGAAGTTGGCAGTCCAGAGGAGCCCAAGGAAGAAGAGGCTGGAGAAGAGTACCTGTCTGAGGTGGACAATGAGCCACCAATCAGTGAGAGTGATGATGGCTTTAGTATTCATAATGCCCAGCTTCAGTCCCACACTCTTGCTGATTCTATTCCTAGCAGTCCAGCATCTTCTCAGTTGTAAGTAAAATTTTCAGACTAGATTATGTAGGTTGGCCCCCCTTAAAGTGGAACTACAGCCAGAACATTTTTTAGGTTTTTAAAACGGTAGGGATGGGTTAGAGCCTGTGTAGCTTTTATTGTTGATGTTCCTGTTGAGTTTTCCCCTCAATACATATTTTGTCATCCTGACAGGACATGAGCAGGAATTTTTCCAGCAGAAGCATACATAGCAAAAATCCTTTATTTAGCAGAGTGGATAGGGTTAGAACCTCTGAGTTTTTATGGCACTCAATGCCCCTATTTGGAAGATTTTTCTTTGCTTCCTGTCAAATGAGGGAAAATCTTCCAGATACAAAACCCGAACGGTAACAGATGGTTCTAACTCTTCTCTGCTCAAAGGGATTTTAGGTGGAGTTTCTTTTTAAATTAAGTTATTTTAGCAAATTGTGTGCATTTAAAATTTCTTATTCTATGTTTTCAGTTCTGTCTGTAGTGAAGATCAAGAGGCTATCCAAGCTCAGAAGATTTGGAAAAAAGCTATAATGTTGGTGTGGCGAGCAGCAGCCAATCATAGGTCAGTATTTACCAGGTCTAAAAAAATTAATGTGCAATATCTCTTGAACAGGAAAATTTAAGAGTCACGTTTTCATGTCAAGGCAAATACACAAACAGACAAGTTGTTGCGTTAAAACTGAACTCTACGGAGATATAAATGTATTATAGACTTTTATATAGCGCCAACAATTTACACAGCACTTTACATATTGTACATTCACAGTAGTCCCTTCCCTCCAGGATGCTTATAATCTAAGGTCTTGTCTTCTATGCATGCATAAACATACTAGGGCCAATTTAGACATGAGCCACTTATCCTAAAATATATAGTAAAAATTTTTGAAATTCAAGTAGTGTTAGTAGATAAATTTGATCTGGTATCAGCCAGTTGCAGTCTGTGTATATCAGGGCTAGAGCATGCAAGGAAAAGGCAGCACAAGGAGTTAGTCAGTTCAAGCACCTGACAAACAGCATCCTGAAAGGAGGAAAAAGCTGGGCGACAGAAAGATGAGCTGATCATTGTGCTTATTCTCCTTTAACTTTCTAGTCAATGCTGGGACAGGTCCAGGTTGTCCTGGGCTCAGAGGAATTGTGTTGAATGATGCTTGGCAGAAAAAGAACTGCAGTGGAAATCTTTGGATTGAAACTGAATATTTTGTCGCAAAAGATGGTTTTATAATTTTATCTTTTAATGGGGGGGTGTTCTTCAGAAAACCATTACACTAGGAGGAAAAGGAGCTGCAATATAGTTTGAGAGGCTCCTTTCAGATTGTTGATGTTAAGCATAAGTACACCTTTGAAACAAAGTTCTTCCATTAAACCTAAGTAGTGTGTAATGGCTTTGATTTTTTTTTTTTATGTATTTGTTTATATCTAGGTATGCCAATGTCTTCCTGCAGCCTGTAACAGATGACATTGCTCCTGGCTATCACAGCATTGTACAAAGGTAATGTCAAGCCTTTGACTACTGTAATCAATATCGCTTTTGTTCTTTTACCTTTTTGTCTTAAAATGCCATTCTAATTTGGTATATGGGAGATTTCAATGTGCTTTTAATATCATATACCTGTTATTTGTTTGCATTGATGAGACCTAATTCTCAGCCAGAAATACTTTCCGTAGCTATTTTACATGTTTGCTGCTAACTCAGACTCTTAAAATGTATTACTACGTATAAAAGACAAAACCAGAGAAAATTCCCAGCTCATCTCACCAGTCTGCTTACCAACAAAATGAACCTGTTCAACAGTATGTGTTAAAAACGGGTTTAGTTAGCACATATTTGCAAACGCATGCGTAAGCTGCAAGGCCTCTTCACGGCACCCTGTGTATCGCTTGCAGTTCTAACCCTTCTAAATTTATGAGAGTCTCCACAGTGGAAGCACATGCATTTTAATGGATAGATAAGAGGCAGGTGGTCCTGGAGGTAGCCCAATCCTCTTTAAAGGCACAGGGGCACATTGGACACCAAACACATAGCACAATGGCAGCAAAAGTGCCCAGTGTGTCCCATGACCAAATTTACACCAGTAACAAAAGGATGGCTTCTGCCCCATCTATAACTGGCCTTCATAGCAAGGAGCACAAGGAAGGGCAAACGCATGAAAGACAAAACCTACATAGTTGGGGCATAAAGGATATACAGAAGAATGCTTCCTGCAAATTATAAAACATCTGGTGATCCTAATATATAAACCCCTTCTGAATTGACTCAAACAATACTATCACAAGCCGCACTACCGCTTGTGTAATCGTTAAGCAAAACGTTATTGTTTTTATTTTATTTTTTATTTATTTCAGGTACTTATATAGTGCCGTCTATTTACGCAGCGCTATACATATACATTGTACATTCACATCAGTCCCCACCCTCAAGGAGCTTACAATCTAAGGTCCCTAACTCACATTCATACATACTAGGGACATTTTAGACAGGGTCCAATTAACCTACCAGCATGTCTTTGGAGTGTGGGAGGAAACCGGAGTACCCGGAGGAAACCCACGCAGCCACAGGGAGAACATGCAAACTCCAGGCAGGTAGTGTCGTTGTTTCAAGCTTGTTGCAAGCATCTGGTGTTTCCAACCAGACTCCCCTTCATTCTGATGCTTTGTGCTCTCACAGGGCTTAATCATTGAAACCTTCATACTTCAGTAGCATTTAGTCTCAGATGTATGAAAGGAATAAAAATGACACATTAAATTTGGCATTCACTGAGGTTATCAGAGAACTCTGGTTAGAGGAAATACTCCTATAAGGATGGACACAAAGGAAAATCAGAATAGTATTGCTTTTCCCCTTGTAGACTGTGTGTCCCTCTGCACAGGGAAATGCTTATTGTCCTTTTTTTACTTCAGTTTATAAAAAATCTGATTCATATTGTACATGTTATCTACAGTAGACCTGATAAATGCAAAAGAATAATCAGTTTTCTGTTTTTCTATAAGGCCTATGGACCTTTCTACGATAAAGAAAAATATTGAGACTGGTATAATTCGAACCACAGCTGAGTTTCAAAGAGACATCATGCTTATGTTCCAGAATGCTGTGATGTATAATAGCTCTGATCATGACGTCTATCATATGGCTGTGGAGATGCAGAGGGATGTATTGGAACAAATTCAGGTCTGACTTTGGTTATTCAAATATGCCTATAAATCTTTTGTTCTTTGCATAGTTTAATTTTAATTGTTGTCAGCCTGTGTAAAATGACTTGTTTCATTAGTGATACATAAGGTAGGGTTTGGCGTTGAATGTATTTGAAGCCTATGGTAACTTTTATATTCCTTTTTAGCGTTATGTATTTGATCCTTCCTGTACATTTATATTTCCTTCCTTCTTTTATAGCAATTTTTGGCCACGCAGCTGATTATGCAAACATCCGAATCTGGGATAAGCGCTAAGAGCCTGAGGGGCCGAGATTCTACACGCAAGCAGGATGCCTCTGAAAAGGTACTAATTGCCACATGTGCAAGAGCCAGCTCCTATATCTACTTTTAAGTCTCTAAAGGCCTTTCATCGTATGTTTACTGATTAGAGCTTAAAGGTAGATTAGTTGTCAAAATATCCATATTGCTGCTATCTTTACATGAAGGTACTAGAGTGGTGAGCCATTAGATTTTGTGGAATCAGGTGTTACCTCCCACTTCACTTTAGAGCTACACAAATTATATCACAACCTGCTTCTTGATAAAGAAAATAAGTATATTTTGAATCCTATGATAATGTTGCAGTTGGTTTGGGATCTCCTTTAAAGCTCTGATATTGTCATATTAAATATTATCAGCAAGCACTAGATGCCTCTGAGCCACTGCAGCATCAGTTTTGCGTAACATGCCAAACATGAGCAGTGTGGTTTTATTTAGGTTTGGTTCCTCCGTCTCAGAAATCTGTGGGTGAAGGGGAGTATTAGAAAGGACCTATTTTGTCCATTATTAGATTCACCAAATTAGCAATAAATGGCTTTGGTTTATCACCACAACATTAGACATTGGTAGTGCTTGTTATCCCCTTCTTTCATTACAGTAGTATTTATAGACAGGAAGGTATTTGCCTATAATCATCTACAGAGGGAGCAGACTGGGGAGAGAGTGAAAGACCTGGGTCAAGCTACAAGATCACTTGGAAAGGAAGGCTAAGGCTTAAAACGGAACTTCACCTGACAGGGGGAAGTACCGCTTATCCTCCTCCTTTCTCCTCGTAAACTATTATTTATTTTTTTTTTTTTTTCCGGAAGCGTGTACTTTAGTTTTGACAGGCACCTGTTCCCACTTCCACTTGGCTCACCTAGGTGAGCCGAGAGGAAGTGCCAACCACGCCCGCAACCTCTTTGGACACCTTGGACACGTCACAGGTCCTGGGAGGTTGCGGTACCATTCAGAAAGTGCAGTCGGGAGCTAGCTGTGAGCCCACAGGAAGTTAAATCTAGCTTCGCACAGTCAGAGGAGCAGGCTGAAGTCAGCACTAGATCCTGGGCTGGTAGGAGTCTTTTTAGTAAAAGTCAGCAGCTACAGCATTTTATCTACTGACTTCTATTTTTTTTTTTTAACAAGACTGGCACTCCCCTGTAAATTATCTTTAAACCAGTGATCTTACAGAGACAGCAGGGCTGAGAAATTGAATGAAGTAGGCAATTGACTAGTGACAGGGAGGATACATTTTTGAGTGACCGGACACCCTGGTTTTAACCCCTTGACACGCTGCCTGTACATATACAGTAAATGTAGCCTTATGAAAGTGGGTCTTTTATCTGTGAGGACACATATTTATACCTCTTTGTGCTGGGAGCACGCCGCTCAGCACACTCTCAGCATAGTGACCTGGTTCTCACCGAGAGCCCTGGGTCTCGCACCAATGATCGGCATCCCGGAACTCCCAGTTTTCGTTCACCTGATCGCTGTGATAGCCCCTGATTGGCTATCGCAGTGATCAGGCCCTCTGCAGTTCCAACCCAGCCTTTTAGGGAGGTGGGGAAAGTGAAAATAAAAAATAAAATAATGTGGTTGCATAAGTGTACACACTCTCTTATAACTGGGAATGTAGCTGTGCTCAGAATTAAGCAATCACATTCAAACTCATGTTAAATAGGCGTCAGTACACACCTGCCATAATTTTAAAGTGCCTCTAATTAACACCAAATAAAGTTCAACTGTTCTAGTAGGTCTTTCCTGATATTTTCTTAGTCACATCCTACAGCAAAAGCCATGGTCCACAGAGTACTTCACAAGCATCAGAGGAATCTCATTGTTTAAAGGTATCAGTAAGGAGAAGGGTACAAAAGAATTTCCAAGGCATTAGATATATCATGGAACACAGTGAAGACAGTCATCATTAAAGGGGTTGTAAACCCTCGTGTTTTTTCACCTTAATGCATCCTATGCATTAAGGTGAAAAAACTTCTGCCAGTGTCCGGCCCCCCCATTTTACTTACCTGAGCCCCGTAATTCCCTCAGCAGAGATACGCTCTCCCTCTCTGCATGGGGTCCTGGCTCTTTATTGAATAGATTGATAGCAGCGCAGCCATTGCCTTCCGCTGCTGTCCATCAAATCCAATGACCCGGGGGGCGGGGCCTAGTCCGGCATTCCTGTCTGTGGACGCAAATGCTGGACTCGGGAGCGCGCCCGCTCAGTAACCCCCTGGGAGAGCGCTTCTAGTGGGTTATCTGATGCGAGGAGGAGTCGCGAGAGCCGCTGAGGGACCCCAGAGGGGGAGGGGGATCAGGGCCACTCTGTGCAAAACGAGCTGCACAGTGGAGGCAAGTATAACATGTTTGTTATTTAAAAAAAAAAAACAGGAAGGTTTACAATCACTTTAAGTGGAGAAAACATGGCACAACAATAACCTTACAAAGAACTGGACGTCCCTCCGAAATTGATAAAAAGACGAGAAGAAAACTGGTCAGGGAGGCTGCTAAGAGGCCTACAGAATTGAAGCGGCAGGGATATCTGGCAAGTACTGGCTGTGTGGTACATGTGACAACAATTTCCCATATTCTTCATACAGTGGATATAAAAAGTCTAATAAATGTGTGTGTTGAGTGCGCTACTCTATTTACAATACACCACTCCTCTTAGCATTGTGTATTCTCAAACATTCCTAAACATATACATATGCCTTAATATTGCATAATATTCCCATGAATATCAGTATATAGAACAACGTGTCACGAATTTCATAATACTCCAATCTAAGGGAAAGACCCCACGTTCACGTGTATCAAAATATATCCAAATAACTATCATTTAAAATTAGAAATTATACAGTGTCCAAAAAGTCCATATGCAAAGTGCAATGTGCAATAAATTCAAGAGATACTGTGCAGCCTTCCTTCAAGTTCACAAAGTGCAATGTGCAATAAATTCAAGGGTTGCTGTGCAGCCTTCCTTCAAGTTCACAACATTTGTTATCCGTGATTCATCGTGACATATTCACCATTTCCGTGACAAACCACCACCATATGGATTGGCCACTCACCAGATATTTAATGAACAATGCGCCTTCGGTACATTAATAGGGATAACCACTCCACCTGGATCATATATGTGCTGTCCCCAATGCGCTATACATGAGCTTTAGTTTTCCTCAAAGAAAATATATGGACAACAATCATTGCGCAATATGTTTAAAAAGCTTACTTATTTTAGCTAAAATAAAAGAATATAAACTCACATTTAAAAGTGCCCTCAAGCCGGCACTATGCTGTTCCAGCAGATAAGGATGGGTGTAAACGGTAGCATGTTACCGGTGTGCGATGTGGACTTCTTCCGCACTCGGCTTGCTCTTCACCCCTCGTTCTCGTCTGTGCCAGACGTGACGTAATCACGTGACCCAAAAATCTCCCAGCAGCCTCTACGCGTTTCGCATCATAGTATACGTCATCAGGAAGCTGCTTAGTGCCGGCTCGAGGGCCCTTTTAAATGTGAGTTTATATTCTTTTAGTTTTGAGTGGCCAACCCATATGGTGGTGGTTTGTCACGGAAATGGTGAATATGTCACGATGAATCACGGATAACAAATGTTGTGAACTTAAATGGAAGGCTGCACAGCAACCCTTGAATTTATTGCACATTGCACTTTGTGAACTTAAAGGAAGGCTGCACAGTATCTCTTGAATTTATTGCACATTGCACTTTGCACATGGGCTTTTTGGACACTATATAATTTCTAATTTTAAGTGATAGTTTTTTGGATATATTTTGATACACGTGAATGTGGGGTCTTTCCCGTAGATTGGAGTATTATGAAATTCGTGACACGTTGTTCTATATACTGATATTCATGGGAATATTATGCAATATTAATTAATCAAGGCATATGTATATGTTTAGGAATGTTTGAGAATACACAATGCTAAGAGGAGTGGTGTATTGTAAATAGAGTAGCGCACTTAACACACACATTTATTATTTTGTTCACTGAACGGTTTTCTTTTTTTGAATGCAGCAACTCAAAATTTAAAGGGGAAAATTATTGTTTGGTACACAAATTTTGCGCCGGTTACACATATATATTTTATTGATATAAAAAGTCTACACACCCCTGTTAAAATGTCATGTTTCTGTGATGTAAAGAAAAATCATTTCAGAATTTGTCCACCTTTTTAATGTGACCTATAAACTGTACAACTCAATTGAAACACAAACTGAAATCTTTTAGGGGGGTTTGGGGAGTAAAAATAAAAAAACTAAAAAAAGGTGGTTGCAGAAGAAAAACATCCAAGCCCGGTTAAATTTTGCAAACACACTTCTGAATTCTCCCAAAAGCATGTGGGAAAATGTGTTATGGTCTTATGAAACCAAGTTTAAACTTTTTGGCCATAATTTCAAAAAACATGTTTGGTGCAAAAACAACACTGCACATGTGTATGTGCCATGCTGATAGACTCATACACAAAAAGACTGAGTGCTGTAATAAAATCAAAAGGTGCTTCAGCAAAGTATCAGTTTAATCACTTCAGCCCCGGAAGAATTTACTCCCTTCCTGACCAAGCCCTTTTTTGCGATACGGCACTGCACCGCTTAAACGGACAATTGCACGGTCGTGCGATGTTGTACCCTAACAAAATTGATGACGTTTTTTTTTTGTTCCCCCCCCCCCCCACAAATAGAGCTTTCTTTTGGTGGTTTTTGATCACCTCTGCGTTTTTTATTTTTTGCGCTATAAACAAAAAAAAGCGACAATTTTGGAAAAATTATGTTTCTACAACTTTATTGAAGTCCAACTTTGGTAAATTCAGTTGATTCAACATTATTCGGAAAGACACTCACCTGTCCATATAAGGTCCCATAGTTGCCAATGCATGTCAGAGCACAAACCAAGCCATGAAGTCCAGAGAATTGTCTGTAGACCTCAGAGACAGGATTGTATTGAGGCACAGATCTGGGAAAGGGTACAGAAAAAATCCTGCAGCATTGAAGGTCCCAATAAGCACAGTGGCTTCCATCACCCAAAAATGGAAGACGTTTGGAACCACTAGGACTCTTCCTAGAGCAAGCTGCCTGGCCAAACAGCAATTGGGGTTGAAGGGCCTTAGTCAGGGAGGTGACCAAGAACCTGATGGTTACTCTGACGGAGCTTCAGCATTTCTCTGTGGTGAGGAGAACCTTCCAGAAGAACAACCATCTCTGCAGCACTCCACCACCAATCAGGCCTGTATGGTAGAGTGGCCAGACGGAAGCCACTCCTCAGTAAAAGACACATGACCGCCCACCTGGAGTTTGCCAAAAGGCCCCTGAAGGCCTCTCCGACCATGAGAAACAAAATTCTCTGGTCTGATGAAACAAAGATTGAACTCTTTGGCCTGAATGGCAAGCGTCATGTTTGAGGGAAACCAGGCACCACTCATCACCTGGCCAATACCATCCCTACAGTGAAGCATGGTGGTGGCAGCATAATGCTGTAAGGTTGTTTTTCAGCAGCAGGAACTGGGAGAATGGTCAGAATTGAGGGAAAGTTGAATGCAGCAATGTACAGACACATCCTTGATAAAAACCTGCTCCAGAGCGCTCTGGACCTCAGATTGGGCCAAAGGTTCATCTTCCAACAGGACAATGACCCTAAGCACACAGCCAAGATAACAAAGGAGTGGCTACGGGACAACTCTGAGAACATCCTTGAGTGGCCCAGACTTGAACCCGATTGAACATCTCTGGAGAAATCTGAAAATGGCTGTGCACCGACACTCCCCATCCAACCTGATGGAGTTTGAGAGGTCCTGCAAAAAAGAATGGGATAAATTGCCCAAAAATAGGTGTGCCAAGCTTGTAGCATCATACTCAAAAAGAATTGAGGCTGTAATTGGTGCCAAAAGGTCTTCAACAAAGTATTGAGAAAAGGCTGTGAATACTTATGTACCTGTGATTTTTTTTTTTGTCTTTTTATTTTTAATAAATTTGCAAAGATTTCAAACAAACTTCCTTCACATTGTCATTATGGGGTGGTATTTGTAGAATTTTGAGAAATAATGAATTGAATCCATTTTGGAATAAGGCTGTAACATAAAATGTTGAAAAAATGAAGCGCTGTGAATACTTTCCCGGATGCACTGTGTGACATTAAAGGTGGAAAAAGTTCTGAAATTATTTTTCTTTGTCTCTTACATCACAGAAACCTGACATTTTAACAAGGGTGTGTAGACTTTTTCTATCCACTGTATGTCTGGGCTATGGGGTAGAGTGGCAAGATGGAAGCCCTTTTCTTACGAAGAAAAACACCCAAGCCCGGCTAAATTTTGTAAAAACACATCTGAAGTCTCCCAAAAGCATGTGGGAAAATGTTACTTTTTGGTCATAGTTCCAAAAGATATGTTTGGCGCAAAAACACTTCACATCACTAAAAGAACACCATACCCACAGTGAAGCATGGTGGTGGCAGCCACATGCTTTGGGCTGTTTTTATTCAGCTGGAACAGGGGCCTTAGTCATGGTAGAGGGAATTATGAACAGTTCCAAATACCAGTTAATATTGGCACAAAACCTTCAGGCTTCTGCTAGAAAGCTGAACATGAAGAGGAACTTCATCTTTCAGCATAACAACGACCCAACGCATACATCCAAATCAGCAAAGGAATGGCTTCACCAGAAGAAGATTAACGTTTTGGAATGGCCCAGCTAGAGCCCAGAGCTGAATACGATTGAAAATCTGTGGGGTGATCTGAAGAGGGTTGTGCACAGAAGATGCCATCGTAATCTGAAGAGTGGACAAATGTTGCCAAGTCAAGATGTGCCATGCTGATAGACTCATACCCAAATACACTGAGCGTAGTTTAAGGGTGTGCACGCTTATGCAACCATATTATTTTAATTTTTACTTCCTTACACCTAAAAGATTTTAGTTGTTCAGCTGAATTTTACAGTTTATATGTCACATTAAAGGGGGAAAAAAGTTCTGACATGATTTATCTTTGTCTCATTTTTTTACATCACAGAAACCTGACGCTTTAACAGGGGTGTGTAGACTTTTTTTTATATCCAATGTAGATCGAGGTTTGATCTATGTCAGTGTTGGGGTCAAGGTCAGGGTCAATATATTTTGGGTAGGATTTTTTTTTTTTGTTAAACACTTTTTAAATTGTTGTCGGTATGTTTGTTTTAGGTAGGATAAAAAAGCAAAATGGGTACTATTGTTCCTGGGCCCTATTACAAGTAACGTGCACATATGTAATATCTCTGTGATCTTCAGAAGAAGGGAATTTATTTTGGGTTGTTTGGTGGTAAGACATGGTAATTAGCAATACAGCCAAGTTTAAAAAAAAAAACAAACAAAAAAAATATATTTTTTTGTTTTTTACTGTTTTGGGCCAGTTTTTGATAAAAAAAATAAAGTAAAATCGGGAGATCTCCATTACCATTTAATATTGTATGTTACTCCCGCGTTACCACTTAAAGTGCAGATTATTATCTGAACAGCTGCTGACACTGAATCGTTTTTTACGTAACTAATGGTGATGTATTAATAAAGGTGTAGTGTCACGCTGTCCATCAAGTTATTTAAATAATGTGACTCTTGTGCCATAAAGTGTCATGTGTTTCAAAGTAATGTGCCCGTAAATCCACATATAAGTATAAATAGAATATCGCTTCCAAATGGATAAAGTGACTAAGAAATGCAATGGATGAATAGTCCTACAGGTAAATGATCAATATTTATGAAATGCACAAATAAATCCTCTCTTCCATTAAAGTGCTAACAGTGCAATAAATCAATAATCCTGTGTCTCAAGGTTGGACACTGAAACAAATGTGAATCATATAAACGATAAAACAGTCTATTTCTTTAGTCTTTGATATTCTGGATCGCTGTCCGTGATCTATCCCTTCACCATATTGAGAAATCCTTGTAATTTTGGTTACTTAATCCCTTTCTTCCCATGCCAACTCCATGCTCTCTGGCCTCTCACCTAAGATATGCTTTAAATCGGCATATGATGTTATCTCCCAGGGATGGCGGTATACCATGGAATCGCCTCTAGGTGTCCTCTGTTGTATGATTCCAGTGCTCTAAGTATTATTAGGAAATACTAGGTCTCTAATGATCCTAGAGATGTCCTCTTGTGTGGATGAAGAAAGGAGACTTTACAAAACCGTTATGGAAACAATTCAAGATAAAACAGCTGAAAACTCACATTAAAAAGCTGATTTATCTGCAAAAATCCACGAGTGCTGAATTCGTTCGCGTGCGGCGTCATTTCCACTACTCCTCCACTCACACCCTACGTGTTACGTCACAGTCACGTGACTTCCGCAGTCACCAAGGGGTTAACATAAAATCAAGTTTAGGTCCACTTCAGAATAACATTAATGCATCAGGGAAATTATATGATGTGGCATTTAAAAGCATGCCTGTCAATACTTTGGCATGTCAGTTCAAAGAAGGGTCCAGTTTAATTGATATTGGTCATATTGAATGATCTAGATTCTTCCATAAATATATTTGGAAGTAATGTTGGCATATTTTTTTTCAAGTATTGCTGTTTTCGCTTTCAAGTTCCAAAACTGGAGGTACCTAAGGGTGCCTGCTTGTATGATCAAATAATTGTTAAGGCTCCATGGGAACCTCAAAGTCTGCAGACTTCTGAAATCAAAATGATAACTTTGGTTCCTGAAGTTATGCTTGGCCTAGACCCTGCTTGATCGTGTACTGTATTATTGGTCCAGCATGCGTAACAGTGAGGCAGACAAAGGGGGCATCGCTAAGTGTGATTTTAGGAACTGAAATGACTATTTGCTTAAATTATTTGGTTATCCCAACATCAAAGGAGACAGACGCTCACACAAGACTTGCTCTGTCTGATATGGGGCGGATATCAGTGTACCCAACCTTACAGTACAGTACATTTTAAGTGTCTTCTTCAGGTTTTGTTATACAGAAGAAAAATATATGCATCATATTGGAATTAAATTGTTGTTTTGCTAGTGGCATCTTATTTTTATGTGAGCAGCAAGAGAAGCCAGTGCTGGCTAAAAGCCTTCTTAAGCCTCGAATTTTGCTTTTCCTTCTAAGCTTCACGTTAAAGTCCTGGCTCCTCTTCTGCTTTTGTGTTGTCAGCTTGTCCGTGTTTTGTGTTGGAGATGCTCCGTGGAATCTGACCTGTTTTTCTGTTTGTCCTTTAACAGGACAGTGTCCCCATGGGCTCTCCTGCCTTCCTTCTCTCTCTCTTTGTAAGTATTAAATAGCTGCAATGTGATGGATGGAATGAATGTACCAAGATTTGGTAGCCTTCAGTTAGAGCTGTTTGACTTTCTTCACTATGCTTTGCATCTGTCGAGCAGTGCTTTCCTATTGCCTCTTTCTGTACTTTAAGCTGTTGTTTTGTTTATTTGTAATAAGCTTACATGCATGCAGAATTTTCTTCAGTCTATTAATCTCAAGGTAGCAGAGTCAGTTAACTTCCTGTGCAGTGCATGATAAAGAAGATCTACTCATTTCACAGTGTAGCAGTTCAGTTAAACCAACATTTCAGAACAGTGAAATATGAATACAGACAGGGTTAATACAGCAGCACTAAGATGAGAAGGCAGACGTTCCAGCTTAGAATTATCTCAGGTATGTGAGAAGATATTTGTGAGTCACAGCAAAGCCTTTCACAGTGAAGTGGCTACTAACCTTTATTCCCTTGAATGGATGCTTGCATTGCTTTTCACAGCACTGTTTCTTTTTGCTTTCCCCACTGAACAGGATGGTGGTACTAGAGGTCGTCGCTGTGCAATTGAAGCAGATATGAAAATGAAGAAATGAAGTGACCACGGCCTATATATCATATGGAATATCATGTAGTAGTTGTCACCAATGAAGACTGTATCATGTTATGTCTATTTAAGCAAGTTAGTTTGTAAAACCCCAGTATCTGGGTCTTATAGTGAGCACAGTCATGTTTTTGTGTCCTCCCATGAAGTGGCACTATACAGGCAGTATTGATTATAACGTGTAGATATGTACAGATGCCGACAACAGCGTTTTCTTATGGTTATGTAAGTGGAAGGTATGCAGGTTCCACTTGAAATGGGATTACAGTTCACATCATTTATTTGGAGCATTAAAAAAGTAGAATAGGACATCTACTAAACTCTCCTTGTTCTGTATAGATTTTGGATATTTGAATGGAGGATGACTGAATCAGAATTGTGAAATAGAAATGCATTCTACATTCCATGATAAGTAGTTCTCCGCTCACAGATTTTGATAACCATTGGTAGCTTGTTGTCTTTACTATTTATTCCTCTTTACATATTCAGCATTCATGATATTTATTTTGCTATTTTCTGTACAACATAAAGCCAACAAATCGCCTGTCTTTGGAAGTTAACGAGGAAAAAAGTATTTGATACCCTGCTGATTTTGTACATTTGCACACTGACAAAAATGATCAGTCTATAATTTTATTGGTAGGTTTATTTTAACAGTGAGAGACAGAATAACAAAAAAATTCAGAAAAACACATTTAAAAAAGTTATAAATTGATTTTTATTTTAATGAGTGAAATAAGTATTTGACCCCTTTGCAAAACATTACTTAGTACTTGGTGGCAAAACCCTTGTTGACAATCAGAGGTCAGACGTTTCTTGTAGTTGGCCACGAGGTTTGCACACATCTCAGGAGGGATTTCCACTCCTCTTTGCAGATCCTCTTCAAGTCATTAAGGTTTTGAGGCTGACGTTTGGTAACTCGAACCCTCAGCTCCCTCCACATATTTTTTTTATAGGATTAAGGTCTGGAGACTGACTAGGCTGCTCTGACCTTAATGTGCTTCTTCTTCAGCCACTCCTTTGTTGCTTTGGCCGTGTGTTTTGGGGCATTGTCATGCTGGAATACTCATCCATGACCCATTTTCTATTCCCTGGCTGAGGGAAGGAGGTTTTCGCCCAAGATTTGTTGGTACATTGTCCTGTCCATCATCCCCCTTTTGATACGGTGAAGTTGTCCTGTCCCCTTAGCAGAAAAACACCCCCCAAAGCATAATGTTTCCACCTTCATGTTTGACGATTGGGATGGTGTTCTTGGGGTTATAGGCAGCATTCCTCCTCCTCCAAACACAGCGAGTTGAGTTGATGCCAAAGAGGTCGATTTTGGACTCATCTGACCACAACACTTTCACCCATTCTCTTCTGAATCTCGATGTTCATTAACAAACTTCAGACAGGCCTGTACATGTGCTTTGTTGAGCAGGGGGGCCTTGCGGGCACTGCAGAATTTCAGTCCTTCATGGCGTAGTGTGTTACCAATTGTTTTCTTGATGACTATAGTCCCAGCTGCCTTGAGATCCTTGACAAGATTCTCCTGTGTAGTTCTGGGCTGATTCCTCACCGTTCTCATGATCATTGAAACTCCACGAGGGGAAATCTTGCATGGAGCCCCAGATCGAGGAAGATTGACAGTTAATTTGTGTTTCTTCCATTTGCGATAAATCGCACCAACTGTTGTCACCCTCTTGCCAAGCTGCTTGGAGATGGTCTTGTATCCCATTCCTGCCTTGTGTAGGTCTACAATCTTGTCCCTGACATCCTTGGACAGCTCTTTGGTCTTGGCCATGGTGGAGAGATTGGAATCGGTTTGCTTCTGTGGACAGCTGTCTTTTTATTTTTATTTTTTAACACCGGTAACAAGCTGAGATTAGAAGCACTCCCTTTAAGAGTGCTCCTAATCTCAGCTTGTTACCTGTATAGAAGACACCTGTCGACAGAAGCAATCAATCAGATTTCAATCTCTTCACCATGGCCAAGACCAAGGAACCAGAAATCTTGCCGATTTTAATAGGGGATTAAATACTTATTTCGAGCATTAAAATGCATATCAATTTTATAACTTTTTTGAAATGCCCTTTTCTGGATATTTTTTTTGTTCTGTCTCTCACTGCTAAAATCAACCTACCATTAAAATTATAGACTGATCATTTCTTTGTCAGTGGGCAAATGTACAAAATCTGCAGTGTGCCAAATACTTTGTTCCATCACTGTACACACTCTATTGTCTTGTATTTCAACTTGAGGAACCAATCATACCTAGGCCACTGTCAATATCTGCCCATGATGTGGGTATGTTCTGATTAGCCAGACTGTCATGTCCTAGACATTGCTGATTCTACTCCCTGAAGAGGAAATGGGCTTGAGCTAGAAGGGTCAGTCCACCCAAAACTAATAACCCAGTTTTTGTTGGACAATGCTGAATTAAATCAAATGGTTTCCTAAACTTCTTAGGACTGTGCTGATGAAGTCCCTCTGTTTGGGTTTCTGCATCTGCATGCTTGCTGTGTCCCACTTTTCTTGTTTGGTTTTCAGTTTATGTTATGGAGAATGCAAGTGGGAGTGGAACATCACAGAATAGGTGGAAAGAGTCTGGAAATATGGCAGGGATACCCGCAACTGGAGTCTCTGAGAGAGATCTAGGAAGCCATCAGCTTACTCAGCTAACCAGACTCCACCTATAACTGAAATCGTTTTGGGGTGGACTGACCCTTTAGGTTGGGCCTTGATTTCAACATCCTTACCAAAAATAACACATTGAATAGCTGTAAGTTTTTTCAGGAATTCTGTAAACCGTTCTGTAATATAGTCATTTTTTTTTATATTCAATGTATATGTTGATTAACTTGAAAATTAAAAAGAACTATGTTGGCTATATGCCAAAGAAAATCTATCTTAGTGAGATCTGTGTTTGTTTTTTCTACTATACATGCAGATTAAATAATTTAACTTTGGTTACACCATTCTGTAAGTATATTCTTATTAGTTCTTTATTGCTACATTGATTGCAATAAATGCACTGCATACATGATTGTTGACATGAAGCTGTGCCCAGATTATGCACACTTAAAGCAGAC
This sequence comes from Lithobates clamitans, assembly GCA_037952925.1. Taxonomy (NCBI): domain Eukaryota; kingdom Metazoa; phylum Chordata; class Amphibia; order Anura; family Ranidae; genus Lithobates; species Lithobates clamitans. The sequence continues at coordinate 5,796,443 of JBBGZY010000101.1, forward strand.
CTAAACCCTCCTATCTGTTACAGCCATGGAAGCTACAATTTTAGCCTACGTTTGTTCTGTAGTTGTCATAGTGCAGCACATTGGATTAGTTATGACACCAGCCATTTCATGGCTTGATGGTTTGGTTGAAAGCACAAGCATCTGTGACCATTTTCAATCATGGCATGCCTTGAATGTTACTGTTTTAGGAAATTGATGGGTTTAGTTCTGCTTTTTAAGTATTTACATACAGTGGGGACGGAAAGTATTCAGACCCCCTTACATTTTTCACTCTTTGTTATATTGCAGCCATTTGCTAAAATCATTTAAGTTCATTTTTTTTTCCTCATTTAATGTACACACAGCACCCCATATTGACAGAAAAACACAGAATTGTTGACATTTTTGCAGATTTATTAAAAAAGAAAAACTGAAATATCACATGGTCCTAAGTATTCAGACCGTTTGCTCAGTATTTAGTAGAAGCACCATTTTGATCTAATACAGACATGAGTCTTTTTGGGAAAGATGCAACAAGTTTTTCACACCTGGATTTGGGGATCCTCTGCCATTCCTCCTTGCAGATCCTCTTCAGTTCTGTCAGGTTGGATGGTAAATGTTGAGGGACAGCCATTTTTAGGTCTCTCCAGAGATGCTCAATTGAGTTTAAGTCAGGGCTCTGGCTGGGCCATTCAAGAACAGTCACGGAGTTGTTGTGAAGCCACTCCTTCGTTATTTTAGCTGTATGCTTAGGGTCATTGTCTTGTTGGAAGGTAAACCTTTGGCCCAGTCTGAGGTCCTGAGCACTCTGGAGAAGGTTTTCATCCAAGATATACCTGTACTGGGCCGCATTCATGTTTCCTTTGATTGCAACCAGTCGTCCTGTCCCTGCAGCTGAAAAACACCCCCACAGCATGATGCTGCCACCACCATGCTTCACTGTTGGAACTGTATTGGACAGGTAATGAGCAGTGCCTGGTTTTCTCCACACATACCGCTTAGAATTAAGGCCAAAAAATTCTATCTTGGTCTCATCAGACCAGAGAATCTTATTTCTCACCATCTTGGAGTCCTTCAGGTGTTTTTTTTAGCAAACTCCATGCGGGATTTCATGTGTCTTGCACTGAGGAGAGGCTTCCGTCGAGCCACTCTGTTTATTTCCTTGGATTCATTATGCTCCTTTTGGATTGTTTAAACATCTACAAATAAAAGATACTTTATGGAGTTACGCTATGTGGAGCAATTCTTTTATTACATATAATACTCTGGAGCGGATGTCCGGCCGGAAATAGGATCACAACAGGGGATTGTCATCTTCCCCCTTCTCCTTCATGAGTGGCTGATCCGGTTTGAGGGGATACCAACACACAAAGATCTGATTGGCATCTGGATTTGATCGGCATCTGGCGTACAAACATCCTATGCTTATACCCCTGCAGGGGTACAGCGTTCCGGTGAGTGGGATCACATCAGGGGGAGTTTGTCTTAAATATTTGGAGGAAATTCGGTGGTAGACATCACATGAACTCTTTGGTCACTTTCACATGAGACTCTATACTGTTATCAATTAGTTTATTATCAGGCTATGAGAGGCATATCTCTATATATACATATTAATTATTTACCAGTTTGGGTCCTAATATCTGCACATTTTAAACATATTTATATCTCATTTTTTCCACGTATCTACCTTTTGCATCCCTAGCACTTTATTACAGAGGACTGTGGATACCCTCTACTTTACACATTTTTTATATATATATATTTGTGTATAGACCTCACATTTGTGTATGTGTGTACATATGAAATTTTTTTACACATATTGCTTTGCATTTTCTGTTTTTCACTATAGAGGATTGTGGACACCCTTTATTCTAATTTAACATCTGCAGTTTATTTCTATCATCCAGCAGCGGCTGGAATATTGCCAATTGTACTGCACCTGACACTTTTGCACTTATATTTACATTTTTTACACCATATTATTAGTGGTCACCAATACTAATAATTTTTATATGAGATCACAGCTGTTTTTATATTTATTGTCACTCACTAATTTATTTATCAACTAGCACTTTTCTATCACTATTTATTAATTTTTATTTTTATTTTTATTTTCCCATTTATACGTGGGATAAAACAGTGGTGCATTTTGAGGGTACCACTTATTGGTGTCCACTATAGCATGTCACATTGGTACACCTACCACCACCATTAAATAAACATCATATACCAATACATCCTTTATGCACAGCGCCATTCCCTATTTTGTTATACTTATCCGTTTTAGGGTACACGTTAGTGTCCCTTGCTTACATAGGGGGGCTGCAGTTGCAAACATACCCTGTAGCGCGGATCCACTGACAAAACTACCACTCTGCCATAAAGCCTCGACTTGTGGAGGGCTGCAGTGATGGTTGACTTTCTACAACTTTCTCCCATCTCCCGACTGCATCTCTGGAGCTCAGCCAAAGTGATCTTTGGGTTCTTCTTTACCTCTCTCACCAAGGCGCTTCTCCCCCGATAGCTCAGTTTGGCCGGACGGCCAGCTCTAGGAAGGGTTCTGGTCGTCCACTGTGCTCTTAGGAACCTTAAGTGTAGCAGAAATTTTTTTGTAACCTTGGCCAGATCTGTGCCTTGCCACAATTCTGTCTCTGAGCTCTTCAGGCAGTTCCTTTGACCTCGTGATTCTCATTTGCTCTGACACGCACTGTGAGCTGTAAGGTCTTATATAGACAGGTGTTTGGCTTTCCTAATTAAGTCCAATCAGTATAATCAAACACAGCTGGACTCAAATGAAGGCGTAGAACCATCTCAAGGATGATCAGAAGAAATGGACAGCACCTGAGTTAAATATATGAGTGTCACAGCAAAGGGTCTGAATACTTAGGACCATGGGATATTTCAGTTTTTTTCTTTTTTTTAAATAAATCTGCAAAAATGTCTAATTCTGTGTTTTTCTGTCAATATGGGGTGCTGTGTGTACATTAATGAGGAAAAAAAATGAACTTAAATGATTTTAGCAAATGGCTGCAATATAACAAAGAGTGAAAAATTTAAGGGGGTCTGAATACTTTCTGTCCCCACTGTATTCCGAACAAGCTGTTGCTTTTTTTTTAATATTAAAAACATGTCATACCTGCTTTTGTGCAGTGGTTTTGCACAGAGCAGCCCGATCCTCCTCTTCTCGGGTCCCCACTAGCTCTCCTGGCCCAACCCTCCTGCCGGGTGCCCCCACAGCAAACCGCTTGCCATGTGTGGAAGCTGAGCCGCAGCTCAGCTCCCTGTGTCAATTCAGACACGGAGCCACTGCCCAGCCCCCTCTCTCTCCTCATTGGCTCACTGACTTTGACAGCAGCAGGAGCCAATGGCACTTCGCTGTTGTCTCACCCATTGAGGTAGGGCTGCTGCAGGCAGAAGGCTTTTTATCTGTATTCATAGAATACATTAGGATAAATAAACCTGCCTTTACAACGACCTGCCTTTTAAATGTCATTTTGTCATTATAAATGTCAGTTTTGCTGCAGCCGGTTTTATACACAAGGGGGCACCCAAGCAGGCGCGCTCCCCAGCCACGGCTCTGTGTGTCTATTCGCACACTGAGCCGTGGCTTGGCCGCGCCCCCTCCATTTCCTCATTCACACACTGGCTGTGATAGCAGCGGGAGCCAATGGCTCCCGCTGCTGGCAAAATACAATCAGGAGTGCGAGTCCCCGGAGAGTCAAGGCTCTCGTAGACATCGCTGGATCTAGAGAGGGCTGAGGTAAGTATTTGGGGGGGCTGCTGCACACAGTTTTTTACCTTCATGCACAGAATGCATGAAGGTAAAGAAACTGCCTTTTACAAACATTTTAATTTCCCAACAGAATCATGGAAATCACAACTGCTTTCTTTTTTACCAGAATCTTGGTAGCATGCAGACATTTTAATGTAAAGTAAGAGCATGTGTTTTTACAGTGTATTGTGATCTTTTAGAATGAATTGACTAACCATACAAGCAGCTAGAGAGATCAGAGATAGACTTTAAAATAAATTATCTGTTTCTTGCTCCTTAAGGCATTATGGCCATTTACACCTACAGGAAGATGTAGACACTAGCAAGCAAAAATAAATGTGAGCCAGCTCGGTATAACCCTTTATACTCCCAGGATGTCTATTTTGGTTAGTATACAGGAGGATGGACATCTGCTCAGAAAAGTCAAACTTTTTTGCTAGCTACTTTTTTCTTCTACCAAGATATGTTTTCTTCAATGAAGTTTCCTCTGCAAGCTGTTTGAACTGGTCTCTATATGTAGAGCTACGGTTTGATGTTCCCTCCGCTAGCTCTGGAAGCTGTACCCAGGGCTTACTGAACTGAATGATTGGAGGCTAGCCACAGAATGTGTCCTTTGGGCACTGAGCTCTGCATTGTGTTGCTTTCCAGATCTGTGTGTTCTGAATCAGCCACTGGAGGGCTTTCCAAGTTAAGAGTCATGGCAAAGCCCCAGTTGGCACCATACCACTGAAGACCCACCTTGTGAGTCAGCGGTGTGGGCTGAAAATTTAGAGCTACTTCTCGCTTTCTGTTGGTTTACCACAGAAGTGGTTCGCACTGTGGGATCAAGGGCTGATGCCAACTGCTAGGTGCATTGTCAGGCGTGCTTTATGCTCTTTTCTGTTGTTCACCATTAAGGAAGCGCCTTCCAGCCACTGATCCGGTCTATAAATGGCACGTGAATTTATCCCCGGTTTGTCCCTGCTGCCAGCCTACATTTGAGCTGGTCACCTTGGCTGCCTGATTCATAAGTATTTAAGGCCTCGCTTTGTACCCTGAGCTTCGTTGCCACCTTTTTTATGCAGTGCAACATGCCGTATCCAAGACACATGGGGAACGTTCTTATGTGCCTAAAGCTCACGATCCACTAATGGTTCTGGTACAACCAGCAATATACCCCCCTAGAGGGTCTGACAATGATAGTCTGAAATGTTGCCCTCTGCTTTTGTCTATACCATCTGTAGAGCCTTCCTTAGCTTTATTTTTGTGGGCCCCTCCTTGGCCTTAACCAGGCAGGATTTAACTGCTGCCATGCAAGATTTAGGGGCCAAATAGCAACCTTGATTGCTAATTTTGAAGGCAGAGGTCACAGACATGCAAGGTCATTCACCTGCAGATTATAATCTGCCTGCAGCGTTAGTGGGCCTGTTAGCCTTCAGTCGCTGAGACCCTGTCTGATGCTGACTGTCTTTAATCCATAGTGAACAGAGCTACACCTGAGGATTTTCAGGCCCTCAGAATTAGAGAAACAGTTTTGGCTATTATTGATGCGGTTTATTAAAACTCAAGGAATCATCTTGCAGCTTCTATTAGTTCTGTCCCCAGTCTAGGCTCCTTTAGAGTCTCCAAGACTGCTGAGACATTTCCAGAGCACCAGCTGTTTACATTTGCCCTTTACAAGATATTCACTCTTCGCAAATGCATAGCAGCCCTGTTCATGTTTGATGAGGACTTTGTTAAAAGGCCATTTCCCCCACTATAGATTTAGTAGTATGGACTGGAGGCTCATTCTAAAACCCTGTTTTTTGGAAAAGACCTGCCTTGCAACTTGCCATGGACCTGACTCTAGTCTGCTCAACTCCTATCTTAATGGCTAAGGCCATCAAAAAAGATCCAGTTATTATGCAAGCTGATTCCTTATTTATAGAGCAATTGAAGCTTGTGCCAGTAGCCCTAAACTACTGTGGTGGATGGGATTTTAGAGATCTTCCATCTCCTTTCCTCCAAGAATCCCGTTGGTGAACATGAGGAATAATTTTTAGTTTTAAGGTCTTGGGCTTCAGAGTTCACATGCAAATAGTGTCTCCTTTGGGCTGTGCTAGACACCCTTATCAAGGATGTCATTAGGGCAAAAGTACCCATTTATCTCAGCAGAAGATGCCTAGGGCTTACTGCCAGAAGACTCAACTGTTCTCTGAGAAGAATCTTTTGTTATTCCTAGACCTGAAATTGCAAAGTCAAGTCAAGCATTCCCTCACCCCCTTCAAGCCCTTTCCTCTCCTGCCTAGGAGGATAGAGAGGGAAGGCAGTCTGGTGATTCTCATTGCACCAGATTGGCTGAGGAGGGCGTGGAGCTCTGGCATAGTCAGACTCCAAGTTGACTCTCAAGGTACTCTGTCCCATCGTGCTTCAACATTGCTAGCTTTGATGACGGGGCTGTTGAAGCCCAATTCCGGAGGGACAGAAGTTTTGTAGGCTTCATGATTCCCACTGCTGAAGGTCAGAAAAAGCCCTCTCCTTGTAGGGTGTACTACCGCACGTGAAAAGCATACTTTACTTGGTAGGAAATGGGAAATAAATTGTATCATCTGTTTAATCCTTCCCTCAGTTAGGACTTGACAAGTCGTACTGAACCCTGAGGACTATAAAGGCCAAGGTTTTTGCGCTGGGTGTGCTCTATCAGAAACTTCTGCTTCCCAAGATGAATCATCTGCTGAAGTGGAGCTTCACCCAAAAGAGGAGCTCTGCTTGTTCGTAACCTCCACTGCCACATTTGGCACTTTTTTTTGGGGGGGGGGGGAGCGGGGTACCTGGTTTTGACAGGTACCCGCTCCCACTTCCAGGTAAGATCGCCAATCTACGACATTTCCAAGAGTCTTACTGCAATCATTATATGCATTTAAAGACTTTTTTTTAAGTTATGTAAGAATCTCATTACCATATATGCAGTTTTTCTTTTACATACAGGTTGTATTTAAATACCTTTTTAAATACTTTTTTTTTTTTTTTTAAACTAGCACTGTAGTTTTGTTTATTATAACACTGTTACTAGTCTGGGATCTCATAGAGGCCCTATGATTGTTAAAACCTTTCCAGTACATACCCTACGCCAGGGTTTCCTGTACGGAGAATGGAAAACTTATGATTAATTATGCATGCCTACCAAACATTTTGCTGTAAATAGCCATTTTGAGAGGCCTTTATTAACTACTTCTGCTTTTCATTTTTCGCATACATGTTAAAATCAGCATTTTTTGCTAGACAATGATGTAGAACCCTTAATGTTATGTTTTCTGAAAGCAGAGGCTCGAGAATAAAATGGTGGGTTTTATGTCACACAGTATTTGTGCAGCTGATTATCAAATACACACTTTCAGGAATAAATACATTATAATGAATTTCAGTGAACACAATAGAATACCCATATAAAAGATTATGTTGAGTAAATGGATACCAAACATTGTAACACTGAGAAATGGGGTAATGCTGTAAGTCTTTACAGGTTATCAGTGTAGAGTTTTTTGGGTTTTTTTGCCACTTCAGCAAAGTGTTTATATGGGAGATATTGTTTCAACTTACAGATCAATCTCGTCCCTTAACAAATTCACATCATTGTGGCGTAGTCTTTCCTTATCCAGTTATTGAAAAGTAATAATTGAAACGTGCAATACAAATAACCCCAATTAATTGATTGCCCCTAGAACCGACCCCCCCCTCACTACACCGTATTCCCCACCCAACCCTACCCCCCAGCTCATCCCACTGGAGTCATGACTTGTACCTATCACCATCCTCCTCCTTCTCTTTTACACTGTTTGAGTGTGAGTCATCTAGTTTATGTTTAAATTTATGTTGGGTGAGTTATCCGGCTAAGTTTCCCACACCTCTGCCGCCTGAAGTGAGGACTTATATTTTACCCAGTCCCTCCACGTCTCTTCATACGCTTCCATATCTAACCCTTCACTGTATCTCAAATTTTCCAGGCAGTGAATTTCATTTATTTTATTGATCCACTCCCGCAGTGTGGGTCTCCTTCTATCTAACCAGTGTTTAGGAATAAGACTTTTAGCGGCATTGAGGAGGTGCGGTAACAGTGATTTCAAGTACCTCTTTGTGGGCATATTACCCCCATGATGTAGACATACCCAGGGGTCATCCGGGACCATCATACTGGTGATCTCAGATATAATTATCCTTATCTCACCCCAAATTTTTTTTATTTCTGGACACAGCCACCATATATGTGCCATTGTCCCTATGTCCCTACAACCCCTCCAGCATAATTGCGATGATTCTTTCTGTAATTTATGTGCTCTGTCCGGGGTGATATACATTCTCGCCAGGATTCTAAAGTTCATCTCAGATAACCTATAGTTCACCGAGGTAGCGTTCACCCTTTCCAAAACCAGCCCAACCTCCCTTTCACTAATCTTGTTTCCCAGTTCCTCCTCCCATTTCTTAAGAAATGTCAGACAATCCACCTCTCCCAGTTTAACCAATATTTCATAAATCCTAGACACACCTCCCCTCCCTTTTTTTCTCCAGAAGCGCTTTTTCCAGTGGGCGTAGGTCTTTCATCGACCTTATTGGCTGCGGGAGTGTATCAACAAAATGTTTCAACTGCCTGTACTTCCATATATCCATAGTGAACCAATTATCTTTAGCTTTTAACTCCTGATATGTACACATCTTACCCTGTCTCATGATATCTTTTAGTTGGATCTCATCCTTCAAAATCCACCTCCCAAACAGATCTTCCCTCCCAGGCAAAAAGTAATCTGTGTCCTTAAGCGAGATTAACGGTGAGATATATCCCCATTGCTCCCTGTCATGTAATTTATCCCACATAGAGCAGGTTTGGTGATATCCAGTGTTTTCGTGCTCAGTTTTCTATACTGTGGTGGTATCCACACATTCTTACCCAACTCCACACCACTTGTTATACTCTCTATTTTCACCCATTGTTTTCCTTTATTGTTTTTTTACCCAATCTAAGATACGAGCTACAACTATAGCTACATAATATTTTTTAATATCGGGTGCCCCCCACCCCCCATTCCTCTTATCGTTAACTAATTGTGCAAACTTGATTCATGGTTTTTTTTTCCCCCTTCATATGAACTTTAGAAACAAAGTGTGCAATTTATTAAAATAGCTCTGCGGGATTGAGATTGGGATGGGAGCATTTGAATTTTATAGATAATTTTTGGGAGGATTGACATTTTGAATAGGTTTATTTTGCCTCCCCATGAGAGTTGGTTACGCGGGAATCTGTTCAAGTCGTTCCTGATCTCATTAAGGAGTAACATAAAATTAGCTTGGAACAGTGACGCTTTTGCTGTAGTGATTTTAACTCCTAGGTAATTAAGCTAATTTATCCCCCATTTAAATGGAAGACTCTTTTGGTATGCCTTTTCCCCTTCTTTATCTTCAACTATTTCCAAAATTTCCGACTTAGTTGAATTAACCCAGAAATTAGATAGTCTGCCATAAGCCTTAATAGTCTCTAACAGGTTCGGAAGGGTGATCCTCGGGTGGGTGACGTAAAGTAATATGTCGTCTGCAAAGGCGGCTATTTTGTACTCTTCTTCCCCTATTTTTTTATTTTTTAATATTTATTTATATAAATTTTTCAATACAAAAATACAACAATATGTAGCTCTCCTCCAACAGAGACTACGACCTCACTTTTAATATCAACATTCCATTACAAACCCACTTCTAATTCCCCCCCCTTCTCCCCCCTCAGACCCTCCCCCCCCCCCCCCCTGCAGATTAGAGTACTCCTGTTGAACCTGGGCTGTCCGGGATCCCTTCTCCATCAGTCCCACCTTGTCACCTCCTCCAGGTAGCTCCATGAGCTTTTATACTTCCGCCATCCTGCCCATTTGTCACCCCGGTTTTCCCCCTCATCCAGATAACTTCCCTCTCCATCCACTCCCTCCATGTTGTATATCTCATTTATACAGAAGAGCCAATCTCGGATATTTGGACTATCTGGTTCTAACCAGTTCTTCGCGATCTGTCTCTTGGCCACGTCCAACAGTATGGGGACTGCAGAGTTTTGATATTGCTTAATGGGCTCTTCTGTACCATGAAACAGACATATACCCATGGATCCTCTACCACAGTTTTACCCGTAATAGTTTTAATCAGTTCCATTATTTTTTTCCAAAAGATTTTGATGGCAGCACACGCCCACCAAATGTGCGCCATCGTCCCCACAGCCCCACACTTCCTCCAACATTCATCTGATTTCGCCGGATCGAACTTATTCAATTTATCTGGGGTGGCATACCACCTTGCTAGACATTTAAAGTTTATCTCAGTCCTCTTACTGTCTACTGCTGATTTGTGTAACATCTTCAGAATTTTCAATAATGTGAAATTACTACACCGTGACCCTAATTCCCTTTCCCAAGCCTTAATATACTGGGGCACCTCCAGCTCCTCTCTCTCACTCAGAATTTTATAAATTTGTGAAACCAGGCCCCTCTTCTGCTCCCCCTCACAGAGCTGCTCCAGGAGCCTGTATTCTTCAACCCCTCTGAGAGGTTTCGGCAGTTTCCCAATAAATATAGACAGCTGAAGGTACCTCCATGGATCAATATAAAGATTCTCAGGCTTCTCTTTTAATTCAGAATAAGTGCATATTTTCTCCTTTCTAATTACATCTCTTATTTGTAAGCTATCCCTTTTAATCCAATTCCCTCCCACCTCCCTCCTCCCTGGTACAAAAAAAAATTTTTCTTTAAGAAATATCAAAGGTGAGTTATACGTCCACTTATTTTGCATGTGAACCTGATCCCGCAGCATTTTGTGTTAGTGTCGGCGTCTTTGTGTTTAGTGCTCTATATTTGGGTGGGTTCCAGATTATGTGACTTACTACTCATACTGTGTTCTATATTTACCCACCTCCTTTCTAGACCCTCCTTTTGACCATTCTATGACTCGTGTCAATACCACCGCTTTATAATATTTATTAAAATCAGGCAGCGACAGTCCTCCTTTCTCTTTCCTCCTACTCAGGACCAATCTAGCAATTCGAGATTTTTTGCCACCCCAGACGAACCTCAATATTAGGCCCCTTAAAGCCCTAAAGTACACCTGAGGAAGAGGGATGGGGAGCATCTGGAACTTGTACAAAATTTTGGGCATTATAGCCATTTTCACCGCATTAATGAGTCCAATCCATGAAAGGGGGCGATAGGCCAGACCTCCAACTTCTCGTCTAATTTCATCTAACAAAGGGATGTAGTTGTTCAAATACAGTTCCTTCAGGTTATTCGATAGCTTGACCCCCAGATAACTAATCGCTTTCCTCCAAGGGAAGGGGAAAGACCCTGCGAGGCTCTCCTCCTCCTCCTCCTTTCTCACATTCATATTAAGCACCTCCGACTTCCCGAGATTGATTTTAAAATTTGAGATCTCCCCAAATCTTTTCAGATTCTTCAGAATGTTTGGGATCGTAATTCTAGGGTTTGTAATAAAAAAAATCACATCATCTGCGAAGGCCGCTAATTTGTGTTCCTCTGATCCTATCCTCACCCCACTACTGTCTGGATCTCTACGAATGGCAGATAATAGAGGTTCTAAGGTTAGAACGAATAGAAGGGGGGACAATGGACACCCCTGCCTAGTGCCATTCTCCATCCGGAAGGACTCAGAGGTCACTCCATTTGCCTTCACAAATGCCGTTAGACTGGTGTATAGTATTTTCCCGAATCGTCTTCCAGGGCAGCATCCGAGAGGCTCCTCCTCCCTAAAACAGGAAACACATTAGTCCACCATTATAAATTTCACAGTCTTACCTGTGTGCCTCAGTTGTTTTGTGTTTCCTCCGGACCCACAGGAGCTGCAAAAACGTTTGTTATTTTTTCACTTGTCTCTGTGCTTGTTGCAGGAGACCCCCTGCCAGCATCCCATACAGCCCAATGGGCCTTGGGAGGGCGAGCAGGCGCAGCACTGAGCAACTTTGCTCAAGCCTGAGATTTCGCCCCTACTGAGGGGTCTGCAATCATCCCCCCAGGCTGCAGGACTCTGTCATCCCCCCATGCTGCTGCTCTAGGGCCTGCCATTCTGTGCTTGTTTAACAGAGCACCCCCCTCACTGGCTTTCCGGGAAAACTGGGGCCCGCCAGGGGGGATACATCAGATGCACTAGATGGCCGCCCCCCCCCCTCGCCGCCACAGAGATTTCGATCAGGTAGGTGGGTTTTTACCTTCCATCCAGGTCCCTGGTGGCCGCGGCCGACACCCCAAGCCAGGCAACTGATCCGGGCTGGCGCCCGCTCTCCGTGCGGCGCAGTGGCGTCCTCGCCGCCACACAGGCCGCTACATGGAGCCTGGGGGTGTACCAAGATGGCGCCAGGAGGAGGTTCCGTTTTCGGGTGGTGGCCATTTTCCCGTAGCCTATCTCCAGGAGGAGATAGAGCGGGACACCCAGGGGTGGGAATTAAAAAAAAAAATAATAATAATAACAAAAATTAGAATACAAATTAATTTTTGATGCTGCCCTTCCTACCAGTATCATGGAGGAGTATACTACAATGCAGCGGCATGTGCAGGTGTGTCCACCAACCTGCACGGGGTCAGCCGGGGGCGGGGCCGGAGCTTATGCAGGAAGCAGTTAAAAAGGCCCTCTAAGCAGAGGATCCTGGTGGCTGATCATGTCTGACGCTTCCCCACCCTGCCCTGCAGATCCTGCAAGTCAGGACAGCTCCAAGGTAAGCCAGAATACTCTTGAATTATCTCTGTCTTAACCTCTCTACAAGACTGCCTACCTACAGGCAGTCTTTGACCACCTGTCTCACGGGGATTTTTGTTCACTATGCTTGCTTCTAGGCAAAGACCCCTGAGGAAAGGAAGGTGAAAGGCAAAACATGTGCCTCATGCAGCCACAGGCTTTCCCCAGATTGGAAAAAGCCCCTGTGTCAGAAATGCATAGACAAAATGGTGGCCAAAGAATCACAGGGATTTTTGAAAGACCTGCTCAATTCTTTTAAGAAAGAAATTCAGAGCACCATGGCGCCACTACGCTCAGCTATTGAAAAATTAGAAACACCATCAAGTATCGCTCAGGTCAGTATCCCATCTACCAGCGGAACATACATTCCGAGGGATAACAAAGTACAGGCAGAACAAGAGGTGGATTCAGATGAATCCGAGCAATCTGAATCGGAGAACGGTATCTGTTCAGACTCAGAGGAGGAAGATGACACTACAGACAGCAACCTGTTTCCCTCAGAGGATACAGACAGTCTTCTTAAAGCCATCACTGACACTCTAGGCATTAAAGAACAGAAAACCGCAGAACTCAGTATACATGACAGGATGTACAAGGGGCTACAGCCCAAGAAGCCAAGAACGTTCCCTGTACACCAAACCCTTAAAGACATAGTCAAAAAAGAATGGGAAGACCCAGAGAAAAAACTTTTTATACCCGCCACAATCAAACGCAGATACCCGTTTGCGGAAGCAGACATCAAAGCCTGGGCTAAATGCCCCAAGGTGGATGCCTCTCTGGCAAAAATTACGAACAAATCTGACTTGGCATTTGACAACGCAGGTACCCTAAGCGACCCCATGGACAAGAAAATAGAAGCCCTCCTGAAAAGGGCATGGGAAGCAGGGGCGGCAAACCTAAATCCGGCTATTGCTTCCACCTGCACAGCCTCAACCTTGCTAATCTGGTTAACCCAGCTGCAAGAACTACTGGAAAACGACACGCCCAGGGAAGAACTAATAAAAAACATCCCCACACGAACTAGAGCGGCAGCCTTCTTAGCAGATGCTTCAGCAGAAACTGTCAGAATATCCTCTAGGACCACGGCACTACTGAACTCGGCCCGCAGAGCTCTGTGGTTGAAATCTTGGGGGGGGATGCCCCTTCCAAGAACCGATTATGTGGGATCCCATTCACTGGAGACCTACTGTTTGGACCTGAACTAGAAACAGTCCTGGATAGGACTGCAGCAAAAAATAAGGGGTTCCCTCAAACCAAGAAGAAACAAGGGAAGGCGCCCTTTCGGCATTTCAAGAAATTTAATAAGCCAGGAGCAAAAAAGCGCTGGAGTCAACAAAACAAGAAAGGCAAAGGTGAATTCATCCTCAAGCCTACTAACCAAAAGAACAAAAAACAATGCGTGCCTTCAGGTGGGGGGCAGATTGGCGGCTTTTTCCCACCAATGGGAGGAGATAACAGAAAACAACTTCATATTGCGCACCATAGCGGACGGCTACGCAATAGAATTCTCCACCCGCCCCCCAAAGAAAATACCTAGCAACCATGCTACCAAAGGACAGCGATCAAGCAAAAGTGTTTTTAGAATCCCTGCAGAAACTGCTGGATCAGAAGGTGATTTGTCACGTTCCTCAAGAGGAGGAACAAAAGGGCTTCTACTCACACATCTTCGCAAAAAGAAAACCATCAGGCAAACTAAGGCTGATACTAAACCTCAAACCACTCAACCGAGGGATAAAATACAAGAGATTCAGAATGGAATCTTTCTATTCGATCAGGAACATCCTACCGCGGGAGACATTCATGGCAACACTAGACTTACAGGATGCCTACCTACATGTCCCCATAAGGGAGGATCACCAAAAGTTCCTAAGGTTCGCAATTCAGGGGCCAGCAGCTACTCTGCACCTACAGTACACAGCTCTCCCCTTCGGAATCTCTTCGGCACCAAGAATATTCTCAAAAATAATGGCGGAAGCACTAAAAGGTCTGAGACAGCAGGGTATTGGAATAATACAATACTTAGATGACCTACTGTTCTTTGCGGACTCGGCAGTAATCTTAGAAAACAACCTGCGCACAAGTATGACCTATCTGCAAAACCTGGGATGGATTGTAAACGCAGAAAAATCTCAAATGACCCCAAGCCAGAGAGTGGTATACTTGGAATATGTGCTGGACTCCAGACTGTCAAAAATTTTCCTAACAAAGGAAAAGGACGAAAAAATTACACAAGCAATTACCTCCCTGCAAAGGAATCATTCCACAACAATCAGGCACGGAATGTCCATACTAGGACTGATGACGTCTTCTATTCCAGCCATTACCTGGGCACAAATTCACATGCGACCCTTACAGAACTACATTCTGTCCCAGTGGGATGGCAGGCAAGCATCCCTAGACAAGTCCATTACCGTCCCAGCCACAGTCAAACACTCTCTACTGGTGGCTCAACCCACTTCGGGTCATCGAGGGGTGCAGATGGGCTCAAGTCAATCCAGTCAGGATCACCACTGATGCAAGCGCCCTGGGATGGGGAGCCCACATGGAAGGGCTGTACTCACAAGGGGAATGGGCATCCAAATGGTCACAAGCCTCCTCAAACTTGAGAGAGCTGAAAGCTCTGGGGGAAGCGCTAAAAGCTTTCAAGCCAGCATTACAGGGGAGAGAAGTAAAAGTACAATCAGACAACGCCACGACCGTCGCATACCTAAACAGACAAGGTGGTACAAAATCCCAAAAATTGATGAGGCTGACACAATCAATCCTACTATGGGCAGAAGCGAACACAAGATCGATATCCGGTATTCATCTGAAAGGAACCGACAATACATTGGCAGATTTCCTGAGCCGGAAAACGATAAAACAAACAGAATGGTCACTAAACCAAAGAACCTTCACTTAAATCACTCAAAAGTGGGGAATACCCGAAGTAGACCTATTCGCTTCCAGGGCAAATGCAAAATCTCCAATATTTTTCTCCCTGGACCCTACAGATGGCAACAGCGGGGTGGATGCTTTCAACCAAAACTGGAAATGGCCTCTGTGCTATGCGTTCCCTCCAACTGCCATAATCCCAAAGTTAATCCAAAAAATCAAGGCAGAGAAAACAACGGTGATACTAATAGCACCACACTGGCCCCAGAGAGCATGGTTCAGTCACTTGAAAAACCTCAGCATACAACCTCAGCTGACACTGACGGACCGCCCGGATCTATTGTCACAAGGCCCAGTCAACCACCGAACCACAAAATCCTGAAGCTCTCGGCTTGGTTACTGAGAGGGTAAAACTCCAGAACAAAGGCCTGTCAGACAGAATAATCAACACCATCTTAAACAGCAGAAAGCCGGTAACGAGAGCTATCTATGAGAGAATAAGGAAAAAATTAGTTTCTTGGTACAAAGACAGACCAACCTCCAACGGTGGGATAATTCCAATAGTTTTGGACTTCCTACAAGATGGTGCAGACAAAAACATATCACCTAGTACCCTGAAGGTACAAGTTGCAGCCCTTTCCTCGGTCATGGATACTAGACTAGCGGAGGACCCGCTGATAAGATGATTCCTCATAGCACTTAAAAGATCCAAACCAACCAAAATGTACAGAACTCCCACCTGGGACATGGGCACGGTACTTAAGGGCTTTCTTTCCCCTCCGTTTGAACCTATTGAGGATAGCTCAGACAAAAACCTCATGCTAAAAACTGCGCTCCTTCTGGCCCTAGTATCCGCCAGAAGAGTGAGTGAAATCCAAGCTCTGTCAACAATAGAACCATACTGTCTAATACATCTGGATAATTCTCTCTCCAGATCCGGCCTTTCTACCCAAGGTCTCTTCTACATTCCACAGAACCCAAAACATCGTCATACCCTCACTTCCAACAACCATGGATAGTAGGAAAAGGGACATTTACAGTAAACTAGATGTAAGGAACACGCTCATAACGTATCTCGAAAGAACAAAGGAATGGCGTAAAACGACCTCCCTATTCGTCCTCTATGCAGGAATCAACAGGGGGAAACAAGCTTCAAAAAGTACCATCAGCAGATGGATAAGGATGGCCATACAGATTACCTATAAGGCACAGAATCTCACTCCACCTAGTGAAATCAGAGTGCACACAACTAGAGCCTGGGCAACCTCGGCCGCAGAGAAAGCAGGGGCAACTCCGGAGCAGATCTGCAGGGCAGCGACATGGTCGAGCTTCAGTACTTTCGCAAAGCACTACCGGATAGACCAGCTGTCTGACCAAGACCAAGCATTTGGTCGCAAAGTGCTCCAGTCTCTAACCCCACCCTAGTAAGTATTGCTTGATACATCCTCTCGGATGCTGCCCTGAAAGACGATTCGAGAAAACAGAGTTAGGTGCCTGGTAACTCTTTTTCTAAGAAGTCTTCCAGGGCAGCACTAGTTCCCACCCTTGAAATGACAAAAACCAGGTACAGCGGGGGAGCTTTCAGCTTACAGGGAATTCCTTCGGTGCTTTAACATAACTGAGGCACACAGGTAAGACTGTGAAATTTATAATGGTGGACTAATGTGTTTCCTGTTTTAGAGAGGAGGAGTCTATCTCTCGGATGCTGCCCTGGAAGATTTCTTAGAAAAAGAGTTACCAGGTACCTAACTCTGTTTTCACCCAAGAGATAAATCTCAGGCCCATCCCCATTATTTCTAGGGTTTTGAACATCCACCCCCAGTCTACCCTGTCAAACGCCTTTTCTGCGTCTAATGACAGGAATAGAACTGGGGGCCCCCCTCGTTTGATGGACTCTTCCAGGAGTACTGAACGCACTCCATTGTCTCTACTCTGTCTTCCCGGTACAAACCCCACCTGATCTGGGTGCACCAGGGTGGTCATTTTATCTCCCTGCCAGAACTTTGGCGAATAACTCTACGTTGGCATTTAATAATGAAATGGGTCTGTAGCTCGAGCATAGCTCCCTATTTTTGTCTTCTTTATGAATTAATGTTATAGCCGCTACTAGGGCATCCCCCCCCCCCCCATTGTGCAGTCCAGACCCAGTTTATTCCAATAATGTCTTAATCTGGGTACTAATTTTTTTTTAAATTTTACCAGGTATAGTGCGGTAAATCCGTCGGGGCCGGGGCTTTTCCCCTTAAGAATACTCTTAAGAGCCTCAAGTATTTCCACCTTTTCTATTGGTCTGTCGAGGAGATCTCTCTCCTCTTTAGATACCTTTACCACCTCTGCCTCCTTTAAGAATTCCTCCATCTTCTCCTCCTTTTTACTTTCTCCTAGTCCCTTTTGTCTGATGGAGTATAGATCTTTATAATACTTTCTGAACTCTTCCGCTATTCCTTTACTTGAACCTACTATTTCTCCTTTTTTATTTTGTATTTTCATAATAAATTCCTCTCCCTTTTCTTCCTCAGTATCCTTGCCAGATGTTTACTTGTTTTGTTACCCCAGACGTATCTATCCTTTAATAATTTATTAAGGGCCCTTTTTGAGTCTTGTTCCATGCTGTCTCTCAACTCTTCTCTTTTTGCAACTAACTGTCGGTAGCTGTCATGGCATAGACCTTTTGATTTTTTGTGACCCTGTTATAGTATCTGGATTTCCTCAATGAGTTTTTCCCTCTCCTCTCTTCTTCTTTTTCTTTTCAACCCGACCCCTATGGAAATCAACACCCCTCTTATATACGCTTTATGCGCCTCCCAAAGCACCGCCGGTGAAATTCCTCCTATATCAGTGGTTCTCAACTCCGGTCCTCAGGGCCCACTAACAGGCCAGGTTTGCAAGATAACTGAAATACATCACAGGTGACATCATTTGCTGCTCAGTGATTGCAGTATTCTAGTCTGTATCTCCCAAAGGTAATACTTAAAATCTGGTCTGTTGGTGGGTCCTGAGGACTGGAGTTGAGAACCACTGTCCTATATCATTGACTCTGAAAAAGAATTCTATTTCATCCTTAATCTTTTCTAACACTTTGGGATCCAAGAATAAATTTTCATTTAGTTTCCATGAATATGACTGTCTTTGTGTTTCTGTAAGCCTGATCCTTAGTGTGACTGGCGTGTGGTCTGATAAGGAAGTGACCTCTATTCTGGACTCCTCAACAAGATCCATCAAACTGTGATCCAGCATTATATAATCCAGCCTCGAGTACGTCCCGTGCACAGGGGAGAAAAAGGTATTAGTCATTGGTTCTTAAGTGTTGCATCCTCCACACATCCTCCACACATCTATTAAGTGGTTTTCCTGTAACTGTTTTTTAATCATACTCAATTGAGCCTTACTTGTCCCCTGTGCCCGGGACGTACTATCGTGATCGGGGTCCAGACAGAAGTTAAAGTCCCCCGCCAACAACACCTCTCCCTCCCTAAATTCCGCCAGTTTGGTAAGCATCCCCCTTAAAAATACAGTCGGGTTCTTATTGGGGCAGTAAACGTTCACCAGTGTGAGCTTTTTCTTATCAAGCATACCCTTAAGAAATAAAAATCAGCCCTCTGAGTCCGTCAATCTCCCCACTTCTGAGAATTTCACGGAGCCAGAAAACCCTATTGCCACACCCTTGGATCTTCTTATTGGTGTATCGCTATAATACCAGGTGGGCAATCTTGGAGAATAATAATTTTATATTTGATCCCTGAGTCAAGTGTGTTTCCTGGAGGAATACTACATTCGCTCTGTAGTGCTGGAGCTCCTTGAGGATCTTGTGTCTTTTTCCTGGGGAGTTCAGACCCTTAACATTGTAGGACAATAATTTTAACTCAAGCATACCTGTATTTCATCCCTCTCTCTCAGCCGACCTCTGTGTACTCCCACTCTGCAGTTTACATCCCCCCCCCCTCCCTCACCTCCCCACCTCCCCCTCCCTCCTCTCCCTCCCCTCCCTGACACTCCTCTGATGGACACCGGTGCCCTCCTCCCTGCCACCCTATATGGCAGGGAAGTGGGCTAGCGGGACCTTGGCGTGCATTCCCGTCGTGTCATAGATCTCCTCCATATCCCCTCCAGCCCTGAGCCTTTTATGTTGCTGTTACCACATATCCCTTTACCCCATCCCCCCCCGCCTCAGATCATAAACACAAGTCTCAGTCTACAGTCTATCCTTCCGTCCGCACCCAAAAAGTGGGGGGCAATGAGAAGGAAGGAAAAAAAAAAAAAGAGTCCTCTATCCTCTTCTTCTTGCCCTTGTCCTCTTATCTCTTTTTTCCTCGTATAGGTGCTTCTGGTGGGGTGATCCTCAGATTTCCACAAAAGTCCAGCATTTCCTCCGGAAACTTCATTTTATATGTTCTACCTTCTTTTATCACTAGTAGGGATGTTGGAAACCCCCAGCTATATTTTAGGTTAGCTTTCTTCAGTTAATCCAACAGGGGTTTTATTTGCCTTCTTCTTGCTAATGTTCCTGCTGATAAATCTGAAAAGATTTTTAACTCTTTGTTATCGAGGCTAAGAGGGGGAGCCCCTCTGAGATTGGTCCATATCTTCTTGTCTTCATATGAGTGGAATTTAACTATTACATCTCTTGGGATATCTTGCCTAATATTTGGGGGTTTTCTGATCCTGTGGACCCTGTCAATCCTCAGGACCTCATCTTCCCTTCTTCCCAGGATTGGGTTGAAAATTTTCTGCAGCTTATTTCTTAAGTCCTCATTTTATTCAGGGAAGTCTCTTATACGTAGATTTTATCTTTGACTTTGATTTTCTTGTTCTTCTAGTTTGTAAATCAATAAACGATTATCATCTTGCATTTTCTTCACTTGCTCTTTTAAATCCTGTATCTCTTTCGCCTGGGAATTAGTAGTTTCTTCTATTTCTTCCAATCTACGTAGCAGATGACTCATGTCTGACCGCACACTTAAAATTTCTGATTCAATAACATTTTCCAGCTTAGTGAACATTTCTGTCATCTCTGTTTTACTTATAAAGGGTATAGCGTTTCTTAGCTCCTCTGAATCGCTCATGACACCAGCGCCCTCTTGCTCCATATCTTCTCTGGGCTTCTCCCCCTGTCCCCCTTTTTGTTTCAACTGCGTTTTTTTATCTTTCGTTCCCGCTTGTTTCATGTCAGCAGCCGGACTTTTGGCGCTCACTTCCTTGAGGTACTTCTGTATTGTACTTGTATTGAGGCTATCCCTGAGGGTCTTGGGTTCAGCTGTTTTCTGATTGCGTCCTCTCATGCTTCACCTGGACTTGCTTTGGACATATCAAATCCTAAACAGCAATCGCATGCCCGCCTTCCACCCAGTCTTCAACCCTTGCTGCTCCGTATAGCACTTTCTGTTAGAACTACTAAACTGTATGTAGTTTCCGTCTAACCGGGGGGCAGGCGCTGGACAGCGCCTCTATACCTCTATGATTTCGGTATCCCTTTCTGCAGGCTCCCCTCCTCCTTCCTGATGATACTTTTAGAGATTAAGCAATTAATTACCGGGATAAATGGACAGTCTCTTATATGACCTTTTCCTTTCCTTCCTCCTCCTTTATTTTCACATCAAACCTCTCCGGTCCATATCATTTGTCATTTAACAGTTCATCAAGTCAAAAAATCATACCTGGGGAGGTGATCTTCTTCTGTGCTTTAACTCACCAATTCCTTGTATTACAATGTGCTATGATGTTTCCACTTGTTCTGTTCACAGCCAGGTCCAAAGCAGGATGGGCCAGGGGGGAAGCCGCTGTTTATAGACTTTATTTTCATAGATGCACTGGCTCTGTTGTGAAACGCTGTCACATGGAGAGTCTTATGCTAGCTCTCCCGTCACTCTGCCCGCTCCGGAGCTCCGTTCGCTAGTCTCTCTCCCCCACTAAACTCTCCGCATGGGGATCCGTTTCTCTTCTCCGCTGCTGGAAGTGACAGAGACGCCAGCAGCGTCCTCTCGGTCACACAGAGCGTGAGGCGGCAGTAGTCTCTCTCCTCGCCGCACGCCCCATGTAGGCCGACCCGCTCCGTCCTGCTCGCCTCTGTTCTCCACTCCGGCGCCAGCTTCGGGCCCCTCCCCCCGTCAGACATCTCACGTCTGCATCCTGCGTCCCTTCTTCCCCTATTTTAACCCCACTGATGTCCGGGCTGAGTCTTATCTTCGCCAGTAAAGGTTCCAGCGTCAGCACGAAAAGCAGTGGGGAAAGTGGGCACCCCTGTCTCGTGCCGTTATACATTGTGAATGGTTCGGAAAGAGTGCCGTTCGTCTTTACTCTTGCTGTGAGGTAAGTGTATAGGGCCTTTATCCAACTGAACATTTTATTACCTCGACCAATTTCCTCAAGAGTGTCCCACATGAAGCCCCAGTCTACCCTGTCGAAGGATTTTTTAGCGTCAATCGACAGGAGTAGACCTGGGGCTCCCCTATCCTTCATTTTCTGGGACACCATTAACGTTTTAATGCCATTGTCTCTCCCTTCCCTGCCTGGCACGAAGCCCACTTGATCTGGATGGATAATCTCATTGATTATCTTTTTCAGCCTGTCGGCCAAGATCTTAGCAAATAACTTTGTGTCAATGTTCAGGAGAGAGATGGGCCTATAGCTGGAACATAACGTGCTGTCCTTCCCTTCTTTCCGAATGATGGCAACGCTAGCTTCTAGTGCTTCTTTCCTCATCTCCCAGTTCTCCTCTATCCCATTCATATATGAACACATTATAGGAATCAATGATTCCTGTAATTTTTTTATAGTAAAGGACGGTCAGCCCATCTGGACCTGGGCTTTTCCCATTTGGGGTATCCTGTAGGGCTTTCTTAAGTTCCTGTTCAGTTATAGGGGCAATCTTTTTCAGGGTCTAAGCATAGATTAAAGTCCCCCGCTATGATAGCCCTCCCCCTCTTCAATTCTTCAAATTTTGCCAGGATACCTATTACGTTTCTATATGTGTTCTTGTTTGGCCCATAGATGTTTGCCAGTGAGCACTTCAAGCCGTTAATTTTACCTTTTAAGAAGAGAAACCGACCATCAGGGTCGGCCAGTCTCTCCTCCAGCTCAAACCTGACCTCCTTGGCAAACCCTATGGCCACTCCTCTTGCCCCTTTAATCGGTGAGTTGCCGTAAAGCCATACTGGGAAGTCTCTAGAGTAGATTTTTTGATTCTTACTAACGCTTAAGTGTGTCTCTTGAAGCATTGCCACCTCGGCTTTTAGGAATTTCAGTTCACATAAGATATTGGCCCGTTTTATGGGGGAGTTCAAGCCCCTGACATTATAAGATAGAATTTTTAAGTTGGACATCCTCACTTACTCTCGTTTTTGTACTTCTCTGTGTGGTACAAACTCATGACTCCATTTCGTTAATACTCCCCTCCCTTCCCCCCCGCTCCCCACCCCACCCCCCCAAAACGGGCCTCCCATGTGCCCAATACAAAAACCATGGCCCTCCGACTCCTCCCGGCCCACCGGTTGTGCTCGGGGTGGGGTGTGATCGGAACCGAAAGCTTCCCACTGGATTGGAAATTTACCTGTCCCAATCGTCCCTCCTGCCCCCGCCCGCCCCCTGCCCCTTTTCTTTCCTCATCTCCCAGTTCTCCCCTATCCCGTTCATATATGAACACATTATAGGAATCAATGATTCCTGTAATTTTTTTATAGTAAAGGACGGTCAGCCCATCTGGACCTGGGCTTTTCCCATTTGGGGTATCCTGTAGGGCTTTCTTAAGTTCCTGTTCAGTTATAGGGGCATCTAAAATAGCTTTATCGTCTTCCGCGATTTTTGTTAAATTAACCTCTTTTAAAAAATTTTAGTTATCCTCCCGCTTGCGTCTATTAGACTCGTGTGAGTTATTTAAGTTTATTGCGTACAACTCTCCATAGAATTCTTGGAATGCTTTCGCAATGTCACACGTTTTATATTTAATTTCCCCAGACTTGGTCTTTATTTTTTCTATATAGTTAGTCATTTTCTTTTTTTTTTCAAGGCCCTGGCTAGCAGTTTGCCCGGTTTATTACCGTTGATATATCTTTCTTTCTTAACCAAATTATACATTTTGCGCATTTCCTGTTCTGTGCAAGCCCTCAGCTCTTCTCTTCTTCTTTGTAAGTTTATCTAAACCTCCCCCCCTCCCGATGATTTGTGTTGCTGTTCTAATTCTTGGATTTCTTTTATCAGGGCTATCCTTTCTTTTTTCAATCTCTTTTTTTTTCCGAGCCTACCATCATTAGTATGCCCCTGATATATACTTTATGGGCCTCCCAGATTTGTACTTTAAAATCAATGTGCCCGGTGAGGTAAATGAGGCTACAGTCTGGGAGGCCCATAAAGTATATGCTCCAAGATAAAGATATCCTAAAGAGAATCAATCCTTGATTCTCTTTAGGATATCTTTATCTTGGAGCAGATCTTCATTCAATCTCCACCCTGTACCCTGTATATGAGGTTCCCCTATTTTTATTTGTAAACTCACCGGTGCGTGATCAGAAAACGTCATGTTACCAATAACCACCCCCATAACCACCTCCAGTAATAGGTGTTCAACCAGAAAGAAGTCAAGTCTCGAGTACGTCGAATGCACGGGGGAGTAAAAAGTGTAGTCTCTTGTATCACCATGTTGTATCTTCCACACATCGACGAGCTGGAGATTTGAGTTTGCCTGCCCATACTCCACCTGTCCCCCGTACATGTGACGGACAATCTTTTTCAGGGTCTAAGCATAGATTAAAGTCCCCCGCTATGATAGCCCTCCCCCTCTTAAATTCTTCAAATTTTGCCAGGATACCCATTACGTTTCAATATGTGTTCTTGTTTGGCCCATAGATGTTTGCCAGTGAGCACTTCGAGCCGTTAATTTCACCTTTTAAGAAGAGAAACCGACCATCAGGGTCGGCCAGTTCCTCCTCCAGCTCAAACCTGACCTCCTTGGCAAACCCTATGGCCACTCCTCTTGCCCCTTTAATCAGTGAGTCGCCGTAAAACCATACTGGGAAGTCTCTAGAGTAGATTTTTAGATTCTTACTAACGCTTAAGTGTGTCTCTTGAAGCATTGCCACCTCGGCTTTCAGGAATTTCAGTTCACATAAGATATTGGCCCATTTTATGGGGGAGTTCAAGCCCCTGACATTATAAGATAGAATTTTTTTTTTTTTCACAACAAGGTTGGTCTTTATTTGAAAAAAGGGAGAAAAAAAAACCAATACAATACATAGTAGTTTGAGATTGAATAAACGTAGTCATAGATATACAAGGAACGTAATCGTGTACACTCACAGCATGGTATACGTCATATCCTATACAATACAATTGACATACTTTACATTTAAGGTCTATTATCAATAGAAAAATAGGAGGGAAGGGGGGGGGGGGGGCGCAGGGGAGACAAGCCACCCGGGCACCACCCATATTTGGAATCACCCACAGAAACCTCTGGAACTAAGGGTCAGCAACATAAGTGGGATCCGTCCATGGCTTCCAAATCCGGTCAAACTTCCGGGGACACCCTCTACTCATGTAAGTTAGCTTATATAACGGTAAAACTGCATTATCACCGTGGGAGGTCTATGTGAGGTCCACTTCAGCAAAATTTGTTTTTTTGCATAGAATAGCAACAGTGAAATCAATATCTTATAAGATAGAATTTTTAAGCTAGACGTCCTCACTTACTCTCGTTTTTGTACTTCTCTGTGTGGTACAAACTCATGACTCCATTTCGTTAATACTCCCCTCCCTTTCCCCTCAACCCCCCCCTCCCCACCAAACCCCCCAAAACCCACCCACCTCCCCCCCTCCCACCTTCCCTTCCCCCGTGCATTTGGGGGAAAAACGGGCCTCCCATGTGCCCAATACAAAAACCGTGGCCCTCCGACTCCTCCCGGCCCACCGGTTGTGCTCGGGGTGGGATGTGATCGGAACCGAAAGCTTCCCACTGAATTGGAGATTTACCTGTCCCAATCGTCCCTCCCGCCCCCCGTCAGCCAGGAAAAATAAGAAAACAGGAAACAAAGATGCCTATATTAAGTCCTTTTGAACCCGGGGACATTTTAACCCCTATGATCTTTTTGCTGTTAGTATAGGTTTCCATGTGGTTAATTCCCCTGTAGACTCCTGGTTAGCAGTTCTCTCCCACCAACCCGGGATCTCTGTTAGTGGGAGCGGTGGCAGAATTTTTGTGTTTCCTCCGGGAATCTCAACACAGCCATACGGCCATCCTTACGTCCAATTAAACAGGCAGGGAAGCCTCAGGAGTATTGTACCTCATGCGTTTTTAGGACCGCAAGTAATGGTTTCAAAATTTTTCTCCTAATAAGGGTCTCTGCAGCCAAGTCCTGAAAAATATGTAGGCTTGTTTCACCATACTTCGCTTGCGGGTTTTTCCTTAAATTAATATTAATCTGCTCTTTGTCCAGATAATTATGAAATCGCACAATGATGTCACGCAGGACGTCACCCCTGATTTCTGCTGACTTTCTGATCCTATGCACTCTGTCAAGTTTTAATTTACCGCTGGCGTCGCTAGGATTCATCAGGTCTTTGAAGATTACCTCCATTTTTTCCTGTAAATTCTCTTTTTCGCCTTGCGTTTCCGGGAGGCCTCTAATTCCAGAGGTTTTTCCTTCTGCTACGGTTCTCTTGGTCTTCCAATCTATACCTTATATTTCTCTGTTCGATCTGCAATACTTCCATCTGGTGCTTCAAATCTTTTATTTCCATCCCTTGCTTGTCCACTGTAGTTTCTACTTCCTCCACTCTTGTTAAAATGTGGCTCATATTCTCGTGCACGATACTAATCTCCTCTTTGATTGAAGCCTCCAGTTTGGCGAACATTTCTGCGATTTCTTCCTTAGTGGGGAGGTGCTTTTCCTGTTGGGTTTCCACTGGCATTTCTGCCTCTACCTCACTACCAGAGGGTTGTATTTCAGTGTCGGCCAATTGTCTTCTTGTCCCGATTTTAGGTGGATGATCTGGGGTTTTATTTTTAGCGCCTGTTTATTTACCCGGGCTTTCTTTACTGCAATCATTCACCATATATTTCCTGATGGTTCCTGGACTTGCGCTTGTTCTAGGCGGGTTGGCGGTTGCTCCTTTTGTTGATTTACCTCTCATTTTTCTCTTCCTCTCGTCACTTGGGAAGGAAAGGAAGTAAAGAGGAAGAGGACGGCAGATAATTACGTGGTACACTTTGTCCCTTCACAAGTCCCTCTACACCCGCCGGTTAATGGCCCCCTTGTTCTTTCCGCTAATAAGATTTAAATGGCTTTTACGAATCTTTTACTACAGGAATGCTGTGTAATCTCTTTCTGGCTGTTTCCCCTAGAACTAAGGTGGCTACAGTTCCCTCAAGGCCACCTGGTAAAATATATCACACAGCTATTCG
The DNA here is from genome assembly GCA_037952925.1 of Lithobates clamitans. NCBI lineage: Eukaryota > Metazoa > Chordata > Amphibia > Anura > Ranidae > Lithobates > Lithobates clamitans. Next base: position 5,823,187 of record JBBGZY010000101.1, read on the forward strand.
CGTCATCCACTAGTACATATTCCTTGTAAACAGTCCACCATCAGTATCGTACCGTATTACCAGATATTGCAAATAATACCAGATTACTAAATTAATCTCCTCACTTGATTGTTGATCTAATTAAGTTATAGTAAAGTATGCTGATATAGCAAAAAAGCAGTCACGTGTGAGATAAATTCCATGTAGCTTTTAGAAGTATCCTAGAAGTCACTTACCCTTCTTTCCAGGTTAAGGCAGATCAAAATCTTACCCACTGTGTGACACCTGCACCTCTCCTAATGAGCTCCTGGGGCTTTCACCTATTCCTTGCGTCCTTGGATCTCCCTTCCAGCTTCTGTAGCTTTCTGTCTTTGGCTCCTAGAGGACGGTCACCTCCAACTCTGCTATGTGCAGATTCATGCTTTTCTTCTCTCCTCTCCTCACCCCGCTTACAAGCACCGGCTCACGTTGGGGAAGGCTCGGCGTACCCGACGGCACTCTGGACTGCAGCGACCGCTTACAGCTGCGGGCTCGGGCACACCGTTCCCACCGCCTCCTCTTTCCGCGGCCGAAACCCGGGGCTGATATGCAGAGTGGAGGGACAGCGGGGACCGAGAGCGGCGCGGGGGGCGCTTTAGAGGTCTAGCGTGCGGGCCGTGAGCGAACCCTGGCGTGCATCACGGCTAGAGGGACGCCGAGCATCCCGGGCTCAGCAACGGCAGCACGACCTCGCCCACATCTGGCTCCTCCCTCCTCCCAGTTTCATTGGGTGTCAGTGTAGAGTTAATCATAAAAGATGGCCCTAGAATTATTTCTCTAACTCGGATGTTCATGGTGATACCTCACATGTGTGACACAGTTGCTGTTTGCATACACATTTGGAACCTATACATGTTTACACACACTTTTAACATTTTTTTTTTTTTTACTTTTTTTTTTTTTTAATCTAACTTCAATGCTATCATTACTGTAAAAGCCAGGGAGTAACGGCTCTGAAACTGGAAGTGACAAAACCATTGTCTCCTCAGGGCTTCATTAGTCACAGAGAAGATCAGGGAACAGATTTTCCACCATCTCCTCTGTGTGAAGCCATCCTGGCTGTTGTCCTGCTATTCCAGGCTCCCAGCAGAATGGGAGAGTCCAGCAATCACTGTGGGCAACAGCGAGATGAGGGCTACCCTTAAGAGTGAAGATCAAGGCTGCAGCTATATTCTTGGTATAGCCACTTACTGATAGGCTTTATACATACGTATAGTGGTCAGCAAGTGGTTAAAAAGTGGGCTACTCGCACTGTTGTTCCAGTCTTGTTATTGCACAGACTCTTCCTGCTGAGGATGCATGAGTGTGATGTGTGATTAACCATGGCCTTGTATTAAGGTGCTTATAGAGGCTACAACCTTGATCCCATTACTAGTGTGCTTTTATGTTTTTCTGCCGGTGATTCTATTTTATGTAAAAGTGATCCAATCAGCTACAGCCACCCCTCACCTCTGCTGCTGCCTTTACTCGGCTCTTCTATCCCATCTGGGAGCCCAGTACCAATGCGACTGGCGTAATCGACTTCCCTGCACAATGTGAGCGGTACTAACATTGTTCCTCACGCTGTTTGATGTCAGAAACCAAAAGCGTTGAGGATTTTGTCACTTCTGGCTTCTTTTTTTATTTACTAGCCATTACTGGCTTGTACAGCAGCTGATCAAACTGACCTTGGTTTATTAAGCTACTTTGGAGGCCAGAGGAGAGATCTGTGTTTTCCCAGACTTCTCCATAAAGAGGACCTATCACGGCCATGCTATCACAAGGGATGTTGTTCATCCCTTGTGATGGCAATAAAACTGATCAGAAAAAAATTAATGAAATAATAATTTATAAACAAAAAAAATTGAAAGCACAAAGGCCAATGCGCACGTAGCCCAGGCACGCAAATGTAAACGGTGATCGCACTACACATGTGAAGTGTCAGCGTGGGAGCAATAATTCTAGGGCCAGACTTTGTGTGTAACTCTAAACTGGTAACCTGTAAGCTTTTAAATCATCACCTCTGGATAATTTAATGTATCGTAGTTGGACGATGTTCCACGAGCATGCAAAATTTTGTTTTGTGACATGTTTGGAATCTATTTAGTTGGTGTAACATCTTTTACATTTTATCAAATAATTGGGTATTACAGTCCATCAAGCAAGTGTTCACAGCGCTTCACTTTTTCCACATTTTGTTATGTTACAGCCTTATTCCAAAATTGATTAAATTCATTATTTTCCTCAACTCTACAAACTATACCCCATAACTACAACGTGAATGAAGTTTGTTTGGAATCTTTGCAAATGTATTAATAATAAAAAATTAAAAAAAAATCACATGTACCTAAGTATTCACAGCCTTTGCCATGTCACTCACAATTGAGCTCAGATGCATCTTGTTTCCACTCATTATCCTTGATTTTTCTACAACTTGATTGGAGTCCATCTTTGGTAAATTTTGTTGATTGGAAATGATTTGGAAAGACACACACCTGTCTATATAAGGGCCCACTGTTAATAGTGCATGTCAGAGCACAAACCAAGCCATGAAGTCCAAGGAATTGTTAGTAGACCTCGGAGACAGGATTGTATCGAGACACAGAACTGGGGTAGGGTACAGAAAAATTTCTGAAGCATTAAAGGTCCCAATGAGCACAGTAGCCTCCATTATCTGTAAATGGAAGAATTTTGGAACCACCAGGACTCTTCCAAGAGCGGGCTGCCCAGATAAACTGAGCAATCAAGGGAGAAGGGCCTTAGTCAGGGGGGTGACCAAGAACCTGATGGTCACTCTGACAGATCTCTTCTATCTGTGGATAGAAGAGAACCTTCCAGAAGAACAACCATCTCTGCAGCACTCGACCAATCGGGCCTGTATAGTAGAGTGGCCAGACAGAAGCCACTCCTCAGTAAAAGGCATATGACAGCCCGCCTGGAGTTTGCCAGAAGGCACCTGAAGGACTCAATCCATGAGAAACAGAATTCTCTGGTCTGATGAAACAAAGATTGAACTCCTTGGCCTGATTGGCAAGCGTCATGTCTGAAGGAAACCATGTATTGAGCAAAGGCTGTGAATGCTTATGTACGTGTGATTTTTTTTCCGTTTTTTATTGTTAATAAATTTGCAAAGATTTCAAACAAACTTGTTTCACGTTGTCATTATGGGGTATTGTTTTGTAGAATTTTGAGTAAAATAATACATTTAATCCATTTTGGAATACGGCTGTAACAACATGTGGAAAAAGTGAAGCGCTGTGAATATTTTTCAGATGCACTGTGTTTGTGCACATTATAGTGTATTTTTCTTTATTTTTTTTTTAAATGCGTTTGAAAAACTGTGGTAGGGTCTCTGCTTTAAAACAAAATTAAAAAAAACACACTGTGTGTGTATCTATGTATGTATATATACATATGTATATATATATATATATTCATGTTTGGGGGGGTCTAAGTAATTTTCTAGTAACAAATGCTGATTTTTACATGTATGTGAGAAATATCAGAATTGGCCTGGGGTCAAGTGGTGAAGGATCCCATTAACAAACATTTGTTTCCAAATCCTTGTGTTCTGTAGAAGGCTGTGCATTGCAACCTGCCATAGCTGTGATGTTAGTCTGTCATCCCTTAGAGAATGGACTAAACTGATGTTAAAGGAGAAGTATAGGGGATCTTTCTCTTTAGATAGCACATCTATTAATCCCTATATAGATATCCCCTTTAGGGTATTGCAATCAACTTTCTGTCTGGTTATACTTGATTGGATACAGTACAATATACATCCGATGGGGCAGACTATAGGGGGGTTTATTTAAGGTATTTACTACTTCTTCTCTATAGGATTTGAACAAAATTCTATTTGATTAAATACCTCATGGGGGAGTTTTTGACCCTCTGATTGACATTTCAGTGGGTCTGACCCAAATGAGGAACAAGTTCACTTTAGCGCCACACTGTATTCTCTATTTTCGATTCACAATTTGTCTAGTTGTTGTGTTGGCAGCTTTTCACACATTTCTTTGGGACTGGCGCAATATTATCAATTTTAATTTTAGAAGTATAGGTTTGTTTTGTTTTTTTTCCCTAATCATACTAGGTGAATGCAGCATCGGTCCCCTCCGCCTCTTCACTGTGGACCGAGCCACTGAACACTGCCGATAGTGCGGTTCTCTCATCTCCTCGAGAGGAGACCTGCTGACTGTCAATCAGCAGCTCTCCTGTTCTGCTTCTCCATGTTCACTGGAGCGCTGAGCTGTGGAGGGGCAGGGAGCGTCTGTCTCAGCCTCTCGCTGAGACTGCCATCAGTCCAGGCACCTTGCGGATCCAGATTTCCTAAGTTGGGATGACGCGGTGCCTGGACTGAACTTGGTGACGTCTGCAGAGAGTGGACTTCAGACCGCTCTCTGATGAAAACAGGTCACAGGAGTGCAAAACAAATTGCACTCCTGTGACCCTTAGAAGAAGCCCAGGCTGGACTTCTCCTTTTAAAGGATCCAGCTTTTATTCACACTGATCATACTTGACAGCCCCTCACTATTGCGTAGATGGGTTGATTTCACCTGTTTTATTTCCTGCGTGAGCTCCCTATAAGTGAATATGCTGAGAACTCCTTGGTTATAGTGGTGGTCTGTGAATCGGCTATGCAAAAAGCATCTATTTTGCATTTAATTTTATTGTGAATGTCTCTTTGGAGCTGCTTTGGGCAACATCCTATAAAAAGTAGAAAAAAAAAGATTTCTAATTTGCCCTAGGCAATAAAGCCTAGGCCACCAGCTGGTAAGATGAAAGGAGGCTGCAATACTGCTCCAGGTGATATAATGGCTATACTGAAGATCTGGTACTGGTCCAGTCCATGAACTGAAAGACTGTCAAAGTACAGTATCCCAAAAAAGTGAGTATACCCCTCACATTTTTGTAAATATTTTATTATATCTTTTCATGTGACAACACTGAAGAAATAATACTTTGCTACAATGTAAAATAGTGAGTGTACAGCTTGTATAACGATGTACATTTGCTGTCCCCTCAAAATAACTCAACATACAGCCATTAATGTCTAAAACGCTGGCAACAAAAGTGGGTACACCCCTAAGTGAAAATGTCCGAATTGGGCCCAAAGTGTCAATATTTTGTGTGGCCACCATTATTTTCCAGCATATCCTTAACCCTCTTGGGCATGGAGTTCACCAGAGCTTCACAGGTTGCCACTGGAGTTCTCTTCCACGACGACATCACGGAGCTGGTGGATGTTAGAGACCTAGCACTCCTCCACCTTTCATTTGAGGATGCTCCACAGATGCTTCTTTAACAAGGCAGTGGTTGTCTTGGGGGGGTGTTTGGGGTCGTTATCATGTTGGACTGCTGCCCAGTTTCCGAAGGGAGGGGATTATGCTCTGCTTCAGTATTTCACAGTACATGTTGCCATTCATGGTTCCCTCAATGAACTGTAGTTCCTTAGTGCCAGCAGCACTCATGCAGCCCCAGTCCATGACACTCCCACCTCCATGCTTGACTGTAGGCAAGACACACTTGTCTTTGTACGTCTCACCTGGTTCCCGCCACACACGCTTGACACCATCTGAACCAAATAAGTTTATCTTGGTCTCATCAAAAGAGGCTTTTTGTGCATCATCTTTAGAAGAAGCTTCCCTCTGGGACGACAGCCATGCAGACCAGTTTGATGCAGTGTGGGGCGTATGCTCTGAGCACTGACAGGATGACCCCCCGCCCCTTTAACCTCTGCAGCAAAGCTGGCAGCACTCATTCGTCTTTCCCAAAGACAGCCTCTGGATATGACGCTGACCACTTGCACACAACTTCCATGGTGAGGCCTGTTCTGAGTGGAACCTGTCCTGATAAACCGCTGTATGGTCTTGGCTACCGTGCTGCAGCTCAGTTTCAGGGTCTTTGTAATCTTCTTATAGCCTAGGCCATCTTTAGGTAGAGCAACAATTCTTATTTTTTCCGATCCTGAGAGAGTTATTTGTCATGAGGTGCCATGTTGAACTTCCAGAGACCAGTATGAGAGGGTGATAACACCAAATTTAACACACCTGCTCCCCATTCACACCTGAGACCTTGTAACGCTGAGTCACATGACACCGGGGGAGGGAAAATGGCTAATTGGGCAAATTTTTTTTTTTTACTTAGGGGTGTACTTTTGTTGCCAGCGGTTTAGACATTAATGGCTGTGTGTTGCGTTATTTTGAGGGCACAGCAAATGTACACTGTTATACAAGCTGTACACTCACTACTTTACATTGTAGCAAAGTGTCATTTCTTCAGTGTTGTCACATGAAAAGATATTTTAAAAAAAATTACAAAAATGTGAGGGATTTGTTGTCCTGAGCATTTTGCATTCTCTTTGCAGCCATCTCTCCTACTGTAAACACAACTGTACAATGTGCTGTCCAACTTGACCATTTGCTTGGGAGGTCACAAATCTTAGGGTAACAATTCTTGGGAGGCAACAATGCTTAGGAGGGCAGCGCTCCCAAAACGCCCCTGCCCATTGCAATGAATGCCTGAAAAGCGCTTCGCAAACACCGCAACATAGGAGTTTTTACCACTTTGGGGGTTAAAAGCGCCCCACTAGTGGCCGAAAAGCACCACTTAAACAGCGGTAAAGCGCTGCTAACGCACGGGTGGCCCCAGTGTTAAAGGAGTCTTCATCAGTAGGCATGGGTAGAAAACTGAATGGTAGTGGAATATAGGGTTAAAAAAAGCCTCAGAAATTGCTGCAGAGTCACAAAGATAAAGACTATGCCTGGAGTCATGCCACACTTTCTGTGTCGTCTAGAAGTCACAAGTTGCATAGAAATTGCAGTAGTGTGAACCAGAGCTTATGGGCCTGAAGCGGGACCCTTTCACATGTGCTGTAGCGGGCCCCCTGTCTGACGTCTTGGGGCCTCCCACACTGGCCCAATGCCCGGGCCCAGTTGCAAGTGAGACCTTTGCAATCCTGATAGTTCTGCCACTGCATGAAGCAATATTCCACCTACAAGCCCTAGGTGGATAGATCCATCCATCATGAAATATCTGTTGACGGTCTGGGACTGCACTCTCTTCCACCTGCCTATTTCTTTTCACATGGGTTCCATGATGCTACTCTTTGACAATCTGGCATTCCCCCAGCAATGTGTAGACTTATATTTGGGGTATGGACTAAAACATCCCATTGACGACTGGTGCAAACATTGCATGCCACAGAGAGAAGAGACGTGCTAATTGACTTGCCCACCAAAGGTTCACAAATTTTGTACAATTCCTTCCAGACAAGACTAAACGGATGTCACCGCTTACCTCCTTTAAAAGAATTCTTGTACAACTTTCCGCCCCTAAACATATTCTTGGAACTTTAGAATATTCTCATCCAGTAGGTTCATTCTGGCCTAAGTACGCAATAACGTGAGAAAGGAAGATAAACATAAACTATCTATGGCAATCAAGGCATAAGCGCAAAATTTAAAAATTCTTACTTGCTGTTATCGGTGCCTGGCTATCCTTCATGCATTATATCCCCCTGTTCCAGATGAATGTTGGCGATGCCATGCTGTGGTTGGTAATATGCTCCACATCTGATGGAAATGTGCTCCTATTAAACAATTTTGGACCTGCATTTTACAGATCTATGTCGCTTTATCTTGTAAAATTTAACAAAATAAGAATGAACTAAAAGGTCTTCCCAAATGTTTTTGTTTTTTAACAGATGACTCCTTTCTCTGAACAACAGACAATAAACAGAGTCCCAGCCATATGTGAGCTTAACACAAGTCCAGATCAGCACGAACTCCTAGAACTGAGAATGAATTGCCTTGGCTTAGAAGAAATATCAAGTGCAGAGGGACAGGTTAAATATGTTTCTTTGGGAATATGCAGTACAGAGAAAATTGCAGATGGCTGTAAAAGCAACACTGAAACAAAACAAAGAGAGGTTAAAGGCCCTTCCCACCCCCCTTGTCCTCGGTATCATTGTGTTTCTGTCCATCTAGATGTAAACATCGTAACATTTGTTTTGTTGTTTCCCAGGGTCTGGTGATTGTGGTCTTCGGCCCCCATCAGTTTAGTCAGGTCTCAGACTCGGTGCTGTATCTTGCCTTCCTACTTGACAGTTTCCCTTTCTGCTAAGCTGGACTTTCCCTGGTGAAGTGGGGTTAACTCTGGTGGGCTTGCTCGATCTGCTTCCCATAGTCCCTCTCGCCTATGGGCAGTGGTGAGGGGAACATTGTAGTGTGTCTTGCCCACCCTTGGGGTGGTATGGTGCTCTCGTTAGCCATTACATGCGTAAGGGTGATAGGAGACTTGTAAACTGTGACAAGCAAGGACCCATGCTTGATCATCCTAGTAGATGAGTAATCTGACAGTCCTTGTGTATTTACCCAAGGTATATTTTGTATTGCATAGATTACAAGAAGTGACTGTCCCAATTTTTTACAGTACTCGGATAAATCAGAATTGAAATGCAAGCGCCACACCGCTGCTAAGAGGTCTAGATACAATTTTAGTCCATTAAAATTCAGGAGTACAATCCAAAAAAAGTAACCAAGTGTTTTGGGGGGCTAAAAAGAACATAAAAAGATTTCCATATCAATCTGATATCGATACAATATCCCCTCCACGGGGTCATAATTAAAACCAAATAGTAAGTCGTAAAGGGAGTTTAATAATGAATATACAAAAATGTGAAGATGAATGCTGAACTATATAGTTTCAAAAAAAGAGAAAAAAAAATAACTAATAATAATTATCACTATTAATAAAAATTATACATTCTGGGTGATATGTTAACCTAATCAGAGAAAACAAAATTGGGTAAAATATATCTCAAAACAGGTATGTGTATAACTTGAACCCTACATTATACAATCTGATTGTAGAATCAAAAAAATAAGAAGAATTGCATATTAATCATCACTATTATTAAAATGATACATTCTCAGTAATACATTGATATAATAATATTTAGGCCGGATTCACATCTAAGCCACATGAGGCTTGCAGCAGGGGTCTGGTGCGTCCCTGTTCTCTGTTTCTGGGACAAATTAAATTATCCAATTCGCATTTTCAGGAACGAATTCAGCCAAAAATTCAGCCCTGAAACGGAGCCAAAGACGCACAGGACTCCTGTGCAAGCTGCTCCGCAGCCGCCGTGGAGATGTGTGAACCGGCTCCATAGAGAGCCGGTCACACTCTCCTGTCATGCGAATTGGATGTGGGAAAACCCACATCCAATTCGCACTACTGTGAACCCAGCCTAAATGCATACAAAATGAGTAAAATGATATCGGTATAAGTAAAATATAAGTAAAATGATATTGGTATAAGTTGGACCACATCATACAATTGGATTGTACAATTGTAAAGCATTGCTAAAAAAACCAATAATAATCACTATCATTAAATTGATACATTCTCGTTAAAAATTGACCCAAACAGAAGAAATGTATAAAACCATGATTAAAATGTGTATAAATTGAACCATACATTATACAATCTGATTGTACAATCGTAAAATGATACAAAAAAAACTAATAATACTAAGAATAATGACATTTAATAAAAAATACATTCTTGTTCAAATTTTGTCCCTAGTGAGACTAAATAGGAGCCATACACTGTACAATCTGACTGTCCGGTCACTGAACAAATCTCATGCATAATGGGGTAAAACCCAAACGACTCATTCCATTGGTGGTGGATCGAAGAAAGACTGCACAATCTGATTGCATTGTGTGTATGGAAACTAGAAGGTGATAATAAGGTTTTATACCTGCAGGCTATACAGTACATCTGGGGATATTTGTCGTCTGCAGCACATAATTTGTATATGTACTGATAATTGCTATATGTGGTTAATCAGTAAAACAGTGTGCCTGTGATCAAATATACTGACTCGTGTTGATGGTATACATTGAAGAGATAAATATGAATGGAATAAAACTGTGAATTACCTTGACTGGCAACAATGTGAACAAGCCAGAAGTCAACTGGACCTACAATGGTATCTGTAGGAAGGAAGGTAAGGTTATTATTTGTAAGATTACTTACCCAGCTTTACGATTGACTATTTGGTTTTAATTATGAGACCATAGAGGGCATCAATCATGGCCTCCCAGAACAACAAAGTAGGGGGAGTGGGGGGGGGGGGGACATTTACATAGGATCACCTTCTTGGCATTGAAAAGTAAGAAGGAAATCAATGATTTATTGTGGTGGGATCTCTGTTCATCATCAGGAATACCTAACAAGGCCAATTCCAGGGACGTAGGGATTGCTACCTGCAGTCTGAGATTAATAAGCTCAAAAATGTCAGTCCAAAAAGCAAGGATCTTGGGACACTCTTAGAACATGTGAATGAAAGTACCTATGTGCACCTGACAAGGTTGGCAATGTGTGTCTCTAGATATATTCTGTGCAATCTCACTGGGGTAAAATACACACAATGTAGAAATTTTGGCTGGATAAATTTGTCCCTAGAGGATATCACTAACTTGGAACAATTTTCAAGACAATCCTCCCAATTCTCTCTATCCAAGGTGGGGATATCCTGTTTCCATAGGTCCCATAATTTCTCAATTTCAGGAGAGTCAGTAACAAGTAGAGTCCCATACAATGCAGAAAGCGGTTTCTCCAAATCCCTCTGGGAGAGCAGCTCCTCAACCAGATCTAACTGAAGGAGAGGCTGAGTAGGAAATTGCGCCCTGCCAGCATGTCTCAACTGGGCATAGCAGAAGAACATCTAACGCGGAAGGTGAAATAATCGAGAGTGCTGGATATAGGTCAATAACATACCCGTAGACATAATATCCCTGAGCGTTTTAATACCATATCGTGCCCACACTTGGGGGTCAGGAACCTATTAAAAATGCGCTAACCTAGGGCTCCCCTAGGGAGGCTGCACTGGTTACCAGCGGTACTCGTGCAAAAGCCAATGCCAAGCCACCGCCCAGACCTGCAATGTCACCCTAGTTGGACCTGGCACCTCCACATATGCCCCTGATCCGCTATACACTATGTTTTGTAAAACCAGTAAGGATTCGACCGGAACGTTATGCCCCAGTCGAAGACCATGCGGTCAAAACGCGTAGGGATCGCTATACATGCCTCCCATATTGCTTTCAACCTATCAGTGATCATTTTTTATCAGCATCTGTTATTTGATGTTTTGTAAGCTTTTTTATATTAGAATAAATTCTTATATTTTTTTGAGCTGCACCATATGGAGCCCTCCATCTTTTCTTTTTTGGTTTGGATGTGACATCGTTCCATCGTGTCACCAATTGTTCGTTTGACCTCCTCCTGAGGTCTGGCTTACCCCCCTTTGAAAGATCCCCTCGAGTTTTGGATACCTGGTTACCATACCCTAATCCGGTTTGGCTAATTGACACAAACGCCCACCCTTGGAGGGATTTCTTCATCTATTCTGTCCTTCTTCCAGTCGGGAGCATTGATGAGCGTTGGACCTCCGATCACCAATACAAGCCTGATTGGCCCACTGTCTTACGACAGATGTGCCCACCGAGTCCAGTAAGAAGTATCCATCCATTTCTCTTCATTTGATCTATGTACATCTGTCGTGTCACACAGTTACCACTTTATTTTCATCACTTCCACTTTGAACCACAGAGGACATCAGCTCAGTCATTTGAGTGGTATTTCCATCTATGAACTTATTTTGTTTTCTCATAGAATTTGGACTTTGGATTTTGGACATGTCATAGACACTATTTATTATTGTTCCTTCATGGTTCATTTCCTTTTATATCCACTGTATTATAGTTCACTGTCACGGTGATCTACATTTTCTAGCGCTACACTTATTTTTATCTTTATGCATTTTGGACTTTGTTTGTTCTAGTGTCAGCAGCTATACATATGTCAATATTTTGATTATTGTGTTTGCTTTGGGATTTAGCGCAGCAATTTCCTATATATTTTTATAATCCAATAAGGAACCTAGACCGGCAGCTTCAACACATACAGCAGCTTCAACACATACAGCAGCATTAGAGCGCGAACGCTCAAACCAGCAATATGTCGTCACCAGCACCGCCGCCCAGTAATACACCTGAAAATTAGGCCAACCCCCCCAGTTGCCCAGGAAGGTGTAACAGATTTGGCCAGGCAAAGAAAAGCTCAGTTCCAGATAAAAGATCCCAAACTACGGTCTACATCACAGGAAAAGGCAGCTGGAATCCATACCGGCCAATTGCGAAACAGGTAGTTAAATTTAGGCAGGAGCATTATTTTGAGGAGGTTATTACGCCCCAAAAGGTTTAACAGAAGCCCGAACCACACCAATCACCTATTCTTGGGAAGGGAAAGCAAGGGGAAGAGATTGCGCAAATAGTACTGAGATACATCCCTAGTTATCTGCACCTCTAAATAGCGATATTTTGTCACACACATCAAGGCCAGCGAGGGTAGGTGCTTGATCATCTAAAAGGGAATACAATAGATTTAGAACAATTCATGCCAATTCCCGAGAATGTACCAGGGCAGCCATTAGCGAAGCTCCCGCATTATTCAGATCCCGCATAGCACAGGGCATCGTCGCCATATAATGTCAATTTCTCCTCCAGCCTCCCAATCCGCAGCCCCTTAACCGCCGGGGATTCCAGATATAGAGATATTTGGATTTCATCAAGGAGTTCAGAAGTCTAGTCATCTTCCATTTCTATTTGGTGTCCCAAATAGGTGGCCTAAAGTCCTCAAGGTTCCATAGCCAGATGGATTGGAGAATCGTTACTTTCCATATACAGTATAATAGCACATCTTCAGGATCCAGGTAAGATAAATGCACATTCCGCAAGATCTTTTGCTACTTTGTGGGTGGTAAGTGCAGGAGCCTCTTGGGAAGAGATCTCCAGAATTATGGTATGGTCTAGAAACTTTGCTTAAATGAAGCAGTACTGAGTGGAATTGTTATCCAGCCAAGATTTGACCTTTGGTTGTGTGTTTTACAGGTTGTGTTTCCCTCCCTAAAGTATATGTTTCTCAAATCGCCTTTCATGACAACCTTGGAGAGAGAGCGTAGCTACGCCTTCTTCACAGGAAACACATGCAGCCTTTAAATCCCTCCTCTTCCACCATGGCCTCAGTTATTGTGTTTCCTCCACAATGGTGGAAGCATGTGCAGGGAACCAGGGAGCTGCGCTCTCTCCAAGGTTGGGAGTGTCAGGCTTACCTTTTGTTTATGGCAGTGAAAAGACCATCCCAGCATCCCCCCAGGGGTGGGGGTTGTCTCCGTGTCCCCCGTCTCTCTGTCTCAGGGGAGTTAAGACCCTCAGGAGGTGCAGCGTCTCTGTACCTGGATTCCGCTGTGTTTGGGCTCCTAGAGTGGCTCTGGTGGTCGGGCGGAGGCCGCTGCGGGTCGATACGTGTCCCGCATCTTGGTTCTGGGTCCCGGCCGGTGAGTGCGTCATCTCCGGTGACGCAGCTTCCTGAGGGGGCGTGGCGCTGCTGGTTCCAAGCGCCTGGAACACAGAGTCGAGGGGACGGGTCAGAGGACCGGCGCTTCAGTTTTCAGCCCTCGCTGATGACGCGGGGCCTGGGAAAATTTAAAAAACCTGTTTGTTTTTTCTTCCTTGCTGCTGATTTTCTCTACAAAATGGACGAGAGCAATACAGCCGTGGCAGATGCAGGCGCCCCTAGCACCGGTCAAGCCCAGAAAAGAGTGGTACAGTGGTGCCTCTTTTTCTTATCCTTATGGACTTTGTTGTTTTTTGTTTGATTCCTCCCTGAGGGGAGTCCTGTAGCTGCAGGATCAGAGGTTACTTCACTCGGACCCTGTAGCGTGGTCTGGGAACCTCACTGCTGCTGGGGTTTTGTCACATCTTCTCTGGCTTGTTGGTGGGTCTGTTAGACACTAGTGTTTGGTGTTTTAGGGACACTAGGTTTAGTTGAAACTGTTTGTCGTTACAGGAAAAGGCGTTAGGAAAAACTAAAAGTATAAATCCACCAAGCCAGAGGAAATGTCCTTCTTGCAAGAACCCCCTTAGAGATTCATGGCAGAAGGTGATGTGCAGATCCTGTTTCAAAGATCTGTTGGAGGAAGAAACGTCCCAGCAATACAAGGATTTATTCTCCTCTGTAAGGGAACTTACAAACTTGCTGAGTTCCGTCAGGTTGAGCCCCAGAATCCACCACCTAGTCCAAAAGCAGCCTCATCCAGACTAGTGGAGACTGAGTACTCAGGTGATGAAGGGGGAAGTACTCTTCTCTCACTCAGGGACTCAGATGAGGAGGAAGAGGAAGATGATAGCAGAACCTCTCGGTACAAGCTATCCCTAGAAGAAGTGGATGACGTCTTAAGAGCAATCTACACTACTCTTGAAATTCAGGAAGAAAAGTTACAGCTGTCAGTACACAACAAAATGTACCAGGGTCTGGATGAATCCAAACGCACAGTGTTTTCCAGTTCATAGGGTCCTATCAGAGTCAGTCAAGAAAGAATGGAAGGACCCTGAGAGGGCCCCTTTTTTCTCCAAGTCCCTTAGGAGGTTTCCATTTGAGGATAAAGACTCTGAAGTTTGGAATAAGAAACCACGGGTAGATGCTGCTTTCTCGCAGGTTTCTAGATGCACAGACCTCGCGTTTGAGGATATGGGGGTGCTCAAGGACCCGATGGATAAGAAGGCAGATTCCCTTCTTAAAAAAGCTTGGGATGCTACATCAGTCAGTCTCAAACCTGCTATCGCCTCCATGGTTGTGGCAAAGAACCTGGAATACTGGGTGGAAAAGCTGAGAAACCTTGTTGAAGTGGGCATACCGCGTAAAGATTTGTTAGAATCTTTTCCCTTAATACTAAAAGCTGTTAAGTATATAGCTGATGCTTCAGTTGAATCAGTCAAGTTGACGGCAAGGTCATCAGCACTGGTGAACTCAGCGAAGCGTGCAGGCTGGCTAAAAACCTGGTCTGGTGATACAGCTTCCAAGGTTAAGCTGTGCAGTTTACCTTTTTCAGGTGATTTCCTTTTTGGTCCAGACCTTGACACAGTCATGGATAGGACAGCTGACAAGAAAAAGGCTTTCCCTGCCAAAAAGAAACAGCCGATTAAAAAGAATTTTTGTGCTGTTCAACAGCCCCATAAGAATAAGGACCAGGACCGTAAGAGCCGTTGGGTCTCCCAAAGGGGTAAGGGAAGAGGAGGAATTCTTTTCAGATCTCCCCCAGACCAGCCCTCTAAAAGTAAGTGACAATCTCACACCAGTAGGGGGAAGATTGTCAGATTTTCACCTACAGTGGAACATGACATCTCCAAATTTGTTTGTGAAAAGCATCATAACTCAGGGATACAGGCTGGAATTTTAAGAGCCACCCCCGAGCAGATTTTGTGTTACAGCCCTACCAAGAGATCGGGAAAAAGCTTCTGCAATGATGAGCCTACTACAGGATCTGATTCAGCAAGAAGTAATCATCCAGGTCCCAAAAAATCAGGAGGGCAGGGGCTTCTACGCTCATATATTCCTGGTAAAGAAGCCTTCAGGGAAGTACCGCTTCATCCTGAACTTAAAAATCTTGAACAAATCAATACGGTACAAGCATTTCAGGATGGACGCAATCTTTTCAATTGCGAAGTTGCTGACTCCAGGCTGTTTCATGGCATCCCTGGATCTGTGAGATGCTTATCTTCATGTTCGGATAAATCAGACTTCTCAACAGTTTCTACGCCTGGCAGTGGATCTGGGGAACTCTGTATGGCACCTCCAATTCAGAGCTCTACCATTCGGACTTTCATCCTCCCTCAGGATCTTCACAAAAATTATGGCGGAATCTCTGGAACCTCTGAAGTTGAGGGATTTCAGTCCCCTATCTGGACAACCTGTTGTTCTTCGCAGATTCCAAAGAACAAGTCTTATCAAATCTCTAGACGTCCCAGGATTGCCTGAAGAATTTAGGGTGGCTCCTAAATTTGGAAAAATCCAATCTGGAACCCTCACAGGAGATGACGTTTTTGGGGTACACCATAAACTCTGTGCTTCAAAAAGTCTTTCTCCTGCATAAAAAAAGGGAAAAGATCCAATGAGCGGTGAAACAGGTTCAGAACAACCTGTCAGTGTCAGCCAGGTCAGCTATGGCGGTGTTGGGTCTTCTTACAGCATCGATTCCCGCCATTCAGTGGCCAGATTGCATTCAAGGCCCCTCCAGTTAAACATTCTGCGCAGTTGGTCATACCAGTAACCATTAGAAAAACAGATAGATCTTTCCTTAAAGGTAAAGAGGGCTCTCTGGTGGTGGAGAAATCCATCCAACCTGACAAAAGGCCTTTCTTGGGTCTTTCTAACGACGGACGCGAGTTCCTGGGACTGGGGAGCCCACCTGCACGGTCAGACCTCTCAGGGGGTCTGGTCCAAGTCGGAAGCCCAAAATTCCTCAAACTGGCGGGAACTGAAGACAATTTTTCTGGGTCTCCTAGCCTTTTAAGATGTGAAGGGCTATCATGTTCAGGTACTGTCAGACAACACTAATGCAGTAGCCTACATAATGAAACAAGGGGGAACCAGGAGCAAAAGGCTCCTAGAGTTGGCCAGTCAATTACTGACCTGGGCGGAACAGAACGTGGCCTCATTATCAGCAGTCCACCTGAAAGGCTCTCAGAATCTGCTAGCAGATCTAAGCAGACGGAAGTTGGTGGAAGAAGAATGGAACTTAAATCAAGAAGTCTTCCTGATGATCTCCAAAGCTTGGGGGCAACCCCAAATAGATCTGTTTGCCAACCAACAAAACTCAAAAGTACACAAATTCTTCTCTCTCCACCGAGGAGATCAAGCAGTAGGCAAAGATGCTTTCACCCATCCATGGCATTACAAGCTGTGCTATGCTTTTCCCCCCTTTCCTCTGATACCACTAGTCTTAAGGAAGTTCAGAGAAGAAAAGACCAATCTGATCCTGGTCACTCCCTTCTGGCCAAAAAGGTCTTGGTTCGTGGCTCTGTTAAATCTAGCCACGGAACCTCCTTGGAAGTTACCGTCCAGAAAAGATCTTCTATCGCAAGGGTCAGTGAACCATCCGAAAGTGGACTATTTTCAGTTAACAGCTTGGTTTCTGAAGAAGACCTCTTGAAGGCAAAAGGACTATCTGACAAAGTAGTAAAGACCCTTCTTTCAAGTAGAAAAGAGGTCACTCGGGCCATATACATGAAGGTCTGGAAAAAATGTAACTCCTGGTGTGCGTCTAAAGGCCTCAGTAAGAGTTCAGTATCCGTTCTTGAATTTTTTCCATGAGGGAATGGAGAAGGAAACGGCAGCCAGCACCCTGAAAACTCAGGTGGCGGCTTTAACTGTTTATTTTGAAAGAACTTTATCCAAAGAAGCTTTAATTTCAAGATTTTTCAGGGCACTAGCACGAAATAGGCCAGTAGCCCTTAAAGATTTTCCCAGTTGGGATTTGTCTATTGTTTTGCAGGGTCTCTCGGGAGCTCCATTTGAACCCTTACAAGAAGCATCCTTGCAGAATTTAGTTCTCAAAACAATGTTTCTGGTGGCCATCACCTCTGCAAGAAGAATCAGTGAGCTCCAAGCTCTGGCAGTTACAGAACCTTTTCTGAAAGTTTTTGCAGACAGAGTTGTCCTTCAAACGGACCCAGCGTTTCTTCCTATAGTTTCTTCTACCTTTCACCGATCACAAGAAATAATCCTGTCCACTTTCTCTTCAACTACGACCAATCCAGGAGAAGAAGTTTTTCATACTCTGGACGTGAGGAGATGTTTCTACACTTCCTTACAGTAACCAAAGAATTCAGAAAATCGAATGCTCTTTTTGTAGTTTTCTCAGGCTCACGCAAGGGAGAGAAAGCTTCCAAAAGTACACTGGGCAGATGGCTTAGATTGGCAATCACAGAGGCCTATAATTCTACGAGATCTACGGCAGTTTCCTGGGCTGAAAGGGCCGGTGCTACGCCTGAACAAATCTGTAAGGCTACTACTTGGTCCAACTAGTCAACATTTCTCCGACACTATCGGTTCGATTTACTGTCCACCGCAGATCAAGCCTTCAGCAGGAAGGTACTGCAGGCAGTGATCCCACCCTAGGGCAAGTTTCTCGATTATCCTCTCCAAGGTGGTCCTGAAAGGCGATTTGAGAAAGGCATAGTTAGACTTACCGGTGACGGTATTTCTAAGAGCCTTTCAGGACAACTGTTACTTCCCTCCCTTTGTTTATCTTAGAAGTAGTTTTAAGTGTCTATCATGGTTGTTTGGTGGTTTTCTGTGCTTTGTTTTCCAGTTGTCAGAAACCACACAATAACTGAGGCCATGGTGGAAGAGGAGGGATTTAAAGGCTGCATGTGTTTCCTGTGAAAAAGGCGGAGCTACGCTCTCTCTCCAAAGTTGTCCTGAAAGGCTCTTAGAAATACCATCACCGGTAAGTCTAACTATGCCTTTCTTATTTATCCTCTCTGGTAACTGTCCTAGAAGAGAATTAGGGAAAACCACAGTTATTACCGTTAATGCTATTTCCAGGAGTATTGCAGAACAGCATCTATCATACCACCCATAGTTTTTGCTAGTTGCTATTGATTTAGAAGCATTTCCCCTTGAAAGCACATTGGTGATGGTTCTTACTTTTATAAAACAGAGGACAAGGGGGACTAAGAGGGGCTTTTAAACTATTTTTGGTTTATGTTTCCTGTAAGTAGAGCCAATAATTTTTCAGGTAGCTGTCATTGAAGACTAATGAAAATATTGTTACCAGTAAGGCTGCATTCACACTTTAGTGTTTTGAATCGCGGGCAGATTTGCCACGAATCTGTCTGCAATTTGAAAGCGCCGATTTGTGAATGACAACTCGCCGGACTCACATTTGAGATGCCATTTATTTGAATGACACCTCAAATAGCGGTGCGGGTCTGCTGCAATTGTTGTGCGATAAATAGCGCTGCAATCACAGTAAGCATGTTGCCCAAAAGTAGCTCCTGAACTTTTTTGGGCGACATGCTTCCCGCGATTGCAGCGTGCCAGACCCGCACCGCGTTTTGAGGTGTCATTCAAATGAATTGCATCTCAAATGCGAATCCCGCGATTTGCCATTCACACATCGGCACTTTCAAATCGTGGGCGGATTCACGGCAAATCTGCCCCTTATTCAAGACGCTGAAGTGTGAATGCAGCATAAGTCTAACTGTGGTTTTCTGAAGGGACATGCACCAGGCTTTGTCATCCATATCCTTCCTCCATTACCTGCTGAGAAACAAGCACATGCATGTGCATATCAGATGTCGGGACATCTGATATGCACATGCTTGTTTTGGATCAGTAACTTAATAGGTAAAAAATAAATGATAATTGTGACAGTCCTGGAACATGCATCTTCAAAAATAAGTCGGTAACGGTAACTCACATATTTTTATCTTGGTAGCTTCTATTTAAATTAGATGGCCAAAATAGTTTTTGTTAAGCAATTAAGATTCTTAAGGTGACATGATTATTGTGCTGTGTGACATTTTCTTTTGCACTGTAAAGCTAGTTCAGTGAACATATGCTCTGTCAAGTATGCATGTTTATGCCACTATTTTTTTTGGCAGTTGGATCTTTTGATCTCCTCTTATTGTATACTGTATAAGCTATATAAACATTTATGGGGGAACTTGATATTTGCTGGAAATAAAAATGTCTTCATGCAGTAAAAGACAGGTCCTTTAAGTTCTTTAACTATGGGTTATATGCAGCTACCTTTAGATGATTGGACTTCGGCAAAAAGAAAGCTGTAGGGAAATCCCCTATATAAACGTTCCCACTGGCAACTAGCCTCAGTTTTATTGCTAGTGTCTTTAGGTAATGTACCTCTTTACTACGGAGTTTTTTCTATAAGTTGACTCTTCTATCAAGATTCCTGGCTGCTCCATAGCCACTGCAGCTGAGCATTGGGGAACCTTACCCAGATCCCAGTTGGATGAAGATGTGGGTTCAGCCTGTAATGTTGCTTTCGGCACTGGATCCCTTACTTTAGCATATGGTGCATTGCGTTGAGTTAACAGCAGGGTGTTATAGAGATCCAGTGCTGAGTGTCAGAGCCCTGTCCCTGAAAACCTCTATGAGGTATGCCCACTGTGGGTTCTAATTCCTTGTATTCTGTCCAGAGTGTGGAGATGTCTGTCACAGTACGTGCACCCTTTAAATCTCCAGTGAGAAGAAAGAGAGCCATTGCTCTCAGGCACAGAGCTTGGTCGAGATTAAGGTAAGTATTATAGGGGCCTGGGGGTGAGGGGGTGATACACACAGAAGGTTTTTTTTTGTTTTGTTTTTTTATCATAATGCAGAGAATTCATTAGGGTAAAAAAGCTTCTACCTTTAGAACCACTTTAGGGCCCGGTTCACACTTGTGCAATGCGAGAACACTGCGGGTTCCCGCATCGCACCGACTTGCATGTCAGTTCACACTGCCATATGCGAATCGCTGAGGAGTGTCAATACATTGTTAACGACACCCCCAGTTCAGCTTGCATATCGCACTGAGAACTGATAGTTCGGACATAAATCGGATCGCATATGTGTGTACACACATGCGATCCGATTCTGGTCCGAACAGAAAAAAAGGTCCTGTGCATGTTTGGACCGAATGCGTTGCGATATCAGCCATACTATCTGTATGGCTGATATCGCACCGCACAGACATCACATGTAATGTGAACAGCAGCGCGCTTCGAATTACATGCGATGTCTGTCATCACACTAGTGTGAACCGGGTATAAAGTTGTAGCTTGTTCCACGGCCCTGTAACTGAACAGTGAAATAAGGAGCAGGAGACCAATAAGCTCATTTCTTATCTGTTACTATGATCTGTCCTACTATAAGAATGTCCTTTGTTAACAGAAGTGCCGCAGCAGAAATGACTCACTCCTTGTGTTGCTTCTCCCTCCCTTTGTCTTTGCTGTACAGGGACTGCAAGAGGCTGATAACAAGTTAAATAAATTTACTTATACTGCTTGCATTTTATTTAAAGTGGTTCTAAAGCCTTAAGATTTTTCACCTTTATTCATTTTATGCATTAAGGTGAAAAACCTTCTGTGCTGCAGCTCCTCACCAGACACCCCCCCCCCCCCCACACACACTTTTTTCTTACCTGAACTCAATCCTATCCAGAGATGTGCACAAGCGCAGCAGCTCCTCGTTGGACAGATTGATAACAGCAGAAGCCATTGGCTCCTGCTGCTGTCAATCAAATCCTGTGACGTGGGGCCAAGTCCTGCTGTCTGTGTCAATGGACGCAGCAGCGGGACTCAGCAGGGCCCCCAGGGAAAGCGGCTTTCTGTAGGGGCACCCCTGAAGGTTTACAACCACTTTAATTTAGTGATGTTTTAATGAATACAAAACTGTATTAAAGTGATTGTAAATGCATTTTTTTTTTAATAACATGTTATTCTTACCTGCTGTGTGTAATGGTTTTTACACAGAGTGGCCGTAACCTTCCTCTTCCAGGGTTCTCTCACTGGCGCTTTTGGCTCCTCCTGTTCTCGTTGCACTCCTATAGAAAGCTGTTTCCTATGGGGCACATCTGCTGGCTCACTCCCGAGCCGGGCTGTTTGCATCTGTTGACACACACAGCATGGCTTCCCCCCCCCCCCCCCCGCTCCCTCCTCACAAAATTTCAGTAGGAAGCAGCAGGAACCAATGGCTCGTCTGCTTTGCTGCAGACAGACACAGCACTGGATCAATCAATGACTCAGGTAAGTTCTTTTTGGGGGGGGTGGCAACTATTGTAAGGTTTTTTACCTTAATACAGGTAATGCATTAAGGTAAAAAAAAAGTCTGGTTTAGAACCACTTTAATTTGTGGCTTTTACAGTTGCCTGGTGTTGAAATTGAAAGGATAAGTTCACGTTTGGAACATCTCACACCTGTATTTGGAGTGTAACATGCCCCAGCACCACCCCTGCACCCCCTGATTGCCCCTCTGTGACAGCAAGCAGGGATTCCTCTCTCCCAAAGCTCCTGTCACAGTCTGAACAACCACGTCATTCATTCACAGCAATCTGTGAATGAATAAATTACCACCGCACAGATGGACTGGTAATTCTCATTGGACTGCAAAGACTCTGTTGAGTGCCCTCATAGTCTGATGACACTTCCTTCAACTTTCTAACAGAAAGCCCATACAGAGGTACGCGCATTAAAGTTGGATGCACCTGAAGAAGTCTGACATTGCACCCGTGATCCACTGATCATGGGTTCTATGCTTTGCAGGCTCCTGGGGGGAAAAAAAATAATAAATGCACATTTTATTTTTTTACTGTAAAAATATGTGATTGTATATGTGCACTATTTTTTCCCTAATGGTGAACTTAGCCTTTAAAATTTGTTTTGGAGCACTTATGACTTATAAGACATTGAAATGTGGGGAATTACTTTCTGAGGCCTTGTTTTTATTGTGTTCACGTTTTAATTCTAGACTAAAGATATCAAATTGGATTTATCTACCACAAGCACAGAAGTTTTAAACATTTGCCAAAATCTAACCCAATCTGAGTCACATAATGGGGAATTCACTGAGGGAGACAATGAACTTGGCTCAGGTAAAAAGTTAGAGAAATATACGGACTCCCATATTTGCGATGGT
This sequence comes from Lithobates clamitans, assembly GCA_037952925.1. Classification (NCBI taxonomy): domain Eukaryota; kingdom Metazoa; phylum Chordata; class Amphibia; order Anura; family Ranidae; genus Lithobates; species Lithobates clamitans. The sequence goes on from JBBGZY010000101.1 coordinate 5,845,738, forward strand.
ATCTGGAAGAGTGAAGAAGAAAAGACATGTGAAAGTCAGCCTTCGGACACAACAGATATAAGAAAGGACTTTTTGGTGAGCTCTTCACAGGTAACAGAACAAACATTCAATTATAAAGTTTGAAGGTGAATTTTAACATTTTTATATTGCAAATTTGACTTAGAACCGATCACTACTGGTAACTTTGGTAATATCATATTTGGTTTATTCATTTTTTGTACACAGTGTTACATTCTTAGAATCTGCATAATTATTTTCTTACTTATCAGGATTCAACTGATAATAAAGCAAGCACTGACCCAGAAAACATGAAAGAAGATGATTACCCACAGCATTGCAATTCTGTGTTGGAAAATGATCATGGTTCTACCACTTTGAACAGTGAAAATGAAATCTGCATTTATGAACGTACAAAATGTGTTATACCCAGAAATCTTCCACTTCTTGAATTGTGAGTGTAGTTTAAACCTTCTTCACAATGTGATCTGACCTGTAACATATTCATTGTGTAGTAGCAGTATAGTCTGTGGCTTCTTTTTTTCAGTTCTTTCATCCTTAGCGGGACACCTAGCAAAATTAAGAAGACATTGGCTGAGGCAGAACGATTAATGACTATCACCAGCTAAAAGTTTAAGTGTGGCATGTCTGTAAAATTTTTTTATTGCTGTCTGTGTACCTATTTGGGAGATTTCTCAGCGTAACAGATGTTAGAATCGAAAGTGAGGGAAAATTTCCCCACTTCTGCTTGACAGGTGTCAGACAAAACAGGAAGTGGGGCAAAAATGTATGCAGAAGGGACACATAAGTAAAATAAATTTTCCAGTAGTGCAATGGAGGCTTAGATTTAGAACCACTGCAAGAATTTTATAGTTGTCTTTGTCACTATGGGGAAGACTTTTCCTCATTTCCTGTCCAGGTGACAGATTACAGATAGAACAGGAAGAGAAATCTCCTTAATGGGTACACAAAGAATATTTCGGTTCTGGCAGAAAAATTGCTTCAGTAGGGACAGAGATAGATTTTGAAACCCAGCAGGGGTTAGAAACCTTTCCCACTCTTACAGTAGTAAATTGTGGGGACCTAGGTACTGTGCTCTGTTCTGTATTCATAGTATAAAAGTCCAGCATATAGTTCCTGAACCATTGTATATTCTCTAGAGCAGGGGTCTCAAACTGGTGGCCCTCCAACTGTTGCGGAACTACAAGTCCCATCATTCTCTGTCCATGTGAGTCTTGCTTGTAACTGTCAGCCTTGCAATGCCTCATGGGACTTGTAGTTCTGCAACAGCTGGAGGACCACCAGTTTGAGACCCCTGCTCTAGAGCTATGAATTTCTTTAGTGGCTCCTAATCAAGAAAGTGTCTTATCAATGGTGTTCTGTCAATCCTAACATAAGATAATGTATAATGTAGAGTCCAACAGTACTTTTACCTTAATGGATTCCCTGCATTAAGGTAAAAAAAACTCCCCACTACCCCCCCCCTACAAACACTTACTTGAATCCCCTCAGCAAGGCAGCAAATGGAGCCATAGGCTTCTGCTGCTGTCAGTAAAATTATGTAAGGAGGGAGTGGGAGGCGTGGCCAAGCCAGGAGGACACCTGCTGGGGGGAAGGGAAACCTATTGCACATGGCTTTGACAGCACTGGCAGGGAACTCCTGACACAGAGGTAGGGGGCTGCTCTGTGCTCTGGTCTAGAAAAACTTACAGCTTCTTACATCAACCCAAGCAGTGCTGATACAGGAATCTCCCCTGCTGTTCTAATGTATTCTGACAGGAGGGGCAACTCCCCCCTCCCCCCATCAGAATACACAAATTAGCGCTGCAGCCATTGGCTGCATGCGCTGATCGAAATGCTAGTTTTGCAGTAGGACCGTTCGACAGAACCTAGTCTAACGACTTTTCTTGAACAGACAGGTATACGCGGACCGAAATTTGTCTGGTACCTGCTGAATCGGACGATTTTCAGTACGTGTATACCCAGCTTAAGAATACACCAAGTCAAAAACCCTTTTTATGTGCTATCGCCTGCAATTTTTTTTAAAGTTTGTGACAGGTTCTGTTTAACCTGCTTAGTAATACATTTTACCCTGGAAAACAAGCAAAAATCGTATCTTTTTTTTTTTTTTCAACACGTTAAATTGTAAATATGTACCAAATATGTCAAGCTTTAACCACTTGCTGACCGGCTCAAGCTGATATACGTCAGCAAAGTGGCACGGGTGCGCAAAATCACGTATCCATACGTCGCTGCGTCATCGGCGGCTAGGTGTCCGCCGGTGGCCCGCGATCGTGGCACAGAGAGGCAGAACGGGTCAGTGACATTTACACAGTAATCAGTGCATTTTTATAGCACTGATCGCTGTATAAATGTCAATGGTCCCAAAATAGTGTCAAAAGTGTCCGATCTGTCCACTGCAATGTCGCAGTCACGATAAAAAACGTAGATCGCCGCCATTACTAATAAAAAAAAATGAATAATAAAAATGCCATAAATCTATCCCCTATTTTGTAGATGCAATAACTTTTGCGCAAACCAATCAATATACGCTTATTGCGATTTTATTTTACCAAAAATATGTAGAAGAATACATATCAGCCTAAACTGAGGCTTTTTGGGGATATATATTATAGCAAAAAGTAAAAAATATTTATTTTTTTTCAAAATGTTCGCTCTTTTGTTTATAGCGCAAAAAAAAAAAACCCGCAGAGGTGATCAAATACCACCAAAAGAAAGCTCTATTTGTGGGAAAAAAAGGACGTCACTTTTGTTAGGGTAACGTCGCACGACCACGCAATTGTCCGTTAAAGCGACGCAGTGCCGTATCGCAAAAAAGGGCTTGGTCAGGAAGCGGGTAAATCCTTCCGGGGCTGAAGTGGTTAAAATTGCATGTATCCACAAAATGGTGAAAAAATTACAGTACTCAAACAGGCGATGCTCAGCAGTTTAGAGTTATTCATAAACAATGGAACTCGCATTATTCCTCTAACTCCAGCATGCACGGTGATACCCAATATGTCTTACACAATTGATATTTACATATGCACATTTGTCCTGGGGGTACACATGTTTACATATGTGCAAGGGCGTGGGATCCTTACATTTTTTTTTTTTTTTTTAATTGTATTATTTTTTACTTCATATTATTACCGTAACACGGGGTTGATATGCCCCTATGTGGTAGTATTTTGCAATGGCAAGTTCCCTTTATAGAGACCCCTGATTTCTCCCATGTACTGTGCCTAAGGTGATCAAAATTATAGTCCCTGATCAGCTCCTATACTGGCCACTACCAGTCATTTCCAGGAACTAACCTGGATATGCTTAGAGTAGAGTGCTTCTAAGCTTACAACAGAGAGGGAAGATCCACGAATGAGGGTTAACTGATCTTCCACTGCTCTGCCATTCTGAATGCCTGGCATTAACCCTGAGCGTTACTTGGGTTTAAAGTTTAATGTTAATGCAGTAATGGTCATGGATAACCATTTTTACATTGAATTCTAACACCAAGTAATGCTTGAGATCTATGCCAGGGGAGGTTATACGTACCTAGTAAAAGAAAACCTATACTGAGGTGAATAGGTTGGCATTGCTCATTTTTCCCACTCAAAATTCTAGTTTCATGGCTATCTTGCTAATAAAATAGAATCCTATTGTCGCTGAACTAGAAAAAGTATGCAAAGCAGATGTTCTGATCTAAGTACTTGTTTCAGGTCCAAGACTCAAAAAGTATTGCAGCCATTGGTTTAATAGCCAGTATTTGAATATTTCTCACAAAAGACTTTTCCTTTAAAAGATCTCTAAATAGTGATGCCTACTACATCATAATGAACTGTGACCACATATTCTTTATGCGCACAAAGTTTATTTTACATATACCGTATATACTCGAGTATAAGTCGAATTTTTCAGCACATTTTTTTGTGCTGAAAGTGCCCCCCTCGACTTATACTCGAGTCAAGTACTTTTCTGCAGCAAAAAATGTCATTTTCCGAACCGACTTTGGGGCCCTGTATCTCAGGGCCTCTTGGTGCTAGAAACCCCAAATTTGGTATGCAAACCCAGTGGACCAGGTACCACAACATATCCAAAGATGAAGTTCCTAGTACTAAGTGGCCCCGAGATACGGGGCCCCAAAATCGGTTCGGAAAATGTCATTCTCTGCTGCAGAAAAGTGCTTGACATTTTCTGAACCGATTTTGGGGCCCCATATCTCAGGGTCACTTGGTGCTAGGAACCCCAAATTTGGTATGCAAACCCAGTGGACCTGGTACCATAACATATCCAAAGCTGGGGTTCCTAGCACCAAGTGTCCCTGACAAACGAGGCCCCAAATCTGATTCGGAAAATGTCATTCTCTGCTGCAGAAAAGTGCTTGACATTTTCTGAACTGATTTTTGTGGCCCTGTATCTCGGGGCCACTTGGTGCTAGAAACCCCAGCTTTGGAAATTTTATGGTGCTAGTTCCACTGGGTTTGCACACTAAATTTGGGGTTCTTAGCACTAAGTGGCCCCGAGATACGGGGCCCCAAATTCGGTCAACTGTGTCTATCTGCAGCAATGTCATTTCGGGACCCTTTGGGTTCAGAGACCCCAAATTTTGGCTGCAGCTAGGGGGCATCTAGGAACCCTTAACTACCGAGTTTGAAGTTCAGGGGACCTATGGCTGCAAATGGGCACAGTGAGGCATGCAAATGGGCACAGTGATGCTGCAAATGGGCATTGTTGACCCTCTTTTCCACTTAAAGTAGCTGTGCATTTCTCACCCTCGTCTTATACTCGGGTCAATAAGTTTTTCCCAATTTTTTTGTGGTAAATTAGGGCCTCGACTTATACTAGGAACGACTTATACTCGAGTATATACGGTAGTCTTATGTCCATTTCCTTTTTTTTTAGACTGCTTGTAAACAATAAAGTATTCAAGGAAGAAGAAATGTCTTTTAAAAAGAAGTTAACACCTGTATGGAAAATTATAGCCACTCACAGGTATTTCATGAGGGAAGGCAAGATATATTGTTTTGTGCATTCACTTTAAGTGTATGCTAATGCTAAAAGTTGAACTCAAGACAACATTATTTTTTTGTTTGTTTTCTATAAAGTAGAGAAGAATTTTACTCAATCTGTTTGTATTCAAATTTTATTAAAAAGTAGGGTACAGAAAGGAAAAGGGGAATAAAAAGAGAAGTGTGGATTTACAAAAAAGTAAACATACATACATACTCACCTAGATGGCTGTCTCCCGCCGACTCTACATCAAGAACTGAGCGATGAAAGACCGCTGATCGCTCAGTTCTTGGTCTTCATTGAGCAGACTGACTGGCTCTCTGCTCCTCCAGCACTCAGTGGAAGGGGCAGGAGCAGCTGGCTCAGGCTCTCAGTGGCATGCTGAGAGGCCGAGCCATCTGTCGGTCGGGCATCTAGGTGGATCCCAACATTATTGTCGGGATCCCTGCATCGGCTCTGTGATGTCAGCATGTCACTTCGGCCTGTTGTCGGCTGACTCTGGGACACAGGTGTGCAGAAATAAGTGGACTCCTGTGATCCCCAGGGGAAGTATGGCCAAAAAGCTTTGGCCATACTTCTCCATTAAAAGCAACTACACAAAATGGGTTGGACATTGAGGGTCATATGTTGGTTGGTTCATAACAATGAAAGAATACAACGATGATCAACTATAATCTTGATGAAGCATTTATTGCTGTGTTCCTTTTAGCAGATTTCGCTTCACTTCCTTTATCATTGACAGTAGCACAGTAAAATAGAAAGTGGGCGGCAATCCTACCTCCAACAGTTGTCACTGAAACAGGAGGTAAGGATGAATTATCTAATGTACATACCTGTCCTGGTGACAGCAGCTAGTGTATGTACAACAAAATCTTTTTTTTTTTTGTTGGATAGAATGGAAAATAATTAGAAAACTGTTGATTTTACTCTTGTCAGAGAGATTTTCTACAGGGGTTCTAATCCTCTCCTTAAAATGGTAGTAAAGTTCACTTTGTGATTTTTACCTACAGGTAAGCCAATGATAAGCCTTACCAGTAGGTAAAATTATTATCTCTTAAACGGCCACCAGAGTTTGGGAGATATTCACACTGGATGCAGCCGGTGACGTCACCTTCCATGCCGGACCTTCAGAGCACCGTCCTGGAACTGTGGGCTCCGCGCACATTCGCAGAAGTGGTGTCATCACCGGCTCCGGCCACTCACACAGCCAGGGTCGGCGAACCCAGAAAGTCTGCAAACCCAGGAAGGAAGACCAGGGTTTAGATGGAAGCCCTGTCAGCGGTGACAGCGTGCTGCTGGAGGGCAAAGCTCTAAGGTAAGTATGTTTTTACTGCAGCGGTTTACAATCACTTTAACCACTTGCCGACCGCTCTATAGCTGAATGACGGCTACAGCGCGGCCGGACAGTTCTTGGACCTCCTCCCTTCATCATGTGCGCCAGCTGCAGCATGCGGGTGGCACGCTCTGTGATCACTGTGTCCAATGACAGCTGATCAGGATGTACACACAAGCCGGTTATCGACATTCCTTTCGAACCGATAACCGGCTTGAGTAAAAGGGACATCTACACTGATTATCAGTGTCCTGATTATCAGTGCAGTGCCAACAGTGCCGCCAATCAGTGCCCACCAGTACTGCCAATCAGTGCCTCCTCATTAGTGTCACCTATCTGTGCTGCCTATCAGTGCCACCTATCAGTGCCCATTGGTGCCGCCTCATAAGCGAAGTGAAGCGCATCAGTGAAGGAGAGAAATTACCGGTTTGCAAAATTTTAGAACAAACTATGAAAACTTTTTTTTTTTTCTTTTTAAAATTTTCAGTCTTTTTGTTGATTTAGCAAACAATAAAAAAACCTAGTGGTGATTAAATACCACCAAAAGAAAGCTCTATTTGTGTAAAAAAATGATAAAAATGTCATATGGGTACATTGTTGCATGGCCGCGCAATTGTAATTCAAATTGTGACAGCGCTGAAAATTGGCCTGGGCAGGAAGAAGCTAAAAGTGCACAGTAGGCAAGTGGTTAAGCTATCCCCAATGTTAAAAAAATGGCTGAACATACACTTTACATGGCTTCCTATTACTTACTGTCATGTCCCTGTGTTGTATAAAAGGCCAATAGGTTTGGAGAACTTGGTGTAGCCCCCTTTATCAGGGCTTATGACTGTGGATAGACCAATCACAAGGTGTGTTTGTCACATGTTGACAGTGGATAGGTTCAAATGTTATACTGTACACAGTGAAACAGACAGGCTCGTCAGCAACTGGTGCTACTACAAGCAGCTGGTAGCTGAGCTGGAATTTTTCAGTTTGTAAATTGTTTCCTCTGGGGGTGTTCATTTACCCAATGTATGGTAGGTACTATGCAAATTGGAAACATGCATTATTCACAAATTTGCTTTAGTTGTAGAAAATATTGCTTGCTGAAAGCATGAATGACTTTTCAGGATATTGAGATATCAGTCATGAGAATTGAACATATACAGTGCATCTGGAAAGTATTCACAGTGCTTCACTTTTTCCACATTTTGTTATGTTGGAACCTTATTCCAAAATGGAATAAATTCATTATTTTCCTCAAAATTCTACAAACAATACCCCATAATGACAAAGTAAAAGAAGTTTGAAATCTTTGCAAATCTATTAAAACTAAGAAACTAAAAAAATCACATGTACAGTAAGTATTCACAGCCTTTGCCATGACACTTAAAGGAGTTTGTAAAGGCAGAAGGTTTTTTATCTTAATGCATTCTATGCATTAAGAAAAAAAACCTTCTGTGTGTAGCAACCTCCCCAGCACCCTCTAATTACCTACCTGAGCCCCTTCTCTCTCCAGCTATGTCCACAATCCCCTTAGCCATCCAGAACACTCCTCCCGATTATCTGAGGCAGAGCAGCGGCGCCATTGGCTTCCGCGTCTGTCAATCAAAGTCAGTTAGCCAATCAGGGGAGAGAGGGGGCAGAGCCAGGTTGGGGCTCCGTGTCTGAATGGATACATGGAGCTCTGACTCGGCTTGGGTGCCCCTTGTAGCAAGCTGCTGGCTGAGGGACACTCAAAGGAGCGTGGGGCTAGGAGCAGCAAAGAGGGACCCAAGAAGAGGAGGACCCAGGCTGCTCTGTGCAAAACCAACTGCACAGAGGAGGTAAGTGTAACATGTTTGTTATTTTTTTTATTATTTTATTTTTTTAAACGAGCCTTTACAATTACTTTAAAATTGAGCTCAGGTGCATCCTGTTACCACTGATCATCCTTGAGATGTTTCTACAACTTGATTGGAGTCCATCTGTTGTAAATTCAGTTATTGGACATGATTTGAAAAGGCAAACACCTGTTTATATAAGGTCCCACAATTAACAGTGCATGTCACAGCACAAACCAAGCCATGAAGTCCAAGTAATTGTCTGTAGACCTCCGAGACAGGATTGTATCGAGGCACAGATCTGGGGAAGGGTACAGCAACATTTCTGCAGCAATGGGCACAGTGGCCTCCAGTTTGGAACCACCAGAAATCTTCCTCGAGTGGGCCGCCCGGCCAAACTGAGCGATCGCGGGAGAAGGGCCTTAGTCAGGGAGGTGACAAAGAACCCGATGGTCACTTTGACAGAGCTCCAGCGTTTCTCTGTGGAGAAAGGAGAGCCTTCCAAAAGAACAACCATCTCTGCAGCACTCCACCACCAATCAGGCCTGTATGGTAGAGTGGCCAGACGGAAGCCACTCCTCAGTAAAAGGCACAAGACAGCCTGCCTAGCGTTTGCCAAAAGGCCTTTGAATGACTCAGACCATGAGAAACAAGATTCTCTGGTCTGATGAAACAAAGATTGAACTATTTGGCCTGAATGGTAAGCATCATGTTTGGAGGAAACCAGGCACCGCTCATCACCTGGCCAATACCATCCCTACAGTGAAGCATGGTAGTGACAGCATCATGCTGTGGGGATGTTTTTCAGCAGCAGGAACTGGGAGACTAATCAGGATTGAGGGAAATATGAATGCAGCAATGTACAAGACATCCTTGATGAAAACCTGCTCCAGAAAGCTCTGGACCTCAGACTGGGAAGGTTCATCTTCCAACAGGACAACGACCCTAAGCACACAGCTAAGATAACAAAGGAGTGGCTACGGGACAACTCTGTGAATGTCCTCGAGTGGCTCAGCCAGAGCCCAGACTTGAACCCGATTGAACATCTCTGGAGAGATCTGAAAATGGCTGTGCACCGAAGATCCCCATCCAACCTGATGGAGCTTGAGAGGTCCTGCAAAGAAAAATGGGAGAGACTGCCCAAAAATAGGTGTGCCAAGCTTCTAGCATTATACTCAAAAAGACTTGAGGCTGTAATTGGTGCCAAATGTGCTTCAACAAAGTATTGAGGAAAGGATGTAAATACTTATGTACATGTGATTTTTTTTTTCGTTTTTTTATTTTTAATAAATTTGCAAAGATTTCATAGATTGTTTGTAGAATTTTGAGGAAAATAATGAATATAATCCATTTTGGAACATAACAAAATGTGGAAAAAGTGAAGCGATGTGTATACTTTACGGATGCACTGTATACAGTAACATACACAGAAAATTCACTGACCTTCCGCAACCTTTCCCCATACAGCTTTATAATTGGGTAAGCAAAGCCAACACAGCCAAAATACAGTTAAGGCAGGAAATTTAGAAAGCCACATAGAGGAGTGGAGATATAGCAGTCATACCACTAAATTAGATTTCGTTTTTAACGTGTCCAAAGCCTTAAAGTGGGATCCGGCTGAAATTATAGTTTTTAAATAAAAATACCCCTATAATACACAAGCTTAATGTATTCTAGTAAAGTTAGTCTGTAAACTAAGGTCTGTTTTGTTAGTTTATAGCAGTAGTTTGTTATTTTATAAACTTACAGCAGGCCGTGGCCATCTTAAGTGTGGGCATCTGAAGCCAGACTGTATTTCTGCCTGGATCTCATCCTTGCACATCTCGCACATGCTCAGTGCAGCACAAGCAGTGTAATAGGTTTTAGGTCAGGTTTCCATAGCAACGGCAGTGTCAGAGGAAGTTGCCGCCCCTTCCCAGAAGGCATTGCAAACAGGAAATGATGCGATTGGCCGCGGCCAGGGAGGAGGAAGTGAAAAATGAATACAGCAGATATACAGTAGGTGCTGAGAAAAAAAATAAAAAAATATCCAATTTGTTTACAATGCACAGTTTAGTGAGGGATGCTGAAGAGTTGTAAAAGTGGGTGGAACTCCACTTTAAGTAGTTTTTTTTCTTATTTGCTAACTTCCAAGGCACGTTTGAATTTTATTACAGATATGCAGGACCATTCTTGAAGCCAGTGAGAGAAGGACAGGCTCCAGGATATACAGAGATAGTTAAGCGGTCAGTTCAGTTACAACTTCATATCATTTAAGCATCATCTCAAAGCTTGTATAAAATTATACATTTCAAGAGCCTTTAGAAGGTCAGTAAATCTAGTCCATAGTCTTGACTGAAGACAACTTTTTCATACTGAAATATCGAATAAAATGCATAGGGCCATAGGTTACTTTGCCTTTAAATATATTTAACCTATCAAATAATCCTTATTCTTAATTGTTAATTTTTAAGAGCAGTAACCCATAGCAACTAATCAAAACCAATTTTTTTTGTGTGACTTTATCAGAGTGAACTTCAATTGGTTGTTTAAAGTACAATTTAGGAATAGGAATTCTTTATTGAACAGAGCCATAAATCACACCATGAACAAAAGTAAAATTAAAAAGAAAAAAATAGTTTTGTTTCGATTTGTTATTTAAATCATTTTCTTTAGTTAAATCCATTTTTGAAATTCATTTTGTTTATCCGTTTTCAAATTTGATTTTTAATTTAGCATTCAAATTTGAATCAGAATTCGAATTTGAATTGGCATTCAATTTCAAATTTATTCTATTTGAAATTTGAATTTCGGAAGGTGGTTACCGGTATATTCTTTCCTTTTTTTTATTCCATTCTTTGGGTTTTTCTATTCAATTCTTTTCTATTATATTCTATTCTCTTCTTTCCTATTCCAATTTCGTAAGACAGTTATATTCTATTTTATTCTATTCTTTTTTTTATTCTATTTTTATCTATTCTATTCAAATTCTAATTTATTCAATTCACATTTTCGGAAGATTATAAGGTTATATTCTATTTTATTCCATTCTACTGAATTCTATTCTATTGTTTTTTCTAAGATGTTCTGTTCTATTCTATTATTTTCTATACTAATCTGTTCTATTAGAATTCAAATTTATTCTATTCAAAATTTAAATTTTTGGAAGACGGTTAAATTCTTTCTATTTTGCTTTATTCTATTTTATTGTTTTTCTATTCTATTCCATTTTTTTAATGTTCTATTCTATTTTTTTCTTTTCTATTCTATTCTAATCTATTCTGTTCGAAATTCAAATTTCGGAAGACTGTTATATTATTTCTGTTTTATTATATTGTATGTTTTTTTCTATTCTATTCTATTTTATTATTTTCTAGTCTATTCAATTGTAATTTATTATTTTATTTTCTATTACATTCTTTTCTGTTCCCTTATTTTCTATTCTATTTTATTCTATTCTTTTATTTTATATTCTATTCTGTTCTGTTTTACTCTATTCTATTTTATATTCTATTATATTCTTTTATATTCTATTCCTTCATTCTCTATCATATTTGAATCTTTTATCTTATATTCTATTCTGTTCTATTCATTTATTTTCTATTCTAATTTATTCTATTCTTGTAATTAATTCAATTTAAAATTTGATTTGATTTCGATTTGAATTTCAGCTGAATTTTGTTTTGTTATTTCGGAATCATTTAAATTCTTTACTATTGTAATGAAAAATGTGTCCAAATTTCGAATCAGAACAAAGCGCACATGTCTAGGCCATATACAGGCAGATTTTTCACTGAGACCAACAGACAGGAAGTCTGTCCTCAAACTTCAACTTGAGTGAAAAAGAACCTTCATCTCTTTTTTCTGTGACGAATGCCAATTTGTTCAACAACTCAGAGATTGTGTGTGTGTGATAACAGCCACTTCCAACAACTAGAAGTCCTGTATCTAAAGCAGGAATCTATCCACCCCATTTAGTTATTTTTAATAATATATTTACAGTCCTGATAAGTGTACTAGAGGCTAACAAGCATATAGATGTAGCGCCCTGGGGTTTAGTCAGGGAGCTCCTCGCCAAATTCCTTGTCAGGCGTAGCTAATGTAGTTAATTATTAGGGATCCATTGACTTCTCCCTTTGGTCTGGTTGTACTTTCCTGTTCTATCACCAGGTGGCTGGGCACTTGGAGGTATTCGATTGAGAAGGACAACTCAAGGTCAGGTTATAGGTATATGGGGTATCTCAGCCAATGGGCAGGGATTTTGTTGAATCCATTAGCCTGCTGGGAGAGCCTATATATATTTGGGTGAGGTCAGATGATCCAGGTTCTTGTGTGCCACCCAGACTGCCGTCTGCCCCGGGCTGCTAGGCTGGAGATTGGGCCTATTCCGGGGGCATCAGGCTGCCAGGCTGTGTGAGGGCCTATCCAGAAGTAAGAGGGCAGCGCAGGGTCTGGACTGCAGCTTGCAGTCCAATCAAAAGTGATGGTTCTGCTGGCCGGAGAACCTGTCATGGTTGGAGGTAGAAGGGAAGCTGTCGCCACTAAGGGACCAACTGCCTTTACCAGGGACCACAGTGAGTAACTGAAGCAAGTACTGGAGCAGTATTCTCACCGAATGGGCACGGTGGAGAATCGGGAAACTTCAGCCGGTAATTAAGTCAGTAACCCAACCAGCGGAGCTGATACTTGCAGAACAGCCTTGTGTGCCAAGCTAGGGACTGAGCCGGTCAGCAGGGGTTAAGCTTGAAAGTATCCGAAGTGCCAAGCTAGGGACCCAGCAGGGAAGCGTGGGTGACGCTTGAGGGAGATACCACAGCAAGGGCCTTGAGGAGCTCACAGGATTCAGAGTCAGTGAATCAGAGGGTCTAGTAAAAGACCAGGAGCTCAAGGGGCTGAAGAACTACAAGGAGAAGTTGTAGTACAGCTGAGAGAACTGTTACTTTGAGTTAGGACCTGTTTAAGTACTGTTACCATAGGAGAGAGCAATCCTGCACGTGCAGAAGTGACACCTTGCTGGGGCCTTTCCCTGTACGGCTGTCCTCCTGTTGAGGTCTTGAAGTCTGCCAATTGAGATCGCAACTACTTAAGGGTGCCCTGGCCCTAACCCTCTTTCCCTTGCAAAATATAAAAAAGGACTGTCAAAGAAATAAAACCTCTTTTACATTCAAGAAGTGTCTGGCTTTTACCACCTTTGCATCCACTATACCTCCCAACCCACCACATTTTGAAAGATGTCAGCTATCTTTGGCCTTGAAGGTCCTCATTAGGCTGGAAGAGAGATTCTGCTACATACTTTATGAGGCAAATAGATATGAAGGAAAAGTGGCACTTTGCTTCACATTTTACAGAATATAATCTGAGTTTGTGAATAAAGAAATTTTGGTTGGGTCCCCTGACCTATAGTTGTTGACCACTGCGCATTCTTTATCTTTACACCTTAGGCTGAAAACACTAATTATATGATTAGTGTACTGTTATTGTCCAAATATGTATATGTTGAAAAAATTCTACAATTTTAGGCCTATGGACCTCAAAACAATAAAACGTTGTTTATCGCAAGGAACAATTAAGACAAAAGCAGAATTCCAGAGAGATGTCTTGCTAATGCTTCAGAACTGCATTATGTACAATAATGTACAATATACACTACACCAAAAAACACTGGAGATGCAAAGGGACGTGGTGGAGATTCTGCAGGTAGGATGATAAAATAGTTGAAGTTTGCTGGTCCCACACCAAAGTTTTAATTTATGTCATATGCTTATTGCCTTCTACTGATGAGTTTATATAGTAAAATAGCTAAATACAAGTTGGAAATATACAAACTACAATTTAAAGCAGCGTTAAACCTAAAACTGAAAATGTAATATATTTTGCAGTCTACCAATCATCAGATGTGGTGGCTGCATTCGTTTTCAGCGACAAACAAGTTAACTTGGAATAGGCAGCCGCACACTACAATGGGGTACCAATAAAAACATCTTTATTGTAATGTAGACAGATGCAGTAACAGGAATGAACGGAAGGTTAACATGTTTCACACATCTTGTGTTTGGTCATAACATAATTATGACTAAGCACAAGATGTGGGAAACATGTTAACCTTCCATTCAATCCTGTGACTGCATCTGTCTACATTACAATAAAGACACTTTTTTTTGGTATCCTGTTACAGTGTGCGGTTGCCTATTCCAAGTTTTCTTGTTTGTAGCTGTGGCGAGCCATGCCAGCACCTGTGGGGTTACCTGCTGTGGGATCACCTCAGCTCACCTGGAGCGGTGATTTCTCCTCTGCTTTCCTGCCTGCATTAGTTTTACAGTAGTTTACTGTACAGCTTTGTACAGTGAACGGCTATACTGTACAAATACCATGCATTGTGGTACACTGTTACACAAATGGCGCTGGTCCATTAAAACCTGCATTGTGATGCGTGGCAGCCCATTCACTGCTGTGGAAAAATGTGAAGGGAACTTAAAGAATACCTGTTATAACATCATTTTAAGAAGTATGCTATTATTGTAGGCTTACTCCTGGTTGTCTAGTTGTCTCTGGCTTCAGTAATTTCTGATTTACTGATCTGCTACAACCATGCAACAAATAGCCACTATCTCTGTGTTTTTTCTGGGTTAGTGACAAATTGAAAGTCAAAGCATCAATATGACAAGCAGGGTGCTAGTGTTTTTCAGGAAGATAAATCAGCAATAGCAGCATAGATACTTCTGTCATAACAGGTTTTCTTAACCACCTCAGTACCACGGTGGACTCAGTTTTCTAAACGCTACAACAGAAAACACACACAGGCAGGCAATGCGCCTAGATCAAGCTATAATTGGACAGTTCAGATCACAATGTACAGAACCAATCAGAGTGATACTCTGTATCTTGTGATCTCTATAAACCAATCACAGCATCGCAAATGTAAACACTGCCAGTTTTCACAAACATTCAGCCCATTTACAATGGAGTAAGGCTGCTTTCACATTGAGCAGTTTTTGAAGTGCGAAAAGTGCAAGAAAAGCTGAAAAAAAAATGCATCCCTTTAAATTCTATGTATGTCTTCACACTGGTCTATTGGGCTTCCGTTGCCGTGTAAAAAATCCAACCGCACCAAAAACACACCTCCCACTGAAATGCATTGAAGACGATGCTAAAACGCAGCAAAAACCCACCATGTTGAATTTTTGATGTGGTCTTTGAGTCACGTGTCCTGGGAAAATCCCACGACAAGCGCAGTAAAATCGTGGCAAAAAAAATGCATATGCGTTTTTACCATGTTTTTGCTACGGATCAGTGTAAAAGAGGAACGCTGAATTTCAAAGGTGAAAATGGGTGTTTTATAGTGTCACTTATCATTAAGGCTGGGTTCACACTACAGTGGAACCTCGGATTACGAGCATAATCTGTTCCAGGAGTATGCTCGTAATCCAAAGCATAGCAAAGCGAGTTTTCCCATTGAAGTAAATGGAAACGAAAATAATTCGTTCTGCATTGACTTCAATGGGATGCAATACCGCATGTGGCCAGAGGCGGGGGGGGGCGCCGGAGAGCCTTGGAAACGGCCAAAAAGGCCAGAGGACACTTTGGCGGACCTCGGCAAACCTCGGAAAGACTTCCTACCCGAGATTTGCCGAGGTCAGACGTGCTGTACTTGGGCCTTTCTGTGCATTTCCGAATGTGACGTTCGGCTCTGCTTGGCTCCGACGTCCCCCCCACCTAAGGCCAGAAGCGGTACTGCACACCACTTTGGCCTGAATCGCGCTCGTTTTGCGAGACAACACTCGCAAACCAAGTTACAATTTTTAAAAATACAGTGCTCGTATTGCGAAACGCTCGTTAACTGCATTACTCGCAATTCGAGGTTCCACTGTATTGTGAATTTCATGCGGGTTTCCCTGTACCCAGTTCGCATGTCAGAAGCCTGTGACCATCTCTCAATGGAGCCCAGGTCACACAGCTCTGGGACGGCTGCAAAGCGAATTGCACAGGAGTCCTGTGTGTTTTCTGGTCCGTTTCAGTTCCAAATTCAGCCAAGAATTCGGATCCAAATCGGACCTGAAACGGTGAACAGGGACGCACCGGACCCCCTGCTGGGAGCCGCTCTGCACGGAGATGTTAACCCAGCTTTAAGGTCATTTTGATTAAAGTAAGGAAATAAAGGTATATGAAAGCAATCCCACATTTTTGGAGTTTCTTCCTTTATATAGTAAAAGACACAGTGGTTAAATACCATTAAATGAAAGTTCTATCCGTTTCAAAAAATGATATAAAGTTCATTTGGATACAGTGTTGTATGAATGAGTAATTGTCAGTGAAACTATCATTGAAAACTAAAAAAATTGGCCTCATAATGAAGGGTCATATACAGGCTAGTACCCAAGTGGTTAAGAAAGCACACTGTATTTTGCAGTGCTTTAGAGGGAAGGATTTTTGGTTTTGTTTGCGTCAGAGATGACTAGCTGTCATTGTTGAATATACCCCAAGCCCACTCTGGGCTATTTTTTAATCTAGCCATGCAGTAGGGTTCCCCCTACTGCATAAGGTAAATGCTCATTTGGCTATGGGAGAAAGAAATTAAATGAAATATTACCTAATTCCTTACTTCCACAAGCTTCTTCATCTGTGTGCAGTTGGTCATAGCTGACTTCATTGTGTACAATGCAGGACCAGCAGCTCTGCACTGAACAGGAGGATGCCAAGGGCGTACCCATATTCTGGAGCCTCGGACCTTGGAGGAGAGGGCTGACTACCAGGGTAGTGAAGAATAACAGATATTTAAACTTCCTTCCACTCCCAGCCAAATGAGCATTTAACACATGCAGACTCCCTACTGCATTGGTCAATTTCACAACAGCCGGGTTTTGGTCTATAATATACTGTATTTCATACCTTGCATTAATGACGGTCAGAAAGCTGCAAACAGCTTCCAATAGTGAGTTGGAAAAGATGAATGTTGTGCTTGAACTAATAGGATGCACAAGGAATGGATCCTTCCTTTTTGGGACTTGCGTTAGAAGTAATGAAACGTAAATACCTTCTGTTTCAAGAAGTCATATTGTACTTTGCGAGATGGGCAGTTTAGTAGAATGCAATATTGCAGTTGTGGAAGTGTGTCTCTCACTTTTTGCTTATTTGTGTTACAGGTTCTAAATCTGCAGATGTACCAACGGTATAAAATGAGGAACTGACAATGGATTGAGAAACCATATTTTTCAATTCTCTTTCATGCATAATTCTGAATTCTTCAACCTAAATGTAACTAATCTGAGCTGAATTCTGCTTCTATCCAGAGTTTCTGCAGCAGATATCGAATGCCAGTTCACACAGTTCCAAAGTTGTTAATTTTCTACCTATTTTCTGTAAACAATCAATTTTATATACACTGTGAGCTGCACCATGAGTGAAATGCTCATGTATGTATTTTTATTAGGCTGTATTCACACCTAACACATGTGCACCACAATACACCGTATACAGTACGTGTGTTGCCGTTTATTCAGGCATTTACAACACACTTATACAGTATAAAGTAATCTCCTACTCTTCAGCAAAATGCACTGTGCGTTGTAGTGAGCTGCACCAGCTAAAAATGTTTCTGTCTTGAGGTTCTTTAAAGCTGAAGTCCATATTTCTTGACATATTAAATAGTTAATATTTGGGTTAGTCTGGGCCAAACAAACTATTTCTATAACTAAGTTGTGTGGCCACTCTCAGCACTGTATCATATTGTGGTAGCTACAGCCACATACAGTATGCCGTGCTGTGTTCCTGCAGCAGTACGGGGACTTCCCCTCCGCTGTCGGTACAGGATCAAACGGGGCTGATGCTTCTCAGCCATTCTGTGGAAGCCTTGTGTTTTTATGAATTAATTCAAGGCTTCCTCTGATTGGCTGAAGTGAAGATTGCAACATCATCCGCCGCCTCTCCATCTTGGGCAATCAGAGGAAGATTTGTATCCATTCATAAATTTAAAAGGCTTCCTCTGAATGGCTGAGAAGCATTCATACCCAATCGATTTTGTTCACAAACTGAAAATAAAATTGGAGAACAATTTCAGCTATTTCATGCTCTGTCTGAAAGTAAAAAAAAATCCAAAGCTAGGCTTCTTTCAAACTAATTATTTAAAATATCAGGAAACCTAGACTTAGGCTTTAGGTTCCATTCAAATTAATGGGCAGCTATCGTGTAACACCCATCAATGCACAGAATGTACACACGGATGTGAATAAAGCCCTAGACATTTTATTTGATCTTTGTGTTATTTGATATTTGTTAGATAAAGATTAATGGCTGTAATTTAGAATTAATTTTGAAAGTTTGTTATTTGTTAAAACACTGTTAACCAAAACAAAGTTATTGATTCCAACTAAATGGATGCAGTGTTTTTTTTTAATAAAGTGGTTCCCGTAATTAGCATTGTTGGATTTTCCGCCAACAAATGTTTGAGAGCAGGTTCTCAAATTTTCCGCCAACAAAACTTTGTTGTCGGAAAGTTTGATCGTGTGTACACAACTCCGTCGCACAAAAGTTCACGCATGCTTGGAATCAAGCAGAAGGAGCCGCACTGGCTATTGAACTTCCTTTTTCTCGGCTCGTCGTACGTGTTGTACGTCACCGCGTTCCCACGTTCGTAATTGTTGGCCAACATTTGTGTGACCGTGTGTATGCAAGACAAGTTTGAGCCAACAACCTTCGAACAAAAATCCACGGTTTTGTTGGCGGAAAGTCCGATCGTGTGTACGGGGCATTATGGTATCCCTGGACAGATGTTCCAGAATTCAAAGCAGGATGGGAGTGCCAGAATATCTAAACACGGTTTCAACTCTGGGCAGACCATTCATTGTAAAATGCTGGATGTATTAATTTAGAGCATTTAGCACCCTAGACAAAGCTTTTTATTAGTTTTGATTTGTTTTTTAAAGTGGAAAAATGGTAAATCCTCTGTGAGGGTTAACAGCTGTTGTGGCCTTGGGACTTACATCCTCACTGGATTTTGACACATACAATAATAACCCCTTCCAGCTGCTGCTTCCTGGCCCTTTAAGACCCTTTTCACACTGGGGCATTTTTCAGGCGTTTTTCAGGTGCTTTAGCATTAAAAAAAGCGCCTGAAAGAAGCCTCATCTGCAATCCCAATGTGAAAGTCCGAGTGCTTTCACACTGAGACCCCTTTCACACTGGGGCGTTTTGCAGACGCTTTAGCGTTAAAAAAAGCGCATGTAAAGCGCCTGAAAGAAGCCTCATCTGCAACCCCAATGTGAAAGCCCGGGTGCTTTCACACTGGGGCGCTGCGCTGGCAGGGCATCAAAAAAACGCCCCAGTGTGAAAGGGGTCTTAAGCGGCACTTTACCAGCGTTTTTCGGGTGCTGGCAGTGTGAAAGAGCTCGGGCTTTCACATTGGGATTGCAGATGAGGCTTCTTTCAGGCACTTTACAGGCGGTTTTTTTAACGCTAAAGCGCCTGGAAAACCGCCTGAAAAATCCCCCAGTGTGAAAGGGGTCTAAGAGCGTCTAAATGGCGGGAGGCAGAGGCGGGAATTTGGGTCATGTGACTGCTGTGATTGGCTGTCACAGCGGTCACATGATCAGAAAGCTCCCGATTGCAAGTATGCATCAGGAGCTTGCCGGTAACGGCACTGGGAGCATTCAGGGCACGCGCTCTCAGCACAGAGAAGGGTTTACATAGGGCCGCATATATGCGGCCTCTCAGCGTTAAAGCCCACTCGCCGAGAGGCCGCATATATGCATACCATCGAAGGGAAGAGGATAAAAATACATTTGTTTATGAAAGTTCAGGGTGAGGTTTGGAGACTAAAATGAAAGCGTTAGGAGTTTTTTTACTTTCAGATAGAGCATGGAAGAGTTAAAAATTTCTCTCAAATTTGTATTGTTTGTGACCCGACTGGGAAAATTTGTCACCAGGACAGGAATTCAGAAATGGCAATAAAAACAGCATTGTCAGCATGTCAGCATTCCTAACACCTCTTACTCAATGCAAAAAGTGTTTTATTTTTGTCTGTGTCTTTGTTTAAAGAGAATTCCCATCACTTCCTGCCTTGACAAACTTCCCCTAAAGAGACACAAACAGCAATACAATTCTGACAGTTGTTCTAACCCTTCTCTGCTCTATCCAAAACTAAACAAAAAGTTTTGGCTAGAGTCTGGCTTAAATGGTTTATCGTGGTGATTTAACATTTACCACAAAGTTCTTTGTCTAAAGTTTTAGAGGGAGAGAGAGCTAGATCAACAGAGAAAAAGAGACCCTACCTGGAAGGACCTATTTATGCTGTATCACCTCTTTAGCTTAGCTAATCCATAGTGCTCTGGGAAGCAATTGCCATGTATAAAACGTTTATTTGTAAATAGAAAAATATGTGTAAAAAACATCATTAAAGTTGAACTCCAAGAATTCAGCCACCTTCTAAAACAGTGGTTCTCAACCTGGGGGTCGAATTATGTTTTGCCAGGGGTCACTGAATCCTGGGCTGTTCCTGGAGCCCGCACTGCTCTCCCAGCCTTTTTGCGGCAGCCCAGCAGGGCTGTTCCTGGAGCCCGCGGCCGCCCACTCAGCCTCTTTGCAGCCACCCCATTCAGTTCACAGCATGGCTGGGGGGCAGAGACTAGCGGTCAGCTGACTGGTGAGGAATGTTAAGTGGGAGGGGCTGGAGGAGACCCTATCTTCTGATTTCAACATACGTGTCACTGCTACGAGGCACCACAAAGTCGGAGACACAGTGAATCTGGAGACACAGTGAGTAACAATACCTGTGATTATAGTTGTCATTAAAAGTCCCCACTACAGTTCTCAGATCAGCAGATGACCTTGATCAAGAGCACCTAAGTTGGCTGATCAGAACTCCCCCCAGCACTGACACTCATTCCACCCCCCACCAGCACTGCCACTCATCCCATTCCCCCCCCCCCCACCAAGGAGTAAGAGAAGGAATAAAAATATAGAGTACGTGGAAGGGAGAGGAAAAGAGGGGGAGGAACAAAGAAAAAAGGGAGAGAAAGAACAAGAAAGACGGCTAGAGAGAGGGATGGGGGAAAAAAAAACAAGAAATTAGGATATATAGAGATTAAAAGAAAAGAAAGGATAACAAAGAGAAAGAGTGCTACATCCTAAAATATACCATAAGGGGTTTTAATACTGTACGAGTGGAAGGGACTCGGGGAGCACTAAATGTCCGTGGGTTAGGGGTGCAAATTACTTGTCTTGCCTTGGGTGCTGACAACCCACGCTACGAAAATAATTTTACTGTTAGGGATCCCCACAACTTCGGAAATTTTATCAAGGGGTCACGGCACTAGAAAGGTTGAGAACCACTGTTCTAAAATGTTCTAGATTACTAGGGGTTAAGTCATGTTTCCCAGGCTTCATGCTCCCATTGGTGGACCTGGGACTGGCATGCTAGGTGCCTCTGGGTAGAAATGAAGGGGATCCAATGTGATGAAAAATAAAGTTTTAGTAAAAAAAATAAGTGTCAAAAAAATTAAAGTTTCGCAAGCAATTTCCAATACAGTTCCTTTTAAGGCATACCTGAATGATAGCTATCACAGTTGCTTTTTTGCTTAGCTGAACTGTTAAGCCATCAAATGGCTGGTGTCATAACCATAGCAACTACATATCAAACAGAGACCAATATGGCAGCTTTCTTGGCTGTAAAGCATTGGAGGGTTTAATTCTACTGTAGACAGTGACAAAAACCTTTTGGGATAAAGCTTTTAGATAAAAGCTGATCATTGTAAACACCCCTGTCAGTAATAATGTTTTTTTTTTAACCCTCAAATGGACATCTTTGTTTATACAGCTTAGTCTCATCAAGTCCTCCAGCCTCCTGGGATCTGTATTTTCTACAGCATCCCACACACAGTGCAGAAACCTCTCTCTGGAACTACATGTCCCAGCATGCATTGCAAAGGCTGTATCCTCTTCCTCCCGCCTATTTGTCTGGGGAGTGGCCGCTGAATGGGCAGGGAAAAGCAGGAGTGAGAGAGCGGGGTGGGCACACACACACTGACCTGTTGCTCAAGGCAGAGCTGCTCTGGATTTCAATGCAACAGTAAGGTGGAAAAAGGGGTACAGGGGAATT
Source organism: Lithobates clamitans (assembly GCA_037952925.1). Lineage (NCBI taxonomy): Eukaryota > Metazoa > Chordata > Amphibia > Anura > Ranidae > Lithobates > Lithobates clamitans. The sequence continues at coordinate 5,867,948 of JBBGZY010000101.1, forward strand.
GGCAGCCAGCTACATTGCCTTACCTGTGTAAAAAAGATTTGCTTACCTATTTAGAGCCTGCTCCTGTCCAGTCACATTATCCCGTGTCCGTGAGTAGTAGCTGCAGGGAAGATAAAGAAGCACCTTCTGGGATATGGGAGCCTAGGAGTGACGTCATTGCTCACAGAATTCCCAGCCATTGTTGAGTGCTCCCTTCTTTTTTATATAGGGTATGCAGGATAGGTAGGAGGAGGGGGCAGGGGGATAATTTTAAGCATACCTATTGTTAGGCTGAAACACCGTCCCTTGAGAAACAAGAAATCTGAGTGAGGTTTGTGCAGGAAGTACATGAAAAGTCCCAAAACCTCACTCAGATTTCTATATTTTTTTTAAAGCGGAACATCATCCAAAGGCAGAAGTTTTGCTTTTCTGCTACCTCCCCCCTCCTCTTCAATTTTTGGATATTTTTTGTTTTTTGGGGGAGAATTTTGACCAGTACCTGCTCCCACTTCCACTTAGATCTCTAGGTGATCGGAGCAGAAGTCGCCGCTGGCTTCCCACAGTTAGCATGGGGGCAGCGGGGACCAAAAGACCAGCAAAGAATCGGCCCGGGTGAGGACACCACTGGATCCCTGGACAGGTAAGTGTCCTTTTATTAAAAGCCAGCAGCTACACAGTTTTAATTTTGTCATCAAAAACATGGTTGTCAAAATTTTTATCAGCGGCCTTTTTTACAGTGACAAAATTAAACGAAAAGTACACCACATTTTCGTCCACTCACGAAAACTATGATGAACATCAATTCCGTTTGCCCTTGTGAACTTCCATTTTCCACTGCCTGTGTAGTGCCGTAAGCGCTACTGCTCCCACCAAGCAAGCGAGTGTAGCAGTTAGCACTGTTGCAGACCTCCTCAGACAACTGTCCAGAGCAGCACTGTTGATTACAGGCCTTCCGACAAGAGTCCCGACTCCCGACTGTCCAGAAGAGAGCACTGTGAGTGTGGACATTACCGCTCTTCCCTCAGACTACCGTCTAGAGCACCGTGCGAATTACAGGCCCCCTCTGACCACTGGCATCCAGAGCACTGTGCATTACAGGCCTCCCCTCATACCTCCGTCCAGAGCACTGTGCAACATTATAGTCCTCTCAGACCACTGTCCTAGAGCACGGTGCCTACAGGCCTCTCAGAGCACGGTTCCTTACAGGCCTCCTCAGACCACCATGCAGAGCACTGTGCATTACATGCCTTCTCAGACCGTCCAGAGCACTGTGTGCAATGCATTACAGGCCTCCTCCTCAGACTGTCCATCTCCAGAGCACTGTGTGCATTACAGGCCTCCTTAGACCACTGTCCAGAGCACTGTGTGCATTACAGGCCTCCTCAGACCACCGTCCAAAGCACTGTGCAGCATTACAGGCCTCCTCAAACCATCCAGAGCAGGTAAATCTGTATCTGTCAGTTTGTTCAAACCTTAATACCATGAATAATAACAGATTTTTTTTACTCTAGAAGTATATAATGAGTTTGGAAATTGTAGTGAAATGCCTAAATCACAATTGAACTAAACCCATTCGAATTTAGTCGACTAAAATGTATTGCAGATTTTAGGCGACTAAATACGACTAAAACTAAAACAATTGCGGATGACTAAAATGGGACTAAAACTAAAGTTGCATTTTAGTCAAAAGACTGACTAAATAGAAATCGTAATTTGATGTCAAAATTAACACTGCAGGTATTCTGTGCCACACCTTCAGAGCTCTGTGCCAAAGCCCAGGCCAGTGCGAGAGTGACGTCACCGTGGCCCTGGCCAGTCATACAGCTCGAGCCCGCAAACTCAGACGGAAGACTGGGTGAAGATAGCAGTGCTGGGGTTCTGTGACAGCATTGAACGGGAGGGATCCACTTTACTGGTAAGTCTGTCATAATGTGCTAGTACTGCATACTAGTACATTATGACTTACCCTACAAGGAGGCCTGTGTTATTTTTATTGTAGTGGTGGATTACTACCGCTTTAGTTTTCTTTTACATTTTTCAAATGCACCGGTCCCCGCACCCACCTCTCTCCCCTTCCTGAGTCCCCATTTTCACAGCGAGCAGTTGATCTTCTCCCCCCGCTCGCTGTGTTACAATCTAAAAAAATCATGGCCATGCGGGGCATCATCCGTGACTGGGAAAACTACATGTCCCGACAGCATTTGCGGCTGACGGTTTGTAGTTCTTAGTGAACTACCAGGGTGCTGTTGATCACTGTGGTTGTTTATCCACTTGCTGCCAAATCATGTACCTGGTACGTCATTTGACTTCAAGCGGTTGTACCGGGGTGATGCCTTCAGCTGCAGGCATCACCCCGGTACCGTTTTTTAGAGCCGACGGTTGGCTCTCTTGTAATAACAACCAGAGCAGCTAACCAGCTGCTCTGTTGCTATTACAAGCAGAGGGAGGGGGATGTCCCCCCTCCCGCCGCCTTCGGTGGCTTGCTCGGGCTCTCATATCCCAACCATCCGCCGGAGACCCAAAGAAAGCCGAGATCAGCTCTGATCGGGTCACCGCTATGGTAACCCGTAAAGCGATGACATCACTTTCGGTTTAAAAAAGCAAGTAAATACTTGCGAGCTACCATGTAAAAATCAATTTAACTAATTAAAAGACAGCTGCTAGCATTGATCACGTCCCATATATTCGTGCCAACCTAATCTCTAAATCAATAAATGCTCCGCTATCCAAATGTGATTATAAGGCTGTCACATAGATTCCAAAATCTAGTGCTGGAAAATGTTGTAATCCTATGTAGAATAATCATGCATGTATTACAATCCTATGCAGTTAAATATTGTAATCTAATGCTATAATAACAATCCTATGCGATTAAAAATTGCAATCATATGCGATAATATGCTGCAGTCCTATGCAGTCAACACCATGCATGTATTACGATCCTATACAGTAGGAACTTACAATCTTGTGCTGTAATACCAGTGATAATCCTGTAACAATTAACAATTGCGATCATTAATGATCATAATAACCATATGCAATAACTCCAGTGACATCGAAGTGCCAATATACAGCTATAAATATAAAGTGCGTCCACATATAATTAATACTAAAAAACACACATATATCGTGCCTAAAGTGCTCTTGTGCAAAACTAATCATGCATTTGATGTGCCATTTAAAACGCAGCATAAAAGTTCACACCTAATTCTATCTTCTGCTTCTCATAAAAGTGATAAAACGACAAGTGCTCGTGTCCAGTCTTGTGCTCCCCTTTGGTATATGCGCTCACCTTGTGACCTCGCACCTAAGCTTAGTCAAACCATGCTTTTAAACCACCTCTGGGTCTATTGTCAGCATTCAGATCCTTGGCTGGTTGCTTGCACATGCACCCATATAGAAAAACAGAAGCAGCTCAAAAAGTGTAATACCGTTTTTAAATTTATTAAGAATATTCCCTATACATAGGGTACTCACATGTTATGGGTGCTAAAGTGCACCATCCTGTATAAGCCAGAAATATTAGTAAAAATTGCTGTCTGATGTGTCCTCTCCTTTGCTGAGGCCTCTAGATCGTCTCACACGCCATCCTGTCCCCTCCCCAACGCGTCTCGATACTGGGAAATGACGTATCTTTCTCAGAGGGAATTCACTTTCGGTTTACCGGCATCTTAACGCCGCCATTTATTGAATATTGAAAGTATTTGAATATTGAAAGTATTCAAAAACGCTGATCTTGGAATTTTGAATGCTTTCAAGTGCATTCAAAATTCCAAGACCCCAGATTACTTCATAAAGAGTACCTGCCACGTGCCTATTGCTGTCACAAGGATGTCTACATTCCTTGTGACAGCAATAAAAGTGATAAAAAAAATTGTAAAGCAACAGTGTAAAAAAATCAATAAATTAATGATAAAAAAAAAATGTAAAGTGTCCCAATCCCCCCTGCTAGCGGGCAAAGGTGGATGCGTGCATCGATCCCACACGCATGCAAACTGCGATCATCCCATTGGGGGTTGCATGTTTATCTGCGTCACTCTGAGCCTGTGAACTTTCCAGCCCTCTTGACACTCTAGGTTCAGACATATTGTATGTACCTTTAAGTAACACACCAACACAATGCAGATTAATTAGCTCTCTGGTTTTACTCGTTCAGAGGGAGAATCTTGCAACAGGGTATAAGTTAGCTAAGTCCTGGGTAAACAGCCAAAACTCAGTTGAAAAGGTCCCCTGAGGCAATTAAAAACAACTTGGAGTCACAGATATAAAATAGCAATGCACATAGGAAAAGACAATGAATGAATATCTGAAGAAAGATACTAAGTGCTGTCTGTACTATCACTGCCAAAAAGGGGAACCCCAGGCTGGCCTATTTATACCTTTAATCCTAATGAGAGACTGGGTATTCTAGATCTTAGGGGTGTAGGATTACATCGTCCAGGATGAAAGGCCTCACAATTATCTTCACCGGCAAGTTGGAGCTCATAGAACAAGAATCCTGAGTGTGGCACGGTGACATGTAGTCAAAGCAAAACAACTGTGCCTGGCTAGTAGTAATCCTTAGAGTAATTCCAGGTGTAAGGTATCTGTATACAGTGTTCTGTCAGATAGGATAAGGCAATTCCAAGTGTGAGGTGTCTATATACAGTGTTCTGTGAGATAGGATAAGGCAGAGATTGTATTGGTGGGCGGATGCCCTCTCACCAAATTAAAGAACAGCGTATGAATCTCCTGAAGAGCAATCCAAGTCAATGCATAATTCTGCAGAACGGGTGGAGATGCCAGACCGGCTGCTGGGACCTTGAGTCATTGATCTGGCAGATTACAGCGACGCTGCGGTGATGCCCTTTGTGTAGCAAGCGGTGTTGTCGCGTGGTAGGCCACGGTCCTCTCGTACAGCAGCGGAGGGGTATTTACTTGATGGAACCCAGAAAGAAAGAGGCCTTGGGCCTAGTCCGCTGACCCTTTTAAAGCCCCTCCTAGAGTTCTTTCTTTGGAGCAGATGGCATGCTGGAATGTGTAGTCTAGGAATAGTTATGCAGATCCAGGATGTCTGTTCAGGAGACCAGTACAGTCCCCACACTGCTCTATGCTGGGCTCAGGAAGATAATGAAAGTCATTTCCAGCCCAGCACTAGAGGAACACCGAGACAGTCTAAGAAGGGAGAGGGTAAGTCTGCAGTGCCAGATAACTGTAGTCAGCTTTGGCCGACATGATGTATTGCCGCGAACGTCGGATCATGGGCAGTTATTCTAGCACTAGACCTAACTGCCTGTGTTCTGTCAAATTTGGCGACCTGTCAAATTTTGTAACAAAAGTGACATTCCGCGACGGCCATCTTGGTACACCCCGCAGTTGGCCACAGTAAGGATACAGTGAGAAGGTGGCAAGCTGACATCTTTTTACACCCACTGGAGTCTTGCATTTCACACTTATTTTTAACAGTTAACTGAGCTTATATAGTGTAAGGGCCAGTTCACACCACATGCAGTCCAGTGCGTTTTTGTTCTGCATCAACAATGCATGGAAAGTAGATTATATGGTTTCCAATGGCATAGTTCACACCAGTGCAATCAGTTCCAGGGCTTTTCAGTTCCAGTAAAAAAAAGTAGAGCATGCTGCATTTTTCCTGCACTGGACTGTACTGGAATGCAGTAAAACGCATCAAAAATTCACTGAAACGCACAGGAACGCATCAAAAATGCACTGGACCCTAGTATAGTAAAAAAAAACAGGAAAAAAGAAGAAAAAAGCACCTGGAATGCATCAGAAAACGCATCAAAAACACGCATGCAGAAATGCATCCGGAACGGATCTGGAGTGCGTTTTTGTGATGTGAACCGGCCCTAATACAATTTTTTTAAAATCCGTCTGAGTATTTTCATGTTGAATTTTAAAAGCAGCGGCAAGCGTGCTGATCTCACAGGTTTGCTGATCTGACAGACACACCACTGCTTTTTAAAATTCAACATCAAAACAGTCACATGGATTTCTAAATCCTGTATTTCACTATATAGGCTTTGTTTACTGCTAAATATAAGTGTGAAATGCCAGACTCCAGTGGGTGTCTGCCCACTTGCCGCTGTAACGACATATTCGGCGACCCATCGCAGTTTGCTACGGAAGTGACATTCTGTCGCCGCCATCTTGCTACACCCCACACTCGTCCACAGTAAGGATACACTAAGAAGGGGGAAAGGGAACATGTTGTTACACCCACCGGAGTTTTGCATTATACACGTATTTATAACAGTAAAGTTAATTTATATAGTGAAATAAAGCACTTACAATTCCGTCTGACTACTTACATCTTGAATTTTAAAAGCAACGGCAAGCCTGCTCATCTCACAGGTTTGCTAATCTGACAGAAGTTGGCTGCTTTTAAAATTCAACATCTAAGCAGTCAGACGGAGTTCTAAGTACTGTATTTCACTATAGAAACTCACTTTACTGTTATAAATACGTGTAAAATGCAAAACTCCGGTGGGTGTAACAAGATGTCCACTTTCCCCCTTCTTAGTGTATTCTTACTGTGGAGGGGTGTGGGGTGTAGCAAGATGGCGGCGACGGAACGTCACTTCTGTAGCAAAACGCGATGGGTCGCCGAATATGTCGTTACACCGCCTTCTAACTGTATCCTTACCTGTGGGTGAGTGCGGGGTGTAGCAAGATGGCCGTGATGGAACGTCACTTCTGTTACAAACTTTGACGGGTCGCTTCATCTGACGGAACACTGGCCCGTATTGGTGTCTGCAGGACCGTGGAATTTTTTTTTTAGCAATCCACGGTGCAATGCTTTACAGGTCCCTAACAAAGAAAACATAACTAATGCATATTTTTTTACCTGAAAAAAAAAATGTGCATTTATTTATTTTTTGGGGGGAAAAACTGAACTCATCCTTTAAGTGGCAGATGCCTTGTTTGAGATAGCTCTGCTCTTCTATGCACATTTTTAACTCATCTCACCCTAATCTAGTTATGGACAAATATCCTGTGTTATTGCTAAGTAGCCAATAACTGATTAATAGATTATACTATAACGTTGTGATTACTGACATCTTCCAACCAATCAGATCTCCGTACAGCCGCTGACCATTTGACTTCCTCTATACAGCAAGACGCCGACGTCAAGTGACTACCTCTTCCGCAGTCCGCTGCTATTGGCCAGTTCAGAGTCGCTGGATCTCCGATTGGCCGGCGTGTGAAAAGTTCGCTGTGAATGGCTGGAGGGCTTTGTGCCTGGTTTGAATGCAACAGTTATTAACAGGCGGGGAGTGAGGAGAGTGCAGGTAGCAGCGTACCGGTGCGGGGACTCGGTGAGTGATTGTAGTTTGAACGAATGCCGCTACTTCATATAGAATGTTGTATGGTATAGTCCTCTTCATAGTGTGTATTGTTATACCATGGACGGCTCTGTGTTTAGTCCAGTGACACAAGCACCGCGTGTATGACTGTATTCCCGAGTAGTGCTGGCTTGTGTGTCATTATAGTAGTCTGCTGGGGTTATCACTGATTGGTGATCATACTACACCACATTAGCGTACAGCCTGAGGTGTGCCTCTCCTATACCTACCTACCCACCCTGTGTGATCATTTTCTCCCCAAATAAAACCCCACCATGCTGCACTTTGTATCTTCCCATTTGTTGAATATCTCCCCTTCCTGTTGTTGGGTCTCTTCACATCACATGTACTAATCAAGGCTGTTTTATTAAAGACACAAATGGAATTTATTGCAACTTAGTGATCCTCTGATATGGAGGCTGCTTTAGTTTACTTTAGGGCTCCCATTACCTTTTGTACCACCACCCCCTCCCTTTTAGAATGTAAGCTCTACGAGCAGGGCCCTCCTGTACCTTTTGTATTGTACTGTAATTGTGTTGTCCCCCTTATACATTGTAAAGCGCTGAGTAAACTGTTGGCGCTATATAAATCTCGTATAATAATAATAATAATAATAATTTTCACTGGGTGATCCTGTGATTCACATGCTTCTGTCCCTCCATGTCTACACATTTTCTCCAATCTGTCTATAGAAGGAGCCATAGCTGCCAAAACAGGCTGTACTTCAAACATATCGCCCCTATGTGGTTTTTTTTTTTTTTTTCGTTGTTTTTTTTTTTTTCGTTTTTTTTTTTTTGCCATATGTCCCATTGGGCAGATTTCCCTTCACTTCCTGTCCCAAAACAGAAACAGGAAGCGATAGGAAACCACACTGTTAAAGGGGTTGTAAAGGCAGAATGATTGTGTGTGGTGTGTTTTTTATAATCTTAAAGTGGATGTAAACTCTCACCCAGTAAAGTGTACCGCCTCAGACGGTACACAGAGATGAACCCAATCTCCCTATATAAGTTTTACATGTATATCTGCTGTCTCCAGCCTTATGTATTCTTTTAGAAAGTGCACCTCATGTTACAGATTTTCTCTTCCTGTTCAGCACTGGAAGTGAAGGCATACAGCTGATTGGAGGAAAGGCGCACACACCCCCTTTCCACATAGGCAAAGACTTGTTCAGCTCTCTGCTAATCTATTTATGGCAGCGGTCCCATTGGCTGTAGATCAAAATCAGTCAGCTAATCAGGCGAGAGGGGGCCGGGACGGGGCTCAGTGTCTGAATGGATACACAGAGCTCTGTTCAGGTGCCCCCATAGAAAGCTGTTGGATGAGGGGGCACTCAATAGGAAGGAGGGGCTGGGAGCAGCAAAGAGGGACCCAAGAAAAGGAGGATCTGGGTTGCTCTGTGCAAAACAAACTGCACAGGGGAGGTAAGTATAACATGTTTGTAAAGTCCCTTTTTAAAAAAATTAACAATCACTTTAAGGCCCCTTTCACACTTGTGCGACTTTTCCTGCGACTTTGGACATTAGTCGCATGACAAGTAGTACCCCATAACCATTCATATCTGTGTGACTTCAAGTCGCACTGACTTCAAAGTAGTGCCTATACTACTTTTGGTCCGACTTTGATGTGAGTTGAGGTCCATAGACCTTAACTTTACACAGGCATTCCCTGAAATCGCTAGACTTTCAAATCGCAGCAGTGTGAAAGTGGCCTAAACAAGTTAAAGCACCCAAAAGTAGTAGGGCTGCATATCTGCTTCCACCCCCCACCGGTGCCACATTTGCCACCTTTCAGGAGGGTGAGAGCGGATGTCTGTCAAACACAGGTACCCGATCCCACTTCCGTGTAAGGTTGCCGTGGCGACCTACATAATTTCAGCTTTCATAATTTCAGTACTGTCACACTTTGAATGACAATTGTGCAATCATGCAACACTACCCAAACAAAATTTTTATCATTTTCACACAAATAGAACTTTCTTTTGTTGGTATTTAATCACTGCTGGGTTTTTTATTTTTTTGCTAAAAAAATTAAAGACCGAAAATTTTGAAAAAGGGCAAAAACAAAACAGTTTTATAGTTTGTTATAAAATTTTGCAAACAGGTAATTTTTCTCCATTGATGTGCTCTGATGAGGCTGCACTGATGGGTGGCACTGGTGGGCATTGATAGGTGGCACTGGTCTGCACTGATTTGCACTGGTAGGTGGCACTAGTGGGCACTGGCAGGTGGCACTGGTGGGCACAGATGAGGTGGCAACGACTTTAGCTGTTCGGGACCGATGTCCCTCTGACAGAAGCTGGTGATTGGGGGGGGGGGGTTGTGATAACCGATCTTCTGTTTTCATCACGTGATCAACTGTCATTGACTGACAGCTGATCACGTGATAAGGAGCCAGGATCGGCCCCTTACTCCGGTCTGTGATCAGCCGAGTCTCAGTGATCAGAGTGTGCCGCGGGGGTGGGAGGACATACATGGACGCCCTCCTGGCAATTAAAGCGGAGTTTCACACAAAAATTGAACTTCCGCTTTTCGGAACCCTCCGGTGTCACATTTGGCACCTTTCAGGGGGGTGCAGATACCTGTCTAAGACAGGTATTTGCACCCACTTCCAACATAGACTCCCACGGGAGTCTATGCCTCTTCCTGTCCCTCCGCACTGTGTGCTGGGACACAAACTGATCCCAGGAGATGGCGGGGACCAGTTAGGACGCGCTGCGTGACTCGCGCATGTGCAATAGGGAATCAGGAAGTGAAGCCACAACGCTTCACTTCCTGATTCCCTCATAAAGAATGTCGGCAGCTGCCGAGGGATGGTTCGGCCTCGGGTGCCGACACCGCTGAATTCGGGGACAGGTAAGTGTCCTTATTTTAAAAGTCAGCAGCTGCAGTATTTGTAGCTGCTGACTTTAAAAAAAAAAAAAAATTTCGCGGGACTCTATCTTTAAGGCCCATGCTGTAGCCATTATGCGGCTATAGCGGGAGGTGGTTACAGTATTTGTAGCGGCTGACTTTTTTATTTTTTTTAATACAGGCTGGAACTCCGCTTTAATTTGGTTGTTAGCAGGCTGGCTGACAAGTTTAGCTGGGAATTATTTTTGCTTTTGTTTTGCATGCCTTGCCCTTCCATGTGCTCCTTGCCGCGAAGGCCAGTTATAGGTGAGAGCAGTGGCCATTTGTTTGTACTGTTGGAATACTGATGAGGCAGTGCACTGGACAACTTTTGCTGCCTAGTGCTGGGTGTCCAGTGCGCCCCTGTGCTTGAGGAGGGATGGGCTCCTTTCAGGCTCACCTGCCCTCTGCCTATCCATTATAATACATGTGCAAATAAATAAAAAAAAAGTTAGGTCTTTTAGGTATACTTTAGTATTGAAATAAAGTAAAAAGGTATTGCACGTGCATATTAAAATCCCGTATAGTCAGCAGATTCCCAACTCATGATCCCTCAGGCTGAAAAGCGTCCTTGCAAGGCTAGATCTGCTGAAACAGATTTGTGTACTGAAGACCTTGTTGCAAGGACCCTTTTTTGTCTTTACTTTTCCTTGATAGTTAAAGTGGTTCTAAGGGCAGGACATTTGTGTACTGTGCATTCCCTGCATTAAAGGATAAAATGACCCAGTGTTTGTATTGACCCCCTCACCCCCACCTTCCTCTCTGATCTGTAGTTTGGCTGAACACAGTACAGTGCAAGGGATTCAGTTATTTGGTATGCAAATACCTCTTTGCTCCATGACATGTGCAGTATTTTGCTTGTAAGGCCTCATTCACACAGTAAAGCTGGAAATATGCTGGATTTTTTCTGACAGAAATTAGCAGAAAAAAATCATATGTATGCGAGTATTGCATCAGTGTAAATGCATTCCACTAACCAGAATATTTTACTCTGGCCACTGGAATAAATTCTGCGTATTAAGGCTACATGCCCACGGACTTTTTAAAAAAAACGCGCTGTAAAGTCAGTACAGGCGCCAGGAAAAAAAGCTGAGTTAAAAACGTGATTTTTTATCCGCGTTTTGCATTGAATTCAATGCACGTTACTCCGTGCTGGCTTTCAGCCGCGTTTCTGTCTCAATTCAAAATCAATGGTTCCCTATGGAAGCCCATTGGTTTGAATAGAGGTCACACCAGAAGTCAGATCAAGAGGATGCTTGAGGTGTGACTTGTGTGCTGTGTACCCCTACCCATTCACCTGGGGGGGAAAAAGTGTAAAAAAAAAAACACACTACACAGGTTTTTAAAGTAATTTATTAGGCAGCTCCGGGGGTCTCTTCTGACTTCTCCGCGCTCTCCGGTGTCTTCTGCCGGGCTCCTCCACTATCTTTTGCTAGCGGTTGCCCGGTCTTCTCCGTTGTCTTCTTCCCTCTTCTCTTTTTCCGATGTTGACTCGACGCTCTCGAGCATGATGGGACTGTGATGTCATAAGAGGCGGGGGTCACCGGGTGACATCACCTGGTGACCCCGCCCCATGCCTATATAAGTCGTTGCGTACCACGCACACGGCATTACAGCGGGAGAGAGCGTCGAGTCAACAACGAAGACTGGGCAACCTCTAGCAGAAGACACCGGAGAGCGCGGAGAAGTCGGAAGAGACCCCCGGAGCTGCCTAATCAATTACTTTAAAAACCTGTGTAGTGTGGTGTTTTTTTTGTTTTGTTTTGTTTTTTCCCCCCAGGTGAATGGGTAGGGTACAATGTACCCCATACTCATTCACATAAGATGGGGGGCCGGGATCTGGGGGCCCCCTTATTAAAGGGGGCTCCCAGATTCCAATAAGCCCCCCGCCCGCAGACCCTGACAACCAACGGCCAGGGTTGTCGGGAAGAGGCCCTTATCCTCATCAACATGGGGACAAGGTGCCTTGGGGTGGGGGGCGCAGGGCCCCCCCTGCCCCAAAGCACCAACCCCCCATGTTGAGGGCATGTGGCTTGGTATGGTCCAGGAGAGGGGGGCTCTCGCCCCCCTTTCCTGACCTGCCAGGCTGCGTGCTCGGATAAGGGTCTGGTATGGATCTTGGAGGGGAATCTCCACGCCTTTTTTTTGGTGTGGGGTTCCCCTTAAGATCCATACCAGACCGAAGGGTCTGTAATCGTCTTAGGGGGGAAACCTCACGCAAAATTTTTTTTTTTTAATTATTATTTTTGCGTTCCCCCCTCAAGATTCTCAGCACACAAGTCGCTCTGCAAGTCGGATCCTCTTGATCCGACTTCTGGTGCGACCTCTTTTCAAATCAATGGGCTCCCATAAGGAACCATTGATTTTGAATAGAGACCGAAACGCCGGACGAGGCTTAACTCAGCGTCTGACGTTTTTACAGCTCTAGCACCGGAGCCTCAGAACGCACTGGATCTTGTTTTTTGTTTTTTTTTTTTTGCGGCTTAAAAACAAAACGGCTATGCCATTTACAGCTCAAAAACGCCATGGTGGGCATGAGGCCATAGGCTAACATGGAGAGGCGTTTTTAAGCTGCAAAAAACGCTCAGATAAGCGGCTGTAAAAACGTCCGTGGGCATGTAGCCTAATGCCCTGTATGGCGTACACACGATCGGAAATGCCGCCAGCAAACTTCCGATGAGAGCTTTTGGTCGGAAATTGGGACTGTGTGTATGCTCCATCGGACTTTTGCTGGCGGAATTCCCGCCAGCAAAAGATTGAGGGCAGGTTCTCTATTTTTTGGTCAGAAAAAGTTCCTATTCGAAAATGCGTTCGTCTGTATGCAATTCCGACGTGCAAAAAAACATGCATGCTCAGAAGCATTGAACTTAATTTTCTCGGCTTGTCTTAGTATTGTACGTCACCGCGTTCTTGACGGTCGAAAGTTCAGACAACTTTTGTGTGACCGTGTGTTTGCAAGGCAAGCTTGAGCGGAATTCCGTCGGAAAAACCATGCAAGATTTTTCCGACGGAAATTCCGCTTGTGTGTACGGGGCATTAGACTCGTTTACGTGCATAAAAAATGCTAATAACCTGCTCCCCCAAATGCAAGTTTGGGGCATTTTTCTGTCTATGCCCCTGAGCATTGTGCACAAATATGCACATAAATGCCCGCATGTGCATGGCCACATTTCCTAACGAACAGCTGCGTTCATGGGCAAAACAAAAGTGACAGCTCCAGAAGCTGAATTTTTTTTTTTTTTTTCCTCCCCATGTGCAATGAATCCTTGTTACTGAAAGTCACATCATATGGTCTGACGCTTTCATGCACAAGTGCTCTTGCATTCGATACCCAGCCACTTAAAAGGAGAAGTAGGGCCAAAGATCTTTTGAGTATTCTTCTCCTGTGGGTTACAGAAGTGCACTTTAGTTCTACAGTGCTGGTGCAGGGATCCAAGCAATAATGTCTTGACAGTCGCCGCTCTGTGGTCAGAGCGGACCCGAGAACTGAGCATTTAGCAGTCTTTATTGCTCAGTTCTTGGTGTAGAGCCAGAGGGGGACAGCTGCAGCATAAAATCAATGCTGCACTATCTTTTTTTTTTTTTTTAATTTTTTTTTTTTTTTTATATTTCTGGACTTTTCTTTTATTTAAAGCGAAACTCCAGGAAAAGCAAATATCTAAATACATTCACCATGTGTATTCCTCCTTGATTCTTGGTGTGCTTGTGTATAACTTCTAGATCTGTACAATAATCCTGTGTGTAGGAGCTTCCTGCAATAAAGACTGGTCACTGCTGTTCACTCTTCTTGTGTAGGGTGATTGGGCTTGTCTCCACCCCCTCCTGTAGTTTTCTGCAGACAGCCTGTAGTGGGTAGAGCTTGTTGGGGTGCCTCCCACCGCTCAGCTCTCTGCACCCGTTCTATTTGTACTGTTTACTTTTATCGAAAATCCCAAAATGTTGTGCTTGCATCAGAACATGAATAGAGGGGAAATCTTCCAATGGTGACATACCTGGATCACCACACTTTGGAGGGATTTTCTCACTTCCTGTTTTGGCTATGGGAAAGAAAGTAAATGGGAATCCCTCCAGAGATATTTGTGTGACTATGGCTTTCATGGTCTGTTGCATTTGTAGCTTGCTGTACAGCTTACTTTCTTGTTGCTGAAAGGCTTATGATACTGGAATATTCTGTGGGTTTTTTTTTTTTTTGTTTTTGTTTTTTTTGCTGCAAAATTTGAGCTGAATCCCCCCAAAAAAACAAAGCGTTCATGCACCAGGTTGAGGTACTGCAACACAGAATTCCAAAGCAGACAATCTTTGGCTTTTGAACACCGTACGATTATCTTGTTTTGAATAAAAAAAATAAATGTGTATATATATTTAAGAGAATATAATCTATATTAACCTGCACTGTATTTCCAAAAGGGAAAAAGAACGTTAACAACTCTCAACATGGCAACTAATGTAATTTCTCCTGGCCTTGGGGTGCTGTCTGATGACGAGGAGTCTCCGGTTTTTGAATCTACAGCTGCTGACTGTGTAGAAGGGATCCGCAAAGAGCTTCTCGGTGAATTCTCTGTTATTTCACCAGGACTAGGACACCCTTCTCAGGTAAGTGTGAATGTTTATTGTCTCACACCTACAAATGTCTTATCCTGTCTTGGTTGATTGACTTGTGGTGTGTGTTTGTGTTTATTTTTTTGCATGATGCTGCAAGTTGTTGCCTGCATGATGTGATCATATAGATGTTAGAGCAGATTACTTTTGCAATATAAGATGACAATTGTACCTGGTAATCTGATCTTTGGGGAAGATCTTGTATAGCAGGGATATGCAATTAGCAGACCTCCAGCTGTTGCAAAACTACAAGTCCCATGCCTCTGCCTCTGGGTGTCATGCTTGTGGCTGTCTTGCTATGCCTCATGGGACTTGTAGTACTACAGCAGCTGGAGGTCCGCTAATTGCATATACAACCTAGCATGTATCTACTGGAAAGAATCATCATTTTATTATTATTATTTTTATTTTTTTTGTAAATTTTCTGTTACCACGAACTATTTCCTATATCTGCTATTCCATATTTATCTGCTACAGTTCTCACTGATGAGTAGTGAAATCCTGGTTCTTTAAGCTGGCCATACATCATACAATTTTCATACAATTTTCTTTTTCAATTGTCTTTAGATTTCCCCTAAATTATGTAGTGCAAGGCCCTGCCTGATTGCATACAAATTGAAAGTATTTAGGTTTGACCTCCTACTATATGGTTTTGGTAAATCTAAAGGAAAACTGTACAAGAAAATTGTATAATGTATGGCCAGCCTTAGACTTGATATTTTCCTGATGTCCATTAAAGAGTAACTAAACTTTGGAAACCAAGCTGACTGACTTGCTATGCCTTGTTCTGAGACTAATTTTTTTGTGGAGGTGGCCATCTTGATGGAGGCATGGCTTTTTGCTTCCTTGTGTCGCAGCCTATAGTAAGGAGAACAGTGAGCAACACAGTAGTGAAATTGTCAAAATGTCCTGACACATTAGTCAGAAGCAGTAGGGCCTTAGATTCTCACTACAGGCATGCAGCTATGAGGCATTGTTCTTTTAGGGAGAATTCCAGAAAAAAAGTTACTGTTTTCCCCCAGAGTGCTGAATAGGCACAATTTAACATTCTATTTTTTAAAAGTAGTAGTAAACTGTGTTACACCACTTCTACCTGTAGGTACTGTGAAAATCTCCTAAACTTGCACTGTTTAGGAGATATTCGGAGTGCATGCAGCCGGTAACCTCACAAGCGCATGCGCTCTGAAGAGCTTGTGCCTTTAAACAGCGGCTCCCGCGAACATGCGTAAGAGTGACTTCATCGCGCTCCCGGCCACTCATGTAGCTGGGGAAGCACAAAGCTGGAAGAAAGACTGGTTAAAGATGGAAGCCCCCTCAGCGGGGACAGCGTGCCACTGGAGGGCTTAGTTTTAATTTATTATTTCTCCTAATGCGCTAGAATGCGATGCATATTATGACGTCGCCTTGCAGGGAATTTATGCGATGCATATTTTGACGTCGCCTTGCAGGGAATTTTTTTTTATTTTTTTTATACCAAATGCTGTTTTATACCGCTTTAAAGTATACCAGCTGTCATGGTTAGCTTGGTCTTAAATGTTTTGGACCAAATGGGAAATATAGTGCTGGTTTGTTTGCGGGTAATCTGTCTTGGGGGAAAAAAAATTACATCTTTCATTATCCTTCTTCCTTTTTTTTTTTTTTTTAAATTTATTTTATTTTTTTATTTAGACAATACTTGATGAAGGAACGGATAAAGTAATGGTGTATGTTAGGATCAGACCTTTTGTAGATGGAGAATTGGATAAGAAAGAGGACCAGGTAAGATGAAATTGATCAGCTTGTGTTCTGTTGTGTTTTCCGTTATATGTATCTTGACATCATGCATGTCTTTGCAGGGATGTGTGGTGGTAGAAAATCAGGAGACTCTCATCTTGAGAGCACCAAAAGATTCTTTCACAATGAAGAACACTGAACGAGGAATGGGGCAGAGTGCTCACAAGTTCACCTTCTCTCAGGTAATGAAATTCCCTCTAGAAGTACATACAAAACCCCCCCCTCTTTGCCCATATACAAAGTGCTTGGTGGATGGGCAAAGAGAGAGGAGGGGTGGACAAACTGTGCAGCTTAAGTGTGTGAGTGCCACAACTTTCCTGTGATAGTGCAGGAAACTTGGTTAAAGTTATAGTTTTAGCATGAATGAACAGATAGTACAGTGTTCCTTAACCACTTGCCGACCGCCTAACGCAGATATACTGCGGCAGAATGGCACGGCCAGGCAAAATCACGTACCTGGTATTTTTTACCGAATAAAGGTTTAGCCCCCTAATCGCCCGGCGGTGATATAAGTTAGGTTTTAGGCTCAGATAGGGTCTGCGTTGCCCCAGGCAGCGTCAGGTTAGTGCCAGTAGCGCTAACGCCCACGCACGCAGCATACACCTCCCTTAGTGGTATAGTATCTGAACGGATCAATATCTGAGCTGATTAGATCTATACTAGTCCCCAGCAGTTTTAGGGTTCCCAAAAACGCAGTGTTAACGGAATCAGCCCAGATACCTGCTAGCACCTGCATTTTTCCCAGCCCACCCAAGTGCAGTATCGATCGATCACTGTCACTTACAAAACACTAAACACATAACTGCAGCGTTCGCAGAGTCAGGCCTGATCCCTGCGATCGCTAACCGTTTTTTTGGTAGTGTTTTGGTTAACTGGCAAGCACCAGCGGCCTAGTACACCCCGGTCGTAGTCAAACCAGCACTGCAGTAACACTTGGTGACGTGGCGAGTCCCATAAGTGCAGTTCAAGCTGGTGAGATGGCAAGCACAAGTAGTGTTCCGCTGCCACCAAGAAGAAGACAAACACAGGCCCGTCATGCCCTTCCTGCTGCATTCGCCAATCCTAATTGGGAACCCACCACTTTTGCAGCACCCATACTTCCCCCATTCACATCCCCAACCAAATGCAGTCGGCTGCATGAGAGGCATTTTCTTTGTCCTCCTGAGTACCCCTACCCAATGAACCCCCCCCCCCCCCCCCCCAAAAAAAAAGATGTCTGCAGCAAGCACGGATATAGGCGTGACACCCGCTATTATTGTCCCTCCCTGTCCTGACAATCCTGGTCTTTGCATTGGTGAATGTTTTGAACGCTACCATACACTAGTTGAGAGTATTAGCATAGGGTACAGCATTGCACAGACTAGGCACACTTTCACAGGGTCTCCCAAGATGCCATCGCATTTTGAGAGGCCCGAACCTGAAACCGGTTACAGTTATAAAAGTTACAGTTACAAAAAAAAGTGTAAAAAAAAAAATATATAAAAAAAAAAAAAAATAGTTGGCGTTTTATTGTTCTCTCTCTCTCTATTCTCTCTCTATTGTTCTGCTCTTTTTTACTGTATTCTAGTTACATTTACAAAAAAAGTGTAAAAAAAAAAAAAAAAAAAGTCGTTTTATTCTCCCTCTCTATTGTTCTGCGCCTTCCCCTTTTTTTTTTTTTTTTTTTTTTTTTTTTTTTTTTTACTGTATTCTATTCTGTAGTGTTTTTTGTTGCTGTTATGTTTTTATCAGGTTTGCTTTTCAGATATGCAATTTTTTTATGCTTTACTGTGTTTTATTGTTAACCATTTTTTTTGTCTTCAGGTACACCATTCAGCTGCAGCGCGGATAAATGTATCTTGACAGCAACAGCGTTTTCTCCCACGATACATAAAGCCGTTACTCCAGCGCTGTTGGAGGTGATATATGCTGAAGCATGGGGGCAACAGGGGCGGAGGAGCGATTTGCTCCTAACTTTTGGGGCAGATGCCCCCCATGCTTTGGCATATATAAATGGTGCATGTATGCCCATCATTAGAAGTGGGTGGATGAAGGGAGGTATTCTAATGGTGGGCATACCCACCAATCAATCTTTTTTTTTCGTTCAGCCCACAGGCTGCATGAAAAAAAAGATTACAATATATGCCCAACAAGGACCAGCAAAGTACTGGTATGTTGCTGGACTTTGAGTGGTTATACCAGAATGATGCCTGCAGGTTTAGGTATCATCTTGGTATCATTCTTTTCAGCCAGCGGTCGGCTTTCATGTAAAAGCAATCCTAGTAGCTAATTAGCCTCTAGACTGCTTTTACAAGCAGTGGGAGGGAATGTCTCCACCTCCCACCTTCTTCCATGGTTTTTCTCTGGCTCTCCTGTCCCAACAGGGAACCTGAGAATCATCTCTATGGCCTAAGAAACCGGAAGCTACGAGCATTTCATGACTTAGATTTTGCGGGGTGTAAACCGCGCCACTGTGAAAGCATTTTATCACACTGATCTTGGTGTGGTCAGATGCTTTGAGGGCAGAGGAGAGATCTAGTGTCTAATAAACCCCATTTTTTTTCAAAAAAGAGTACCTGTCACTACCTATTGCTATCATAGGGGATGTATACATTCCCTGACATAACGATAAAAATGTAAAAAAAAAATGAAAGGAACAGTTTAAAAAATAAGATAAAAAAGCACCCCTGTTCCCTCCTGCTCTCGCGCAAAGGCGAACGCAAGCGTAAACGGCATTTGCACCATGCTTGCGAGGTATCACCGCGAAGGTCAGATCGAGGGCAGTAATTTTAGCCGTAGACCTCCTCTGTAAATCTAAAGTGGTAACCTGTAAAGGCTTTTAAAAATGTATGTAGTTTGTCGCCACTGCACGTTTGTGCGTAATTTTAAAGCATGTCATGTTTGGTTTTTTTTTTATTTCATCAAACATTTGGGCAATATAGTGTGTTTTAGTGCAATAAAATTAAAGTGTGTGTGTGTGTGTGTGTTTGTTTCCCCCCCCACCCCCACCCCCCCAAAAAATGCGTTTGAAAAATTGCTGCGCAAATACTGTGTGGAAAAAAAAAAAATCTAAACCCCCACCATTTTAATCTGTAGGGCCTTTGCTTTAAAATAATATATAATGTTTAGGGGTTCAAAGTAATTTTTCTTGCAAAAAAAATAATTTTTTTTTTTCATGTAAACAAAGACTGTCAGAAAGGGCTTTGTCTTCAAGTGGTTAGAAGAGTGGTTAATGTGTGACATAAGCTTCTAAATGTTGTGTATAAAATGCCAGGACAGTTCAAACACCCCCCCCCCCCCCCAAATGACCCCATTTTGGAAAGTAGACACCCCAAGCTAATTGCTGAGAGGCATGTCGAGTTCATGGAATATTTTATGTTGTAACACAAGTTGCGGGAAAGACTTTTTTTTATTTTTATGTATTTTATTTTTTTTGCACAAAATTGTCACTAAATGATATATTGCTCAAACATCCATGAGAATATGTGAAATTACACCCCAAAATACATTCTGTTGCTTCTCCTGAGTACAGGGATACCACATATGTGAGACTTTTTGGGAGCCTAGACGCACACGGGACCCCAAAAACCAATCACCGCCTTAAGGCTTTCTAAGAGCGTAAATTTTTGATTTCACTCCTCACTGCCTATCACAGTTTCGGAGGCCATGGAATGCCCAGATGGCACAACCAACCCCCCCCCCCCCAAATGACCCCATTTTGGACAGTAGACACCCCAAGCTATTTGCTGAGAGGTATAGTGAGTATTTTACAGACCTCGCGTTTTGTCACAGTTTTGAAAATTTAAAAAAGGAAAGTGTCTACTTTCCAAAATGGGGTCATTTGTGGGGGTTTTGTACTGCCCTACCATTTTAGCACCTCAAATGACATAGGCAGTCATAAACTAAAAGCTGTGTAAATTCCAGAAAATGTACCCTAGTTTGTAGACGCTATAATTTTTGCGCAAGCCAATAAATATACGCTTATTATATTATTATAGTGCTCTGGTCAGGAAGGGGGTAAATCCTTCCGGGGGTTAAGTGGTTAAGCACTACTTCCAGAGCAATTTTTTTTTTAATCTTTCACTTGTTAAATCTGTGCTAGAAAATGACTTGGAAAATGCAATTATATATTTTCTGAAAACAGAGTCCCCAAGAATAAGAGTGGCGGTAGGATATTGTTTTTTTGTCAAACACGTTTTCAGAAAAAAAATACAGTAAAATTAATTTTAGTGCACACAAATGCAATAGAATACCTAATTTTTGGCAAAATGTAAAAGATGAGGTTATGCTGGGTAAATAACATGCCAAGCTTCAAAACTGCACATGCCCATGAAATGGCCAAAAACGACAGTACCCAACATTTGTCCATAAGCGATGCATTTAAAGATTATTTTAGTTAACCATAATATATGGACTTGGAATTATTTCTCACACATCTGTTCGGTGATGCCTCGCATGTGGCATAGTTGCTGTGTACATACAGGTGCATCTCATAAAATTAGAATATCATCAAAGTTAACTTTTCAGTAATTCCATTCAAAAAGTGAAACTCCTATTTTATATAGAAGCGTTACACACAGAGATATTTCATGCTTTTCTTTTAATTTAGATAATTATGGCTTGCAGCTAATGAAAACCCCAAATTCTGTATCTTAGAAAACTTGAATATTACATAAGGATTTTTAATACAGAAATGTTGGCTTACTGAAAAGTATGTCCATGTACAGTATAGTATGCACTCGACACTTGGTCGGAGCTCTTTTTTTTTTTTTTTCATGAATTTCTGCATCAATGCGGCATGGCATGGAGGCAATCAGTTTGTGGCACTGCTGAGGTGTTGTGGAAGCCCAGTTTTTTTTTTTTTTTGATAGCCGCCTTTTAGCTCGTCTGCATTGTTTGGTCTGGTGTCTCTCATCTTCGTCTTGACAATACCTAACAGATTCTCTATGGGGTTTAGGTCAGGCGAGTTTGCTGGCCAATTGAGCACAGTGATACCATGATCATTAAACCAGGTATTGGTACTTTTGGGAGTGTGGGCAGGTGCCAAGTCCTGCTGGAAAATGAAATCAGCATCTTCATAAAGCTGGTGAGGAGAGGGAAGCACGAAGTGCTCTAGAATTTTCTGGTGGAGCGCTGCACTGGCTTTGGACTTGATAAAACACAGTGGACCAACACCAGCAGATGACGTGGCTCCCCAAATCATTGACTGTGAAAACTTCACACTGGACCTCGTGCAACTTGGATTCTGTGCCTCTCCACTCCAGACTCTGGGACCTTGATTTCCAAATGAAATGCAAAATTTTCCACAGTCCGTGATTATTTGGGGAGCCATGTCATCTGCTCGTGTTGGTTCACGTTGTTTTATTAAGTCCAAAGTCAGCGCAGCCCTCTACCAGGAAATTCTAGAGCACTTCATGCTTCCCTCTGCTGACCAGCTTAACCACTTCAGCCCCAGAAGGTCTTATCCCTCTTAATGACAAGGTCATTTTTTTGCGATATGGCACTGTGTCACTTTAACTGACAATTGCGCGGTCGTGCGACGCTGTACCCAAACAAAATTGATGTCCCCCCCCACACACACGCACACAAATAGAGCTTTCTTTTGGCGGTATTTCATCAGCCCTGCGCTTCTTATTTTTTTGCGCTATAAACAAAAAAGACTGACCATTTTGAAGAAAAAATGTTTTCTGCTATAATGCATATCCAAAAAAAAAAAAATCTAAAACTAATTTATTCATTAGTTTAGGCCATGTGTTCGGCTACATATTTTTGGTTAAAAAAAAAACCCCGATAAGCGTATATTGATTAGTTTAGGCAAAAGTTATAGCGTCTACAAAATAGGGGATAGATTTATGGACATTTATTTACTGGTAATGCCGGCGATTTTTAGCGGGATTGTTGTGGACAAATCTTACCCCAAGAGACACTTTTTGGGAACCAGTGGCATTATTACATTGATCAGTGCTATAAAAATGCACTGATCACTGTATAAATCGGGGGTGATCAAGGGGTTAACTGTGTTCCCTGGGTGTGTTCTGTGTGGGAGCTGGGCTGCCTGGGACAACAAAGGGATTGGCTGTTCCTAGTGATCAGGAACAGCAATCTCATAGTTGTCCCCTGTCAGAACGGGGATCCGCCTTGTTTACACTGGCAGTTCCCTGTTCTGCGTCTCCTCACCGTAATCGCGGGTGGCTGGCGGACATCGCCCGCAGTTTAACATGCACGGACTGATGTACAGGTGTGTGTGTGTGTGTGTATATATATATATATATATATATATATATATATATATATATATATATATATATATATATGTATGTATGTATGTATGACTGGTCGGCAAGTGGTTAAACGGCTTACATGTATCAAACTGTAATAAGCAAGACAAGCAGTCAGCCGTGGTCCTCGTCTGCAGGCTGATGCGTAGTGACGTCACAGAATTTGGCTCCCTCGGATTCTTCTGTCTGAGCGAGCACTTCTGTCTGTTGGGCCTTAACTTGGTCTTGTCAGTTTTGAAACTCTTAGTTTCCAATGACCATGCCACTTCTAACGTGCAAGATTGTCATTTTGGTGGCCATAACATGGAGTTGCCTGCCCTTTCCTGGTTCCTCACCAGGATATAGTTGTGTCGAGGCCTCAATCCTCTTTCTTGCCCAAGGGTGTTTGTTCGTTTCACCTGAATCAGGATGTTGTGTTACCATCCTTTGTCTTAAGCTGGGCACACAGTGTTGATTTCATTCACCCAGCGGGCTGAATGAGAACAAAATTAGCAGATTCCTGTATCCACGAGGTGGGTGCAGGATTCCCCCTGCCAGGGTATTGTATTCTGACAGCAGGGACTCTGCGCTGTCAGAATACACTGATCAGCGCTGCAGCCGCTGAATGAAGGTGTTTTTCCAGCGGGTCAGTTCAACAGAAGCCGATCTAACAATCTGCTTTTGTCAAACAGGGAGGACTACACACATTAAAATTTGGCCAATCCCTGCTGAACCAGGTGAAATTTGGATCCATGTGTACCCAACTTTATTCCTAAACATTCAAAAGAGAAGGCGCTTCACAAGAGAAGGGAAACTCAGCATTGTGGAGGGATGATTGGCAGGTTGGACTCCTCTTCTGAATGTACTCACCTGCCACCGCTTAACTCACTGCAGGGAAGAGGGCGGTAGACACGATTGGTCTGCACTGAGGGCAGAAGCTGCCCAACTCTTCTTGTTATAAAGCTTGTTAATATGAAAGTTTGGGCAGCTGCCGCTCCCCCTGTAGACTTTCTGTGCCTCCTGCCCACCTCCCTGCTGTGAGTTCAGCGGCAGGCGAGTACATTCAGAAGAGCAGTCCAACCTGTCATTCATTCCTTCCTCCCTCTTCCCTGCTGTGATTATTAACTGCTGCAGCAGCGGGAGAAGAGGTGTCTACTCAGGCTGCTAACTGGTGCGGTCCAGGACTATCACTCTGTGTTCAGACCTCGGTCAGCCATTTAGTGACGCCTGGTCTAGGGTTTCGTTTTTTTGATTACCTGTTTCTTCTGTCCTAAGGACCTCCATAAGGGTTAGGGTGTGTCTAAATCCACTATTTCCGAGTGGATTTGTCAGCTAATTTTCCAGACCTATGAGATCAAGGGCTAGGTTACTCCTTTCCTGGCTAAAACCTACTCCATTAGGAGTGTCAGTGCTTCCTGGGCCTATCCACATCAAGCTTCCATTCAAGTTTGTAAGGCTGAGACCTGGTCTTTTCTTCATGTTTATGAAATTCTACTGGGTTGCTGTTTTTGTCTCTAAATATCAGTTTGTGTTTTGTTTGTTTTTTTTTTTTTTTCCCCTTCTGTCCAAGGATTTTACAAGTAAACCAAAAATCCCAAAACCATTCAAGTTGGGACAACTTTTTTAAAGAATTTACCAGGCCCTAGGCTCATAAAGATTCACAACCAAGGCTCAGTATCATACTTTAAAATGTCAGTTTGTTTTTCCTCTAATAGATTTTTGGGCCTGAGGTCGATCAGAAACCGTTTTTTGATGGGACTATGAAGAGAGTGGTGAAGGATGCTCTTAATGGACAAAACTGGCTGGTTTATACATATGGAGTCACCAACTCTGGCAAGACCTATACCATACAAGGTAGGCTTACGTAAAAATGTTGAATTTTTGTGGATTTTGCCTAATATGTACATTTTATGAAATTTTCTGTTCCATTTTTCTTTTCAGGAACAAACAAAGATGGTGGCATTCTGCCTCGGTCCATTGCCCTGATCTTCAACAGTGCTCAGGACCGCCTGTACAAAAGCTCTGACCTCAAACCTCTCTCTAATGAAGTTATTTGGCTGGACAGTAAACAAGTGCGGCAGGAAGAGTTAAAGAAGATCTCCTTACTTTCTAATTTACGAGAGGTCAGTGTACTTGTACTAAGAAAATGCCTAAAGCTTGACTCAATCCAAACGGGTAAATGCAAAGAAAAAAATGTGTGTGGCAACTGCCTTGCCTGTCAAAGAATTTCCTGAGGTTTACACAGCTCTGCCACACAGTACAGCACTGTCTGGCAGAGCCATAGACTTAATTTTCCTCTGCTGCAATTAGATTTTTTTTCCCAGATACATATGTGGGTAAAGCTGATAAATAGACACATATAAAGGCACCATACCTATCGAAATCCCAGAAACTTTTTTTTTTTTTTTTCAACCCCCTTGATGGGGTAAGAATTAGGATTCAAAAACACAATAGCAAAAAAATCCAAGCTCCTTACTAAGATTTAAAAACCAATAATAAAATATATGTATGGTAATGAACATATGTAGGTCCAATCAGCAGCTGTCATATAAACTGCTGTTGATCTAGCATATGGCATGCTAGATCAACGTGTTTCACTCAGTGTGCTTCCTGAGGATACACGCCCGCATACAAAAACGATATGGCTGTATCTATATAATTAGACATATATTATCAATGCATATATATTACAAAGATATAGTTGCATACAATTATACATCTGTCAAAAACACAAGAGGAGTGATATAAAGAGGTGGAGGAAGTACAATGAGTGAAACGTGTTGATCTAGCATACCTTTATTACACAGTTTATATGACAGCTGCTGATATGGCCTACAATTTATGTTCTAATTTGTTTTTAAATCTTTTGTAATAAATAGCTTGGATTTTATTGGTATTGTGTTTTCTTTCTCGAACATCACGGGACACAGAGCCACAGTAATTACTGATGGGTTATATAGGTATCACTGGTGATTGGACACTGGCACACCCTATCAGGAAGTTCAACCCCCTATATAATCCCTCCCCCTTGCAGGGATACCTCCGTTTTTACGCCAGTGTCTTAGGTGATGGACGTGTAAAGATGTCCTGTGCTGAGCTCCAAAGGGAATATCCTAAGATCCTATACTGGGGCAAGCCAGGCGAACCGGATCCATTCAAAGTGTCTTTTCATGGCCGAATTGAATGGTACCCGGGCCTCGTGTCCGAAGAAACGAGGTTTTACCCGTAATGCTTCTCTTTTTAGAGAGCTGGACCCCGCAGATCAGAAAATGGCTTTAAACTTCCTAATTTCTGGCGAGGTGCTTTACGGTCCCAGAACTGTTGGATCCCCCTACTGATGGGGGCCCCAGTCTCTGACGGTTTTTTCAAACGGAGCCCACCGTGAGAGGTGAAGATTGGGTCTGTGTAAACGGCACCCTGCGGCTGGATAAGGTAAGAGGAGATTCCACAGAATTTTTGAGTTCTAGTGGTTTTTCTCCTTTAAGGTAAATGCATGCTATGCCTATTGTGACCACCGGGGGCTGCCAAGAGCACAAACCTACACATGCTGACTGACTGTCTCAGGTGTTCAAGTGCTGATTATGTCCCAGCATCTCAAAGCAGGCTGCAAGCAGGTAAGGTGGAAAGGGGGATTTCTCAGGTTTGAATGTTCCCCCCCAGGCTAGAGAGGGGCCACAGGGGTCTAGAAAGTGGTTATACCACCCGGGCTCTGCGGCCTAATGGCCACCATCTCTGAATCTAGCCGTTCAGGCAGATCTTGTTACCAGCCTCCCTCCTTCCCCTCCCCCATCCCCAGCCTTTCTCCAGAAGCATGACAGGAGAGTCGGCAGTGCGGGAAGCGCTCGTTTTTTTTCAAAACTCGAGGGGGGGGGGGGGGCGGTAGAGGAGGGGGCGGGACGTCAGCACAGGTGCTTAGACTCCCACTCAGGCCAGCTGCAGGCTATTAAAGGCACTCTGTACAGGTGCACTCAGCCTTCTGAGAGACACAGAGCTGACGGTCGCATGTAAGGTGGGACACAGGCATTCTCCTAGGCAGCATTTACTGAAGTAACACCAGACTGAGCATTGGGTAGCAAGGCTTTTAGCCAGACTACATCGCTCAGCGGGCAGTGTTCATTTGTATACCTCACACCTTGTTGCTTTGCACTATGGGTAGAAGAGGTTCAAGCACCCCAGGAACCAGAGACACTAGGGGATCTCGTTCAGGTTCTGAGGGCCCCCTGTCGGCAGCATCCTCCCCCCCTAAAGATGGACCAGGGACGGCTAGCCAGGGAGAGCCATCGGGGTCAGGGGCTACACCTGCTTCTGGCACTTCAGCCCCTGTATATATTACACAAGAGGTTTTTTCCTCAACCATTAATGGTCTAGAGGAAAGATTAATGGCCGTGATTACGTCTTCACTCAGTGGAAGAAAACGCACTAGGCCTTCCTCTGTTCCCCAAGACCCTCAGACAGAGGAGCTCTGGGATAAAGGAGATGAATCCCTTTCAGAGGATCGGGATGGGACGGATGATTCCTCTTCGGGGGAATCAGGTGGAGAGGGACCCTCTGCGACTTCCCAAGAGGAGAAAGTCTTAGTGCAGATCCTCACTGGATTGGTCCGCTCCACATTTAAGTTGCCCATACCTGAAACTACTAAAGAATCCTCTTCTGCTTTGGGGTCACTGAAACCTTTCCAAGCAGCACATGCTTTTCCTGTTCATACTTTACTTGAAAAGCTCATTTATTCTGAGTGGGATCACCCAGACAAACGTTTTTTTCCGCCGAGAAAGTTTTCAACACTTTATCCGATGGAAGAAAAGTTTATTAAAATGTGGGGAATACCGGCTATTGATGCCGCCATTTCCTCCGTAAATAATAGCCTGACTTGTCCTGTAGACAATGCTCAGATGCTCAGGGATCCTGTAGATAAAAGGATGGAATCCCTATTGAAGGATGTTTTCTCCTTAGCAGGATCAGTGGCCCAACCTGCAGTAGCAGCGATTGGAGTCTGTCAATACTTAAGAGACCATGTTAAGCAGGTCATCAAAGTATTACCTGAACAGCAGGCCCAGGGGTTTGCTAACCTTCCAGCGGCCTTATGCTTTGTGGTTGACGCCATTAGAGATTCTATCGTGCAAACCTCCCGTCTTTCACTTGGTGCATATACGTAGAATCCTATGGTTGAAAAATTGGTCAGCCGAAGCACCATGTAAGAAGCTACTGGCTGGGTTTCCATTTCGTGGTGCAAGGTTGTTTGGAGAGGACTTGGATAACTATATCAAGAGAATCTCTTGTGGGAAAAGCACTCTCTTACCTGTCAAGAAGAAGAGTAAGCGTCCCTCTTTCAAACGGACTCTTTCCCCAGCGCCGGGGGCTTCAGCCTCCAGGCAGTCTCGACGGCCGCCTCCATTGGGGTCCAGAGACAAGAGTCAACCCCAGGGACAAAAGAAGTCCTGGGGAAAGAAGCCTACTAGGCAAAACACTAAGACCTCTGCATGAGGGGGCGCCCCCGCTCACTCGAGTGGGGGGAAGACTGCGACAGTTCTCAGAGCTCTGGCACGAGGACTTCCAGGACAGATGGGTAATCTCCACGGTAACCTTAGGGTACAAGCTGGAGTTTCAGGAATTCCCTTCTCCTCGGTTCCTCAGATCAAATGTTCCCAGAGACCCAGAGAAGAAGCAGTCGCTCCTTCTAGCGTTAGAGCGACTTTTGTCGCAGGAGGTCATTATGATAGTTCCCGCAAAGGACCAGGGATTGGGCTTCTATTCCAACCTTTTTACGGTCCAAAAGCCAAATGGGGATGTCAGGCCCATTTTGGACTTAAGGGATCTGAACCGATTCCTAAGGATTCAATCCTTCCGCATGGAATCAATTCGAACAGTAGTTCCCACCCTGCAGGGAGGAGAATTTCTGGCATCAATAGACATCAGAGATGCATATCTGCAGGTGCCCATTTTTCCTGCTCATCAGAAGTTTCTGCACTTCGAGGTAGGAGGGCGCCATTTCCAGTTTGTGGCTCTGCCTTTCGGGATAGCCACTGCACCTCGAGTGTTCACAAAGATCTTGGCTCCTCCTCTGGCCAGATTAAGAGCTCAGGGTATAGCTGTCATAGCATACCTAGACGACCTGCTCTTGATAGACCGGTCGGTAGCCTCTTTGAATGGAAACTTGAGGACCACGGTCGGGTATCTAGAACACCTAGGTTGGATCCTCAACTTAGAAAAGTCTTTCCTAAAACCAGTAAGAAGACTGGAGTATTTAGGTCTGATTATAGATACAAGCCAGGAGAAAATATTTCTACCTCAGGCAAAGATCACTGCTTTGAGAGAGCTGATTCTGACGGTAAGGACCAAGAAGGGTCCCTCAGTCCGCCTTTGTATGAGGCTACTAGGGAAGATGGTGTCTTCATTCGAAGCAGTTCCCTATGCTCAGTTTCACTCAAGAATGCTGCAACACAGTATTCTGTCGACCTGGAACAAAAAGATTCAGGCATTAGACTTTCCGATGCACCTGTCGCATGCGGTGCGTCAGAGCCTCAATTGGTGGCTCATACCCGAAAACCTGCAGAAGGGGAAATCCTTTCTACCGGTTACCTGGACGGTGGTAACAACAGATGCCAGTCTGTCAGGTTGGGGAGCAGTTCTGGAACAGGCTGCGGTCCAAGGGGTATGGTCCAAGACAGAGAGGACCTTACCCATCAACATTCTGGAGATCCGGGCAATACATCTAGCTCTAAAGGCCTGGACTATCAGGCTACAGGGTTGTCCGGTCAGGATCCAGTCCGACAATGCCACAGCAGTGGCTTATGTCAATCATCAGGGAGGCACCCGGAGCCGAGCTGCTCAAAAAGAGGTGAACCAGATCTTAGTCTGGGCAGAGATGCATGTGCCATGCATATCGGCAGTTTTCATCCCGGGAATAGAGAATTGGCTGGCGGACTATCTAAGTCGCCAGCAGTTACTTCCAGGGGAATGGTCTCTGCATCCCGACGTCTTTTGGGCCATATGCCAAAGATGGGGGGTTCCAGATGTAGATCTCTTTGCATCCCGATTCAACAAAAAGATAGACAGATTTGTGGCAAGGACAAAAGATCCTCTTGCATGCGGGACGGATGCGTTGGTGATTCCGTGGCATCGGTTCTCACTGATTTACGCATTCCCGCCTATTCTGCTACTACCACGACTCCTTCGCAGGATCAGACAGGAAAGGAAGTCGGTACTTTTGGTGGCCCCCGCTTGGCCCAGAAGGACTTGGTATGCGGAAATAGTAAGGATGACGGTAGGTCCCCCGTGGACACTACCAGTACGACCAGACCTGTTATCTCAAGGTCCAGTGTTCCATCCTGCCTTACAAACGCTAAATTTGACGGTTTGGCTATTGAGACCCACGTTCTGAAGAGTCGTGGGCTCTCAGGTCCTGTCATATCTACCTTGATTAATGCAAGGAAGCTAGCTTCCAGGATGATTTATCATAGAGTCTGGAAAGCTTATATAACCTGGTGTGAATCCAGAGGTTGGCATCCCAGGAAATATGTCATAGGTAGAATCCTTGATTTTCTACAATTGGGATTAGAGATGAAGCTGGCCTTGAGTACCATCAAGGGCCAGGTCTCTGCTTTATCAGTATTATTTCAGCGGCCACTTGCTTCGCATTCTTTGGTCCGAAACTTTATGCAGGGGGTGATGCGTCTTAATCCTCCGGTTAAAGCGCCCCTAAACCCCTGGGACTTGAATTTGGTCCTGGCTGTGTTACAGAAACAGCCTTTTGAACCAATAAGTCAGATTCCTTTGGTCTTGTTGTCAAGGAAATTAATTTTTCTGGTGGCCATCTCTTCTGCTAGAAGAGTATCAGAATTAGCAGCTCTTTCCTGTAAGGAGCCTTATTTGATTATACACAAGGATAGAGTGGTACTACGCCCTCATCCTAGTTTTTTACCGAAGGTGGTTTCTGATTTTCATTTAAACCAAGACATTGTTCTACCTTCCTTTTTTCCAGATCCCTGTTCTCCGGAAGAGAGATCTCTACATTCGTTGGATGTAGTAAGAGCAGTTAAGGCCTATCTAGGGGCAACTACTCAGATCCGCAAGACGGATGTTTTGTTTGTACTGCCAGAGGGTCCCAATAGAGGACAGGCAGCATCAAAAGCGACCATTTCTAAATGGATTCGACAGTTGATCATTCAAGCTTACGGTTTGAAACAGAAGATTCCTCCATTTCAGATCAGGGCACATTCCACAAGGGCTATTGGTGCTTCTTGGGCAGTGCATCACCGGGCCTCTATGGCTCAAATCTGCAAGGCCGCAACCTGGTCTTCAGTTCATACATTCACCAGATTCTATCAGGTGGATGTGAGAAGGCATGAGGATATCGCCTTTGGGCGTAGTGTGCTGCAGGCAGCGGTACAGGGTCCTCAGGTCTGATTGCACCCTACTTGGTCGTGGTTCCCCCCCCTCAGGTAGCATTGCTCTGGGACATCCCATCAGTAATTACTGTGGCTCTGTGTCCCGTGATGTTCGAGAAAGAAAATAGGATTTTTAAAAACAGCTTACCTGTAAAATCCTTTTCTTTCGAAGGACATCACGGGACACAGAGGTCCCGCCCCTCTTCTAATACACTATATTGCTTGGCTACAAAACTGAGGTATCCCTGCAAGGGGGAGGGATTATATAGGGGGTTGAACTTCCTGATAGGGTGTGCCAGTGTCCAATCACCAGTGATACCTATATAACCCATCAGTAATTACTGTGGCTCTGTGTCCCGTGATGTCCTTCGAAAGAAAAGGATTTTACAGGTAAGCTGTTTTTAAAAATCCTATTTTTTTGAATCCTATTTAGCACAATTTTAAAGTCCCATAATACGTCATTCCTCCCCCTTCAAGGGGCTTGAAGGAAAAAAGTTTCTAGATTTCTTTCCTACTCGGTCTGTGAATGGACCATGAACAGAGAAGCAACAGACTGGATGGGCTTGTCTGATCTCTCCTTCTATCAGCATGTTCAATGCATTACAGCATAACTTATTGTCTTTATGCTTCTGTTCCCTCTTCTAATTGTGATGTTCGGGGGGGGTTGTAAGATGCCGATACCCAAATTCAGGTATTTGTACTGCTTACATCAAAAAATCTTGGATATATTATTGTGGACGCTCACCCTGGAATTACTCTGTCAACAGTGTGTGTACCTTGATAAAAGCATAGAACTATTTGACTTCTATCCACACCTTGGTTGTTCAGCAATCTCCATTGACACTACTAGATATTTTACCAGTAACAACTTGTAACTCGGCCTTTTCCATGCGATCAACATTTTGTAATTGCACAGCCTGGCTAGAAAATGCTTCCTTCGTGTCTTGATACTGTCTAAAGCGAAGATAGTTTGCAGGATGCTGAGCAAGACTGGTATTTCATGGTGTTGGTAAATGACCAGCAAATTCCAATGCGAATTGCTGAACAACCAGGGTGAAAACAGAATTAAAACCTGGTGCTTTGTATTTATCAAGTTGCATGCGACATATGGCTGTTTATTGTTCATAGCGTAATTCTTGGGTGAACTTCTACATTTTGAACACAGAGCCTCAATATTTTTTTTTTTTTATTTTTTTTTTTGTCTGGAGTTCATCTAGTATACCAAAAATAGTATTGTTCACATGAAATTGGCATATATTTGATGCATCTATTTTGTATTTCTGAAAAAAAAATTTGAAGTCGAAATTATTTTGCTAAAAGTTGTGTTTGGTTTTTTTTTTATTTTTTTTTTGGGACGGTTTGCTTTAGGAAGAAATTATGACTCCAATGAAAAGGAGTGGTGGCAATGAGTCCCAATTTCAGGCTGCTTCAAGTTTGAGCTTTGACAGTGGATTCGGAGGACTCTCCTCTACAAGTCATGCTAATCAGACCAGCATTCATCTGGAAGGTAATCTAAAATGTAGAGCTCATAAACCATGTCATTGTAAGGCATTTTACTTTTTGACTGAGTGGTGTTTTCTTACTCTTTAGAAACATGCTCACGTTGGGGTGAGCAAGATGCCATTTCACTTCAAGAACCTTCTGATATTCAGCTGTCCATTTGGGTGTCTTACTTTGAAATTTATAACGAGTTTGTGTATGACTTATTGGAGCCGGTGTCCTCTGGCCCAAACCGCAAAAGAACAACACTGAGGCTGTGTGAAGACAGAAATGGAAACCCATATGTGAAAGGTAAGGTTATACAGCATCTTCTAATTAGGAGTGTTCTAGCTGGCTCTAAAATTATAATTGCTAGGTCTGTAGGGTGGGAGGGGGTCTGTAGCTGAGAGAAATGAAATTTACTTCCCTTTCCCCTTCTTGTCCATGGCACCTTAAGAGAGGTTGACATTTTGCTCTTTCCGGCGAGATGCCAGTGAATGGTGAATAGGCCAGATCTTGAGTGGATGCTCTTGCTGTGTGCCTCTAGTGTCATGTCTTGAGACTGGGCTACTTGGCACTCCCTGGAATCTTGTCAGAAAAATCAAAACATCATCCCCTAAATCCTTCCTTCAATAGTTTAAGTGATCTAAAAAAAATTAAAAAAAAAACGGCAAATTCAAACAGCTTATTTTTTGCATACTGTTGACTCAACAGCTCTGTTTTGAATTGAGATAGTAAGCATTCCAGATAAGAAGCTAACATTTTCAGGAAAAGGCACCCCCTCCAAATTTTTCTAAATAGTTTACGTTAGTCTGGCTTTCTAGTGTTTTTGCAATTTAGTGTGTATTTGCCTATTACATTTGCTGGTTGCTCTTCTTGTTTGGTAGTGCTACATAACAATAGTTCTTTACAGCTCTCTGTGAGGTCTACTCTGACTGAAAATAGATTCTCTATAACTTACTTTGAAAACCTTGGGAGTTCTATTAGGACACAGACTGCATTGCCTGATATGATCATTCATTGGAGTATACACACATTTTTTAATGTTTGCTACGATCCTAAATGTATAGCGTGGGAAATCCTCTGTTGGCAAAATACGCCAAATATTATCACGTTAAAATCCTTTTTAAAACTGTATCATTAAAAAAATTGTGTTTTTACAAATGTTTCTCACAGACCTCAATTGGATTAATGTACACAGTGCGGCTGAAGCTTGGAAAATGCTGAGAGTTGGAAGGAAAAATCAGAGCTTTGCCAGCACCCATCTAAATGCGAATTCCAGCAGAAGGTGCAGTGAAATATTTGCGAAATATTTAGAATAAAAAAAATTGTCTAGGCATCTTGTCACAGAAAACAGATGGTTGAATCTAACTTTTTATAGCCATGTCATCAAAATGTACGACAGAATAAAGGGGCCCTTAATAGATAAAAGTGTGATACTAGGATTTTTGTATATGTGACACTCCGCACCCATAGTATGCTTACTGTATGTAATTCATGGAGCAAACCGGTGATCGCACACAGTCTGTTTTTCAATTAACCGTATTAAACCAGACCAAGAAATCTGTATGAATTCACTGATGCTTTTTGCTAATCTCCTAGGCACAATTCTACAAACATGGTAGCCAGAAAGGGTGGAGATTTTTTTTATACACGTAACAATAACACTCGCCACTTAAACATAATTTACAACGCTTTCTGCAGTTTCATTTTACATAGTGCTGTAATGTTCAGGCGTGTTCGTTTTTTATTTTTTTAATGACATCAACTGCCAACTAATTTTAACATTGGATATGTGCAAATATCACAGGTTGCAAACCTTTCCAAAAGTCTGAAACAAAACCTATACACCAAGTGTGCCATTCCAAGATATTGTACTATAAAATATCCACTCATTCATAATAACACTTATGGGGCATTTAAAGACCTGAATCTGACATTCGCAGCAGGTGCATGTGTTAATGAGTAAACCACTAGTGAATATTTGGTGACATTCACTGCTTTAAATATATCCCTAATTTATTAACCTGCAAAATGTATGTATGTGTAAGTATTATTGAAGCCAATAACAGCTTTCCCTTTTTTTTTTTTTTTTTTTTTTTTTTCTTTAGTCATAGTATATTTTGCATCCGGATCCTTCACTTGCAGGGAAAGCATGATATGACCCCAAAGATCAGCGAGTAAGTATGTGAGAACAAGTGCAGAAGTTGGACATTTTAAAAAGCAGTTAAGATTAGAAATAGAGCTCCCCTTGATGTCTTTAAAGCCTAACTCGAGGCAGTTATTTATGAGAACCCTTTCTTTTATTTTTTTTGTAACTTTTATGTTAAAAACGAATTACTTCCAGCTTTAGGGAGCTCCCTCTAAGCTTCACTAGGTGCTGCTAGAATGTACAGCGGGAGACTGGATTTAATCTCCCTGCTGCGTTAGGGTGGGGTCTGACAGACACCAGTTTTGGTGTTGTGACTCTGCCCCTTCCTTCTGGTGTGCCGTTCACAATGGACAGCTTCAAAGTAATCACTGTACTGTGCTTCCTTTTTTTTTTTTTTTTTTTTTTTTTTTTTTTTTAAATACAGCTCCTGCTGTACATTCCAGCAGAACAAAATGGAGCTTACTGAGAGCTTCTAAAGTTAGGAAAGAAAAGTTGAAGCGGAACTTTACCTGTAACAACTTGATAAATAAAAATAATGTTCTTTAGCAAGGCACATACATTCCACAATAATTCTGCTACCAAAATTAGTGTGCTGTAAATTGCCTCTAGCATTCCTTCAGTTTCTTCTTGCTGGAGGCTGCCATTTTGCTTAAGCCCAGAGCCCCTGAGCAGCAGAAAATCCTAAAGCAGGACTAAACCCATCTATTTCCAAAAACTGTTGGAATGCTGGGATTGCTGACTCACATTTGCTTGTGTCCCCAACCAAACTGTCAAACCATCAAAGGGCTGGTGTCATAACTGATCACTTGTGCAGTACCAGCAGCTTCCTTGGCTGTAAAGGATAGGAGGGCTTAATTCCGCTTTAAGGCTGTCAGCTGATTGGGTTCTACAAATTAAGCAGTGCCTAAAAATAATAGAGCAACTGAGCATGTGCAGAGCAGGGTGAGACTGTATATTTTAAACAGTATCGACACTTATTTTTAATGTTTTTACATGGCTATACCTACAAAAGGGGTCAGCCTGAAGCGATCTAGCAGGACTTAAATTGGAACTTTAGTCAGAAAATTAACATGAGTTACAATAAAATATTAAATGTTCTCAAAGTAAAAATAACATTCCGGAGTTGGTATTTAACCAGCTCCGGAAGGTTTTACCCACTTCCTTACCAGGCCAATTTTTGCGAAACAGCACTGCGTTACTTTAACTGAGAATTGCGTGGTTGTGCGACCCTGTATCTAAATAAAATTGATTTCCCCCCCCCCCCCCCCACAAAATAGAGCTTTCTTTTGGTGGTATTTGATCACCTCCTGTAGGTGGTTTTTTTTTTTTTTTTTTTTTTTTTTTTTTTTTTTTTGCACTATAAACAAAAAAAGACAGACAATTTTTGAATAAAAAGCAATATTTTTCCCAGTACATTTAAAAAAAATCTAATATCTTCATGAACTTAGGTCAATCTGTATTCTGCTACATATTTTTGGTAAAAAAATCCCAATAAGCGTATATTGATTGGTTTGCGCAAAGGTTATAGCGTCCAGACTATGGGATAGATTTAGGGACTTTTTAATCTATTTTTACTATTAATGACGGTGATCAGCGATTTTTACCAGGAATGCGGCAGACAAATTGGACACTAAGTGACACTTTTTGGGAACCAGTGACTTTCTCCCTGACAGGTCAGCGGTTTGCCTTGTTTACCCAGCGCTAATACTTCTCTCCACAGAACGATTGGCGGGTCGCGGCGGCTGCTGATTGGCTCCCACTGTGTCCAATCACATGATTTGCATACATGATTTTGCGCACCCGGGCTGCCCTTCCACAGTATATGTACGTGGGGCGGTCTGAAAGCAGTTAAAGTGAAGGTGTCCATTAGAGCTGCATGATTCTGGCCAAAATGAGAATCACAATTTTTTTGCTTAGAATAAAGATCACGATTCTCACTGCATAAAATCTTTCACATTATACAAAAACAAGTTGGGCTAACTTTAGTGGGTTTTTTTTTTTTATTTATTTAAAATTTTTTCCAAAAAAAATTGCATTTGAAAGACCGCTGCGCAAATACAGTGTGACATAAAATATTGCAACAACCACCATTTTATTCTCTAGGGTCTCTACTAAAAAAAAATATATATAATGTTTGGGGGTTCTAAGTAATGTCTAGCAAAAAAAAAATGATTTTAACTTGAAAACAACAACTGTCAGAAAAAGGTTTAGTGTTTAAGTGATTAAATGTTCCCATATTACATACAGAAGTCCTTTTTAAAGTAAAAGACAAATTGATGCAATGTTTAGACTTGACATTCCACTGATAGAATGTTTTAAAACTTGGCAGACTGCCCAGATTTTGACTTTTGACGTCAGAGCAGAGAAAATTCTCTGCATAACAAAGATCTGGAAACCCTTTGTCAAGATTGCAACAGGGAAAACGCGATAACGATTCTTGATGATTATTCGTGCAGCTCTAGTGTCCATGACAGTTTAACCTCTTGATTGCTTTACTATTGTCTTCTGACCCCGAACAAGCAAGGGTGTTAGCATGGCCATTCCAGGTCTGGATTACAAGAAGTAGTAAAGCAAGTTTTAAGCCATAGGCAATTTCTGTTTCTCCCATGTATTAAGACCATAGTAAAACCTCAGGAAACACTCTTCCTTTGCTTACAATAGCTTTTTGGTAGCCTGACTTTTGCAATGTAAGGATGTGTTCTCCTCCAGGTTGTCTTTCTGTGATTTGGCTGGATCTGAGCGATGCAAAGATCAGAGAAGTGGGGACCGGCTGAAGGAGGCCACCAACATTAATACATCTCTTCATACTTTGGGCCGCTGTATCGCTGCCCTGAGACAAAATCAACAAAACAAGTAAGTGGCTTCCTTACAGCCTGTGAACAATATTTGACTGTTTCTGCACTTTTGGTGTTCAGCCAGTAGAGGTTATATTGGCTATCTTGGCATCATCTCTTAAATTGTTCTCATCTAAGGCTGCGACAGAATGTGGTTCCATTCAGGGACAGCAAATTGACTCGGATCTTCCAAACTTACTTCACCGGGCGAGGAAAATCATGTATGATTGTGAACATCAATCAGTGTGCTTCCACCTATGATGAAACACTACATGCTATGAAATTCTCGGCAATTGCTAGCCAGGTAGTAGGGTGTTCTGGGTGTGTTTTTGCCAGTTTGACCTCTTCGCTAATTGTTCTAAATATTTTTTTTCTTTCTTTTACCTTAGCTTGTACAAGCACCTCCTGTAAAAATGAACCTCCCCACTATTCAGTCTCTTATCAAAGAAAGCAGTATTTTAGCCAATCGCAGCTACACAG
This sequence comes from Lithobates clamitans, assembly GCA_037952925.1. Taxonomy (NCBI): domain Eukaryota; kingdom Metazoa; phylum Chordata; class Amphibia; order Anura; family Ranidae; genus Lithobates; species Lithobates clamitans. Next base: position 5,906,095 of record JBBGZY010000101.1, read on the forward strand.
ATGATGAAGATGCTGCAGATGCTTCTGATGAGGAAAGCGAGACTGAAACTGATATCACAATGTTTAATAGAGAGGTTTGTTTCAGACAGGCTTTTCTTTAAAGCAGTTGCTTAATTTAAAAAGAAAACAAATTGCTTAAATACATGTAAATTCTGTCTTCTAGGAGCTGCTACAAGTGATTGAGAATATAAAGCAGCTTGTGATTAAAGAACGTCAAGAAAAATTGGCCCTAGAGATGACAATTCGACAAGAAGTCTGTAATGAGATGATGGAAATGATGCAGCAACAGAAATCTCAATTCAGGTAACTCTCTATATTGATTCAATCCTTAACCTATATTGTATAGAAACTGTGCTAAGATGCTGTTTTTCCTGAAGTGAGACCATGGAAGATGAACGGGAGCTTTTGGAAGAGATGTATGATGGAAGGCTAGAGAACCTAAAGGACTCTCTCACAAACTATTACAAGCGAGAGCTGCAGGTAAATTTCCTGTCTTTTTTGTTTTTGACAAATGGCTTCTAATGCTAGCTTTGGTTAATTTAAAATGTAAAATGGTTGGTTTACAGAATCTTTTTAGTACTTTGGTTAGCATATGTTCTCTGTAAATAACATTACCAAGAAGTTCAAAGAAGCAACACGCTGTGCTCTAACCGATACCTTCTCATGAGCCCAATTGAGATAGCTGTGCACTGACTCGAGCTCTTGTTTCTCCAGTTAAACGTTCAATCCTCAGTTGATACTCAATAGGATCTTAAAGCTCCAGCCCCCCAAAAAAAGAATTAAGTCAGCAGCTACAAATACTGTAAGGGGGGAGGGGGATAGAGAGGGGCAGACAAGCAGAGCTTCCCCTTTTTGGGAGGAGCTCTGCTTTACAGATATGAAGCCTCTGTTGATGCATAGGGTTAGGAACCATGTACAGAGCTATGCAAGCATGGCTCTGTACATGGCTTTTAACCCAATGCATCAATAAAAGCTTCATATCTTTTAAGACCTGTCAAGTGCTGACTATTTTGGATGATTAACAATAGATTGTTTTTCTGTGAGATGCTCAACTACTCAGATTCCATTCTGTTTTGAGGTGCACAACCTATGCCAGTCATTACAATACAGTAGAGGTGATTTTGATCCCATTGACAAACCATCAAAAAATCCTTAGGTTAATTGAAATGGATCGCATTTTAATTTCAGATATTATACATGTAAAATGGTTAGAATTCACACCTTTTTGTCTTTGAATCTAGGAACGAGATGAGCAAATTGAGGAGCTTCAAGCTGCTCTGGAGGAAGCTAAAGATGATGTCCCTGATGCCTTAAACACTACAAGTACCAAAAAGGACGGTGTTCCTCTGCGCAGATCCAAGCGTTTGGCAACATCTGATCTGTCTGAAATAAGTAAACTTAAATTGGATATTGCAGATCTGAATGCAACCCTAAAATCTAAAAATGAAGGTGAGCACTTGCGTTCTTAGGCGTGATAATCATTTGTGGAATTTGTAGTATCAGTTTTAACTAAACTTTTTGCATCCCACTTATAATTCTGCCTATTGGGAGCACCTTTAACGGACTGAGAATTTTTCTGCCTTTGTGAGAAAAAAATGATAATGCATTGTAATATATTGCCTTTTTTTTTTCTTTTTTAATCAAATGTAATGTGGTTGTAACCTAGAAATTGAAAGACTTAGGATGGTACGTGAGCCTCCTTCATCTGCAAGGACATTCACTGCTGATGTAGATCGAAAGATTCAAGAAGGGCAAAAGGTAAGCCAAAACAAGTTTTAGTTTTTTTCATAACTACCTTTTTTTATTTTTTTATTTATTTTTTTTATAGAAATCTTAGAGCAATCCAGTTCAACTCAATGACTGCCAATATTCATTTGATCCTTTTGGTTGCAAAGGTTTTATCTATTTTGTAGTGGGATTGTTTATAATGAGATTGTGATGACCAGCTTTCTCTTATGCCCTTTGTTTTTTCACATTATGGATATAGTTATTAGCTTTGCAATTGTAAAGTTAGTGAGCCTTCCTAATATGACACAGGGCACTTCATAATCATGACTACTTGGGTTGCACTAACACCCTAGGATAAGGCCGCCTTGTTAAAAAGATTTGCATTTATTTATTTGCAGGTAAAAAATGTGCAGTCATTTTATTTTTATTGGGAGCCTGGAAAGCATAGCACCCATAATCAGCAGGTTGTGGGTGCAATGCAGGGCTCTTGCAGACTGTGTAAGGTGTTTGACCGTACATCATACGACCAAGCAGTTGCACACTAACAGGAAGCATCAATGAACTACCACAGTGCTGTGGGAGTTCATTGAGAAATACAAGCCAACAGACTCAAAGGCTTCCGAACCTTGTAGTTTTCCATTCACATAGCTTTGCGAATTAATGACGTGGGTGCATGGCCACTTTCTTTGCCCGATTGCGACAGGGGGTAGAAGATCACAAGCAAAGAGGTGGGGAAGGATGAATGGGTGGGCTCCCAAACGCATTAAATAAAGGCGATAAGGAACTCTCAGAATTCTCAATGGCTTGTGCAGCTCTACCTGCAGCCCAATTAATCATTAAAAATAAATCACGATCTCCATTCACCCCCCTCAAGATCCTAATTAGCCATTTCCGTGATTCTATGTAAACCGTGCAGAGCTGAGCTGGCAAAGGTTTGTTGACATTCCTCAGCACTGAGAGATAGAAAAGAGATACAAAGTAAAATTTAGTTCTTTTAGAGATCAAAGGGATGAGCTTCGGTCTGTGTAAATGAGGTCAGTTTAACCACTTAAAGACTAAACCTTTATCTCACACTTGTTGCTTACAAGTTAAAATCTGTATTTTTTGCTAGAAAATTACTTAGAACCCCCAAATATATATATATATATATATATATATATATATATATATATATATATATATATATATATATATATATATAATATTTCGCAGGGAACGATTGCGGCCAGGCCCGCTGATTGACTCCCCCTCTGGCGCGCACCCACACAGGGCCGTGAACGAGCCCAACGTACCCCTACAATGATTCCTGCAGTTGAGCCAACTTGCCGCATTATAACTGCGGCGGCCGGTCGGCAAACGGTTAATCCAGCATTTCCCAGATTCATGTTAAACAAGTGCAGAGCCCTTCTCTGCTCAGAACTGTCAAAAGGAAAGCAAATGTTTATCAACAGCGATAAAGAGAAACAATGTATCTCTTGGTTCTTTTAGATCAAAAGAATTAACCTAAATGAGGTCAGTTTAACCACTTAAAGGCCTCTTTCACATGGGGCAGATCAGTCATGATCCGCCCCGTGAACATCCGCTTGCTCAGCGGGGATAGCTCCGCCGATCCCCGCTGAGCAGGAAGATGACAGGTGCATCGCTGCACACTGTGCAGCGACGGACCTGTCAGAGCGCCGCTCTCCCCTATGGGGGGATCGGATGATGACGGTCCGTAGTGTCCGTCGTCATCCGATCCGATCCGAAAACGGAGGAAAAAGTAGGTTTTTCCTCCGTTACACTTTTCGGATCGGAGCGGGTCGGATGTCAGCGGACATGTCACCGCTGACATCCGACGCTCCATAGGGATGACTGTATGTCCGTTTTTCATCCGAAAACGGATGGATGAAAAACGGACATACGGATCATCCGTGTGAAAGAGGCCAAAGTCTAAACTTTTTTTTGACACTTGTTGCTTACAAGTTAATGTTTTTCTCTTTCGTTCTTTGACAGACACAGCACTTCATTATTTAGAACCATAGGGGGTTATATCGTCTCCTACAGGATTAGGACACTAGGCAGAAAAAAGACTTTGGCAGTCCTAGGTGATATGCATACCCCTCTCTGCTATAGGCCTTCGGTTTTTTTGTCTGCCTAGTCAGGAGTAAGGACCTAGTTCCCTGCTGAGATCTCTGGTCCTGGCAATTTTTTGCTTTTTTTTTTTTTTTTTTTTTTTCCTGTGAGATCTACAATCAACGGCCAGACTGGGTGACGGGCTGGATAATCTAAATCCAGTGGTTCCCCCAGTCTGGCCAGCGAGTGCATGCAGACCGCAGCTACGTGCTGGGTCGGCCGTGACATGGCCCCACTGGACGGGGGCTGGCCCTGCGAGTTAATCGTTTCGCAAAGTCGTGTATGACCGGGTCTCGGCCTGTGTCGCAGCGCTCCTCATGGCCGACAGCCCCCCCCCCCCCTCTTTGGGGGCGAGGAGGATCTGCCTGGGAGCGCTACCTGCGCGCTTTGCTGGATCAGTAAGTAAGACACCTGCTGGAGGGTTGGGCCCAGGAAGCGGGTGACCAGGGATTCCGCACCCCCTGCGACGGCCCTCCACTAATTTAAGTCGTGGCCTACCGACGTGTGGGGCAGCGCCAAAGCAGGCGGCGGAGGCTGCCGCTTTCCGTTGCGGTTATCCGCCCTCCATTCCTCTGCTCTGCTTGTCCAGTCCCACCCGCGGACCTGTGCACTCGCGGTGGGCGGCCGAGAATTTAGGCCATGGAGTGCTAGTCCGCGCGGCCACAGCGGATGCCTTCTTTCAGAAGGACGGTGCTGTGGGGGCTTTGTGGGGTGAGGCCTTAGTGGACTCGCCTGTGAAGGCTCCAGTGGCGCCCCCTGTGCGGGGTCTTGGCCGCTGCCCCTGTGGCTTGGATTTCAACCTTCCTTCAGGGGGGTTGAGCAGAACTTGGCCTTGAGTACCATCAAGGGCCAGGTGTCGGCCTTGGCAGTTTTCCTTGGCACCCCTGGTCTCACACTCCCTGGCTGGAACCCCTTAGTCAAGGGGTGCGACATCTGCCTCATCGGTGCGGTCTCTTCTACCGCCGTGGGATCTGCTCTTGGTGCATTCTGTTCTACAGAAGCCTCCCTTTGAAAATATTCGGGAGGTTTCTCTGCTTACTCTGTCTCAGAAGGTGGCTTTTTTTTGGTGGCTATTACCTGTGCTCGCAGAGTGTCGAACTGTAGGCGTTAACTTGTCATACATCTTACCCGGTGATCCACAAAGATGAGGTGGTTCTTCGCCCTTGTCTGTGGTTCCCTCCTGATTTCCTTCTGACCTAAGGACATGGTGTTGCCTTCCCTGTGTCCCAGGTCAAAATATCCTTAAGGATTTACCTTACATGTCCTGGATGTGTTCGGGTGATTCGGGTGTATTTGGCAGCCACAGGGTCTTTTCGGAGATCGGACTCACTGTCATCACGGACGGGCCAAAAAAGTGGCTGTCTGCTGCTTCTGCGACCTTTCTAGATGGATCAGACAGAATAGTCCAGAGTCATCGTCTATCAGGGGTTGGGTTCCTGCTTTCCTTGTTCTATAGAAGGAGTTTTGGGACTTTGAATGAGGTATGTATATTGGCACTCAACAGGTAAAAACGAGTAGTAGGAAATGTGTTTATTGTCTCAAACACATGACAGTAAGATGCAGCAGTGAATACATTGAGTATAGTACACACGTAAACAGCATATTGCAAAACCTAGGCATGAAATTGTCAACTTGTGTAACATATTGTAAAAATGTAATCCTCCCATAAAAGAAACCTGAGAACACAAGGTATTGGCCCATAAGTAAAACCATATTGCATCATTTTAAGCCCGATGCGTTTCATGGCAATAGAGCCATTCTTCGGGCAAATGTGTAATTTGAATCTGCAGAGACATAAAAATATTGCATATAGTTTCTAAACATGCAGCGCCATTGGGGGAAGCGGAGGCATTGAATGAAAAGGATAGAAAATTATCAATCTCTTGCACTACTTACATGTTGGCAGCATGTAAAGGTATGTTTACTGGAGCATTTGGGCCAGCGTATTTGTCTATGCACGGGAGCTGAGGTTGGGTCTGTAGCAAGATGGGGAGCATGAATGTGATTTCCTAAGGACATGCATGTCCAACCAGGGGTGCAACAGGGGCTCCAATCTAGAAATGGATAAAATATATACAATGGTGCAAAACCCAAGTGGGCTAGAAATAAACCCCCGAACCAAGTAAGTGTGACATAAAGAATGGCATATATGTGTAATTATTATGCACATACATGGGAAGGAGTAAACATGAATAGATCCTAGAAGTAGATGCATTTGAGCAAAATGAACAGGTAATTACCTGGAGAACTGAGATACCAGTGATCAAGAAGGTAGTGCTCAGTAAGTGGTGTTGTAGTGGCGATCCATAACGCATGCAGAGCATGTTCTTCCCAGCATAGCAAAACAAGACTCAACCAGCATCATGCTGGCAAGACGTGAAGGGGAAGTGTTGGAGCACACTGTTACGGCGCATTCTACTTGGCCGCTTACTGCTTCTTGGGCCTTCCATCTTCAGGCATCAGTTGCGCTAGTTTGCAAGGTGGCCACTTGGTTGTCGGTGTACACTTTCACAAAATTCTACAAAGTGGGTGTGCTGGCATCTGAGAATGCTTCTTTTGGCCGCAAGATGTTGCTTAGGGGCTGCTGTTTAGGGGGTGTATTGTTTAGGTTGGGCTCCAGTTGTTCTGTGTTGAGTTCCTGTTACCTGGTTGGCTCTTGTGTAGCCCTTTGATTTTTCGTGTCCCACCCCTCATTTTTGACACTTTGTGACGTCCCTATGGTTCTGAAAAATGGAGTGCTGTCTGTCAATGAATGAAACAGAAAATGGGATTTTTGACTTGCCGTAAAAATCCATTTCCCTGAGTTCATTGATAGACACAGTACCCACCCCTCTAAGGAGTTTTGATACGTCTGTTGATGGTGTCCTACTCCTGTAGGGGGCGCTATAACCCTATGGTTCTGAGTAATGGAGCGGTGTGTGTGTGTGTCAATGAACTCAGAGAAATGGATTTTACGGTAAGTCAAAAATCCAATTTTTTTGCTAGAAAATTACCTGGGACCCCCAAACATTATACAGGCGGTCCCCGGGTTACAGACAAGATAAGGTCTGTAGGTTTGTTCTTAAATTGGGGTTCCACCCAAAAAACAAAACTACATGAAAAATTAACAAATAAAATACAATAAAAATTTGGATTTTTTTTTTTTTTTTACTTCTAAATGCCTGTTGCTAGGTGGTCCCTCGTAGTCTGCCTCTTCCAGTACCTGGGCTGGTGACATCACTTCCCCCTTGGCACAGGAAGGGCTCAGCTCTGCTCCCTCCCTCTTGCAGATCATCTGGGACCTGTAATTACAGGTCCCAGGTGACTGAGCGGCCAATCGCGGCGCCGCTCGCACATGCGCAGTGGGTGCCAGGCTGTCAAACCCCACAGTTGCAATGCCGGCGCCGCTGAACGGAGGGGGAGATGAGCGGGGCTTCAATCCCCCGCATCGCTGGACCCTGGGACAGGTAAGTGTCCAATTAAAAGTCAGCAGCTGCAGTATTTGTAGCTGCTGACTTTTTTTAAAATTTTTTTTTTTACTGGACCTCGGGTGGAACTCCTCTTTAAGTTGAATCAGTTTTGTAAGTCGGAACAGGTACACTTTTTTTTTTTTTTTTTTTTTTTTTTTTTTTTGTGTAGCACGAGCCAAAAAAAAACTTTAAGCTTTTTGGATAGCATGGGGAAGGGTTAACACCCCTGTAACGTTTGTTTTGCTGTTTGTGCCCCTGTTCAGAAGATTTCACCTCACTTTCTGTCCCAATGACAATTGGATTTTGGAAACGAGCCTGAGTGATAAAGCATTAGTGGAGGTACCTTTTTTCCCATGATAACTTACAGGAGTGAATTTCCCTTCCTAGGGGCAGATTTCCTCTCTCGTCCTATTGTCTCCCTCCATTTTTATAAGTAGGAGTCGTTTGTGAGTCGGATGTTTGCCTGTATATTTCTAGCAGAGACCCTAGAAAATAAAATTGAGATCGTTACAATATTTTATGTCGCACAGTATTTGCACAGCGGCCTTTCAAGAGCATTTATTATATTCAATGAATTAACTAACTTTACTGTTTAATTTTTTTTTAATGTAAAAGATGTTACACTGAGAATCGTGAAAGCATTGTCATCTTTATTCAAAGCAAAAAAAAGAAAATTCTAATTTTATTCAGAAACGTGCATCTCAACCTTGTACTGTCCACATTGGATAGAGCAAGGAAGTGTAGACCTTCTATACAACCTCACTAAGGGCCCCTTCAAAATATGCGTCAACACATTCCTATACTTTAAGGTGAGCCGATTCATTTTCCATGTGTAGGCAGGGCACTTTAATGCCTGAAAAATATAAGACTTGCACATTTACTTCTGCATTTGGGTACCATTCAAAATGATTGGTTTCTCAATGCATTGCGGTAATGTAAAGAACAGTTAACAGTACCTTAGCTCAATGTAAATATCTGAATTTGAAAAGGCTAGTTACGGTGCTAAGTGAATCCTGCTGCTGACATCTAGCCGAATCTAAAGTATTGAATTTGGATGAGATGGCTCTTCAAAAGGGGAAAAAAATAAAATGTGTGCATCTATAAATGGCGTTGAATGTGGCCCTTGTATCCTATATTGGCTTTGCAAATGTTAAATGCACTTGCATGTAAGCTAGTATGATTGTGCAGAATATCTGTTATTTGCATGGTTCTTTATTTAGCAGTGTTGTGCTGACCGCAGAGAAGACGGTTGGCAGTGTATTCAGTGTGAAGTTGGTCTTTTTCTGTGCTGTAAATTTTTTTTCCTTTTTATTTTGCCCTTTCAGCAATATTTTCTGGGCTCTCATCACACGTGCACAGATTTTCAGCACACCAGAGCTCTTTGGGTAACCGTCCTTATATCTCTCTTCACCTCTTCACCATCACCTGAAGGTTCTGGGGAGCAGCTGTGATCCCATTGCTTTGCAGTCCTTTATATGTCTTTGCTTTGCTTGCATTAAATTGGTGGTGTATGCAGGGTACCTTGTCTTCTGAGTGATCATGCAGAATGAGATAGCTAGATACTGTTCTTTACAGATGTGAATCTTGGCTTACATTTTTCTAAAAATAATGTTTTAAAAATGTTGGTTTAATCAAACCTAAACCTGTCATTGGGCTTAATTTTTATTTAAAATTTTTATTTTAAAAAAATGTTATTTAAAAAAAAAATAAAAAAAGTGGAGAAAAGACTCTGTATGATAACTAGTAATCAGGCTCTGTTTTTCTAATGCAGGTTAAACTATGAAAGTCAGCTAATTGCTATGGACAACACATTTTCCACCTTTTTTTTTAAATAAATCCTGCCCACTGACTTCTACTTTAGAATACAGGTGACTCTGACTAATGATAAGAAGTCAACATGACAGATTTTGACTGAGCTTTTTGTTTCCTGGACCGCATGCTCCCCAGAACTTTTAGCTGCCCTGCTTTTTGCACAGACACCTGCTTGCTTCCTTGTTTCTTAAAAAGTGGCTAGGAATCTTTAGGATAGATCTCTGAGGGTGGTGGCTTTCAGCAGATGTTTAGTGTGATCTTTTAACTAATAAATTTTATGTTTTTCTTTTTAGAACGTCAGATTATTACGCACAGAGATACAAAAATTTGGAGAATCTCTGCAGCACATGCATAGGGCATGCTGTCACACTACTGGTGCAGAAAAACTAAGACAAGCTCTGGGAACATGCAATGACATCTTGTCTAAGCAGGTTTGGTTCCTTTTCATTTCACTGCCTTTCCTTTTTTATATCCACCACGTTCACCTTTTTAACAATGCTTTGGATCGAAGGCCTTATAGTGGGGGAAGAAGCCTGTCTCTATCCATCTTGCTCATTTACTATGACGCATGTGTATGGTAACCCCCACCACTTTTACATATGAGATGGTACCACATAGTGCTGGATTTGCTGATGTTATAGTGCAAAAACCAAACGGTTTCCATATCGCCAGTCTAATGTCTTTGTGGACAGAATGAAATTGGTGGTACTTAGTCACCCATGTCATGTGACATATCACAACCTGTATACGCAGCCTAAATGCAGCTTTTTTTTTTTTTTTTTTTTTTCTCAATCACCAAGGCTTTTCCCAAAGACAGTTTTCAGAATGACTGACTCAGGGGAGTTACTCTGTAGGAAAGCTCCTTTGCTAAGATTGTGAATTTAGGAATGATCAGTCCTTCATCTAAAGGCAAATGGTTTGCTCTCTTTCATTTGCTGGTCAGCTTGGCTCTCTCCTGCTTCAAGTGACATTATCAAATATTTTTCCCCTTCCTAGGAGAAGACTCTAGCAGAACTACAAAACAACATGGCCCTGGTAAAGATGGATCTTCGGAAAAAGACAGCTTGCATTGCAGAGCAGTACCACACTGTACAACGATTACAAGGGACACCTTCTGGCTTTAAACGCATGTGTAATGATGAGAATGTACAGCCTAATCAGCCCTCAGTGAAAAGGTCTTTCCTGCGCAACCTGCTGCCCAGGACTCCTGGACAGAAGGCTCTTATGGAGAATAGCCCTTACAGCCGTGTCCTGAGATCACGCCGTTCCCCTGTACTAAAGACTATTGCATTTGGTACCAAATATTGACTATAAGCTGCTTCAAGGTGGACTCATTTAACACTGTTGCTGCTGAGGCTAATGGTGGTAGTAACTGTACAGTGCCTTATCCTTACAGTATTTAGTCCTATATATCCTTTATACTTCATATCTTACCAAAGGACTAATATGTAAATAGTGTCTTTTTCTTGTTTTAAAAGGGATTTCATGGGCAATGACACATTAAAAAAAAACAAAAAAATGCCGATAGCCTGCATGGTTGATGAAAAGGGATGCAGAGTTGTTTTTATGCGGTCTACAGGTTTGTTTTTATTTTAGAGCGGTTCTGACTTTTCACACGTGCAATATTCATCATGTATGTTAGTTGCTAGTAATAAACCACTTTTGTACAGCTGCTTGGTTTATACTTAATCTATCTGATTTGACGTTTGTAAAAATTATGTTATAGTAATGTCACATAAAGGTTAAATGCAAAATCTCAAACATCTTGTTGTAAAAGTTGTGATTTGCCACATTCTAAGGCCTCATTCACATGGGCGTAACCATCCATACACCTATGCAAAGGGTATTCTGCACCTGCAAAGGTTGCACGTGTTCCAATTCTTACATCAAACCAACATGGATGTTCATTCTGGGAAGCGCTTGTAGATCTGTGCAGTCGTCTGCCTGTCATTGATTTCAACAGGCTGCACAGAACACCTGGGCATTCTGTGCAGTACACCCTTTGCATGGCTGTATGGATTGGTGCACCTGTGTGAATTAGGCTTAAACTTCCTTATTGGTCAAAGAGACCGCCCGTCACTTCAAAGTAGAGAGACCGAATCAAGTTTAATCTTTAAAGCTGAATTCCAGGTATAGATATTTTTGCATAGTTGCATTGTTCCAGCTTGGAACAATGTAACTGTATGTGTTTAATTAAAAAAATGTGTATAATACCTGTGTATGTACCTGGCTGATCCCGGTGGAAGCAGAGAATTTCTGTAGTATCCACAACCACTATAGTGGCATTCTTACAAGTCCCATTCTTACAAGTCCCATGCCAAGTGACTGTCCTGCTGCATAGTAACCACAGGGGGTTGCTCACTTGCCATGGGCAACATTCAGTGAATGCTTTGTGTTTTTTCTTAATGAATGCAAAGCAATCTGGGATTAGGCGGGGCATTGTCCAATCAGAAAATGCCTTGTACCCCTCTCCCCTCTCCTTTCGTGGTTACTATGCAGCAGGGTAGCCGCTTGCTAAAGGATACAGAAGACAGCGAGGATCACTGAAGTAGTGGTGGCTCCTACAGTTGTGCTGCTCCACATCCACAGGGATCAGCCAGGTATGGAATATGTATGCTTGCATTGGTCCACCTTAGGACCAATGTAACTTTTTGAAAAAAATAAATATCTTTACTTGGAATTCAACTTGAAAGCAGAACTAAACTATAAGGGGGAAAAACTGCTAGGGTAGAGATTTTTGGAAGAGAAAAGGAGATGTTTTAAAACGTCTTCCTCTTTTTCACTCTAGCAATTTGTTTCCTATTTGTACAGGACATGGGCTCCTTACATCATTTAACCCCCTCCTACAAGCCTCATTTTGTGTGTTTTTCGTTTTCTGCTCTTTTGGGTGACGGACCTCCAGATACTATTTCCTGAACCCCTGAAACCCCCTGTTAATGCAGGATCCAGTGCATGGAAGCAACTGAAAGTATGTAGTATTCACAACATTATCAGCAGGGTGCTTTATTAATCTAGGGCCACAGTTTGCCTGCATCAGGGTCCTGGCCTGAATACCCCTTGGGGCTATGACCATTTTTGGAGGTAGGAAGCCAAAATGGGGTTCATTCTTCTGTTTGACTACTAGATTTACTGTGGTAAATACAGGGCGAAAGCCCTTTTAAAGTGGTTCTAAAGGCCCTAAAATGCATGAAGGTAAAAAGCCTTGTGTGCAGCAGCCCCCATTAAAACTTGCCTAAGCCCTAATCGCAGCCAGTGAGCCAATGAAGGGTGGGGCTAAGCCACGGCTCTGTGTGTGAGTAGACACACAGCTGCAGCTCGGGAGCGAGCTTGCTTGGGTGCCCCATTGCAAGCTGCTTGCTCCTGGGGGCTTTGAACAGGAGGGAGGGACCCAAAAAGAGGAGGCTCGGGGCTGCTCTGTGCAAAACCACTGAAGTATGCAGGTTTATTTAAAAAAAAGGGGGGAGTCTTTAATATCACTTTAAATATTCAGCCAGGTTGCCCCTTATTCTTTAGACCTCCTTTTGGGGTGTGTAGGTGCTACCACCACACTTATGGTGGTTGTGGCAGGGAACTGGAAGTGCTGGGGTTAATTTTGAATTTGGCAACTGCGATCACTAGCAATGCCTGTTGTGCTACTGTACCTCTGTGCATTCACCCCAACCCCGTGATGCGTAGCATGCCTGTGCAGAACTTAAACGTGTTTATTGGGCTTACTGTGGCTGCAGGTCCTGCATCATTCTTTCTGTGGACCAGCAACATCTGTCTCTCTTCAGCTAGAACAATATCATGGCTATTACCACACTACTTGCATTACTTTGGCCTACAGGAATTCCTTTTTCTACTCCACTGCTTTGTGAAGGACATGAGAACCCTTCTGGGGGCGGATATTTATAAGCATGGCAGATCTTAAGCACAGGGAAAGGGTTTTCTTTAAAACCTCATATGAAGTTGTAGTTATCTATTTAAAGCCCTAGTGCCCAGTCCTCTGACAGTTGCCCACACTCTGGCTCCCTGCCTTTCTCTGGAAATTACCTGCATTGGCTTCCTCTTCTATCTGGAGAAGAATTGTCTACTGCAATGTCAGATTTTATGGCCCAAACATCTGGTCCTATAGAAGCCATAGACAGAGGTCATGGCCCTTTGACCTCCCCTCTTGCACCGGCCTTCTGATTTTGAATTGAGCCAGACACATTACCTAAGGATGAGGTAGTTGAGGATGCTTCCTCCCCCCAAGAAATCTGATCAGGAGAACGTGTTCCAGAGATTTCTTTTAAGCTGATACCATCGCTACCCTTATCGACACTGTACACTCTAGCTTAGGGTTCCAGCCTGAGTTTAATCACCCCAGGGTATCCAGTGTGGGGTCCCTTTTAATTACCCTAACCTGCCAAGACTCCTGGACCACTCACTGGTAGAGCATGTCTTTTGTGTGGGGACTGGCCTCACCCAAGGAACTCTAAAACCCTTCATCCAACAGTATCCTATTGGGGGAAGGTAAGTGGGCATTTTTTTAAACAATAATGCAAAAAAGCAGGAAAAAACAAATCAGAAGTAAACTGCCTTACTTATCACTTACAGTTCTGTGTGGTTAGCAGAGCAAACCACAGGTCCATTTTGTTATTTCTTGAGCAATAAAACAGAAAAACAAACACCTGAAAATCACATCTTATCCACAGGATCTATCCCCAGTCTGTCATGGAGTTTAGACAGCGGAGTAGAGTGGAGTGGCCTTGCAAGTATATGTATTCTAATCAGCGATGGTCAAAAAAATATTGGAAGGTAGAAGTCACAAGAAAAAATGAAAAAGTATAAAAGAGAGAAAAAAAATAGAAACAGAACGGTGGGGTAAAAACTCAGCCAGCTCAGCTCATTACCCCCTATCCTTTCCTCCAGGGTCTCACACGGACAAATAAAGGGTGCTAGGGGGGACGTTTAGAACTGCCCCTCCATGGGCTCCCCTGTGCATCCAGCCAATCTGAGGCATCAGTAGGAGTTGTGAAAAAATAAGCCTTTCCACCATCCACAATTCGTAGCTTCGCCGGGTACAGCATACTGTAGAGCAAGTTCATGTCTCTAAGCCTCTTCTTCACCTGCTGAAAAGAAGCCCTTTGGTTTCTGCGTAGCAGCAGAAAAATCAGGATATATAGATACTAGACATCCATTAAACTCCAATTCAGGCCCCATCCTGGCCCCTTTCAAAATATTCTCCCGGTCCCTAAAATGCAGGATCTTTGCAATCATAGGTCTGGGGAGAGCCCCTTTCGGCGGTGCTCTTCACGGGACACTGTGTGGCCTCTCTATGGCAAACACTTTAGTGTGTGTGTGTGTGTGTATATATGTATGTGTGTGTGTGTGTGTGTGTGTATATGTATATGTATGTATATATATATGTGTATGTATGTGTGTGTGTGTATGTGTATGTATGTATGTGTATATATATATATATATATATATATATATATATATATATATATATATATATATATATATATATATATCTCTATCCCAAAATATTTATGTAGGTGTGTATACATAATTATCAATGGGGGGGTGAATTTGTCCTTAGATTTACAGCTGTATTTAAATTATTAAGAATATATATATTTTTTTTATACTTTGGGAACATATGCAGCCGAAAAAAAATGTTATTGTTTCTTTAACGTTATCCTGCTCTTCACAGTCACATCTTATTCACGTCATCAGTTTTCGGCAGTACCTATATTTGTAAGAAACTATTTAAGGATGAAACACACGGAGGGCAAAATTAGAACAAATATTTGATTAAGAGCTGTTGGCTCTTAAGAATGGCCTGACTACTTAAATTACTCTGTTTGCAAGTGTGCTCTCATTGGTCTAGATCATGGATCTTCAAACTACGGCCCTCCAGCTGTTGTGGAACTACACATCCCATGAGGCATTGTAAAACTCTGACATTCACAGACATGACTGGGCATGATGGGAATTGTAGTTCCTGAACAACTGGAGGGCCGTAGTTTGAAGACCCCTGGTCTAGATGCATCAAGGAAATATTTATTCTAAGGGTGTCCAAAAACAGTCTAACTGTGGGTTGTGCAAACTAATGTAAACAACAGCAGCAAAACTGGGAACTGTATATAGCCCAAAGAGCTTACTTGGAGGAAAGCTTACATCCAAAGCCAGCTTCAGATGAGGCTGAATGTCCACCGGGAGAAAGTAGGATCAGGTGAGAGCCTTGCCGATCTGAGAAACAATCATTTAAAGTTCAACCCCAGAGATGTTTTATAGTGCGTCTAGTCAGAAAAGGTTGGAACCCTAGACCATGAGGTTAGATGATTGTCTACTTGAATCGCCTCAAAATAATGGAACTAGAAGTCAAAGCATTGGTACAGGCAGGGTCCATCCTGGAGAACAAAGGAAATAGCTTTTCTGAAAGAAACGGAGGCTTAGAGATATCCTCACAACCAAAAACCATATTCAGACAAGAAGGAAACTTTCTTTTTGGAGTGAACTGGAGGTGGACCCAGGGATAGGATAATGTAGTTTCTACCAGTCATCTCAACCAGAACATTTGGAAAGGGGAGGAACTGGACTTTTTTTTATAAATTCTTTATTTTTGAGTATCATGTATTACATGCCACATGAAACATTTCTTTTAAACATCGTGTCCACGCATATAACTCCTTTTTATCGTAATATACCAACATAACACATTTCCTTACAAAATAATTCTAAATCTCCTCTATTCTAAAGGCATGTATATTTTCCCTTTTCTTTTCCCATACCCCTTGTACCCCCACCCTCAAAAAAAAAAAAAGAAAAAGCACCGTCAGGGGGTACCCCCTCCTCATTTCCTTTCGATCCTACATAACCCACCTCTCATGTTCTCTAATTCTATAGTCCACTAGAGGGGACCAGATCTTCCGATATTTCTCGTCTTGTTCTTTCAGCATCATAGTCAAGTTTTCCATTTGTTGAATTTCTATAATTCTGGCCCACCACTGGGTTTTGGTCGGAGGGACTGTACTCTTCCACAGAGCTGGTATACAGGCCTTTGCAGCCGTGAGAAGATGTTTGAGCAGGGAGTTCTTATATTTTTCCACCGATAAGGGGACATCATTTAGTAAGAATGCACCGGGTTATTCCCAAGAGACACACCTGTGATATCCTTAATCGTTTCCTCAACCATTTCCCAGAAACTCTTAATTTCCTCACGGTCCCAAAATATGTGTAGCATCGTACCCACCCCTCTCTTACAACGCCAGCACCTATCTGAAGCCTCTGGGAAAATTTTTTGAAGAACTGATGGTGTTCTGTACCATCTAGTAAGGAGTTTATATCCTCCCTCTTGGTATCTACTAGCAATCAATGTCTTATGTATAGATTTTAACATTTTAACCTTCTGTTTTTGAGAGAACGTTACCCCTAACTCTCTCTCCCATGCTTGCATGAAATTAAGCTCCTGTGGGGCTTCCAGACTCGGTAATATTTCGTAAAAATATGATAGAGAGTGTCTCATACTTTTGCCGCTTAAGCATTTCCGCTCAAAACAAGATAACTCCTGTATCACTGGATATGTTTTAATTTTTGAACGGATAAACGCTCCTAACTGCATGGCCCTGAAATAATCCAGGTCCAATGCCACTTCTCCCTCTATCTCGCCTCGTGTCATCAAGCGGCCATCCCTAGAAAAGTCTATAAGCCTACTTATCCCCTTATGTTTTAATATCTCATAACTCCGATCTGATAAGCCTGGTAGAAAATCTGGGGAGCCCAATACAGGAGTCATAGGGCTCGGATAAGGTGAAAGGTTTGTTTTTTTGAAAATCATATTGATGGAGCGGATGGTTGCGCCTGTTAGCGGATGTTTTTTCACCATAGTGGGTAATTTCGATTTTGCTATCCATGCTATTCCCTCCAGTGGAATTTTAATCGTTTAATTGTTCTAACTGTATGTGTGGCTTCCTTACGGAAGCACACCATTCCACCACTCTCGCTATCTGTAGAGCTTCCTGGTATCGCACTGGGTCTGGAAAGCCAATACCTCCTTTTTCTTTTGGGAGCACTAAAATGTTTCTCCTTACTCTTGTTGGCTTCCCTGCCCAGATGAACCTCAGGAACCTTGATCTAAGGTCCTTTAGGAAGTTCGAAGGGATCTTTATTGGCAAGGTTTGCAATAAATAAAGAAGTCTAGGCATCACGTTCATCTTTATGTTTGTCCTTCCAAACCAAGTGAAGGTTTCCCTATCCCATCTCCTAAAATCCTGTTTGATTTGTCTTAGCAACGGGGCATAGTTTAGTTCAAACACTCTACTAAGCTTCTTTGGAATTTTGGTCCCCAGGTAACTTATATGAGAGTCTGACCATCTAAAGTTAAATTGTGACTTTATCTGTTGTGTTTCAGTTACCTTCATTTCCAACCACATAGCTTCGGACTTAGTATAGTTTACTTTATAGTTTGCTAAGTCTCCAAAATTATTTATCTCACTTAGAAGAGATGGAAGGGATGTTATTGGAGAGGATATAAAGAAGATCAAATCGTCGGCATATGCTGCCAACTTGTGCTCTTCACTTTCTGTCTTAATACCCTTAATGTTAGGATTAGCACGTATTTTCCTTAGGAAAGGTTCCAGTGTGAGAATAAAGATAATTGGCGATAGGGGGCAACCCTGCCGCGTTCCATTTTGTATCCTAAAAGGGTCCGACAATCTGTCATTTACCTTAACCCTCGCGCTTGGATTTGAATAAAGGTTTGAAAACCAACTCAGCATTCCTTCACCCAGTCCAATATGTTGTAAAGTTGTTTCGAGAAAAATCCAGTCAACTCTATCGAATGCTTTTTCTGCATCCGCTGAGAACAATATAAGGGATTCCTGTCTACTCTGTGCAGTGTATATCGCATTGATTACTCTCTGCGTATTTTCCCTCCCCTCCCTTCCTGCCGTGAATCCCACTTGATCTGGGTGAATCAATGCAGGAATATACTCTTCTAATCTTAACGCCAGAATTTTAGAAAAACTTTTTAAGTCCACATTCAGCAACGCAATTGGTCGGTAACTGGAACATTGGGATGGATCCTTCCCCTCCTTCGGGATTACTGCTATATGTGCCGTCAAAATCTCCCTAGGTATCGTCCGTCCCTCCCGTAGGGGATTGAAAGCCGCTGTAAATCTTGGAGCCAATTTCTCAGCAAAAAGTTTATAATACATCAGGGTATAACCATCTGGGCCCGGGGCTTTCCCTACTTTTAGAAGGTTTATTGCTTTCTTAAATTCTTCTATTGAGATTGGTACATCTAATTCTCGTGCTATCTCCTCCGTTAGCCTTGGCATTTCTGAGTTGCATAGGTAATCTCTTGCCCTCTCTTGTTTATTTTTACGCCTCTGTGGGGAATGGTGACCATCCAGTTGATAAAGACCCTCATAATATTCTCTAAAAATCTGTGCCATGTCCTGCGATGAATTCACCATCTCACCCCTCTGTGTTTTAATACCCGACAAGTGGGACTGTGTTGAGGCATCCTTGAGGGCCTTCGCCAACATCCTACTTGGTTTATTCCCGAATTCATATAGTGTCTGCCTTCCCCGCTTCAATTTCGCTTTTGCCTGTTCAATGAGTAGGGAGTTCAGGTCTCCTCGGAGACCACCTAATTTCTCCTCTGACTGTATCTGGGATTTTTTATGTTTTAATTCTACTTCCCGAATTTTTTTTTAACATATCCTCGATCTGTTCATTAAACTTTTTTTTCCTATACGCCCCTAGTGATATCAAAACTCCCCTCACCACACATTTATGTGTTTCCCAAACACAAAATGGGGTAACTTCATCCGACTCATTTGTCAGAAAGAAGGAGTCCAGTTTCTGACTTAGTTTTTGCTCATACTCCTTATCCTTTAGCAACATCTCATTAATCTTCCAGTGCCATTCACGGCGTTCCTCCTCCCCTAAATCCAGCGTACAGTCTGTCGGAGCATGATCTGACAAGGTGAATGAACCTATTTCAGCACTCACCAATGATGTTATGGCTGTCTGTGATATCAAAATATAATCAATACGAGTGTATGTCTTATGTTTTGACGAAAAGAAAGTATAATCCCTGTCTTGAACATGGAGTGTCCTCCATGAGTCTATTACCTGCAAATTACTTAGTAATTTCTTAACTCTTCGTATTTTTGTCAGTTAAAAATGTGATGCTCCCCTGGACGTGTCCAGGAGAGGATCCAATGTGAAATTTAAATCTCCTCCTATCACTAGGATACTATCCTTATGTTGATGTATCGTTTGTAGGCAAGTTTCTAAATAACCGACCTGGTCTTCATTCGGGAGGTATAGGTTCACCAATGTGACCCTCTGTGATCCAATTAGTCCTTTTACAATTAAAAGACGGCCCTCCTCATCTGTAACTACCTTCAACTCCTTCCATGGGATCTGTTTTGAAACAATAATAGACACTCCATTGGTTTTGGCACTCAAAGATGCACTATGATAGACTATTGGAAATTTATGGTTTACAAGTTTTGGTATTCTGTCTCTTCTAAAGTGTGTCTCCTGGAAAAAAACAATCTGCGTCTTAAGCCTGCCCATTTCCGCAAGTAATCTAATCCGTTTCTCCGGAATAGGAACTGGACCTTAATATCACAATTTCTTATACAAAACTGGGAAGGGTTCCTTCCCAGATAAAGTCTCCAGTTCATACACTTCTCACCAAAGCAAAAAAAAAAAAAAAAGCTACAAGAGAACCCACAGAGTCAAAAAGAGTAACTATATGGGCAACCTGAGAGCTAAATGCTGGCCCAGACCCAGTAGCAGGAGACAATTTGTCCTATGGAGAATATCCTGGGGAAGAAGCCCTGAGGTTTACCCCAAGCTAAGCATGTCCAATGAAGCTTTAGCATCAAAGAATTCATGCTCAACAATGCCCTTGGTCCCTCAGAAGTTAAATTTAATCCACCACGCAACTAAATCTTGTAAGGCTTCATGTACACTAGCTAGCAGCTCCTAATCTTTAGGTTAGGAGCTTTGGCAAAAAAAAAAATCAAAAAGCTCCTGAACGCAACTCCATAAAAGCCTGTGTCCATGTACACATAGGCTTTTATCAGAGTTTAGGAGTTGCTGCGTTTAGGTGATGTTAAACTTCCCTCTCCTGAATGTGGAAGAATCACGTTCAGGATAGGAACGCTGGCCATGGGTAAACGCAAATTGCGGTAAGAACAATTTCTGCCGCATTTTGCGTTCTGCCGCCGTTAGGCTACATGTACACTAGCCTACCCGAACAGTGAAAAGATTTGTTTGTTGTCCCAATGCTGGTGTTTTTTTAATGCAACACAGCTCAAAATGTCCTGCTGAGCATCATGATAGAACATTTGTTGAGAGTACAAATAATGAATATTTCCCCAGTTGTCTTCCAGGACAGCCCTTGAGAGATTGAGTCCCTCCCATCGACCCAGGAAACACATTGCCAAAACAGTTCAAAAGGCGGTCCCTCAGGTCCCTGGTCAGTCATTTGTGTTTCCTCCGTCGGAGGAACATGTTGCCAGGAACCAGAGAAGGACTCTATCTCTCAGGGGCTGCCTGAGGGGAGCGGAGCCGCACAGGGGGACCGGGTCCTATCCAGCGGCTCCAATCTAGTCCTACCTTTTCAATTTGGGGCTCGGGTACCGTCCAGCTGATTAGGAGCCGACCCGTTACCCCCCTCTAGAACCCCCCTCCCCCCCTCTATACATAATGTGCTTTCTGACCTTGTCCGCAAGGAATGGGCCGAGCCAGATAAAAAGGTCTTCTTCCCAAATTCCCTAAAAAGGAGATTCCCCTTTGACGAGAGCCCAGAGGCGGTCTGGAATAAAAATCCTAAACTAGACGCCCCCCTGTCCAAAGTCTCAAAGCAGTCTGACCTTGCCTTTGAGGATATGGGTCATTTAAAGGACCCCATGGACAGGAAAACAGACATAGTCTTAAAGAGGGCCTGGGATGCTTCTATGGCAGGTTTAAAACCAGC
Source organism: Lithobates clamitans (assembly GCA_037952925.1). Lineage (NCBI taxonomy): Eukaryota > Metazoa > Chordata > Amphibia > Anura > Ranidae > Lithobates > Lithobates clamitans. Next base: position 5,927,167 of record JBBGZY010000101.1, read on the forward strand.
TCTGGCCACTTCTTGTGTAGCCAGGAACCTAGAGTTCTGGTTAGCCCAACTAGAAGAACATCTAAAGGCAGGCACGCCTAGGGGGGAGATCTTAAAAACCTTCCCTATGCTTTTTAAGGCGACAAGTTTCATCTCTGACGCCTCCACTGATGCCATTAAATTTACGGCTAAAACAGCAGCGATTTCGGTCGCAGCTAGGAGGTCAGTCTGGATGAAAACTTGGGGGGGAGACACGGCGTCTAAAACACATTTGTGCAGTGTCCCCTTTACAGGAGACTTAGTCTTCGGGCCTGAACTAGATACCGCCTTGGAAAGAACGGCGGATAAAAAGAAAACCTTTCCCATTAAAAAGAAAAATTTTCAAAGAAAGTTTTTTCGTCCCTCAAAAGAACCCTCTAAGTCAGAGAAGGAGTTCAAGCCCAAAAAGCATTGGACAGGACAAAAAGGGAAAGGAAAAGGGGGCATACTTTTTAACCGCCCCAATTCAAACCCCAAACCCCAGTGACATCAGGGTCCCGGTGGGAGGAAGATTAATGAACTTTCTCCCACAGTGGGAAAAGACAACCTCAAACGAGTTTGTCTTGAACATTATAAAAAGGGGGTATGCGCTGGAGTTTCACAGCGATCCACCCTCAAAGTTTCTTGTGACAAAGCTTCCAAGAGACTCAGAAAAGGCCAGGGCCTTGCCTCTGTTAATAGGGGAAATGGTGGATCAAGAGGTATTGACACCAGTCCCTATTCAGGAACAGGGGGACGGTTTTTACTCGCACATTTTTGTAGTAAAAAAGCCGTCCGGGAGATTCAGACTAATAATGAACCTCCGACCTCTGAACCGCTCCATCCGATACAAAAAATTCCGGATGGAGTCTATTTACTCAATAAGGAATCTACTCCAAAAAGAGGTGTTCATGGCTACCCTGGATTTAAGGGACGCCTATCTGCATATCCCAATAAGGAAGGAATGCCAGAAATTTCTTCGGATGGCGATTCAGATGGACACCAAGGTTTATCATTTCCAGTGCAGAGCACTTCCTTTCGGACTGTCGTCCTCCCCGAGAATCTTTACCAAAGTTCTCGGGGAGGCATTAGTTCCGTTAAGACTACAGTCAGTCACGATTATCCCATATCTAGACGACTTACTTCTCACGGCCCATTCGGAGAAACAACTTCGTCAGGACCTAGAGTTGACTCAGTTCAACCTGAGGCAGCTGGGGTGGATAGTCAGTCTGGAAAAGTCCAAGACTACCCCAACACAGGAAATTTTGTATTTGGGGTACAAGATCCTGTCAGTAGAGCAGAGGATAGTCCTGCCAGAAGAGAAGATATTGAATTTACGCCACAGAATGTCTTTTCTTCAAAGCAGCGCCAAGTGTACAGTGAGGGAGGTGATGTCGGTCTTAGGACTGATGACAGCGGCCATTCCAGCTGTACAATGGGCCAGGTTCCACCAAAGAGACCTTCAAAGTTTTCTGTTGGAAAAATTAAAGGACAGGGATCTGGAAGAAGAGGTTTCAATCCCCACCAGAGTAAAACGCTCCCTCTGGTGGTGGAAAGACTCAGAGAATTTGAACAAACGGGTTCTCTGGATCTCTCCCATCACGTCCATACTAACTACGGATGCGAGCAGCTGGGGGTGGGGAACCCACCTCAACTCAGATTGGGCACAAGGCAGGTGGACGGCAGAGGAGAACTCCTCTCGTCCAATTGGAAAGAGCTAACAGCGGTCCTCAGGGCTCTGTTATTCTTTCAGAATGCAATACAAGGTCATCATCTACAGGTCCGTTCAGACAATATGACGGCTGTAGCGTACATAAACAAGCAAGGGGGCACCAGAAGTCGTCGACTAATGCTGGTGGCTAATCGCATGTTTCTATGGGCAGAATCCAATCTGACTTCCATCTCCGCAGTTCACCTGAAAGGGGAGCTCAACAACACGGCAGATTTCTTGAGTCGACAACAAGTGTCAAATCAAGAATGGTCTCTACACCCAGAGGTGTTCAAATATATAGCAGCTTACTGGGGAAAACCAGTAGTGGACTTGTTTGCAAGCAAGGTGAATGCAAAAGTTCCAAATTTTTGCTCGCTACACCCAGGAGATCAGCCCTGGGCAGTAGACGCCTTACAGACCCCATGGAGCTTCAGTTTAGCGTATGCGTTTCCTCCGCTTCACCTCATCCCAAGAGTTTTAGCGAAATTTCTAGTAGAGGAAACGTGTCTAATCTTAGTGGCACCGTTTTGGCCCAAGAGACCATGGTTCACAACGTTGCTACAGTTGACAGACCAACCTCCTCTGAGGCTTCCCTACAGACCAGACCTTCTGTCGCAGGGACCTCTCTTTCATCCACAAGTATCCATGTTGAACCTCTCAGCGTGGTTACTGAGGAGGAAATTTTGAGGAGCAAGGGCCTGTCTGACAGAGTGATTCAGACCCTGCTACAAAGTAGAAAACCTGTCACTCAGGCCATTTACAGGAAGGTCTGGAGAAAATTTAACAGCTGGTTGAACAGCCGAGGGGAGGTAAAGACGGATACAGCAAATATCCTGCAGTTTCTCCAGGAGGGGATAGATAAAGGGCTAACTCCTAGTACTATTAAGGTCCAGATAGCGGCCTTAAGTGTGTACTTAGAGAAAAGGTTGCAGGAAGATCCTTTTATTGCTAGGTTCTGTAAAGCAATCTCCAGACGCAAACCTGTTAGACTTAACATAGCCCCATCCTGGGATCTGTCAGTTGTTCTAAGGGCATTTTTGGGGTCACCTTTTGAACCTATCTCAAAGGCCTCTCTAAGACTAGTCACTTTCAAGACAGTACTGCTTGTGGCAATCACTTCAGCACGCAGAGTTAGTGAAATCCAAGCTCTCTCTGTCAGAGAGCCTTTCCTCCAGATTCTGGAAGACAGAGTCATCCTAAAGACAGACCCTGGGTTCTTACCAAAGGTTGCATCTAATTTCCATAGATCACAAGATATTGTCCTCCCTTCTTTCTGTCAAAAGGCTTCAAACGAGAAAGAAAGGCGTTTTCATTTATTAGATGTGAGGAGGTGTATCCTAGAGTATCTTAGGGTAACCAATCCATTTAGAATCTCAGATTCACTTTTTGTTCTTTTTTCCGGACAACGTAAGGGGCAAAAAGCTTCTAAAGTCACCATAGCTAGGTGGATTAGGCTAGCTATAGCAGAGGGCTATAAGACAGTAAACAAAGATCCTCCTGGGGGTATTAAAGCCCACTCCACAAGGGCATTATCAGCATCCTGGGCAGAAAGAGCTGGTGCCACCCCGGAGCAAATATGTAAAGCAGCCACGTGGTCAAGCTTTTCCACCTTTACAAGGCATTATCGACTGGACTTAATGTCCAGTCAGGATCAGGCTTTTGGGAGAAAAGTTCTCCAAGCCGTGGTCCCCCCCTAATCTGGTGAGTACTTGGGGATCCTCTCAAGGGCTGTCCTGGAAGACAACTGGGGAAAACTGGAGTTAGACTTACCGGTAACTCCTTTTCCGGTGGTCTTCCAGGACAGCACGATCCCACCCTTTTTTGATTATGTGATGTACTAACATTATTACCTGTTATGGTTATGTTTTTTGCAGTTCCATCCTTCGGTTCTTGGTGAATGACTGACCAGGGACCTGAGGGACCGCCTTTTGAACTGTTTTGGCAATGTGTTTCCTGGGTCGATGGGAGGGACTCCATCTCTCAAGGGCTGTCCTGGAAGACCACCGGAAAAGGAGTTACCGGTAAGTCTAACTCCAGTTTTAATGAGTTACCTTTTACACATCATCCCACCAAATAAAATACTTCAGTTAGTCATTGTATAAAAAAAAAGTTTATTGACAAATGCAAGAATAGTAACCTTGTGTGAGAAGTCACAGGATTCATGATGTTCTATGCCCCCACAAACCTGGCCAGCCCTAGAATTGTTTGGCAGCACGATTTCATTTGACTACTTCATAGACATGCTGTAAATGGAAATTGCCTGGGCTTCAATAGAAGCAACATTTTATATAGTTCATATAGCACTGTCCTTACAGCAGCCATAACACCAAAGAATGATGTAGAAGACTATGTTATGGTGTGACTGACGAAAGATTCAGTGGCGATACTCTTCTTGTAGGTGTGTTGCTTGCTGAAAGGGATTGTGGGAATAAAAAGTTTGCATTTGTTGGAGGATCAGCAGAAGGGCTTTCATTCTGATTACGGAGCTGAAGAATCTGACGCAAAAGGGCTTTGCCTTCCTCTCTCGTCTACAAAAAGAAAAAAATAAATAAATAAAAAGTTATTTATAAACCACAAGTAGAACTTTTACTATGAGAAACTAAAAACGTCTAGTCTACAGTAACTGATGAGAGTCTTATAGTTTTCCCTCTACAACATCTGAGAACATCACTGCAAGATGTGCCATTGTAACATATATGCACAGAAGACGAGGCATTTAGTGGTAAGTGCCCACACATTCAGCCAAAGCCTATGACTAGCACGACTTATATCGGGATCAGTTATGAAACTGACAATCTCATTATCAAGCATTACCAGTAAGTCTTCACCAAACACCCCAACAGCAATGAGGAATGAAGGGGCTATGTAGTTCCAGGTAAAAAGTAGAACTACTGCAATGACCACCATCATGATCTCTGATCTGGCTCTTATGGTCTTAAAGCGGTTTTGTCAGGTACCCGTTCCCACTTCTGGCTGAGTTCTCCCTCCCTCCTCCTTCCCCCACAGCCGGCCCATTCACAGAGCGCAGCTAGCTTTGAGCATGCGCAGTAGGGAGCTGGCTGTGAAACTGCAAGTTTCTCTTAGTGGAAATGGCGGCGGCAGCACCTAATAGCTGATTGAAAAATATTAGGACAGGAAAGTGTCCTAATATTAAAAGTCAACAGCTACAGTATTTGTAGCTGCTGAATTATTATTTCCTGAAGGTGCCTGGAGGCTCCTCTTTAATAACATTCGTCAGTACAGAAACTAGGACCCGCAATATGGTTTACACATAGTGTTTGCAATACCTGTAATAACCCAAGCTGTATTTTTACTTCAGGAATACATTTGTACAATGCAACAACCTAGCAAGTAAGCAATATCCCTGTGTACAATCCCAAGGATATCATCATTACCAGAGGGATGCAAAGGGTTTTTGTACTCACATCATTAAAATTAAAGCATTTCTGGGCACACGCAGAGGCCTCATCCCACAGTTTACATTTGAAGTAATACTGCGCCAAATAACGGAATGCAGTGCTCACTTCCTGGTGCTCCACCATTTCCTAGAGGGAAAACACAAATCAATTAATCATTTAGATTAGGAAGCAAAAGCAAGATTTGTTTTCATCAGTGCTTACCCCACAATTATTGATATCCTGAATATATTTGATGTAACACTGGGCAGCCTGCTCGGTTTCATTCAGTTGTTCGTGAAGTCTTAATAGGAAAAACATTTGCAGTATTATTAAATGCTGAAAGATGTAAAAGCATAAAAGTAAAATACTGATTAATGAATTCAAAAGGCCATGTGTTACAGGAGACTGCAATAGTTCCTTTAAAAATTTTAAAAAAAGAAAGAAGATTAGGGGTGAATTGTATCAATTTAAGGTAGATCATCAGAGTGAGTAAAAATCCATTAAATGTTCCTAAATGCTTGTTATTTTGTGAAAATATTAATATGTCTACATATAATATGCCTTAAAATAAAACCAAAGGAATCAAAATTTCCACAAAGCAGATGAAACTGGTAGCAAACTGGATTTAATGCAAAATGTAAATCAGAGCTCCACTCAAGAGGGGAACGTCAGCTTTAAGGCCTGGTTTTGACAGGTTCCCGCAGAAGTTCTCTCCCCCTTCCTCCCTGCAGTCACCTGGGACACATCAAAGGTCCCAGAAGACTGTGGGAACATCCACAATGAGTAGCACAGCTCATACATGTGCAGTGGATACCCAGCTGTGAAGCTGCAAGCTGTCATAGCTGGGTGCCCACAGTTGAGATTCCAGCGCAGGGGACAGAAGACTGAGGGAAGAGAAGGCTCGGGTGAGCACATCGCTGGAACCTGACACAGGTGAGTGTGCGTTTATTAAGAGTCAGCAGCTAAGATTTTTGTAGCTGCTGACTTAACACAAAAATGACGAATGCCAAATAGGCCCCAAGACCTCTTTCCACTTTAACAGCAGACACTAAAAAGGGCGCCTGTAATTACTTTCTGCTCCAGGAAGATCTTCTAAATGACCTGTTTGTGATGCCTTTCAGTTTGCTAAAGAGGCCTCAATGTTTGACCCCATTGCCAACCCAGCCAACTCTACTGAAAGTGCCCTTTTTGGCAAGCAAGACTCTCTCACTGGACAGAGAATGAATGACATATGGGTGGAACTTAGCCCCAAGTTTGAGGCATTGCTAGGAAATTAAAAACCAATCTTAGACTGGGAACTGAGAGCCTTTCCTTAGCAAGGAAGATAACAGCAGTCATCTTGTTAAAGTATACCCGTAGGCTGAAATTATTATGTAAGCTGTCATTTACACTGACTAATGTTAACAGCCTTTACCAGCGCTCAAGTGTCCCCAATCAGCTGCTAGACTGCAAAATAACGTCCCCTGGTGAAGTTTAGTATACAAATTCAAAAAGTCCAATGCTTAAGGCTCGGTTCACAGCTAAACTGGCCACGGATCGCACAGCAACACTGTCCGTCCCTGTTCTGTGTTTCAGGGACGATTCAGGGCAGAATCTTTGCCTGAATTCAGCCCTGAAACGGAGGCAAAAACACAGTGCGCTCCACAGAGAGCCGGTCCCATTCTCTTGTTATGCGAATTGGATGCGGGGGAAAGAGCTGCAGCGCAAAAGGTATGCATAAAACGCATTAAGGTGAAAAACCTTGAGGGTTTACAACTCCTTTAAAGATTTGAACAACAGTGGAGTTTTGAATATATTGCACTACTGAATGTTTTTTTCCACATGCGACACTGAGTGTAAAGTTTGAATATGAAGGGTGGTCCACAGGAGGAAAAGGAGATTTGGATTGATGGGCGTGATGATTTTTTCTGTTTGGTAAAGATTTAGACAAAAGGGGAATCACAAAATCACTGGTGGTTACACATGGATGATAGTATGGTGTTATGGGTTGGAAAATTTGATAAGAATCTTTAAGATTGGACCTACTGGATATACTTACCTGTTGATTGATTGATTGAAGAAACAGCTACATAGGTTTACACCCCTGAGACCAACAATAGAGTGCAGGAGGTGTAAGGAAACATGCTAAGCGCACAACCTTGGAAGCTTGGTCAGTATAAACACAGTATAACAGTGTCCTAGGTTTTTGGGGTTCAGGAGCAAATTACAAGAAAACAGAGATGATCTGGATGTGATTGCCATTTAGTGGCAAAAACAACTCTTCACAAGCTCTCCTAAACATACTCCTTTTTGGTGCTTTTTAAATAGCTGTAAAAGAGACTCAAGCAAACTAGTGGAGGAGGAGAGTATAACAGGAGTATAGTAAAATTACAACCTTTATAAGTAAGCCCTTAGGGCAGATTCACATCACTTATTACCACAATACACAGGGTCAGGTAATATGTGCTGCCCTGCTATTCAGTTTGCCAATGCACATACACTGATATGAACACAGTGGGGTATGTTTATCAGAATAGTTGCACCTTTTGCAGTTGTTATACTGTTGCACTAATGTAAATCTTCACGTGTCTTATTTGGAAATCTGTACGATAATATGTCCCAGCTGCTATAAAACCATTCAACCTGTCATTAATGTGCAGAACCTTTACTGCAAGTAGCTAAGTGGAGCTGCTGTTAAGTTGCTGGGTAGCCGATATGGTAGGTGCAGGATATTTGGTGCAGGACAGGGGCATAGCTTTCTAGATGTCTGAAGCCAAATTGTAAATCCAGGGCTTCTGCTTCACTGGAACATCAGAAGCCAGGAGAGGGGGCACAGAAGTTGGGCTGAGATACAGGAGCAAGGAGAGGAGCTGGGCTACAAAGAACTCTTCTTTCCACACTATTTACAAATGTGTACCATTTCCAAAACTGATCTGTCATTTTTTGCTTCTGCAACCAATCTGACACACTTTTCCTGCCACAGCACATGTGACTAATGTATGAAAGGGGCAATCTTTCACTGTTAGCACTAATTATTAATGGTCACAGAGACGGCAAACGATTTGTCAGAAGCCATTCAAATGCTATGACAGTTTGAAAACCAACGCAACAGTGTTGATAAATGTCTGCGTGGGGGGGGGGCGGGGGGGTTTGGGAGAAAAAAAAAAGTGCAAGTGCATGTTAACATGAATTATTATCCAATTCAAAGTTATTAGGCTGTCATGAAACAGGCGTTAATGTACCTTAATGTGAATTCAATCTTAGGGGGAGATTTACAGAAAAACGGAACACACAGAATCTGGTGCAGCGATGCATAGTAACCACACAGCTTCTAACTTCAGCTTGTTCACTTAAGCTTTGACAATAAAATCTAGAAGCTGACTGGTTACTACGTACAGCTGCACTAGATTCTGTGTGCACCAGTTTTTGTAAATCTACCCCTTAGTGTCCATCCTCCTACAGACAGTGGGGTTGAGTTAGTAAAACTAGAGAGTGCAAAATCTAGTGCAGCTTTGTTTAGAGACCAATCCACTTCCAGGTTTTTTTTTTTCAAAGCTTAAAGAGGAGTTCCACCCAAAAGTGGAACTTCCGCTCATTGGATTCCTCCCCCCCCTCCAGTGTCACATTTGGCACCTTTCCGGGGGAGGGGGGTGCAGATACCTGTCTAAGACAGGTATCTGCACCCACTTCCGGGAATAGACTCCCATGGGAGTCACGCCCCCTCCCGCACTCCCCCGCTGTCTCCTGGCAAAGACACAGGTCCCAGGAGATAGCGGGGACCATTGAGAAAGCGCAGCGCAACTCGCGCATGCGCAGTAGGGAATCGGGAAGTGAAGCCGCAACGCTTCACTTCCCGATTCCCTCACTGAGAATGGCGGCGGCAGCACCCGAGGATCGAGGGAAGGTTTGGTCTCGGGTGCCGACATCACTGGACCCCGGGACAGGTGAGTGACCTTATTTTAAAAGTCAGCAGCTGCACTATTTGCAGCTGCTGACATCTAAAAAAAAAAATTTTCGCAGGACCCCCGCTTTAATTGAACAAGCTGAAGTTAGATGCTAATTGGCTACCATGTACAGCTGCACCGAATTTTCTACTTTCCAGTTTTAGTAAGTCAACCCCAATGTTCATACTGGGAATTTTTGATTTTCCCAATTCAAATATAATAAAAATGCCATATACTCACTTTGCCAGTTTTATCAAGGCCATTTTCTCCACATCTCCAACAGCATAAGCTCTCCAGTAACACTGCCAAGAGAATAACAGGTTTATTTTAAGACTCAAACTTCTAAAGCTATAGAGACTCGTAAGCTTAGAAATTAGCATAAGGCTATGTAGGAAGAGAGTCAGATTCCTTTCTTTCAGTGATGAGGTGGGATTTGAAAAGGTCATGCATGACAACTGCCATCATGCCATCACTAGCAGGTGAGGTGGTGTGACAGACTTACCAATATTTGACATCTCAGAATATGATTTACAGGACTTACCAATATTTAACATCTCAGAATATGATTTACAGGTGATGCCAAACATTTACGCAGCTTAACTTTTTGACAATGGATTATACATAAGGTAGACAAGTTTCATAACAGCTTAGCCAGTTTTATGATCACACATCTCTGCAATGCCTTCAAACCAAATAAGTGAAATTTTTATGTGCTGGTTTAGATTTGCTGCATTCAAGTCACCTTCCATATACGGCTTGCTTCTTGTTTAACGCAGGCCTGGACAACTCTCACCCAAAACTAGCAGCCAGCACTACACAACTTCCATAGGACTATAGGAGTAACTGAAAACTTGTCACCATCATCTATCAGTGTGCTGTGTAATATTACCATCTGGCTGATACATACTGATGAAGAAACCCAGCACTCAGCACTGCCGACCCCACAGCTAGGACCATGCCGTCCATTCCTCAGTGACCTACCGCCCTATCCTTTTCTTCTTCCAGCACTACAATTGCCCTTTTTGTATTAGGACTCTCGCCTCCTGCCTCTGAGCCAAGCACCAATCATGGTTATCTCCAAAGCCTCACATGTAAGTCCCACATTAGGAGGGAGAACCTCACAGTGTACAATGTGTGTGCATGCTCCTCCTTCCCTACTACTCTTAAGCACCGCTACCATCGCTGGGACTGCTCATGTCCTCTGGTAGCTGCAATTACCGAGGATGGGACACTGCTTTCCTGTCAGTGGGAAGGAGGAGAGCTGATCTGTCACATCATTCCACTCAATGAGCGGTCAGTGCAGGTTAGGGAGAGCCCCGGAATCTACATGGACCAGGGGAGGGAATTTGTCATACCACACCTCAGCCGCTGCATCCATAGGCGCTGATATTTTCAGCGCCCCTGTCACAGCTGGGTGCCCATAGTGATAGTCATAGAGATGCCGGCGCTGAGGAAAGAAAACAGCGGGTGAAACTGACTGGGGAGAGCACACCGCTGGATCATGGGACAGGAGAGTGGCATAGGGGCACTATGTATATTAAATTATATCCCAGCCCACACTATTGCTCATTATGTACACAATATAATATATCCAGGTTCTGTGCATACGCATTATGAATACAGTGGTATATACCCAAGCTCTGTCCTGTGGTGTATTATGTATCAAATATATACAGTATTTTATATCCCAGCTCTGTGCCCAGGGACATCATGGAGTATCATACAAATACACACAGCATTGTTCCGTGCACACAGGTCAGACACATACTGCACTCTACAGGGGCTCTTAGGGCACCAGGTGTGGTCACTCATCTTTCTGTTCAGATAGATCCCCCCACCAGCTCTGGCTCAGCTTCTGCTTGAAGTCACAACCCATGGTGAGGTGGCCGGGGGAGAGGAGGGAGCTGCAAGCACATGGTATTCCAGGAACCAGCCAGTCTCTCCACACATGCCACTTCTGCAAATACTATTATAAAAATTGAAAAACACGACAAGGCAGACCCTGGCCTAGTGATGCTATGCACCGCTGGAAGGTGAGAGGTAACCTGGTCACCAGAGAGTTTTTTTCTGCTACTACAGTATGGCGACAAGGAATCATCCAGCCCTGGGTTAAAGAATCTGCATCACCACCTCTGTCTATTTAGCAGGGAGGTGATCCAGGAAGCAGCAAACCAGAATAAAGTGTAGCAATATTACTGGCTGTGTACTGTGTGCCTGGTCTGTAAATAACAAATCTAGTAGAATATAGTGTGAGGATTAGACAAAGTAAACATAAATAAAAGGTGGCGATAGAACTCTTCATAAGGAAGCCTGTGAAAAAAACAAAATTGAAGGCCGACTGAAGATTCCTGCCCAAGTCAAACACTGAGATCGGGCAGCAGTTGCAGCACTGGGAACATGTTACATGTTCCATCCTAAAAACAAGTGGAACATAACGTGTACCCAAAAGACAAACTTATCTTTTCATAGACATGAAAATAAATATCTACAGGATATTGCCTTACTGATTTTAAATAGCGGTGTTTCTTTCTCAGTGTACAATTATATCATATGTTAAATGCGTCACAGACTTTGTTACTGCCACCACCCCTCTATACCAAAATGGGCATGCTATAGCTGGTTAAAAAGAAAAACTGTATAGTGCCAAGGAGCATCAATCTATATCCACATAAAGAAGAAAACAAAAGAAAATACCGCGCTTATACCTAAAATTTAAACAAATAGAAGTGGCAAGCTGCAGCTCAAATTTGTAAGATATATACAAACAAAATAACATAAGAAAAATAAGGAGGCTGCGCTTAGTGTTTTTTTTTTTTTTTTTTTTCAACGTACTCAGGTAAGTGTGTTGCAACCACTTAACAAATAAAGATGGAATAAAAAATAAAGTTATCAATCCCCAAATGAAAAAGGATAACCAGTGAAAAATACAGTCCAATGAAGTGAAAAATGGATAAATCAATCAGCAGCAATAAAGTCCAATGAAGTGAATATGAATAAAACAATCCTTATGTGCAGATAAGAAACACCAATGATAGTGAACCACCACCGTACAAAATGCGCGCTTACCAGAGGGCAAGCAATATCAAGCCTGTAATCTAGATCGATATCCGGACATCAGATCAACACCAGTAGCAAATCACTTGATGAAGGTAAGGATAGGCCGGGAGGTCAGAGCTTGGTAGATGGCCCAACGATCAGAGTTAATGGGGAGATGGAAAGAAACTCACCATAGTGTAAATCCATAAAATAACGATTTTTTTGTAATAAAAATATGCACTTACAACAAAGTAGAAGATCAGAAGCTCGTTGAAAAACGCCGGCCGGCTAGCAGACACCCGTCCACACACACGCTACACCGCAATGACGTCAGCACGTCTGCCTCCCGACGTACGTTTCGTCATAGATTGACTTAGTCATGGCTAAGTCAATTTTTTATTCTTTATTCAATCTTTATTTGTTAGTTGCAATACACTTACCTGAGTACTTTTAAAAAAACAAAAAACAAAGCACAGCCTCCTTATATATCCACATAAACAATAAAAAAAATTATGTACATACTTTTTTAGCTTCAACAAGCTGGTTGAGCTTTTCATAGCATTCCCCCAAGGCAACCAGCATCCGAGAGTCGTTAGGTCTGAAAAATGAGAAATTAACATGTTGGTCTCTTTAGAACCCAGCTACAGTTTTTCTTCTATTGGAAAAAAGTGTTATTACCTGAGTTGGTGGGCACGTCTGTAATAATAGAGACAATAAAATGGCATTTTTAGGATCTCATAGGTCTGCCCCAATCCATACCAGGCTCGATAATCTCTTTTATTGACTTCAATAGCGTGTCTGCAAAACAGATATACAGAAAGGTCTACAAAATAAAATACTTTATAAACTAAAAGAGCACTCTACAACTGACCCAACACTTTTTACTAAAATATAGTGCAACTAGTTTTATAATACATTTGAAAAGTTCTTAAAAGCGGAGCGCCACTTAAAAAGGGGAAGCTTCGCTTGTTCGCACCCTTCACTGCCACATTTGGCACTTTATGCCAGCTCCCACTTCTAGGTAAGATCACCGTGGCGAACTCTGGGTATGTCTGGCCCCTCCTCCTCCTCCCCCATGCTGCCTTCTGGGACACACACAGGTCCCAGAAGACAGCGAGACAATTCAGAAAGCGCAGCGCGACTCACGCATGTACAGCAGGAAACCGGCTGCTGGTTTCCCTTAGTGAAGATGCCAGGGCCTGTACCCAAAGCCAATTGAAGAACTGAACCTTCAGTCAAAAGCTCATGTTCCTTTGAGTGAGAGGTGTGAACAGCTCATTTTGAAAAGAATGGGGATTGCTGTGCATTGCATTGCAGTACTTGGGCACAAGGCACTATTGTGAAAGGGGGGCTAAAGACACTGAATATATTCCAAGAGCATCAAAACAAAAAGGTATTCAAAGTCTTACAATTGGTTTTCTTTCTAAAGTAACCATAGCCCAGGAAGAAAAGCCCGCTACCTGCCAGCGGCTGCAGAGTGGGACCCACGCTCTTTGTGAATGCAGTGGGGTCTCTGCAGAGATCTGACACACCTACTGCTAAGTCATATTCATAGCTCTTAGCAAAGCTCACACCCCTTGCTGGAGAGCACTGGAGATCCACTTAAAGATAAAGCTGGCCATGAGCATACTAATCCAAATAACCGAAATAGCATTAGGGCTGTTTAGAGGTATGTCCTTTGCAAGAAATACCCAAGCACATGCAAGGAAAAAAAGAAACAAAAAAAAAAAAAAACAGCATTTTTGATTGCAGATGAGTGGATAATAGAAATCAGCACAGCTTCGCCTCCTTTACCAAGATCTAGAGCAACTGCACTTGTAGTGCACAGTATATTTGCCTTTAGTAAATCAACCTCAAAATGTCTAAATATAACTAGATAACTTGTGCCTTCCATCTCTGTCGTCCTTCTGTTCTGTTCTAGGGTGGCTACGTTTGTTCTCTATACCCCCTCCGTTATATGAACCCTTTCCTGCTTGCCCCCCGAGATGGACCACACATCTACCTGCAGACACATTCAGCTCTATGGGAATTGTAGTGCATAGAGAGAAGAATGTGACCAGAAATAACAAATGCCTGCAACATCAGATGCTTTATTACTGCCTATAGAGTTTATCCAAGTGGTTGGAAAATCTCTGTGCAACCTGTCGATTCCCACTGCTCAATGAAAAGAAGGAACCATGCTTGTCAATTCAGTTTATTGAGACGCAGTATTAAGTGGGAAAAAAAAGGCAGATTTCTCCAAACTTTTTTTTTTTTTTTTGAGATGCATCTGCCCTTCTATTCCTTGCCTACAGCTACTAAAAACAATGAAGGGAATTTATCAAAACTGGAGAAGCTGTGCAAGGCAATCAGCTTCTATCTTTCATTTTCAAAGCTTTAAAAGGATGGTTCACCTTTACAAAAAATCTGCCTATGAAGGTAAGGGATGTTTGTAGATTAAAACAAACTGTGCAGCTCTGACTAAAGATGAATAATACCCTTTCCATTTACATATCTTATGATGCCTAAATGGAATACTCCCAGGACATTCCTAGATGAGGCCTAGTAATCACTGCTCACCTCCACCATCACAGGAGCGATCTCTTTCTCCAATTCAAACCTCCTCACATACTCTCTCTCTCCCCTGATGCAGTAACTCTGAGCTCAGCATTTGAGAGCTCACTCCTGTGATGGTGAAGGATGACTAGGCAGTTTTGTTGTAAAGGTGAACTATCCCTTTAAAGTGGTAGTAAAGTCATATGTAAAATATTCTCTTTCAATGTTTTTATTAAGGTTTTCAAAAAGAACATAAGAGCAAGCATATATGTAAAATTGTCATACATTAGGCGTTGTAAGGGATCATAATACTAACAACTTGTACTAAGTTAGTTAACAGTCATAAATCATGCGTATGAATAGTATCAAAACATGTCTAGGAATGAGGAGTGTTCCTCCGCTTCCCTCGCCACCCCAAGTAGGTGCAAGCTGTGGCGGGGGAGAGAGAGACACATCCCCTTGTATAGATACCAAAAAAAAAAAAAAAAAATAGGAAAGGTTCAGAGGAAGGATTAATTATCTATTGCTGTATGTGGGTGACAGTCTAACAAGAACAATAATGAACTGAGGACAAGGGTAACAGATGTTGCCGCCATTCCTGTAATTAGGTTGGCTATCTACGTATATCAGCGTATTCACTATATTGACGTAACAGAGGTACACAGAATAAGTGATCAGAACAACGTGAGCAACTATATAACATATATTAACCTTATTGTTTAGGCTTGTTAAACACTTCTTTGTACCAGATGGACCAGTGAGACCACTCTGCTTGTGTGGAGCGTAGACGGCCTTTGCTTGATGCAAACAAACATTCATAAGTACTGTGTAATTGAGTAGTGGTTATGACTTCTGAGCAAGAAGGACTTAGTTTAGAGCGCCAATTACGTGTGATGATCAATTTAGCCGCTAATAGTATGTGTGTAATTATACATCTGAGTGAGTAGGGGAATTTCTCAATTCCTAAATTTAAAATGGCAAGTTCTGGAGAGGGATTTATCTGGATATGGGTGACACTTTGGATGAGTGTGAAAACATCAGACCAATATTGAGTGAGGAATCTACAAGACCATAGAATGTGTAAGAGTGAACCGTGGGAGCCACACTCTCTCCAACACAATGGAGATCTGGAGGAGTCCATTGTGTGTAGGATATATGGGGTTCGATACCATCTGAAAGCAATCTTATACGATAATTCCCATAAATTGGCTGATTTGGTTGCTTTATATGGTGCATTTAGGGCCACTCTCCATTGCTCTTCTGAGAATTGTGTTCCTAGTTCTATTTCCCATTTATTCTGGGGTTGGGTTTTAGTGAAGAGTGATTTATTTTTTAACGTTTGGTAGAAAAGAGATATACCTTTAATTTGAGGGCTTTCCTCAAACCAATATTTCAATAGTTGGCTAGGAACGTTTTGGAATATTGCAGATGAGTGAATTAGGCAGTGGGTGATTCTGAGATATTGATAATACTCTTTGTTAGGGAGATTGAACTCCTTTTGAAGTGTCGGGAAGGATTTAAGTGCCCCGGATGTGTATAGGTCCGAAGCTAAGGTAATGCCTCTCATTGTCCACGTTGAAGTACTGATGCCCGGTGTTAGAAGAGAGATCGTTTTTAGTGGGATGGGGATTGGTGATAGGGAGCCTCTATGTGGAGATTTGAGGATCAGATGTTGGAAGGCTGACATGGACGCTAATACGGTAGGGGATAGGAGTGTATCTTTCTTGTGTTTGTGAAGTGTACTGATGATCCAGCTGTGGAGGTCCTTGCCTGGAACTTGTAGAGTTTCTAAGTTCCTCCATAGACACTGCGTGTGTGGCTTAAACCATACCTTTAATTGTGCTAATAGTGTGGCTAGGTAATAGTCCCTGAGGTCGGGTAGTCCCATGCCTCCAGCTGCTTTATGTTTGATGAGTTTAGCGTGTGAGCATCTCGCTTTTTTCCCCTGCCATATAAAGTGGTTTAACACTGTCTGTAGCTTACGGAAATATGATGCGGGTATCGGAATAGGTAGGTTGCGGAAGAGGTATAATAGTTGTGGGAGCTTAAGCATCTTGAAAGACGCCAGTCTTCCCATCCATGAGAGTGTGAATTTGGCAAGGTGCGCTAATTCGGATTGTAGGGTTTGTAGGTAGGGACTGAAGTTTTCTTGGAATAAGGATTTAGGATTGGCTGTGATCTGTATTCCGAGGTATTTTATAGATTTGTCTGCCCAGAGATATGGGAAACGGTCAGAGAGGATAGATTGGGTAGTAGGGGGGATATTAAGCCCTAGGATATGGGATTTGGACTCGTTGACCTTATAATAGGAGATGGAGCTAAATTCCTGCAGTGTTGAGTACACAGCATCTAGAGAAGATTGTGGGTTTGACAACATAAGAATTACGTCGTCCGCAAAGAGATTAATTTTATGTTCCTCAGTGCCAATTTTTATCCCTACAATGTTTGGTTGGGAGCGAATCTTGTGGGCTAATGGTTCCATAAGGAGGTTGAAAATCAACGGGGATAGGGGACAGCCTTGGCGGGTCCCATTGGATATAGGAAAAGTGGAGGAGAGCATTGCCGAGCAATAAACCTGAGCTGAGGGTTTGGAGTAAAGAGCCATTATGGCAGATAGGATGTGACCTTGGAATCCAAATTTTTGTAAAGTCTGCTGGAGATATGACCAGTGTATTCTATCAAATGCCTTCTCTGCATCTAGAGCTAGAAGCAGAGAAGGCATTTTTTGAAGATTGGTGTGATGGATTATATTGATTATACGCCTTGTAGCGTCAACTGTTTGTCTCCCTTTTGTGAACCCCGATTGATCCGGGTGGATCAACGCGGGGAGGATGTCAATAATTCTACTCGCTATTACCTTTGCATAAAGTTTCAGATCATGATTCAATAATGATATGGGGCGGAAATTTTGAGGGGAAGAGGCTTCTTTACCAGGTTTAGGCAGTGTAATAATTAAAGCTTTTAACATATCATCAGGGAAAGAGGAAGAGATTGCAGCTGCATTGAATACTAAAGTGAGAGGATCCAATAAAAGAGATGTGAATTGTTTGTAGTATTCGGCCACAAAGCCATCAGGCCCAGGTGCTTTGTTGATAGGAAGGAGTTTAATAGCTTTTGCTATTTCTTGAGTAGTGAATGGGGAGTTCAAGGTTTCAAGTTGGAGAGTGGACAAAGTGGGTAGATGAATAGATTGTAGAAAGGCTGTTATGTCAGAAGGTGTGGGTTGCTTAGTGTCAGGGTCTCCTTTCAAATTATATAAGGAGCTATAGTATGCGCTAAACGCATTAGCTATATCTTGGGGGTTGAACAATTTTTCTTTAGTGAACGGATGGTAAAGAAAGGGAATGGATGATTTAGTGCGTGACCCTTTAATTTGTTTGGATAGGAGTTTCCCTGCTTTATTACCAGTGGCATATTGGGTAGATTGAAAACGTTTGTGGTTGAATTCAAATTTATCCAATAGTATGGATCGAAGTTCTAAACGGAGTTGGCCCAGTTTAGTTTTTAAGTGATCGGTTGCTTTTTGTTTGTTTGAGGAGTCAAGATCATCAATTTCTTTAATGAGGGTATCAATGCGCTGCGATCTCTTTCTCTTAGCCCTAGAACTTTGCTGAATAAAAATACCCCGCATGTAGGCCTTATGAGCTGCCCAAATTGTTGCTGGGTTAGATACTGAGTCCTTGTTGGTAATGAAGAACTGTTCCAGATGGTCCTTTAGAATAGTGCTGTAGGGGTCTTTCTGTAGAATGGTAGTGTTCATCCGCCAAAGGAAAGTTGGTGAGTGGTGAAAAGAGTCCTCGAAGGTAATACTCACTGGAGAGTGGTCTGACCAGGTTATCGAGTGAATGTGAGAGGCTGAGATTTTCTGAAGCGTCCACTGATCGGATAGGAATAAGTCTATCCTGGAGTATGAGTTATGACACGGTGAGAAGAAGGTAAAGTCGCGTTCTGACGCGTGTTGGCATCTCCATATATCTTGCAACTGAAATTCTTTCAGGAGAGGACCCAAGGAAAGATTACGGCGCCTAGATGGGATGGAGGAATCCAAATTGAAGTCTGGAGTTAAGTTAAAATCTCCACACCAAAGAAGAGCACCTTTTTGAACAGTGTCAATTTTTCTTTTGAGTTTTCTTAGGAAGCTGATTTGGTGAATGTTTGGCGCATAGACATTTACTAAAGTAAACAAGGAGTTGTTTAGGGAACAAATTAGTATGATGTAACGACCCTCGTGATCCAGTATCTTGTCATGCAGTTCAAAGGTTATAGAAGAGTTTACTGCTATTAATACCCCTCTCTTCTTAGAATTCGTGCTTGCTGTGAAGATATGCGGGAACTGGCTATTGGAGCAATTAGGTGGAGATGAGGCTTTGAAGTGTGTCTCCTGCACACATAAAATATCGCAGTGAGATTCTTTAGCCAGTGTCCAAAGTGAAGACCTTTTTGCTGGATGATTGAGGCCTTTGGTATTTATCGTTAGGAATGTGATAGGCATTCTGAATGTGGAGGAGACTAAACTTCCAAGGAGATCTAAGATGTTAGCTTGGTAGGAGTACTGTAGAAGTTTTCAGCAAGTGGTCGCTCTATAGAGTATGTGCTCCGAGGTTAAGCTATATGGTAAAATAAGACTAGAAATGGTCGGCAACAAACAATGATACAAAACTAAAATAAAAAAAAAAAAAAAAAAAAAAAAATAATAAGTTGGATAAGAAAACAAAGAACTGTGTGCCAAGTGGCCGAACAGTCGGCCTATCAGGAAAGTGCTGTGCACTTACTTGGCTAACTTGTGGGGAAAAAGTTCAAGTGGCCAGTCAGAGCCACGTAACAGGCCGGGACATAGATGCTGACTTAATAGGACCCCGTTCAGCGATTAGAGGAGTAGCGGGGGTGCTGATTAAGTTGGGCATCAGGATGCGGGATAGAGTGCCTGTGATTCTCAAATGGTGGGTTTGTGTTTTCTGGGATTATTCCCCATGAGCGGAGAAGGTGCAAACCTTCATTCAGTGTAGAAGCCGTGAATTTAGCCCCCTTGTATGTAATCAAAAGCTTAGCAGGATTAATCCACTTGTATGGAAGATTATGGTTTCTCAAAGCTTTGGTAACTGTATTAAGTTCCCTACGCGATTGGAGGGTATATTGTGATAAGTCCGCAAAAATTTGGAGGTGTGAATACGGATCCGGTAGGGATTTCTCGTTTCTGGATGCCCGCATGAGTTGTTCCTTGACATGGTAAAAGTGTATGCGTAGAATCACATCCCGTGGAATGGTGTCAGGAAGGGATGGTGGTTTTGGCAGACGGTGGATACGATCAATCACCATTTCCATATTTTTTAGGTCGGGCAGTAATGCTTTGAAAAGCCCTTTAGCATAGCTTGTTAGTTCGTGGGGTTGCACTGTTTCCGCCACTCCTCTGATTTTGATGTTGTTACGACGTGACCTGTCCTCCAGGTCCGCCAGCTTGCGTTTGATCCAAGCGTGATCCGCAAGATTATCCTCATGTGCATCAACGAGGTCGTTTACGGTCGATGCAAAACCCCCAAGCTGGTTTTCAATTTGTGACACTCTGCCTGAGACTGAGGTTATATCAGCATGTAGGCTCTGCATAATGGATAGCATATCTGACTGCAAGGAATTCCTGAGGGTGGATAGCATGTCTTTGAGTGTAGTGTCTAGTATAGGCTGATTATTAGTTGGAAAGCTGGCAAATGGGTCAGGAGCACTGCAGGGGTTAACAGCGTGTGTAATGTTTAGGCTCACCTCTGGCGTTGCTGTGTTGTCTGTGTCCAGCCTCATCCTAGCCTTAGCAGGGCTGCCTGTTTGTGGAGTGCCCGGAGAGGAGGTGGGTAAGCCTTGCTCAGGGTTGGTGAGCTCCATAAACCCCTCTTCTTCGTCCCCAGTTCTGTGGCTCTGTGAGGTAGAGAGCCGTGAGGGGAGAGAAGCAGGCGCTGCAGCCGCGGCGCCATCTTGGATTCGTCCGCCGGCCGGCTGATTCAAATATGCCGTTATTTTCTGAGGGTGCCTTTCCCCTTTCCGTTTGGTAGACATCATGCCACGCTGCAGGGGGGATAGGAGGGTCTCTGGGTGCTTTCCCTGGTCAAAAACGAGGTCCGGATGCGCTGGTGTGAGTCGCTGAATCCCGGGCTGTCACAGAGCTCAGAGGAGAACGTCCATGCTGCTCGGATGCCGGCCACGCCCCATATGTAAAATATTCTGACAGGCAGGGTTTGTATAACAGTATAGACCCTAGTTTTTCCTTCTATCATAAATGTTTCCCTTGCCTGTCAGTGGGTAATGTGATCTGAGCCGCACAAGCGCAGCTCAGATCACGTTTATGACCCACTCTGTGTGTCGCTGCGATGTGACTCCCCTGTGCATATGTGGGAGTGACGCCACTGCAGCCCAGCCATTCAAGCACCTGAAGATACAAAATCTAGAAGGCGGAGACAGCGCTGCACTGGAGGGTTCCATTTGCAGGCAAGTCTGTCATAATGTGCTAGTATGTGGTGCATACCAGTAAATTATAAATTAAACCCGCAGGGGGACCAGCTTTAGTATTTTTAAGAGATGACTTTACTACCACTTTAACTGAACAAGCTGAAGCCAGAAGCCGATTGGTTGCCATGTACATCTGCTTCAGATTCTGGCTGCTCTCATTTTGATAAATTCCCCACTTTATGCACTGGTAACACATCTATACAGACCCACTGTTTCTGTTCCAAGACCCTTTCATACCTATAAGCTTGTATTGCTGCAGAGGTGTTCTTCATTTCCATGTATTCATGACCCATCAGTGTCCAAGCACCAAGATATCGAGGGTTGAGCTTTAATGCCCTTTGAAAATACAAGGCAGCTTTCTCATGCTGGGAGCGCAAGCTATAATAATTGCCTAAAAAAAAAAAAAAAAAAAAAAAAAAAAAAGGAGGATTTCTTTTGAATAATTGTGCTATTGTGCTAGCTAATTGGATGTTAGTAATAGGTTTAAGATGCTTGCTCACCAATCACACAGCAGGTTTCCACACGATACTTGTCAATGTCACACAGGTTGTGTGCCAGGTAGCTCAATTCTGGCTTCAGGCCCTTGTGAAGGAACAATGTTACTCGAGCAGAAACATTTGAGTAAACAATAAAACATAAAACTAGAATATAGAGAGCCTTACTCTGACATACAGAAGGTTTGAAAATGTGTCCATGTTTTCTATTCTATAAGGATCCTGCTTTCGTAACTCATTGAAAATAGAGAGCGCTTTATCAATATCTGTTGGGAAAAAAAAAAAAAATACATTATGATCGTAAACATTATTTCAACCTTTACATTTGCTGAAATCATCTGGCCTTACCTCTAATGTTATGGTATGCAACAGCGATTTGGGAAATAATATAAGTGCTCTTAGAGAAGCCAGCATCAATAAGGCTTTGATATTTTTGTAGAGCCTCCTCAATCAGCTGCTGCTCAGTGTATATGTGTGCCAGGAAAAACTCCTTTATCCAACAATCGGGCAGAGAAAGAAACTTCAGCTGCAGAAGTAAAGCACAAAGCTCAGTAAGGAATGCCAGTCCTATTAACTACAGATTGTGTTCTGATCACTAGCTGTCTAACCATTTCACCTATTTTTCTTGAAGGAAGCAACGTAGGAGCAACAGAAAGGTGAATATGTGCTGCTAGGAAAAGCGGGCATTTAAGAGAACATGTTTTTCTAGCATGGGTAAAGCAGAGGTTTGTTTAAATATACCCTTGTCATGCGAAAATCATGTAGGCTGTCATTACCGACATCTCTTACTGGACGTGAACGTTCTCCAGCGGTCATGCTGATGCTTTGGCTACAATACCTTTTATGCCAATTATACTTGTTACATTTAACAGAATTCCTTATTTGCTAAATGATTATTACTTAGGAGCATTTATTCCAGACACAATCAGGCAACTGTCTGTGTGTGCATCTAGGCTTTAATATTATATAGGAGATTATACACTATATGACAAAGTCTGTGGACACTTGACCAATATTTTCTTACACTATATTGCCAAACGTATTTGGACCACCTTCAAAATGTATAGTGTTCAGAGAGTTTCCACTAATAGGTTACTGTCAAACTCTAATATAAAAAACAAAACAAAACCCTTCTTAAGAATAAAGGGCGTTAAAGGCGCAAAGGGGTTTGGGGTGCGAACCTGCATATTAAAACTCATGGGTTTTGGAATGGGATGTCCAACAAACCCAAATAGGTGCGATGGTCAGTTGTATACAAAACTTTTTGGCCATATAGTGCTTGAGTATTGAGTACTCTTCTCTTCAGCCAACAGGTAGAGCTTTGGGCACTTTATGGTTTCCACTATATTCCTTTGTTGTAGAAAGGAAAAAGTCTGTTTAAGTGGATCAATGTGTGAAACATCACACACACACACGAATCTGGGATGATTTACTTTATGGATGGCTCAGTCCAATGTTTCAATCAGGCAGAATGAGCCTGAAGGCATGCAATAGTTGTCCCTTTAGATATCCATATAGTTGCCATAATAAAGAAAGCATCCTCCCTTGCTGTGGAACTGCCACTGCGCAGGTTAACTGTTTTTTTTGTTTGGGGGACCGTGAAAAGCACTTTTATATTACTTGACCATCGCTCCCCTAATTTCAAGCAGTGGGCCGTTCCTCAGCATTGCCTTGTCCAAGGAGGGGCTATGGGCTCTGCAGCGTACTCAATGACATTAGAGGGCATCCAACTGCCTTCTAGCATCCTGGAGGAAGCATGTGGGAGTGGAGGATTAAGTAAAAAGTATTTTCCGGGCCCCTAGACAAAGGAGCATTTAACCCTTGCAGTGCATGGGCAGCCCCATGCACAGGAGGATTTTACCTTTTCTCAGATTTAAAAAGGTTTACTTGTAAAATAAAATGTATACGTAATGTAAAAACAGATATGATGCATTAGGTTAAAAACTAAAATAAGATTGACCCACAACCATTACAGTTCCTCTTCAATCACTCAAACATTCAAACACAACTGACTTTAACATGCGCCAAGTAATATTTTTTACCATTTCTTTGTCTGTAATTAGGTTGCAAAGCTCTAGCCATGTTCCCCAGTGCAATGGCAAGACGTGCGTCGCTTCCACAAAAACATCCAAAGCTTCTTTAACCAGGTCCAGTTTCCGCAAAACGACCCCATATCTACACACAGAAAACAACTATGATGCCTGGAAGAAGATTCATGGCTACAGAAAAGAACATAGGTTGTCTTGTCACTTACAGATAAAGTCCAAATCCATCCAGTTCCCTGGCTTTGTGCTTCTTACTAAGCTCTACTCGAAGCTCACGAAGAGCCTCATTCTTCACCTGGCCTTTCTCTAGAGGACCTGGAAACAGATGGTTATATTCCCTGTCAGTTTTTTGCTTTGTGCCCCATTGAGAAAAAATCCCTTTACTTTTTTCCTGGTGATACAACAAGAAGGGGGTGGAAAGATCCTTTTAGATGATTTTTTGTTAGAACTGATGTCCCCACTGGAAAATTTGTAGACTCACTTTAGTGAAAAAAATAAGCAAACTAGGGCAAAATGAAAAGTAATGTAACTTTTCTAACCTTTAAAAATTGCCTAATTGCTTATATTTATGCATTTTATTAAATGAGAAGTGTGCACTTACAAAAAAAACATACATACTTACCTCCCTTCTGCAGCATTGGTCTGTTGCTGCAGCTGTCCCGGAAAACATGACCGCTGGTCGCTCATTTCTTGATCAATTCTGACCATGGAGTGGTGACTGTTCACTGCTTTCTAAACTGCCCCTCCAGCGCTCACTGGAGTGACAGGCTGTGCAGGGGGCAGGAGCACAAAGAGGCTAAGCCAGCTGTCAAACCTGGGGCGGGAGGGGGTCTGCGACTTCAGCTGACAGCTGGCAGCAGCCCCATCAGTAGATTCTGGGTCACAGGAGAGCACAAGTGCACTCGTCATCCACAAGAGAAGTAGGGCCGAAAAAGCGCTGGCCATACTTCTCTTTTAAAGTAACTATGTGCATAATACTAAATTATTGTAAACTGCATTGTTTTATCATACAAATAATGAAAACGGAATAAAGGTTATGTAACAAGGTTCAAAGACCAGACCCTAGACAAAAAAAAAAAGTCATCTCTTCCCTTTGCAACACAGACCTGCATTAATAAGCCGGCCATTGACTGGAGAGGGGGAAGCTGTCCCTGCTGGGGGAACAGTGATTACTGCTAGCAACAATCGTGTGTAAAATCCAACATGCTGGTTGTACCTGTATTGATCGATCAACTTGGGTACATTCAGCCTGCCCATACATGGTTCTCAGACAGTCCCTGCTGAAACAGCCGAGATTCAAACCATCTTTGGCCAACTATACTTCCTCACAAGTAGAGGTCGACCGATATGGGTTTTTCTCTGGCCGATGCCGATGCCGATATTTAGAAATCGCGGTGGCCGATGGCCGATATATGATGCCGATTTTTTTGGGCCGATATATTAGGCCGATTTTTTTTTTTTTTTTTTTCTTTTTTTTCCCCCCTTCATTTTATAAAATCTAACAGTTAGACCCCTTTCACACTGGGGCATTTTTTTAGGCGCTTTTGGGCTAAAAATAGCACCTGTAAAGTGCCAGTAAAACGGCTCCCCTGCAGTCTCAGTGTGATATCCCGAGTGCTTTCAGACTGAGGCGATGTGCTGGCAGGATATTAAAAAAAAGTCCTGCAAGCAGCATCTTTGCAGCGGTGTATACCACCACTCCTGCCCATTAAAATGAATGCGCACCGCTGCCGAAGCACCTGCATAGCGTTTTGGCAGCAGCACTTCAGGGGCGCATTTAACCCCTTCCTCGGCCGCTAGCTGGGTTATAAGCGCCCCGCTAGCAGCCGAATAACGCCGCTAAAATGACGGTAAAGCGCCGCTAAAACTAACAGCGTTTTACCGTCAACGCATGCCTGCTCCAGTGTGAAAGCAATCTTAAGTAATAAGTGATACAGAAATTTTTTTACATTTAAACATTTATTGAACAAAACAAACCTCCAATCAGTTCACTTGTATGTATAATTTAGATTAAAAAAAATAACTATATCTTAAATATTAAATACACAAAAACAGGTAATCAAAACTTTTGGACGAAAAAAAAAATGGGCTAACTTTACTGTTTATTTTTTTTTTTTTAATTAGTGTATTTTTTTAAAAAAAATTGCGTTTAATAGACCGCTGCGCAAATACCGTGTGACATAAAATATTGCAACAACCGCTATTTTATTCCCTAGGGTATCTGCTAAAAAAATATATATAATGTTTGGGGGTTCCAATTGATTTTCTAGCAGAAAATACAGGATTTTTACTTGTAAGCAACAAATGTCAAAAAAGATTTAGTCTTTAAATGGTTAAACTGAGAACTTCTCCACGGAGTTCAGTCTATTGATAAAAAGAACCCGAAGAGATACAAATGTATCTTCTTATCAGATTTGGCAGGCTGCCCAGAGGAGGAGAAGACAAACTTCAAACAGCTTGCAATTGACTTCTATTACAGAAGTCATTTGCAAGTCCCGCTGAAGTTATAATCGGCTTTTTTTATCAGCACAATCGGCTGATGCCGATTAAGTAAAAAAAGCCAAATATCGGCCGATATATCGGCCGGCCGATATATCGGTCGACCTCTACTCACAAGTTTGCAATATACTCTCTCCTCACACCAATCAAATGCACAGTACATTATCACGGTTACAGATAGATAAAATAATACCGAATTAAACACCTGTCAAGTTTTTATTGCCATCTGTGTCCCCACTAGGAAGATTCGCCTTTCTTTTAAGCACTGGTGACCAATATCACTGGGACTGAAAAGCAGTGAAAACTCTACATTTTGAGTGGTCACAACACTAGGAGTGAAATTCTTCCAATAAGGACCTTATTCCAGTGACAACTGTCTAAAGCTAGCCTATTGTTCAGATCCCTGAGACACCGGATGAAATTCACAGAGTGGGTAGCCCGATTGGCTGCCTCACACTTGACATGTCTCAAAGAAGCCAGGCAGAAAATTGTAGGCTCAACAGCGGCTACATCTAATTAATCAGATGCAGCCGCTGTTGATGTAGTCAATCTGCACTGTATAGTGTATAGGCAGCCCTAAGAGGACATCTTCCTTATTTTGGAGAGATTTCCACTCTCCTGTTTCATCTCCGGGACAGGAAGCGAAGAGAAAGCACCGCAAGAAGACACAGACAGCCAAAATTAAAGCGAAGGGGAATTTAACCATTTCCTACTCTATCCAATACTAGAAATAAAGTTTTGGCTACACACAAACGCACTTAAAATCCATGGATGAAAAAGCAATTCAAGTATGTGAAGCTCAAATGAGGCTTCTCATGCCTCCAATAACATGCATTTCAATGGCACAATCCTTATACATTAGGTATACACACAGTAATTTTCTCATGCTATATATGCTGAATATAGATAGACGACATAAAAGGATGAAACATCAGTTTAACCACTTGCTTACTGGGCACTTAAACCCCCCTCCTATCCAGACCAATTTTTAGCTTTCAGCGCTGACGCACTTTGAATGACAATTGCGCGGTCATACAACACTGTACCCATACGATGATTTTTATCATTTTTTCACCACAAATAGAGCTTTCTTTTGGTGGTATTTGATCACCTCTGCAGTTTTTACTTTTTGTAAAAAAAAAAATTAAATTTTTTAATATTTTGTTATAAAAAATTTAAAACAGGTAATTTTTCTCCTTCATTGATGTACGCTGATGAGGCGGCAGTGATGGGCACTGATAGGCGGCAGTGATGGGCACTAATCAGTTACACTGATAGGCAGCACTGCTAGGTGGCACTGATTGGCACTACTGGTGGGCATTGATAGCTGGCACTGTTAGGTGGCACTATTAGATGGCACTGATGAAGCAGATGTGCCTCTTCCACTTCAGGACCGATGTCCCTGACATCTGAGCAGGTGATCGCTTTTTTTTCTACTCACGCTGTCAGCGCGAGTAGAAAAAAACAAAACATTACCGATCTTTTGTTTACATCATGTGATCAGCTGTCATTGGCTGACAGCTGATCACATGGTAAGGGGCCGGGACCGGCCCCTTCCTT
The DNA here is from genome assembly GCA_037952925.1 of Lithobates clamitans. NCBI lineage: Eukaryota > Metazoa > Chordata > Amphibia > Anura > Ranidae > Lithobates > Lithobates clamitans. The sequence continues at coordinate 5,954,857 of JBBGZY010000101.1, forward strand.
AGATCGGTGATCACCCGAGTCTCAAAGACTCGGTGATCACAGCGCGCAGGGTGTGTGCACAGGGGAGGCCGTCATATGACGGCCTCCCAGGTATTCAGGTCCGCGCTGTGGCCGTCATTCGGCCATAGCGCGGATGCCAGGTGGTTAAAGACATAAAAAGAGTCTTTATAGTTCCCCTTTAAAGATGACACTACAGTGTAAAAAATCATGTGAGACTGGGATGTGATAGGAGAACCGGCGCGTAGTACATTTTTTTTTTTTTTTTTTAAGTAATCACTAACATGCTGATTATTTCACAGCATTTATTGAACTACAGGCTTTGAATATCGACATTCTTCAGCGAAACCGGAGTGCAAAATCGGATGCAGCTCTGTTTAATCAGCTTCCAGGTTTTTTTGTTTTTTTCCTAGCTGAATTGAACAAGCTGAAGTTAGACACTGATTGACTACCATGAACAACTGCACCAGATTTTGTACACACCAGTTTTAGTAAATCAACCCCAGTTGGCCTTTCGCAGTGCTAGTGGGTGGTTGTTTGAATAAATAGTAATCTGAGTGGGATGGATTTAGTAAAGGCAATTAGACTGTGCACTTTGCAAGTGCAATTGCACTCATTTTCCACAGAGCTTAGTGAATGTAGTAAAGCTCTGCTGGTTTCTATCATCCAATCAGATGCAAACAAAAATGCTGATTTTTTTTTTTTTTCCTTGCACCTGATTGGGTATTTTTTACAAAGCAAATCTTCACTACATTTACTCTGCTTTGGCAAAAATGAATGCAACTGCACTTCCAAAGTGCAGCCCATTTGCCTTTAGTAAATCCACCCCAGTGTGTATTTAATCAAAAAGGAAAGAATAACAAACTTAACATAGAAGTAAAACCGGTAACTGGTTGTCAGAGTATTGCTTTTAAAACCATTATATAAAAAAAGGCAACGTATATATTTTTTAAACAATTTGTTCACTGGCATTATTGTATGTGGTTCACAAATTAGAAATAACATTATTGAAGCATATGCTAGGGGTGTGGGGTATGCAAAAGGTTGGGAACCACTGTAATACAGCAAGAGATGTGTAAAGTTTTAGGAAAACAACTAAAATACAGGCCATCAAGCACTGCCACTAACAAACAAAATGCTTACCCAAACTATCTACAGTTTCATCATCTTTCTTCTTCTCTCCAGACTAGAGGAAACAATAATGGTAATCATAATTAGCTGTGGTAGTTATTTACAAGAATATATATATATATATATATATATATATATATATATATATATATATATATATATATATATATATATAATACGACTATCTCTGTTTAAAATAAAATGATCAGCTCCCTGTATAAAAGCAATAAATACTTACCTGTCCTGATGATCTCCACTTCATTGCTTAGGCCGGGTTCACACCAGTCTGGTGCGAATTCCAGCTACATTTTCTTTGCGAAGAGAAAAAGCACCTGTCCAGCGGTGCCTCTCTGTTGTAGCTGTGGATCAGTGAGCAGGGAGAGGGGGGAGGTGTAGTGAGGAGAAGGAGAGAATTCGTGTTCAGAGCAGAATGCATCTGCGAATCAAATGCGTTCCCATAGAAGATAATGTGCTTGTAATTCGCACCGCAATGCCCAGAAAACGCACACTTTTTTGGGCAATGCTAGGTGCGAATGCAACGCACATATGTGAACCAGATGCATTCAAATGAATGCATTTTAAAATGTCCTGCGAATTGGATGCAGTGTAAACCGCATCTAATTCGCATAGATGTGAACGGGGCCTTACTCAAAATATCTTCAGTATTCTGTACACTTCTGAGTGTAGGATGTCTGAACCCCATTTGCTCTTTGTGGTTACTTCCTTCAGCCCTATTGTCCTGAAGTGACACAGTGCAACAGGGACAGCACCTAACACTGCTGTAAGTGTTTGATAATGAGCATTCTTCAGCACAGCTTGGATCTTCAAAAAAGCAGAGTTTGGCAGTGTGGACAGCAGTATTCAAAATCCCCACTTGCTTTTGCTGTACTCTCGGCACCCCTTTTAATAATCACTGTTCTTTGGCAAGCAAATTCCATGTACACTGCAAAGCATTTCACCAAGAAAATGTTCCTAGCAAGATGCTTGGTACTGCACTCTTTAACTGCCAAACACAAGTGCACACCCTAGACATGTTGCTTGTGGTTATTACTAAAAATGGATAGGTGACAGTGTCAAGGAGAAGGCACCACCATCCCCGAGTAGTAGATATAGTCAGGAGAATAATTTGGTGGGACTTTATGGGTGCCAGGAAAGGAAGTTTCAACAGACAAAGTATAAAATAAAATTCATATTTTATTTAACATGTACAAAAATTTACAATTATGCTGGCTAGACATAATGACATGGATATGACATACAGCAGTAGATATCAAAATCTATTTGGGTATAGACAATCACTCGGTACTGTAGTCCCTAATCCCTACATGTTCCGCCCAGTGGGGCTTCCTCAGGGGATATGTTGAGGGACCCAAGTGGATATGTAAAGGGAAGGGAAGCTGCGCTAATAAATGGAAAGTCCATGCAATTGCTCGTGGATAAATCAGTAAACAGTTCAATCTATGGAATCAAACGCCAGAGTGAACTAAATCAAATCAAACGTGCCGCCACCTTAAGAAAAACCTGCTTACCAGCTGGCAAGCAAAGACGGGCAGATGGCTTAAACCCAGCCAGGGCCTTTGCTTGTAAAGAAGATCAGCTGATGGGCTAACAGCTGGATGGTTAGATAAATGCTCAGAACGCTCCTGACACCACACGCCCAACTGCAATCAGCATGTGGCTGTTCTTTTTTTGGTCATGCTCCAGGCCACATGCTGATTGCAGTCACACAAAGTTGTCGGAAAATCCGATCATTCTGAACACGGTGACGTAAAACACGTACGTCGGGGCTATAAACGGGGCAGTAGCCAATAGCTTTCATCTCTTTATTTATTCTGAGCATGCGTGGCACTTTGTGCGTCAGATTTGTGTACACACGATCGGAAATTCCGACAACGAATTTTGTTGTTGGAAAATTTTATAGCCTGCTTTCAAACTTTGTGTGTCGGTAAATCCGATGGAAAATGTGTGATGGAGCCTACACACGGTCGGAATTTCCCACAACAAGGTCCTATCACACATTTTCCACACACACATACACACACACACACACACACACACACACACACACACACACGTTTTTTTTTTTTTTCATCTGGGGAGAAACGAGACCAACCTAGGAGAAAAAACCTGAACTTGACTGACCTGAGGAAAAGACAGAGAGGATGATGAGTAGCCAGTATGCTGCTGAAGATAAAAATTTGGACAGGCTGTTGCTACGTGTATGCGAGGCTGATTGGGTGCCCCCACGTGGTGTGTTTGTAATCTGGTTTGTGCCCGGAATGTTTTGATGCCACTGGGGATAAGCCGACGTTTGCGTGGTTGCGAAGGTCACTGAGTGTTTTAGGCTGCTGCGACGAAGTTGCGTGATTGCAAGGGTCTCAGTCTGGTGTGCTGAGACGATTTTGCGTGGTCGCAAGGGTCTCGATGTGTGTGATGTTAGTTTTTGAGATGGTATTGCGTGGTTGCAAGGTTCCCGGTGAGTGTCCTGCTGCTGGGACGATATTGCGTGATTGCAAGGGTCCCAATGAGTATGAGGTTTGTTTCGTGACGATATTGCGTGGTTGCAAGGGTCTCTGCGAGTGTCAGGCTGCTGAGATGGTATTGCGTTTGCAAGGGTCTCGTACAAGTGACAGGTTGTTGGGCCGAGACTGCGTGGTGGCAAAGGGGGTTTACATATTTTTTTTTTTCATGAGTGAGGGGTAGCCGAGACGTTATTGCGTTTGCAAGGCTCTCAACAAAAGTGACAGGCTGTTAATACAGTTTTGCAAGGATGCAGGTTCTCAACGAATGGGAGTTGGGTTGGTGAGAAAATGATAGAAACACCTGTTTGACGGTTTCACAGAACTCCTAAGCAAGTAGTACAAGGAATAAGGACAACATCCGTCTGATTCGTAGGTTCCGTAGGGGGAACTAACGAATGACCTGGGGGACAACGAATGGTAAGGAATAGGTACGGCATAAAGACAGTGGTGACTAATCTTTATCTGCGACAGTGAGCCATGCGAGTGGTTGGCGGCAAACTGTGTCGGGAGTACAACATATCAGGAAGGTGTGGCGTGATGCTTTGCAAGAGGCAAAACAGCAAAGCTTGGAATGGAAAAATAGAATGAGAGAAGTGCTTACAAATAATTTGTAAGTTCCACTGCGGGATCTGAAGACATGGTATGGGTGACACTGTGAGTGGCTACGAATTGTCATAACAAAAGCTGGTAACGAATCCTACCTGCGACAATGGCTGTGCGACTGGGTCCACATCGGTCTGTAGTGTGTGGCGTGGCGCCGTGCATGACGCACACAAGATAACTTAATTTGACAAGTGGGGGGGGTGGGGGGGGGGAACCGTGTATGAACAATATGGGGATACAACGAATGGCAACGATTAGGACATGATACGAATGCAAATTAACGACTCCTACCTGCGAGTGAGATGTGAACGAAAAGCTATGAATAAGCAACCGCAACACACTATATTCGGGAACAACAGACTCACAAACACATTTTTTGTTTTTTCTTCCACTAACAGTGAGACAAGATATGGAATATATTTTCATTGTTTATGTACTATGTATTGTATTATGTATTGTTTTATGTATTTAAGATTATAGAGAATGTAACAGGTGGTGCAGAACACTCAAAACTCCAATGTAGACAGAAACAGTCAGGATTATAACGTGGGTGGGGGGGTGGGTCCTCACTGTTGGGATATCTAAGACACATGAAGATAGGTGAATCCTTATAGTGTCAGTTCCTATGTCTATATACTTTGGATGGACTGACCCTTTAACTCTACAAACAAAAATAGACCATGTTCTTACCAAATACCTTGAGTACATGTACAGGAAGTAAGCTTTCTGACTCTTGCACCCTCGAAGGAAGTAAGCAGCTCTATCATACTCTTTTAAGTCAAAATAAGACTTAGCCAATGTATAAGCATCCAGATCCTGGGCATCTTCCTGGCAAGGATAAAACATATGTTTTTATTTGGACAGAGGAGGACATCATATTTAGCATGAGAAAAAGAAGGAGTGAAGTAATTTTCTATAGGAATCAGACTCCTTGTTTTATTGTCCCAGTTATTTTGCATATAATACATATTAAATGTTGATTACATCTAGCATAAACAAATGCAAGATTCTGGAAGCCTAACCTGCGCACTTAAGCCGGCCATAAACGGTTCGAACTGGTGGAGACTCGAACCACGTATGGGCAGGCTGAATATACCCAAGCTGATCAACCGATCAACTTGGTTACAACCAGCTTGTTGGATTTTTCATGTGTTTATTCCCAGCGGCTATAATCACAGTGTGTTCTCCCGGCTGGGACGGCTCCCCCCGCCAGGAGAACACAACGGCTCTGCAGGAGGGATTTCCCCATGACACAGTGTGTTGAAAGGGAAATCAAGCAATTTTCTTCTAATAATCTATGGCCGGATTTAGATTAGTGGAGCATGGGGAAAAAAATGCTCAGTTTAACCAAAAAGCTGTGATCTGTAAAGCATAGGCTGTAGAAATCCAAAAGGAATTAAAGCTAAACTCCGAACACAAAAACTAGGATTTAAATATATTCCTCAATACTTGCAATGGATAAATCTACTTTCCTGGTGCCATCATGGCAGCATACGCATGGCATACGCTGCCATGGATAAGCACCAGGAAAGGAAAACTACGGAAAGGTAAGTGTTCAATTTTCCATTCTCCTGGTGCCTTCGTGGCAGCATGCCATGCGTATGCTGCCATGGATAGGCACCAGCAAAAGGAAAATTATGAAGAGGTAAGTATACAATTTTCCATTTTGTGTGCACCAAATACCTTTACAAACTCAGTTGTTACTTTTTAAAAGTAGTGGTAAAATCACCACTGTGCTGCACATATGTTGTGCAAACAGCAGAGCTGTGGGAGGAACTTTGCAGGATTCACCCACTATAGGCTGCCTGTAAAAACTACTGGAGGGGGTGGATACAAGACCCGTCACCCTGTAAAAGGAGAGGGATCAGCAGTGAACAGTCTTTATTATAGGAAGCTTCTACACAGAGATAAAGTTTCACACTGGATTACAGCACAGATCTGAAGTAAATACACAAAGCCCACCAAGATGCAAGTAATAATACATATCTCGTATTTGCACAATCCAGAAATCGACTTTAAAAAAGAGAAAGTGTATAAGTAATTTACCCTCAATGTAAATTGTACATACATGGGTTGATTATCAGTCAATTTGTATCCTACTTTGCAAACCTTGCCCAATCAGCTTTCTGAAAAGTAAGTGGGCAGGAAAAGTACTATACATTTTCTACTTCCAATGTACCACATGGGACCATTCTTAGCAAAAATAAGAAGGTAACATTACCAGAAGATGAAGAAGTGTACCTACTCAAACATACCTCAGTAAGTGCAGGCGTCGGTGGTAGCTCATTTAAGGGAATGGATTCCAATGAGAATGCAAGTTCGGATGCCCTGCAAAAGCCCCCCCCCAAAAAAACAAAAATTTAATTAAATTAAAAAAAAAAAAAAAAAAACACACCTGTAAAAAATTACCAGTTACACTTACCGGTAACAGGTTTTCTAGGAAATCTTCCAGGACGGCAGGCCTACTGACTAGAGAAATTATACTTTTTTTTGGACTTTTCTGGTAGGACGCCCTCCCAGAACTGAACGACCGCGCTGTGGCTGTCTTTCAGCTATAGCGTGGTCGGCAAGAGAGAGGCAGATCTGGACAGCTGACAAAACCCAGGCGTCAGGGCGCAATTTTCAATTGTCATGGCAACCTGGAGCCTGGGATTTGTCGAGCTCTGCCTTATGCCATCAAAAATTAATGAACACATTTTTGATATAGCAATGTCAAAGGAAAAGATCCTTAAGTCACACATAATGGAGCAGACCCATGTTCATGGGGTGGGGGGAGCAAAACATGTTGGAGGTGTGGCCTACCTAGAAACCAGGCTGAGGCTGCCATTCATATCACTCCATGCACGTGTCTTCTTCATGATGTGTGGCTTATGGATCTTTTCCTTTGGCATTGCTGCAGCTTGGAGCCAAGACAAGCTTCCTCTCCCTGCCTGCACTCACAGCCGTCCAGTTGGACTTTACATCTCGTACCTGAGTACCTAAAGTTTGTCTTTTTGGGTCACATATTTTATATACTTTAAAGTAACTACAGTTTTCTGTATTATTTCCTCAATATAAAAAATAATTATCAGCAAGATGCATATTTAGTAAGGCCTTGTATAGCAATAAACTATCACTAAGATTTTAATGATCTTGCCCCATCTAAATTGTGTGATGCAATAAGATCTAGCACATCAACATTGCCCTGTAAACTGGCTAAGACATAAGCTGGCCATATATTAATCTAATTTCAATCCATATATGGCTATTCCTGTTTGACAGAAGTCAATCTAATAATTAACTTCTGTCAAACGGGAATGCTAGAAAAATTTGTCGATCAGCGGCTGCAGCCACTAATCAATCAGTGTGTTCTGACAGCAGAGAGTCCTGCTGTCAGAATACAATGTCCCAGCTGGAAGATTCTTCCATCCACCTCACTTGTGTGGGAGGGGGAATTTATTTTAATTTTTTTCCCCAATCAACCCGTGGGCTTATCAGGAAAAAAAAATCATCTATAGCCACCTTTAGCAAAGCAGCTTACTAGTCATGGTCACCCAAGCAAAGAATTCTATATAAACCGTGAACAGCAATGTTCCACAGCCAAATCAGCTGTGGAGCTGCAAGTATCTTGCAAAACAAACTGCAGCCTGAAGCCAAAGTGAATGCAAGCCAGGAAGCAATGACAGGCTGATCGGGGGTCACAGCTGTCTGGTTGTGTCTGTAAGTAATTACACAAGGAGTGATTTCCTGTGATCAGGGACAGACAATCACCCTTGGAAGCACGCTGCTCGCATCCAGGGGTGATCATCTGTCCTGCACACACCTGGGTACCCAGTCTCAGTTGGCCGCAAAATACTTACCACACCACGACCAATTTGGCTTTGTGAATAAGACCCAACATCTACTTAACCTCTTCAGGACTGCCCATCGCACTTATACTGCAGCAGGGCAGTCCAGCTGCGCCAAATAATGTACATGTATGTGATTTAGTATTTCCGGGTAGGAGGCGAATGCCCGCCACGCCAGATGTGCACAAGCCGATCAGCAGGTCCCAGGAAATGTTTTATGGCCAGAACCCACTAATCGGCTGAACAAATGACAAAAGAAAGCCCTGCGTAGGTAAACCGAGGGGTCCCCAACCCCCGGGCCGCTGACCGGTGTCAGTCGTGATGCCTCTGCAACCAGGCCCCGAAGGCTGCTCTGTCAGTGGTGCGGCAGGGGAGAAGAGTGATGACTCTCACTGCCCACCCTGCTGCAAAGGCTGCTCTTGACAGAGCTGCAGCTGCAGGCAAGCAGAGAGATTATTACATTATCTTTCGATGCCTGCTCTCACTTACTCACTCTGGGAGAGGACCAGCAAATGTGCATGTGCAAGTTTACTTGCTTGGACACCGCTGGGGAGAGGCTGCCAGAAGCAGTGTAACCATAAGTCTCTCACTGCTGGGAAAAACAAAAACACACACACACACACACACATTACAAATTGCCTTTACATTTTAATTAAAGTGACAAGCTGCTACTGGTATTTTTTGGTGGCTAGTGACATTCTACATCTGGTGGCATGATAGTGGTAAGCTGCATCTGGTGACATGTGATGGTAGGTAGTGACAAACTGCATCAGAGTGGCAGGTGATGGTGGCAAGCTGCAATCGGGTGCCAGGCGACGGTGACAAGTGATACGCGGCATCTGGGTGCCAGGCGACGGTGACAAGTGATACGCGGCATCTGGGTGCCAGGCGACGGTGACATGCTGCATCTGGGTGCCAGGCGACGGTGACAAGTGATACGCGGCATCTGGGTGCCAGGCGACGGTGACATGCTGCATCTGGGTGCCAGGCGACGGTGGCAAGTGACACACTCAGGGCTCCCATCGATTCTGCATTATGGTGAGTTGAACTATTTCATATTACAATGTAATATTGTGCTTCAATCATCCTGACACCATAGCAATCATGGTGTGGTGATGATTAAAGCACTAACACCAGCCATCGCCCTAACAAATCACCCGTGGCCATGTTAGTTTGGGTGCAGCCTTGCATGATCACGCAATTACCAATTAAAGTAGCGCGTTGCTAAATAGCAAAAAAGCCTGGTCATGAAGGGGGTAAAACCTTTCGCAGCTCAAGTGCTTAAATAACGTCATCCTCCCAATAAAAGTCTCTTCACATTTTTGGATCATCAGATCCAGCACTGTCCTCTTCCATCTCACAACGCTCTCCCTCCACATTTCACATCCCGTGCTGCCATCTTCTTTTACACCATAGGGAGCGGACTGTCTCGCCCAATCTCACCCATGTGCACATAGAGATCTGGCACTGCCTCTGTTTACATGAATGGGGGGGGGGGGGGGTTAGAGTTGCCAAGTGAGTTTAATTACCACCTTAATCAGCCACAGAGCCTGTGTAATTCATGTGTTCGGGTTTACAGGGATGAGGTGGTAACCATAGGGGGGGTAATGCCTTAATGCCTCCTCCTGGGATATGTGATGCTGGAATTCCAGGAGGCTGCAGCCAGAAAATAAAGTAAGAAAAAAAAATATATATATTTAATTTATTTTAAACATTGGAGGGGTGTAGAATGCTGCAAAAGTGTTGTGTGTGAGTGCAATGTGCTTTTCAGGCACTCCTCCATAGAGGTGACACACATCATCACACTCTCACCATTTCACGCTGTGTAGGAGGCCCCGCTCCCGGCACAACCAGCTCACGCTCAGTAGCTGCTTCTTAATTTCCCGGAGATCGGAGAACAGAGCACTCGTCGCCGCCATGTTTCCCAAACAGCGTCACCGATTGTGTCTTGACATCTTCCAATCAGGAGCCAGCTTACTGCTTCCGCTGTACCAATGTGCATGCCACGGCCTCAACGCAGAACCGCCCCAGGAGAGCTCTGATAGGTTGAGATGCGCCGGAGGGCGCTGTCACGTGAGTGAGCGCGAATTATAACTGGGCGCTGTGGTTGGCCGAGTTTTTTGTGTGGAATAATCACAGTCTAGATCCATGTTCTGTGTAGCGGCCCTGGTCAGAGGTTTGGCATGGAACCAAGAACCTAGTATAAGGACAGGGAAGTTATTTCCCGCCTTCATGGTTTCTCATGACTTGTTTCCTTCCTTTACCTCAGATATGTTGGGGCTGTACTGTGTTATCACTTCATGGTTTGTCTTCTTTCCTAGTGCAATTCCTCCATAGTGTATTGGCAGATAGGGATGTGTGTGGACTTTATAGGGGCACAAGAAATAGTGGCATTTACATTTTTCATGCGGTTAAAGAGTTTCTAAAACCCTAATGCCCTGTACACATGACCGGTTTTGCCGTCGGAATAAACTCTGAAGGTTTCTCAGACGGAATTCCATTCAAGCGGTCTTGCCTACACACGGTCAAACCAAAGTCCGACCGTCCAGAACGCGGTGATGTACAGCACGTACGACGGGACTAGAAAACAGAAGTTCAATAGCCAGTACCCAATAGCTTCCGTCTTGTACTTGCTTCAGAGCATGTGTTGTTTTTGGTCCGTCGGAAAAGCATACAGACGAGCGGTTTTCCCGATAGGAATCGGTTCCATCAGAAATATTTAGAACATGTTCCATTTCTAGGTCCGTCAGAATTTTCAAAAAAAAAAAGTCAGATGAGGCATACACACGATCGGAATAGACAAAGAAAAGCTTCCGAATGACTTTTTCTGTCAGACATTCCGCTCGTGTGTACGCGGCATAAGAGTTTATTCACACCAGCCTTTGCAATGCAGCAGCTGATATGCGCTGGGGTCGGGATCAGCATAGTGAAAATGCGTTGAGCTCGGTGCATCACACTTTTTCTTTTTAGACACTTTGTATTGAAAAGTCCTACAGACATCTCATAAAGTTCAGTTGCCAGCCGTGCGGTGAGAGGCAGTGGATTGTGCTATGCACGCAGCACTTTTTTCAGCTCACTGCGCCTGCACACCACCGCAACACAGTGGTATGAACATTATTTTTATCATTATAATACAGCATTTATATAGCACCAACAGTTTACACAGCGCTTTACAACTTGAGGGTAGACAGTACAAATACAATACACTTTAACCACTTGAGGACCGGGCCATAGCTGAATGGCGGCTACAGCGTGGTCAGATAATTCTGGGAGGGCGTACAATAACGTCCTCCCAGAATCGTGCTTCTGGACCCGGCGAGTCAAGGATCAGGGTAAAGGGTTATTGACAGCAAACACCGCTGTCCATGTCCTGGTGCTCCAGGGCCTTCAAAAGTAGAGTAGTCAAGAATTTAAATGTCTAATTTATGCTCCCAAGAACATATGTCGGTACTACCTGCATGTTGGGCCTTTGTATGTGGCCAGGCTGTGTAAAAATATCACACATGTGGTATCGCCATACTCAGGAGGAGTAGCAGAATGTATTTTGGGGTGTAGGTACAAGTATGCATATGCCACGTGAGAGAAATAACTTGTTATTATGACAATTTTGTGAAAAAAAAATCTTCATTTTTCAAAGAATTGTGGAAAAAAATTACAACTTCAAAAAACTCATTATGCCTCTTACTTTGGAATGTCCACTTTCCAAAAAGGGGTCATTGGGGGGGTATTTGTACTGTTCTGACATTTCAGGGCCTCAAGAAATGAGATAAGCTGTCAGTACATCAGGTGTGATCCATTTTCAGTAATTGGCACTGTATCTTGTAGACTATAACTTTCACAAAGACCAAAAAAAATACACTGATTTCAGTTATTTTAACCAAAGATATGTAGCAGTATAAATTTTGGCCAAAATTTATGGAAAAAAAACGAATTTGCAAAATTTCGCACTGGGGTGTTTTTCAGGCGCTTTTGGGATAAAAATAGCACCTGTAAAGCGCTAAACACTTCCCCTGCAGTCCCAGTGTGAAAGCCCGAGTGCTTTCTCACTGGGACTCTGCGCTGGCAGGACATTAAAAAAAAGTCCTGCAAGCATCATCTTTCGAGTAATGTACACACCGCTCCTGCCCATTGAAATGAATGGGCACTGCTGCCGAAGTGCCTGCAAAGCGCTTCAGCAGTGGCACTACACAGGTGCATTTAACCCTTTATTCGGCTGCTAGCGGGGGATAAATGCTTGCCGACAAAATGACGGTAAAACGTCGCTAAAACTAGCAGCGTTTTACCGTCACCACGCGCCCCAGTGTGAAAGGGGTCTTACAGAAACAAAGAAAAATGCATTTTTTCTAAAAATGTTTTGATCTTTTTTTCATTTATAGAGGAAAAAATAAAAAAAAAACTTAGTGGTGAGGTGATTAAATACCACCCAAAGAAAGTTCTATTTGTGTGAAAAAAAAGAACAAAAATTTTGTATCGGTTCAGTCTTGCATGACTGAGTAATTGTCATTCAAAATGTGCGAGCACTGAAAGCTGAAAATTGGTCTGGTTAGGAAGGGGGTTTAGGAGCCCAGTGGGTAAGTGGTTAATACAGTAGGAATCAGAGGGCCCCGCTAATTAGAGTTTACAATCTAAGAGGGAGGGTCAAAAGGTAATAACTGTGGGGGATGTGCTGATGGAACAAAGGAAACAGTGCCTGCACACCCCTGTAACAGTGGTATGAACATAGGAAACAGTGCCCGCACACCACCGCAAATGCAGTGGTATGAACATTGGGAAACAGTGCCTGCACACCACCGCAATGCAGTGGTATGAGCATAGGAAACAGTGCCCACACACCAGTGCAACGCAATGGTATGAACATAGGAAACAGTGCCCACACACCAACACAATGGTATAAACATAGGAAACCATGCCCGCTCACCACCGCAATGTAGTGGTATGAACATAGGAAACAGTGCCCGCACACCACCACAATTCAGTGGTATGAACATAGGAAACAGTGCCCACACTCCACTGCAACACAGTGGTATGAACTTAGGAAACGGTGCCCGCACACCACCGCAACGCAGTTGTATAAACATAGAAAACAGTGCCCGCACACCACTGCAGCACAATGGTATGAACATAGGAAACAGTGCCCGCACACCGCCGCAACGCAATGGTATGAACATAGGAAACAGTGCTCAAACACCACCGCAATGCAGTGGTATGAACATAGGAAACAGTGCCCGCACACCACTGCAACGCAATGGTATGAAAATAGGAAACAGTGCTCACACACCACTGCAACGCAATGGTATGAACATAGGAAACAGTGCCCGCACTCCACAGCAACACAGCGGTATGAACATAGGAAACGGTGCCTGCACACCACCGCAACGCAGTGGTATGAACATAAGAAACTGCCCGCACACCACTGCAGCGCAGTGTTATGAACATAGGAAATAAGGTCCATGCGGTGGGACTGTACTGAAATAGCCACCCTACGCAGTCCCACCACATGTAGTGTGAATCTAGCCTAAAGCTTCGCACACACGATCAGATTTTCCGACGGGAATTGTGTGATGACAGGCTGTTGGTGGATAATCCGACCGTTTGTACTCTCCATCCGACAATTGTTGTTGGATTTTCCGAGGACAAATGTTGAATGGCAGGTTTTAACGTTTCCTGCAGACAAATGTCTGTCAGTCGGACAAAAGCCCAAAGTACAAACATGCATGCTCAGAAGCAAGGACAAGCCAAAAGCGGTCGGTCTTGTAAACTAGCGTTCGTAATGGAGAATTAACATTCGTGACGTGGCAGATTATGAAATCTCGAAATGCAAGCACATTCTCTTCTTTAATGGGATAATAATTAAGCTGCTTTGCTAGTGATACTGATGAAGTTATTGCAAACACATTTTCAAAGGCTTTTTTTTTCTAGTGATATAAAGAACAATATTATTATGCTTTTTTTTGCTTTTTTTTGGGAAAGTTACCACAACACCATTATCTCGTAGTTTTTAAGATCATAGATACAACTATGTTGGTGTCCCTTGTCAATTTTACATTGTATTTTTTTTAAATGTAACTGCCTACTCCCAAACTGTCATTTGAAATAAAACACATAGCCAAGTATTATTATCCACATTTTTTTTTTGTGCATTAAAAAAGAAAAAAAAGAAAATTAGACATGCTATTTGCCAATAGAACTTAACCAAAAAGTGCATTTTATGCATCCAAAAATATAGAGAATCAAATCATTATTATTCAACCAAAAAATAAAATAAAAGCCTCGTGCATGTGTCCGGCTTCTTAATATAGGGGTCAGCAATGCCAAGAGTTGGTGAAAGCAGGGGTCTGTCTTTTGGAGATAATTCCGAAAATCATCCGGATTATTCTCCTGGAGCTCCTGCAGCAAAGGCGTATGACATAATTGGTCACAATTAATAAAGCAACCAATTTTTGGTCCAAGAAATCCTCCTCCTGTTCCTGGACTGGACTTGGGTCAAAGCAAAAACTCCAAGGCCAATAATAAATAACACGTTATCTCCTCCGTTTTCTGCAACATGTCTGGTTGACGAACGGCCGTTCAGAAACGAACTGAAAAGCACGAAATGAAAAGCCAAACTGAAAGGCGCAAAATAAAAAGCGCTAAATGAAAAGCGCAAATCAACACTCACCAAACTTCTACTAACACGAAATTAGCAGAAGAAGCCCAAAGGGTGGCGCTAAAGAGCTGAAAAATCATGTAGTACGTCACTACGTTCGTGTTTGTTGGCTGACAATTCCTTGCTGTTTGTATGCAAGACAAAATCCAGGCACTTCGGACAAAAGTCAGAGGTTTTGTCTGTGGAAAATCCGATCATGTGTACGAGGCTTTAGGCCTAAGCCGTATCGATCTATACACCCGTGCAAAGAGCCGCCTTCTTTTGGTTGTTAGGACACTGGCAGCTAGTAGATTGTAATGGTGCACAATGAAAACCCGTGGCTTTGTGTAACTAAAAGGCAGGCTTCATCCACACGCTGGCTTGTATACAATTTTTGGGCAATTTTTAGGCATTTTCCTAAGGCACCCCGGTTGAAAAAGGCTGTGTTAAAGTATGACTAACGGTATAAATTTTTAACATTTTAGATGCAGAGAAGGATTAGAACACCTGTCATGTTTCTATTGGTGTCTGTGTACCCGTTAGGGAGATTCACCCTCTCTATGAGTCCTGTTTTCCATTATCATTGGAAGTGAAAAAAAATCCCAAATTTTGGCATGTTACCAGAACCAGAGAGGAGAAACGGGATAGGAAATCGTCCAATGGGGACACTAGTTCTGGTGACACCCCGGAATCCCCTTGCCTTGTTGGGATGAGCCGAACCCACCCCCTCAAATAAGTTTGAACACGGGAACACCGTTAAAGTCTAGGGGACAAAAAAATAAAAGTGCTAATTTTAAAGGCTTATATGCAAGTTATTGCCATAAAAAGTGTTTGGGGACCCAGGTCCTGCCCCAGGGGACATGTATCAATGCAAAAAAAAGTTTTAAAAACTGTTTAAAAAAAACTGTTTTAAACTGCTTTTTTCAGGAGCAGTGATTTTAATAATGCTTAAAGTGAAACAATAAAAATGAAATATTCCTTTAAATATCGTGCCTGGGGGGTGTCCTTAGTATGCTTGTAAAGTAGTGCATTTTTCCCGTGTTTAGAACAATACCACAGCAAAATGACATTTCTAAAGGAAAAAAATGTAATTTAAAACGACTCGCAGCTGTAATGTATTGTCGGGTCCCAGCAATATAGATGAAAATCATTGAAAGAAAACGGCATGGGCCCCCCCCGTCCATTACCTGGCTATTTGGGTCTGGTATGGATATTAAGGAAAACCTTAGGTATTGATGGTACCAGAACACTGTAAGCCCTCACAGTTACTCTTGCTGAGCGCAGGAACGGGCCCTGCTGTGAAATACTATCAAAAATTGTAATTACATGCCCCTGTTAAACAGGGGCAGAAAAATTGGGCCTTTGGTGGTGGTGGTACCAGAACACTGTAAGCCCTCACAGTAATGCCGCATATACACGATTGGATTATCCAACGGGAAATGTTCGATAGAAGCTCTTTGTCGGAAATTCCGACTGTATGTAGGCTCCATCAGACATTTTCCTTCAGGATTTCCGACAAACAAAATTTGAGATCTGGATCTCAAATTCTCCCACAACAAAATCCATTGTCATAAATTCCAATCGTGTGTACACAATTCCGACGCATAAAGTTCCACGCATGCTCGGAATCAAGCAGAAGAGCTGCACTGGCTATTGAACTTCATTTTTCTCGGCTCGTCGTACGTGTTGTACGTCACTGCGTTCTTGACGTTCGGAATTGCCGTCAAGATTTGTGTGACCGTGTGTATGCAAGACAAGCGCATTTTTCCCGTGTTTAGAACGCTTCCTGGAATAATGGACAGGGCACTTGAGGCAGAACAGCGGGAGGAAGAGAAGGACTTCCTTACCTCTCAAGGCCCCCTTTATCCAGATAGCATTCCTGTGGGCCTGCCAAACACACAGGAAGAAGAGGAAGAGGAGGAGGATTGTGTCAGCATGGATGATGGATGTAGAGGATAACACTCAGCATCAGTCTTCAAGGGATGGTTTTCGGTCCCCAGAAACCCAAGGAGTTGTACGTGGCTGGGAGGAGGTAGTTACGGATCATGTGATCCTTAGTGACCCAGAGGACTCAGAATCGAATGCCTCTGCAAACTTACGCTGCATGGCCTCCCTGATTCTGCAAAGCCTGCAAAAGGACCCTAGGATTCATGGTATCAAGGAGAGGGATCATTACTGGCTGGCAACCCTTCTTGGTCCACGTTACAAGGGTAAGGTTGCAGAACTCATCCTGCCTTCGCAGAGGGAGCAGAGGATGAAACATCTTCAGGAGGCCTTGTAGAAAGGTTTGTGCAACTCATTTCCAGACCCTGGGAGGTTACAATTTCCTAGTGCTGGACAACGTGTTTCTGAGGCTTTGTTCAGTCAGAGGAAGAGCGGTGGAGAAGATGGCCGGCTGGCACGATGCCTTTAGGGCCCATTCCTGTGCCCAACAAGAGCAGCCCTACGTCCTGGTGCCAACGTTGAGTTCCACCTGGTGGGCAGGTTACATTCCCTTTGAATGTCAGCCAGCCGAGCACTGGCATTGTATGACCGGCGGAAATAACCACAGACTTTTCTGGCCTGCCTCAGGAGATCCTGTAAGCCTGGGTACCTGCTCAAGAACTGCTGCACCATCAAATTCAGGACGTGTGCCAAACATGCAACATGGGTCAAGTGTCCCTGTTGGAGGGCGGAGAGAAGGTTGATGCCATTGTCGCATACAACCATTCCTGGCTGAAGCAGGTGTGGTGTCAACCACCTCTGAGACTGCCCCTGCAGAGCTGACAGAATCTCTGCCCCAGTGTGGCTTCTGTCCCCTAAGCAGACCAACTCAAGCACCGCATGGCATCTTTTTGCCTGACTGCTTGCATAGCCCCTTGAACGCTTATGGAGCACCGCTGGTTCAGAGGACAAATCTGCAGAAGAGGCCATAGAGGAAGAAGAAGAGGAGGGGGTGGAGGAGAGAGCTGTGGCAGAATCACCACTAGCATTTTGGAGGTGTGGCAGCGGGACGAGCTCCAACAATACTGAACCCTATCCTGCATCCTTCCCAGCTGCCAGCAGAGTTACCCAGTGCACCCTGAAGGAAAGGTAACGTCCCTGCCCATGCCTGTTGGACCATGAGTCAGTGGTAATATGCACCTTACTGCTGACTGCCCTTTCCAACGAGGCCAAAACATTGCCTTCCACATGCCGGTAGAGAGCCGGAATGGCCTTCCGTGAAAAGAAATGGCGTTTTGGAACCTGCCACTGAGGTACAGGACAATCCACAAATTCCCGAAAGGGAGCAGAGTCTACCAGCTGAAAAGGCAGCAGTTGCAGTGCTAGAAATTTGGCCAAGCTAGCATTTAGATGCTGAGCATGTGGATGGCTGGGAGCGAATTTCTTTTTATGATTCAGCAACTGGGGTAGGGAAATTTGCCTGCTAAAATCAGATGGTGGTGTACTGCTAGCAGATTGGCTGCAAGTACTTGGGACACCTATTGCTATACCTTCATTCCTCTTGGTGCAGGTTTTTGAGAGGACTGGAGGTATAGTGGGGTTGGAGATCCCAGATTAGGAGCAAGGAGAAGTCCTCCTTTTTCTTTGATGTGGGTCTTTCAAGTGCTGTTGCCAACGGACTGCATGGCAGGTCCTCATATGTCTGGTCAAGCATGTCGTGCACAAGTGGCTGCTATTCTGGCCACGCTTGATCCACTTCAGACATAGGTTGCAAACAGCAACGGTGTGATCTGCTGCACACGTGTCCAAAAAGGCCCATACCAAGGAGCTTTTAAAAGTCAGCGGGGACTCAGCAGCGCCCTGCACCTGCGGAGCTCTGCGGTGTGTGATGCAATAGGGTAGCTGCCCTTAGGCTGCCCCCTAGAGGACATCCTGCCTTGGAGTTGTGCCTCCTCGTCCTTCTCATGTCTTGTCTTAGGCACCCAAGTACAGTCAGTGACCTCATCATCCCCTCTCTCCTCGTCACTGTAGCAAACTTGGCAGTATGCTGCAGCTGGGGGAACACGACTGCCAGTTTCTTGTCCTTCTTGGACACCCCCTCTCTCTAGGCTCACGTTACTCCCTTCCTCAACCTGGGAACCAACATCGGAGCCTTCAAATCACTGCGCATCCTCCAGCAGCATGTACACGACACTGTGGTCAAATAATTCGGGGGACTCCTCCGTGCATGATGGTGGGGCTAAGAAAGGAGTGACTGTGGAATAGGCCACTTTGGCAGCTGCGTTGGAAGGCAAACTACTCCAAGCCTGGGTGACAGAGGATGAGGAGGATGAGGACAGCTTTGTTATTCACTCCACCAACTCTTCTGCATGTTCTGGCTCAATAACACGGCCACCAGCAGAAAAAAAGGACAAGCGTGCCCCACCGCCACCTGCAGAGGATGCACCATGTCCACGACCAGCACTGTTGACTGTAGACACAGAGGCTGCTTGCTCTCTTTTAGTGGCCTGTGAGCAGCATCTGCCTCTCCTTGGTGGCCTTCCAGACATGATGTATATTTTGTCTTGCAACACCACACTACATTAGCGTTTCTCCCAGGGGGTTAACCAATGCAAGGAGGAGCCGCAAGCGCTGCCGGGGGACCCCAAAAGATGCTGTTTGGGGCCACGCTGTGCAGGGGTTGTAAACCCTCGTGTTTTTTCAGCTTAATGCATCCTATGCATTAAGCTGAAAAAACTTCTGACACTGACCGGTCCCCCAGCCCCCCGTTTAACTCACCTGAGCCCTTTGTTTTCTCAGCGGAGGCGCATTGTACTTCTCTGCCCGGGGTTCTCGGCTCTGGATAGATTGATAGCAGCCATTGGCTCCCGCTGCTGTCAATCAAATCCAATGACGCAGGCACCAGGGGACGGGGCCAAGTCCGGCATTTTGTGTCTATGCACGCAAATGCTGGACTCGGATGTGTGCTCACAAGGTAACCCCCCTGGAGAGTGCTTCTCCCAGGATGTGAGGAGGAGTCACGAGCGCTGCCGGGGGACCCCAAAAGAGGCAGTTTGGGGCCACACTGTGCAAAACGAACTGCACAGTGGAGGTAAGTATGATAGGTTTGTTATTTAAAAAAAAAAACTAAGGTTTAGTGTCACTTTAATGAAACAGGGTAGAGCGAGGCCCCCAAGCGTGATAGGCATTTGTAAGATCGTTTTTGCCACTCTAGGGGAAGCCCCTTTCCAAACAAATGAAATAATTATGCTATCAAGTCTCCTAAAGAAAGTATTTGGTATAGGTATAAATGCCTGTCTGAAGAGGCACGTAAACGTAAGTAACACCGACATCTTAATGAGAATAACTCAACCTACTGGAGTGAGGGGTAGAGATCTTCAAACGGCACAGCGTTGGGACAAGAGGGAGACTAGTGGGTTTAAGTTGAGGGAAATAAATTGCCCAAGGTCTCAATGGATTTCAATACCCAGGTATCTGAATTGGGAGACTCTTTGTAGCTGTGTAGCTGGCTGCGGAGGGTCAGTTATAGGGTGAAGGGGCAAGAGAATGGATTTACCTCAGTTGATGCACACAACTGAATACTTTCCAAACCTATCTATAACTACCAGGGCTGCCATCAAGGAAGCCCCTTCGTCCCTGAGGTACAGTAGTGTGTGGTCGGCATACAAGACCTTTTCCTGGAGGGGACCTATAGTTATACCCTGTGCCTCCAGTGTGGATCATAGCAAAAGGCAAAAAGCCCCTGGGAGAGAGGGAATCCCTGTCTTTTCCCCCAATGGAGAGAAAAAGGAGGGGAGAGAGTGGTTCCCGCACCCAGGAAATAAATGTAGGCCCCAAACCAAACTGGCACAGGACATCACACAGGTATCCCCATTCCACAGAATCAAAAACCTTTTCAGCATCCAGGGAGGCCACCACGCCTGGTCACGCAACACCGTCTGTAGAGGCTAGAACTGTGTACAGTCTCCGAAGGTTGATGTCCTTTACCTGACATGAACCCTGCTTGGTCTTCATGGACCAAAGTGAGTATGAGCTTGTGAAGTCGGTTGGCTAGGATCTTAGTAAGGACTTTGGCATCTGTATTAAGCAACAAGCATCAGTGGGTAAGATGTACACAACTTCAGATCCTTCCCGGGCTTAGGCACCACCACAATAATTGCCTGAGCCAAGGAAGGCGGTAGATCCCCCTCTTTTGAAGTTTGAGTTAGCATTTTGTGTAGCCTAGGTGCCACCTCCTCCATATATTGCTTATAGAACTCCGGGCGTGGAAAACCATCCACTCCCGGAGTCTTCGCTGACTGTAGAGAGCCCAACACCTGCTGTACCTCCTCTAGGGTAATCGAGTCACCCAGTCATTCCCTTTACCGAAGGGGCGAGAACAGGGGAAGTCACCTGGTCTAGAAAGCTATGCAGCTCTTCTTGTGAGTACTGCACTCTGGAGGAGTACAATTTGGAATAGTAGGAGGCAAAGCAGGCGTTTATGCCCACAGGGTCCAACACCGATGCGCCTTGATTGTCTTTAAGGCGAGCTATAGTGGCCATTGGCGACTGTTCTTTGAATATCCAAGTCAAAAGCCTACTTGTCTTCTCCCCCTGCTCATGGAATATTACATCTTGATTGATGGAGGCTTCACCTCCCTGTTATTCTATCACATAGGCTGGGGAGTGTGACACAGCCTGTGACTTGCAGAAATGTTATTACCAAAAAAGACTAAAGATCATCCCAATTCCTGCACCTTCACACTTCAGATCACTCCAGTTTCTGCACCTTCACCCCTCAAATCAGCTCCAATTCCTGCACCTTCAGCCCTCAGATCACCCCAATTTCTGCATCTTGACTCCACAGATTACCCCAATTCCTGCATCTTGACTCCACAGATCACCCCAATTCCTGCATCTTGACTCCTCAGATCATCACCCCAAACCCTGCACCTTGAGACCTAAGATCAGCCCCAGTTTCTGCACCTTCACACCTCAATTCACCCCACTGCCTGCACATTCACTTCTCAGATCAGCCCCAATTCCTGCACCTTTACACCTCAATTCACCCTAGTTTCTGCACCTTCAGATCCCAGATCGGCTCATTTCTTGTACCTTCATTCCTCAGATCAGCCCCAATTCCTGCACCTTCACACCTCAATTCACCCCAGTTTCTGCACCTTCAGATCCCAAATCGGCCCATTTCTTGTACCTTCATTCCTCAGATCAGCCCCAATTCCTGTACCTTCACACCTTAGATAACCCTAATTCCTCCAGATTCACACCTCAGATCAGCCCCAATTCCTGCACCTTCACACCTCAGATCAGCCCCAATTCTTGCACCTTCACACCTCAGATCAGCCCCAATTCCTGCACCTTCACACCTCATATTAGCCCCAATTTCTGCACCGTCACATCTCGTAACAGCCCCAATTCCTGCACCTTTACAACCTTTAGACCTCGTATCAGCCCCAATTCCTGCACCTTTACACCTCGTATCAGCCCCTATTCCTGCACCTTTACACCTCGTATCAGCCCCAATTCCTGCACCTTTACACCTCGTATCAGCCCCAATTCCTGCACCTTGACACCTCGTATCAGCCCCAATTCCTGCACCTTTACACCTCGTATCAGCCCCAATTCCTGCACCTTCACACCTCGTATCAGCCCCAATTCCTTCACCTTCACACCTCGTATCAGCCCCAATTCCTGCACCTTTACACCTTGTATCAGCCCCAATTCCTGCACCTTCACACCTCAATTCACCCCAGTTTCTGCACCTTCAGATCCCAGATCGGCCCATTTCTTGTACCTTCATTCCTCAGATCATCCCCAATTCCTGTACCTTCACACCTTAGATAACCCTAATTCCTGCAGATTCACACCTCAGATCAGCCCCAATTTCTGCACCTTCACACCTCATATCAGCACCAATTTCTGCACCGTCACATCTCGTATCAGCCCCAATTCCTGCACCTTTACAACTTTTACACCTCGTATCAGCCCCAATTCCTGCACCTTTACACCTCATATCAGCCCCTATTCCTGCACCTTTACACCTCGTATCAACCCCAATTCCTACACCTTTACACCTCGTATCAGCCCCAATTCCTGCACCTTTACACCTTGTATCAGCCCCAATTCCTGCACCTTCACACCTCGTATCAGCCCCAATTCCTGCACCTTCACACCTCGTATCAGCCCCAATTCCTGCACCTTCACACCTCGTATCAGCCCCAATTCCTGCACCTTTACACCTTGTATCAGCCCCAATTCCTGCACCTTTACACCTCGTATCAGCCTTAATTCTTGCACCTTCACACCTCATATCAGCCCCAATTCCTGCATCTTCACACTTCATATCACCTCCAATTTGTCAGGGAAGAAGTCAGAGGATAACTGGTAAATGTGCCAATGCCCAATATGGCCCAAAATGGCACGCAATGACGAATCTTCGTACGCGACAGCACATCAGCATACGCAAAGAGTGCTAACTGCCAGTTCACTGGCCTATATAAGGACATCAGTGGCTATCATAATTTGCTGGATTATCATCAGCCTTGTATCCTGTGTTCCTGTGCCTTGTGCTTTTGCTTGATTACCCATTATGGACCCGGCTTACCCCTGACCTGCTCTGGCTTCTCTCCTGGCTCTGATCCCGGCTTGCTTCATGGACCTGCTCCTGCCTATTCCAGATTAACATCCTATGTTTGACCCCGGCTTGATATCGACTACACTACCTGCCTCTGCTCCTGACTGACTTCCTGTGTTTGACCCCCGGCCTGGCTTCTGACCTTGCGCCTGCTTTACCCATCTGTCAAGATCCGCCAGCACCTCCAGAGAATCATTGGCTGTGACCACCTTCTCTACCCTTTGGTGTCCTCGCATCTGCAATCATCAGGCAGCTTCACCTTCAGGTAACCCGTGCATCTTTGGGCATAGCACCCTCTGTCACTACCTTCGGGGGTACTCTGCACTCAGCCGCAAGGGGAACCCTCTCGTCACCGCAGCCTCCAATTCGGTACGTGACACAATTCCTGCACCTTCACACCTCATATCGGCCCCAATTGCTGCACCTTCACACCTCATATTAGCCTCAATTCCTGCACCGTCACACCTCATATTAGCCCTAATTCCTGCACCTTCACACCTGAGATCACTGTACCCCCCCCCCACAAATCTTTTTCACCTCTGTACCCTCCGCTCATCTGTCTCACCACTGTAACCCCTACTCTTATGTCCCACCACAGTACCTCCCCCTTCACATTTGTCCCACCACTGTACCCCCCCACACATCTGTACCACCACCGTACCCCCTGCACATCTGCCCCACCACTGTACCCCCTCCACATCTGCCCCACCACTGTACCCCACCACTGTACCCCCTGCACATCTACCCCAACACTGTACCCCCTTTCTCGTCTGCCACACCAATGTACCTCCTGCACATCTTTCCCACCGCTGTGTTAAGGATAAGATTAAGCGCTTCAATCGAGCTCAAGGTTATCTGCTGCTGTCTCTAATTGGAAAGTGTGGATATGCATGCATATTAAAGTAAGACTCTCTGAGACACGCTCACAGCAGAATTACTTCTTACACTTCTGATTTATTCAAGGCGGTGCTAATGTTTTATACACAAAAATACATCATTGCTATGTTAGTCTAATAGGTACATCTCATTGGTTAAGATAGAAGATGTAGAATCTTCATAACGAGGTTTGACTGTCCTTGTTTTTATCTTCAGTTCCGCGTTCTTCTGATGTGTGGGATATAGGGGGTACCCGCCATTTTGAGAAGATATAGGAACAGAGCTAATCTGTATACTTATATAATGAGTAAGGAGAAAAATATGTATACATATAAGAAAATAGACATTTTCAGATTATTATTATTATTATTATCTACATCACATTCCTTCACAGTCCCCCCTAAAATGGCTATTTTCTCTTTTCTGTCCCTAATACTAAAGGTCCTACTTCGCCTGGCCCATTCTCCTCAGCAACTCTTTTAGGCTGTATATAGAGTTGGGCAGCAACTTGTTCACTACCCTCCTCGATACAGCTGGAGATGTGCAGTCAGGCGCTAGCTATCCCTATAACCCTATGGGATTGTGAGGTTATGGACAGGGAGTGACTGTAGAGGAGTGAAGAGTTTGTGCTCTTCCATCATAAGGGGGTCCTCTTCTTCATGGTGGAGAAAAGTAGGTGTGTTATTGTCTACAGCCTTGCTCATTAACCTTTTACGAAAGGTAGAATACAGCATACAATCAGGGCTAAAAGAACCAGGATTATTAATACCGTTACCCCTATCTGGGCGAGCAGCTTCTGCCACCCACTCATCCAGCTAAAGTATTGATCCCATGGGTCTGTGATACCTGAGTTCTTCTTCAACTCCAATGACAGATCTTCTAATTTCTTTATAGCTAGAGTAACCTTACCATTTGGACCAGTATTATCAGGAATGTAGGTGCAACAGGTTCCAGTTTTTTCTATGATTTTACAAACACCTCCTTTCTCAGCTAGCACCATGTCTAAGGCCATCCGGTTCTGGAATGTCATGTAGGAAGTGGGGGGCTAACTGGTCAGCAATTCCCTGGAGGGCATCTTTAGTGTAATTTACAAATCTCTGTTGGTTATAGTATGTGTGGTTTATCCAATCTACATTCTTGTTGACAGTTGTTATGGGGATCAAAGACTCAAAACCAGATTTTACCTGGTCCCTGGCTTTAAATTAATCAGGGACCCCCCTTGTAACCCCTATGGCATCTATGTATACATGAGGGTCAAAGCTTCCGGAGAGAACTGCTCGCTTCCTCCTCTGACTGTGTGCTGGGTCAGTGTATGTATCAGGGGTATCTTCGGTTAGGATATGGGGGGCATAATGACCTTTGCAAGGGCACATTCACTGGTCCAGATTCCCTCTAATCTGGTCCTGATTTTCAAATTCCCACAGATCCAATACACATCACCAAGGGACTGGACCAGGTTTAATACCTGTCTTTCCCAAAGTCATTCTGGTTATCAGGGGCTTTCTATTTTCATCTTTTTTGTCTAATACACTCTGGGGTCACCCAGTCTGGCCCTGTGTTCCAACCCACTGGCCCCCCTGGAACCACAACTCTGTCCCCAGTAACTGTCGGTGTGGCATACATATATATCCTTACTGTCAGTGATGTCCCTGTACCGATGACATTGCCATGAAGGGTCAAACGGACAAGGTACTATGTCACAGTAATCTAAGGTAAAGGTGGTCACATGTGTACCTGAAGAGTTATACCAAAACGTAATTATGTTATAATTTTTGTGATGGCCTCCTCTAGATCAAACAGAAAAAGGATATGCAGCACCCGAAAACACGCTCTCCTGCAGTGGTAAGCGTGCATTTGGGTGTTCTTCCTGGCCAACTTGACTGAGGTGGCTGTTGTCAGCAAAACTTGGAATGAACCATCATATCTTGGCTCGAGAATCTCCAGACAGTAGTTGGTGTGTTCCTGTATCTAATTCAGGATCTGGAATGGAAGAAAACACCTGGACATGCATTCAGGTTAATTCTCGTGATAAAGTGGTTACATAATTAGTCAACACATCAGACTGCAACTGTAACTGTTGTGGAAAGTAACAATCAAGTCTGGGAGCTGAACCAAACAAAATTTCATAAGGGAATAGGGCATGTTTCCCCCGGGGGTGTGTCTGACACTGAATAGGGCAATGGGCAAACTGTCTGGCCAACTCATGTTAGTCTCTTGGGCCATCTTTAACATCCTGTTTTTTAGTGTCCCATTCATCCTTTCTACCTTCCCACTACTTTGAGGGTGGTATGGGGTGTGTAGTGCCAACTGAACCCCCAGTGCTGCCCAAATCTCATTTGTAAGGGTTGCTGTTAAGGCTGGGCCCTGATATCTCAATATCACCTCTGGGACCCCAAATCTACATACTATCTTACTCAGTAGTTTCTTAGCTATGGTCCTGGCAGCCATGACCACTTCCACTAGGGCGTATTCGAATCTGCCACTTCTTGGCACTTGAGAATGATCAATTTGCATCCTCTGGAATGGGGTATAGGGCTTTTGCCAGGTGCTTCTTCTGTGCCTTTTCTGTGCATCCTGGGTTACATTTGGTGCAGATAATGCATGATCTGCAGAAGTTGTCGGTCAGTGGAGTAACTCTTGGTGCAACACTTGTTGATAAGAGAGTTCATAAAAGTCTTTGTCAAGTGGGCAGATCCATGTGCCCATTGCACCACGGCTGGGTACATACTCCTGGGTAGACCAGGCTTCTTGTTGCACTCGAATAGTCCATTCCTGAGAGTTGCTCCTCTCCGTTTCCAGCTTTCCTTCTCATCCGGACTTGCTGTTTCCTGTAGTTCTTTTAGATAAACTCTGTCCACTGGGAGAGTCTGTAAGGTAAGCACGGGGTGGTCTTCTTCTACCGCCCTGCTGTCCACTTCCCGTGGACCACTAGCTGTCTGTTTGGCAGCTGAATTGGCTAGATGATTGCCTCAAGCTTCCTTTGAGTTCATTTTGTCGTGTGCTTTACTCAGAATAGTCACTTGGGTTGGGAGAAGCAAGGCATCCATCAAGTTTTCACAGGTGTTCCTGCAGCCGTGAGGAATCCTCTGTCCTTCCAGATAACACCATAATCATGGGCAATGCTGAAAGCATATCTTGAGTCCATATGAATGTTGGTTCTTTTTCCCCTCTGCCCATTTACATGCTGTAGTAAGTGCTTGCAGCTCTGCCTCCTGTGCAGACATCACCGGTGGTAAGGCTTCAGCTTCTAGAACAGTGTTTTCAGTGGTGACCGCGTGTCCTATGTGGTATTTTCCTAGTTCATCAGCAAACAAAAATTGTTAGGTTTGAATTCTGCAGGGGTCTTTCACTCACAGGGGGGAGATGCGTGGTTTCCAGCCGTATTAGTTCGATGCAGTCATGGGGTGACAAGTCAAGACTCTACTCCTCCTCCTTACCCCCTCGAGAAGTGGAAGAAGGGTGGTAGGGTTCAGTGTTTGACAACTTAATAGAGTAATGCTGTCCAGTAGGAGGGAACACAGGAGTCTCAAGTGTCTGGTAGTGGACAAGTGTTTCGGCTGGATCTTGGTTGAATATGGCAACAACATCATGGGGAGCAAGTAGAACAAGGCATTGTCCGAGGACCAAGTTCAAAGTTTTGTCAAGCAAGGCTTGTGCAGCAAAGCCAGCTCGCAGACACAATAGGCCTCCTCTTGCTACCGCATCCAGCCGACGGGAATAATATCCTATGGGGCGTAGGCTGATGCCGTGTGATTGGGTGAGTACACCTGGAGCATGTCCCAGACGTTCGGATACAAAGAGCTTGAGCGTTTTGTCGTAGTCTGGGAGCCCTGGTGCCGGACATGGCGCACTTGAGGGCCTCAAACTTAGATATTTCTTCAGGAGACATCTGGAAGGGGTCTGATTGCAGAGCATCAGTATGAAGGCTTCTAGAATCCATGGTCCACACTAGAAAATTAGTCCAAGGAAGGCATAAAGGGATTTCTGGCCTTGTGGCAGTGGGATGTCAGAGATTACTTGCACCCTGTCTTCAGTGGGGTGTCTTGTCCCATGGGATAAACAGTGTCCAAGAAAAATGACAGATGTTGAGCACCACTGCAATTTGGGCTTTGAGGCTTTGCATCCCTGGTTGGCAAGATAGCACAATAGACTTTCTGAGCTGACTTCAACAGATTGAAGGAGAATCACTTCCGGGTGTTCCTCTTGTCATGTGTCAAGGATAATAGCCATAGCTTTTGCAAACTGGCTTGGAAAGTTCTGTGCCCCTTGTGGCACAACTGTTTAGGTATGTTGCCGTTTCTTTCCGTGGATGAATGCAAAAAGGTACCAGCAGGAGGGGTAAGGGTGGACACTGAAGAAAGCATTTGTAAGGTCCACCTCTGTGAGGTACTTTGCAGTCAAAGGCATCCACCGCAGGTACCTGGTTCTCTTTTAGGGGTTTTCTTCTTGGGGTTATTGTGGTTTCCGGGGCAATGATGCGCCCTCTTTTAGCTTGACTGAAACTGGTGGCACCTTTAAGTGACCGTTGTCTTCCGGTCCTGTGGACCATGGGCACGCAGGTATTCTGTCAAGTATTTCCTGCAGTATTGAACTTGAAGTTTTTGCTTCATGAAGTGTCATCAGGAGAGGCAGAGAACACAAAGCAGATGAGTCTTCTAAAGATAGGGGAGTATGTAACTTAATTCCTCCTTCGGGCATGTACATGATTGAGGCCTGTAGTCTGGACAACACCTTAGCTCCTAGTAGATTCAAAGGACATGTAGAGGACACCACGAATCTGGCAAGCAAATCAGGAAATGTCCCCACTTGGAATGGCTCAGTAGGTGGACTGGAGCGGGGCAGCCCATCCACTCCCACGCAGGAAACATCAATAGTGGAAAGGAAAGAATTACCAGGCAGGTTCACTGCCCTCAACACACTTCTGGCTGGACCCATGTCAATGAGAAAAGTGGTAGGTTTTTCGTCTGGGATATCTTGGGGCTCTGCATTCTTTTCTAAAGTGACCCCATTTCCCACAGTTGTAACAGGTGATCCTTTCCCTGGTATTGGGCAGTGGTGGTGGACTAGTGTAGGTGGGATCTTCATCATGGGTTACCATGAGGGGCGTTGGTTTTTTACCTTTTTGATTTTCTATACCTCTGGTCACCAACAATAAATCAGACATTTTCATTGAACGGTATTCAGGGCGGGCCACCATCAGGCCTTTACTGATATCCTCTCTGAGCCCTGAAACAAAAGCAATTGATAACATGTGTGTGTGTGCCTTTATGAGTATAGCATGATACTTCTTCACAGACTCCCCTTTATCTTGGGTAATATCTTGGATTGTGGGGGTCTGATCTGTCAATTTCTCCTTTGCCCAGTCATGGAGTTGTGCACAGAACTCCACGCCTGAGGTGTAAGAAATGGCACTTGTCAGGCAGGCATCATTGAAGGCCGTCTGCATAACTGGCCAAAAGACTGGTCCTGCTTTGATTTGGCATAGGCTGATCAAGTCTCTCCAGGCAGCTGAGTAAGTTTCTTGTATCTGCACTATCCTGTCGTAGAAGGGAATTGGCTGCTTCTCTGGGTCAGGCAGACTTGTCGCTAAGGTCGCTGCTTGTGATGTAGTAAAAGCGTCATACATCACTGGTGCCCCTTCTGGTAACCGAGACTGTTGTTGGGGCGGGGGCTGGGAAGGGGCACTATTCCTTACGGTTGCCAGCATGTGTTTGAG
Organism: Lithobates clamitans; assembly: GCA_037952925.1. NCBI lineage: Eukaryota > Metazoa > Chordata > Amphibia > Anura > Ranidae > Lithobates > Lithobates clamitans. Next base: position 5,984,708 of record JBBGZY010000101.1, read on the forward strand.
ATCTTCTCAGAACTGTGAGTCCGGAGCCGGATTGGGGGTTAAATCAGCGAGTGGCCTTGCTGCCTGTTGTTGGGCTTCCCACTCAGATGCCTCTTCATCATTAACATATCCGGCCTGTGAATGTGATGCTTCCGTATCGGGGAAGACAGGTGTGTGGTATGAACCATCCTGGTTTAAAACAGGAAGGATTGGGTATCGGCTGTGTTTGAACCTACCAAGATGGCCGCCGGCAGGAAGTTCACTGGGCTGGGCAAGAAGTGAAGGCATGGGTGCACTAGATGGCCGCCGGGCTGAGTTGTCACAGTGGGTTGTTCTTTGCCTGGGGTGGTGAGAAGGGAGTAGTTGTTAGGCGGGGGGCAGTGCTGTCCCTCCCCTCCTTTTGTTTCAAGTTCCAACATAGCGCGGTGGTTCACATATCATCAACTCTGTGATACATAATATAGTACAATCGCCATCTTTCTTAACTTCCTTTATCCAATTTTCTTTATCACACAGGATTTTTCTCCCTGTTTCTTTAGCAACATAACTTTCCAACTTCGTTCAACTTTGTTAACTATTTCAACATCTTCTCTCCTCTTCACAATATGACATTCTTCACAATCCTTTCTCTCTCTCTCTCTCTCGGCTAACGGCTGGAGGGGAGAATACGTACAACTAATGGGTTAATATTCTTTCTTACTGCTCCTTATCAACAAATTCCTTGGGTGGGGGCATATAAGGCTGTACTCCTAGCTGCTACTGTCTGCTATAACCCTGTAATGTACAGTTAATCTCAGTACAAACAATTCAGGGATATTGGGGAGCAACGGGTCTTCGGGTAACCACTTTCTCTGACTTTCACCAGTCCCCAACCCCTCTCGTGTATAGCAAACAGTATACCACAAATACACTCAGGACGGGACATTACACCTGCCACTCTCTGAACCACAAAATTTCAGCAGGCTAAGATAAACTACAAGGGCAGACAGCCCTGAAAAAAAAACCTGTTTATAGATGTCTGTTACACCTCTACCCCCAGAGGTCGACAGCTCGTCTGGGGGTGAGACTTCTGTAACACTTTCAGACTGCAAAGCCAGCAGCTGAGAACCCTCAGAGGTCCGACAAACCTTGAGTAACCCGTCTATACCCGTCTGCTACAAGGAAACATCTCATCCCAGAGGCCGACAGCTCATCTGGGGGTGAGAACACATATACACACATGTAGCACTTTTAGACTGCTGAGTTTCATAGCCCAAAGAATGGCAGACAGTGAACAAAAAAAATACATTCAGCAGAAACCCATAGGCAGGTTAGTTAAAACAGCCTCAGGCGAGGTAATGATTCCTGCCTCTAAGACAGTCTCAGCATACCGACAGAATCCAGCGGTTAACCAAAAGTTAAGAAAGTTGTACAGTGGTAAGAATATAAAAAACTTACCGTACTGTTAGGGCTGCGCAAACCCCCTCTTATCTTATCAGTGTAGCCGCTCGAAACGTTATTGTGGTATGGCTTCGACTGTAGCCTGAAGCTCCCGGGTTTCGGCACCAGCTGTTAAGGATAAGATTAAGAGCTTCAATCAAGCTCAAGGTTATCTGCTGCTGTCTCTAATTGGAAAGTGTGGATATGCATGCATATTAAAGTAAGACTCTCTGAGACACGCTCACAGCAGAATTACTTCTTATGCCCCGTACACACGGTCGGATTTTCCGACGGAAAATGTGTGATAGGACCTTGTTGTCGGAAATTCCGACCGTGTGTAGGCTCCATCACACATTTTCCATCGGATTTTCCGACACACAAAGTTTGAGAACAGGATATAAAATTTTCCGACAACAAAATCCGTTGTCGGAAATTCCGATCGTGTGTACACAAATCCGACGGACAAAGTGCCACGCATGCTCAGAATAAATAAAGAGATGAAAGCTGTTGGCCACTGCCCCGTTTATAGTCCCGATGTACGTGTTTTACGTCACCGCGTTCAGAACGATCGGATTTTCCGACAACTTTGTGTGACCGTGTGTATGCAAGACAAGTTTGAGCCAACATTCGTCGGAAAAAATCCTAGGATTTTGTTGTCGGAATGTCCGAACAAAGTCCGACCGTGTGTACGGGGCATTACACTTCTGATTTATTCAAGGCGGTGCTAATGTTTTATACACAAAAATACGTCATTGCTATGTTAGTCTAATAGGTACATCTCATTGGTTAAGATAGAAAAGAAGATGGAGAATCTTCATAACGAGGTTTGGCTGTCCTTGGTTTTATCTTCAGTTCCGCGTTCTTCTGATGTGTGGGATGTAGGGGGTACCCGCCATTTTGAGAAGATATAGGAACAGAGCTAATCTGTATACTTATATAATGAGTAAGGAGAAAAATATGTATACATATAAGAAAATAGACATTTTCAGATTATTATTATTATTATCTACATCACATTCCTTCACAGCTGTATCTCCCTTCTCACCTGCCCCATCACTGTACCCCCTGCTCATCTGCCCTACCGCTGTACGCCTGCTTATATGCCCCACCACTATACCCACCTGTTCATCTTTGATATGCAGAGCGGTGCAGAGAAGAGACTAGCTGCCTGTACTAGCACACTTATCCCTGCTGATCTGCCTCTCACATCCAGCCCAGGTGCTTGTATGTGATGTCACATACAAGCATCTGGAATGGATGCACAGTGTTGAGCTCAGGTCAGGGGTGTTTTCTGAAAGCAGTAGGACTGTGTGAAAAATCATAAATTGGGCTGGCATACTGCAGCAAAAACTGGGTGTGGTTTTATTGCGCTGAATACTGGCTATGGCTTACAGGGATGCAGAGTGCAGGAGTTCAGTAGTAAGCGACGCACAGTTGCAGTAGTAAGTGATGCAAAGTTGCAGTAGTAAGTGAGCCAGAGTTCAGGGGGTCATAGTAGGTGATGCAGGGTTCAAAGGTCAGTCATAGATGATGCAGAGTTCAGGGGTCAGTAAGTAACACATACACACACATAATTATATATATTATTTTTATATTATTATATTATATGTTATATTAATTATCTCACAAAAGAGAGTATACCCCTCACATTTTTGTAAATATTTTATTCTATCTTTTCATGTGACAACACTGAAGAAATGACACTTTGCTACATGGTAAAATAGTGAGTGTACAGCTTGTATAACAGTGTAAATTTTCTGTCTCCTCAAAATAACTCAACACACAGCCATTTATGTCTAAACCGCTGGCAACAAAAGTGAGTACACCCCTAAGTGAAAATGTCCAAATTGGGCCCAAAGTGCCAATATTTTGTGTGGCCACCATTATTTTCCAGCACTGCCTTAACCCTCTTGGGCATGGAGTTCACCAGAGTTTCACAGGTTGCTACTGGAGTCCTCTTCCACTCCTCCATGATGACATCACAGAGCTGGTGGATGTTAGAGACCTTGTACTCCTCCACCTTCCATTTGAGGATGCCCCACAGATGCTCAATAGGATTTAGGCCCAGAGACATGCTTGGCCAGTCCATCACCTTTACCCTCAGCTTCTTTAGCAAGGCAGTGGTCGTCTTGGAGGTGTGTTCCGGGTCGTTATCATGTTGGAATACTGCCCTGCAGCCCAGTTTCCAAAGGGGGGGGGAATCATGCTCTGCTTCAGTATGTCACAGTACATGTTGGCATTCATGGTTCCCTCAATGAACTGTAGCTCCCCAGTGCTGGCAGCACTCATGCAGCCCCAGACCATGACACTCCCACCACCATGCTTGACTGTAGGCAAGACACACTTGTCTTTGTACTCCTCACATGATTACCGCCACACACGCTTGACACCATCTGAACCAAATAATTTTATCTTGGTCTCATCAGACCACAGGACATGGTTAAAGTAATTCATGTCCTTAGTTTGCTTGTCTTCAGCAAACTGTTAGCGAGCTTTCTTATGCAATCTCTTTAGGGCAGTGGCAGTGGCATCATGAAAGCTTGTATTTCCATTGTTTTATTGTTTTCTCATCCCTCTGGTCACAACAGCTGGCACTAGAGCAAATTAATATATACAACATCAAATCTCTAGTAAAACTTACAAAGATGGGGTAAACTAGTTTAAAGTGTCAGGGTATATATACATATATAAAATATCTGTCACATGTTGTTATACAGAGTAATGTTCCTGTATATAATCTATTACCCTCAATCGCAGCACCTAATATCACTGTATATAATCTGTCACAGATTATTACTTTGACCAATAATACTGAATATAATGTATATCACAAACTAGCACACCAGTTTAACCATATATAATCTGTTCCAGATTATGACACAAACTAATTTTACTGTATATAATACACATATAAAGAAACCAAAAATGTACATGTAACATTGAAAAAAACATACACTGGAAAGTTGAGCCCTCAAATTTAGCTATGTATAATAAACCATAAAAAAATACAAATTTCCTAAACAGGGCTTTGTTATAGATTTATCTTTTCTAACTCTTATCCACTACATGTTTAGTCCTTCATATCACTATATACAAGATTAGATATCCATAGAGACAATTCCTTATAAAAAATTTTAAACTGAGCAGCAGATGGCGCTGTAAGTTTTTTTATTTATGACCCACGTGGCTAATACAGAGAGAGATGGCTTGCTCTGAGTAGTGTAATTAAATTTCTTGGGTCAGCCTTCATTACTCACCCTGTCATTCTCCTGTATGATAAATGCATCTTCATGCCAAGGGCTAATATTTACTGTTTTGAACCTAATTAAAAACTCTTTGCATTTTGATGACAAGGACATTGCTGGCTCTTGATTGTCCTGTGAGACAGATATATAGACCTTCCACATAATCTCTTCATACAAACATTGTAACCAAACCATTTAAATACCCATAAAGTTAGTCATCATGCAGCTAAACAAATACTTTGCCAATGACCCCATGATCAAAATGTATATGTCTGTGTACTTTTTACATGGTACTTTACAATATTCAAATGGCAGATAAAGTTCTATTGGAGCTTAGGAGAAATGATACAGTTGGGGTCACTTTAGCATAGCAATCTTTGTTTTTCAGAGTCCCCCGTCATATCGTTTTATTGGCTGTTGATCCTGTCTGTAAGTCTCTTATTTTTTAGCTTCCATCCATGCGGCATGGGAGAGCCCAGAGGGTGGCAGGAGTGAGGAAGACCCCCCCTCCACCCCCTGTAATGGAAATCCAGTGGCTAATTAGCCACTAGGGTGGCTTTTACATAAGAGAATCACCAGACAAAAAAAAAAACAATACCAGGATGATGCCTGTAGCTGCTGTCTTCAACCAAGCTGTCCAGGAAAAGTGGAAGTTTACAGGGTTAAGTTAATCCATTTAACACTAACAGGGAAGTTTACAATGGTTAGCATTTATTATCCAAAAAGGAAAAAAAAACTGTTTCTGTAACTGCTTAAAAAGTGTTAGCTGGAATTAGGCTTTAATTTGTTAGTGAAAAAAAAGTTAATCTAAGTCTATCTAACACTAACCTCTCCATAGGCTGACAATGCTGCTGTCCAAGGGGTGGCTATGTCCATCGATCGACTTGGGTACAACCAGCATGTCAGATTTTTACATGGGATTATTGCTAGCGGCTGTAGCCACTAGCAATAATCACTATGTTCTCCAGGCAGGGACGGCTCACAGCGCCATCCCTTACCCGCTGGGGGAACAGAATAGCTTCACAGGAGGGATTCTCCCATCAACAGTCAGTTGACCCATCGACCAGATTTCCTTCCAGCAACCTGTGGTTGCAGAATCGTATCATCTATGCCTGCCTGAGTTTTTTTTTTGGCTTATGTGAAGCAATAAACATTTAGTTGAGCTATGATGGTGCCTTTGTGTTTTTTTCCATTCTAACATACAAGAACATTGGCGCTGTAAGGAGCCTGGGGAGAATCCTAGACCTGGAAACTGGCATCTTTCAACAGAGGTCCCTGGCATTAAAGAGTTTACTGTCCCATTACTTAGTGAAGTGACAGTGCATTCGATTTTTCTTTTTAAAGAGGCATGCGGAGACACATTAACTAAGAAGTATAACATCATGGCTGAGTACTCTAATGGTCTTTCTTTTTTGAGTACTCTATATTTGTCTGTATGTTTTGCTTGTTCTAATTAAAAGAAAGCACAACCGCACATAGTTTTGAGCACTGTCACTATTTATTGTTCATGTAGCACCACTCTTATGTTCTGGGTATTGATGTTAATTGTACAGTGTACAAAGAGGAACACTGTAATGTAAGTAGTATAAAGTGTGTACACCGCTCCTGCACCACCCGAAAGATACTGCTTGCAAGACTTTTTCTAACGTCCTGCAAGCACACCGCTCCAGTGTGAAAGCACTTGGCTCTCACACTGGGGCTGTAGGGGAGGCATTTTTCAGGCACTTTACAGGTGCTATTTTTAGCCCTTTAGCGCCTGAAAAATGCCTCAGTGTGAAGGGGGTCTTAATTAGGGATGCACCGAAATTTCGGCCACCGAAACATATTGGCCGATACTGGTCAAAAATCGCATATGCGCAGTAGAGGCGGCAGAACCAGCAGGTGATGTCACTCGTTGTGTGGGCGACATGCACGTTCCTCGCGGAACTCGGCACTCGTAAGCACATTCCCTTCTGAGATGCTGGCACCTTCCCCACGGATGCTCCTCGTGCTTGTGAGACGCTGCTGGGACCAGAGAGACGCTGCTGGGAAGCGAGAGACGGTACTGGGCAGTGAGAGACGGCTTCATAGAGGGCTGCACATAGCATACTCAAGTACAAGAGTGAGCACTGTCACTCCTGGATGGCTACCAGTACTATTCGCCGGTGAGCATTGCTGCTTTTGCCTTCTTAAACTGACAGAAACAAACTACCGTAGTAATTTTATTTCTTGATTATTTTATTATAGTACTAGTACTGACTATTTAAAATGACTGTGTGTCTGCACTGCAGCACATCTGATCTGACTTGTAGCAAAAAAAATTATATATATGAACTGACTGAGTGATTAAATATGATTTGAAATGGAATGTAATGGATTGAAAATTGCAAGCTATTTTTTCGAGCTATTCTGTAGTATACAGTATAAAATTCATTCGCTTGCTATTATTGAATGTGTCACTTTGACAGCGTAGTATACAGTACTGACATGACAGCAAGCGCATTCATTTTTTAAACATGACAGTATGCAATAAATATATAATCTATTATATTTCATATATAATATATTAATAATTATATTTATTGCGTACTGTCATGTGTAAAGAATTCATGCGCTTGCTGTCATGTCAGTGTCGTATAACTTATAATACTACGCTGAGACAAAGTAACACATTTTATTCAATGACAACAAGGCACATGAAGTATACTACAGAATAGCTAAAAAAAAATAAAATAGCATGCAATTGCAATTTGCAAGCAATCCATTCCATTTCAGTTCAATTATATTTTTTTGTTACAAGTCAGATGTACTGCAGTGCAGACATAACTACCTTGCATGCCAAGAGCAGCACCATAAAAAAAAGGATTGGTTAGTTTTTATTTTATTTTTTAAAGCTGCCTCCTGGGGTTTAGCTTTTAAATTGATTTCGTCCCCCCCCCCCCCTCAGATTTCACTCCCACTATAAATCATTCTATGATATTGTGCTACGTTACCAGCAAAGGTGGACCATGTCTGCAGAGTAGAAATATTTTAAAGTTTCTGATAAAGACCCCAAATTTGCAATCTGTACTCTTTGCTCAACAGAAATTTCAAGAGGGGGTAACAGTGCCAAATAATTTTTCAACAGGTTTGATACACCACCTGAAAACACGTCATCCAGTTCAGCATTCTGATTACAAGAAAACAGCGCCACTTTCAAAAAGTGCCTTAGGCTTAACACCATCTGTGGCCACAGTGTTTGAAAAGGTTAAAAAATATGCAAGTGACAGTCCCAAAGCTTGTGCCATTACAGCTAAAATTATGGGATTTATTGCATTAGACGACCAGCCATTCTCTGTTGTGGAGGACATTGGATTCCGTAGGCTCATGCAACATATTGAGACGCGTTACTCACTACCAAGCAGATGCTACTTTGCAGATACCGGTCTACATGAATTGTTTAGCAGTGTTAGAAAACACGTTCAGGAGCTCATGACTACCCACATCATAGCAATCAGTTTTACTTCCGACATTTGGAGTTCAGATGTCAGTCCAACGAGCATGCTCAGCCTGACAGCGTAGTGGATAGATGAAAATTTCAATTGTAAAACATCCTACTTAACGCACGTGAGTTTGTTGGATCACATACTGCAGCAGCAATATCTGATGCTTTAAAAACCATGCTTGACACTTGGCACATTGAGAAGTCTAAAGTGCATTTGATTGTCTGAGATAATGCGCGGAACATGGCAAAGGCAATGGAGGACAGTGAACTTCAAAGCATACCGTGCATGGCACACACGCTACAATTAGCTGTGAATGAAGGATTGCTGAGTCAGCGTACAATATCTGATATCGTACTAAAAGGAAGAAAAATTGTGGGTCACTTTAAGCATTCTCCGCTTGCTTATTCCAGATTACAAGCTTTGCAGATGCAGTTTGGAATGGCACTGAAACGACTGCAGCAAGATGTAGCCACTCGTTGGAACAGCACCTACTATATGCTACAAAGTCTTTTTGAAGAAAAGCGTGTTTTAGCTGCATACATTGCAGATTATGAGCTGCCAGCAACACCGAGTGCACATCAGTAGATGTTAGTTGAAAATAGTTTGTCTCTTCCATCTCCATTTGAACAGTTGACAAAAGAAATATGCTCAACTAATGCTTTCATTGCTGAAGTTATCCCCTTGATTGGTGCACTGAAGCGTCTGCTTGGAAAAGAGGTAGAAACAGACCATGGCCTAAAAACGGCTAAAACCACTCTACTGGAGGCTGTTACCAACCAGTTTCAAGACACCGAGTCCAACTCTCTGTACTGCATTGCAACAGTTCTAGATCCTTGATTTAAAGAGCATTACTTTAATGTGGAGAAAAAGCAGCTTGCACGGGAAATGATACTGGCACAAATGGAGGTGGTAGAAGCATCTAGTGAAGGAGTTTCGAGGTGTCGCACAGAGGAAAGTGAGAAACAGTTGCATACAAGTCTAGCATCTCATATTCTTGATGAGAAGAGAAACCGTCTCTCCTGTGAGAAAGCTTAACAGCTTTTGTTCTTAAAGCGAAATCTGCCACTTTTACTGAAATAGATTTAAAAATCCATAGCATAGACCAATTCATTTACCATGTTGAACATAGTAAATGAATTGGTATTGGACTGTGCTATTGGACAATTGGAACATACAACATAGTATGACTGACTACCTAGTATGTTCCAATTGTCTAGTTGTGCCTTTTGTTGGTTGTTCATTGTAGTTCTTCTACAGTTTTTTGCACTTCAATTTAAGAGAGAACTCCAGCTTTTGAACTACTCTACCATAATTTGTTGCTGTTGGGCCAAACTATGTCTCTCCCTAAGCTGTCAGCTGTCATGTGCAAATGCAAAACTGTATGTTCTGTATCTGTGGCTGTCTACATACTACAGTACTATACCGCACTGTGTTCCGGGTATGGGTGGTGACTTCCATAAACGCAGACTAGTCTACATTGCTTGCTGTGATTGGCTGAGCACCGCTGCTGTAGACTAGTCTGTGTTCCACTTCCAGGATGTCTCCGCCCATACCCGGGGCCGGAACACAGTGCGGTCTACTGTATTGACTATGTATCTAATCCGCAGCTACATACATACACTTTTATATCGCACATCCAGCCGCTGACACCTTAGGGAAAGAACTTGGGGAAAAAAATACTAGTTCTCATTTAAGTTGAAAGAAAATAATAAAATTAAAATTTTATTATAGCATAGCACTGTATTATGTTATATTTACAGAAACTGTGAAACAGAATAATGGCCTTCTGCCATATTTCTGTTATGGTTAGTTGAGAGAGTTGTTCTTTAACCACCTGACATCCGGCCGTAGCTGAATGACGGCTTCAGCGCGGATGTCAATTCCCGGGAGGCCGTCATATGACGGCCTCCCCTTTCCTCGCTCCCCGTGCGCGCTCACGAGCACGCAACGGGAAAATTTTGTGTTGGCCGTGTCCCTTGGACACAGCCAATCACAGATCGCTGTAAACGGCCAATCACAGCGGCCATTTACAGCGCAATCGCTGCCTCCAATGATGATCTGAAATGTAAACAATTGAGATCATCTCTCATTGCCGGTTCTCTCTCCTCACACAGAGACAGCGTGTGAGGAGAGAGAGATCTGTCAGCGATCTGTGAGTGTACCTGTGCGCTTTTGTTTTTTTTTATAATCAGAATTTTTTATTATTTCCATTTTACAATACAACAATCTTCATACATTGTTACAAACAGAAAAAAAAAAGAAAAACCCCTCCTCACCCACCCCAGACCCTTATTACATTACATTTCTACTACCACATTTGCTTAAATCTTATCCCTCCCTCCCTTTCCAAACCACTTGGTAATCCTGTAGTTACTCCTTTCCCCTCCTCTCTTTGTGCAAGAAGACCTCTTACCCTTCGTGAGAAAGAGAGAGGAAAAAAAAAAGAAAAAAAAAAAAAGAAAAAAAAAACCCACCCCAAACACCATGTTGTCATTATATTTAATTGGAGAAGAGGCCCTCCATGGCCAAACTATAAGTGTTGTTACCCTTTACCCATCGTAAAAAAAAAAAAAAAAAAAAAAAAGGGGGGGGGGGGGGACATAAAAGTGCATAAGTGTACATAAGTGAGAAAAAAAAAAAAGGTGTGCGTGTTTATCAATTTGTATTTGTGTACGAGGCCCTCATTGGCCAAACTGTCTAGTAAGTGTTATTACCCTTTACCCATCAAAACACCAGAAAACCTGTGCGTTTTACTGTGCCTACAGTGCCCATCATTACAGTGCCCCATCATTACAGTGCCCCATCATTACAGTGCCCCATCAGTACAGTGCACCATCAGTACAGTGCCAATCGGTGCCCACCTGTGCCAATCGGTGCCCACCTGTCTGCCCAGCAGTGATCAGTGTCCAGTTGCACATCTGCACAATCAGTGCCCACCTGTGCCACCTCATCAGTGCCCACCTGTGCCACCTCATCAGTGCCCACCTGTGCCACCTCATCAGTGCCCACCTGTGCCAATCAGTGCCCATCTGTGCTGCCTCAGTGCACATCTGTGCAATCAGTGCACATCTGTGCCGCCTCATCAGTGCCCATCTGTGCTGCTCCATCTGTGCTGCCCCATCTGTGCCGCTCCATCTGTGCCGCCCCATCTGTGTCGCTCCATCTGTGCCGCCCCATCTGTGCCGTCCCATCAGTGCCCAGCTGTGCCACCTCATCAGTGCACATCTGTGCAATCTCAGTGCACATCTGTTCCACCTCATCAGTGCCCACCTGTGCCGCCTCATCAGTGCCCACCTGTGCCACCTCATCAGTGCCCACCTGTGCCACCTCATCAGTGCACATCTGTTCCACCTCATCAGTGCACATCTGTTCCACCTCATCAGTGCCCCTCTGTGCCACCTCAGTGCCCATCTGTGCTCATCAGTGCTGCCTCATCAGTGCCCATCAGTGCAGGCTTAGCAACCATGGCCAAAAGAAGCTTTTCCGCCGAGGAGGCGTACCAAATACTGTCCCAGGTCGACGAGAGCAACGGGGAGCTCTCTTTTTCGGATTCCCTTTCCGACTCTGATTCTGAGTCGGACATAAATTATGAGCCAGTCCTTAGTAGTGGAACACTGAGTGACTCAGAGGAGGAAGAGATTCGGCCCGCCAAATGAAGGCGTTCTGGTGGGGAGGCAGTGGCATCTACCAGCACCACAGTCCCATCCACCAGCACGGCAGTCCCATCCACCAGCACGGCAGTCCCATCCACCAGCACGGCAGTCCCATCCACCAGCACGGCAGTGCCATCCACCAGCACCGCAGTGCCTTGGCAAGAAAGGCCAAGGACCCATGCCAGCCTTCCCTATGCCCTGCAGAACCCCTTGTGGCTTCCTCCTAATTCAGGAGAAGCCAACATTCCCCCTTTCACTGCCCAGCCAGGAGTCCAGGTGAACACGGAGAATTTTTCCCCAATAGATTTTTTTAATTTTTTTTTTACCGAGGACATGCTGTCAAATATTGTGGCCCAGTGCAACCTTTATGCACAGCAATTCATTTTGAATAACCCAACGTCCTACTATGCCCGTCCCTACGAATGGAGAGACCTAACAGTGGAGGAGTTGAAGGTTTTTTTAGGGCTCACATTTAACATGGGACTCACAAAAAAAAACACTTTACTGTCCTATTGGTCAACCCACCCCCTCCAACACATGCCAGTATACTTCAAGGTAATGCCCAGAAACATACCTCATGATATTGAGGTTTCTTCATTTCAACCACAATACCCAGTGCCCTCCCCGAAATGACCCAAACTATGATAGACTTTTCAAAATTCGGCCACTTTTAAATTATTTTTCTGCACTATTCCCCCTGCTGTTTACCCCGGACAAAAACATATGTGTGGATGAGTCCCTTGTTAAGTTTAGTGGCAGGCTTAAAATAAAGCAATATATTCCCAGTAAAAGGGCCCGCTATGGGGTGAAGGTATACAAATTTTGTGACAGAGTCACAGGTTACTTGTATGCCTTCAAAGTGTACGAAGGGAAGGACACCCAGCTGCAACCCCCTAATTACCCAGACTACTTGGGATCAAGCGGGAAAATTGTTTGGGACCTCACATCCCCCTACTGGAGAAAGGCTACCACCTGTACGTAGATAACTTCTACACATCTCTGCCCCTGTTCCACAACCTTCATCGGATGAAGACGCCTGCATGTGGTACCATTAAAAAGAACCGGAAGGGCTTTCCTCAAAGTCTGGTCAATAAAAAATTGAGAAAAGGAGAAACGGCGAGTCTACGAAACAACAAGATTTTGGCAGTGAAGTGGAGAGACAAAAGAGATGTGTACATGTTGTCTTCAATCCACGATGATACCTTCATGGAAATCCCCAGAAGAAATGGCCCCATACAGAAACCTAAATGCATCTTTGACTATAATTTGTTTATGGGGGGAGTCGACTTGAATGACCAGATGCTGGAACCGTACCTTGCTACAAGACGGACATACCATTGGTATAAGAAAGTCACAATTTATTTTCTTCATTTGGCCATCTACAATTCATATGTCATTTATCGTAACTCCACCCAAAACCCCAAACACTTCCTTGGCTACCAGGAGGAAGTTTTCACTGCTCTTACATTCCCGAACGCCCCCCCAGAAAATATCCGATCAGATGTTCTAAGTCGACTCTCCGAACGCCACTTTCCCGATAAGATCCCTCCCAAACCAACAGGCCAACGACGGCAAAAAAAATGTAAGGTGTGTACCAGAGCAGGATTCAGAAGAGACACATCTTATTATTGTGCACAATGTCCTTCTGAACCAGGCCTCTGCGTAGGTGAATGTTTTCGTCGTTACCATACTTCACTAAATTATTAGTGAAGTATGGTAAACGTAAGCCTCCATTCCTGCAATTTACCCTCACACCCCTTATGCCACTGCCTCCTCTGTAACTGGCCCTGGCATGTTATTTGACCACGCTTCTGCCTAACGATTCTGTACATACCTCTGCCTGATCTGGAACTCACCCTGGACTGTTATTCGACCATGCTTCTGCCTAATGATTCTGCACATACCTCTGCCTGATCAGGAACTGACCCTGGACTGTTATTCGACCATGCTTCTGCCTAACGATTCTGTACATACATCTGCCTGATCTGGAACTGACCTTGGACTGTTTGACCATGATATTTGCCTGCCTCTTGGACTGATCTTGTACCCTGATACTGGACTAGTAGGATTCAACACAGGGGTCTCACATATGTGAGGGGCTCCAGAATTGTTTTTCTGGATGAAGAAAACAATTTTTTTTGTTTTCTCAATCCTAGATTAGGGTCTGGAGACTCGGAGGCTTCAAAGAGATTTGGGTGGGAGAAGCCTCTACCCCTGTCCCCATTCTGTCCTGAACGAGGCCCTACTTCTGCCTGTAGGACTTACTGCCGTCATGCCTCTGCCTGTCGCACTGACCACACCACATGGACCTGCCTACTACCAGGTAGGTACCCCTGATGACGTCAGTTGTGACGAAATGGCCGTAGGGTCACAACATAGCACGCACCACGCATGCGCGATTTTAAAATAAACGGCGGTAGTGTCGTTTTTTTATCTTGCTCGTTTTTATCTCATCTTCTTGGTTTTTTATGCTATATACCGCTATTTGCCAATAAAGGAAATCATAAGTTATCTGCACCAGCGGAGCATTTTTTCTTTGTCTTTTTTTGGCATTATATACCACATCCTTTTAACTGGATCCGTGGAAAATTTCAAATTTGCCCCATGAGAGGACAAGATTTGGGAGAACATCTACAGCGGTTGTCGGCTAGTTCGTTATCTGGCAAGGAGTCCTGACGTATTGGTCCATCGGTGTCCCCTGGAGTACTATTTTGATATATTGATTCTGGATAATTTTCTTCACCGTTTTAATAACTGGTTTATCAAATTTCACCATTCACTTTACATGTCCAGCGCTGCACTCTCTATATTATATTTTACTTTTTGTGCCCTTATATCGGGGTTATAGTGCACAGCAGCAGGAATCTTTTTCATTTTTGTCCCAATTTTTTTATGCACCTAGCGCAATTTCTTTTTCTTTAACCTTTGTAGTGAAAAAGTCCCACACATGTGGTATCGTAATACTCAGGAGGAGTAGCAGAATGTATTTTGGGGTGTCATTTATGCTATCTAAATGCTATGTGTTGGAAATATCTTATAAACGGACAACTTTGTGTAAAAAAAAATGCGTTTTCATTTTTTTCCACATTTTCCAAAAACTTCTGGAAAAAAATAAACCATTCAAAAGACTCATTATGCCTCATAGATTATACGTTGGGGTGTTAGCTTTCCAAAATGGGGTCATTTTGTGGGTGTTTCCATTGTCCTGGTGCTCCAGGGCCTTCAAAAATGTAATAGGTGGTTGAGAAATGTGATGTGTAATTTATGCTCCTAGGAACACCTGATGGTGCTCCATGCATGTTGGGCCTCTGTATGTGGCCAGGCTGTGTAGAAGTCTCACACATGTGGTATCGCCATACTCAGGAGGAGTAGCAGAATGTATTTTGGGGTGTCATTTTTGCTATCTAAATGTTATGTGTTGGAAATATCTTAAAACCGGACAACTTTGTGTAAAAAAAAATGCGTTTTCATTTTTTTCCACATTTTCCAAAAACTTCTGGAAAAAAATAAACCATTCAAAAGACTCATTATGCCTCATAGATTATACGTTGGGGTGTTAGCTTTCCAAAATGGGGTCATTTTGTGGGTGTTTCCATTGTCCTGGTGCTCCAGGGCCTTCAAAAGTGTAATAGGTGGTTGAGAAATGTGATGTGTAATTTATGCTCCTAGAACACCTGATGGTGCTTCATGCATGTTGGGCCTCTGTATGTGGCCAAGCAGTGAAAAAGTCCCACACATGTGGTATCGTAATACTCAGGAGGAGTAGCAGAATGTATTTTGGGGTGTCATTTTTGCTATCTAAATGCTATGTGTTGGAAATATCTTATAAACGGACAACTTTGTGTAAAAAAAATGCGTTTTCATTTTTTTCCGCATTTTCCAAAAACTTCTGGAAAAAAATAAACCATTCAAAAAATTCATTATGCCTCATAGATTATACGTTGGGGTGTTAGCTTTCCAAAATGGGGTCATTTTGTGGGTGTTTCCATTGACCCGGTGCTCCAGGGCCTTCAAAAGTGTAATAGGTGGTTGAGAAATGTGATGTGTAATTTATGCTCCTAGAACACCTGATGGTGCTCCATGCATGTTGGGCCTCTGTATGTGGCCAGGCTGTGTAGAAGTCTCACACATGTGGTATCGTAATACTCAGGAGGAGTAGCAGAATGTATTTTGGTGTGTCATTTTTGCTATCTAAATGCTATGTGTTGGAAATATCTTATAAACGGACAACTTTGTGTAAAAAAAAATGCATTTTTATTTTTTTCCACATTTTCCAAAAACTTCTGGAAAAAAATAAACCATTCAAAAGACTCATTATGCCTCATAGATTATACGTTGGGGTGTTAGCTTTCCAAAATGGGGTCATTTTGTGGGTGTTTCCATTGTCCTGGTGCTCCAGGGCCTTCAAAAGTGTAATAGGTGGTTGAGAAATGTGATGTGTAATTTATGCTCCTAGAACACCTGATGGTGCTCCATGCATGTTGGGCCTCTGTATGTGGCCAGACAGTGAAAAAGTCCCACACATGTGGTATCGTAATACTCAGGAGGAGTAGCAGAATGTATTTTAGGGTGTCATTTTTGCTATCTAAATACTATGTGTTGGAAATATCTTATAAACGGACAACTTTGTGTAAAAAAAATGCGTTTTCATTTTTTTCCACATTTTCCAAAAACTTCTGGAAAAAAATAAACCATTCAAAAGACTCATTATGCCTCATAGATTATACTTCGGGGTGTTTGCTTTCCAAAATGGGGTCATTTTGTGGGTGTTTCCATTGTTCTGGTGCTCCAGGGCCTTCAAAAGTGTAATAGGTGGTTGAGAAATGTGATGTGTAATTTATGCTCCTAGAACACCTGATGGTGCTCCATGCATGTTGGGCCTCTGTATGTGGCCAGGCAGTGAAAAAGTCCCACACATGTGGTATCGTAATACTCAGGAGGAGTAGCAGAATGTATTTTGGGGTGTCATTTTTGCTATCTAAATGCTATGTGTTGGAAATATCTTATAAACGGACAACTTTGTGTAAAAAAAAAATGCGTTTTCATTTTTTTCCACATTTTCCAAAAACTTCTGGAAAAAAATAAACCATTCAAAAGACTCATTATGCCTCATAGATTATACGTTGGGGTGTTAGCTTTCCAAAATGGGGTCATTTTGTGGGTGTTTCCATTGTTCTGGTGCTCCAGGGCCTTCAAAAGTGTAATAGGTGGTTGAGAAATGTGATGTGTAATTTATGCTCCTAGAACACCTGATGGTGCTCCATGCATGTTGGGCCTCTGTATGTGGCCAGGCAGTGGAAAAGTCCCACACATGTGGTATCGTAATACTCAGGAGGAGTAGCAGAATGTATTTTGGGGTGTCATTTTTGCTATCTAAATGCTATGTGTTGGAAATATCCTATAAACGGACAACTTTGTGTAAAAAAAAATGCGTTTTCATTTTTTTCCACATTTTCCAAAAACTTCTGGAAAAAAATAAACCATTCAAAAGACTCATTATGCCTCATAGATTATACGTTGGGGTGTTAGCTTTCCAAAATGGGGTCATTTTGTGGGTGTTTCCATTGTCCTGGTGCTCCAGGGCCTTCAAAAGTGTAATAGGTGGTTGAGAAATGTGATGTGTAATTTATGCTCCTAGAACACCTGATGGTGCTCCATGCATGTTGGGCCTCTGTATGTGGCCAGGCAGAAAAAAAGTCCCACACATGTGGTATCGTAATACTCAGGAGGAGTAGCAGAATGTATTTTGGGGTGTCATTTTTGCTATCTAAATGCTATGTGTTGGAAATATCTTATAAACGGACAACTTTGTGTAAAAAAAAATGCGTTTTCATTTTTTTCCACATTTTCCAAAAACTTCTGGAAAAAAATAAACAATTCAAAAGACTCATTATGCCTCATAGATTATACGTTGGGGTGTTAGCTTTCCAAAATGGGGTCATTTTGTGGGTGTTTCCATTGTCCTGGTGCTCCAGGGCCTTCAAAAGTGTAATAGGTGGTTGAGAAATGTGATGTGTGATTTATGCTCCTAGAACACCTGATGGTGCTCCATGCATGTTGGGCCTCTGTATGTGGCCAGGCAGTGAAAAAGTCCCACACATGTGGTATCGTAATACTCAGGAGGAGTAGCAGAATGTATTTTGGGGTGTCATTTTTGCTATCTAAATGCTATGTGTTGGAAATATCTTATAAACGGACAACTTTGTGTAAAAAAAAACGCGTTTTCATTTTTTTCCACATTTTCCAAAAACTTCTGGAAAAAAATAAACCATTCAAAAGACTCATTATGCCTCATAGATTATACGTTGGGGTGTTAGCTTTCCAAATTGGGGTCATTTTGTGGGTGTTTCCATTGTCCTGGTGCTCCAGGGCCTTCAAAAGTGTAATAGGTGGTTGAGAAATGTGATGTGTAATTTATGCTCCTAGAACACCTGATGGTGCTCCATGCATGTTGGGCCTCTGTATGTGGCCAGGCAGTGAAAAAGTCACACACATGTGGTATCGTAATACTCAGGAGGAGTAGCAGAATGTATTTTGGGGTGTCATTTGTGGTATATACATGCCATGTGAGAGAAATAAGCTATTACAATGACAATTTTGTGGGGGAAAAAAAAAATCTCAATTTTGCAAAGAATTGTGGGAAAAAATACAACTTCAAATAACTCACCATGCCTCTAACTAAATACATTGAAATGTCTACTTTCCAAAAAGGGGTTATTTGGGGGGCATTTGTACTTTCCTGGCTTGTTAGGGTCTCACACAGACCAAATAATTTCCACAAATTTTTGGTTATTTTTACCAAAGATATGTAGCAGTATAAATTGTGGCCAAAATTTATGAAGAAAAATTACGAATTTGCAAAATTTTATCACAGAAATTAGGAAAAATGCGTTTTTTTTTCAAAATTTTCGGTCTTTTTTTAATTATAGCGCAAAAAATAAAAAACCCAGAGGTGATCAAATACCACCAAAATAAAGCTCTATTTGTATGAAAAAAAGGACAAAAAAATCATTTGGGTACAGTGTTGCATGACTGAGTAATTGTCATTCAAAGTTTGAGAGCACTGAAAGCTGAAAATTGGTCTGGATAGGAGGGGGGTTTAAGTGCCTAGTAAGGAAGTGGTTAAAGTACTTACTTATACATAGTTTGTTGAAGTTCTGTTGCTGGGCCAAACTATGTCATTGTCTCTCCCTAAGCTGTCAGCCCGCTGCATGTGCAAAACTCTATGTTCTGTATCTGTGGCTGTCTACATACTACAGTACTATATACACTATACCGCGCTGTGTTCCGGGTATGGACGGAGACTTCCATAAACTCAGACTAGTCTACATTGCTTGCTGTGATTGGCTGAGCACCGCTGCTGTAGACTAATCTGTGTTCCAGGATGTCTCCACCCATACCCGGGGCCGGAACACAGTGCAGTCTACTGTATGACTATGTATGTAACCCGCAGCTACATACATACACTTATCACACATTCAGCCGTTGACACCTTAGGGAGAGAGAACTGAATTACTAGTTCTGATGTAAGCTGGAAATTAATAAAATATAAAAAAAGTCAGTCTTTGGCATTTTTTTATTATTTTAATTTATTAATATTTATTATTATTATTAATATTATATATTATTATTATTATTATTATTTTTTTATGCCTGTTTTATTTGGTATGGTGGTGCAATGTGCACTGACTGCTGTCTTATTTTATTTTATTTTTATCTTCTGTGTCCACTGTCCAATTTTATGTGGGTTACTTTTTATTAAAGTACTTTTTGACATTACTGGATTGTAGTATTCTTTTCTTCATAAAATTAATGATTAAGTTGAATATAAATAATATAACGAATACGAATGTAACACAATTTTGTATATCCAATAATTTTTTGGGGTAATATATAAAAAAAGCCTATTTCGGTTTCGGCGCGGTTTCGGTATCGGTTTCGGTTTTCGAGATCAAGGAGGATTTATTTTCTGTATTGGTTTCGGCACCAAAAAACCCATTCGGTGCATCCCTAGTCTTAATCAATTCGTACAAGCTCAAAATAGTATCAGTATAGGTGTGTATTTCTACCTGTTCTTCCCCATTGGTGCCTGGGTGCACAGATGCTGACCAATAATCTCCTTGTGGCGCACCCCTAAACCTTGTACTCAGAATGTAGTGCACTCCTGAGCTCTGAACTCTGTACATAGGGCACCCCTGAACTCTGCACTGTGTACATAGCACAACCCTAATCTCCAGACATAACACACTCCTGGTGTTTATTGCCCTTCTGGGAAACTCCCAGTGCAATTTGGCCACACCCAGAGGCGACTCTCTAATTAGGCAAATTAGGCGGCCGCCTAAGTCCTCGCACTCACAGGGGCCTCGCGGCCGCTTAATTTGCATGTGCTCAATCACTGATGTCAACGACGGCAGCTCCGCCTACCCCCGCTGGGAATCTGTGGCCCAGGGGCTGACTGACAAATCGGGTACTGCCTGAGGAATAGCGGCCCCGGCACAGAGCGGCTGCATCCCGGTCCGGTGGCAGCAGGTGCGGGGAGCGGGACAGTAGAGGCCTCTAGATGGCGGCAGTGGCCAGATGACAGCACCTGGCTCCAGGTGACATCTCTACAAGGCGTGTGTGTGGGCGGAATGTGCACGTGGGAGCCGCAGCTGGGCTGCTCCTTCAGCTCACCCAACCTCTCCGCACCTGCCTTCAACTGAGCTCCCCCCGTGACTGAAGATGAAGGAGCTCCAACTCCAATCTCCTGATGCCACCTGGCCAACCAGAGAGAATGTGTGTGCCCGTGCAGCCTCCCTGTGTGTCTGGATTGGAGGAGCGGTGGGCGGCTGCATATAGAGGAATTGATCTTTCTATATTCCTCCTGCAGCCACTGAAGGTCTGCAGGAGGGAAAGGAGGAGAAGTAAGCATTCAGCGGCTGCAGGAGGAATATGGAAAAATCAATTCCTCTATATGCAGCTGCCCACCGCTCCACCGTGTGTACGGGGCATAAGAGATAATTACGGCATGAATTTGTGAGTTAAAATAACTCGCGGTATTTATCTCAAAAGTAGTCAATTCACTAACAAACATGCATTATTTACCAAATTTACCAAATGTGTAAAATGATTCTGCTTTGTGATATTTAACACTTAAATTTTGTGTTATTTTTGGTGTTTTTCACAATTAATTTTTACATGCTGACACTGCATTAGAGGAAGAAATAAATGCACACAGAAATACTATAAAACTGTAAAAAGATTCTAGTGAGCTTTCATTCACAGAACCATCTCCCTCTGGTGAAATGTTACAATTTATTTTGATTCCTGAACTCAGGGTAAAAACTTTTCCACATTGATACATTGTATACATTTAATTTACTGGCCAGTGCAGAGTTCCCCTTGTTGTTATTTTGTACTTTGCTAAAATACTGACTGCCTTCTGCCAAGTGATAAATAACTAATGTGTTTGTTCTTTAGTGAATTGACTTTAAAGGAGAAGTATAGCCAAAGCCCGTTTTTAGCAGAGAGCGGGCTGAAGTCCACTTTCTGCTATTGTCACTGCTGTTAGTCCAGGCTCCTTGTCATCAAGACCATGGAGTCGGATCTGCCAGATGCCTGGACTGACACCCAGCTCAGCCTCTCAGGGAGTCGCTGAGAGCCTCAGCCGGCCGCCCCCTCCACAGCCCAGCGCTCCAGTGAGCAATGCTGCATCCACCTAGGTAAGTATGATTCCTAAAAAAAAAAAAAAAATCCTGGACTTCTCTTTTAATGATTTATCTTTTTTTTTTCAGTATTTTTTTCACATTTTTAACAAATGTGTGGTATTTACCTCACATTTGATATTTTATTTTGATTAATTTGTTCTTTTATTATGTAATGTTACATTTCTGGAAAATGGGTCATGCAGTTTAGTGAATTGACCCTAAAGTGTGCACAGGACAGCTCTGAATTTCTGAAATGATCAGTTGGTAATTTTTTGCACTCATTGGGCAGATAAAGCAAACCCTTTGAAAGGTATAGTTAATAAGCCAAAGTGTGGTGAATAAGAGAAATTAACTGTTATGCCCCGTACACACGGTCGGACATTGATCGGGCATTCCGACAACAAAATCCTAGGATTTTTTCCGACAGATGTTGGCTCTAACTTGTCTTTCATACACATGGTCACACAAAGTTGTCGGAAAAACCGATCATTCTGAACGCGGTGACGTAAAACACGTACGTCGGGACTATAAACGGGGCAGTAGCCAATAGCTTTCATCTCTTTATTTATTCTGAGCATGCGTGGCACTTTGTGCATCGGATTTGTGTACACACGATTGGAAATTCCGACAACGGATTTTGTTGTCGGAAAATTTTATAGCCTGCTCTCAAACTTTGTGTGTCAGAAAATCCGATGGAAAATGTGTGATGGAGCCCACACACGGTCGGAATTTCCGACAACAAGGTCCTATCATACATTTTCCGTTGGAAAATCCGACCGTGTGTACGGGGCATTAGGGTTTACATACATTTTAGCTGCAGAGGTTTTCATGAAATATGAGGGGGACAAATATATTTAACCACTTCAGCCCTGGAAGATTTGGCTGCTCAATGACCAGGCCATTTTTTGTGATACGGCACTGTGTCGATTTAACTGACAATTGTGTGGTCTTGCGACGCTGTACCCAAACAAAGTTCAAGTCCTTTTTTTCCCACAAATAGAGCTTTCTTTTGTTGGTATTTGATCGCCTCTGCAGTTTTTATTTTTTGTGCTATAAACAAAAGTAGAGCGACAATTTTGAAAAAAAAACACAATATCTTTTACTTTTTGCTATAATAATTTCCCCACATTTTTTTATCAAAAAAAAAAAATTTTTCCTCAGTTTAGGCCGATATGTATTCTTCTACATATTTTTGGTAAAAAAATCGCAACTAGCGTATATTGATTGGTTTGCGCAAAAGTTATAGCGTCTACAAAATAGGGGATAGATTTATGGCATTTTTATTATTTTTTTTACTAGTAATGGCAGCGATTTGCAATTTTTATCAGGATTGCGATATTGCGGCAGACAAATTGGACACTTTTGACACATTTTTGGGACCACTGACAATTATACAGCGATTAATGCTATAAAAATGCAAAAAAATGGGGAGTTAGCACTGCACAGAGTGATTAGGGTGTGCCCAGGCACACCCGGCACACCCCCTGCGCACGCCTATGGTGTTTACACACACGGATCCCGGTTCTCGCTCTGTCACGAGCAAGCACTCGCATCGGGCACTTGCATTGGGCACGCGCTGTGGCTTTGGGCACGTGCTGTGGGCGCGCGCTGCCCCTAGTGGCCAAAAGGCGAAGTGGCATAAGGTAATGTCGTTTCGCCCAGCCGTGTCATTCTGTTGCAGTAAAACTGTGGTGGCTGGTCGGCAAACAGTTAAGCATAAACCAAGAAAGTGGATGTAAACCCTCACATGTATATACCCAGTGAAGTGAAAAGTCTCAGGTGATACACAGAAATTAAACAAATCTCCCTACATAAGTTTTATTTATATATTTGCTGTCTTCAGCTTTCTACATGGTTAAGAAAGTGAACATCGTGTTAGAAATTTTTCTTCCTGTTCCACCACCGGGGTTCTTATGTGATCGGGCCCTTTCTGAGTGGTGGATGCTTGGCAGTGTGATCTTCTTGGATGAACAAGGCCCTGGTTGGGTTTATAGCCACAAGTGGGAGATACCTCCCATAATGGGAGGTCGTAAGGAGCTGGTAATCAGCCATTCATATGAGGTAGAGGCTTTCTTTGAAATTCACATGCCATTCTGGTAAATGTTTAAATGCACCGTGGGATACATTGGATTTTTTATCACTTTATGGACTCCTTTGTTGCAATGTGTTTGCATTTGTTTGTTTTTTTCTTCATACTTTATGTAGCGCAACTTTATTTTGAATTATTATGCTTACAAGGCAACTATAAGTGGACTTACACTTTTGCAGTCCGATTTGAGAAAACCCCACTATATGTTACATGTTCCCGTTCCTAAAACATAATAAAAATATTAGTTACTTTTAACTACCTTTTAGACCTCATGCACACAGGCTTATGAAAATAAGCAGCATTTTTTCTGCCAGAAAAAAAAATGCCTATAATGTTAAACTCTGTACAGTATGCCCTCTGCCTATCCGTTATAAGGCATGTACTTCCACTATGGAGGCTCTCAAAATTTAGAGTTAAGACTACAAAAAATACCAGGGTGTCTTGATGGAGCTCTGTAGCTTATGCATGTATTTGCAAATGTGTGCAGACTAAACCCCTGTTTTTAACACATACTGTTAGACAGGAAAATTCTGTTTGCAGGCTGGTTGGGAAGTTGAGCCAGACCCCCCCTGCCGCCCCCTCCACAGCCCAGCACTTCAGTGAGCGCTGGAGGGGAGCACAGAGAGCCACTGGCAGTCCCGGCTCTCTACTCAGGGGAGACGAACTGAGCAATTGCTGTGTTTAATTGCTCAGTTATCACTGCAGAGCTCTTGAAGCTGCATCCACCTATACATTTTTTTTTTAAACCCTGATCTTCTCTTTTAAATAATTGATCAGTTTCTATTCCCTCATGGCAGGATAATCAGTTATAATTTAGGGTTGAAAATGTGTTTATTGGCAATTTCACAAATATCACAAGGAATAACATAAAAGTTACAACTTAGTGACAACCGCTAGTAAACATAGGCAATGAGTCAGCCTGATGGCTATCGTCCATGGCTTGACTCCCACTAACAAACAATGTGTTGTAAAGGTTGACAACTGTCGTCTGTTGCGAGGAGTAGTTCTGACTGGAGAACCTTGTTGTTCACAATAAAACTATATGGAGAAATAATTAGAAAATTAGAAAAGGGGGAAACCAAATCAGATAAAGGGGGGAAGTGACCCAAGTAAGGGTGAAGGTAGAGTGAGAGAGGGAATTAAAGAAGGGGAAAAAAGATCGTAAAGGGGAGAGAGAGCTGCTGGGGAGACACTCGTAGATAGAGGTAAATAATGGTCAGAGGGTGGGAACCCAATGTGTAGACACCTCAACCCTCCCTATGGTTAGGCTGCATATTAGGGTGACCCTGTCGGGGTCGAGAGCATAATCGTGAGGGTATCTGAAGCAGAGAAGCGGAGCCAAATGGACCGCAACACCTTGTACTTATCAAAGGTGTCGTCTAAGGCCAACATCTCCTCCATTCTCATAGAATCGTTCATGATTGAGACCCATCGTGACAGAGGAGGAGTGGTGGTTGTCTTCCAAAATGATGGAATGAGCGGTCTTGCTGAAGACATAAAAAAACGTAGGAGATTCAGTTTCTGCGATGTTATAGACCCAGGGAGCATGGAGAGGAGGGTGATCATTGGGGTAGGTGATAATGTTTCCTCATAAATTTTGTTGTAACATTCAAATACCTGTGTCCAGAAGGGGCGGATCCTCTCACATTCCCTAATCAGTTATAATTTGAATAAAAGCTGCAGATTTTGAAATGAAAAATATTTTTTAAATTACATTGATTATTAAAACTTATATGAGATTTTAAATGTACATGTACTAAGAAGTATGCGAATGGCAAAAATGAAAATCTTACTCACCTAGATGGCTGCAGCACCGATCCCAGCTGCAGCTGTCCCCCGAAGGCTCTAAGACTGAGAACTGAGCTATCAAACACCGCTGATTGCTTAGCCCTCGGTCCCCATCATGCAGAGAGCTGGTGAATGTTAGTCACCGGCTCTCTGCTCTGCCCCTCCAGCACCCACTGGAATCCTGGGCTGTGCACAGAATGCGAGGGTCTGGCTTAGGCTCTCAGCGGCATGCTGAGCCAGCTATCGGTCCAGGCTTCTGGGAGGTTCCCGACTAACTGCACTCCTGTGACCCACAGAAGAAGTATAACCCAAAAAACTTTGGCCATACTTCTCCTTTAACCGCTTCCTGACCAACCGCCACAGTTATACTGCGGCAGGTTGGCTCCCCTGCGCGAGCCGTCATAGCTATACGTGTGTGTAAACACACACTTCCCTGTTCTGTTCTGAAAGGAGTGACAAATCGTGTGTTCCTATTAGCTAGGAACCACGATCCGTCACTTCCTCCAGTCAGTCCCCCCCCCCTTCAGTTAGAATCGCCTCCCAGGGAACACAGTTAGCCCCTTGATCGCCTCCTAGTGTTAACCCCTTCACTGCCAGTGGCATTTTTACAGTAATCAATGCAATTTTATAGCATTGATCGCTGTATTAATGCCAGTGGTCCCAAAAATTTGTCAAAATTGTCCGATGTGTCCGCCATAATGTCACAGTCATGATAAAAATCGCAGATCGCCACCATTACTAGTAAAAAAAAAAAAATTAATAAAAATGCTATAAATCTATCCCCTATTTTGTAGATGCTATAACTTTTGTGCAAACCAATCAATATACGCTCATTGCGATTTTTTTTTACCAAAAATATGTAGAAGAATACATATCGGCCTAAACTGAGGAGAAAAAAAATTTCCTATATATTTTTGGGAGATATTTATTATAGCAAAAAGTAAAAAATAATGCGTTTTTTTTTTCAAAATTGTTGCTCTGTTTTTGTTTATAGCACAAAAAATGAAAACTGGGGAGGCGATCAAATACCACCAAAAGAAAGCTCTATTTATGGGGAAAGAAAGGATATCAATTTTGTTCGGGCACAACGTCGCGCGACTCGCAAAAAGTGCTCTGGTCAGGAAGGGGGTAATTCTTCTAGGGCTGAAGTGGTTAACCTAGACAATTCTGACATTCCTCTCACTCATGTAAAAATCAGCATGCTAGAAAATTTCTTACAACCCCAAAAATGATATATATTTTTTAAGCAGAGACCCTGGAGAATAAAATAGTGGTTATCACAAGCTGAAAACAGAAGTGATGATATACTTGTCGCTTACTGGTCACACGGGTGAGTTGTGGAGATGCGTCGGGGTGCCTTTTAAGATGAATGAGATCACAATGTACCAACATCTGTTCTTTTAGCTCTGTAGTATGAATGGGGCTCCGAATAAACAGCAGTTAGTTGTTGATAAAAAATGTAATTTACAGATAAATACCAAACAAATATCACAAGTAACACAATTTATTACAGTTATGTATTCGATAAAGTAGAACTCCGTGCAAAAAAAGTTTTATGAAATCGTTACGTTTCATGAGGTGTATGCCAACTCCAGGAGTGCTGCTGTTCCTTTATTATTTAACATTTCATTGATGCCAGATAATATAGCTCTCTCTGTACTTCCAGCCTGCTGTGGCTATTAGAGCTGTATCGTTTATAGCCATACCGTTGTTTATCCAGAGACCCTTCACCTTGCCCATTCACAGAATTCTTTGTATTTTTTTGTATATTTCACCTGGAAAGGAAGTGAGGGGGAAAGAAAATCTAAAAATTAAAAGAAAACTAAGGCTGGTCATAGATAAGTTAATTATTTTCAGTGGGTTGAACAAAAAAAAAATGCCCGGTTCCCTCATCCACACATTTGAGGTGGACGGGGAGATCCTCCTGACTGAGTCATTGTATTCTGACAGCATGTCAGAATACACAGATCAGCCGTGCAGTCTATAGCCTGCAGTGCCAATCGAAGGGTTAAAATCAGATAGGACAGTTGAACAAACGTGGAACGGTAAATCGACTTCTGTTCAACCACCGTGGCTATACATGGATAGAAGTTTGGCTGTTCCCTGCTGAACCAATCGAATTTTGATCCATGTGTGGCCAGCTAAACTGAGGTCCTTACCCTTCCCAAGCTACTCCATTGGATAGATTACTTCCCTTTTCTGGGACATGACAGGAAGTGAGAGGAAATCAACTGTAAAGCAAGGGAAAATTTCACCTTTGACAGTTGACACTGGGACAAGGAAATTTCCCATCAGCACAACTGTCCTCCTCACTTCTTATCTCTGTTCTAATTGTTATGCCGATACGGAGAGCTATACAAAACCCTTTTCAACTCTATAAATAAACAATAGGTGGCACAAAGTCTGTATAAATTACAAAAATCTGTGTTTAGTAGTAAATAAATGGATGTATTAGGAAAGAAAGTGAAGATGACCCCACTGTCCATATGAATACAGTATGGTGTGCAGCAATAAGCTATTATAAGTAGTCTACAGTCAACAACTTACACACTCTTACCACTGTGGAATAGACATATAAAGACTTAAATCAGATTATAAAACTACATGATTTATGCTCTGTAAGTATTTGGACTGCTTTAGCATGTACTTTGCAGTATCTAATATGTTTTACTCATGTTTCAGAAACAAATTAGGAAGGAAGTATGTCTCTCTTGACATACTGAATTTCCTAATAAGAGTAAACAGGAGTTGCATATGAGAGGGGCTCACTCCATTATACGAGTCTGTTAATGTGAGTAATGGATGGCATCGTTTGATTTTTCCAATCATTTGCTGCACTGCTCTTCAGGCTCCAGTCCCATAGGGGATGGTACATGATAGAGTCAGACAAAGAAAAGAAGAGAGCTAGCTGATTGAAAACATCTTAATAACCATCATTAGGAAGACGACAGGCTCTTTCTGCTCTACCAAGACCCTTTTAGTCCTGACCTAAAGCTAACCACATTCTGCCCTGTATGCTCTCTTCCAGCAAAGTATTATTTTGCAGACGGTTATTTTTCAGCATGAGCTGCTTTAAGGAAGGAAAAATTTCTACACTAAGCAATTTATTTCTACAACATAGAGTGTAAATATACTGTATATTATAAAGCGCTGGTAAGTAAGCCCTCTTTAGACTAGTAAAAGAAATACAGCAAGCATAAAACAGCAAAACAACTTGGATCAAACACAATGTGCTTTTATCTTCTGTTAAAAGGCTGCATAGGCGTGCTCACAGGATGTGCCTGGGCACACATTTATCTCCCCATGTGCATTAGCATTATCCAGGGGCGGCAACAGGTAGGTGGTTGGGGGTGCCAGTGGCCAGTGTAAATGCCCCAGTATATTAAAAGCTAGGTACTTTCCTGACATTTCAGTGCCTCAAGAATTTAGGCCATCAGTACATCATATGTGATTAATTTTCAGTGATTGGCACCATAGCTTGTAGACTCTATAACTTTCACAAAGACCAAATAATATAAACGTATTTGGGTTATTTTTACCAAAGATATATAGCAGTCTAAATTTTGGCCAAAATTTATGAAGAAAAATTTGCAAAATTTTATAACAGAAACAAAGAAAATGCATTTTTTTTTACAAAATGTTTGGTCTTTTTTCATTTAAAAAGCAAAAAATAAAAAAACTCAGAGCTGATTAAATACCACCAAAAGAAAGCTCTATTTTTGTGAAAAAAAGACAACACTTTTGTATGGGTACAGTGTTGCATGACTGAGTAATTGTCATTCAAAATGTGAGAGCACTAAAAGCTGAAAATTGGTCTGGTTAGAAAGGGGGTTTAAGTGCCCAGTGGGCAAGTGGTTAAGGGGTGGGAGCTGCATGGCTCTATGGTGTTCCTAATTCCTTGTGTAGAGGACCATGCTAAGCTGCTATTGGATGCTGGCTTGAGAGGGGGGCCCAAGTGGGGGCAAGACTTTTTGCATGCCCTTTGAGGGACCAAGTTGGACCGGCATCAGTGGTGAGAGACCTCTTGACTGCCTACATTCTTTGTTTGCCATCCTTGGTTAGATATGCTGGCTTTCAGGGATTTTGGACCCTTTTATTTTGGGAGCACTTTCTAACCCAACTTGAGATTACAAGACTCTGCTTTAACCAGTTGCCGACCGCCTAACGCAGATACACTGCGGCAGAATGGCACGGGCAGGCAAAATCACGTACCTGGTACGTGATCTGCTTCCTGCGGGCGGGGGGTCCGATCGGACCCCCCCCGGTGCCCGAGGCGGTCGGCTTCTGTCTGGGAGGTGAGGGGGAGGCCATCCATTCGTGGCCCCCCCTCGCGATCGCTCCCAGCCAATGAGATTCTTCCTCTGCTGCTGTATGGTAAACAGCAGCAGAGGAAATTATGTCATCTCTCCTCGGCTCGGTATTTTCCATTCCGGCGCCGAGGAGAGAAGACACCTGAGTGAGTGCACAACACACACACACACAGTAGAACATGCCAGGCACACATTACACCCCCCATCACCCCCCGATCACCCCCCAATCACCCCTCCCCCCCTGTCACACTTACACCAAGCAGTTTTTTTTTTTCTGATTACTGCATTGGTGTCAGTTTGTGACAGCTAGTGTGGTAGGGCAGTTAGTGTTAGGCCCTCTTTAGGTCTAGGGTACCCCCCTAACCCCCCCCCTAATAAAGTTTTAACCCCTTGATCACCCCCCGTCGCCAGTGTCACTAAGCGATCATTTTTCTGATCGCTGTATTAGTGTCACTGGTGACGCTAGTTAGGGAGGTAAATATATAGGTTCGCCGTCAGCGTTTTATAGCGTCAGGGACCCCCATATTAGTATATAAAGGTTTTAACCCCCTGATTGCCCCCTAGTTAACCCTTTCACCAGTGATCACCGTATAACTGTTATGGGTGACGCTGGTTAGTTAGTTTATTTTTTATAGCATCAGGGCACCCGCTGTTTATTACCTAATAAAGGTTTAGCCCCCTGATCGCCCGGCGGTGATATAACTTAGGTTTTAGGGTCAGATAGGGTCTGCATCGCCCCAGGCAGCGTCAGGTTAGTGCCAGTACCGCTAACATCCACGCACACAGCATACACCTCCCTTAGTGGTATAGTATCTGAACAGATCAATATCTGATCCGATCAGATCTATACTAGCAGTTTAGGGTTCCCAAAAATGCAGTGTTAGCGGGATCAGCCCAGATACCTGCTAGCACCTGCGTTTTGCCCCTCCGCCTGGCCCAGCCCAGCCCACCCAAGTGCAGTATTGATCGATCACTGTCACTTACAAAACACTAAACACACATAACTGCAGCGTTCTCAGAGTCAGTCGTGATCCCTGTGACCGTTAACAGTTTTTATGGTAGCGTTTTGGTGAACTAGCAAGCACCAGCCCCAGGCAGCGTCAGGTTAGTGCCAGTAGCGCCAACACCCACGCACGCACCGTAACCTCCCTTAGTGGCATAGTATCTGAAAGGATCAATATCTGATCCGATCAGATCTATACTAGCGCCCCCAGCAGTTTAGGGTTCCCAAAAATGCAGTGTTAGCGGGATTAGCCCAGATACCTGCTAGCACCTGCGTTTTGCCCCTCCGCCCGGCCCAGCCCAGCCCACCCAAGTGCAGTATCGATAGATCACTGTCACTTACAAAACACTAAACGCATAACTGCAGCATTCGCAGAGTCAGGCCTGATCCCTGCGATCGCTAACAGTTTTTTTGGTAGCGTTTTGGTGAACTGGCAAGCACCAGCGGCCTAGTACACCCCGGTCGTAGTCAAACCAGCACTGCAGTAACACTTGGTGACGTGGCGAGTCCCATAAGTGCAGTTCAAGCTGGTGAGGTGGCAAGCACAAGTAGTGTCCCGCTGCCACCAAGAAGAAGACAAACACAGGCTCGTCGTGCCCATAATGCCCTTCCTTCTGCATTCGCCAATCCTAATTGGGAACCCACCACTTCTGCAGCGCCCGTACTTCCCCCATTCACATCCCCAACCAAATGCAGTCAGCTGTATGAGAGGCATTTTTATGTCCTCCCGAGTACCCCTACCCAACGAACCCCCCTAAAAAAAGATGTCGTGTCCGCAGCAAGTGCGGATATAGGCGTGACACGCGCTATTATTTTCCCTCCTGGTCTTTGCATTGGTGAATGTTTTGAACGCTACCATACACTAGTTGAGTATTAGCGTAGGGTACAGCATTGCACAGACTAGGCACATTTTCACAGGGTCTCCCAAGATGCCATTGCATTTTGAGAGACCCGAACCTGGAACTGGTTACAGTTATAAAAGTTACAGTTACAAATAAAAGTGTAAAAAAAAAAATATATAAAATAAAAAAAAATAGTTGGCGTTTTATTGTTCTCTCTCTCTCTATTCTCTCTCTATTGTTCTGCTCTTTTTTACTGTATTCTATTCTACAATGTTTTATTGTTATTATGTTTTATCATGTTTGCTTTTCAGGTATGCAATTTTTTTTATAATTTACTGTTTACTGTGTTTTATTGTTAACCATTGTTAACCATTTTTTACGTCATTCACGACTTTGAGTGGTTATACCAGAATGATGCCTGCAGGTTTAGGTATCATCTTGGTATCATTTTTTTCAGCCAGCGGTCGGCTTTCATGTAAAAGCAATCCTAGCGGCTAATTAGCCTCTAGACTGCTTTTACAAGCAGTGGGAGGGAATGCCCCCCCCACCGTCTTCCGTGTTTTTCTCTGGCTCTCCTGTCTCAACAGGGAACCTGAGAATGCAGCCGGTGATTCAGCCAGCTGACCATAGAGCTGATCAGAGACCAGAATGGCTCCAATCATCTCTATGGCCTATGAAACCGGAAGCTGCGAGCATTTCCTGACTTCGATTTCGCCGGATGTAAACAGCGCCATTGGGAAATTGGGAAAGCATTTTATCACACCGATCTTGGTGTGGTCAAATGCTTTGAGGGCAGAGGAGAGATCCCCAATTTTTTCAAAAAAAGAGTACCTGTCACTACCTATTGCTATCATAGGGGATATTTACATTCCCTGAGATAACAATAAAAATGATTAAAAAAAAAATTAAAGGAACAGTTTAAAAATAAGATAAAAAAGCAAAAATAAATAAATAAATAATAAAAAAAAAGCATCCCTGTCCCCCCCTGCTCTCGCGCAAAGGCGAACGCAAGCTTCGGTCTGGTGTCAAATGTAAACAGCAATTTGCACCAGGCATGTGAGGTATCACCGCGAAGGTCAGATCAAGGGCAGTAATTTTAGCAGTAGACCTCCTCTGTAAATCTAAAGTGGTAATCTGTAAAGGCTTTTAAAGGCTTTTAAAAATGTATTTAGTCTGTCGCCACTGCACGTTTGTGCGCAATTTTAAAGCATGTCATGTTTGGTATGCATGTACTTGGCCTAAGATCATCTTTTTTATTTCATCAAACATTTGGGCAATATAGTGTGTTTTAGTACATTAAATTTTAGAAAGGGTGTTTTTTTCCCCAAAAAATGCATCTGAAAAATCGCTGCGCAAATACTGTGTGAAAAAAAAAATGAAACACCCACCATTTTAATCTGTAGGGCATTTGCTTTAAAAAAATATATAATGTTTGGGGGTTCAAAGTAATTTTCTTGCAAAAAAAATATTTTTTTCATGTAAACAAAAAGTGTCAGAAAGGGCTTTGTCTTCAAGTGGTTAGAAGAGTGGGTGATGTGTGACATAAGCTTCTAAATGTTGTGCATAAAATGCCAGGACAGTTCAAAACCCCCCCAAATGACTCCATTTTGGAAAGTAGACACCCCAAGCTATTTGCTGAGAGGCATGTCGAGTCCATGGAATATTTTATATTGTGACACAAGTTGCAGGAAAAAGACAAATGTATTTATTTATTTATTTATTTATTTTGCACAAAGTTGTCACTAAATGATATATTGCTCAAAAATGCCATGGGAATATGTGAAATTACACCCCAAAATACATTCTGTTGCTTCTCCTGAGTACGGGGATACCACATGTGTGAGAGTTTTTGGGAGCCTAACCGCGTACAGGACCCCGAAAACCAAGCACCGCCTTCAGGCTTTCTAAGGACGTAAATTTTTTATTTCACTCTTCACTGCCTATCACAGTGTTGAAGGCCATGGAATGCCCAGGTGGCACAAAACCCCCCAAATGACCCTATTTTGGAAACTAGACACCCCAAGCTATTTGCTGAGAGGTATGGTGAGTATTTTGCAGACCTCACTTTTTGTCTCAAAGTTTTGAAAATTGAAAAAAGAAAAAAAAAATTTTTCTTGACTTTCTTCATTTTCAAAAACAAATGAGAGCCGCAAAATACTCACCATGCCTCTCAGCAAATAGCTTGGGGTGTCTACTTTCCAAAATGGGGTCATTTGGGGGGGTGGGTTTGTGCCACCTGGGCATTCCATGGCCTCCGAAACTGTGATAGGCAGTAAAGAGTGAAATCAAAAATTTACGCCCTTAGAAATCCTGAAGGCGGTGATTGGTTTTCGGGCCCCGTACGCAGCTAGGCTCCCAAAAAGTCCCACACATGTGGTATCCCCATACTCAGGAGAAGCAGCTAAATGTATTTTAGGGTGCAATTCCACATATGCCCATGGCCTGTGGGAGCAATATATCATTTAGTGACAACTTTGTGCAAAAATTAAAAAAAATGTGTCACTTTCCCGCAACTTGTGTCAAAATATAAATATTCCATGGACTCAACATGCCTCTCAGCAAATAACTTGGGGTGTCTACTTTCCAAAATGGGGTGATTTGGGGGGTTTTGTGTCATGTGGGCATTTTATGGCCTTCAAAACTGTGATAGGTAGTGAGGAGTGAAATCAAAAATTTACACCCTTAGAAATCCTGAAGGCGGTGATTGGTTTTCAGGGCCCCATACACGCCTAGGCTCCCAAAAAGTCCCACACATGTGGTATCCCCGTACTCAGGAGAAGCAGCTGAATGTATTTTGGGGTGCAATTCCACATATGCCCATGGCCTGTGTGAGTAATATATCATTTAGTGACAACTTTTTGTAATTATTTTTTTTATCATCATTCAATCACAAACAAAAAAAATAATATTCAATGGGCTCAACATGCCTCTCAGCGATTTCCTTGGGGTGTCTACTTTCCAAAATGGGGTCATTTGGGGGGGTTTTGTACTGCCCTGCCATTTTAGCACCCCAAGAAATGACATAGGCAGTCATAAACTAAAAGCTGTGTAAATTCCAGAAAATATACCCTAGTTTGTAGACGCTATAACTTTTGCGCAAACCAATAAATATACGCTTATTGACATTTTTTTTACCAAAGACATGTGGCCGAATACATTTTGGCCTAAATGTATGACTAAAATTGAGTTTATTGGATTTTTTTATATAACAAAAAGTAGAAAATATCATTTTTTTTTTAATTTTTCAAATAAAAACCGCAGAGGTGATCAAATACCGTCAAAAGAAAGCTCTATTTGTGGGGAGAAAAGGACGCAAATTTCATTTGGGTACAGCATTGCATGACCGCGCAATTAGCAGTTAAAGCGACGCAGTGCCAAATTATAAAAAGTGCTCTGGTAAATCCTTCCGGGGCTGAAGTGGTTAAAAGAGTGCTTCTCCCAAAGACTAATGACCCCAATGCCGGCAGAATCTTTCTAACTCTACTGGAAATTAATGTAGTGAGGGATTTTAGACCCTAGTTAGATCATTTAGTAATTTACTCAACCTTTATTGGTATTTTTCTTTTGAATGCTATCTAATAATAGGGTTCAGCTAGGGTGGGTCATCACTGGGATGATCAGAAGGACACCAAGTTATAAAAGAATGAAGAATAGGATTTCTAACCTAAGCAGGGTACACACCATTAGAAAATTGGGTGAATAATCATCCTGTTTTCCTCCTTGTTTCACAGAAAGTCGAAACCGAGGATGGAACTAATATACAACAAAGGCTTTTTTTTTTTTTTCGTTGTCAATTGTTGCTGATCATGTGCTTCTTTCGTATCTGATTTTTCTTGTACAAAAACAATACAAATTAAAGGAAAATAGTTCTGTTCGCGTATGAGAAAAATGTTGTCTCTTTGGAAATTTTCATTTGGAAGGTCTGAATCGGATGTCGAAAGTTGTGTACACACTATAGGAAAATAAAATGATTGTGCCTCGTACTAAATTTTCTTCCGATTTTCTTACAGTGTGTACCTTTCTCTACTGAGTCACTAGTTCCCACTAGCCCAGCTGAAAATCTCTTGTGTATGGATACCATAGTGAATTTCAGTAGTCAGTGGTACTGTATTTCAGTAGTCTGACATAATATACTGTACTTTGCTGCCATTGCTGATATTCTGAAAATGCTACTTAACTGGCGTAACACAGACACATCATAAATGTGTAACACATAAGTAGTGATTGAAGTCAGAACTCATTATGCTTTTTCTGTGACACTGACTTGGAAAATACTGAGGCTCGTAGATCAGAGTGACAGGCAGATAACTAGTACTTTTAGAAGCAGCCTACACATTCAGGGATCACAGCCTACATTATTTCAGCACAGGTTTGCTTTAAACTCATGTTAGGTATAGTTGAGATCCAGTGTGAGTTCAGTTAAAAAATAAAAAATCACAGTTAGTCTTGACCTGTCAGTCTATCAGTGGCCTTTTGCCAGAATCATAGGCGTGAGCATTAAATGTGCCAGCTATGCCTGGGTACACCCTAATCACCCAGTGCTGCACAGATCCCCCCTGCTGATATTTTTCACCAAAGCTCCTAAACAAAAATTGTAAAAAAAAAAAAAAAAAAAATTAAAAAAAATTAATAAAATTGTCAAAAATAATATAAAAATAAAAAACTACTGACACTGTCCACTGCCCTACTGATACGTTCGCTGCTTTACAGACACTGTTCCCTACCCTACTACATTTTGAAATGTTTACATTTATTTAGAGTGTGTGTGTATATATATATATATATATATATATATATATATATATATATTCACGCATGTGTATTTAAGTTTTAGAGTGCATACTCTAATCCAATAGGATGCGCACACCTATGGCCAGAATCCAGACATATTGTTTTAATATCCACAGACTTGTTAGCAAAATATGACCATTGTCAGAATTTCATGTAAAAGATTCAATCATGCCTGTTTATAGTACAAAGCTTTTGACTATTTGAGCAACTTGTATTACATATCTCAATAGCAAATTGTGATTTCTGTCTTCAAATGGCTCTTTTGATCACTACTAAATTCTGTTTACCTTGCCTGTCTCAACTTCTCTCTCCTATCATGGACTGTAGCAGAGCCAGACATCCTCTCTCCTGCCCTATGCAACAGCAGTGCTGAAATGTGGAAGACAGTGAAGTTTCATTTCTGATCCCACATCAAGAAGCATCAGGTTGTAGGCAGGTGTGGTGGACTGCAGTATATCTGTCAACCTATATGTGGCACTGTGTCATTCCTTCGGGCCAGCAGGAGGCCATAGAGGACTATTCTGTCCCCTATCATGGGCTCCAGGCAGCAATCTTTGGGAGGCCAGCACACAGCCCGGCTCGGGAGCGAGTGTGCATGTCTGCTTTCTTATTAAGCTATGATATGCTGCTGTGGGGACAGATAAAATAGATGAGGAGCCCAGATTGCCGGTGGCGGAGGAGTTTTGGAGCCACTCTGTGCAATACCATTGCACAGAGTGGGTAAGTATAGCATATTTATTTCTTTAATAAAAAAAAGTGCCTTTAGTAACGCTTTAAGTCAGGCATGGTGCCCATCTGACAATATGCTTTGTACATAAAAGGAGATCAGCGTTCCAATGAAGACAGCTGCATAAGAAAAGGCCTATCTGCAGGGATCCGTGAGTCATACACCATAAGTTTATTCACCCCAATTGAACTGTTTCTTTGATTGTTATGCATTAAATAAATCTGTGGCATTGTATAGATAGAAAATGATATCCTTTTCTATATACAGTATCTCACAAAACTGAGTACACCCCTCACATTTTTGTAAATATTTTATTCCATCTTTTCATGTGACAACACTGAAGAAATTACACTTTTCTACAATGTAAAGTAGTGAGTGTACAGCTTGTATAACAGTGTAAATTTGTGGTCCCCTCAAAATAACTCAACACACAGACATTAATGTCTAAACCGCTGGCAACAAAAGTGAGTACACCTCTAAGTAAAAATGTCTGTGGAGCGATCGCATTCGCTCCTGCTATAGCTTTTTAAGCTACCGGTATAGAAATTTGCGCAGCTAGGCAACCTGCCGCAGTTCAACTGCGGTGGCTGGTCTGCAAGCGGTTAAAGTGTATTTCCACTTTCGCTTTTAGAGATAACACCTACTTTATATGTAGCACAACCCCCTAAGGGACTGCTTGGAATTACCTGTTCATCTGCACTGCCATGACCTGGTGAACATTCCAACCCACCTGACACTCTGGGTTCCGACATCCTTGCACCCCCTTAAAATAATAATTTAGGCAACTCTGTGTATTCACGTTCTGATAATGTTTACTAGAACAGATTGGAAAGGGTATTGACACAAAGAGGAGGTAATAGATCTGCTGAGTTTTAGGCGACAGCACCAACTCAGCAAAAGAATTTCTCCAAATAACACAAAGCAAGATATTATCAAGTAGAACAATATATTATATACATTGAATCAATGAAATACTGCTAGCACCTGTAAGGATGGACACAGCTATCTGAATATACTGACACACTTCTCAAAAGGGAGTCCTTGGCCTGCCTATAACTGCCCTAATGAGAGGTCAGACTTAAAGGTGATAGTGTAAGGGCCCTTATAGCAGTAATGACAGTAATGTCCCTGTTGCAGATCTGATGTTCTTCACCGGCATGTAGGAGCTCATTAACTGTAATGAAATAAGGTGTGGTAACAATCAACAGGTTCCTTGAAAAGAATCCAAAGGTGTCTATGCACAGTGTTCAAAGCGAGTTCAATAAAGGATTCCTAAGGTAAAGATGTCTGTGCAAAGTGTCCCAGTGGAACCTTGATAAAGGATTTGTAAAGGTTGGGTGATTGCCCTCTCACCAACAACCAGGCCGATATGATGTCTTCCGGACTGTAATTTGTGTAGCGACACTCGTGCAGCGGATCTGCCATCTCGATCTCCTTGTGTGAAGCTTGGTACACTGACTGGCAGGCAACCAGAGAGATGCTCGATGGACATCCAATGACAAACGGCAGAGCTAGGCCCTTCTGGTACATGTTGGAAGGTGGTACACCGCGTGGTAGGCCACGACCTCTCTCTCCATGCATGGAGAGGTCCATTTTGCATCAGGCCCGGGAGAAAGAGAGTTTCGTGCTGGCTTTTGCTTGTTTTATAGCTACTCCCAGCAATCTCCCTGATAGTAGCAAAGATCCCTGGGGTCCCACATCCCTTTTTGGGATCTTGCGGTCTTTTGCCCTGATGGGCCTGCCACTATATGGGCCCCCCTCTGGGGTGTCAGGCACATTTGCGACCATATGGATGCCGAGGGCGCTTAGGCGGTTCCCCAGTCAGCTCCCATCCCGCGCTGTTGCGCTTGTATCCTCCTTTCCCAGAGATATCTTATCTTGTGGTGTCCATCTCTCTTTTTCAGCACACCGGTTCCACCTATCAGTGTGGTGTTTCTCTTTCCCTTTGACCATCTGATCTGCTGCTGGGTTTGTTTTGTTGGGGAGGGCTGTCCCCTGAGCTGTTGCCTTTGGCCGCGCCCTCCACCGTCCGTTGCTAGGCCTCCTGGTCATTGTAAACTGAGCGAGTACTTGGGGCTCTCGCACATGCGCAGTGGTGCCATCATTTGGTCGGTGACGTCAGACGCCGACCAAATGGAGGTCACATTTAAGCCGGCTTCTCAGGCAGCACCATTGCCAGAGACGGAGGGTGACCTACGAACTACTTCTCTATGTTCACAAGGTAAAATTCTTGCTGCTTTATACATGTTCTTTTGTACTGATTTCATGGTTATTTGAGATTGGATTGGTTTGGACATTGCTGTTTTAAACACACCACTATTGAATCAGTCCCATAGATGCCCTTTGGCTATTGCTGGCTAGTGCTGCTGGTGTCCTTATTGTGGGCTTTATATCTACTGTCCTTAAAGTGGGGTTCCACCCAAAAAAACAAAAATACATGAAAAATCCTAAAAAAAAAAACAAAAAAACATTTGGATATTTTTTTTTTAACTTACCTCTAAATGCCTGTTGCTAGGGGGTCCCTCGTAGTCTGCCCCTTCCAGTGCCTGGGCTGGTGACATCACTTCCCCCTCGGCACAGGAAGGGCTCCGCTCTGCTCCCTCCCTCCTGTCAATCATCTGGGACCCATTACAGGTCCCAGGTGACTAAGCGGCCAATCACGGCGCGCTATGAAGCCACAGCCCGGCGCCCACAGTTGCAATGCCGGCGCCGCTGAACGGAGGGGGAGACGAGCGGCGGGGCTTCGATCCCCCGCATCGCTGTACCCAGGGACAGGTAAGTGTCCAATTAAAAGTCAGCAGCTGCAGTATTTGTAGCTGCTGACTTTTATTTTTATTTTTTTTACTGGACCCCCTGGGTGTAACTCCTCTTTAAATACCCTTCCTATATATTTTACCTTTTATTAATCCCGACTCTGTCCTTATTTATCACTATATCCTCTTTTTGTTTAGATATCTGTGACTTAATTTTTTCTCTGTATAGATTGAAACAGTAGTCCTGTGTACCTTGTGGTACCGTTTTATGAAGCTTAACTATTAAATGGATATCTTTATAATTAACCCTGTTTACCCTTGTTTATAAGTTAATATTTCATAATACCTCATTGTATGGGCTCTGTAAAAAATGTAATTCTCAGTCTCCTCCACTCATCTAATTATTATTAGTATTAGTAAATCATTAGTTAATCTGATACTCTGTTTTAAGACGTTCTTTCCATTTTTTTCTTCTTCCGTTCGCTTTTTTTTTTTTTTTTCCGTTTCAGAGCTGTTCACTCCATCTTTATTGGACATATGTTGTTCTATATTTTAGGCGCCCTCCACCATATGCTCTGAGTTAATTCTAGTAAGTAATTTGTCTGGAAAAATCTTCATTTATCACAGATTTATTCTTTATGCACCTTCTTGCGATTTGCATTTTGGTGTAACTTTTTCAAATGACTGATATTGCAAAGACTCGGGTTTTACGTTTTTTTCCTCCCCTCCCCCCCTTTTTTACCCTGTTTATGAATCCTTTTCTATTTTTTGTACAGTATCACATAGTCACTGGTTGATTCGTATATCCCTTGATGAAGCCATAAGGCGAAACATATGAATACGAGATCCCTATTCAACATGAACTTTCGTCACATAACCACCATCACAATGAAATGTTAAACACTACTCAACAAACTGCTTTGTTTGGTTTTTAATCTTGTCTTTATTAACCACTTCAGCCCCGGAAGATTTGGCTGCTCAATGACCAGGCCATTTTTTGCGATACAGCACTGCGTCGTTTTAACTGACAATTGCACGGTCGTGCAATGCTGTACCCAAACAAAATTGACGTCTTTTTTTCCCCACAAATAGAGCTTTCTTTTGGTGGTATTTGATCACCTCTGCAGTTTTTATTTTTTGCGCTATAAACAAAAGAAGAGCGTCAATTTTGAAAAAAACACAATATATTTTACTTTTTGCTGATTACTGTGTAAATGTCACTGGCAGGGAAGGGGTTAACACTAGGGGGCGATCAATGTGTTCCCTAGGTGTGTTCTAACTGTAGTGGGGATGGGACTGTCTAGGAGGAGAGAGAGATCGGTGTTCATATCTGTCTCTACTCCCCTGAAAGATTCGGGATTTGTGTGTTTACACACACAGATCCCGGTTCTTGCTCTGTGACGAGGGATCGCGGGTGCCCGGTGGTCATCGCACCTACCGGGCACTCGCATCGGCGCCGGGCACATGCTGTGGATGCGCGCACACCCCCTAGTGGCCAAAAGGAAAAGCGACGTAAGGTAACATCGATTTGCCCGGCTGAGCCAACCTGCCGCAGTAAAACTAGGCGGCTGGTCCGGAAGTGCTTAAACTATAACTTTTTATATATACGGTTTGTATTATTATTTGCAAGCACCGTGATAATCCCCTCCCAATTTCTCCCCTCTTTTTGAATATCCCTAGGATATGTAGTCCAGGCACATAATCATGGGAAGCAATTATCAGTCGGGAGAACTACTCATCCCACAATCCCTTTTGTTTGGCACACAAATATGATGTCACCTGTTATACTGATCACTAGTGGGACATGCGATGCATGGAAATGCCGGAGGGTACTGTACTTTACGATTGTAGTCCATATTGCTACATATATTTTTTCTAAATGTTCCCATTAAAATGGCAAAACTTAAAAAATTAAAAATGCTGGTTACTTTTTGAAGTACTTTTTACTTGCTTAAAAATCCTTAAATGCTCTCTGCTTTGTAATGTTTGGGAGGAAGCTGTAGAGTATTTTTTAACATAATATACCCTGTCTGTACTGTGTGCACAGTTCTTCATTATCAGCTGGAAACTAGATTTGGACACAGTGGGGTTGATTTACTAAAACTGGAGAGTGCAAAATCTGGCTCAGATGTGTATGGTAGCCGATCAACTTCTACCTTCAGCTTGTTCAATTAAGCTTTGATATTAAAGAAAAACTGGAAGCTGATGGTTTATAGCTGCACCAGAGTTTGCACTCTCCAGTTTTGCTAAGTCAAGCCCTCTCTGTCAACAAAGGGTTAAAAATGTAGACACCACCCTCCTGTATTGTATGGTAATGAGGTATATCTCAGTAAAACTTCCCAACAATCCTTAAAATCAGCCATGACACTTTCTCCTTAGAACAGTTTAATTTTTTTCAGGTATGTTCTATGAATAGGAACACACAGCAAACATACAGTGGGGTTTTCTCAAATATGACTGCAAAAGTGGAAATGCGCTTTAACTTATGGTTCTATAAAGTTGATTTTAGCATACCTCTATGTTCATAGTAATGAATGTGTAACTAAAGGCAAAACTTTTTTTTCAGTTTTGGACCGAGTGGAGAGAAGATTAGTACACCTGTCAGTTTTTATTCCTGTCTGTCTCCCAGTCTATTTATCCTGTTTACAGTTATCAACGAAAGTGAAAGTAAAAGAAGATCCCAAATTTCGTGTTGACACCAGAACAGTAATGCCCCGTACGCACGTTCAGATTTTCCGACGTAAAATGTGTGATTGGAGCTTGTTGTCGGAAATTCCGACCGTGTGTAGGCTCCATCGGACAGTTTCCATCGGAATTTCCGTTGCACAAAATTTGAGATCTGGTTCTCAAATTTTCCGACAACAAAAT
Source organism: Lithobates clamitans (assembly GCA_037952925.1). Lineage (NCBI taxonomy): Eukaryota > Metazoa > Chordata > Amphibia > Anura > Ranidae > Lithobates > Lithobates clamitans. The sequence goes on from JBBGZY010000101.1 coordinate 6,027,325, forward strand.
CTGTTTGCGCAAATTCCGATCGTGTGTACACAATTCCGACGTACAAAGTGCCACGCATGCTCAGAATAAATTACGAGACGAAATCGCTCGGTCTGGTAAAACTACCATTCGTAATCGAGCTAGCACATTCGTCACGCTGCAAATTATTTTTTAATGCAGCGCATTCTCTTCTTCTTTATAATGCTAGAAGAATGAAGTTGTTTTGCTGCTCATATTCACACAGAGTTCTCACAAACTGATTTCTTTATTATTTCTCGTGATTTCATGAATATATTTTTTTTATTTTCGTCACATCTCCAAAAGTTTTATTTTTTTTTGTTTTTATAATGATTTTTTTTTTTTGCTTGTTTTTTTAATCAAGATATCCTGTTTTATTTTTGTTTTTGTTTTTTGGTGATCTCCCTAATTTTTTGGGTGGGTTTTGTGTGTCAAGTTACCACAACACCATTATTATCTTGTATTTTTTAACCTCAAGGAGGTTGGTTGTTGTCCCTTGTTAATTTGACTTTGTATTTTTGAAATGTACCTGCCTACTCACAAACAAACTGTCCTTTTTGAAGGAAAACACATAGGCAAGTATTTGTGAAAAATAAATATCCCTCTAGGGGTCATAACCAAATACAGAGAAAGGCAACGCTAGAGAAACTGGTGAAATTGGCGAAGCCTTTGTACCCCAGGGCAGACATCAACTATTTGCCAACCAAAATTGGTGGCCTGAGGAGTCCTTATAATAGTGATCCCAATCCGGTCCCAGACTACAAGAGATCAGGAATAGCAGCAGATGACATATATGTCCCCAGGCTGTGGTCATACAACAGCCTGCATCTTCTGTCAGACCAGACTGAACCCAGGTCATCACTTTCTTGTCTTCCTTACACTCTTCCTTTCAGGCTTACATCCAGGCTGTGGCTGAGGTGTTGGAGCTGTGGCAGGAGGAGGAGGAGGATTGTCCAACTCACACAGGTGGGTTTTGTTGGTGATTTCGCCCCTCAAACCCTTATTTAGTGTGAGGTACATGATTTCCTCACACAAGAGGCGTTGGCCCTCCTCCATTTCCTGCAGTTTGCATGCAGCCATCGAGGTAAAGGCCTCTTGAAGAGTGGGGATAGTTCTGAGGCCGCAGAAGCCTCCCCAATCAGCCTGAGCACTGACTCCTCCACATTCCTCCCCTTCCTGGGCCTTTTTGTTGGAAGGCGGAGGGGAGGGACCTGAGATTCTGTCAGGCTACTGGGCTCAGCCACCTCCTGGCTGCCACTAGCCCCTGCCATTTCCTGGCTGCCACTAACCCCTGCCACCTCCTGGCTGCCACATTCCACAGCCTCCTCCTGGCTGCCACATTCCATGCCCTCCTCCTGGCTGAGGCTTTCCTGTATGTGAAAAAGGGACATAGTTTTAGTTTTTTGGTCATCAGTCACGCACAATTTTCAGCTCATGAGTGTTGGGAATTGAATGTTAATAAGTAGAAAAGACTATCAGTGTGAGCCAGCATTTTTCATTCTTGTCCCAATCATTTTTGGCCACTCCTGTCTATTGATATATAAAACACTTTATTAAATCAGCAATTTGTGATCATAAATAACATCTAGTTAACATCATTAATTTTTTGACAAGAAATATGTAGAACAATGCTATACCTGGCTCAAGCCGGGCTCCTCCACTTCTTCCTGGCTGGAAGGCCCAGGGTGGGCGTCGGAAGCCTCAGCTGAGGTGAAAGGAAGAGTGGAGAGTGATGGCCTGACTTCAGTCTGGTCTGACAGAAAATTCAGCCTCTTATAGTACCACAGCCTGGGGACATAAATGTCATCTGCTGCTGCTCTGGATCTCATGGAATCCTGGACCTTCTTGCGCTCCCTGGGATATGTGCTCCTCAGGCCACCAATTTTTGTTTTTAAAGGGGATGTTTGCCGTAGGGATGGGCGGCTTCACTAACTCCAGCAGTTTCTTCATCGCTGCCTGCCTCTTTATTTTGTTATTATATTGTGGATGTTTCACCTGCCACAGACAGGGAAGCTCCCTGTACTTGTCTATGAAGATTGGTAGAAAGCTGTGGTCTTTGAACCCATCCATTTTCTCTGCAAGACACAACACAAGACAAACCCTAATGTCAGGCTAAACTCTCTTAATCTGGACCAAATATAGGCCTCAATCTATAAGGAGTATAGGGCCAGTGATGCACCAAGTTAAAATTGTACCTTCGTTAGAACGATCGTCGCTTCCGTTACTTCGTCCTCTGCTCACAGATCGTACGTACGATGCATGCGTGTTACGCTTTATATACATTGCGCAAGCGTGAAACTCCGCCCGCTCCTGACGTTCTTTCTAGTCTATTTCCCGCCCCTTGTCTTTCGGCGCAGTGGGGAGAGAACATGGCGGAGACACAGCAGGTTCTTGCAGACAGCAGCAGCAATGAGGAAAGCCCGGAGCCATGAATGTCCCGATCCCGGAAGAGATTGAAGGCCTCAAATATGTCCTTTGTAGAGATAGTGGAGATGGTGGACATCTTGAAGAGGGCCGACTATGATGGAAAGTATGGACCGTACCTAAACCCAAATGTCAGAAAGGCCAAGATCTTGACTAAAGTTGTGAAGAGTCTGCAGAAGAATTTTGGGGCACGACGATCCAAGGATCAACTGAGGAAACAATGGTCAGGCCTCAAATTGAGGGAGCATGATTATTACAGAATAATCAAGAAAGTGCTTTTAAAAAGTAAGTAGTTGTCGTGTGTTCCTATTATTATTATTACTTGCATGCTGCTCCATGTGCTTTTCTATACTGTTGTACGGTTTAAAATGGCAACTTTCATGGTCATGGGCACATTAATCTTTCTTAGGAAACATTGTTCGTTCGCCCACTAAAATATGATGTTTTGGGCACATGCAGGTTAACTACATTTGTTCAGGCCTATTTGTATTAAAAGAAGTTTGTTGTCTAGATGGGTTTGTAACTAGAATGAAATGCAAACTTGATTCAGTGTAAATGAAAGGTCACTCAGCAGCTGTTTACACGTCTGGACTCAGGAGCACTAGTGTGGGACACAAGAACAAACTTTTTAGGGTGTCCCACACAGATGCTCCAGTGGATACTTGGAGTGTCTCCGTGTGTGAAACTTGTCCAAAAAAGGGAAGTCTTCCAGCATTGGAAATGAAATAAAAATGTCTTCAGCTTGGAACTGTGCCAAAATAGACAATTGTTAGACACTTCCAAGCAATATTTCATATTACTATTTCTGCCCTCCGATATCTGTGTGCTAAGTATACCTATTTTTTATTCACATAGGGGAGAAAAGATTCGGGACATCTAAGGACACCAGGGACAGAAGAAGGGGAAGTCACCAAAAACCAAGCAGAGGATGAGGAGGGAGACGTTTTGGAAGTGGGCGAAATTGTCACCACAATAGGTGAGTGTCTGAGACCACAGCTTCAGGTAAGAGATCTGTTCCTGCATATTTATAATACATGGTGTGTTTTTTTTGTATTTTTTCTAGGTGATGTGGATGTTGTGGAAGAAGAAACTCATTTCACCAGTGAAAGTACCTAGATCCTCATCGGGGAGATAATGGGGTGCAATCACGATTTAGAAAATCTTAAGCAAAACATCAATGATGTTCAACAATAAATAAAGAACATCATTGATGTTTTAGGGAGAATCTAAACCACACCAATATTTTACACTTTTTTATTGTGTATTTTTGCTTTTACACAAAATTTTAAATGTATTTTGAAAAGCCAAATTTTGAAGATGCACACAGTATGTCAAAATGTGCTATCTGCCATCATGGGAGATCAAGGTACGCGTTTTGTGGGCGCAACCCCTTCCTCGCTACTAAAGTAGCTGAGAGGAAGGGGTTGCACCCCCAAAACACGTCCATTGATCCCCCATGATGGGAGCTAGCACATGTTGACATTAGGCATGGGATCAGGAGGGAAATCCCCATTTTGACTCTCAATTTGTGTGCATCTTCAAAATTTGGCATTTGCAGAGGTGACATTACCCCATCTGATGAAGGCAATATCAACACGTTTTGGACATACTAAATGTCTGATATTGCCTTCACTTTATCAAAGTTGAACTTTGTAAGTTCCTGAGTTGTGTATGTTTTGCTTTGAAACATGCCTGTTTAACCCAAAATGGCTATTTCTAATTAATGTGCCAAAAAATAATGTTAAACAAAAATATTGGTTTGTTAAAAAACCCTTTTATAAACGCACATGTGAATGTGCTTTGAGTAAAAAGTTTTATACTCATTAATGTGTGGCTTCTTCTTTCCATGCTCAAAAGCATTTTTTGGGGGGACCGCAGTACGGGCATTATCCGGCAGGGCTGAGCAGGGTGTCATAGAGCTATACCACTGTGTCACTATGCGCCTACTTCCGGCGGGAGGTTCAAGCAATGAATGTAACTGTCTAGGCAAGGTTCTGTTGTTCTGGGGAGGGGTTATAGTTTTTGTTTTGTCCTCCTTTTGTTGTTTTATGTACACCAGTAATTTTACTGTAGCCGATGGGTGATTTCCACAACTTGTCTGTATGTTATAAAAATGAATAAACAGAAATTTGCCAAAAAAATAACATTCCCATAGACACACTCCTAAACCTTGTGGACAGCCTTCCCAGAAGAGTTGAAGCTGTTATAGCTGCAAAGGGTAGGCCAACTCAATATTAAACCCTATGGACTAAGACTGAGATGCCATTAAAGGTCATGTGCGTGTAAAGGCAGGCGTCCCAATTCTTTTGATAATATAGTGAATGTATATTACTGAAAAGTACTGTAGATTCTTGTTATAGGCTGATTCTGTTCTGCGCAGTTTTCCTCTCATTTTACAGCATGTGCATTTAGGACTGGTGCTGTAACACACATTAACATAATGGCCTGTATCTTCACAGGTTCAGAATGACAATGCAAACAGCTGAAGGGATGTATCTAGTGGGGCGGCCGGGCACAGAAGATAAATACAAGACAGAAACAAGAGTCGCTTAAATACCAATTTTATATGCGAAACTAAAGACAATAAGTTGTGGATTGTGAAAGTTGGGTTACAAATCTATATATTTAGTCGGCGCTGAAGGATTTTGGTGGATGCTTGCAATAATGTGTACTGAGGTGAAAGGTAATGTTGATTTAAATGACCTCTGAAATGGCGCTTTTGTGACTTTGCCATCATAATACAGATGCATGCCCCACTTTTCTATGATAAGCATGGCCCTGACAGTACTACGTCTGTTGTGCTCTCTTCAAAGCCCATCTACCTGAATCAGGCAAATTAATCATTACAGTCATAATAAAGAGCAGTGAGTGGAAGGAATTCTTTAGGTGAAAGGTTTAGGCCTTAAGCCTTGTCCCCTTTAGTAAGTGGATGTTCGGTCAGGCACAAAGCGCTTGGCTGACCTGTTCACACTACTTTCCAGACTTCTAGTATAGCCTGATTTTCATCTTTAATATCTAATATGGTTCAGTGCCCTCTAGTCATGTCTGTGGCTAATATTCATACAGCAGTTATTCATGTGTGTCATTTTTTAACAAATGCTTTTTTAAACTACAGGTTTCACTATGTAGTTAAAAATTTTAAAAAAAGAAATTCTACTCATACTGCATTGCAGTGGTGGCTGGTGCTTCATTTTTTTATGGTGGGGGGGCCGCAAACAAACCAACCAATCCCCCCCCCCCCTCGGTGGGTGGTACTCACATGGTTGAGCTCTGGCTTGTGTGTTGGCGGTGCAGATGCAGAGCAGAGAGATCGCTCAGATGAGAATGGCCATCTCTCGGACATCCTCCCCGGTACCAGCCAATACGGTCAGTCGCTCCTCCTCCTTTTACCATTAGGATTCAGTCCAAGATTTTGATGTTTTTTTAGTATTTAAGAAAATAAAATGTATACTTTAAATCTTAATCTTAAACAATTATATGGGCTGAATGCCTCCAGAAAAGCATAACATACTGCCAGTGGGGCCAGCCGTAAAATGGGGTTGAATTGGAGGGACAGAGCTTAAAGTAGATGCAAACCCGATTCATGAAATTTGACCTAGGCATATATATCTGTAGTGTTTACTTATCTCTCTCCAAACCCCTGAGTCCCGTGTCTTCCTGCTGTTTTGTTACTCTGTTATCAACATGATAACTTTAGAGCATAGAGATGAAAAGCATCCCCCTTGGTTCAGACTTTAGAGGCAAATAGGGACAAGGTATCAATAAAAGCTATATTTTATTTACACATGAAAACGTTAATAAAAAGACAATAACAAACAATTAAAAGCATGTATCCAAATCTGTGAAAAGTTTAGCCCATAGTGGGCGAAATTTGCAGTATAATCTTCCATGATGACAAGTAGGTGAGCCCCTATGTGTCAACGTATTTCACTGATCCGCTTCTTCAGGACACACTTAGGGGTACTATGATGGAGGGTAAATCTCACTAGGAACAGTGTATTCTATCCTCAGCGGTTTCCATACAAATAAGGGTTAATGCACCGGTATTGTCAGGTCACCTGTGGCCAGGTGACAGATGCACACCGCTGGGGTTAGGAGTGCACCGCTATGGTTGTGGACCCTTCGGATGACTGCTGCGGAAGGAGCTCTGGGTGGCTCAGGAAAGCAGCTCCACTTGAACACCGACATGGACCAAACAGCAAGCTAGAGCATAAGATTCCCCAGGGTGTGGAATCAAAGAGCCAGCAGGTTTTCACCAGAGCCTCTAGTGGTGAGAATGGATTTAGCTGCAACTGAATCCAGGTCGTGGCCCCCCGGGGTCTCCCAGCTCTGGCTCACGGACTGGCTCTGGTGAACAGAGCGGAAGCAGCAGTACAGGGTTAAACTTAGGATAGTCAGGAGAACAAGCTAAGGTCCGGGCAACTAGCAGACAGGGATGGTCAGGAAGGCATGACAAGTTTGGGGTCACTAGCAGACAGGGAATGGTCAGGACATGCCAAGGTCAGTACACCGAAGTCAGAGATAAACATACAGCAGGATGTCACACCAGAAATCTAAACACAAACTTTGCAAAGCTGGCTTGCAGTGCGCGGGGTTAAATAGTGTTTCCTGTTGAGAGGCTGGGGTGGAGCCATGCTGAGAGCTCATATTCAAACTTTCAGGTGTGAGGGCACACTCTCTAAAACTGAGACACAGACCTGAGAGGTAATCAGACAGTCAGAGCATAAAACATTACTGCAGATTCATGACCAGTACCCCCCCTCTTACGAGGCCTCCCCCTCCCCACCTTGGAACTAGGCTTGGAGGGGAACTTAAAATAAAGCTTCCTCAGAAGACAAGGTGCAAATACCTCAGAAAAAGGAATCCAAGACCTCAGGACCAAAACCTTTCCAATCCACAAAATGTTGAAGAACACCTCTACAGATGCGAGAATCCAAAATTTGCCTAACCTTGTACTCTTGATCTTCCTGAGACTGGAGCCGAGGTAGGGAGAGGACAAGAGAACTTATTGAGAACTAAAGGTTTCAAAAGGGATACATGAAAGGAGTTTGAGATCTTGAGGCTTTTAGGGATCTGGAGTTTAAATAAAACAGGATTCAGCTTAGAAATTATAGTGTAAGGACCAATGAATCTTGGGGCAAATTTCAGAGAAAGAACCCGGAGTCTGATGTTTCTGGTGGAAAGCCAGTTTCCTGTCTGTAGAGGAGGCGGCTTATGCCTGCGACGGTCAGCAAAATTCTTGAATTTGTTAACAGTCTGGAGGGAGTCATGAACGTCAACCCAAATAGAATTGAATGATTCCTGAACTGTAGCCAAAGCTGGGATGTCAGGAGAACAGGTCATAGGAAGGGGGAGCTGAGGATGTCTTCCATAAACTGTGACAAAGGGTGTCTTCTGAGAACTGACATTAACATGATTATTGTGAGAGAACTCTGCCCACAGGAGTAGTGAGGACCAATCATTATGATGAGCCAAGACTAAGGTATGGAGAAAGACCTCTAACTCCTGATTAACCCCCTCAGTCTGTCCATTGGATTGAGGATGGTAAGAAGAGGTAAAAATCAAGGTAATGTTGGGGGATTTTCAAAAGGCTCTCCAAAAACGAGAGGTGAATTGAACACCCCTGTCAGAAACAATATGGGAAGGAACTCCATGGAGGCGGAAAATTTCACAAACAAAAATGAGAACCAAGGCAGGAGCATTGTCTTGTGTATTGTCTTGTTGAGTATTAGTGTCAGGAAGCTAGTTGTTAGGTAATTTAGACAGGGTATAATCCCCAATCCTCATTAAATTTAATAGGTACGATGACCGGTGGGTGTGGAGAGGTGACTCGTTGTACATCTTGCGGCATTTATGCGTTCCTTGTTCCATACTAAAGGAGAGCCAGGAACGTACACGGCAGGTGCCGGCTGGGGCCAGCAGAGAGGCAGGTGGAGACAAAGAGGTGCAGGCACTAGCAAAGAGTAGATGGGTAGGGGCGTGGCCAGGCAGCTGATGTAGTCGGATGTGCACTCGGTTCTCTCTGCCAAAACTCCGTACTTTTATCCTGAAGACACATCGCACAGCCTCGCAAAATAGACCTACCGGTTCCCGAACAATTCCCTGAGCACTACCCAGCACTCGGAGTCACGATCGCCGCCCGATGTCAGCCGCAAGAAGGCAGAACCCGGCCCGGACCGCGGACAGCATGGCCCAAAATGGCACTCAAGCACAGCGCTCTGCCAACGAACTCCATAGAGAAGCTGCAGAGAAGATATTCTCTAAGTCCCTTACCATTGATCCAGCCGCTACACCAGGCACATCGGAGAATTCGTCCGGCGGTAACTCCGAAGCGGATGACACAGTGCCCCTGGACGATGCAGGTGGATCCGGTTTCACATGGGGCACAGTAAGTACTCCAGGAGGAGGCTCCAATAGGCCTCAGGCACCCATCAGTCCCGACGCTGACAATGAACCCTCACTTAGAGACATCTTTGCGGCTATAACCTCATGTAATGCCTCCCTGACAACCCTGACAACTGAGATAAAAGGCGTAAAAGCTGAAATCTCCTTTTTGAGACAAGATACACAAAAGCTCAGGGAAAGAGCATCAGCATTAGAGGGCAGATCAGTTCTATAGAGGATGATATGGCGCCCATGCAAAGGGATCTCACATATAACAATCATCTCCTCACACAACATTCCTCTCGTTTAGAGGAATTAGAAAATAGAATGAGACGGAATAATATCAGAATGATTGGGCTACCAGAAGGGATTGAAGGAAAGAACCCAGTGGAATTAATTGAAAAATGGCTGATAGCTGCCTTTGGCAAAGATGTGTTTACTCCCATGTTCTCTGTAGAACGGGCACACAGAGTACCGGCAAGGCCTCTGCAGCCTGGAGCCCCTCCAAGATCTTTTCTATTCAAACTTCTCCACTATAAGGATAGAGTTGCAATCCTGTACAATGCCAGGATTAAACCGGAAGCTTTAAAAATAGATAATGCAAAAGTATCCTTCTTTCCAGATTTTTCTGCCGATTTGCAGAGGCAGCGCACTAAGTTTCTTGATGTTAAATAGCGCCTCAGATCCCTCGACCTGAAATATGGTATGTTGTACCCTGCCCGCCTTAGAGTGGAAGCACTGGGTTCAGTGCATTTCTTCGATCAACCATCTGCGGCTACACACTTGCCGGACAGAGAGGAACAATCCATTTGGGAAGCTCGCAATCAGCGCTCTAACCCTCATGATGGATAAAGTATTGTTTCCAGAGGTTTTCTTTTGCTCTTCGGCCTACACATGCTCAGGCGGAGAAAGCTGTTGATGCCTGGAATTATAGTTCCTACCAAACTACCTGTTATCGCTGTTGAGTTGTTAACACACTAAGTGCACTTCCACTGTTGCCCCCGAGAAGGTCCGTTTTAGACCTACCATTGCCCTTTGGCAACACAGTTCGGCCATGTTGGCCTGTTTATTTTTGTTGTCCTACCTTATTGACTACTCCACCTCGGATTCTACAATATTAATATTCCTACAGTTATGTGCTATACCCATTACATACAAGTCTGACTCCTCCGTATCATAGAGTTCTGTTGCTGGTTGGTTCTACCAACGTTTAATTGCCATTTCTTCACAGGTCACTTGGGACAATGGTTTCCTTTACTCTGCTTATGTCTTTCTATGCCTAATCAGTTTGCATTCTTATCTGATTATACTTTTGTATTGATACAATGTCCAAGGTAACCAGAATTTTGTCCTGGAATGTCCGGGGTTGGAATAATCCTGTTAAACGCTTGGCTGTGCTTCGCACAGTTAAGCGCATTAACGCGGATGTGATTTGCTTGCAGGAGATTCACTTCCCCTCGACTTCCGCTCCTCAATTTGCTACACTACAGTTTAGTTACCAATATCATGCTACTTACTCGGTATACTCGAGGGGGGTGAGTCTCCTGGTGAAAAGGGGTACACAGTTTTCAGCTACGGAAGTGAAGATTGACCCAGATGGTAGATAAATTTTTCTCTCTTGCTCCTTGTATGGAACTAAATGTATATTGGCGAGGATGTACATTCCGCCTCCATTCTCAGCCAGTACACTCAAACACGAGCAGAATTTATGTCTCGATTTACGGGCATGCCGATCTTGGTCATAGGAGACTTTAATAATTATATGGATTATGATAAGGACAAACTGCATGCCCGGGGGGGGAGACGGGTCACAGAAACGCAGTGGTATCACCCCCTTTGCTCGCCTCCTTTCAGAGATGGGTCTTACTGATCTCTGGAGAATGCGCAATCGGGATGCCAGGGTGTACTCATGTCAATCTGCCTCAGGGGGGGTTTATCTAGAATTGACATGGGGCTAGGGAACGACATCTTGCTCCCACTCGTAAAATCCTCGCAATACCATACGAGACAGGTGTCAGACCACTCCCCATTTTCAATAGACCTGCTACTGGGGGCGGTTAAAAGTAATTCTATGTGGAAACTCAACCCCTTCTGGTTGACGCTTATACCGGACCCTGATCCAATATCAGGGCTACTTACGCAGTTTTTCAGACATAACATAGATTCCACAACTATAGATATGGTATGAGAAACGGTAAAAGCATATTTACGAGGACAGTTTATCCAAGCGATATCTAGGATCAAGACCTCAACCAAAAAATGGGAACAATCAGTATTGGAAGAAGCTCATAGTTCAGAGGTAAATTATATAGCTAACCCTACTGATGACACTAAAAGGTCATGGTTGGCAGCCCAATCCATGCTCAGAGACCTATCCCTACAGCTGGCAGAAATTAAAAGATTTTTTTTACAACAAAGTCACTTTGAAGAAGGGGAAAATACAGGTCATATGTTAGCAATGCTGACCAAATTGCAGCAGTCGTCTTCTCTTATAGAGGTTGTTCATGACATACAGGGTATACCATGCTACACCACTAAATCTATCATAGATGTATTTAAGCTATTTTTCCAGGATGTTTACTCTTCAAAGGTTCAACCCTCCCAGGAATATATTTGCTCTTTTTTAGACAAATATCCCATTCCATGTCTGTCTGATTTGGATTCGGCCTTACTTAGTGCCCCTTTGACAGAAGAGGAACTGTTGGAAGCCTTAGCTCACGCACAAAATAGCAGAGCTCCTGGGGCGGATGGACTTCCTGCAGAAGTGTACAAACGTTATGCATCACAACTCATCCCAATCCTTCTAAAAGTTTACAATCAGGCTTTTATAATAGGATCTCTCCCTACATCTATGAATGAGACCATCATTGTAGTACTGTTAAAGCCTGGTAAAGATGCTTTATCACCAGATTCGTATAGGCCTATCTCCCTACTTACGTTTGACGTCAAACTATTGGCCAGGGTTCTGGCTAATAGGTAGGCCAAATGTATTCAGCAGATCATTCACAGAGATCAATCCGGTTTTATATCAACAAGATCTACATCTCAAAACTTATGTAGATTATTTCTGAATTTACAAGTTCCCACTGACAATCCAGGTAATAGGGCCATCTTCTCTTTGGACGCCGCTAAGGCGTTCGATAGCGTAGAATGGCCCTATTTATGGGAAGTATTATCTAGATTTGGCGTAGGTACACCTTTTTTAAAATGGGTCCAATTATTATATAGCTCCCCATCAGCGAGACTGCGTATTAATGGGGAATTGTCAGACCCTTTCAGGCTGCACAGAGGCACACGACAGGGGTGCCCATTATGACCCCTGTTGTTTGCCCTTGCCTTGGAACCCTTAGCCATACATATCAGGGCTGCACAGAATATTACGGGATTCAAACGTGGACCTCGACAGGATGTGATATCTTTATATGCAGTCTTTATATTTAGACTGAAATGTTTGGCATGGAAAAAATTTCCACTTACGGTAACAGTGGCCACCGCAGACTGGTTGGTGAGTTGAGCTATGGAATTGTCTTTGTCTTACATGTATATGCCCTCCATGTGCTCCTTACTGTGAAGGCCAGTTATGGGTGTGGGCGGTGGCCAGTGTTTTGTTACTGTACGTAAATTTGGGTCGGGGACACACTGGACACCTTTGCTGCCATTGTGCTCTTGCTGGGTGTCCAGTGTGCTCCTGTCCCTTTAAGGGGGCTTGGGCCGCCTCCAGGCTCACCTGTCTACACCTATCCATTCAATGCATGTGCTTCCACTGTGGAGACACTTATAAATTTAGTAGTGTTAGGACTGCAAGTAATACAGGGTGCCTTGACGAGGCCTTGCAGCTTTCACATGCGTTTGCAAATGTGTGCTAACTAAACCCCTGCTTTTAACAGACGGTTAGACAGGCTAATTTGGTTGGTCAGCAGACTGGTTGGTGAGTTGAGCTATGGAATTGTCTTTGTCTTACACTTACGGTAACAGGAAGAGGTAATTTAACTAAAATGATATGGGCCCCTCAACTTCTTTACATATTTCACAACTCCCCGATATGGATATCACATAAATGGTTCACTCAAATAGACACTCAGTTTAGAGACTTAATATGGGGTAATAAGCCTGCACATATTAGTCTGAATTCCTTACAGTTACCTAAGGATCAGGGTGGAATGACGGTGCCACATGCCAGATACTATTTTATAGCCTCCCAGATACAACATTTGAGCAATTGGGGTGCAATAGATTCTTCAGACCCTATTAGGTCTCTGCTTGTTCCAAATTAATCTAGTCTTTCTGCCCTAACCTACCTGGATGCAGGTTTTAGACATATACCAAACACACTCCCCTCAATAATATTATTAAATACCTTATGGAAATATATTAGGACACATTTTAAAATACAGGGGATATGCTCCTTCACTCCCATATGGAGAAACAAATACTTTAAGGAACTCTTCAAGCTTGAGGATTTTCATGCATGGGAAGAAGCAGGCATTCATTACATCACACAATTGTATACCGGAACTATACTCAAATCCTTCTCAGAGATCAGAGACGAATTCTCCCTCCATAGGAATCATTTTTTTAAATATCTCCAATTGAGACATGCAATCCAATTTGAGAGTAGAATTTCCTCTCTTGTCCAGTCACCACATCCTTTGACGACCGATGTCCTGCTGACAGATGAGAGGAAGTGAATAATATCCAGGGTATATACCAGGTTGCTTAATCTTACCCATGAAGCTAGTGCACTACCCTGTAGACGAGGATGGGAAAAAGATTTGGGACCTATTGATGGGGATATATGGGAATTGTGTATAACATCTGCGCCTTTGGTATCAGTATCTGCGTCACAAAGATTACCTCATCTATATTTATTGCATAGGGTATACAGAACTCCAACTAGATTACATAAATGGGGACTTAGAGAAACCCTGTTGTGCCCAAAGTGATGTGGACAACATGGTGATCTATTACATATGCTGTGGAAGTGCCCAAAGCTTTTCAGGTATTGGCAGTATGTCCTCACCACTATTGCACGTGTGTACCAGTTTCCACTACCACAGGATCCGGTGGTGTGCCTGCTTGGTGCTCTGGAGAATCCCTCTCTCTCACCGGGCAGTCACATCGCTGTACTACGCTTATTATTTATTGCACGCAAAGCTATTGGATAACTCCGAGGGTACCAACGGGTAGGCAATGGGTGGTACAGGTGAATAGATTGCTTATACGTGAGAAGCTTACTTATCATCATCGTAATGTCCTGAAAACATGTTATACAATGTGGCAACCATGGTTGGATACACCAGGCTTAGGCCCAAATCAACTGGTGATGGACAGACTTCTACAAATGTAAGAATGAGAATAAGGGAGCTTGAGTAGCTTATATCTGGGTAAAGTGTATAAGCATGAGGTGAATTGGGAAAAGTACCGCATGCGCGCAGGGAAACGGCGAAGCTGACAGGATTGATTCTGGTTTCTTCCCTGACAGATATACAATGTAATACTGACATATAATCACACACCTGGGTTGGACTTGATGGACTGATGTGTCTTTTTTCAACCTCATCTACTATGTAACTATGTAGCAGAAGGAAGACCAGGAAGAGGAACAAAATGAGCCACCTTAGAGAATCCATCAATTACCACCCAAATGACCGTATTATTCTGGTGGAAGATCGGTGATAAAGTCCATGTGAGTCCAGGCCTCCTTAGGAATGGGTAAAGGCACGAGAAGACCAACGGGAGCTTGTGTGGCAGATTTAGACTGGGCACAGACATGACAAGCCCTAACATAGTCTTCAGAACGAACAGTAGGCCACCAGTAGTGGCGGCTGATGAGAAAGAAAGATCGGAGGGCCCCCAGCATGATCTGCCACCTTGGAATTGTGACCCCAATGAAGGATCTTAGTTCTTAACTCGGTTGGAACGAAGGTCTTACAAGGAGGAATTTTTGAGTCCCGGGTAGAATGAGCAAGAATGCACCAGGTAGCTGCAGCAGCCGAACAGCTCCTTGATCTCCTCACCAGGATGGACCTGCCAGAGCTGGCGCCTCCTGGCAATCATCGAGGAGCCAGTCTGCCAGAGCCTCAAGGTATTGCATGATGGTCTTGCTGCACGACACTGACAGTGACAGCATCCCGAGCTTGGCCCCCCAAAAATCACCGCTGCCACCTGCCTGTGACCTCACACACACACACACACACACACACACACAGAGCCTTGATAATATAGATGCCATCTGGCATACGATGTCACCTACATCAATATCCTTCACATCATCCCCCTGTGCCTGGCATCCTACAACCCCACCCACTGTCACCATCATTTTCATCCTCCCCATAATCCCCCTGTGCCTGGCATCCCACCACCCCACCCCCAGTCACCTTCTCCATCCTCCTCATAATTCCCCTGTGCCTGGCATCCCACCACCTGTCACCATAATCTCCATCCTCCTCATAATGCCCCTGTGCCTGGCATCCCACCACCCCACACCCTGTCACCATCATCTCCATCCTCCTCATAATCCCCCTGTGCCTGGCATCCCACCACCCCACCCCGTCACCATCATCTCCATCCTCCTTATATCCCCCTGTGCCTGGCATCCCACCACCCCACCGCCTGTCACCATCATCTCCATCCACCTCATAGTCCCCCTGTGCCTGGCATCCCACCACCCCAACCCCTGTCACTATCATCTCCATCCTCCTCATGTTTCCCCTGTGCCTGGCACCCCACCCCCTGTCACCATCATCTCCATCCTCATAATCCCCCTGTGCCTGGCATCCCACCACCTGTCACCATCATCTCCATCCTCCTCATAATCCCCCTGTGCCTGGCATCCCACCACCCCACCCCCTGTCACCATCATCTTCATCCCCCTCATAATCACCCTGTGCCTGGCATCCCACCACCCCACCCCATCACCATCATCTCCATCCTCATCATAATCCCCCTGTACCTGGCATCCCATCACCCCACCCCCTGTCACAATCATCTCCATCCTCATCATAATCCCCCTGTGCCTGAAATCCCACCTCCCCTCCCTTTGTCACATCATCTCCATCCTCATCATAATCCCCCTGTGCCTGGTATCCCACCACCCCACCCCCTGTCACCATCATCTCTATCCTCATCATAATCCCCCTGTTCCTGACATCCCACCACCCCACCCCCTGTCACCATCATCTCCATCCTCATCATAATCCCCCTGTGCCTGGTATCCCACCACCCCACCCCCTGTCACCATCATCTCTATCCTCATCATAATCCCCCTGTTCCTGGCATCCCACCACCCCACCCCCTGTCATCTTCCTCCCCCTGTCCCCCCTGCCAGCTTCCTACCACCCCACCCCCTGTCATCTTCATCCCCCTGTACCCCTTTGCCAGCTTCCTACCACCCCACACCCTGTCATCTTAATCCCCCTGTACCCCACTTCCAGCTTCCTACCACCCCACCCTGTCACCATCATCCCACCTGTACCCCATTGCCAACTTCCTACCACTCCACTCCACTATCATCATCATCCCCATACCCCACCTTTGACATCCTACCACCCTGCCCCCTGTCATCAACATTCCCATCATCCCCCTGTACCCCACCTCTAGCATCCAACCACCCTACCCCATCATCATCCTTATCTTCATCTCCTCTGTACCCCACTGCCAGCTTCCTACAATCCCACCCACTCTCATCATCTCCCCCCTCTGCTGACATCCTACCGCCCCACTCATTGTCATCAACATCCCTATCATCCCTCTCTACCCCACCTCTGGCATCCTACCACCCTGCCTCCTGTCATTACCATCCTCACCCCCCCTGTACCCCACCTCTGGCATCCTATCACCCTACCCCCAATTATTATAGGGGGGATATTATCTCAGCCTCTCACACCAATGCTGCCACCATCACCCCAAACTGCATCCTGACAATACTTCCCTGCCACTCAGTGAGAGGTAATGATGTGCTGTAACCTCTAGCAACCAATCAGTGAGTGATAAGCAGTAACCTATAGCAACCAATCAGTGAGCAGCAATAATGTGCAGTAACCTCTAGCAACCAATCAGTGAGTTGTAATAATCTGTAGTAACATCTAGCAACCAATGGGTGAGTAGTAATGATGTGCAGTAACCTCTAGCAACCAATGCGTGAGCAGTAATGATGGGCAGTAACCTCTAGCAACCAATCAATGAGCGGTAATGTTGTGCAGTAACATCTAGCAACCAATCATTGAGTGGTAATATTGTGCAGTAACCTAGCAACCAATGGGTGAACGGTAATGATGTGCAGTAACCTCTAGCAACCAAACAGTGAGTGGTAATTATGTGCAGTAGCCTCTAGCAACCAATCAGTGAGCAGCAATAATGTGCAGTAACCTCTAGCAACCAATCAGTGAGCTTGGAGCAATCAGTGAGTGTGAACCAGATCTTTATGTTTACATTATTAAAGTTTTTCTTATATAAGTCTATGTGCGTTTGTTTTTTGGGATATTGGGGTGGTGTGCAAAATTTCTAGGGGTGGGGGTCCAATCAATGTTGAATGTTAAAGACAGTCCTGGGTGACCTAACGGGCTGGCAAACACTGGGGTAATGGAGGGCCATGGAGGTTCCAGACAGCTGTAACACCCCCCTAACACAGAGAACATCTCATCAACTGCAGCCAATAGCACCACCATCCTAGCCTTCTCCCAAAGCCGGCACCACATTGCAAGGCAGGAGTTGTAGTTCTCCACGCCACACACTAGCCGCTGCCTGCGCTCTGCAGAGACTACACCTCCCAGAATGCACTGCAGGGTGCTCAAAGCAAATGTGTCTGGTTCTTCTGCTTGTAGTAGGGGACAGAGAAGTGTATAGAGGGATCATCTGTCTGCAACCCTAGGGCAGGATCGTCTGAGGTTGTGGCTCTAGTCTTTGGTGACTGCTGCAGCAATGTGGTGTTACCAGGTTAGCCAGGTGAGAGTTTGCTTGTCATTACCATAATAAGACCATCTCTTGTATCATGTCTGCACAGTCTCTGACCATCTCTTGTATCATGTCTGCACAGTCTCTGACCATCTCTTGTATCATGTTCGCACAGTCTCTGACCATCTCTTGTATCATGTCTGCAGTCTCTGACCATCTCTTGTATCATGTCTGCACAGTCTATGACCATCTCTTGTATTATGGCCGCACAGTCCCAGAATGCACTGCAGGGCGCTCAAAGCAAATGTGTCTGGTTCTTCTGCTTGTAGTAGGGGACAGACAAGTGTATAGAGGGATCATCTGTCTGCTACCCTAAGGCGGGATCGTCTGAGGTTGTGGCTCTAGTCTTTGGTGGCTGCTGCAGCAATGTGATGTTACTATGTTAGCCGGGTGAGAGTTTTCTTGTCATTACCATAATAAGACCATCTCTTGTATCATGTCTGCACAGTCTCTGACCTTCTCTTGTATCATGTCCGCACAGTCTCTGACCATCTCTTGTATCATGTTCGCACAGTCTCTGACCATCTCTTGTATCATGTCCGCACAGTCTCTGACCATCTCTTGTATCATGTCGGCACAGTCTCTAACAATCTCTTGTATTATGTCCACACAGTCTCTGACCATCTCTTGTATCATGTCTGCAGTCTCTGACCATCTCCTGTATCATGTCTACACAGTCTCTGACCATCTCTTGTATTATGGCCGCATCGTGTCTGACCATCTCCTGTATCATGTCTGCAGTCTCTGGGGGTGTAGCCTACAGAGGAGTCAAGAGCAGGAGCACTGCTAGAATGGGGGTCACGGGAGTAGTCAGACATGTGTGGACTGTGGAGAGGATAATATAGGATAAAACCAGAGCTGCCAAGCTTGAGCCCAGAGAGGACAGTTTGACTGAACCCTGCATGGTGCACCTGAGAGGATGTCTGTGACAGTGTTGCAAGGCCAGTCTGAGGGGGGGGATCACTAATGTAAGGGGGAGTGAATACAGTAAGGTAAGGGGGCACTAATATAAATGGTTCCCCCTTATATCACTAACCCCCCCTCCCCTTACCCTAGTGCATTCACTCTGCAGATGGTGCTCTGTGGTCACCAGAGTCCCTCCACATTAAATTTCCCACTTTAAATGCAAGTTGGAACTCGGCGGACCCTGATGTAAAGGGGAATGCGGTGCACTCTGATATAAGATGATCTCTGGTCAACAGAGCCTCCCTTACATCAGAGTTCCCCTTTACACCAAAATCTGCAGCATTCCCCCTTACATCATGATCCACAGCACTCCTCTTTACATCAAAGTTCCCCTTGCACTGTAACGAGGAATCCTGCAGACTCTGATATAGATGTAGCACCCTCCTAGGTAGGTGCTAGAAGAGAGTATAGTTTTTGATCTTTCTGCTTATCGGGAAGATGGTCAGGTAAAACTTAGAGTGCTCTCTGCTTACCAGGGAGCAGGATCTATTGGTTAGGTCTGCTCATTGTACTCAAGTGTAGCTCAGCTTGTTCTGACTGTTCCCCACTGGTCCAATAGGGAGGCATATTGGACAGTGGGAGGGAACCTGACAAGTGAGTGAACAGGCTTTGTTACAGCCCTGGCAATTGGCAGAAGGAAAGTGCTGCATTGCATTGTGGGATACTGTATATAAAGCCAGAGTACATGTGCTTAGGTTTGAATTGAGCCAGGGAACAGAGCTGAGGAGGGAGAGGGACGGCTGCCCTCTCCTCCGCTGAGGCGTTTGTGTGGCCCTGGGTGGCCGTCCCAAGGGCCTAGAGAGAGAGAAGCTGAACCCAGAGGTCCTGCAGAGCTGACTGGAAGGGAGGACACCAGGAAGGATCTGATTGTGCTTACTGTGAGTACAGATCTGTGTCTTTGGGGCCTGTCAAGTGAGGGCTGCCCCCTTCAGCTAAAAGAGTCAGTGGATGGGTGTCAGTAAAGGGGATGCTAGAGTATCCTGAAGATAATGTAGTTCATCAAGTCTGCTGCTAGTGAGAGCAAGAAGACGTAATTCCTCCATACATGTGGCTTTATGGTTAACGCAGTGTGACTGCTTCAGCAAGTAATCCGGTGAGGTCAAGTGAGAGTTGTCCTTATCCATTGTGAATAGTTCCAGTTGGAGTATCCCACTCATCTCATCTCCCATACAAGTTCCAAAATAAAATACAAAAACACAAATACCCTGGACTGATCATTGAGTAACAAGCAATCAGGGAGTAAGGGTGGGACAGGAGGGAACCCCTAGCAACCGAGGGGCGAACCGCTAGCAACTAAGTGGGAACCGCTAACAACTAAGTGAGAAACCCTCAGCAACCAAGTGGAAACCCTCAGCAACTGGTGGGAACTATTAGCAACCAGCTGCAGGTAACCAGAGAGAGGCCTATGAAGTCAATACTCAGCAAGCCCTACGGGGACAGTGCTACATAACTCTGTGCTGGGTTATATTAACCTGACCTTCATGTAAATGGAGAAATATGTTTTTTGACTTTAGTTTTAACTTAAACACATTGCTAGTAGCAGTTGCACAAATGTTATCTATATTTGTGTGCGTGTAATATATATCTATGTTTAATTCTATTTGATGAAAAATTAATCGGTTAGAGAAAATTCTAAAAACTGTGAATTCATAGTTCATAGGATTTAAGGCTCTTAATATATGCAATCTATACAGTTAATTTCTATCGCTTGAATTATTTTTCCTATTTTGGGTGTGACTGGGTCCTCATGTCTAAGATTTGCCTAAGGCCTCACAAAGCCTAGAGCCGCTGCTTGCTTCTGACAAGTTCTCAGACAACCAAGATAAAACCAGCCTGAAATTTCTGTTGGAGTGGGTAGATTAGCAGAGAGCTTGTCTTGTCACAGCCCTGAAAGTATCTTCGTTCTTCTGCATATGTGGAGGGGGGGTGCTTTCCTCCAATCAGCTGTCACACAGTGTAAGCCAAGACTACACTCCTACTGCTGAATGAGTAAGTAAAACTTCTATCACGCTGTAAGAATTCTAAAGAATATAGCAAGCTGAAGACAGCAGATATACATGTAAAACTTATGCAGGGAGATTAGTTTTATCTCTATGTATCATCTGAGGCTGTTCACTTCCCTGGGTATAGGAGAGGGTTTACAACCACTTTAAAGCAGTAAGAAACCCAAATGCAAATGTATATTACATTGCAGCTTACAAATGCTTAGATGTGATGGTTACATTGGTTTTCTTTTTTAGGCTTTCTTTCTTTCTTTTATTTTCACCAGTTGATACAGTCAGTAAATCTGTTCTTTTTTAAAATAACAAGCTGTTCTACAGATGCATCCGTTACAGAGATGAGGCAAACCATTTAACACTGACAGGGGTGCTTACCATGATCATTTTTTTTTATTTATGTAAAACCTTTACCCTAAACAGTGTTGCCAACTGTCAGTATTTTTACTGGCAGTCAGTAAAAAACAGGCAATTTTCTCCTGCTAGTAAATGCAAGAGACAGGGCAGTTAAAAATATGACTGTGATGCTCCAGCACTTGGAAGTTCAGTCACTGTAGAATTGAGGGGAAGATCTGAAATGAGGAGAAGCTCTGCTAATGTCTATTATGCAATCACGTGCAAGCAAAAATTCTGTTTTGTTTTTTTCCTTGCATGCCCCCCTCAGATCTACAGCGACTGCACTTCCAAGTGCACTTGCAGTGCACTTGTAGTGCACAGTGGATTTTCTTTTAGTAAATGAACCCCAAGGTGTTGAAGTCCTTGCCATGTTCAATTGATTCTGTCTCTATCCATACAGAGAGCTAAAACATCTTCATTTCCAAAGCACAATAACAGACAAGTGAGAGGAAAGGCCCACGGAGAGTCAGTCCCAGGAGACAAATCTTGCAGTGTCTCGTGCCGTACTCAAATCAAGACAGCCTTATGAGTAAGGGAAGCTGGCACTTGCTGCATGCCTGCATGATGTGAAGCCAATATTTATACATGCAACAATTAATTTAACTAGACTGTAACTGAAAATTCAATGCTCAACCCAATTATTTCATAGAACCCTGGCAGCTCTTGTACTGAGTAACTTATCACTTGACTTAATGATGCCAATATATTACTGTCTGTCATCATGCTCTGGGAAGAAGAAGGCTAGAAAACATGTGTAGTTAGCTGCTGCCAAAAATAATATGAAGTTTTTGATTTAGCAGATAATAAATAACTATTCAAACCAGTGTTATTGATTGAAAAGAAGATTAAAGCAATCCTTTACTTTGCCCATGCAGGTTTTTTTTTTAATCCCCACCACTCCCTGACTCCCCAACTGCATATACTCACCTTTCCTTTACTCCCATATCTCTGTTCAGTTAACACACAACCAATCCTTAGTGGTAATAGGAGAATAGCTGACACTATGCCATTAAGGCAAAGTTAAAGGAGAAGTATAGCCAAAGCTCATTTGGCTTTACTTCTATGGATCACAGGAGTGCAGTTCGTTATGCACTCCTGTGACCCGTTTTCAGCAGAGAGCAGGCTGGAGTCCGCTCTCTGCTGACGTCACAGGAGTCGGACCAGGGTCCGTGTCATCAGAAGTTGGGATCCGTCAGGTCTCTGGACTGACACTCGGCTTAGCCTCTCGTGAGCCGCTGAGAGCCTAAGCCGCTCGCTCCACTCCCTCTACAGCTCAGTGCTCCAGTGAGCGAGGAGGGGGCAGAGCAGAGAGTTGTGACTGACAGTCTCCAGCTCTCTGCTCGGGGAGCTGTGAGAACCAAGTGATCGGCGGTGTTCGATCGCTGGGTTTTCAGTGTAGAGGCGCCAGGGGACCGATGTTGCATCTACCTAGGTAAGTATGATTCTTAAAAAAAAAAGTGGGGAGTTTCAGGCCAAACCTATCTAATCTTAAAAATGCTCATTCTCCTCTCTTAATACCTATGCTGACTAACCTGTTTAAGAAAGATGTATTTACTTAACTATTTTCATGCCACTCTGGTCCAATCACATGATTCAGCTCCCCTATGTAAGCCAGCGGCGGCTACAAGGGAGAGGAGGAAGGGCCAACAATGGATAGACCATAGGAGCTTATGGCTGACGTCACCCTTCCCAGGCATTGCAGCTATTGTTAAGTGCTCCCTCCTCTTCCCTGCAGCTGCTGCTGGCTAACACAGGGGGATCACATGACCAGACCAGATCGGCCTGAAAATAGATAAGTTTCCAAGTACATAAATATGTCTATAACACAGGTTAGTCTGCATAGGCGTTGGAAGGGAGCATTTTCAAGATTAGTTAGGTCTTAACTTGAAATTCCACTTTAAAGCCCAACCAGCCCCCCCCCCTTTTTCTTTTTCAAAACATCAGCGGAAATGTTTTTCTTTTACCAGTTTAAAGCTACAGTGAGTAAAAGAATGCAGTAAGATGATCTTTAATCAATAGCAGTATTAATAACACAATAGCAATTGAAAAGCAAATATTTTTTCTTCTTTTATGAATACTCATTGCTAATAATTTTTTTTACATGTCTGTAACTTATTCCTTAGTTTCTTTATTGTTGCTTCCTTATATGTAGAAAGGTCAATTACAGGGATCACCTGGTGTGCTATCTCACATTTGCCAAATGATCCTCAGATGTAGAATCCAAAAGAGTATAGTGATCTCAGGGGCTTAGTACACATTAGGCTTAAAGTGTGTTTAAACCCTAACAAAGAATATCTCTTAATTCCTCCCTTTGTGCTAGTAAATACGCAGTTGAAAAAACAGTGCTATATCCGTTTAGTACCTGCAAGAAATACCTGTTGCTCTTGTCAAGAATCCAGTGAGTTCATAACGTCCTGTGCAAATCTCAAGTAGTAATATAAGCCCTGTCCAGGTTACTTTTGTGGACTACAACTCCTCCCCAATGTTATGGAGATGGGGAAAGGAGAGCTGTTCTGTAGTCCAAACCAGAAGAAAGCAGCATAGGGTTACAATGCTGTTCCTTCATAAATACAGTTTACTACAGAAAGTGAACATTGGCACCCCAGGATAGGAACTGTGTTACTGGCATGATCACCAAGTGCAAATAACGAAAACAAACCCTGAAAATTAAAACAAATGCAACCACCTCATCGAAAGACCAAAAAACATTTTTGTTATTGGGTTTATACATTAAAAAGTGTATTTTCTGCTCTTTCAAAGGACAAGAGTCTGGGAGTCTCTACATAAGTCACCGCTCAAGGAGACCTATAAGGGAATCAATGAAAAATCCATTTTAAACCTTAATACCAGGGATACTTTTCATTGTTTCACCATTACACCCGATGTGTCCATATGTGACTACAGAATTGCCATTTCAGAATGACAACAGTAATTTTTCTTGAGTAGCAGGGCTTATTGAGTATGAAAGAAATGATTCGGCGAGGGCTTTAAATTGTTGTTCATTTGCATTTCAAAATTTTAAAGTCAGTACTTATGACCCATACCTCCTTTTCTCACACAAAGTTTTCTTTATAAAAAAAAAATCACTCAGCAGTCAGCTGTTCTTGTCCATATTACTTCTCTCTTAAATTAAACCTAATAAAGACAATAGTAGCTAAGGAAAAAAGTAGATGTGGCGTAACAAATTGAACTTATTGCAAGCCATAATGTTTCATGGCAATGTCCACACAAGCCTTCCCTCCTGTAGACTATATTTATGTAAGATTACTGGCGTTGGTGGATTTAAAAGACCTGACATAATTATTATGCATTTCATTAAGCACACTTGGACTTGACACAGTACAAAATTTCCATCACCATGAATTAAAAGATTTTAAATAACTTATTACAGATAAAAGATTGTTTTCTTTAGAAATACACAGCATAAACTGTGCAAGCCAAGAAACATCTCGTAGATGAAAATAAAAGATCTTGATAATGATTATCTCCTTGATCTTACAAAGTGAACAGAATAAAGCACTTTAGATAAACATATAATAAATATAAACATGTTATCTACGTGGCATTCAAGATGTTTGCTGATTAAAGGTACACTTAAACCTAAATAGTAGCTGCTTTATGGTCTGCCCACGGGGATATTTTAAATGGCAATTAAAGGGAACATGTAAGCTGTACAATTTTTTTTAAAAACACAATGGTTTTGCTTTAATGCTTCATCTTAACATTAAGGTCCATGAGTCGGCCAAGCCACTTACAATGCACTCTCGAAGTGGATGTGGTGAACTATCAAGATACAAATGTGTATATTTATTACTATAACAAAATATAAAAAGCAAGCTAATAAAAGTGTGCAAGTCATACAAAAAAATGTACGTTAAAAAAAGAGCATACACCTGTGCTGGACATGTAAGGCACACAAGGGAATGCTTATACACATATTTTGGGATTGCCCATGTATACTCCTATTTTGGTGACAGGTCCGCCGAATAACTCAGCAATTTACAGTGATTTACTTTTTTAATAATCTGGCTGCTGTCCTCTTAAATCTAACACCTTTATCTAATAAACGATAATTCAAATTCCCTCTTTTACATCTTCTAAAGGTGGCGAGGCCTTACATTGCATGTATGTGGAAACAACATTCCCCACCCACAATTGCACACTGGTTTACTAGTGTGAATGCCATACAGGGCATGGAGCATCTTACCTTTACCTTGGGGGATAAATCTGAAGAACATACAGCCAGATAGTTTTACTAGGATCATCTAAAGAAGATTTGCAATACTGAAAAGCCCTCTCCATTAGTCCTTTGACGCTTTTCTTGACACCCCCCCCTTTCCCTTCCAACCCCCCCCCCCTTTTTGTTTTGTTTCTTCTTTTTTTTTCCCACCAAGACCCCCTACCCCCATCCTCCTCCTAACACCCCTCCTACCCTCACCTACACCTTTCAAGGGATCAAGAAACAAGAAATGACAATTAATGCTTTTCACAAACATGCAGTGATAAATACTGTTCTATGTTTATCTGCTTGTTCATTACTGTGTATACCACCTGGATGGCTGTCTGGGTGGACGTTTGTTATGTCATCCCGGGCTGCTAGGCCGGAAGCCTGAGGCCTATCCCGGGGACACCTGACTGCTACGCTGCCTGAGGCCTATCCAGGAGCAGGAGAAGCAGCTTAGGGTTGGGACTGCAGGATGGGAGACCAACCAAGTTAAGAAGGTTCAGCCAGACTGGGAACCAGTTGTGGTCGGAGGTAGAAAGGAAGCTGTCACCGCTAAGGGACCATCCATTTTACTACCGGGGACTACAGTGAGTAAGCTCGAGCAAGTACCAGAGCAGTCTTTTCACCAACCGTGGACGTTGAAGAAGTGGCAAAGCTTCAGCAAGTGCCAAGCCAGGGACCCAGCACAAATCATTATTGTAAAAGAAAAACACAGTGAAAGTACCAGGACATATGGGGGTTGATTTGCTAAAACCGGAGAGGAGAGTGCAAAATCTGGTGTAGCTCTGCAAAAAAAAAAACAGCCAACTTCCATTTTTTTTTTGTCATAGCTTAATTGAACAAGCTGATGTTAGAGGCTGATTGGCTATCACGTACGGCTGTGCCAGATTCTGCACGCCCCAGTTTTAGTAAATGAACCCTACGGTTTTTATAGACGGTAAACTGGTATCAAGTGAATGATATAGAAACAGTCTAAATTGTCACAACAGGTTAGGTAAGGGAGCCAAGCCTGCTTAAAATATTCCATTGTATCAAAACCTATGCTATAAACATGAGGAATTGTTGCCATTTATCTAGAAAACAAGGTGTTCTTCAACTGTACAAACGCCTAGATTTAAGCATCCTCCAAGTTAGGTTCCATTACTGCAATGGGTTCATCAGTACATCAATCAGAACTCTAATGGGCATGGGATCATTGTCATTGTTGATAAGAGATCTTGCTATTGCTGGCCACATACAGTAAAGGCATACTAACATCTTCTTTTTGATGAGCAGAAAAAAAAATACATACACATGCTTTTCTTATCACAATGTAGCTGTGAGTTCTCTTGTAGTAACTGATAGTAATACACATTTCCTATATTTAAAAAAGAACCTTGTTTTACTATTAAGTAATACAATAACCTTGGATATTGGTGACAAACCTTTATTAATCAACCAGCTTCACGAACCTAAATTTATATACAATAGTCTATAGTTCTAGCTTACCAATTTGTCACAGGAAAAATCAGACAGCTGAAGTCACACATGTATTGAAATATGCCAAAGCACTGGTCCTTTCTGTAACAATTTGTAGGCTTTAGCTAATGGCAAGAAACTCTGCTGTGTTTGACGTAAGGGTTAATGGATAGCAGCTCCCAGTCCTGCTTGTCAAGAAGGAAATTGACAGGAAAGGTCATGGTGGAAGATTAGGTATTTAATCAACTTGACTGTTTCCAGCACTGAAGGTGTTGTTAGAACTGCCCTGATTAAAAAGGATGAAATGTTAGTGCTACCCTTGTGCTCTGGCTGAATATCTGAGAAGTGGGATGGATTGCAGCTATATGATAGGACATCATGAGCTGTATCGAAAAGAGAGAAGAGCTAGAGTAATTTTTTCAGTGCAGATAGCAGCAGCTAAATACATCTTCCCAGCACATGTAATTGTATATTCATTTTTTTTCAGTGTATTGTTTCTGTGTATTTAAATTTTTCCATTCTCTTTTTTTTCCATGTATGCCACCCTCACAGAGGCAGTATGTTTTATCAAAATCTCTCCTGGGGATTGGGGTTGGTCTTTTTTTTTAGGAAAACCTACTTATTTTGTATTATCAACTCCTTCCTGTTTTGCCTAAATATATAGCATTATATTTTTTTGTTACTGATGCTGAAATTAAATGAATAGAGTAAATATCGGTACAATGCTCTGCACTTATACCCAGCTATCATATGTAAAGTTCAACTCTAACCTTTCCACACTGTGCTAAAAATGTTTTTTCTTTATTATACATCCCCCTACACAATGCATATTATAAATCATAATGATAGGGTTATGCTAGCACCTTCAGATGATTGGACACAGGGGTAAACAAGGTCCTCAGGGTCATAGTTGCCAACTTTTCCTCAAAAATTTCCAGGGACATCTTTTATGCTGTGCAAGCCATTGTTGGCAGAGAATGCACATTAATTAGGGGTGGGGTATTCATTTAAAACAAGTGTGGTTCTAGAAGAGGACTATCAAGAGCCTATTGAACAATTTCATTTAAAAATACTGTATACACTGAAGGATTTATCATCTTAAAGGCATAGCTAAGAAATCATGTTCATTAGCAAAAAAATATTTATGTATTTTTATTTTTATGTTTAGCTAGTTACAACTAGTAAGCTGACCATACATGACTCCTGCTGAATTGGCTGAAATTTGAACCATGGGTGAGCCTGTTGTCACCCCTGGGATCAAGTGATTTCTACACTGACCACTAATGTAAGGTAAACCTTACACCAGCCTCCAATGTAATGGAGAATTTCTACACTGACCACCAATGTAATGGGGGATTTCTACACTGACCATCAATGTAAGGGGGAAATTTACACTGACCACCATTGTAAGGAGGGACCCTACACTGACCACCAATGTAAGGGGGAAATTTAAACTGACCACCAATGTAAGGGGGACCCTACATGACCACAATTGCAAGAGGAAACTTACACTGACCACCAGTGTATGGAGGGACCCTACACAAACCACCGACATAACAGAGGATTTTACACCAACTAACAATAAAACCGATTTCTACACTAACCAACAATGTAATGTGGGATTTCTACACTGACCACAAATGTAAAGTGGGTTTTCTAAACTGGCCTTCAATGTAAGGGGGGTTTACATTGACCATCAATGTAATAGAAGAATTTACACCGACCACCAATGTAACGGGATTCTACATTGACCATCAACGTAATGGGAAATTTAAAATGACCTGCAATGTAAGTGGGATTTTAAACTGACCACCAATGTAATCTATCTATTTAGGGATCCAACTTCCATGTGCCCTCTCAGATCTCTCAGATCTTTATGCTCAGAATTTTCAGCCCCCTATCTCACATGCAACAGGATCTTAAAGACCAGGACAAAATAAGTTAATCCTGGTTCAGTAGAGCAACAATCTTAAAAATGAACAACTGATCTTGCCTGCTTTATACACTTCAAAACATTCCAATCTCTTTACCAGGCTCATTGTTTCCTCTTTAAAGACCATGATGTGTACATTGTTATGGCAAGGAAAGACCCCAGAATACCCTTTTCTCTTTTGACCCTACCAAAACATAGGGAGCACATTGACCTTCCTGACTTTTGTAAATACTATAGGGCTTGTAACCTAACCAGAATTATGGACTGACATCTACACTCCCTGTTTAAAGACTGGTTATCTTTGAAACAATGATTTTCCCTATATCCCCTTTGTTCAATTCCGTGGCCCCACGATCCGCATTTTTTATGTTGAATGCAATGCGACATCTATCTAATCAATAAAAGGACCAATGTCACCAATTTGATTTTATCAGGTGTTCCCACCTGGCTTACAAGGGAAATTTTAGGAAGTGCATTGATCCAAACCTAAAATGCTGACAGGACACTTTTTATGACAAAGGTCGCTAGGAAACACGTTACCATTATGGACTTATTTCTATGTGAGGCATTTTTTGAACACCTCAACAGTTAAAAATGTATATGCAAGACAGCATACCCGTTTAGGTCAGTATGTTTAGAAGATGTGTCTCAAAAACATATGATTTCCTTTTGCTATTTGAACTTATTTTACAAGCCCAACCGAAATAAAGATAATGCTAGTGTTCAATGAGAACAGGATCTTGGTTGTTCATTCTCTGAAGATGAGTGGTAATCTAATAATACGATGACACGCAAAAGTTCACTGAATGTGAACATGCAGCTAAATGGATTTAAATTAAGGGCTAGGTGATGCCGTACATTGGCAGTACTATACAAATGTTGTCCTGGAGTTACAGATAGATGTTGGCAATATGATAATGATGTGGGTACGTTACTTCACATTTGGTAGTACTGCCATTATCTGCAATCATACTGGAGAGAAGTGCACCGCATCTGCTCAATGGTCTCAGACTGTTCTCTTGACTTCACTCCTGCCCAATACTTATTACACCATATAAGCTTATCTAAGCGCCAATACTTTAAATCTTTAGTGATGCATATGGTGAACACTGCTAGAATGTATGTATCTGTCCACTGGAGGAAAACACAAACGTCAACAATAGTTGATTGGTTTGCCTGCATTAATAAGATTGCCGAAATTAAAGAACTGATATACACCACCTATGATAAATCAACACAATACACTAAAACCTCAACCCCAGGCTCCAAACCAAAACCCCAGTCCTAGTTTCACAAGAAACCATTGGCTAAAAAGCCCTCTAAGCCAGAGGAAAATTCTTATTCACAGTGAGGGGGCTTTGCAGCCCTTTGCGGAAATTTGGCAATGGGAGCTTGCAGACAGATGAGTCATTGTGGCTCAGAGATGTACACTGGGGTTCAGAGCCTTCTTCCTCCCCAATTCATGCTTTCAAATGTTTCTTCAGAAAGCACAAGAGGAATGTGCACAATTGTAGGCTCTTAAGCAACTTCTATCTCAAGAAGTAATTTTTCTGCTTCCTGGAACACAAAAAGTTTCAAGGTCTTTACTCAAACCTTTTCACGGGTTCCAAAATCAGCAGTGTTTGCCCAGTCCTGGTTTTCAAGAAGCTCAACAAATATCTAAGGGTACAGAAATTACATATGGAATCAATGTGGTCAGTGGTGGCATCTCTCTGGCAAGGAGATTTTCTAGTATCAATTGACATCAAGAAAGCTTACCTACACCTCATGATTTTTCCAACGCACCAAAGATTTCTGATGTTTGCAACTAAATAACGCCACTTCCAGTTTGTGACTCTGCCATTTAGCTTGTCTACATTGTTCAGGGGGTATCCCTGTGATAGTGTACCTGGACGAACTAGTGCTGAGGGACTAGTCTGCTCCACTTTTAGAGACAACTGTGTCTCCCACAGTGCAGACTCTGGAGAGGTTTGGATGGGTTCTGAATATGTAGAGTCTTAGTCCCAGTCCAAAGATTGGAGTATCTGGGCCTAATTCTCAAAATTGGACCAGACGAAAGTGTTCTCTCCCCGGACAAATGTCTTACTCAGGTAAACTTGCTAAAGACTGTGCCGAATCCCACAATTTGTTTTTGCATGAGAATTTTCGGGAAAATGGTAGCCCCCTTTGAGGTTGTAATGTTTGCCCAATTTCACTCCAGACCCCTCCAACTAAATGTTTTGGTGGTATGGGACAAGAGGGCTCAGTCATTGAATTCCCCAGTGAAGTAGTATCCCAGCATAAGACTGATAAGGTTCTGGAGATAGAGATTGTATCTTTCTCTATCCTGGAAGGTGCTGACAACAAACACCAGCCTAACCACCTGGGGAGGAGTTCTGGACCACTGTTTAGTTCTGGGAGCTTGGTCTCCACGGAAAAGGTTGTTGCCTTTATTATTTTGGAACTTCATTGGTCAGTGTCGCTTGAAGGCTTTCCTGTGAGGGTTCAATCAGACAATGCCACAGCTATGGTATACATAAAACATCAAGGGGCACCAGAATTTGGGCAACCCAGGTGGAGGTGGACCTCAAAATGACTTGGGCAGAATGTCATATTCTGACAAATAAATTGGCATGTGATTTTTCTCAGTCATCAACAGTTGACTCTGGGGGAGTGGACTCTTTGTCCAGAGTGTTCAAGGAGATCTATCTTTCTTGGGGTACAAGTTCTTTCTGGCAGCCAGGTGCAATGAGAAGCTGGATAGGTTTTAGATAAAGGATCAGAGATCCTTAGGCATATGCAGTAGATGTTCTAGTGACACTCTGGGATCAGTTCTCCCTAATATATGCCTTGCCACCAATGTAGCTTCTGCTTCGTCTATCTATAACTTGGCTCTGGCCTGGGATTTCATTTTACAATGTCGTTTTATAGACATTTAAAAGCAGCGCAGTGCTATATGAAAATTTCTATATATTCCTCTGTTTTGGGTGATGGTGCTTCTTTGCAAATTGTGTTATTAAATGGTGTTTTTTTTATATCGAAACCATTTATTGTAAAGCAAGCTCCTAGAACTGCATTTGACAACAGTTGCATTAAATTCAAGGACATACAAATATCAGTCTAGTTGTAAACCATGACAAAAGAAGACATGGTTATTGTTAACATATACATTTCGTTTTGATGAAATGCACTCGTTAAAATACTGACCCAGTTTTAGCTGCCATAAATTTCAGTAAAGAGTGAGCTCACTTGCTCATTAAATTGATTAATAGCTGTACAAATATGACCGCTTGACTCGGAGCAGCAAATATAGTGTAATGCTGCGTAAAATACCACATGTCAGATTAACATTGCATTAGAATGTACAATCAAACATGATTGCTGTATGGTATATAAAAATACATATTCAGAAACATTATCATTGTACTTATCCTTGTCCAAGCTATTTCTAAACCAGAGGGAAAGGCTGCCATCCTCACATGGTAGGACTCATACATATGAGTTTATAATAAGAGATGAAGCTTGACACCCCCTTTATGTACACATATACACCAGAGAATAACAATGTGCAGGGTGTCATGCTTCATATCTTACAAC
This sequence comes from Lithobates clamitans, assembly GCA_037952925.1. Taxonomy (NCBI): domain Eukaryota; kingdom Metazoa; phylum Chordata; class Amphibia; order Anura; family Ranidae; genus Lithobates; species Lithobates clamitans. The sequence continues at coordinate 6,059,633 of JBBGZY010000101.1, forward strand.
ACGCTCAGATGCTGTTCTGCATGTGACCAAATGTCATGGGTGATAAACTAAATAAGGCCAGATACAGCCATCGGATTGCAAATGGATGCAGGGGCACATTTGTCCATCATACTTTCATTTTCATGATTAGTACATGAACATATCTGGTCACATTGCATTATTTTATAACCAGAGACACCATACATTCTTAGAGAAATATTTAATATATTAACCCTTTTGAGTCTGTGTATAGTAGGTACTCTGGTTGTTTTCTTTGGGATTGACATTGATACTAAAGATTTTAGAATTTTGGTCATAGACAAAACATTCTTGGTCTAGTCTCAAAACAGTTTGTAGATGGATTGTGCATATTTTTTTTTTTTTTAGCAGGCTTAATGCCTACATAACCAGCTGCTTCTGATACATTACTAGGGGCCTTAGACATTTTTACTACAGTATAATTTCTATGATGTATGTTTGTGTGTTTTCTCTTTTGGTTATGTGCAGGTCAGACCTGTATTTCAGCACTACAGTGTGGTGGACAGCTGCCTAATTTGTCTCTCCTCTCTTATAACTCATAACTGCAGGTTTGCATTTCTGCTATGACTGTTTAGGTACTTCTGTCTGCTTGTTTAGATTCAACAATACTGCTGTAGAGTGCAATTAAAGACATTTCTATAGTGATATCCCCACACTAATGTGGTTTAGATGGAAGCTAAATGCTGCCTCTGGTGCTTTGTTCATAAGCGGCCAATGCTTACTTTCTATGGCACTTAAATCCCTTTTGTATTGATTTTGTTAGTAGCTAATAACGTAACCTCTCTCTAATTAACTGCCAGGAACACAGAAAGAAAAGTTCTCCAAATTGTATGATTATTTATATCCACCTTGGCTCTAACCCCAACTTATCCTCGAGGTAAAAGGACTACTCTGCATAAATTTTTCTTATTTTTATTATGGAAAGTGCATTTTCCAGCTCAAAGACCAATTTTTCCATAAATATATCTTATCTCACATTTATTATTATTTAAGTGGATCTTGCATCAGATATATTTTTATGTTTAGGTTACTTCAGTGCAAAATACATTCACATATTCACAACATCTCTGCAATACATGTACATTTCCCCACATTTTACCATTTAAAAATGCTGCTTCTACAGATAAATACCTGTTGATCTGCTAGATATTCAGTGTGTTCCTAACCTACGGTTTGGCTTTAACCCAATCTGTGCTAAAATTCTTGCCTGCATTGTCAGCCCTGCCTGCTGAACTACAAAACTCTGTCTACCCTTTACCCCTCTTTTACTCTCCCCAATCATACATTTATTTGTTGCTACCTTGACCACCAAGAGCCTGCTTATGTATTGTGTATAGGGCAGTAATGGACAACTTGAAAATCATAGAGGGCCTCAAGTGTGACTTCTACGCTCAAAAATGTTAACACCCCCCCCCCCAATTGGTGGTCAGTAGAAGTAAGAGTTAATCCCCACACACACATTGCTGATCAATGGCAGTGAAACTACCCTCTACCCCCACCCTCCTGCATTGGTGGTGAGTGGAAGTGAAAGTTAATGCCCATTCTATCTCTGCCTTGATAGTAATGGCAGTGAAAAATTACCCCCCTCGCCTACACTGTGATCAGTGGCAGTGAAAGTTAACTCCCAGCCCGATCATTGATGGTCATGGCAGTAAAAGTTAACCCCCATCCCTTCTATCATGATCACTTATCCATCACATGCCCCCAAGCCAGGATTTTACTTGTACTATAGGTAGAGATAACTCTTTCGCTCCTCCATAGATAGAGGAGACACCCTAAGACAGGAAACGTGTCAATGGCCGCATCACCACGTGAAAAGAAAAGAGAAACCAGAAAATGACTATAGCCATGACATCTAAGGATTGTTAAGCTGAAATATATTACAATTTTGTTTTTTGTGTGTAGATGCACTTCAGATACATGTATGACTGACTTGCGAGTGTAACAGTACTCCCTTTGACAATGCCTTTGTCTCATTTTCTTTCCAGAGCAGGGGCAAAGTAATCTTTGCTCAGGCATCATCCAGGGTCAGAATCTGTGAAATAAATTAATTAATCAGCATTAAAATGTATGCACATAATATTGGAAAATGTGCATTATATACATTTCATGGTGTTCTCTCCGTAAATGAATTTCAAAATTCACCATGTATCATACTAAGTAACAATATATATCAGTGTGCCTAATGCCGCGTACACACGGTCGTACTTTCTGACAGAAAAAGTCCGATAGGAGCTTTTGGTCGGACATTGCGACCGTGTGTATGCCCCTCAGACTTTTTCTGTCTGCATTTCCGATGGACTCAGATATAGAACATGTTCTAAATCTTTCCGTCAGAAATGCCAACTGAGTTTAGCCCTTTGGCAAGTCCGCTCATGTGTACGCGGCATTACTGCTCCTTGTGCACTCTCCCTTCTTTTGACAGTCCACGCAACCTGTCCAATCTCCAACGAATATCGCTACTCCAACATAAACATTACCAAGTATCGTGTGATCCCTGCACCTTCATTCCAATGCTCTCACCTTGCTATTGGAACTCAAAATAATTAGGTCTAATGTGCCTTCTCCTTTAAATGGGGTTTCTATTGCCATGACTGGTCTTCCCTCCAAGGCTCATTGATCTTTCAATCCGCCTCTATCCAGGTTGATTCGGCAGGTAAGTAAGCCCAACTTCACAGAAGTTACATTTTTTTAAAAATCATAGCACTATCTGCCTTAATTAATCTATTTTATGAAAACTATTCTCTAATAAAACACACGCATTGTATAGTGCACTATACTGGTGCACCACAGAAATCTCATGCCCGCTTATGATTTACAAGACATCAAGGAAAGTAGAGTGACCCCTGGAAGTTGCACATCTATGGTGTCCTACTGCGATGAATGGAGTGGAAACCTCAGCCTGGACTCCAACCAGGCCACATCCCCAACGCATTTCACTCTGCCCCCCAGAGCTTAGTCATGAGGCATGATTTACAAGACACTAAGCAGGTTACAAAATGGTGTTTCCCCGGTAATGCTGCTTGACCTCATTGTCTCCTCTTATATTTCAGGGTCAGAATCTACTTCCTGGGCTGAAGTACTTGCTCAGGGATTCAACAGTCATGTAAATCCTGATGTCTGTTCTTGGCTGTCAAAATGTCTGACAAATATCACCCTCTACTGCTGCATCTCACCTGGTGATCCTGTGACTACTACTAAGTTACAAGTTGTAGTCTTAGTGGAAATGCTTCCTCCTGCCTGAAGCAGATTGATTACATAATTAGTAAATTTCCCCATCCACACATTTAAATTCCCTCTGAGCTTTTGTATTCTGACAGTGGGGAAACTTCCCCGCCATCAGAATACAATGGTCAGTGTTGCCAGCTATAGCCGGCGGCACTGATCGTTTGACAAAAACCTGATGGTAGGTTGTACATAAGCCGATTGATAGATTGCCTTTTGTACAACCAGCCTGCCCATGCATGGATTTAAATTCATTGTCAATCCACTAAAAAATGTATGTGAAAAATGCATCCGATTCACGCAGTAAGGCCTCTTGCACACCCTAGCTTGAAAAAGCTCAGTACAGCTTTTTTTCATTACTGAGCTAAAATACAGCCTATTAATTGTAATGTGCCTATGCACACAGGCGCCTAAACAAGAGCTGTGCATTCTTCAGAAAAAAAAAATTGAAAAGTCTGCATTTTTGGTCAGTAATTTACTTCTGTGCGCAAATACCCATTTACACATTGTGCAGAAAAAAGTGGGAGAATAAGTTTTCACTCGTGCGTGAGAATTTGCTTGAAATTGTGCAAACGCATATGCGCGAAAATACATACAAATAATAACTGCTGAAAAGGTAGATGCTCAAACAGGATTATTGTGTGCAAGAGACCTAAGTTATAAAAAAAAAAGTAAGCAATAGAAATTATTGAAAACCATATGCGCAACTACCATATGCGCTTGGTTTTTATGAGATAAGCTGCGCAAAAAAATAAAGAGATTTAGGAAACAAAATATGCCTTGTTTGATTTATTCTTGATAGTAGAGAAAATATGGGCACAGTAAAATATGCTGGGCCTGGTTAATGGCAATGGGGGGAAAAATACAGTAAAGAATTTGACCTTAACAGTCAATCATATTTTATCTCTTATTCTGATAACACATGTAATGAACACGTGTATGTTTCAATTTAAGCTATATTTAAAGTAGTTTAGTGAGTTTAGTGAGTAATAGGTTAAATTTTTGTTTCTGAGTAACTGAAAATGGCTTACAGTAAATCAATGAAACATCTTTTAATGGGTTGAACTAACAACAATAAGTCAATAGAGATATGTATTTGCTAAGTAGATTGGGTGTAAACTAGAATAAGCATAATGCATTTAGTGCCTGTGGGATATAAGTGCGCTGTTTATTATTAGGGGAGTTACCTGCTAAACAGCCAGGGATAGATATGTTTGAATAAATAAAATATTTAATGGATATTCTTTGTTTTAAAAGGAGTGCTGAATGTAATGGCAAGCTTTCATAAACACAAATGTACAAAGCTTGCTTTTCAGTCATCATTCTATGAAAAAAATTTGATGCCCAATATCTAGGGCAATATCTAGGGCAGGAGGGTGAGTAAGAAGCACCAAACGTTGAACCAAATACATTGTTATTTTGCTTCCATCCTTTAGCCATCTGTGTGGCTACAGTCAGCAAAAGAACTATAGGTAAAGGGTGTGTAGGGGATGACGAGAGAAGTCAAAATCGCTTTATATTTCAGGAAACATGAAACCATCTCTTTTCTCTTGTCTGGTCTAGCAGTAGCTTTTACTAAAATAATTACAAGGAAAATACAAGGGATACGGCTATTCTAGGGTGGTCATCATTTAGGTGTGCCTAGGACAGTATGATGTCTAAATACAACTCAGCTTACATTCAGGAAAAACTAGTGCTAAGGGGGTTCTGCAACAGCTAGCTGTGATGATGGGGCCTCTAGTTCTCTATACTTCATCTTATAGGTATCCCAGATAAAGAAATGTGATATATTTAAAGGCAAACATTGCACGGTACTTGCTTCTTCTATAGCATTCAATTAATGACAACTGAGCTACAAATACATTAATTTTATTCAGAATTAGGGCAAAACTTATTTTTTAAAGATTTGGATAAGGTGGTGAGGAGTTAGAACATCGGTCAGCTTTTTATTGCTTTGTGTTCCCACTGGGAAGACTCACTATTTTTAATTGCCCTGATCACCATTGTCACCTAGAACGAAAGTGAGGGTAAATCCAACATTTTTAGTTGTCAATAGAACAGGAATAGAGGGGAGATCTTAAAATGAGGACACTTGTTTCCCTGACAACTACGTCTTGGGTAACCTCTGTAGGCAGTTCGCTACTTTTAGAAAGCCATATTTACCCAGGCAGGTGCTTCCTGGTACATTCAAAAAACTGTGGTGACAGTGGAGAATGTGGTTAGATACCCCTGGTCTCAGCCCAAGGGAACTTCTATACCCGAGAATATTTCTGTGCCTGGGTAGGCCATGAGTGTATGACTCGCATTTACAGTGTAATTAAGACAGATCTCTGAGATAATACCTTATTCTGAGTGGGAAAAGTTATTGTTTCACTGTGTAGATGTTACGTTGGAAATGGGTTAGATGACACCTATATCTGTATTCAACTATGTGTACGAACGTATTTCTTTGGTTTTTACTTTTGTACAAAATGTTACGTACTGCCTTGTCCTAGGTTGCCAAACTGTTTGTCTTTAATAAAAAATTTTCTGATAAAAAAAAGGATTGAATACAAAAGATTGGATTTCCCTCACAATGGAAAGATATCCTCGTGCTTCCTGTTTAGAGTGAAGTACAGAAAGTAAAGGGAAATTTAAATTATATGACCCCGGTGCCAGGTTTTAACCCTTGCTATCCAAATTTAAAAAAGCTTTGTCGATATAATTACATTTCAGGTTATATTTATCATTCCAGTTTTGCATAGAATTAGTGTAAAACATTTTTGGTTCTTTTTGTTCTTCACTTTCACACTCTAGAAAAAAAAATCATACCCCAGTACTACTTATCCTGATGTAATTTAATCTCATTAAAATAATATGATTTGACTATGAATGTTGTGTTGCCAGGTTGAAGTCTAATATATGAGTGAAATGCATGGTATTAACCATCATTCAATTGCTAAAGATGTCAAATAGAATGGAAGTGGGATGAATGGTGTGTTGAATGGTACTCAAAGGTCGAAGGGGTCTTCTTTAATGCTTCATATATTTAATCAATACAGCAGATAAGGTCACCGTACTTAGTACTTCGATGATGTCATTGGCTCAAAGAAACAATAAGTTAACATATTTCTTCTCCTTAGTATTTTTTTGTTATAATTTAACAACAGACTCTTTATCCTAACTTTCCCCTTATATCAATGAATCTAGTGTTGATTACTTGCTGCTGCTTACCACTGCTATGTTATTACATTATTTAGAAAATGTGACCTTTTCATGGGATCTTAGTCCAATCTATGATTATGATTGCTGCTGATTCATTAGAATGAGTTCATCCAATGGGAAATGGGGAACAATGAGGTAATCTTCAGGTCACTAGGAGAAAATAAGACTCCTTTATAATACACTGACTCATTATCACATGGTGAAGTAATCTACAACAATATGACTTGTGGGACACAATTACCTTATTGAAAATGTGGGGATTGGGCTGTATACATATTGAATACCTAGACAGAAATATATTTCAAACTAACTATATTTCAATTATACTACTGTACTTGTGTGTGATATTTTGGGATATATTTATCAGCTTTTTTTATCATGCAATGTAGTGGAGATTTATGGGTTGATTTACTAAAGGCAAATAGCATTTCCTGGGGAACAGCCATTCCAAGATACCACACAGATGTGCCCCAGCAACTCCAGGCCTTTTAATATATACTGTAAATGATAGTCACTCAATGTGAATGGTACTTGCTACACGGTTCTGTGCCGCTGTAACATATTTCTATTGTTTGATGTTTTACTGTAACTGTAAGAAAAAAAAAAAAAAATAAAAAATATGATTTAAAAGTATATAACTTACGCTAAGAAATTCTACTGTTGCTGTGTAAAATGACTTTTGAAAATGCATCTCCAAATTAGACGTCTAATGGCTTCATTGGTGGTGAGTGTTAGGCCGGCCATAGACAGTTTGGATCTCGGCCGGTTCAGCAGGAACTGGTCGAGATACGAACCATGTATGGGCAGGCTAAATGTACCAAGTTGATCGATCTATCAACTTGGGTACAACCAGCCTGACGGATTGTGCATGTAATTAGCCGCTAGCAATAATTAGCTATCTTTCCTCAGCGGAAAGGATTCCCCATCAACAATGTCTGTGTTAATGGGGGAGAATACAATAGCTTGGCAGGAGGGATTCCCCTGTCAACACTGACTGTCTGTGGTTGCAGGAAAGAAATTTCTTCCGTGTATGGCCTGCATTAAGAACATTCCCTGGCATTTATAGCTACACAGGTAAATAACTCACCTTAATTCAATCAGCATAGTGTCATGAAAAGTGTCAAGGCATTGTCTAAGAACATAACAGCGGGTGTGAAAGTTTGTGAAACCACCCTGGTCTAACTGATGGAATATGTTACTAACATTCATATGAACCTAGGTATAGAATGTGTGCTAAAATGTCTTCAGTATCACAGAAATGTTAAATATGACTACAGTGGTGGCCCGTCCATTATGGGTGCAGGGGCTCCGCCCCCTAATCCATGCGTCCGGCCCCTAATCTCCACACAGGGTGCCTGACGCATGAATTTTAATGGGTTTTGTTTTTAAGCACATGATTAGAGCCTAAAGATCTAATTGGCTTAAAAAAAGGGTGGGTTTGAGGCACAGTTGTGTGACAATAGCGAATTAATATTTACTATTGTCTTCCTAATTCTCCTCCCGGTCAATTAGGAAGCGAGTCTTAAGACCTGATTGGCCGAGAGGAGAAGCGATCATATTGGCCGCCGAAAGGAAAAGAAGGAAGGAAGCTGCCGTGAAGCCGGAGACACAGGGGGGAGCCGACGAGGAGGAAGCTTCCGCCATGGAGGAGAAGACGAAGGAAGGAGCCAAAGCTGCTAGATGGGGTAAGTGCGGGGCTGGTGGGGGAGAGGGACGAGGGAGCATCAGGGGGGTGGGTGGGGGGTTTGACTGAGCGATGGACCGACTGCCCGGGGGGGGCGGACGGTGTCAACGGGTATCTTGTCACCAGCCGCCACTGTATGACTAGCTACTAGCTACAAATTACACCATGACCTGGATAAATGTTTGGTAGTGCAGGTTTTGGATGCAGCTCCTATGAATTAGTAAAGGTATACAAAGGAAGGGAGAAGAGATAGATAGATAGGCTATTTTGCATGCAGACCCCTGATCTACCAATTGCAGTGGCATCACTAGGGTTGGTGTCATCTGGTGCAGTAAAACATGTATCCTGCCCAGCTCCCTGCAGGCAGTGCACAGTCAAGAGGCGCACCCCAAACTGGTCCCTGTAAATGATAGTATAGGGTGGTAAAGTAGCAGGTTAGGGTAGTGTAAGGTGGTATAGCGGCAGGCTAGCGTGGTGTAGTGGCAGGTTAGGGTAGTATAGGGTGGTATAGGGCAAATTAGGGTGGTATAGGGCAGGGAGGGTGGTATAGGGCAGGTTAGGGTGATATAGGACAGTTTGGGGTGGTATAGGGCAGGTTAGGGTGGTATTGGGCAGGTTGAGGTGGTATAGGGTAGGTTGGGGTGATGTAGTGCAGCTTGGGGTGATATAGGGCAGGTTAGGATGGTATAGGGCAGTTTGGGTTGATATAGGGCACGTTAGGGTGGTATAGGGCAGGTTGGGGTGATATAGGGCAGTTTGGCGTAGTATAGGACAGGTTGGGGTGGTATAGGACAGGTTGGGTGGTATAGGGCAGGTTAGTGAGGTATAGGGCAGTTTGAGGTGGTATAGGGCGGGTTGGTGTTGGTATAGGACAGGTTGGGGTGGTAAAGGGCAGGTTAGTGAGGTATAGGGCAGTTTGAGGTGGTATAGGGCGGGTTGGTGTTGGTATAGGACAGGTTGGGGTGGTATAGGGCAGGTTAGTGAGGTATAGGGCAGTTTGAGGTGGTATAGGGCGGGTTGGTGTTGGTATAGGACAGGTTGGGGTGGTAAAGGGCAGGTTGGGGTGGTAAAGGGCAGGTTAGGGTGGTGTAGGACAGGTTGGGGTGGTATAGGGCAGGTTAGTGAGGTATAGGGCAGTTTGGGGTGGTATAGGGCAGGTTAGGGTGGTATGGGGTAGGTTAGTGAGGTATAGGGTAGGTTAGTGAGGTATAGGGCAGGTTGGGGTGGTATGAATGAATGAATGAATGATTTGTAAAGCGCTGCAAATGCGAAGTAAATCGCCTCAAGGCGCTAAATGTGTTTTGTGTAGAACAGCTTCTTAGAAGAGGAAGGTTTTGAGTTTTTTCCTGAAGGCCAGATGGTTTTCTTCCATGCAGATGTGAGTCGGAAGAGTATTCCATAGCCGAGGTCCCTGAACTGCGAATCTGCGTTCTCCCCTTGCTTTGTAGCGGTATTTGGGAACGAGGAGGAGGTTTTGGTTGGATGATCGCAGATTGCGATTGGGTGCGTAGTGTTTTATTTTCTCTCTGAGGTATTGAGGGGCGTTATCTCTTGAATGAGATCCGATTCTTTACCGTTAGCCAATGTAGGCTCCTCAGGGATGGGGAGATGGACTCCCAGGGTTTTTTTCCTGTTAGCAGTCTTGCCACCGCGTTTTGAATGGCCTGTAGGCGCGCAAGGTGATATTGGGGTAAACCTATGTAGAGTGAGTTTGCGTAGTCGAGACGGGAATTGATGATTGTTCCAACTACTGCTGCTTTGTCCTCTTCTGGGATAAACGGAATGAGTCTGCGTAGCAGGCGGAGGAGATGGTGAGATCCGCTAATTACTGATCCTATTTGTGCATCCATTGTAATTTCTGAGTCAAAGATAACTCAGAGACTCTTGGCTTTGGTGCTCGGAGAGATGGTCTGTCCAAAGATGGTGGGAGGTGTCCATGGAGTCTTGGTTTTGGGATTTTGGTTAGCGTGTAGGAGAAGAAGTTCTGTTTTTGACCCGTTGAGTTTGAGGGAACTAATAGTCATCCAGTCATCTATCAAAGTGATAGGGCAGGTTAGGGTGGTATGGGGCAGGTTAGAGAGGTATAGGGCAGGTTGGGGTGGTATAGGGCAGGTTGGGGTGGTATAGAGCAGTTTGGGGTGGTATAGGGCAGGTTGGGGTGGTATAGGGCAGGTTAGGGTGGTGTAGGACAGGTTAGAGAGGTATAGGGCAGTTTGGGGTGGTATAGGGCAGGTTAGGGTGGTATGGGGCAGGTTAGTGAGGTATAGGGCAGGTTGGGGTGGTATAGGGCAGGTTAGGGTGGTATAGGGCAGGTTGGGGTGGTATAGAGCAGGTTGGGGCGGTATAGGGAAGTTTGGGGTGGTATAGGGCAGGTTGGGGTGGTACAGGGCAGGTTGGGGTAGTATAGGGCAGTTTGGGGTGGTGCAGGTTAGGGATCTATGCAGTGACAGTTTGCAGTACCTTATAACATAGCTGCAGATGAAGACACTCGAGGCTGCTGTGTCCTCACCTCTTTCTCCTCCTTCAGCTGCAAGATCAGCTAGAGCAGTGGTTCTCAACCTGGGGGTCAGCACCCCCTAGGGGGTCGAATGACGTTTTACCAGGGGTCACCGAATCCTGGCCTGAAGCCCGCACCGCTCTCCCAGCCTTTTTGCGGCAGCCCAGCAGGGCTGTTCCTGGAGCCCGCGGTCGCCCACTCAGCCTCTTTGCAGCCACCCATTCAGTTCACGGTATGGCTGGGGGGTAGAGACTAGCAGTCAGCTGACTGGTGAGGAATGTTAAGTGGAATGGGCTGGAGGAGACCCTATCTTCTGATTTCGGCACATACGTGTCACTGCTACAAGACACCACAAAGTCGGAGACACAGTGAATCCTGAGACACAGTGAGTAACAATACCTGTGATTATAGTTGCCATTAAAAGTCCCCACTACAGTTCTCAGATCAGCAGATGACCTTGATCAAGAGCACCTAAGTTGGCTGATCAGAACTCCCCCACCAGCATTGCCATTCATCCCATTCCCCCCACCCCCCACCAAGGAGTAAGAGAAGGACTAAAAATAGAGAATACATGGAAGAGAGAGGAAAAGAAAAAAGGGAGAGAAAGAACAAGAAAGATGGCTAGAGAGAGGGATGGGGGAAAAAAACAGGAAATTAGGATAGAGAGAGATAAAAGGAAAAGAAAGGATAACAAAGAGAAAGAGTGGTACATCCTAAAATATACCATAAGGGGTTTTAATACTGTACGAGTGGAAGGGACTCATGGAGCGCTAAATGTCTGTGGGTTAGGGGTGCAAATTACTTGTCTTGCCTTGGGTGCTGACAACCCACGCTATGAAAATATGTTTACTGTTATTGGTCCCCACAGCTTTGGAAATTTCATCAAGGGGTCATGGCACTAAAAAGGTTGAGAACCACTGAGCTAGAGTAAAGAAGTCTGTGGGAGGAGTGGAAGAGGCAGCCACACCCCCAGCTCCGCCCACCACCCCTGGCTGAAGGAGATATTGAAGATCCCTGAGGGTTGGCTTCACTGACTGGGGAGTGTTGCAGGCAACCTCCCTTGCATGGTTACGTATCCTGCTCGCACTGCTCCGCTGCAGCTCTCAAGTGCACGCAATATAGTGCACTGTGTAGCTGCAGCCCCGGTGTCACTCCTCTGGGGGGTGTCACTCGATGCGGGCCACACCCTCGCCCCCCCATAGCGACACCACTGACCTATTGTATGCTTTGAGGTGTTTCTAGAAGTTTATATAGTGTTGTTTGATCCCTGCCTAGTAGGTTTTTCATATCCATATATAAAGAGCTAACAAACCAAGGAAGCTGAATTGTATACACACTAGCTTTTTTTAAGCTCCTAGAAGCTGGTATTAGCATTTTTTTCTGCTCCTATAAGCTAGTGTTATCCTATGTGTCCATGCACGCTACTTTAGGCTATTAGCGTTTTTTGAGCTTAAGCGTCTAGGAGCAGAAAAAAATAGTTTTTGTAGAGTTTCTTGGAGCGTTTTTCCAGCAGAAATGTTCCTAAACTCTACTAATGGTGTTTTTTTAGCTCCCCTCCTTTTTTTAAAGGAACTGCAAAAATTAGAATAAAACGCTAAAGGTTTCCTTTAAACATATATTACTTTACAAATCTTTACATATCCATCTCTTGTGGGTCATTTAGTGGTCTTTAGGAGAGTACAATAGTTTGTTTTGAATATAAAAATGGTTATATTATATACGATTCAGCCACTTGTTCAGCAAAGAATGCACAATAGAAGGCGATTTGATCATATCATATGGATCATATGGATATATCATATCCATGTTAGGGCAATGTTAACCTGTTAGTGTATAATGTATAAGTTAAGTATATTCAAAGGCTCCTGTGTGCTGGTTTAAACAAGTCTCATATCCAATTACTATGTAATGCCTAGGTGTGCGAGCCTATTGCATTAGGATGTGCACCCCATAGCTCAAACACAATGTATATATATATAGTGGTAGGGCAATGGGCACTGTCAGTAGAGCAGAGATTTATGTTAGTAGTTTATTTTTATCATTTTTTTTTATTATTATCTTTTTACAATTTAAGTTTTTCTTTATTTGTACAATATTTTCTTACAATAATTATTATTATTTGTATTTTTTTTACAATTTTTTTAGGAGCAACATTGGGACCCCTGATGTCTTACTTTTGAAGCAGAGACAGTTCCTTTTCTCTGCAGCCAAGCAGCAGGGGAAATCTGTGCAGCACAGGGTGATTAGGGTGTGCCCAGGCACACCTGGCACACCCTGTGCGCACGCCTATGATGTAATGCAAAAGCCTTTCACCTCGCCTGTGTGAGCCAAATCCCCCTTTTTTCGTGCCTCTCACACTTCACCAAGAGACTGTAGCTCACAGTAGGAGGGTTTTAGCAGCATAGACAGTGATTCCAACCCCAAACTAACTGGGCAGAGCTATGTGTAGCTGATTGACAGGCTATCATCCTGCTATAGTGTAAGTGGTACAGCATACATAAGGGTGAAAAACGCTGATCTGAATTCATAAGCAGTGCAACATCTTAGTCACATGAAGCTGCATGAGGTGGTCTTCACTGGCAGGATGAACAAACATTTGTGAGCCTTTGCAGGAGGGCAAAGAGAAAACTGTATGTGCAGGTTAACTTTTAGGCTCAATTAAAAAAAAACTGTGTTGGTTTGATATTTAATATTTACAGAATCATTTTAAAGCTAAATAAACTTTCTGATACTTCTCTTTAAAAAACTTGGGCCCTTTGCTTCCTAGTGCAGGATAGAGTTAAAGCTGCATCGAGCCCAAAGCCCAGAATGTAATATGTTGCAGCTCATTCATTAGATGTGGTGCCTTTCTTAAGGGCTTTTTTCCTTCTGTTTTCCCCTGGTGATCTAGTCAGTAACACAACTACAGTACTCGAGTACCTACATTCTGGAAGGAGCACAGGGGATTGGACAGCAGCATTGTTAATCTGGGGCAAGGGAAGTGTTATGCCGCGCACACACAAGTGGAATGTCCGACAGAAAAAGTCAGACAGAAGCTTTTCATCGTATATTCCAATTGTGTGTATGCCTCATCGGACTCTTTTTTTCGAAAATTCTGATGGACCTAGAAATGGAACATGTTCTAAATATTTCCGACGGAACCAATTCCTATCGGGAAAACCGCTGGTCTGTATGCTGTTCCGACGGACCAAAAACGACGCATCCTCTGAAGCAAGTACGAGACGGAAGCTATTGGCTACTGGCTATTGAACTTCCTTTTTCTAGTCCCGTCGTAAGTGTTGTACGTCACTGCGTTCTTGATGGTCGGACTTTGGTGGGACTTTGGGTTGACCGTGTGTAGGCAAGACCGCTTGAATGGAATTCCGTCGGAGAAACCTTCGGAGTTTATTCCGACGGTAAAACCGGTCGTGTCTATGCGCCATTAGATGGACTAGCAAATTTCAATGCACTAACAAATTGAAGCCAAACTCCAGCTCACACTTTATAAGCAGTTACAGCAAACAGTTTTTTTTTCCTTTTGGGATAAGGGTTTTACATAAATAAAAAAGCTTATCATTGTAAGCACCTCTGTCAGTGGTAAATGGTTTGTCTTATCCCTGTAACTGATACAGCTGCAGCCATCACATCTAAGAATTGGTAAGACGCAATATAATAAATATAAACCCAAAAAGAAAAATACTGCGCTATCCCTATAGTTATATTAGCATACAAATATGTGAAGAAAATAAAAACCAGAATGAACCTAAGAACTCAAAAAACAGCTGCAACCTCTAATGTGAGACAACCCACACCTGAATAACTATGCAAATAATAGGCTGCGCTTCCAAGAATTAGACGTGGTCATAATTATTAAACCAACTGTGTGACATTCAGCATAAACCAAATAAAATATTAGAAAAAAATCAATATCAGCAAAGTGGAGATCACACTGATAGAATGATGGTGATACAGGAGTTCAACAATCGAAAGCAATTATAGTGAGTCCATATAATTGAAAAATAAAATCCTTGAAGATGCAAAAATTTGACAGAGAGAAGGAGAAAAACACCCGTTCTTCCAGTGATAAAAGCATGCAAAAAAAGACTGTCTCCCTAAGGAGCGTGATGTTGCTGGGAGATCCTCCACCTCAAGTAAATGGGCCCCTTACCAGATCCAAAGATCTCCTGTCACAGAGATCTTACGCACAAGTGGCTGTGTCCCCCAGCCACTGGGTCTGTGCGTAAGATCTCTGTGACAGGAGATCTTTGGATCTGGTAAGGGGCCCATTTACTTGAGGTGGAGGATCTCCCAGCAACATCACGCTCCTTAGGGAGACAGTCTTTTTTTGCATGCTTTTATCACTGGAAGAACGGGTGTTTTTCTCCTTCTCTCTATCAAATTTTTGCATCTTCAAGGATTTTATTTTTCAATTATATGGACTCACTATAATTGCTTTCGATTGTTGAACTCCTGTATCACCATCATTCTATCAGTGTGATCTCCACTTTGCTGATATTGATTTTTTTCTAATATTTTATTTGGTTTATGCTGAATGTCACACAGTTGGTATATTAATTATGACCACGTCTAATTCTTGGAAGCGCAGCCTATTATTTGCATAGTTATTTAGGTGTGGGTTGTCTCACATTAGAGGTTGCAGCTGTTTTTTGAGTTCTTAGGTTCATTCTGGTTTTTATTTTCTTCACATATTTGTATGCTAATATAACTATAGGGATAGCGCAGTATTTTTCTTTTTGGGTTTATAGTTATTTATTGAGACACAATTTACAGCAGCAATCCCTGAACGTAACATTCACAGGCGTTCTTTCATTTTTTTGTATATCATAATATTGCACTACGCTTGTCACTCATTATCACTCATAGTGTGTACCACATTTAAACCTGTCATATAGGTTTACATATAAACTCTTTCTCCAATTTGATTGGTCAAAGAACTTTTCACACCATTCTGCCTTTTTCTTTCCTTTTACACTTTATTGTTTGGTAGAAGATTTTTAAAACATGGACATTTTTGATTATAGGGCATCGAAGACAGTCAATATTGATGGGGTCTTCGAAACCTATAAAGATGGGGATAGGGACCTGGGAGGCCTCTTCATGAGATTAAAAAATCTCATGGTCTCGGAAATTCACACACAGTGGGATATAGCATTTTTAGAAACCTATATTCGTTTAAAGATGGTCCCTAGGAGCCTGAGGTGGGAGGTCTGCCCACAGAAAGGAGAGACGGAACTTGAGGAATGGTTCCTGTATTTTAACGGAGCTGGTATCGATTTCCTCCAGTTTCTGATAACTCGTAAAAAAAATAAGCTTACGAGATTGGATTTGGAAATCAAGACTCTCAAAGACAATCTCCTTCCCTACAAAGATGGCGAGGAATATAAAGAAAGGACGTGTTCCCTGATTAAAACCCTAGACAAAGAGGAGAGGGAACAGAAAATCAAAAAACGTAAGAAGTATAATAGGGACTATGACGATTATCAAGCTAGCCTGGTTTTTGAATGGCAGAAAAAAATGGTGGCTGAACATACGGCCCAGGCTGACCCCCGTATGGAAGCTATCACTCAGGGAGAGGAACATCTAGATACAACTCCCACAAGGACACAACATTTGCCCAAAACACATCATACCCAGCAAACACCAAAGAAACAACCAAGTAACATTGGGGGTGCTTAAAAAGGAAGCAGGGTTTCCTATCTATCCCCACAAAGGAGGATGGGCATGTCCAGAGGAGGATATCCCAAGAAACCCATAGGAGACAGGGCTCCACTACCACAAAGAAGGAATGGTCATTATGAATATGGCTCCCCACAATATAGGGGCCCCTATCGGGAACAAGAAAGGGAGCATCAGTACCCTAGGAGGGAATCCGATAGAATGCCATACTATGATCACGGTCCTATTAGGCATTATGATTATGAGTATCATCAAAGGGATCGTACATATTCCGAAAGAGACAATGATCATGGCTATGACTATGGAATAGATACCCATAATCGGTTTTTTCCCTTGAGAGATAGAGATGGCCCTATTGAACATAGATCTGGCAACTCCGCTAATTACAGTCAGGATCATGAATCTGTAAGACCAGGTCCCTCCAGTGAATATTCCGACAATTCCAAAGGGGGAAACCACTCACGGAATAATTGGGGTTTTCCCAGGCCAAATCAAGGGGTCAAAAGGCCGGTGGAAAACAAAGAGGAACCAGAGGGGGGAGGAGAGCACAGTCAAAAAAAATCAAGGAAGTAAACAGTGATGGGATTTTCAATCTAAGCTCCCAAACCCTCACTGTTGCTGAGACCTCTCTGTTAAGTAAGGGTTTGAAATTTGCACCCCCTAAGAAGTTAAACAAGTTCCAAACTTACATGGACATACACAGATTTGTTCGCAGGGTAAATATCAAACGACATTTTGCGATCAACCAACCAACTCATACCACAATTGAACAGCATCAAACCCAACACTCAGGGTTGTCAAATGCTTCAACATTCAACCCCCCCGGAACTCTAGCTCCTTCACTGAGGGTATTTAGGGATGTTCTCATAAGGGATTTGGAACTCATAAAAAAACCCAACCCCCGTATGGACAGGACTCTTGAGGATGGGCTGGATTCGCTGTGCAATAAAAAAAACATAGTGATCCGCCCAGCAGATAAGGGTGGGGGCATTGTCATTTTAGACAGAGATGCTTATCTCTCGGAAATGCAGAATATCCTTGGTGATCAGGACACCTATGTCCGACTACCAGGTGACCCCACCCGAGATTACAAAAAGGCATTAATACCCATAGTTGATAAAGGCTTTGAGATGGGTATTTTAAATGAGAAAGAAAAACTGTTTCTCATTCCCAAAGCCCCGCGAATTCCCATTTTGTATTGCTTACCCAAGATTCATAAAAGTTTGACTTGCCCCCCGGGACGTCCCATTGTTAGTGGGATTGATTCCATCACGTCCCGGGTGGGCTAGTATATAGATCATTTCCTTCAACCATTGGTACATAAAATACCCTCGTATGTGAAAGACACCCGACATATAATCAATTGACTATCCGAACAGAGGCCTAATGATCAGACTTTGTTGGTGACTGCGGATGTCACATCCCTGTACACCATTATCCCTCACCATCTGGGAGTGACTGCGGTGGAATACTATCTGAAAAAATTCTCTACCCTACAGGAGCAACAACAGGCTTACATTATTGAATTACTTGAATACGCAGCTGGCCATAATTATTTTTGGTTTAGTCATCAGTTTTACAAACAACAACGGGGCGTAGCTATGGGGGCTAAATACGCCCCTAGTCTTGCCAATCTATTTATGACCAAATGGGAGGAGGACGTCATCTATACTGACCGGAACCCTCACCTTAGGTTTTGGGCGAGGTATATAGATGATGTCCTCCTCCTATGGGATGGGTCCACCTCTCAGCTCGAAGATTTCTTCTCCCTAATTAATGATAATAACAGGGGGATAAGGTTTGTCTATGAAAGCAGCTGTGAGAGGATTAATTTCCTTGATCTTACCATATTTAAGGAAGGAGATACATTTAGAACAATTTCCTTTTTTAAAAAAACAGATAGGAATTCCTTCATTCCCATTGGGAGTTGCCACCACGACCCTTGACTCAAATCTATCCCGAAAAGCCAGTTCACTAGAATGAGGCGTAACTGCACCGACATCGGAGACTATAGCATACAGGCGGACATTATATCCAAAAGATTGGAAGAAAAAGGTTACAACAAAGAACTCTTAATTAAAACTAAACAACAGGTGGAATCCATAGATAGAGTTTCTTTATTAAATGACGCCCCCAGAAGCAACTCGGGGGACCATCATTACCATTTATCACGAGCTTTTCCACACAACATTATCAGATCACAAGGATCTTGCGTAAACACTGGCAGCTCCTAGAGAACGATAGGGTTATTAACACGATTTTACCTGATAAACCACAAATAGTATTTAGGGGGGTCCCCTCACTACGGGACAAAATTGCCCCTAATGTAGTGGACCCGCCCACTAACAAGATTTCTTTTTTCCAGAATTTATCTGGCTACCATCAATGTCGAAGGTGCCAGATATGCTCTCTTAATAGATGTAAACAGAGGAAAACTGAGTCTTTTACATCCTTCAGTACATCTAGGGTCCATAAAATTGAACCTTTCGTTACGTGTAGCACTAAAGGGGTGGTATATTTATTGCAATGCCCCTGCGGGCTGCAATATATAGGTCGAACTAAACGCCCCATGCAGGTCCGGTTGGGAGAACATATTACAAACATCAAGAATGGATACCAATACCATTCGGTATCAAAACATTATGCGTTACACCATAACAGGAATCCTGCTAACACCTTATTTTTGGGGATAGATAGGTATAGTGCCCACTGGAGGGGTGGATCCTTGGTCAGGGAATTGTCCAGATTGGAAATGACCTGGATCCATCGTGTCCGGTGTTATACCCCCCATGGTTTAAATATTGATACCGATGTGAACGCTTTCATTGACAATGGTTAGACAGTTTACTCTATGGCCTTTATCTGAGATCATGGTGTCCGAAGGTGTTTGGACAATGTAAGGGTGATATTTCCCCCTCCCCATATTTTCATCCCTGGAGGGTCATCAAACTTCAATCTCTTTTAAGGTTTTCAAGCTTTTTAGTTTGGGGTCTTTTTGGGGTGCATAGGTAACTAACACACTGATCAGATAGTCTCAAATATCCCCAAGGGTGTATCTGTCCATTAGTAAAGAAGATGCATGGATTGTATTCCATTAATAATTTTTTGACCTTCCTAGTAATTTATTAATATATGCTTTGGTCAACATGAGATAATTCTTTGTGTGTCATTTATAACTGAAGGAGTGAAGCTGTTTTTTCTTCCCCCTTTTTTTAAGGGTACTCCTTTTTTGTGTAAATCATTTTTTTACCATACTCCATAATCCATAGGTGGAACAGACAGCCATACATTGACCAATACTCGCAGGGATGGTGTGACCCCTATGTGTGCATTATCCTACACCTTAAATTAATGGATTACTCGATGTGAATATTTTTACAGGGATGGTGTGAACCTTATGTTTACATTATCCTACACTGGAAACTATTAGGTTACCGGATGGGAAGATTCTGTTTCTTATTTGTCAAACCACCAGTTCTCTATGTTCACAAGATGGAATATTGGCTCACTTGGCTGATATTTTCCTTTTGTCCCACAAGTAACTACATTTTAACTAGCAACACATGGGTCCCGATTGTTCTTATTAGAAATGGCGGCGGTGGCCTCGGACGCCCTGATCTCAGAGGGGGGCGTTCCCTTGTCTGTGTTTGTTTCCTTTATAGGTGGTGTGTCAGCACGCCGCCCGTACCCCAGGAAGACGACAGCTCTGTCGAAACGGCGTAGGGAGGAGCGGCGTGCTGACGTCACCACCATACCTCGCTGAACCCGGAAGGAACGGGCAGCAGCTGAAGCTGGCCGGCACAATTTTAAGCGATCTTTTACTGCATACACTGTAAGTGTTATTCTTTTATATCATTAAAGAGTTTTTTACTGTATTACGCTATGGAGCATTCTCTTTTCTCACATATTTGTGGATTGGGAGCGGAAACATCTACACTAGGTTGATCCCCTGGAGTGGTGGCCTGTGACATATACCGCAGCAATATAATAAATGTTTGCTTTTGGGTTTACTACTGCTTTAAGGTCCCCGGTTTTGCCCCAGTATTAATAATTTGTTAGTCAGTTGAAGCCCTCATCATCCCAATTGTCTTAAGCTAAGTGTAAGCCCGGGACCCATTGCCAGTATGAGAATAATGTTCTGAATTAATGTTAATTTTGTATAAATACTTAAATAATTATTTTTCAGACAAAGAAACACTCTAACAATGATCCCAGAATGATGATTTCCTAGAACCTATTTGGTACAACATTGAAAATAATTACCAGAAGGTTTTTTTTTTTTGCTATGCCTTAGGGAAAACATCAAGTAAAACTATTTACTATAATACTTCTATTTTTTCCCCTTCATAAAACAATTTTCCATTTCTGTTGCAGAGATTTTTTTTTCCTCCAGCTCAAACTGAAATTCGGTTTTGCTAACAATAAAAAAATAATACTTTCTGGGCCAATGATATACATTGCAAAGATTTTGGTGTATTTTATTAGTACTTTATATAATAGATATACACCCAATCAATAAAATGTTGTTATAAAAGTAATTTTTTACCTGGTGATGCTACCATCGTCTTTGTTTAGGCATTTCCTATTATGGGATGGCATCTGTCTCATAGTTGTCATCCTGTCACACATGCTTCTGATAGAGACTACAGTTGGTAATGCACGTTGTATAGACATGATCAATTGTTGTCAATTGTTGCTATCAGTAACCCACTTAAAGGAATGACTTGTAGATGACAATCCAGCAAGCACATGTAGACACTGGAACAAGTATATATAGAAAGTGAACGAGGCTGAAGATGACCAGCAGCACTGGGATGCTAAGAAGGGTGAAAGAAAAGCGGAAAGTTGATTTTTTTTGTGTTAAAGGGAAAGAATTTTGGAAATGGCCACTGCAGAACTCTACTTTTGTGAATGCCGGTTGGCTTCAATACTTTGAGTCACTGATGCCATAGCAAGTATAACAGGGGTCTCAAACTGGCGGCCCTCCAGCTGTTGCAAAACTACAAGTCCCATGAGGCATTGCAAGGCTGACAGTTACAAGCATGACTCCCAAAAGGCAGAAGCATGATGGGACTTGTAGTTCCGCAACAGCTGGAGGGCCGCCAGTTTGAGATCCCTGAAGTATAAGGATAAGTAATTCTGTCATTTTTCTTTCTTTCATTTATAGCATGCGTGTTCTATAATTTAAAAGAGTCTGGGCATACTTTTATTGTGGGCATAACGGGTATGTGAAAGCTCACATGTTATATATACAGTATATATTAGAGTGCCTATCTGGATGAAGGAGCACAGGGGCATATATATCAAACCTTAGGAGAAAGAATATACCTGACACCCTTCCGCTTAGATAAGGGTGATGTCATAGAACTTCTGGAGAGTACCTGGTAAAGCTGAGGATCTCATATCCTGCAGGAAGGCCTTCCTGTATTGTGAGTATATTTCTCATTGATACGCCATATTTTCTTCCCCCACATATAACTGCCCCTGGGAGCTGTTTGCCATAATTTTGTTATGTACAACACGTAGTAAAAAATGATCTGCCCTGGGTGTCAAATACTTTATGATATCTATCCCAGATAGCAAGGATAACTTGCCACAAATGTGTGGCAGGGTTGAATTGTAAGTCTTGTTAAGTCTTGCTGCACACTTTCACTGGCAATTTGTACACTTGCAGAGCACTTGAAGCACAAGTTCTAGTTGACACTTTTCCAATTTGTAGCAAGATTGCGTGCCAAGTCTCTAACAAGAGCAAATTTGCAGTGGTGAGTCTACAGCAAGAGTTCTGCAAGTCTACAGCATGAAAATTCAGCCACAGTGACCCCTGTGGTGGGATGACTATTGCATAACATAAGTGAACCAGAACTTCCAGCAGACTTGCAGAATGTTTGCAAAGAAAGTTGATCTGGGGTCATGCAATGCAGACTTGCTGCAATTGTGCAACAAACTTGTGAATCCTGGCAAATCTAGCAATAGCTTAGCAAGTCATTTGCAAACTTGCAGCACAATAGCTTGCTATCTGGGATGCTATAGTATGGTAACTCTATGGGGTTGATTTACTAAAGGCAAATCCACTTTGCACTACAAGTGCACTGCAAGTGCACTTGGAAGTGCAATCGCTTTAGATCTGAGGGGAAGATCTGAAATGAGGGGAAGCTCTGCTGATTTTATCATCCAATCATGTACAAGCAAAAATGCTGTTTTTTTATTCCTTGCATGTCCCCTTAGATCTACAGCGACTGCACTTCCAAGTGTACTTGCAGTGCACTTGTAGTGCAAAGTGGATTTGCCTTTAGTAAATCAACCCCTATGTGTAACATGTTCTTTTAACATTAACAATGTTAAGAAAGGCTACTGCAAAGAATAAGCAAACCGTGTTTTTTTATGTAAGGTTTGGTTTAAAGAAGCTGCTGGCAGGTCTTCATCAAGTTTTTACGGAGTGCAGGAACATCCTGAAAGCCTGTTGAAGATCCAACTAGATCTCCCCTGAACCAATATCATAAAGATTTGCAAGCTTACATTTAATTCCTTTAAGTAACATAAAAAAAGTTCAACCAGAATAATGTTTTTTTTTACTGAGAGAGGCAAGTCAAGGATGTGTGTACCTCAAAGATTATTCGCCATACTACCTATTTTGTTTTGGACAATTAAATTGAAATGAAACAATAAAATGTCTTCATATAGGAACACAAAGCCAGAGATATACAGAGTATACAGAAGCACAAGGAGGTATAACACCACTGAATAATTTACTCTGTTCTGCTGCAAACATTCTACAGGCTGACCCACAATAAAAAACTAAAGCAATACTTATGCTATATAAAATAACTAATCCGGGTATGAGTGATACTTTTGAGAAATTAGGTTACTTGTATGTTCACATTGAAAGGCTGTTCTGACCTAGAGCTCATATTAGAACTGCTGACATTAGTTTGGACTCCATGATCCATAACCTAGTTAATAGGCTTTATATGCTACATGTTCACCAAATTGGCTTCTTCTTCTCTCAGTAAGTAAAAACAGCAATATAACACTCAAAGTGTATTTAATTACAGCAATATAATGGCACTTTGCTTGAACCTGATTCATTTCAGAACCACTCATGTTTTCCTGTGAAAATACTTGTAAATTTGCCACTTTATAATTACGTTGTACTTAGAATGAATACCCATAGCTGCTTTCATAATAACGTTAATCATTTAGCTTGTAATATGAAAATTTAACAATATTGCCTATTAGGGTGTTAGATATGAGAAGGAAGTTCAGTTCTTAATATTTAGCCTTACAATCAAACCCATGCAACCATCAAATAGATGCACAGACACAACTAGATTTAAAGAATTTAAAGACATCAAAGTGTTACCGTAAGCACCAGGGATTATTCCTGCAATAAAGGAATTTTTTTCCGTAATTCCTTTATTTATTTTCAGAATGATGCAGTTTAACAGTCAAAAACAGGTGACAGTGGTTATAATAAAAACAGAAATGTGTAACAAAAAGAGTCAATTGTTATAATAACAATGTCAAATATCGACTCCCCCTGCTATGCACTCTGCGTTATTCATGTAAGAATGAAACTGTGTGAAGAAGTTTTCGGTGCGATATGCTGGGGAGGCTTCTAGTCAGTTACTTTAATAACCCAGTACAAAGATTTTGATTGCTAGTGCCATACAGTAGGAAACACACTCACAGCTGTCTGGGAAGTTCACCTCCTGAGTACCAGCTGAGTCCAGCCATGGGACAAACCTGTTGGGTGATGCAAAACAGGATATTCACATTATCTGACTAGATCAGCCCACGACTGGGTACAGTTTAGGAAGGGGGGAATAGAGGGAGGAGGGGGGGGAATAAGGGGGGGAGGGGGAGTGGTGTGGAAGGATGAGGGAGAGGCTAGCGGGGTGAAGAGGAGGGGAAAGGAAGAGGAAAGACGGTGCCCCCCGACTAGGAAGCAACCCGAGCCCTAAGGATCAGTTAGGCTTTGCAACCTCCCGGAGGTATGCTTCGGTGTAAATGTAATGTTGCCATGGTCTCCATGTCTCCCGAAAGGCCTCCTCTCTACCGTACAAGGTGGCAGTGAGATCCTCCATGTTCCTTAGCTCATTCACCTTGGCAAACCACAGGGATTTCGTCGGTGGACTCTCTGATCTCCAACATAGGAGTATGCATGTCTTAGCAGCTTTTAATAGCTGTATCGTAAGGGAGGCTTTGTATTTCTTGATGGGTTGCTTTCTGAGGTGCAGCAAGCAAGCCCCAGGGTCCCCTTCCAGAGTAACATCAGTCAGAGGGGTACAGAGGTCAGTAGAATGTAGGGCGATGTACAGAGGTCAGTAACATGTAGGGCAGCGTACAGAGGTCAGTAGCATCTAGGTCAGTAGTATGTAGGGTGGTGTACAGAGTTCAGTAGCATGTAGGGCGGCCTACAAAAGTCAGTAGTAGGCAGGGCAACGTACAGAGGTCAGTAGCATGTAGGGCGGTGTTCAGAGGTCGGTAGCATATAGGGTGGCATACAGAGTTCAGTGGTATGTAGGGCAGTGTACAGGAGTCAGTAGTATGTATGGCAGGGGTCAGAAGGACATGGCACAGGGAGGTCAGGAGGGCAAGGTATAGGGGGGTCAGAGGGGCACAGCACTGGGGGGGTCAAGAGGGCATAGTGCAAAGAGGTCAGGAGAGCATGGTACTGGGAGATTAGGAGGACACAGTACAGGGGGATCAGGAGAGCTTGGGTCTCAAGAGAGCATGGCACTGGGGGGATAGGAGGGCATGGTTTTGAGGTGGGATCAGGAAGGCTGGGGTGTCAGGAGAGCATAATACTGGGGGGTCAGGAGGGTATGGTATTGGGGGGTCAGAAGGGAATGGTATTGTGATGTCAGGAGAGTATGGTGCTGGGACATCAGCAGGGCTGTGGTGTGAGGAGGACTGGGTGTAAGGAGGACACAGAAGTTTTCTTAATGCAGAGTGGCGCAGGGAAGTTGCAGTAGCGCTGATCCCTGCCTGTGTTCCGTCAGATATGGCGACCTGTCAAAATTGGTAACAGAAGTGACGTTCTGTCGCCACCATCTTGCTACACCCCACATTCCTCCACAGTAACGATACACCAAGAAGGGGCCATCTTGTTACACCCACCGGAGTTTTTCATTTCACACTTATTATTAACAGGAAATTAAGCATTTATGGTGAAATACAGTATTTGGAAATACTGTTTAAATGTTGAATTATAAAAGCAGAGGTGTTCTGTCACATTAGCAAACAGTGAGATCAGCAGGTTTGGCGCTGCTTTTAAAATTCAACATCTAAACAGTCAGTCGGATTTCTATATACTGTATATCACCTTATAAGCTGCGTTTCCTGTTGAAAATAAATGTGAGATGCAAAACTCCGGTGGGTGTAACAAGGTGTCCACTTGCCCCCTTCTCGGTATATCTTTACTGTGGAGGAGTGCGGGGTGTAGCAAGATGGTGGCGACGGAATTTCACTTCCGTTACCAATTCTGACGGGTCGCCACATCTGACGGAACACCGGCAATCCCCTTTCACCTTCCCACATGGTATCCTTGGATCGGGGTGGAGGGCTGGTGGTGATGAATGCGCAATATCCATATTAGGAGCTTGGACATGTTCGGAGAAGAACCCAAACCTGCCCGAGCTATTCCAGAGGCTTTGTCTGCCCCACAGCCGCACATATGCAAGGGGTCGGTGCTGCTTCTGCAGCCAGGGAGTGCGTGAGTGTGCGCATGCGCCACTCTGGAGCAAAGACCGAGTTGGCAACAGTGGGACAGCTTCACAGTATACCTGTCACCAGGTTGCTGACCCCCGGGTGGAGCTATGGTGGTAGCAGACTACTGGTGATGCAAACAAACACAGAAACAGTATCAGCTGCCACATACAGAAAAATTTTTTACCTATAAGAAAATGTGGAATAGTCTTCCAGAGGAATTGGTTCTAGCTGACACACTAGATTTAAAAAAAAAAAGCTGTATGTGATTTTCCAAATACCCACAATACAGTATAAACAGCCACTGGTGTTTGCAGCAGAGGGCATTAGTATCTTCTCCCTTGCTTGAGCAAAACTGGACCAACTTTATGATGCCTGTTTGCCTAAGCGATTCTGTTGCCAACTAAAGAGATTGTAGGTTAAAAGCAGTAATATTTTAAAAATGCTTACCTGCAGTGGTTTTCTTTTCCATATTTCTTTTTTATTATTTACTTTCAATGTGCCTTTAAACTTTCTAGAAATTTTGACAATTCCAGGAACAGTCAATTTCCTAGCATAGCCCTCTTGTCATGTCACAGCCCTATCTTCTTCTAAAATTGTCTATTTATTCTTTGTTGTGGCCCACCTCCCTACAAAACCTTTGTTGGCTGCTGACATGCATCTCATCTAATATGGTGGAGACTGAAAGCAGTCTCTGGGCTTATATATATCTACACAAGGGAAGCTTTCCAGTTATATAACATGTATTAACTATGTTAATGCACTTATAATCTTACAGGAAGATTTTTGTTAAAATGAATGGTCTGACAACAAAGTCTCTTTATCAAGTTGGCTGCTACAATAGAACCTGTGGTCGCCTAAAGTATTTTAAGAAAACTGTAACTTAAAAGGTGTTTTTCTACATCACTGATTGGAATCTTCCAATGATTTCTGAAGCAAGAGATAATAAATTTGCTCTTTGTCTTCTTTGGCTTGATCATCCATAAACCAGCTGCAACATTATTTGTGTATCACTGCATGTAGGGCATAGACTGAAATGCAATAAGGCAAATGTGTGTAAGTTGCTGATGACTGTAGGTGTTCAAAAAAGTTTATTTGTACCACTCATCCTAGCAGAGATTACTGTGACAGACCCACCCAGGACAGGGGCTTTTGGAGAGGACAAGGGGCAAGCCTCCTACCAACTGATTATGGCCCATGGAGAAAGCAGATCATTCTATAATGATGGACAACCACTTAATTGATGCTAAGAGCATGGTTTGGATTACTTCTCTGAATAAGGACAATAAAGGTTCCCTTCTGGAGTGGATGGAAAGGTGTAATAGGGAACCTGTTAAAAAGGAATATGGTGGCCCACCTGCAGACTGGATTGGAGAGGCTGCTTCACTTGGGACAGAAATATTTATCAACAATATCCCTTTAAAAGTCTATGAAGATAAATTAATTCAACTTTTACAGACTGCTGGAATATTGTAGGTGTTTGTCTCAAAGTAGACTGTTATGCCCTGTACACACGCGCCCGGCCTCCGACGATGATAGAGACTCCAGTGACCATCTGGTCCACCAGAAATCTCTATGATCAACATCCGGAGCTGGCGGATCCTCTGTCCGACTCACCGATCGTAGGGGTGAGTCGGTAGAAGCACCGGAGGGTGGCAGGAGGGGGAGGATGTCCTCTCTCACCTCCCGTAAGAGCGATCAAGCAGGGGAACAGCTGCTATGATCATTCTTTTGGTGTAGGGAATCGCCGGCTGAAAACAGCAATATCGGAATGATGTCTGTAGCTACAGGCATCATTCAGATATACCGCTCAAAGTCCGTCACGTCATATGACGGCGGGCGGGAGTGAGGTGGTTAATTTACTGTTTTGGTGTTTGAAGTTTACATTGTCATGCTAATATCCTCAAGAGGGGAATGTCCTCCTGTGGATTATAAAGTATGTGTTTGAGTTTCAATAAATAGTCATTCCTTTGGAGTTTACCTCAACATCTTGTCTGTGTACAATGCTTGGGGTAAAAGGCTGGTATTAGCTCTCGGTCTACTGTAATGATTTGGAGGGCAGGGTGCCAAAGCGGTTCTGTCACAATTACATAAGCATTTCTGAGACCAACAATGTGGTCATCGATTTGAATGTCAAATACACAACAGCAATGTAAACATTTGTGGAAGGATGCCTATACTGTTATGAGGCTCATAGTCATGTTGCTGTCCACCAAAAACTCTATGTAGGCAGGTTGTCTACTGTGAGTTAGCTAGCCAGGTAGACTGCCCAATTAATGGAAGAGAAGTTAATGTTTTTCCGCCTTCTCTAGCTTAGTTTTTAGGTTTCTTGGGGTCCGGCCTCCCATCCTGTGGATTAAAAACGGAGAAAGGTCCGGGTCTTCAACGCATGGGAACTATTGAAGAAGGAGAGGGTGCTGGGACCTGTTGTCCACTCCAGGGATGTCAACTCATCAGGACACTGTAGTTATGGACACTACCACTCTGAATCTTCCAATTATGGACTTTACCCTCACGGACTCTACCTATGCAGGTATGCAGGGTTGGCCACAGTTAGCTTTAGTTAGGGAAAGGTCATTTTGCTCTATTGTAACTGTTATGCTTAACTGTTATGTTACGTTTACAGTAAAATAGTTTCAACTGCTTTGAGCCTGGTCTGAAGTTATTCATAGGGGTGCCTTATGGGTTCTGGCATATTCAAAAGAACCTGGGTCTGTAAAAGCACTATGGGGTATGAATAACTCCACTATGAAAGGTTAACTTGGCAAGTACGAGGAAGATTAGGTACTTGCCATGGGTAACCAAAAAGTACATCAACAACTACAGCAAATGTTTGGTGCGACACCTGTTTAGGTGACAGATCCTCTGGTAACGAGGGGGTCAGTGCTCAAGCTCCCTCTCTAGCTGTCCATCTCCTTTGGTCACAGAAAGCAGACTAGCATTATGGAGATGCAAGGACTGATCACGAGGTATGGGAAAGAGAGAGTTAATAAGCATGCATGGGGCCAGCTAGGTGCTCAGCGGGACTCCATTCTGTTACTGGGAGTGAGGTAACAGAGGACCCTGGATTGGTGGAATGAGCACAGGCTCTGCAAGTCCCTCCTAATGCAAACATCTCAGTTACAGGTGTGTAGTGACATGGGACAAAACATCTCACAGAGGAACTCTGTCTATTACTGCTGCACACAAGTAGCTCATCTCGGAGTCAGGGACTGCCTTAATGTTTGATTTCTCACATGACAGCAGCTTACACCTGGTCCTGGGCATTGGTAAGCATGCCTTCGGGCAAGGTGTTACCCCACATGCACGGACGCAGTAGACCCCACCCACATCTATATCTTATATGTTTTTCATAATACTGTCAAACCATGATGAAAAATAATTATGATTAAATTAGGACCGCTGTATGGGTGAAGCACAGGTTAGCTTTAACTGACGAGAAGAGTCAGCCAGATTGCGCAGAGATTTTCCAACATGCGATATAATTAACATGTTTTGCACTGAGCTTTTTGCGGCCACCTTGAGGTATTGTCATTGCACTCCAATGTCAAATCTAATTTTTTTTAAGTATTCTAATTTCTCTAGTCTACAAAGGATCCCTTGTAATGTTTTCATGGCCACCTGTACACATGGACACCAAGTGATGAAAAGATAAAGAGACATTTGATGACTGTAATCCTTCTTGACAGTTTTGGTTAGGATAATTTGACAAAGTTACACAGACCCTAGAGAGCACAAGTGATAACTTCTATCTGACTTTATCATGTGACTCAAAGATTAAGAATGCATGTCGCAAGATTATTTAACACGCATCTGTCAAAGCTGAAAATGTTTGCAGCTCTCTACGGGCAGTTTAATGCACAGCAGAGGAATTCTCAGGAGTACACTTCAGTGAAACCCTTGCATAATGCAAGAGGTCTACACACTCCATTGATGGATTCTTCTCTTATTAAGAATGTCAGCTTGCATCTCCATTTTGCTAAATGAATTGCACACTCACGCCTTCTTAAAACTAAGGATGTTTGCCATTTCAGGTTTCTTGTTTTATTTGTATTGATTGGGATCAATTTAGAAAATTATTTGTAAGGGATATAAAGATCAAACCTTGTATGTAATCTACAAACATAATATATGCTAACCAATGAGAAGATGCAACTATAAAAATAAATAAGGGCGTATGAAAACCTTAAGACCACTTTCACACTGGAGGTGTTTTTCAGGCATTTTAGCGCTAGAAATAGCACTCGTAAAGCATCTGAAAACGCCTCTCATGCCACCCCAATGTGAAAGCCAGAGTGCTTTCACACTGGGGCGGTGCGCTTGCAGGAGGTTCAAAAAAGTCCTGCAAGCAGCATCTTTAGAGCGATGAAGGAGTGGTGTATCCATTGAAATAAATGGGCATTTAAATGAATGGGCAACTCTTTTCGGGTGCTTTTAACCCTTTATTCGGCTGCTAGTGGGGCTTAAAAGCGCCACCGCTAGCGGCCGATAAGCGCCGCTAAAAAGATAGTAAAGCGCCACTAAAAATACAGTAAAGCGCCGCTAAAACTAGCGGCACTTTACCGCTAATGCGGCCCGCTGTCAGTGTGAAAGGGGTCTTACAGTGAACTTCTCTTATGTCCCCCTTTTGGTCTGTTTATTATATCATTGATAGTGTATCACAAAGAGAGAGCACACTGGCCTTGCTCATCACTTCTAGCAGCACTTTAAAATCCAATATAAACCCATAGATAGGTAATCCTCTATCACATTCTATAGACAGGAGCACTGAGGAAGAGGGCTTGTCCCTCAAAATGCATCTGCTAATGTATCTAAAAACAATGCAAACCAATCTCCTGCGCTGTGTGCCTCTATGTGACTGTAAGCTCTTCGCTTAAACACTTGGTGATGGGTAATGCACTTCTCACAGCCATCCACCGAATGGGGAATCCAAAACACTAGGACATGAAAAGAAACAGAAGGCACGTGGACCTAGCGCATTATCCTCAAACAAAGGTATTTATTTGAATAAAAGAGTAATTATCATACTCACAAACATAGACATGGTAAAAGCATATCTTAACAGGTCCTCCACATGAGTCCGTGTAATCGTCCACACCACATGGGACTACTTCTGTGGAGGCATTAGCTGACTAACGCATTTTGAGAAATATCCTCTTCCTCAGAGGCTTTGAGGAAGAGGAATTTTCTCGAAACACGTTAGCAGGCTAATGCCTCCACAGAGGTAGTCCCATGTGGTGTGGACGATTACACGGACTCATGTGGAGGACCTGTTAAGATATGCTTTACCATGTCTATGTTTATGAGTATCATAATTACTCTTTTATTCAAATAAATACCTTTGTTTGAGGATAATGCGCTAGGTCCACGCGCATTCTGTTTCTTTTCATCTGCTAATGTATACCTGCATGCTGCATGTTACCAAATAAGTATTTTATTGATTATTTTGATGATGGAGATGTGACTCTGAGGAAGTCATTTCCATAGCATATGATGGAGGGTTTCATGCCTGCAATCTTTGCATTTTTGTTGACATTGTTGTGAGTATCTTAGCGGATTTTACAAATAAAGTGGTGCTATAAATGATGCACAAGGCAGATGCACTGTCCCTGTTTGTGATTTTAGTACAGTTTAAAGATTTCCTGGATCTGAGAGGAGCTCACGCTAGTCGGATTACTGAATGAGAAGAGTTTCCAATTTTGTGTTTGTCCTATATCCATTAGCACTTTGGCACTGTTAGTGCATTTGTATTATACCACTGAAAGTGATTTGTTACAGTAAATCTATGTATTTGATAAGTGCAAAAACACCCCTTAACGAAACAGAAATCTTGTGAACTTTTCGCACACTCAGCTTCTGCTTATTGTTATTGGTTAGCATTGCTCTCAGCACTCCGTATGGCAGAGTTATTGAATTAAAATTTACGTAAACATAATTTTCTTCCAGCAGCAGTGCTGGATCTCATATTTGTGCTGATTCAGAACTTTCAAATTAGCTCCCCCCACCCCTTGCAGCACAGCCCCCCCCCCGCTTTACATCAGTGTCCTCAGTCCCTCCTTCACATCACAGTTCCCTCTCCCTCCTTTTACATCACAGCCCCTTCGTTTACATCACAGCCCCCTTTAAATTACTGTGTTCCCCTTTAAATTTCAGTCCTCCCCTTTATTTTATAGCACTCCCTTTACATCACAGACCCCCCCTTTATGTCTCAGAGCCCCTCTTTACATCACAGCACCCCCTTAACATTGAAGTGGCCCCCTTTACTTCACAGCACCTTTACATTACAGCCCCCTTTTACATTACATTCCACCCATTTACATTACACCCCACCTCATTTACATCACAGTGCCCCCACTCCATTACAGCACCCACCTTTAAATAGCAGTGCCCTTCTTCACGTTGAAGCCTCCCTTTACTTCATAGCACCCCCTTTACATTACAGCCTCCCCCTTTACATCACTGCACCCCCCTTTAAATCACAGTCCCTTCCTTTACATTACAGACCCCCATTTATGTCAGTTTCCTCAGCCCCCCCCTTTACATCACACCCCTTACCAGTACTACATTTCATAGTAGGACAAACGGTGGGAGGTGCAACAGGTCTGGATGGAGGGCGGGAGCTTTCCACCTTTTCCCGTTAACAAGTGGGTGATTGGCTGCTAGGACCATCCTGCACCACAACAACCAGTCACACGCTTGTTAACTTGAAAAGTTGGGCAGCTTCCGCCCTCTGTCCAGACCTGTTGTACCTCCTGCCCTGCTGTGAAGATGACAACAGTTACAAAGCAGCAACAGCAGTGGCAATGCAGAGACAGCAGTGGTGGCAGGGGAGAAGACACACAGGCATCTGAATGGTGCAGCTGTGGCAGGCCAGACAGGGCTGTCACCTGGTCCAGACTACTGTTTGCCATTTAGTGATGCCTGCTGTATTAGTTAGAAAACATTTCCCCCCAATGTTATAGTGAAGAGGAGAGATGGCATTTTCTTCAGTCCTGTCTTAAAGTGACTAAGCCACTCTTTCTTAGATATAGTATGACGAGTGAGCATTGTCTACCTAGTACAGTGATGGCGAACCTTGGCACCCCAGATGTTTTGGAACTACATTTCCCATGATGCTCAACTACACTGCAGAGTGCATGAGCATCATCAAATTTAGTTCCAAAACATCTGGGGTGCCAAGGTTCACCATCACTGCACTAGGACATTGTTACTGGCAGAATCATCAGATTAAAATAAAATAAAAGAAGCCTTAAAAAAAAACCTGCAATATATTACATATTTGTTCTTGGGTTTAGATGAACTTTAAGCATGGTATGCACATGTGTGACATTACAAATTATGAGGCCTAGTCCCTAAAGCCCAACTTCAGGCAAAGAAAAGTTTTTCCTTGCAAAAGGGCTGTGCCCACACTGCAAGGGTTAAGTGCTCGTTTTGTCCAGGGGAGAGGAGAAAACCTTATACTTAACTGATCCTCTGCTCCACCAGCAATTGGCACTCCCCCATGATGATACAGCGCTGAACTGTTCCTGGCAACCTTACGTCCAGAGCAGGTCTATGGAGCCTGGGCTTGAAAATGTCAGGAACAGTCCACTGCTCAAGATCGCTAGAGCGCAGCGGTGCAGGAGCTGCAGGGACAAGTCTTGTGCGGGGAGGATGGGAGAATTAGGTCAGTATATCTCCCTTCATCTCTCTCCTACACAAAAATGAGCAATTAGTTCCACTGCAACAAGAAAAGGTTTCTTTTGCCCCGAGTTCAGCTTTAACTAAAGATGAGCAATTATACATGTCTTTAGTTCTATGCCAAAGCTGATCGGATGGCCTCCACACTGAGGACACTCCTTCAGCATTGTTCCAAATATGTAATTTATTCTCTGATCAACTTCCTCTTTCAATCCTTCCAAATGCAATATTGGGAGCTTGCAGATGCATCAACACAGTGTTAATACAGAATACAGAATACTTTATTATTCCCAAAGGAAAATTGGGAAATTATTAAGACACAGACACATTTAACAAAGACAACACAAGATCACAACAATAAACTGAACAAGATACAAAAACACAACAAATTTACCAATAACAGCTATTAGCAGCAAATAAACAATTACATTTTAAAGGCCATAGACTGGTACGCTCCACTTTGTTCGTTCCCCAATCTATTACTATAAGGCAGCGCAATTAACCACTTGTTGACCAGCCGTCATCATTATACTGCGGCAGGTCGGCACGATCCCGCGAACCGTCGTAGCTGTACATCGGCTCCTTTAAGCGGGATAGCAGGTGCGGGGGTGCCGATGCTCGTGACCTGCCACTCGTGATCGCGGGCACGAGAGGCAGACCAGGAACGGGTGTGTAAACACACAAATGCCTGATCTGTGAGGAGTGGAGATACAGATCGTGAGTTCCTAATAGCTAGGAACAACGATCTGTCATCTCCTATAGTCAGTCCCCTCCCCCTACAGTTAGAACACACACTAGGGAACACAGTTAACCCCTCGATCGCCCCCTAGTGTTAACCCCTTCCCTGCCAGTGACATTTATACAGTAATCAGTGCATTTTTATAGCACTGATTGCTGTATAAGTCTCAAAAATGTGTCAAAAGTGTCCGATGTGTCCGCCATAATGTCGCAGACTCTATAAAAATTGCAGATCGCTGCCAATACTTGTAAAAAATAATAATAATAAAAATGCCATAAATCTATCCCCTATGTTGCAGACGCTATAACTTTTGCGCAAACCAATCAATATACGCTTATTGTGATTTTTATTACCAAAAATATTTAGAAGAATACATATCGTCTAAACTGAGAAAAAAATTAGCTTTTTTTAAAAAAAAAATAGGGATATTTATTATAGCAAAAAGTACAAATTATTGTGTTTTTTTTTTTTTCAAAATTGTGGCTCTTTTTTTTGTTTATAGCGCAAAAAATAATAACCGCAGAGATTATCAAATACCACCAAAAGAAAGCTCTATTTGTGGGAAAAAAAAAATATGTCAATTTTATTTGGGTACAGCATCGCACGACCACGCAATTGTCAGTTAAATCGACGCAGTGCCGTATCACAAAAAATGGCCTGGTCATTGAGCAGTCAAATCTTCCGGGGCTGAAGTGGTTAATGCAACTGTCGGTCTTTTATTCTTGCCACAAGAGGCTGGACTGGGTTCGAATGGAGCATCAGGCTATTTTGTCCTTCACAATTGATTTCCTTTTATGGCGACCCCTTAAAAAGAGGCCCTTAATATTTTCGCCCACAGTATCCCATTTCTTTGGTCTATGGGATTGTTTGTGTTCTAGCATTTTGCTGACCTCCACATTTACCCCTGTTGCTTATATATTTCATAACCCTGATTCTCATCCCGGTATGGACATTGGGGCATTCACATTCAAGTGGTGGACAGATAAGGGTCTATATCCTATTGGTCACTTTTTTACTCATCGCGGCCCCCTTTACTAATTTCTTTGTGCCTCGGTTCTGGAGATGTCTCAAACGGAATGGTTCTGTTTTTATCAAATAGCCCATTTTTTTAGGTTCAATATGGCCCTCTGGGGATCCTCCTGCCCTAACAACATATGAGCTATGGTGCACTAAAGATATGGGTTCTCGAGGGGGTATTTCTATGTTATACGAGTCGCTACTCTCTCCACCTCAGAAACAACCACACATGCTGGCCTGGGAGAGGGACCTTGACTGTGCTGAGGACTTGGAGTCTTGGTATCCCAGACGTCAAGTCTAAAAAGGCATCTTGAACATTTCTCTGATAGAGGCCAGTCTTACAGTGCTGACCAGATGGTATCTAGTCCCTACGCGCCTGGCCAGGGTGTATAATACAGCCACCACAGAGTGCTTCAGGGGTTGTACTCTATGAGGCTCCATGTTTCACATTTGGTGGGTATATCCTAAAATTAGAACCTACTGCAATAAGGTGTTTTCGATGCTCTGGAAAGTGGCTCTCCATTGAGCAACAACCCAATCTAGCAATACTTAATGACCTACCATCTGGGAGGCCACGTCCACTGAAATGCCTAATGTTCTTCATACTGCCAGCAGCCAAGATTATTATAGCAGGAGCATGGAAGACACCCTCAGTATCCTTTAGAGGACTGAAACATAAAATCTCTTGGATTATGGTTCATGAAAAGATTGCAGCGATTATTAACGATCCAAGTAAGTTGTTTGACCAGACCTGGGTGACCTATATACATGTTCCCTTATCCATGACGCCTGGTACAGTACAAACACGGGACCCATCACCTTTTACACCAACTTTATTTCTAACCCAGGTCTCCTTGTGACTCCTGAATTCTCATCTTTCTAGATTTTCTTCTTCTTTCTTCTCTTTTTTCTCTTTTTGGACCCCTTGTTGTCCCTCTCTAATATCCATCATCTTATCTTTGTTGATGTGGCATTAATAGTGACTTATGGTATTTTGCACAGATCAGGAGTGCCTTACGAATACCTTGTTGTGTAGCATGCTCTGTAGCAATACCAAGGGCTATATATACACTCCCATGCATTTTGGGGGTTTTGGTTATTGGTTCTTGATATTGCCTTCAGGTCACCTATTTTTTGTTTATAATTTTGCAACTACAACCTTGTGTTATGGATTTATGATACGTGTGTTGTTTTTGACAATGTGATATTGTTGACGTGTTACTGTTTTTCTATGCTGAGATAAATAAAAAAAATTTTGAATGTAAAAACATACATTTTCAGTGATTTTAGTGTTAAGCGGTAATAACGAAAAAAATATATATCTGGGTTACCCCAGTTTTTTATTTATATAACGCCATGCATATAGTGCTTTATGTCTGCATAAGAACTTAGCAGGTCATATGAACCTTAAGGGTGTGAATAGGGCTCAAGATGGCAGCATTTTCAATATGAAGCTAAGATCAAAACCACAGGGACATGACCTCAAACTAGCAGGAGGAAAGTTAAAAACTAATCTTAGAAAGTATTATTTTACCAGAAGAATAGTTGATGTTTGAAATAGACTTTCGGCAGAGGAAGTGAGACAGTCATCAGTAAGTGGATTCAAACATGCTTGGGACAAACACAAATCTATATTCAGACAAAAAGTACAAAAATAAAAAAAATAGTATATATATATATATGCGATGGACCAGTTGGTCTTTTTCTGCTATCACTCTTCCATGCTTCTATGTTGACAAATATAGTAGAAGGAACTTTCCATTGGTGTGGTTGCTGGTCTAAGCACAACCCCACAGGAATCTTATGATATATAACATATATAATCAGTAAAAGGTTAATTCACAAAAATGTTTTGAAAAAGTTTTTCTGAAACTGTATTGTGTTAAGTAAAGAAATATTTACTGTAAATCATTTTTTACTGGAGTTCTTTTTTAACAGACAAACTTCACAAACTTCATGTATGATAAGATCTGCTGCCTTAATTTTCAGACACATCTCTTCCATTTAAAGTGTGTAATTCTGTTCATCAGCAAGTATTTGCCAGTAAAAAGAAGTCAATAAAATGCTCTGAAACTGACATATCCCATTATTATTCCATCAAAAAACCTCTGCACTAATTAGTCCTGTTTGCTCGGCATAACCACTAAAATGGCTGGCTAATGCTCTTTCAAATGAGCAAAAGTAATCCTGAAGATTAACGTTATCTGACAAAAGCACCACTTATTTTACTGTCTGAATTTTATGGTGCAATGTTTTAAATTATTGATAGCTGAAAAGTAATGTTTTTGTTTTTTGATCAGGGTGTGTTCAACAACTTAGGTCCTGTATACAGGAGCATTGGTATCCAGTGCTTGTGTGTACAGAGGCCCATGTGCTGCACAGAGATGGAAGAAGACATATACTGCAGACGGTTTCACATACAATACAATAGATCCATATATAATAGTGACTTATTCATCGTAAAGATTGTTTATTTGTAAAACTACATTTGAGATAATATATAACATAATAAAAATTTCAGGTACAAGAAATGCCTATTGTGCACAGTATGCTTAGTTAAGGTGTATTTAAACCCAAGAACCAAACTTTAAGGATATTCTCTAGCCCTACCATCAGCCTTGCACAGTCATACATGTTTCTTTCCCATACTGAAATTGCTTTCTCTGATATTGAGCATTAGAAGTTGCAGCAAGTCAGATAGAGCCCGCCTCATTTCCTGGCTGGAGGACATCCAGCATTATTAAGTCTTTGCCTCCACAGCTTTACAAGTATGCAATGTATAGCACCCTCTAGAGTGATACTAGTGTCAGAGTAGGTAAAACATATTCTGACTCATGTTTGAAACCTATGAGACATAATCAGGGTTTAGGGTTATTAGAGTTCAGGCTGGATGGCTCATGCAGACCGCACTCTGGTGGCTCCCCCTGGTTCTGGAAAGTTGTAGAATATTCTGGAAGCTGGAGGGCGGAGGTTAGGAGGGTTGTTCTGCATATTTAGGGGATCTTAGTCAAACCCCAGGTGGTGGGCCTTGCAGGGGACCAAGTGACCCCTTAAATATGATTGACTCATACCAGCAGTGGAGTCGGGTGGAATATGGAGATGGAGTGCTGAGGGAACTGTCGATGGCCCTTGAGGCGAACCCCCTAGTCTGGGGGGGTGCTCTGCCTTGGGCCGGGGCTCAGGTGCTGGCCTGGGATGATCCTGACAACAGACGAAGCTTGGAAGGAATCTTCCCTGAGAGGCAGCAAGAGCAAGGACTACAGTGCGAGTACTACAGCACTGTGCAGGGACTTACAAGGGGAAAGACTGCCACAGATCAGAGCAGGTCTCTCTGGTGAAGAGGCAGCCAGGTGGGCTGGTGGAGAGGCAGCCAGGTGGGCTGGTGGAGAAGCAGCCAGGTAGGCTAACATTTCCTGTAGTGGTAAAGCTGGGACCAGTGTCTACTGGAGAGTTGGAGGTACTCCAGGATGCAGTTCACAACACATTGTGCTTCTGTGTTTCTAGCCTGTAAGGGGTTGGTGCTGATCTAACAGAGACTGTTAGCTACTAAAATAGGAATCAATTAGAGCAGTACAGACCAAGTAGGAAAAATCAATTGAAGTTTTGCAGACTAAAGGAGAAGAAAGGGTGGAGCTATTAAAATGACTTAAAGGAGTAGTATGGCCAAAGCTTTTTTGGTCCTACTTCTTCTATGGATCACAGGAGTGCAGTTCATTTAGCCAGCTGTCAGCTGATGTCATCAGCCGGTCCAGCCTTAGGAAATATCTGACTTTACAGTAGGGATCCACCCAGATGCCTGGACCAGCAGCTGTCTCAGCCTCTCAGCTGTGCCTGAGCCAGCTGTTCCCTCCCCTTCCCAGCCCAGCGCTCAGGTGAGCACTGGAAGGGCAGCAAATGACAGCCACGGCTCTCTGCTCAGAGCAGAGGGGAGAACTGAGAGATTAGTGGTGTTTAATTGCTCAGTTCTCATTTCAGAGGCGGCAGGGGACAGATGCAGCATCGGATCGAGTATAAGTTTTTTTTTACCTACTTCATACTTCTCTTTTAACTGCTTAAAGCCCGTTATATTACATCAGGCCCCCTCCTCCATACCTAAACATGGCTTTTGGCTTCTGCTGCTGTTGTAAGGAGCGTGGAGCGGGCTGAGCCACTCTCTGTGGGTCTCACAGACCCACAGAGGCGGCTTGGGAGTGAGCATGCACTCAGCAGAGGCCAGGAGCACTGGTGGGGGATCCAAGAAGAGGAGGATCAGGGCTGCTCTGTGCAAATCCATTACACAGAGTAGGTAAGTATGACATGTTTGTTATTTAAAAAAAAAAATCTTTACAAACACTTTGAAGTCTAAAAATAAATCACAAAGAGAAAAGTATATGCTTACCTTACACCCAGCTTCTGCAATGGTGAGGGTCACATGATATCCTTCCAAGGCAATTCTGATCTGATTGGTAGTTGTAATAAACTTCTTAGCACTGACTTTTTATATTAAACTTTATATATAAGACAGAAACATAAAGAACCATGCAGTAGGTATGGTTTAGAATAGCCCTTCTGCATCTGAAGCAGTCTTTTCCTATTACTAACCAAAGGGAGAGGGGTGGACTGATGTATTAAAGCAATGCTTGAATGTAAAACTGAAGTTCTGCGCAAGTAGGCTATGCTACCTGTATAAAATTCAGTTTTGATGGAAATATACCTTTAATTCTTAGAGCAGTCTACAGTGCTTTCATAGTTACGTTAAAAGCCTTATGTCCATCGTGTTCAATCTTATAAAAAATGAACAATAACTAAAATAGGATGTCAAGAGTTAAAAACTATTTCAAGAGCTAATGAACAAATAAATCAAACCAACCAGACTTGATTCAATTTTGAATCCATCATATTTGACTCCTGCAGGAGACACCATCTGTATAATCACTCTGTCACCTTGCGTTAATAGCAGCCTCAAAGCTCCTCTGATGCTTTACTTAATAATACAATATTCCATGACGTCAAGCAAGGCTGGACATATGAGCTGATTTGTCTCCATGATATTAATGACTGAATCCTATCTGGACTTAAAACTTTATATTGTGTTCTTTTCAATCCACCATCCTGAACAAAGCTTGCAGTTTTATGTACAGGAACACATAGTCATTCCAGGCAGCATATAAAGCGTGTCTCTGTTTTCTTCTATATTCTTCTACATAGAACGTATCATCTATAAAAGGGCAGTCTCTTCTATAAGTGTGACCTTTACCAAATGGAAGTCTATAGCTGAGCTATCATAGTAACAGCCAGGCTAGCCTTTATTTTTATCCTCTCATTAGAGTTGTATGTAAACTGTAAATGCAATGCATACACATTGGATAGTGTTGCTTCTCCATGTTTAATGAGAAACAAGCCCTCATGTATTCAGTTATTACCCTGTGGATGTTGTTTAAAAATTCTGAACAATATTATTCTATACACCCTACAGTGTTGGTACTCATGTGATTTAGAGCAAACGCCAGTCTTTCTAAAGCTTAATCCATCCACATGTTACAACATGGTTGTACAACCTTTTTGGGAGGGCTCTCTAGTGTTTGGGTCGTTTAGCTAATTCCTGGACCTACAGGGAGTCCCCTTGCACAGAAACTTTGCAAGGATGTTGTTCTAAAGCCTTACAGCCCGCTTGTTTCTAGTACAGCCACTTATCGTACAAAAAATACTGATTGTACGATATTCTATTCGTTAATATACAACTTCCGTTAGCCGAAGGAACAAACAGGACAATTTTTCTTGTACAATACCAGATCGTATGATTTTCATCAGTTCAGTTTTCGTCCGAAAATACAATCCAAATACCGTACATCACTTCCAAATTTATATTCTGTCGTACAAGAATTTTTGTACTTTCGTAACCTATTAGTTTTCAATATGGAGACTAGCAATAAAAAAAATGGACGATCATTCGTCTGATAATCTCATTGTACTAGGCTGTAGCCTAGAAAGGAAAACTTCACACTTTTACATGGAGGTCTCATTTACTACAATGGTCCAGATTCAATTAACAAATGGTCATGTCCATAGATGGGGCCAGAGAGACACAAGTGCCCAGTCATTTTGTCTGGTGCACCCGGTGAACCTACCTGGTCACTACTGTGAGTTACCCTTGTATCAGATCTCTAATGCTTCTATCTTGAAAGTGTTTGCTAACAGTTTCCCTAAGGCATTGACTGTGTAAGTGAAACATCTCCAAGATGGTAGGGCTTTACTGATTTGCCTGTCTGCCTGCAGCCTTTAAGCAATTGTATCCGCTCTGTCTGCAGTTCATTACACTCAGTATTACATGGAGGGAAGGTAGCTTTCCTTAACTCTTTAATTCCTTCTTACTGTAAAAACATGTCTCAAAGCTTCAGATCTACATTCTCTTCAACTAATACAGTATGTACTGTGGTAACCCTCCTTACATCCTCCTTTAGATTTATTAAATAACTACAAGGTTGGCCCTATTAAATAAATCATCCCAGGTAAATTTTCTCCTCCCTGAAGGTCACAAGGCCATTTATGATTTTGGCAGTCAAGAGCAAATCAGCAGCAAACATTTTTTTTATGTTGAACTTGGTATAGTGCATGAATTAGCTATGTCTTTAATAACGGCAGAGTTGATGGTATAAATTCATAATGCATAGTTAGCCCAACGCTGTAGCCTGGCCTAGGCTGACAAGGCCCAGGCCTAGGGCAGCACTGTGCATGGGGGCAGCACAGAAAGAGTCCCCGCCAGCTTGCGCTGTTTATTTTTTAACATCCTTGTCCCATTGCAGAGATTTCCCTTCACTTCCTGCCCCATAGCCAAAAAGGAAGTGAGAGGAAATTTATGCAAATTAAAGGAATCCATTGCCCCCAAACCCCCCCAGGCCCTCAGAACTAATGTCCCCACTCAAAAATGTCAGGGCGGGTCTTAAACAGCAAGGGGTGTGGCCTTGACAGGAAGGGGCGTGTCAGGCCTAGGGCAGCACGAAACCTAAATACACTACTGAGTTAGCCACAGTGGTGTAAGTGATTTCTGAAGTCCCAAGGAATTTTTATGAATAAATCCATTATTTTTGGAACTACAAGGAAGTGATGATAAGCATGATGATAATGGCTGTTTAGAAAGGCAGAGTTGTACTATATAGAAATGAATATCATGTTTTTGATTAATTTTCTACTACCTAATACCTTTTATTACTCTTCAATAGGGATGAGCCGAACACCCCCCTGTTCGGTTCGCACCAGAACATGCGAACAGGAAAAAAATTCGTTCGAACACGCGAACGCCGTTAAAGTCTATGGGACACGAACATGAATAATCAAAAGTGCTAATTTTAAAGGCTAATATGCAAGTTATTGTCATAAAAAGTGTTTGGGGACCCGGGTCCTGCCCCAGGGGACATGGATCAATGCAAAAAAAAGTTTTAAAAACGGACGTTTTTTCAGGAGCAGTGATTTTATTAATGCTTAAAGTCAAACAATAAAAGTGTAATATCCCTTTAAATTTCGTACCTGGGGGGTGTCTATAGTATGCCTGTAAAGGGGCGCATGTTTCCTGTGTTTAGAACAGTCTGACAGCAAAATGACATTTGGAAGGAAAAAACTCATTTAAAACTAGCCGCGGCTATTGCATTGCCGACAATACACATAGAAGTTCATTGATAAAAACGGCATGGGAATTCCCCACAGGGGAACCCCGAACCAAAATAAAAAAAAAAAAATGATGTGGGGGTCCCCCTAAATTCCATACAAGGCCCTTCAGGTCTGGTATGGATATTAAGGGGAACCCCAGCCAAAATTGAAAAAAAAAATTGACGTGGGGTTCCCCCTAAATTCCATACCAGACCCTTCAGGTCTGGTATGGATTTTAAGGGGAACCCCGCGCCAAAAAAAAAAAAAAAAAAAACGGCGTGGGGTCCCCCTAAAAATCCATACCAGACCCTTATCCGAGCACGCAACCTGGCAGGCCGCAGGAAAAGAGGGGGGGACGAGAGTGCGGCCCCCCCCCCCTCCTGAACCGTACCAGGCCACATGCCCTCAACATTGGGAGGGTGCTTTGGGGTAGCCCCCCAAAACACCTTGTCCCCATGTTGATGAGGACAAGGGCCTCATCCTCACAACCCTGGCCGGTGGTTGTGAGGGTCTGCGGGCGGGGGGCTTATCGGAATCTGGAAGCCCCCTTTAACAAGGGGACCCCCAGATCCCGGCCCCCCCCCTGTGTGAAATGGTAAGGGGGTACTTACCCCTACCATTTCACTAAAAAACTGTCAAAAATGTTAAAAATGACAAGAGACAGTTTTTGACAATTCCTTTATTTAAATGCTTCTTCTTTCTTCTTTCTTCCTTCATCTT
This sequence comes from Lithobates clamitans, assembly GCA_037952925.1. Taxonomy (NCBI): domain Eukaryota; kingdom Metazoa; phylum Chordata; class Amphibia; order Anura; family Ranidae; genus Lithobates; species Lithobates clamitans. The sequence goes on from JBBGZY010000101.1 coordinate 6,103,424, forward strand.
CTTCTGGTTCTTCTGGCTCTTCTGGTTCTTCCTCCGGCGTTCTCGTCCAGCATCTTCTCCGCGGCGTCTTCTATCTTCTTCTCCTCGGGCCGCTCCGCACCCATGGCATGAGGGGAGGCTCCCGCTCTTCTCTTCATCTTCTTCTCTTCTTCATCTTCTTCTTCTTCTTCCTTCTTCTCTTCTTCTCTTCTTCTCTTCTTCCTGTCTTCTGCGGGCCGCTCCGCAGCCATGCTGTGGCATGGAGGGAGGCTCCCGCTGTGTGACGGCGTCTCTTCGTCTGACGGTTCTTAAATAACGGGGGGCGGGGCCACCCGGTGGCCCCGCCCCCCTCTGACGCACGGTGACATGACGGGACTTCCCTGTGGCATTCCCCGTGACGTCACAGGGAAGTCCCTCAAGTCACCGTGCGTCAGAGGGGGGCGGGGTCACCGGATGGCCCCGCCCCCCGTTATTTAAGAACCGTCAGACGAAGAGACGCCGTCACACAGCGGGAGCCTCCCACCATGCCAGCATGGCTGCGGAGCGGCCCGGAGAAGACAGGAAGAAGAGAAGAAGGAAGAAGAAGAAGAAGAAGATGAAGAAGAAGATGAAGAAGAGAAGAAGATGAAGAGAAGAGCGGGAGCCTCCCCCCTCATGCCATGGGTGCGGAGCGGCCCGAGGAGAAGAAGATAGAAGACGCCGCGGAGAAGATGCTGGACGAGAACGCCGGAGGAAGAACCAGAAGAGCCAGAAGAACCAGAAGAAGATGAAGGAAGAAAGAAGAAAGAAGAAGCATTTAAATAAAGGAATTGTCAAAAACTGTCTCTTGTCATTTTTAACATTTTTGACAGTTTTTTAGTGAAATGGTAGGGGTAAGTACCCCCTTACCATTTCACACAGGGGGGGGGGCCGGGATCTGGGGGTCCCCTTGTTAAAGGGGGCTTCCAGATTCCGATAAGCCCCCCGCCCGCAGACCCTCACAACCACCGGCCAGGGTTGTGAGGATGAGGCCCTTGTCCTCATCAACATGGGGACAAGGTGTTTTGGGGGGCTACCCCAAAGCACCCTCCCAATGTTGAGGGCATGTGGCCTGGTACGGTTCAGGAGGGGGGGGGGGCCGCACTCTCGTCCCCCCCTCTTTTCCTGCGGCCTGCCAGGTTGCGTGCTCGGATAAGGGTCTGGTATGGATTTTTAGGGGGACCCCACGCCGTTTTTTTTTTTTTTTTTTGGCGCGGGGTTCCCCTTAAAATCCATACCAGACCTGAAGGGTCTGGTATGGAATTTAGGGGGAACTCCACGTCAATTTTTTTTTTCAATTTTGGCTGGGGTTCCCCTTAATATCCATACCAGACCTGAAGGGCCTTGTATGGAATTTAGGGGGACCCCCACATCATTTTTTTTTTTTAATTTTGGTTCGGGGTTCCCCTGTGGGGAATTCCCATGCCGTTTTTATCAATGAACTTCTATGTGTATTGTCGGCAATGCAATAGCCGCGGCTAGTTTTAAATGAGTTTTTTCCTTCCAAATGTCATTTTGCTGTCAGACTGTTCTAAACACGGGAAACATGCGCCCCTTTACAGGCATACTATAGACACCCCCCAGGTACGAAATTTAAAGGGATATTACACTTTTATTGTTTGACTTTAAGCATTAATAAAATCACTGCTCCTGAAAAAACGTCCGTTTTTAAAACTTTTTTTTGCATTGATCCATGTCCCCTGGGGCAGGACCCGGGTCCCCAAACACTTTTTATGACAATAACTTGCATATAAGCCTTTAAAATTAGCACTTTTGATTTCTCCCATAGACTTTTAAAGGGTGTTCCGCGGCATTCGAATTTGCCGCGAACACCCCAAATTGTTCGCTGTTCGGCGAACTTGCGAACAGCCAATGTTCGAGTAGAACATGAGTTCGACTCGAACTCGAAGCTCATCCCTACTCTTCAATTTATCGCTGCCACCATACCATAGCAGTCATGCTCTACGTCTTACCCTAACAAGAGCTAACAAGAGTAAGATACCTGTATCCATAATCTTGTCGTAAGGCTTTATCTGCAGCAATTTTTCAAACATCGAATATATCCTTTTTTTTCTCTTTTACAGATTTGTAGTTGCCTTGGTAAGTATTTTTTTTTTTTTTTGCAGGTAACACTATATTTTATTGGCAAAAGAAAAATCTCTACATATTTTTGTGCACAAAACAACAGTGAAATAAAAAGCTTGACAAGGAAGGCCTGGCTATAATAAAAAATAGAGAAGTCCTCCCTGAATTCAGTTAGTAAAACTATTGATGACCACTCTGCCCTATTGATTAATGCGCTCTTTGATAGTGATGATTATGATGGTGATAAGGTCACAGTTATTGGAAACTTGTTGGAGAGTGACGTAAGGCTGTAAATGTTAACCAAGCGGGTATAAACCATTGAAAGCATTATGGGCTTTGTGTAAGAACTCACTGCAGTCATAAATAACAGCAGAACTCATCACAAGCTTATGTTATGCGTAACGCTCATTAACTTAACATGAGCAGAATGATGAAAGTAATTTTATTTTTTTATTGTAGACATACAGTATATTAGGTTCCTGTTTTAGAATGAATATAACATATATACAAATCTTTTAGGGATAAAATATGTATCTCACCCTATAAATAGCAACTGAAAAGTATAGTGTAGTGCTGCCATAGTGTAGCATGGTGACGTCACTTCTGGTTGCAACCAGAAATCTGCCATCTTGGTACACCCAATCGATTCCCATATGCTGCTAATGTGCTTTGGAGCCCTTTTTACTTGTGAGCAACATTTTAATTTACCTAATTTTAATAATAAAGAAATTACTGCACTATGGGATGCTTTCTCTTGTTCCTTATGTGCTGAGCTGCAGAGATATTAAACGGGATGTACACGGCTTACCAGTGGGTATTGCCTTACCTGGGATTCTGGATACTGATCTGATTGATCGTTTACTGACCTGTTGTTCACAGGTCAGATATGAAGGTGAGAATGCAAGCCTGAAGTTCTAATATTTGTAGGGAATTTCACTTTGCACATTTTTTTTTTAAGTGATTATATTTCTGAGATTTTTTTCTTTATGTTATTTTGATTACCTTGAGGGAATTACTGGGGATCTTTTTATATACATATATGATATATGCTTAATTTGGACTTTGGATTGCAATATATGAGGGTTAGATTGGCTGGTGGTATGTTTCCGTAATCTATTTTATGAAGCAGCGCTACTTTTCACTTTGTTGTTGGTGTCCGAACACATTGACGTGTTAGCAGCAGCTTCCAATAGATCTGATATATTTTATGCAGCACATGATAATTTGTTCTCTTCTTTGCCCTATAAATAGACAATTTCTTCAAACATTTAAAATAAGATACTTTATGGGCTCTACTTAGCGTAATGTCAATGCGTCAGTACCTAGGGCACCAAGTCTCAAGCTTAAAGATCACCTTACATGGTCCAATCTAAATACACAATCTTTGTACAATCAACTTTAGCTTTACTAAAACTATTTTGATAGGAAGATCTTCCAAAACGATTCCATAAATCTGTATTCTATCAATACATAGGTGTTGCCAGTTCTAACGGGGATTGTACATTCAGATTGTAACCTGGTGAGCTTTATAGTCTGTGATCATTTTGTTCTTATTTATTTGCTGCTTCTGTTTTAACATTTGTAACTAAATAAATCAAACAACTTAGGGAAGTCTGTACAAGGGGATGTTAAGAAGAGTCATAAGACTCAATATACTTCAGAAACATGAAACCATCTCTTCCTTCCATTGATTTGTAACCACGTCACGTCCGGGCCAATTCTGACATTACTTTCACACATGTGAAAATTTGCATTTGCTTGCTAGAAAATTACATACAGCCCCAAAAAAAACTTTATATATTTTATGAAAGCAAAGGCCCTGGAAAATAAAAGAACTGTTGTTGCAATTTTTTATGTCACATAAAATTTACACACTGGTCTATCAAACACAAATTTTCAGGAAAAAATAACAATTTAATGAATTTTAGTGGGCACAAACACAATATAATAACCATTTTTTTGGTAAAATATAAAAATTGATGTTACACTGAGTAAATAGATATCTAACATATCACACTTTAAAATTGTCTACGCCCATGGAATGGCAGCAAACTTTGGTATGTTAAATTATCCATAGCGAATCCAAAACAATTCCATCAATCTGTATTCAACCAATACATAGGTGTTACCAGTTCTAAAAGGCTTTCCTGGACCTCCCCATGTCAGCCTACTATGGGTCAGCTCCGCCCCCTCTGACCCCTCCAGGACCACCTCTTTTCTAGCACATAAAAGGGCGGCTGTCTGCCCACACCAGTGTTCTTTTTTTGTCCTTGCTCCGGATGCCTTTTAAAGTTTATTTTTAATTTTTTTCTTCTCCTTCTATCCTGTCGAGTTCAGCCTCTCCCGGTTCAGAAGACCCCCCCCATATAGGCTGTAATACCCCTGAGGAGGTGGGTTCCCGTGGTGCTGGGATTGTATGGTACAGTATAAATGACTGTGTATTACTGGCAAAGATCACTGGCAGTATAAATAACTGTATATACCTTTGTTAGGCAGGTGCTGGCACTCTCTCCTTCCATGTTTTTGTGTGTTCAGGCAGTGGTTTGGCTCGCTGGGACTTGTAGTTCACCGCCTCCACATGTACTCCTTTCAGGAAGCTCAGAGTTGAGCAGGTGAGGTCAAAGGTAGCTTCCTCTTTGGGTTGCCTAGCAAACACCACAATGCTCACTGCTGATTTGCAGCAGCCTCTATCCTTTAGGCTGATCTCAGTCTCCAGCTGGTCAATCTGCAACTCTGCTCTGCTCTGGTAAGCCTCCTTCCAGGTCTCTCATTACTTTCTGCTGTGTTACTTGTCCGTCAGAGTATTTTTATTATCCTGTACCTTCTAGGACTGGGGAATTTTGCCTGCCTGCCTGCCTAGCTGCCTTAGCACTGAAGATTTGGATGGAGAAGTTTATTTTAATTGTGTTTATTTTTGTTTTGAAAAAAAAAAAAAAAAATGTTGTTTTTTTTATTTTTTAAAAGAGAGCACATCCTCCTGTGTTTTACAGAGAGAAGGGCCCACTGCGAGATAAACTCCTGCAAAGAGGTTCCAAATCAGCATTCCAGCCTCAAAAGAGTAAAGAAGGGACTAGACATGACAAATCGCAGAGTCGCATGCAGCTGGATAGACGCCTGTTGTCACAGCGTTCCAGATCTCCCTCGCTCTTACCTCACTTTAGTCGCTCGGACCCAAGCCAAGAGAGGTCAAGACATCAGACGCAATGCTGCGAAAGCACGCCAGGTTAAATCCTACATTAAGCACGCAGTTAAGGAAGGGTTAAAGAGTGTTTCAAGGAATCCTGCTCTTACTGCTGTATCTTCACCATCTGCGGATTCAGAGCATGTGTTTTCAGTGCGTTTTAACTCTGAAGTCGATAGTGATTCGGATCCATCTGAGACTGAGATGGTCTCAGAATTGCATACCTTTGGTTTTCGATGGAGGCTGTTAAGGATGTGATGAAGTGGCAGGAAGAAACGTCGCCTCCACAGAAACTGTAGAGTTGTGACTGAAGTGGCTGTCGACTAGGTCAAGATGGCAGCAAAGATAATGGCTCATTCTGTCACAGCCCGCAGAGCCTTATGGTTGAAGCATTGGTCGGCCGATATGGCTTCTCAGCACAGTCTGTGTTCGGTTCCATTTGACGGGAAGCTACTCTTCGGGAAGACTTAGAATCAGAAATTCAGCAGGTTTCCGGCGGCAGATCTGGCCTAATCCCGCAGAAGAGAAAGACACAGCAGCCCTTTCGGTTTATCAAGGGATCCAAAGAAGGATTCAGAGAGGCCAGGGCTTACAGACAGTTTTTTAGACAGTGGAGGGGAGATAGTTCAACCTTCCAGAAACCTTCCAAGCCCAGGGCCAACAAAGCCCCTGGGGCTGTGGTTCCACTGCTGCATCCCCAAAGTCGTGGGATTTACACTGCGACTTTGCTGTGCGATTTGTGATGCAATGTCATTCGACCTGTGAAAACCACGTGAGAACAAGTCGCACAGATATCGGAACAAAGTAGTGCAAAAACCTTTTTTGGAGTCGCTGCGACTTAAGTCGCACCAATTAGAATGGGGACCATTGAAATACATGGGTCTTGACTTGTCATGCGACTTCACATGTGTCAGGTCGCACAACAACTCGCAGTAGTGGAAACAGAGCCTAGGACTTCAAAGGAAAGTCCTTCTGAAGCTGTCTCCGCTTAACCCTCTCAAGTAGGAGCAAGACTAGCCCAATTCAGGGGGGGGTTTGGGCGAACAAATTACATGATGCCTGGATTGTAGCCGTCATTCGATCACGTTATCGTCTAGAGTTCAGAACCAGGCCCCCTCAGACCTTGTTCATAGAAACTGGACTTCCTAAGGATTTGGAAAGGAGGCAATGTTTGCAAGGATATATAGGGGAGCTGTTGGCAGCAAGGGCCATCCTTCCGGTTCCAAGGCATGAATTGGGTCAAAGAGTATGTTCCCCTCTGTTTTTGGTCCCAGAGGCTTCAGGGGGTTTCGGACCAGTTTTTGACCTCAAAGTCCTGAATTCTTACATGAAGGTTCCACCATTTAAAATGGAGTTATTGGAAAAGATCGTTTCGGTTGTGGAGTCAGGAGACTGGATGGTTTCGATCTGGCGGATGCGTAGCTTCATGTCTCCATAGACGCATCTCACCATCGCTTTCTTAGGCCTTCTGTGGAAGGCTCTCACTTTCATTTTTAATCTCTCTCATTTGGACTCTGCAGGACTACTGTCTGCTGTCGTTGCGACTCTCAGGGTTAAGGGAGTGCAAATATTCCATTATCTAGACGACATGCTACTTCTGGGTCTGTCAAATGAGCTCCTTCTAGTTCATGTGAATTCACCTGCAAAACACTAGCTCGTTTCAGTTGGTTGATCAACTTTTGGAAGAGCCAGATGCATCTGACCCAAATGTTGGAGTATTTAGGAGTACAATTCAACACTGATCGGGGTCGTGTTTCTCTTCCTCAGAGGAAGGTTCCAGGATATCCAGTCTCAGACAAAGCAGTGAAGGTTAGGCCTTCTATGATGCTGAAGGAATGCATGCAGTATCTGGGGGTTTGATCAGCCACAGTTCCAGTAGTCCCGTGGATCAGGTGGCGCAAGAAGGTTTCAATGCAACTTTCTTCTTCAGTGGGATCGTCTGCCAATTCCGATAATCTGGTCCCTGGTTGGTGGTCAGTAGCTTGCAATCTTTCCTGCGGAGTTCCGTTGAAGGCTTCAGAACCAATGGTGGTGTCGACCAATGCCAGTCTGGCAGGCTGCGGGGCACACTGCCTGGGACAGTAGGTTCAAGGCCAATGGAACCTTTGTGGGGCGAAGAGTTCAAATTTGCTGGGATTGGATGCTGTCAGACGCGCTCTTAGCGTTCCAACCTATGTTGCGAGGTCGAGCTGTCAAGATTCTTTTGGACAACAAAATTACGGTGGCGGTGGCTTATGTGTCTCATCAATGGGGCACAAGAAGTCACCCTCTCCTTTTGGTGGCATGTCAATCTTCCTATGCACAGAGAAGAATCTCGGCTCTCTTACAGCATCTTAACTCCCAGGGCCTGGCAATGTTTTAGCAGATCGCTTGAGTCGAGGCTTTGGGGATCACAACAAATGGGGCCTCAACCCCAAGTACCTACGCAAGATCTTCAGGGTCTGGGGGATGCCTTCGATAGATCTTATGGCATTGGAGAATTGTCAACTGCCTTGCTTCTTCTCCTGGACCTAGCATCCACAGGCATTGGGTCAGGGTGCTCTGTCCAGGTCTTGGAATTTCCCCTTGGTGTATGTGTTCCCGCCGCTTCCATTGGCTCTCAAAATCCTGCTGAAGATTCAGCGAGAAAGGGTCACAGCATTAGTAGTCCTACCTTACTGGCTCAGGGAGCTGTTGTTCCCTCTGGCTGGGAGGATAAAGTTGGGCTCACCAATCCCTCTGCCTCCCTGTCAAAATCTCCTTCTGCAGAGTGGGGCCTGACACCCAAATCGCAGGAGGATAAAGTTAATGATGTTATTACACGACCGTCAGAACGAATGTAACCTATCACTGGATCTGGAATGCTACGGAAAGGGGTCGGGACCTTGGATCTCCTTCAGTATCTAACATTTTGGAGTTTCTGCAGAGTAGTCTCCAAGGGTTAGCTTATAATTCCCTGAAGGGTCAAATCCCTGTCTTGTCGGCTATGTCGTGTACAAGATATGCTCTACATCCGTTGGTAATCTGATTTTTAGGGGCAGCCATAGAAATCAGACCTCCATTGAAATTGTTTTTTCCAAAAGAAGACTTAACACTAGTCTTGGGAACTTTGCTGGTTCCTCCGTTTGATCAAGCTTTCTCTTGTTTATTATTTCTTTTAACAGTTTTTTTTTTTTTTTTTTTTACTAGCCGTGGCCTCGGCCAGAAAAGACTCCAAGTTGTGCAACTTCTCATCTAAAGAACCATATTGTTTGGTGCTCCCAGACAAGATAGTCCTTAGGTCAATACCGAGCTTTCTACCTAAGGTGGCCACATAATTTCGTATGAACTGGGAGGTCATTCTCCCAGCCTTTCCGGCGGATAAAGCTGATGATGAGTGGAGTAGGTTAGACCTGGTCTCTGCGGTTTCAACATACCTGAAATGGACCAAAAGCTTTGGAAAACAAGATCAGCTGTAGGTTTTCCCAATGGGACCTAAAAAGGGTATGCCAGCAACATCCAGAGTTGTGTCTTCCTGGTTTGTCAAGACCATGCATGTTGCATACAAAACGCTGGACCTTCCTCCTCCTTCAGAGATCAAAGCACATTCGGCGAGGGGTATGGTAGCATCCTGGGCATATGCGAAGGTCGCCCCTGAGGAAGTTTGCAGAGCAGCAAGCTGGAGCGCGCCCAACACCTTTTTATTAGGCATTACAGGCTTAATATGGCTTGTCCGCCTGAGGAAACATTTGGCTCTATGGTTATTATGGCGGCTGTTGCCCATTAAAAATTTTGAGTAGCATTGCATTGAAGGTTTGGCTTATTTTTTATTTTTTGTCTTCCCTCCCTTCTTAATATTGCTTGGTACATCCCATAGTAGGCTGACATGGGGAGGTCCAGAAATAAAGAAAATTGTTATCCATACTTCCGGTAATTTTCCTTTCCTGGATCCTCCCCATGTCAGCCGGAGGATTCCCACCCAGTTTATCCGTCGCGAGGTGGGGTTTTTTTGAACACTGGTGTGGGCAGACAGCCGCCCTTTTATGGGCTAGAAAAGAGGTGGTCCTGGAGGGGTCAGAGGGGGCGGAGCTGACCCATAGTAGGCTGACATGGGGAGGATCCAGGAAAGGGAAATTACGGTAAGTATGGATAACAATTTTCCTTTATATATATATATTTTTTTTTTAAGCCTTTACAGGTTAGCAAATTAGAGTTATACAGGAGGTCTGGTGCTAGAATTATTAGGAAACCATGTTAAATGTTTCTGCAAAAAGCACTAAAAACACATAGGTGTAAACCAAGCCTTATGCCCCGTACACACGGTCGGATTTTCCGCTGGAAAATGTCCGATCGGAGCGTGTTGTCGGAAATTCCGACCGTGTGTGGGCTCCATCGGACATTTTCCATCGGATTTTCACACAAGGTTTGAGAGCAGGATATAAAATTTTCCGACAACAAAATCCGTTGTCGGAAATTCCGATCGTGTGTACACAAATCCGACGGACAAAGTGCCACGCATGCTCAGAATAAATAAAGAGATAAAAGCTATTGGCCACTGCCCCGTTTATAGTCCCGACGTACGTGTTTTACGTCACCGCGTTTAGAGCGATCGGATTTTCCGACAACTTTGTGTGACCGTGTGTATGCGAGACAAGTTTGAGCCAACATCCGTCGGAAAAAATTCTAGGATTTTGTTGTCGGAATGTCTGAACAAAGTCCGACCGTGTGTACAGGGCATTATTCATAGTACTTTGGTAAATTTACTAAAACCGGAGAGTGCAAAATCTGGTGCAGCTGTGCATAGTAGCCAAACAGCTTCTAACTTGGAAATTGATTGGTTTCTGTGCAGAGCTGCACCAGATTTTATGCTCTCCAGTTTTAGTAAATCAACCCTTTTGAGATTTTGCATAGTAAATGGCTTAGTTTGAAAACTACAACCCATAACTATGTTTCTGTTGGTTTCAGGCTCCTATAGACATGTGCACTAATTTTAACTACATCCATGTAGAGGACAGCATCAAATACAATCGGCATTTCAAACATACTGATTCCATTATGCAGTGCCTGTTTGGCAGCAATATGTTTTGTGGCTGACTACAGTTAGTAAGATGTTGAGAACAAAACTAGCATTGTATATGCACCCTCCTTGTCAAAGCTGCTTGTGTTAGGGGCCTATTTACAGTATAATTTGCAGTAACTAAACAGTATATGGGTGACCATCAGAAAATAAATTAACAAAGTAATAAAAATCTTTATTGTATGAAACAGTAATTTCGAGAATGCTTGAAAATTCCAACTGCTAGAGTGTAAAAATGTTTGCAAAAGTGGCAGCAGAAAATAAAGGAGAAACAAGGCCATTGCAATGTCCTTGGTAATTATTTTGAGAATGGCAAAGAAGATTTCCCACTTTTTCCAAATACCTGCGTGTATATGGACTTCATTTTCAGAGACCATGAATAATATCTAGGAAACAGACCTCATTTGATTTTTACTTTTGCCCTCAGCCATTCAAAACTGATAATTCATACATCTAAATACATGAGATCTGACAGGTTGTCACCTTCTTAATTATATGGACCTTTAACAGTGGTGAGCACTTCATGTTGGAATTCCTGAGTCTGTCCCCAAACATTAAGTCTCACTACATCCTTTCTACGCGTAGCACTACCCCTAGGAGGGGCGCCGAGTTGTGTCCCAGGTTCCCTTCCCTTTGTGTGGCGGCAGCCACTCAAACAGCAACATTCACTCCTCTGGCTCAGAAAACAGTCTAGGGGTTGCCTTCCAAGGGATTTTTCTTTAAAATAAATATGTACTCACCTGCTTTGTGCAATGGTTTTGCACACAGCAGCCCCAATCCTCTTCCTTTTGGGTCCTCTGCCGGCGGTCCTGGCTCCTTCCACCTGCTGAGTGCCCCCAATAGCAAGCCTGTTGCTATGGGGCTCACGAGCATTGCATCCCCCCTCCCCCGTGCTCTCTCCTCATTGGCTCACTAGCTGTGATTGACAGCAGAAGGAGATAATGGCTCCTGTTGCTGTGTGGGCCAATGAGAAGAGAGAGACCCCAGAGAGCCGTTGCTGTTGTTTATGTAGCGCTACCCCCGGAGGAGCCGCTTAACCGCTTCAGCCCGGAAGATTTTACCCCCTTCCTGACCAGAGCGTCTTTTGCGATAACAGCACTGCGTCGCTTTAACTGACAATTGTGCAGTCGTGCGACGTGGCTCCCAAACAAAATTGACGTCCTTTTTTCCCCACAAATAGAGCTTTCTTTTAGTGGTATTTGATCACCTTTTTGCAATTTTTATTTTTTGCACTATAAACAAAATAAGAGCGACAGTTTTGAAAAAAACGCATTATTTTTTACATTTTGCTATAATAAACAAACATCCCCCAAAAATGTATAAAAAAAAAAAAAAAAATGTTTTTTCCTCAGTTTAGGCCGATCCATATTCTTCTACATATTTTTGGTAAAAAAAAATCGCAACAAGCGTTTATTGATTGGTTTGCACAAAAATTATAGCGTTTACAAAATAGGGGATAGTTTTATGGAATTTTTATTAATATTTTTTTTTTTTTACTGGTAATGGAGGCAATCAGCGATTTTTATTGTGACTGCGACATTATGGCGGACATGTTGGACATTTTTGACACTATTGTCATTTATACAGCAATCAGTGCTATAAAAATGCACTGATTCCTGTGTAAATGACACTGGCAGTGAAGGGGTTAACCACTAGTGGGCAGGGAGGGGTTAAGTCAGTCCTGGGGAATGTTTCTAACTGTAGGGGGGATGGGCTAGCTGTGACACGTCACTGATCTCTGCTCCCGTTCACAGGGAGCAGAGATCAGTGACACCGTCACTAGGCAGAACGGGGAGATGCATCTCCCCGTTCGTCCTCTCCGTGAGACGATCGCGAGTATCCCCGCGGCGATCGAGTCCGTGGGACCCGCGACCCGACTCAGCCGCGCCATTCTGCCGACGTACATCGGCGTGCGCCAGTCGGGGAGTGGTTAAGTTTGTTCAGTCCATTACTCTGCCTCTCAACCCCAGTAACAGTCTCAGCCCCCTCTGGTACACCTGACAATAGTGTAAGTGCAATAACCAATGAGAAACACACAAGTTATGATAAAACACAGAAATTGTCTTTACTGCAATATTTCTGTGTAAAAGTAACAATATATATGTTCAAGAAATGCAATGGGAGAGCAATAACTGAGGTTATGAGCAATATAGCTCAATACTATATTTAGGCTGCTCTCAGGGGATTCAAAACCTAAAAATAACCCCAAAAGCGGAGGCACACTTACATGGCAAATAATATGGCACAATATGGCAATCCGTATCAGATTGGTTACCTTTACTCAGGTTGGCTCTATGAGTCTAGGCAGGAGGAGAGCAGAGGAATGACAATCTTTATGTCAGGCCTCTCTCTTCTGACCCCTGACTCCACAGGCCCTACTTTAAACACTTTATTCAAAACAACATGTGATGGCTTAACTTCCTAGATAAACTGTCCCACACACCCACTGCATATACAGAGCCCTGAATATGTGTGTGCCGGTCCGTATGGCGCTAGTAGCTTCAGTCCTTTTGAAGAACAGATAAAACTTTGTGTTTTTAGCAAGCCACTTTCGTTCATCAAGTGAAGAAGGCAGGATCTTTCTCAGCAAGGTGAAAGGATAATGGTGTCTGTATACAGTGTCCCGGGAATTCAGATCAGATACTTTCAGGGCAGAGGAGAGATCTGGGCTCTAATAGACCCTAGATGTCTCAATAAAGTGGACCTGTCACTGCTTATTGCCATCACAAGGGATGTTTACATTCCTTGTGATAGCAATAAAAGAGGACAGTGTGAAAATACTTTTTTTTTTTAAATTAAAATAAACAACAATAAAAAATTGTTTTAAAGCAACTCCATCCCGCAGTGCTCGTGTGCAAAGGCAAACACATACGTATTTAACCACTTAAAGACAAGCTGCCACAGTTGTACTGCAGCAGGTTGGCTCTCCTGGGCGAATCACCGTCATTGTAAGTCGGCCACTTTAAGACCACTAAGGCCACCCGCGATCGCTCCTGAGAGAGAGAGAGAGAGAGACAGAACGGGGATCTGTCAATGTAAACAAACAAATCCCCGTTCTGTCAGGGGAGGATAGACATCTAGTGATTAGGAACAGCAATCGATCTCCTTCTCCAGTTCCTACACTGCCCCCACAGTTAGAAACACCTCCCTAGGGAACACGTAACCCCTTGTTCGCGCCCTAGTGCTACAAATGACATTTGATCGCCCCCTTCCCTGCCAGTGACATTTATACAGTAATCAGTTCCTATTTTTAGCACTGATCACTGTATAAATGTCACTGGTCCCAAAAAAGTGTCAAAAGTGTCCGATCTGTCTGCCGCAATCCCGCTAAAAATTGCTGATTACCGCCATTACTAGTAAAAAATAATAAAAATGCCATAAATCTATCCCCTATTTTGTACATGCTATAACCTTTGCGTGAACCAATCAATATACACTTATTGCGATTTTATTTATTTATTTATTTTTTTTACCAAAAATATTTAGAAGAATACATATTGGCCTAATCTGATGAAGAAAGATGTTTTTTTTGGGGGGATATTTATTATAGTAAAAAAATTTTTTTTTTTTCCAAAATTGACAGTCTTTTTTTTGTTTAATAGCACAAAAAAAACGCAGAGGTGATCAAAAACCACCAAAAAAAAAGCTCTATTTGTGGGGGAAAAAAGGACATACATTTTGTTTGGTTACAGCGTCGCCCTTCTGGCTGTAAACCTCTGCTCCTGGGGAAGAACATTGCTCTCCCAGGTTCCAGACTATTTTACACTCTTCCAACACCCATCTGGGCACCCTCCCCCAGGGATTGGCTGGGGCTGCATGAATATTTAGGTTGCTTATCTAATTATTCCTCCCACTATATTTTGGAAGCCTCCAGAAGACAGAGGGAAGCAATCAAACGTTCAGCCTGTAGAGCCCTGAGCAGACCAAAGCAATCACTTTCTGCTCTGCTGAATACATCAGAGCCACAAAACTAAATTTGTCTATACTAACTAGCAGCCTATATGGGAAGGTGCTCAGAATTGTAAAATAGTTTGATGAGAACCATAATGAGCTTGTAACGGAAATGCAAAGACCTATGAGCCGTAGTTATCAAGTGCAGAGAAAAGCTGATCAGTAATCAACCTAGCAGCTTTTACTCACCACAGAGGTTTAGGTGAACTGCCCTTTCAAAAAATATTTAAATACTGGCCTTTTAATAGGACTAGTTTCCTTTTTATTGTGCCTATTGCCTATAGTTTACAAAAGTTAATTTAGCAATATCTATGTTTTAGGAAGCAGTTAATTTGTGTGCATAATAACAGTGTGTGAGCCTAATCCATTCATGATCAACAGGGAGAAGAAAAATCTAAACTTTGGACTTGTGCCCGGAACAGGAGCCTTGTAATTACTATAAAAATAGAACATAATGCCTGTTGTATAGATCATGCTTTTCATCTACAGAACAGAATACCACTATACTGCTCGCTATTCTTGCTTGGAGCTGGTTGCTGGTTGCTGGAAGCTACCTAGAGAACTGTGGCAAAAGGCCCAGAAAAGGATGGAAGACCCAACCCCTTCAATAATTATGAAAAGATAGGACAACGTTATCAGCCTGAGAATATTACAGGAAAATATACAACAATTCTATATTCCATGAGGCATGAACTTAAACTGGCCACAAATGTTTGAGAACGTTTGATCATAAGGGCACAAACCCAACATCTTCACATAATGCTCTCACAGGGGCACTACGGAGTGATCTGTCAAAAAAATAGCAGTGAACCCTCTTAACCTTTACAGCCAAGGAGACTGCCATCTTAGCCTCTGTTGGATCTGTAGTTGCCATGGTGCTGCCTCCTCACCACCTGTCAAACACCCTCTGAAAAGCGATCCAATGTAAATCACTTGTCAGAGGACTATTGTAAGTGTAAATTAACCTAAGGGTTCACACCTAAGCAGGTGCGAAGAATTGCGCATGTTTTTGCACAGCATGACTAGGGCAGCCCATTCATTTCAATGTGCTGCCCTACATGCAAAAATTTACAAAAGAAGTACATGATGCTTTTTCAAAATCACGCTGCACCAAAACGCACAGTACTTTGTTACCATGCATTTTGGAACAGGCAAATGAGTGCGAAAGCGCGTTCGTTAGCAAGATGCATAGGGGTGCCATTAAGAAATAATGGCACCACCGCATGCCTGCAAAAGGAACGTTTTGTTTTTGTGCTTTGTGGGAACACGCACTAGTTTGCGCATAACTATGAACCTAGCCTCAGGGGGAGGAGGCTATGGGGATCTGAGGAGATGAGGTTAGGTCTCGTGCTATGTTTGCCTTCTCCCTACTTGCATGTTGTAAAAGTGATACAAGATTGGATTTTTCAACAAAGCAATCTAATAATCATTATCATAAATATTTATGTACCCCAGACTGTTAGCTGTGTCTAAAAATGATAATGACATTCAGCAATAAAGCTATTTTTTGGATGTCTGAAGTCTTCACTAACAACTAAGATTGCAGCCACTGCACTGCTACTCAGAATGAAGGCAGCTTCTTTTTCCCCTCTGGTCATGTGATATGTCGTATAACATGGGGGAGAGAGGAACAAGGACAGTCTGCCCTCACTGCAGCACAGCACTGAGACTGAGGTAGGCTCTAAGTCTCAGCACCAGCTCTCTTTCCCCCCCTGCAGGCTGGTGGAAGCAGAAAATGGAAAAGTGCAATCCTCTCTCTAGCAGCAACTATCGGTCACTACTTCTCACAGGAGTGATGCTGCAGTCATTCCAGTCTGTGAGGAGGGGGACCAGTAGCAACATCTCCATAACGCCCCCACTAAAAACGGTACCCATGGCACTTTCCCATTTTGCCCCACCACCTTGTCCTGGTCCTGGTCATGACTGATATGACTGCATCATATCAAATGTGCTGGATAGGAATATGAGGCCATCTGTCCAACAGTTAAAATTGAACCTGAAATGGAATGATAAGAATCTTTAAGCACCCTGCCACATCCACCAAGGAATGGTATAAAAAAATGAAAAATATCTAAAAGAATCAATTTCTGCTAGAGGTGGCAATATCTGCTTCTGAGACCAAGGGTGTACTTACCTTTTCCAAATACACAGTTAAATCTGTTGATATTTTTGTTGAAAATATGGTTGAAAAGACAAATTTTCCTAGTGTAAGCAATGGCAAAACTTTTTTTTACTTTTTTTATTTTGGCTAGAGTGGAGAGGGATTAAAACACCCTTCAGTTTTTACTGTCTGTGTCCCCATTAGGTAAAGTCACTCTCTCTATTAGTCCCAGTTATGGTTGTCATCAAAAGTGAAAGTAAAAGAAAAACTCATATTTTTGGTTGACATCAGAACAGTAATAGAGGGAAAATCTTCCAATCGGGACACTAGTTCTGGTGATCCTGGTGACACTCTGGGATTACCTCACTTTGGAGGGATTTCCTCTCACTTCCTGTTTTGGCTGTGGGACATGGGACTTTGGCATGGGATACCTTCCGCAGTCAGTTCTAACAGTCCTCATGGACAGATTATTGGTAAATATGGGGCAGCATTATCATGATTTAAAAACTGCTGCAAAGGTACCACAGGACTCCTCAAACAATCAATGCTCTAAATCAATTCCATGAAATCAAAAGGGTGCTTTCTGAGGTTTCTAGGGATTCCATGAGCAGTGCGCAGTGGTGAATTTGTAAGCGGGGTTAGGGTGTAGCGGCTTCACAGAGGGAATCACACGTACTGACTTTATGAACCAGACAATGTTTATTACCAGAGAGACGGTAATAGGAAAAGTATTTACAGCAGTAATGCATGTAGTTTCACTCCAAGCATGGAGGCATAGATACACAGCACAGTCACTTGTGATGTAAGCGGTAATTGTATTCGTCAGCACTATAGGCACTTTCCACTGACTAACACAGTATAAACGCCAGCACACAATGCGTATCTGAAGAGGATGATATTCACACACGTTACCTGGAAACAACGGTGTTTCTTCAGCAGATGGATATAGGCATCGGATACGCTTGTCCCGCCTTCACAGTAAGGGCACCGGTTTTATTGTCC
Source organism: Lithobates clamitans (assembly GCA_037952925.1). Lineage (NCBI taxonomy): Eukaryota > Metazoa > Chordata > Amphibia > Anura > Ranidae > Lithobates > Lithobates clamitans. The sequence goes on from JBBGZY010000101.1 coordinate 6,120,776, forward strand.
ACCACGGGGAGTTTCATCCAACAAGGATTGCTGTTACAGAACTCCATAGGGACCCTAAGCTATCCCTCACAAGCCGGAACACTCTCCCTATCTCCTCCTAACTCTCCCTCATAAGCGGGTCTCTGTCCCTGTCTATACACACACGTGAACTCCCTTCAACGTGGCGGGGCTTCCATATATAGGGTATACACCCAAAAATGGCCAACCAAATCTCCCGAGATTTGCTGTCCTATCAGGACACCAGGCTTCTCAAAAAATGGTGCTGGAGACAATGATAGAGGCAGATAGCTCTGAACAATTGTACACATAAACATATCAAATCGGCTGGAAAGTGAGTATACACACTTGCTAACCCACTACCTATTACAGCCAACTAGGCTGCCCTGCACTACAGCTGCCTACAAATTGACCTTCCATCTACATGGACAACCAATACAAGTAACAATTTTCGATTGACTACCAATGTAAGGGGACATACAAGAGTGGGACAAAACACAGTCCAAACACAGCAATTTCATACTCTGTCTCTGTTGTAGGCATATTGGGTGCCGGCTGAAGGGAACCTGTTCATGTTCTGCATTCTGTTTAGAGAGAGACAAACAATGTCTCTATGGCTACGACAAAGCCCACATGGGCGAAACACGTCAGCGGGAACGCCAGTAAGTGGGGGCTCTTAGCGTGTTTTGTGCTAGCTCAATAAAGATGTATTTCAGTTGGTGTAAAACAGCTAGTTCATAGAACTAATTGCAGTAGTACAGGGGTATATGGCTGCTGCGTCTCTGGTTATGAGGCCCAGGCTAAACATCTGTCTTTCCACGCTGGATTGATTGCAGAGGGGGTCATAGTTCTTAAATTCATTCGAATAAATTGTAAAATACAATGAGACTGTCGGTCCGGTGAACAGCACTTCAAAGACTGGTTGTTACCATTCATTTTTATGTCCAGTATTTACCAAACACAAATAGTAAAGTCACATTTGATACAGCTAGATTTTGCCCACAATTACAGTGCCTTGAAAAAATATTTATACCCCTTGAAATTTTCCACATTTTGCTATGTTACAACCAAAAACGTAAATGTATTTTATTGGGATTTTATGTGATAGACCAACACAAAGTGGCACATAATTGTGAAGCAGAAGGAAAATGATAAATTTTTTACAAATAAATATCTGAAAAGTGTGGCATGCATTTGTATTCAGACCCCTGAGTCAATACTTTGTAGAACCGCCTTTCGCTGCAATTACAGCTGCAAGTCTTTTTGGGGCTGTCTCTACCAGCTTTGCACATCTAGAGAGTAACATTTTTGCCCATTGTTCTTTGCAAAATAGCTCAAGCTCTGTCAGATTGGATGAAGAGTGTCCGTGAACAGCAATTTTCCAGTCTTGTCACAAATCCTCAATTGGATTTAGGTCTGGACTTTGACTGGGCCATTCTAACACATGAATATGCTTTGATCTAAACCATTCCATTGTAGCTCTGGCTGTATGTTTAGGGATGTTGTCCTGCTGGAAGGTGAACCTTCACCCCAGTCTCAAGTCTTTTGCAGACTGTAACAGGTTTTCTTCTAATGCCGCATACACACGAGTGGACTTTCCGGCATACACAATCGATCGTGTGTAGGCTCCGGCGGACTTTTTTTTTCCCCCAAAAGTCCGCCGTACCTAGATTTGAAGCATGTTTCAAATCTTAATCCGCCGGACTCAGTTCCTGACGGAAAGCCCGTTCGTCTCGTTCGTTTGTATGCTGGTCCGACGGACCAGATACGACGCAAGGGCAGGGTATTGTATCTCGCGCTCGCTGTAATAGGAAAAACACATTTTCCTATTGCGGCGAGCGCGGGGCATACCAGGCCCTTAAGTCTGGTATGGATTTTAAAGGGAACCCCCTACACCGAAAAAACGGCGTGGGGTCCCCCCCTAGAATCCATACCAGACCCCAATCCGAGCACGCAGCCCGGCCGGTCAGGAAAGGGGGTGGGGACGAGCGAGCGCCCCCCCCCTCCTGAACCGTACCAGGCCGCATGCCCTCAACATGGGGGGTGGGTGCTACCATGCACCCCATACTCATTCACATAGGGTGGGGGGCTGGGATCTGGGGGCCCTCTTATTAAAGGGGGCTCCCGGATTCTGATAAGCCTTCCTGCCCGCAGACCCCAACAGCCAGGGTTGTCGGGAAGAGGCCCTTGTCCTCATCAACATGGGGACAAGGTGCTTTGTGGTGGGGGGGCCGCAGGGACTTTCCGGCGGACTACATGAACTGACGACTTGCCTACACACGACCAGACTTTCCGGCAGGCTAGGTCTGCCGTCTTTCTGACGGACTTTCGCCGGAGTTACGGTGGACTTTCAGAATGAACGGACTTGCCCACACACGTTCATTTTGAACGTGACTCGGGTACAACGGGACTAGAAAAAGAAGTGAAGCGGCGAGATTCACTTCCTTTTCTAGTCCCGTCGTACCCGAGTCACGTTCAAAATGAACGGACTTGTCCGTGTGTGGGCAAGTCCGTTCATTCTGAAAGTCCACCGTAACTCCGGTGAAAGTCCGTCGGAAAGACGGCAGACCTAGCCTGCCGGAAAGTCTGGTCGTGTGTAGGCAAGTCGGCCGTTCAGGTAGTCCGCCGGAAAGTCCGGCAGAAAGACTGTCGGACCAGGTCTGCTGGAAAGTCCGCTCATGTGTACGAGGCATAAGATTGCCTTGTATTTGGCTCCACCCATCTTCATCTTCTTACCACCCTACCTGTCCCTGCTGAAGAAAAGGGTCCCTACAACATGATGCTGCCACCACCATGTTTCACGGTGGGGATGGTGTGTTCAGGGTGATGTGCAGTGTTAGTTTTCTGCCATACATAGCTTTTTGCTTTTAGGCCAAAAAGTTTAATTTTGGTCTCATCTGACCAGAGCACCTTCTTCCACATGTTTGCTGTGTCCCCCACATGGCTTCTCACAAACTGCAAATGGGACTTCTTGTGGCTTTCTTTCAACAATGGCTTTCTTCTTGCCACTCTTCCATAAGGGCCAGATTTGTGGAGTGCACGACTAATAGTTGTTCTATGGACAGATTCTCCCACCTGAGCTGTGGATCTCTGCAGCTCATCTAGAGTTACCATGGGCCTCTTGGTTGCTTCTCTGATTAATGCCCTCCTTGCCCGACCAGTCAGTTTAGATGGACGGCCATGTCTTGGTAGGTTTACAGTTGTGCCATACTTTTTCCATTTTCAGATGATGGATTGAACAGTGCTTTGTGAGATGTTCAAAGCTTGGGACACTTGTTTATCACCTAACCCTGCTTTAAACTTCTCCACAACTGTATCCCTGAGCTGTCAGGTGTGTTCCTTGGCCTTCATGATGCTGTTTCTTCACTAAGGTTCTCTAACAAACCTCTGAGGGCTTCACAGAACAGCTGTATTTATACTGAGATTAAATTACACACAGGTGGACTCTATTAACTAATTAGGTGACTTCTGAAGGCAATTGGTTCCACTAGATTTTAGTTAGGGGTATTAGAGTAAAGTGGCTGAATAGGGGGGCGTGGCCTGGCTATGGAGGAGTGAGGACATGCATCTCCTCAGCTCCGTGTCCACTGCTGCTCCATCATAAGCACACCGGGGAGATCTCACCCCCAAACGGCACAAAACATGTCCCAGGTATGGCGGGCACTCTCCCAGAAGTCGAGGATGGACGGGACCTGGCAGGAGCAGCTCGAGGCTTTCTTCAGCGGGACCCGCGGATCGGGACATGAGGCCTCCAAGATGGCGCAGATGCCAAAAGCTTCTTAGGCTGCAAAGACTGCACAGAGAGCAGTGGCCCAGCAGCAGCAACTCGTGGCATCCCAGATCCGTGGTCGGTGAGTGACTCTGCCCCCTCAATCACCCCAGGATCCTCGGCCTCACATAACAGGGGCTCTAACATGGCAGACCTCTTAGAGGATGAGGACATTAAACTCCACATTTGGTCTCTCCCCGCCTGGGAGGACCTGGAGAAATTTACCACCAGGGTGAAGAAAGACTTTAAGGAGGACATAGCCCAGCTTAGGTCAGACACCAATCAACTGGGGGCTTGGATGGAAACCTTGGAGCAGAGATTTTATGAGGCCCTGCCTGCCATCTCTATGCTCCAGGACAGATGCAACACCCAAGATCAGAAAACTGAGACTTTATTGTGTCAGTTGGATGACTTTGAGAAACTCAGCTGGATGGCAAATATCCGCATTCGCAGCCTGCCATGGCCCCTAAAGATTTTGTCCCTACACTGGAGGATATATTCCGGGAAATCCTAGGGTTGCCTGCTACAACACCCATTGAGATTGATCACGCCCACAGGGCACTCAGGCCTCCTTCCCAAGATGTGGATAACCCTAGGGATGTAATTTGTAAACTTCACAAACATACACTTAAGGACCGTATTATGCAAAAAATGCGTGGGAAACCATACTTCGATTTTGATGGAGCGCATCTTTTCTTTTACCGGGACATTTCCAGGCGTACCCTCATGCAGCACAGAGCACTCCGCCCTCTGCTAGAGGCTGTCCAAAAGGCAGGCCTGCCTTACCGCTGGGGCTTCCCCTTCTACCTCCAGGTAACCAAAGATGGCAGACAAGTTACGCTGGGTAACAAGGATGACCTCCCACACTTCCTGACCACCCTGGGGCTAGAACCAGTTGACTTTCCGGACTGGAGGAGATCACAGGATTACCCCCTCATTCAACTCCATCAGCCCTGGCTTCCAGCCAAGCGCAGAAGCTGCAAGAGAGACCGTTGATGTCCGCCCTCTGTCTCTCCCCAGGCCCAGCGTCTCCAAGAGACTGAAATGACACTCTCCTGAAATCCTCTCCCTGTATGGGTTTTTTCTTTTTTTTTTTCTCTGAGAGTGGACTTGGCCCTCAGGGGCCACCCCCTGTTTTGGGACTGGAACTGGACTCCGCCATAATGTGGGCCCTTGAGTGTATCCCCAGTGGAATACATGGCACTACAAGTCAAACGGATTGTGATCTACCTTGTTGCCTTTTAGAGGTGGCCTGAGGTTTGGGTCCCTGTCTATCGCATCCCTTAGTTGCTACCCTAGCTCTAGACAGAACCCCTCAGTTACACTGCAGTGCTTTCTCCCCCTCTCATTAGACAAGCAGCTGAGGTGCAGTGGTGGACAGGGGCCGAACCTCACTGCCTTCCCTCTCATGTTGGCCCACGTTCCCCACGTAGGCCGTACCTTACTGTGTATACTTCCCTTTTGGGATATGGGGGGTTGAGGCCCGGGGGGCTTCTCCCTAATGGAGCTGCGCCTGGCACCCTCCTCCTAAGTGTTTTGTAATGTGGTACTATTGCCAATGACACGTTATATTTTTTATGACCTTTCTGACATTTCTCAACGTTTCTTCATCTCTTCCCTTAATTTCCTCTCTCTTGCGCCATGCTTCTTCACAGGAACTGCCTCTTGCTCCACCTCTCATGTCGTGCCCGCCATCGTCGCACATGACTCATCTGTCCTCTGGATCCCCTATGGCGTCTCTTAAGGTAACTTCCTTCAATGTTCTCCATGCAAGCGTAGCAAGCTATGGTGGAAATTAAAGCGGTTATGGGAACAGGTGGTTTTTCTGCAGGAGACACACTTCACTCCCCCAGCCGATGTCCAAGCTGCCTACTCACTTGTATAGCCAGTGTTTTTTGAGCAACTCACCGGTTGCAAAATCCAGGGGCACGGCTGTGATGATTTAACACCAAGGTTAAGCAGATAGCAAAAGCTTGAACATGAGCCTGGTCTTTATTCAGCTGCATCCATCTTACAGAACTAACTATAGCTCCCGCCCCCAGATCACATGACCAAAACTGTTAACTGTTTCCTAACATACATAAGGAACTAGGCATAACAATTGAACTTGAATTATAACATAAAGCATGCACACCATTATAACGGCCATTGCTATTCAGAAGTCTTGTCCTTTCCAGGCCACTGAGAACAGGGTGAACCCTCATTGAAGGTACGTTTTCTTAAAAGGGACCATCGCGGGGCAGAAGTTCACATTTGCTACTATTTACGCCCCTAATACTATCCAACTTACCTTCATAGGCATAACTCTAGATAGCTTGGCAGAATTCAGAGAGGGCTCTTTGATTTTTGGAGGCGACTTCAATGTTAGTCCAGACCCAATGCTTGACACGTCGCACCGGCGTCCCTCTCACCCCCACGCTTTCCTCAAGCATTTTCGCAGATCCCTACAGACTTACCTTCTGATAGACAGCTGGTGAGTACTTCACCCCTCAGATAGGGACTATAGCTACTACACGAAGGTACATAATGTATATACCCATATAGATCTCCTCTGTGTAGACCATCCGACCCTGGAGCTGTTGCAGGCTTCGACCATCGGGAATATAACTATCTCGGACCATGCCCCAGTGACAGCCACACTAGCTTTGTTGTCTGGCAACCATAGGGCTTAGTCGCGGCGACTGAACGAATCCCTGTTGGACGATGCTGCTGTGGTTTCTGGAGTTACGGATATTCTGACCCATTGCTTTAAAGAGAATAACTCAGAGGGTATTAGTAAGGGGATTAACTGGGAGCGTCATAAGGTGGTGGTGAGGGGGAGCTGATCTCTTTGGGCTCCAAGCTCAAGAAAGCCCGTCAAGCTGACTTCCACAGAGTACTTCAGGCCCTCCAACAGGCAGAACTTCGGCATAAATATGGCAGAGACCCAGGGGCTCTGACGAAACTGACTGAACTGAGAGAACTATTTGCACGCCTACTAGATCAACAGGCACGTAGACAACTACGTTATATGTTGCATAAATATTATCAGGGCCGTCTTTAATATTGATTGGACCCTAGGCAAAAATTTTCTTGGGCCCCCCTCCATGCAATTTCACTCTCCACCTGCTCTGAGACATACAATAAATAGCAGCTAGACTTAAAATCAGTTTACTGTATCAGATCAGGCAGCGATTGGTTGCCAGAGGTTACAGCATATCACTGCTGCTTACTGACTGATTGCTAGAAGTTACAGCATACATTAAGGCTCACTGATTAACTGCTAGAGGTTACAGCACATGATTTCTGCTTGTTGATTGGTTGCTAGAGATTACTGTACAGTAATACTGCTCACTGATTGGTTGCCATAGGTTACAGCACATCTTCTCCTCACTGCAGAGGGGCATGATATACATATGAATGCCGCCTTTATTTACATATCAATGCTGCCAGCCTCAGCTATTTACATATGAATGCAGCTGCTATTTACATATGATTCACGGTTATTTACATGTAAACACAGGGCCTACAGGTGAGTCATCTGTACACAACAATAGGCAGAGCTGGGCAGCATTAATAGCAGCTCTTCACACTGAGATATCGGGACACAGCACAGGACTAAAACCTCAAAGGACAAGGGAATTTAAACTGGGATAGTTGGCAAGTATGAGGCAGCTGCTTTGGGTCCCACAACAATGACAGGGCCCAGGGCAGCTGCCCCCTTTTCACTGCCTTAAAGACGGCCCTGAATATTATGAGCATGGCAATAAATGTGGCTGAATGCTTGCAAGGGCTCTCAGGTAGAAGCGTGCACTGATGATAAGCTTCTGGCCTTCTCCTGCTGACTGACAAACAGTGCTCTACTTTAGAGACCCCCATTACCCCTAATGAGATAAGGCAATGGTGAAGTCCTTGCCTAACGGGAAGAGCCCTGGCCCTGAACGGTTCACCAAAGCATACTACAGGTTATTCCTACCCCTGCTGTCAGAATCGATGTGTAGCTACTTTAATGCTATAGCAGATGGCACCGCAAATCCCCTGGAGGCACTGTTGGCTCATATCTCAGTGATCCCCAAAGATGGGAAGGACCCTACTATGCCCCAAAGTTACCGACCCATATCCCTCCTTAACGTGGATATAAAAATTGTAGCAAAAATCCTCGCGACCAGACTGAAACACCTTACACCACTTATCGTTCACTGTGACCAGACAGGGTTCATTACTGATCGGGAGGCTAGAGACAACTCCATTAGGGCGATACAACCTATCCACTGGGCACGTACCTCCCCGGAATCCCTGTCCTATATGATCTTGTCAGCCGACGCGGAAAAAGCATTTGATTGAGACAATTAGACCTATCTGTGAGCAGGAATACGAACGCATATGCTGATGTGGATCATGGCCCTGTATTCTGACCCCAGCGCGCAGTTCAAGGTCAATGGACTCCTCTCCCCCAGATTCTCAATCAGGAACGGCGTGAGACAGGGGTGCCCCCTCTCATCGATTCTTTCCGCCCTGGTGCTCGAACCCTTCCTACGCACAGCCCGGGCGAATGTGGATATAAAGGGCCTGAAGGTTGGTATTGCGGAGCACAAGCTCTCGGCGTATGCCGATGATGTGCTATTCCATCTCACAGATCCCCTGCTCTCATTGCCTAACCTGATGTAAGAACTCCGACATTTGGGACACTTTCTAACTTTAAAATAAAAGTGATTGTAAACCTTTTGTTTTTGTTTTTTTAAAATAACAAACATATCATACTTACCTTTACCTGTCAGCGCTTGTGGCTCCTCCTCGCACCGGTAAACCCCCTGGGAGAAGCGCTCTCCCTGAGGGCTACCTTGCGGGAACGCCCCCGAGTGCCAGCATTTGCATGCATAGACACAGAATGCCAGACTCGGCCCTGCCCCCGACGCCCGCGTCATTGGATTTTATTGACAGCAGCGAGAGCCAATGGCTGCGCTGCTATCAATTGATCCAATCAAGAGCCGAGAACCCTTGGCAGAGAAGGTGAGCGCATCTCCACCAAGGGAACGAACGGGCTCAGGTGAGTAAAACGGGGGGCTGGAGGGCTGGTCAGTGTCAAAAGTTTTCTCACTTTAATGCATATGATGCATAGAGTTGAAAAAACACAAGGGTTTACAACTCCTTTAACTACACAAAATCTGAGAAACTACCTATTCAGTTGCCGCCCTCCCTGGCTAGCGGCCTTCCCGTTCACTTGGGCTGGGTCATCCTTAAAATATTTGGGCATTCAGCTGACAGATAGATTTGATACTTTATACGTGGCCAATTACCCCCCTTTGTTGGCAACAGTGAAAAGAGATATTGCCCACATAACATCACATAATATCCCAATAAAATACATTTACGTTTTTGGTTGTAACATGACAAAATGTGAATACTTTTTAAGGCACTGTATAAGAAACCCGGGTGTAATAAGTCATCAGAAAAATAGAGAGTGATTGCATGCTATCTCCTAACACCTGTCCTAAATTTTGTTGTTATCGGGCTCTTTCTCTGTATTCTGCTGCTCTTGCTATCATTTTGTACACAAGGGAAAATGTCAATGCGTAGGCTTGGTGATGTATTTTTCTTGTGACAGAAGCACTGTGGCAGGTGTTGATGCATTTTTCAAATAATTTCTCTATAAGGTCTTATAAATAAAACAAAAGAAAGAGCAATGAGAACTGAAAGGCCTCTTGCACATGACACTCCTGTTTGAGCATCTATTTTTTGCAGACCTATTTTTTTATTGTATATATTTGCGTATTTTACACTCTGCTAGATAAAGTAATAACTACGCCAAAGTGGCTAAGATCAAGTGCTATACCACTAACTGATATAAAAACACAATTAATCAAATCAGCAATAAACAATGTACAAACGTTAAATGCAGTATGGATGATACTGATAGTACACTAGTTTACACTCCAAGTGATTGACTGGGGTATGATGCAGTTACTCCTAAGAGGTACCTCTTTAACTAGCAAAGAGGCAAAAGGTCTCTGGGTAGTAACTGTTAGGGGTTGTTTGGGAAGAATTCAGAGAAGACCTGCCAATGTCCAGTATGGTTGCGCTAATGCGCGCATGAGCATTAGCGAGCGGCAGGCAGTGGGAAAACCTGCATGCACGATGGCACATCGGTGCATGCACAGCACGATAATTGCCAGTGTCCACTGGCCTATATAAGGACAGCAGTTCCTCTCATAAATTGCTGGATTATCAGCAGCCTTTGTATCCTGTGTTCCTGTGCCTTGCTTCTGCTTGATTGCCCGTTACTGACCCAGTTTACCCATGACTTGTTTTGGTTTCCATCCTGGCTCTGACCCCGGCTTGCTCCAAGGACCTGCTCCTGTCTTGTTCCTGATTGACGTCCTGTGTTTGACCCTGGCTTAATCTTGACCACGCTTCAGCCTCAGCTCCTGATTGACCTCCAGTGTTTGACCTTCAGCCTGGCTTCTGACTTTGCTTCCTGCTCTACCCATCTGTTAAGATCCGCCAGCGCTTCCAGAGAATTATCTGCTTTGGCTACTTCTTTGCTCTCGGCTATCCTCCCTGCTGGAACCATCAGGCAGCTTTATCTTCAGGCAACCCGTGCATATTTTGGCAAAGCACCCTGTGTCACCACCTTCAGGGGTACTCTGTACTCAGCTGCAAGGGGAGCCCTCTCATCACCTCTGTCTCCAGTCAGGTACATGACAGGGGGCAGTAATTAGTCTTGATAGTTCAGCTGGCTAAACGTTGGGGCCCAGTATCCGTTGGTGCACTTTAGGGCTGTCAACAAGGACTTCAGGCAGTACTAAAGCTGTAAGGTAGCTGGTTAAGTAGTTCCTAATGGCTTAATCTCTAGTGGTGGTAGCAAATAATGGCAGCAAGGCCCTCTCACCATACTCAGCAACACAGCAGCAGTTGTCCCTCTGGGTTAGGTGTCTCATCACACTAGGTTTCCAATGATGACCCTGGTAGGCATTGCAGCAAGGTATGTATACTGGCAGTGGCTCCGGCTGTCCACACTCCGGTCACCGCTCTGTACTGGAGGAAATGTATAAAAGATGGATCTTAAACTACTGGTAATTTTAGGCAACAGAGACCAGTTTGTCTTTTTGGGACGGGGTACCGCCACAACTTAGCTATTAGATCAATAAGATTGTAGGGAAACAGACAGGGAAAGGGGAAGTAGTTGAAAGGAGGACCAAAACATGGTATTCATATGTCAAATAATCTTTAATTATGCAAAAATTTACTTCGTGAAAAGCCACCCTCTAAGTACCGTTTAGTTTAAAAATATATCAAAGAGACAACGTTGTCACTTTAAAATGACTGACACACAGGACGTGGCTGCAATAATCTGGAATAGCCTCATCAAACATCGAACCAGTGGCAAAACTACAGCCATAGGGACCCACGCGGGCACTATGGGGCCCGCTATGGGCCCCGCAGCCGAGCGTGGCCCAGTCATAATTCCTTTTTACCAGACTATTCGCTGCCTGCTGCTGCTAGAGGTCCGTGGATAATGTCTCCGCCGGCTGCCATTTTCCTGAAGACCAGACAAGTTAGAAACAACAAACGAAGGCTGCCGAGTGGCTACAATAGAAATAGAGCTGCGGCGCCGCCCACCCCCGCCCCCGGTCTGTCTGTCATCTGTGACCTGTTGTGGAAAGGGGTGGGGGGTGGGCGGTGCCGCAGCTCAATTTCTGTTGTAGCCGGCCGACTCCGCCTCCATTTTGTTCCCCCTCGGGTTTCAGTAATGGCGGTGTTCTGTCATATTTTCCAACTCGTCAGATTTTCCAACTGAGTCTCCTGCGGTGCTGGGATATAGAAGGGCTCCAATGGAGGGGGGGGGGGGGACCTGAGATGTAAGGAAGCACCCCGCTGGCTGGAGACAGTGACACCTGAGATGTAAGGAAACACTCCGCTGGGGACACCTGAGATGTAAGGAAGCACTCCGCTGGCTGGGGACAGTGACACCTGAGATGTAAGGAAACACTCCGCTGGGGACACATGAGATGTAAGGAGGCACTCCGCTGGGGACACCTGAGATGTAAGGAGGCACTCCGCTGGGGACACCTGAGATGTGGGAAGGCACTCCGCTGGGGACACCTGAGATGTATGGAGGTACTCTGCTGGGGACACCTAAATGTGAGGAGGCACTCCGCTGGGGACACCTGAGATGTATGGAGGTACTCCGCTGGCTGGGGACAGTGACACCTGAGATGTAAGGAAACACTCCACTGGAGACACCTGAGATGTAAGGAAGCATTCCGCTGGGGACACCTAAATGTAAGGGCCCAGGGTCACCCTCTCTCCCTCACAGGTAATGTCTCACTTTTATTTATCTTATAGGGCATGCTATACACCCCTGAAATTATTTGAATGGGGCAAGAGACCAGACTCGAAGTGTCAAAGATGTGGAGGGTGGTATGGATATTTGATCCATATGTTCTGGCGATGTCCCAAATTGCATAGATATTGGAAAGGGGTGGTGGAAAAGATAAACTTGGTGTTTGGGACGTCGCTGAGGCTGGAGGCGAGAGAGTGCCTGCTGGCACTGACGGGGGACAAAGTGACCTCCAAAGGACATACAGACAGCAAGAGCTAGATGTCTGTTTCAGAGAAGAAAGCTTATTGCACAGCGTTAGCAGAGAAAGGAGGCACCGACGGTGCCGGAACGGGAGAAAGCAGTAAGGGAGGTGATTTGCAGGGAAAAGTATATCTATAAGAAGAGGGGTAATTAAAAGAAATTTGAAAAAATATGGAAAGCATGGCTGGACCGGGAAAGGGTCGGACCAGAGGGGAAGGTGGGGTGAAGATAGTATGGGGTGGGCTTGGTTTAGGATGTATGGTATGGTGAATGGTGGGAGGTTGGCAGGGGGCGGGGGGAGGGAGCAAACGGGAGGAAAAATGAAGAAACCTTTCTTTTTTCTGACGTTTATTGCACATGGGTATCTTGAACTGGTACATATTGGATGGACAAGAATGTACGGATAAAAAGGACATTATTAATGTGCCCCTGTTCTCAGTGATGGTCCTCGTCTTTATATTTATTTCTTTTCTGTTTTGTGTATGTTGTAATGAAAAATTTTCTCAAATAAAAAGATTTAAAAAAAAAAAAGGAGGCACTCCGCTGGGGACACCTGAGATGTAAGGAAGCACTCCGCTGGCTGGGGACAGTGACACCTGAGATGTAAGGAAACACTCCGCTGGGGACACCTGAGATGTAAGGAGGCACTCCACTGGCTGGGGACAGTGACACCTGGGATGTAAGGAAGCACTCCGCTGGCTGAGGACAGCGACATCTGAGATGTAAGGAAACACTCCGCTGGGGACACCTGAGATGTAAGGAAGCACTCCGCTGGGGACACCTGAGATGTAAGGAAGCACTCCGCTGGCTGGGGACAGTGACACCTGAGATGTAAGGAGGCACTCCGCTGGGGACACCTGAGGTATAAGGAGGCACTCCGCTGGGGACACCTGAGATGTAAGAAAGCACTCCGCTGGGGATACTTGATGGCATCTGGTGACAGGCGACTTGGCAAGTGACACGCTCAGGGCTCCCACTGATTCTGCATTATGGTGAGTTGAACTATTTCATTTTATATTACAATGAGACAATCTCTCTCTCTCTCTCTCTCTCTCTCTCTCTCTCTCTCTCTCTCTCTCTCTCTCTCCCTTTGTTTCTCTCTCCATCCCTCGTTCATCTCAGACTCTAACCACACCCCTTTGAGTCAAGCCCCTTTAAGCCACGCCCAGTATTATGCTTAAACCACGCCCATTTAACACCGCTGCGAGCTTTGCAAAAAAAGTGTCCCTATAAATTTTTTTACAATGTTGGCAACTATGCCGGGGAGGATGAGGAATGTAAGTTTACTGTTAAGCCTCCCATGCCCCGTGAGTCTGGCCGTGTCCCAACACACGCAGCCTCATACAGCAGGAGGCAGGAGCAGAGAGGGTGGGAGCAGAGAGGGTGGGAGCAAAGTGGGCGGGGCAGAATGCTCGAGCGCACCTGTGAAGGGACATCATTTTCGGCACATGAGAAGGCTCTGGAGTCTGGACAGGAGTTAGGAAGGGAGTGGGAGACAGACTGTCATCTGTTTTGCACAGTGCCTGGAAGAGCACCTTGTCCCTGTGCAAATGGGGACAAGGGCCTCTTCCCCACAAGAACCTGGTGCGTTAGTTGGGGGGGTGCAAAACTTGAAAAAACTTTTTTGACTTTACTTACACTATAATGTACTGAATGTAACCTGTAGATTTTATTGGCAAATTTTTGTTTTGTTGTTCGAAATTAATATAAGCTGTTGCCTGGGTACTGTGCCACATGAGTGTGGTAATCTGTTGTTCAATGGTATTAGATAATTTTTTGTGGGGGGTGGGGGACTGTTTGCAGGGGGGGCCCCATACAACATTTTGCTATGGGGCCCTGTGATTTCTAGTTACGCTCCTGCATGGAACACATGTATTCCCATATATCTAAGCCGGAATGGTCTGTAAGTGGGTTATCTAGAGCACCAAGCAATACTTGTCCCATTCGGGCTGATTGTATGCTGCATGTGTCATTGATTCCCAACAGGGATACCGACCTATTGGTGGACAGATCGTCCAGGGCTTTAGCGATAAAAAGGGAAATAATACACTGTTGAATAAAATAATTACCTAGGGCTATATTGGTATATCACATTGTTGAATACACGACAACTAAATCCTTGGAAAATATCACATATAGCACAGCAATTGTATTTCACTATATTGGTATCCCAATTCCAAATTCAGAACCCACAGGAAAGTGTATCTGGCGTTATTTGGATCCTATTGTGTCAGATTCCTGACATAACAGCTGATTTATTTTGGGCCATTGATTGGTATTACACCCAAAGACTGGCATCAAAAGAGCATCAGTATAGATGATTCAAAGGGGACAATCAAGCTCAAGGGAAGACCGCTGTACATACCGCTTCCCATTGTCTTGGATAGGCAGTTAGGGATGTCGGAGGCAGGTCGATTTAGACTCACGTAACTTCTGAGTTGAACTCTGCGGAACTATCCTCCTACAGCTGCTTAGATTCTCTGTCGTCCAGTGGAAAGAGTACAGGTCACAGTTCTCCAGGGTTGCCAACCTCCCGCAGCATTTTTTACTGACAAAACATGGAAAATTTACTGGCAGAGCACATTTTTTAACTGGCAACCTGAGAAGTTACAGAACTCCTATTGAAAACTAACACAGTGAATATTTAAACAGAATAAGCATGATATGGAAACACTGACAATACCTATAACAAAGTAATTTGCTTGATTTACACTTAAATAGTCAGCACAGCATGAAATTATCAGTGCCTGATATTTAATAGCAGTTGTAAAAAAAAATCACAGATTTTTACAAACTGTCAGTAAATTTACTGGCGCTTGGCAACCCTGCAGTTCTCATTAACTTGAACAAGAATTCTTAAAAAAAGAAAATGGCGGTGTCACGTCTCCAGTGTATTAGAGCCGTGCTCTGTATTGCCTCGGCTCAGTGGTATACAGCATGCAGCTTGGCGTCCTGTGGTCTCTGCTCACGTCAACGCATTTCACAAACCCTTACGCTCGCTTCATCAGGACACCGCTCTGTACTGTCTGGCTTCCAATATGCAGCAGTGTGTTTACAATGGCCTAGTAGCAGTCTCTCTCTCTGGTATGGCATCCTGCAGTCTCACTCTGGCTGTCTCCACTACACTGGCTGTCTCAAACAATATGCCCTGGCAAACTTCTTCCTCTCTATTCTTTTTTTAACACTCTCTAGGGGACTATATGTCCCATCATACTCCTCTTCCCTTGCTGATTGGTCCTGCTGCTGTTGCCATTTATGAAAGCAGCTCTGTCTCCCTCTTCTGCAGTGGCAGCAGGGGGGGGGACAGAATCACACACAGACAGCCCAGCCTGCTTCCAGCTGCTCTCCCTGCTCTGTGCACAAGTTCGCCATCACTGCATAACAGGGGACGGGGGCTGAGCAGATAGTCCATAGCAGCAGCACCAGGATATACAAAAATCAAATAAGATAAGAACAGTATACTGTTCTGTTTTTTGGTACTTTGGACATCCTCATTGCTGTTTGTTACTAGTTTACGGAATAAGGCAGTCCAAACACTACTAATTTTTTTTTTTTTTATTCAACCTGGTTGGACAAAAAAAAAAATGACCTGATTTCCCTATACACACATTTGAAGTGAATGGGGGAATGAATCCCACTGAGTAATTGTATTGTGACAGCGGGGAGAGTTATGTACAAACACTGTCCACATACGTGGATTTAAATTTTAAATTTTATAACAATAGCATTTAAACAGAAAAAATTTAAGCTTACTTGAAAAAATCATTTCATGTTGTGAGTTGTCTGCTAGACAACTATTTCCACAATTTCCTGGATTGCCTGCATGCTTTGCAGCTTCTCCTCTGCTCTGTAATTTCAATTTCTAAGGACTACATTTCCCATGGTACCTTGCTGTCTGCAAGCTGTGATTCCTGTACTGACTCCGCCTCATGAAACACCTCCTCTCAGCACCTCTGTAGATCAGAAAGCAGCTATGTGGAAATGTGTAACACAGCAATGTCTACTCATAGGTCATAGTCATTACATGTCACACAATTTAAGAAAGTAAATGTGTGGGGATCTTCACAAAGTAAGTTTACAAACTTCAAGATTGTTCCAAATAAGAGGAGAAGGCTAGAAAACATTTAAATACATTGTGGAAATAAATATATAATGTTTTATTTTCATCATATACAGTGGGGACGGAAAGTATTCAGACCCCCTTAATTTTTTCACTCTTTGTTATATTGCAGCCATTTGCTAAAATCATTTAAGTTATTTTTTTTTCCTCATTAATGTACACACAGCACCCCATATTGACAGAAAAACACAGAATTGTTGACATTTTTGCAGATTTATTAAAAAAGAAAACTGAAATATCACATGGTCCTAAGTATTCAGACCCTTTGCTCAGTATTTAGTAGAAGCACCCTTTTGATCTAATACAGTCATGAGTCTTTTTGGGAAAGATGCAACAAGTTTTTCACACCTGGATTTGAGGATCCTCTGCCATTCCTCCTTGCAGATCCTCTCCAGTTCTGTCAGGTTGGATGGTAAACGTTGGTGGACAGCCATTTTTAGGTCTCTCCAGAGATGCTCAATTGAGTTTAAGTCAGGGCTCTGGCTGGGCAATTCAAGAACAGTCACGGAGTTGTTGTGAAGCCACTTCTTCGTTATTTTAGCTTAGGGTCATTGTCTTGTTGGAAGGTAAACCTTCGGCCCAGTCTAAGGTCCTGAGCACGCTGAAGAAGGTCTTCGTCCAGGATATCCCTGTACTTGGCCGCATTCTTTCCCTCGATTGCAACAAGTCGTCCTGTCCCTGCAGCTGAAAAACACCCCCACAGCATGATGCTGCCTCCACCATGCTTCACTGTTGGGATTGTATTGGACAGGTGATGAGCAGTGCCTGGTTTTCTCCACACATACCGCTTAGAATTAAGGCCAAAAAGTTCTATCTTGGTCTCATCAGACCAGAGAATCTTATTTCTCACCATTTTGGAGTCCTTCAGGTGTTTTTTAGCAAACTCCATGCAGGCTTTCATGTGTCTTGCACTGAGGAGAGGCTTCCGTCGGGCCACTCTGCCATAAAGCCCCGACTGGTGGAGGGCTGCAGTGATGGTTGACTTTCTACAACTTTCTCCCACCTCCCGACTGCATCTCTGGAGCTCAGCCACAGTGATCTTTGGGTTCTTCTTTACCTCTCTCACCAAGGCTCTTCTCCCCCGATAGCGCAGTTTGGCCGGACGGCCAGCTCTAGGAAGGGTTTTGGTCATCCCAAACGTCTTCCATTTAAGGATTATGGAGGCCACTGTGCTCTTAGGAACCTTAAGTGCAGCACAAATTTTTTTGTAACCTTGGCCAGATCTGTGCCTTGCCACAATTCTGTCTCTGAGCTCTTCAGGCAGTTCCTTTGACCTCATGATTCTCATTTGCTCTGACATGCACTGTGAGCTGTAAGGTCTTATATAGACAGGTGTGTAGCTTTCCTGATCAAGTCCAATCAGTATAATCAAACACAGCTGGACTCAAATGAAAGTGTAGAACCATCTCAAGGATGATCAGAAGAAATGGACAGCACCTGAGTTAAATATATGAGTGTCACAGCAAAGGGTCTGATTACTTAGAACCACATGATATTTCAGTTTTTCTTTTTTGATAAATCTGCAAAAATGTCAACAATTCTGTGTTTTTCTGTCAATATGGGGTGCTGTGTGTACATTCATGAGGAATAAAGATGAACTTAAATGATTTTAGCGATATAACAAAGAGTGAAAAATTTAAGGGGGTCTGAATACTTTCTGTCCCCACTGTTTATGGTTTATGTACAATTTTTACAAACAAAACCCCAAAACATCCACAGTTAGTATTTTGTTTGTTCAATAAAGATTTTCCATACTTCTCCTTCAACTTACTGTGGTTTAAACAGATCGTCTATTTAACCCCATTAACTACTGGAAAAGGGTACACATACTCCTTGCATCCGAGGCATTCGTCCCTGGGGACATAATGCCCTAAACAATGGAACCACTCAGTGCACTGTGCAGCCCAATCCAGTCATAGCAGCTTTTAGCCTCTTATAAAGTTTTACAGGCTGCTGGTAAAAGGGGCTGGACGGTGCACCTATTCCATTCCGCCCACATGAAAATACTGAAATCTCATGCACAGGGGCTAAAATCTTAGTATGCATAAGGCCTAAAGCACACAATTTTTTTTTGGGAAACTGTGTGGATGGTGTCACTTGATCTTTTGCGAGCTCAACAGATATTTTTTTTGAACATATGGAAGGAAATTCTTTCAATGGTATATTTAACAGACCAAAAGGGAACAAATAAGAGAGGTTCGTTGTTAGGGTTTACATACAGTACCTACATTTGTATTGGTGTTTTTTTCATTCCCGTTGTGTTTTGTTGCACTTATTATTTTTAGATGTATTTAGTCACATGATCGAGATAACATAAGATAACCATTCAGAAAAAAAAAATAAAAAATCGCACATTAATGAAACACGTACTAACACACATTAAAAACATATAAAACGCAGCATTTTCAGATGCACAAGTGTGAATATAAGGGGCAGACAGTAGCGGCTACAGTGCGAATGTGGGAATCAGTCTGGTGTACACTGGGAGCAGGTCAGTAATTACTTAGTTGTATTTAATCAGCTGTTGTGTACATATGGAGAAGGCCTGTTTGTTCAGAAGCCAATGTTTAACCCTTTTGTTAGCGCGATCGATATGCTCCTGGCTCAGTATCAATAATGGAGTGAAGTCTCAGCTGTTTAACTGATGCCTACAAGTGTATAGACAGTGCGTCCTTTGTCCAGAAGTCAGTGAACCATCAAGAATTGCGTTTATGTTCCAGGGAGAGCACGGAACCATCCATCTTTTTTTAATCAATTGAACTGAGTGTAGACAAAGCTGTTAAGAAGAGATGACTTGTTCCATTTACAGTATGGACAGGTCAATCATTTTAGACAATGATGACACCAAAAAGCAAGTGCGATGGGCATGTACGGATGTGCTTGTGTCAGTGCATTTGTGATTGAATAGCTCTTTCAGTGTATTTAGGCAATATTAGAGGACACCTTGGGAAAAGCAGGATCTGGAGTTCTATAATGTCAACATTTGCTTTGATGCTGATATAGAGAAGTCCTAAGCAGAGTGAACAAATGTGTTCTTTGCTTGTATTTGGTAAATTATTTGCTTTGCTCCCAGACAGCTAAAAGTGTAAAGAGCCTAAAGAGTATGTCAAGGCTAAATAAAAAATGTTCTATCCCTTTAAAGACTCTGCAAGTACAGAAAAATACCTGTTGATCTGCCAGAAATGCCAGACATGCAGTTGGCTCTTAACCCCTTTTTTCCTGCCCAGGCATCCTTTAAAACAGTGGTTCTCAACTCCGGACCTCAGGACCCACTAACATGCCAGAATTTAAGTATTACCTTGGGGATATGCAGACTAGAATACTGCAATCACTGAGCAGCAAATTATATCACCTATGATGTATTTCAGTTATCCTGCAAACCTGGCCTGTTAGTGGGTCCCGAGGACAGGAATTGAGAACCACTGCTTTAAAAGGTTCTGAAACCGGGGGCAGAAAGGATCGGCGATCATGTGACCACTTTTATTGGCTGTCACAGTGGCCACATAATCAGAAGCCGGTCCCAACGGCTACAGATCATTAGTGGCAGCCAAGAGCTGTCTTTGACAGCTCAAACTCTGTGCTGGGAGAGTACAGTGAGCACATTCTCAGCACAGAAAGATCAGCTGGCCAGTGATACAGCTTGTAACAGTTAAAGCCCACCCTTTTGCTGCCACACATAAGTGTTATGCAGGCAGCAACAGGCTAACGTGTAATTATAGTGTAGCGCTTACCCTCGAAGGAGCTGCTGATGTTTGGGTTCCCTGATTCCATATGTCAACAACCTGTCCTGCAATGCTTCTCCCTCTGACACACCAAGACTAAAAAAATAGGATTTATTTGGGAAAATATTCCCAAGAGGCAACAAAGCAGAATAGCAAAAAACAATAAATAATATTAGATAAAAAACTTGTACAACACCCCAAATAACGGGATGATCCAGTGTCTCTGCACCTGAACCCTGAAACCAGGGAGGTCCTAACTAAAAGGAGTGGTATTGGTCCTTCAGTCTCTCCAAACCCCTCCCACTGGTCTGTGCGTTTTTAAGTGTCGGGGTCCAAAGTTCCTGTGTTGGGGCACTCAAGGAAAAGTGCATCCCACAGTACAGGCGTAAGTACCCAAACTAAATCCCAGGTTGGGGGTAACACTGTCCCTTTAAAAAGTGGACAGAGACACTATAGCCAGCAGCTTCTCACCAGTAAATGGTCTGTGATTGTGATTCCTCCCACTCTCTAGCATCCAGAACCGTTGATGTTAGAGATGATTTAGGATCCTGCAGTAGTGATCACTCATGAAACTGAGTGTGGCGACTCAGGACCTGGCAATCTCCCATGGAACCAGTGACACTTTCTGCCAGTTGTGACCTTTGTGCAGATGTGTACAGCAGGCATCTCTCAAACACATCACCCTCCCCAGTGGTCACCTCTTACATTCCCTATAAGACTGCCCCGAACGCTAGGTTTCTCCTTCCTTTTTCTGTTCCTGCACCTCTCTGTCCTGCTGGGAATTGTAGCCCCATCCAGACATGTACGGAGCTGTAGTGAAAAGGAAGCAGAGTACAGACATGAAAGGGTGCAAGGAACTTAGGAAGGAAGAAGTAGGATAAGGAGGGGTTTAAGGAAGTTAGAGATATGCTGGGATTGGTGGATCAGTGTAGAAGGGGAGGAGAATTTTGATCAGTGCTTAACCACTTGACGACCGCCTCACGCCGATGTACGTCGGCAAAGTGGCACGGACAGGCAAAATCACGTACAGGGTACGTGATTTGCCTTCCGCGGGTGGGGGGTCCGATCGGACCCCCCCCCGGTGCCCGAGGCGGTCGTGTTTTGTCCAGCGGCGATCGGTGATGAGGGGGAGACCATCCGTTCGTGGCCCCCCCCTCGCGATCGCCGCCGGCCAATGAGAACACTCCTTTGCTGCTGTATGCTAAACAGCAGCAAAGGAAGTGATGTCATCTCCCCTCGGGTCGGTATTTTCCGTTCCGGCCCGAGGAGAGACGACAAGTATGTGAGTGCACAAACACTACACACACAGTAGAACATGCCAGGCACACAAATCACCCCGATCCCCCCCCCCCGATCGCCCCCCGATCCCCCCCCAATCACCCCCCCCCCCCTGTCACAAACTGACACCAGCAGTTTTTTTTTTTTTTTTTTTTTTCTGATTACTGCATAGTGTCAGTTTGTGACAGTTACTGTGTTGGGACAGTGTATATTACCCCCCTTTAGGTTTTGGGTACCCCCCTAACCCCCCCTAATAAAGTTTTAACCCCTTGATCACCCCCTGTCACCAGTGTCGCTAAGCGATCATTTTTCTGATCGCTGTATTAGTGTCGCTGGTGACGCTAGTTAGTGAGGTAAATATTTAGGTTCGCCGTCAGCGTTTTATAGCGTCAGGGACCCCCCTATACTACCTAATAAATGTTTTAACCCCTTGATTGCCCCCTAGTTAACCCTTTCACCACTGATCACCGTATAACCGTTACGGTTGACGCTGGTTAGTTCGTTTATTTTTTATAGTGTCAGGGCACCCGCCGTTTATTACCGAATAAAGGTTTAGCCCCCCGATCGCCCGGCGGTGATATGCGTCGCCCCAGGCAGCGTCAAATTAGCGCCAGTACCGCTAACACCCACGCACGCAGCATGCGCCTCCCTTAGTGGTATAGTATCTGAACGGATCAATATCTGATCCGATCAGATCTATACTAGCGTCCCCAGCAGTTTAGGGTTCCCAAAAACGCAGTGTTAGCGGGATCAGCCCAGATACCTGCTAGCACCTGCGTTTTGTGCCTCCGCCCAGCCCACCCAAGTGCAGTATCGATCGATCACTGTCACTTACAAGGCACTAAACGCATAACTGCAGCGTTCGCAGAGTCAGGCCTGATCCCTGCGATCGCTAACAGTTTTTTTGGTAGCATTTTGGTGAACTGGCAAGCACCAGCCCCAGGCGTCAGGTTAGCGCCAGTACCGCTAACACCCACGCACGCAGCATACACCTCCCTTAGTGGTATAGTATCTGATCGGATCAATATCTGATCCGATCAGATCTATACTAGCGTCCCCAGCAGTTTAGGGTTCCCAAAAACGCAGTGTTAGCGGAATCAGCCCAGATACCTGCTAGCACCTGCGTTTTGCCCCTCCGCCCGGCCCAGCCCAGCCCACCCAAGTGCAGTATCGATCGATCACTGACACTTACAAAACACTAAACGCATAACTGCAGCGTTCGCAGAGTCAGGCCTGATCCCTGCGATCGCTAACAGTTTTTTTTGTAGCGTTTTGGTGAACTGGCAAGCACCAGCCCCAGGCAGCGTCAGATTAGCGCCAGTACCGCTAACACCCACGCACGCACTGTACACCTCCCTTAGTGGTATAGTATCTGATCGCATAAATATCTGATCCGATCAGATCTATACTAGCGTCAACAGCAGTTTAGGGTTCCCAAAAACGCAGTGTTAGCGGGATCAGCCCAGATACCTGCTAGCACCTGCGTTTTTCCCCTCCGCCCGGCCCAGCCCAGCCCACCCAAGTGCGGTATCGATCGATCACTGTCACTTACAAAACACTAAACGCATAACTGCAGCGTTCGCAGAGTCAGGCCTGATCCCTGCGATCGCTAACAGTTTTTTGGTAGTGTTTTGGTGAACTGGCAAGCGCCAGCGGCCTAGTACACTCCGGTCGTAGTCAAACCAGCACTGCAGTAACACGTGGTGACGTGGCGAGTCCCATAAGTGCAGTTCAAGCTGGTGAGGTGGCAAGCACAAGTAGTGTCCCGCTGCCACCAAAAAGACAAACACAGGCCTGTCGTGCCCATAGTGCCCTTCCTGCTGCATTCGCCAATCCTAATTGGGAACCCACCGCTTCTGCAGCGCCCGTACTTCCCCCATTCACATCCCCAACCAAATGCAGTCGGCTGCATGAGAGGCATTGTCTTTATGTCCTCCCGAGTACCCCTACCCAACGAACCCCCCAAAAAAGATGTCGTGTCTGCAGCAAGCGAGGATATAGGCGTGACACCCGCTATTATTGTCCCTCCTGTCCTGACAATCCTGGTCTTTGCATTGGTGAATGTTTTGAACGCTACCATTCACTAGTTGAGTATTAGCGTAGGGTACAGCATTGCACAGACTAGGCAAACTTTCACAGGGTCTCCCAAGATGCCATCGCATTTTGAGAGACCCGAACCTGGAACCGGTTACCGTTATAAAAGTTAGTTACAAAAAAAGTGTAAAAAAAAAAAAAAATATGAAATAAAAAAAAATAGTTGTTGTTTTATTGTTCTCTCTCTCTCTATTCTCTCTCTCTATTGTTCTGCTCTTTTTTACTGTATTCTATTCTGCAATGTTTTATTGTTATTGTTATTATGTTTTATCATGTTTGTTTTTCAGGTGTGTAATTATTTACACTTTACTGTGCTTTATTGTTAACCATTGTTAACCATTTTTTTGTCTTCAGGTACGCCATTCACGACTTTGAGTGGTTATGCCAGAATGATGCCTGCAGGTTTAGGTATCATCTTGGTATCATTCTTTTCAGCCAGCGGTCGGCTTTCATGTAAAAGCAATCCTAGCGGCTAATTAGCCTCTAGACTGCTTTTACAAGCCGTGGGAGGGAATGCCCCCCCCCCCCACCGTCTTCCGTGTTTTTCTCTGGCTCTCCTGTCTCAACAGGGAACCTGAGAATGCAGCCGGTGATTCAGCCAGCAGACCATAGAGCTGATCAGAGACCAGAGTGGCTCCAAACATCTCTATGGCCTAAGAAACCGGAAGCTACGAGTATTTCATGACTTAGATTTCGCCGGATGTAAATAGCGCCATTGGGAAATTGGGGAAGCATTTTATCACACCGATCTTGGTGTGGTCAGATGCTTTGAGGGCAGAGGAGAGATCTAGGGTCTAATAGACCACAATTTTTTCAAAAAAGAGTACCTGTCACTACCTATTGCTATCATAGGGGATATTTACATTCCCCGAGATAACAATAAAAATGATTAAAAAAAAAATATGAAAGGAACAGTTTAAAAGTAAGATTAAAAAAGCAAAAAAATAATAAAGAAAAAAAAAAAAAAAAAAAAAACACCCCTGTCGCCCCCTGCTCTCGCGCTAAGGCGAACGCAAGCGGCGGTCTGTCGTCAAACGTAAACAGCAATTGCACCATGCATGTGAGGTATCACCGCAAAGGCCAGATCGAGTGCAGTAATTTTTCCAGTAGACCTCCTCTGTAAATCTAAAGTGGTAACCTGTAAAGGCTTTTGAAGGCTTTTAAACATGTATTTATTTTGTTGCCACTGCACGTTTGTGCGCAATTTTAAAGCATGTCATGTTTGGTATCCATGTACTCGGCCTGAGATCATCTTTTTTATTTCATCAAACATTTGGGCAATATAGCGTGTTTTAGTGCATTAAAATGAAAAAAAGTGTGTTTTTTCCCCAAAAAATGCGTTTGAAATATCGCTGCGCAATTACTGTGTGAAAAAAAAAAATGAAACACCCACCATTTTATTCTGTAGGGCATTTGCTTTAAAAAAATATATAATGTTTGGGGGTTCAAAGTAATTTTTTTGCAAAAAAAAAAAACTTTTTCATGTAAACAATAAGTGTCAGAAAGGGCTTTGTCTTCAAGTGGTTAGAAGAGTGGGTGATGTGTGACATAAGCTTCTAAATGTTGTGCATAAAATGCCAGGACAGTTCAAAACCCCCCCAAATGACCCCATTTTGGAAAGTAGACACCCCAAGCTATTTGCTGAGAGGCATGTCGAGTCCATGGAATATTTTATATTGCGACACAAGTTGCGGGAAAGAGACAAATTTTTTTTTTTTTTTTTTTTTTTTTTGCACAAAGTTGTCACTAAATGATATATTGCTCAAACATGCCATGGAAATATATGAAATTACACCCCAAAATACATTCTGCTGCTTCTCCTGAGTACGGGGATACCACATGTGTGAGACTTTTTGGGAGCCTAGCCGCGTACGGGACCCCGAAAACCAAGCACCGCCTTCAGGCTTTCTAAGGGCGTGAATTTTTGATTTCACTCTTCACTGCCTATCACAGTTTCGGAGGCCATGGAATGCCCAGGTGGCACAAAACCCCCCCAAATGACCCCATTTTGGAAAGTAGACACCCCAAGCTATTTGCTGAGAGGTATAGTGAGTATTTTGCAGACCTCACTTTTTGTCACAAAGTTTTGAAAATTGAAAAAAGAAAAAAAAAAATGTTTTTTCTTGTCTTTCTTCATTTTCAAAAACAAATGAGAGCTGCAAAATACTCACCGTGCCTTTCAGCAAATAGCTTGGGGTGTCTACTTTCCAAAATGGGGTCATTTGGGGGGGTTTTGTGCCACCTGGGCATTCCATGGCCTCCGAAACTGTGATAGGCAGTAAAGAGTGAAATCAAAAATTTTCACCCTTAGAAATCCTGAAGGCAGTGATTGGTTTTTGGGGTCCAGTACGCGGCTAGGCTCCCAAAAAGTCCCACACATGTGGTATCCCCATACTCAGGAGAAGCAGCTAAATGTATTTTGGGGTGCAATTCCACATATGCTCATGGCCTGTGTGAGCAATATATCATTTAGTGACAACTTTATGAAAAAAAAAAAAAAAAAAAAAAAAAAGTGTCACTTTCCCGCAACTTGTGTCAAAATATAAAATATTCCATGGACTCAATATGCCTCTCAGCAAATAGCTTGGGGTGTCTACTTTCCAAAATGGGGTCATTTTGGGGGGTTTTGTGCCACCTGGGCATTCCATGGCCTCCGAAACTGTGATAGGCAGTGAAGAGTGAAAGCAAAAATTTACACCCTTAGAAATCCTGAAGGCGGTGATTGGTTTTCGGGGCCCCGTACGCGGCTAGGCTCCCAAAAAGTCCCACACATGTGGTATCCCCATACTCAGGAGAAGCAGCTAAATGTATTTTGGGGTGCAATTCCACATAGGCCCATGGCCTGTGTGAGCAATATATCATTTAGTGACGACTTTTTGTAAATATTTTTTTTTTTTTTTTTTTTGTCATTTTTCAATCACTTGGGACAAAAAAAATAAATATTCAATGGGTTCAACATGCCTCTCAGCAATTTCCTTGGGGTGTCTACTTTCCAAAATGGGGTCATTTGGGGGGGTTTTGTACTGCCCTGCCATTTTAGCACCTCAAGAAATGACATAGGCAGTCATAAACTAAAAGCTGTGTAAATTCCAGAAAATGTACCCTAGTTTGTAGACGCTATAACTTTTGCGCAAACCAATAAATATACGCTTATTGACATTTTTTTTACCAAAGACATGTGGCCGAATACATTTTGGCCTAAATGTATGACTAAAATTTAGTTTATTGGATTTTTTTTATAACAAAAAGTAGAAAATATCATTTTTTTTCAAAATTTTCGGTCTTTTTCCGTTTATAGCGCAAAAAATAAAAACCGCAGAGGTGATCAAATACCATCAAAAGAAAGCTCTATTTGTGGGAAGAAAAGGACGCAAATTTCGTTTGGGTACAGCATTGCATGACCGCGCAATTAGCAGTTAAAGCGACGCAGTGCCAAATTGGAAAAAGACCTCTGGTCCTTAGGCAGCATAATGGTCCGGGGCTCAAGTGGTTAAGCCAGGGGGAATTATACAGCAGTCGTGAGTTGGAGAGTCAGGAAGAACGTTCCCTGAGGTAGCTGAGAGATAGCAGGTAGCATGAGTGGTTTAGAGCAGCTCTGGGTGCAGCTTAGGGAAGCAGCGGAGACCCATGGAGCAGAATGGCTGCAGAGCCAGATCGCATCCACACTACAGGGGGTTGAGCAGGGCCCATCCAATGCGAGGCCTGTCTCATCACGGGCTAGGAGGTCTAGACCTCCGGAGCGCCTTAGTCCTGACAACACTCCCAGGACTCAGAGGAGACTGGGGAGCCCGAGTCGAACCCCCTCGGGACCCCCGCCGGCAAAGCAGACACCAAAAAGAGCGGGCGGGGGGGCAGCAAGGAGAGACAGATTGCAGCAAAGTCACAGGGGGAGAGGCGTAATGCAGACAGCCAGGCCAGCCCCCAGTGGGGAATCTCCACGGGATAGACAGCAGGCTGCCACCTCCGGCGATGCTCCGGTCGGGGTGGCAACCCGGCGAGGGAGAACGGGTCGGTCGGGCGCCGGCATGGCCTGTGAAACGGCCGGCGGCTTGCCTCGTGGCGGCGCCATCTTACCTCAGGGAAGAGGTCCAGCCAGTCAGCACAGGGAGCGTCAGTCGGGAGGCCCCGCCTCCAGGTTCAGTGAAGGGCCTGGGAGGGTTGGCCAGCGCAATGCCTGCGTGAGAGACAGGTCGCCGAGTGATGACATCATTTCCCCATACGAGGAAAATGGAGGAAGGAACCCTCAGATGGATGTCGCCCCCCCTCCGGTCGCTCAGGCTGCAGGACGGAAGTCGGCCAGAAGAACAGCAGTTGAAGTACAGCAACTGATACAGAGGGACAGCGGCAGCAGCAGCAGCAAGGAGGGCGAGCTGAGCGATGATCCACAGGAGGCAGCGGTGGAGTCGGGTTGGACGGCTGGTGGGTCCTCTCACCTAAGGCAGCCTGGTAAGCAAAAGTCTGTTTCTGTTACTAATGTTATTGGGTTGACTGAAGCAGGGGGAGTCAGAGTGGAGGGGGGAGAGCAGGGTGCCTTAAGGGGGGGAGAAGGGGATTTATGGGAGTCAGTAAAGGAGCTACTTCGCCGCCTAGAGAGCGGGGCTCTGCAACCCTCATCCCCCATCAGCCCCTGGGTACCACAGCCCCCAAGTATTAGGGATCCCGTGGTGGTAGTGAACCCCCCGCAAAGGCCGACGACGTTGGTGGTGGCCGAGACACAGACGGGAGGTGACGGCGTGGGAGATTCTGGAAAAACTACAACGCAGGAAAAGGATGCGGAAAAGGTGAGACTGGCAGATGCGGCCAAGTGTGAGGTCTACGTTTGCTTCGAGGGACCTTTGGGGGCGCATTTAAAAAAAGAGGTAAGAGAAAAAATTTGGAAAAACGAGTTTGTGGAGATTTTCTCCTTGCTCCCATTAGAAAAGTTTAATTTAGACAGGGTAAAGCCAGATGAGAGTAAAAAAGAGGAGGAAGAGAAGAGAAGGTACAGATTAATTCCGCGCACGTTTGCTAACTGGTTGCAAGCTTTTGCGATTCTGGCTAGCGTGATCGGGGAAAAAGCCCCCGAGAATTGCTCGGCATTATTCTGTTATTTAGAAGCGATCAGCGAGGCACATCGAGTATATGGGGGTTTAGCATGGCTTCGTTATGACGAGCAGTTTCGTCAGAGGAAGGCTATTCGCCCATCGATCAGATGGGACCATAAGGATATAAGCCTCTGGATGAAGTTGATGACGTCATCCAGGGCTGCGAGCCCGTTTTTTCAAGGGGGGGTCGGCGGCACCTCCTCCACTGGATCGCCGGCCCCAAAAAAGAAAGGGGTGTGCTGGCAGTTCAATGAAGGCAACTGCCGGTTCGGGACTTCATGTCGCTACAAACATGAATGCTCCGGATGTAGTGGGGGGCACCCTTTTGCGCGCTGCTTCAAGCAAGGAAAAGGTCGCACAGGAGACATCGTTGGAAAAAGGGATGACGCCGGTGAGACTAGAAAGGATGCTACCTTTCCTAAATAGGTACCCGGATAGGGCGGCGGCCATGTTATTAGAAACAGGGTTCAGGGAAGGTTTTCGAATTCCGAGTTCATTGCGGGAGGTTCCGCCAGTTGCAGACAATTTGAAGTCGGCACGCCTCCATCCGGAGGTGGTGTCGGCTAAGCTGTTTAAGGAAGTTGCATTGGGCCGCATGGCTGGGCCATTCGCTTCCCCGCCGTTACCAGGGTTAATAGTTTCCCCGTTGGGAGTTGTTCCGAAGAAGGAGTTGGGGCAATATAGGATGATACATCATCTGTCCTACCCGAGAGGTGGTTCTGTGAACGATGGTATTGACCCGCAGGATTGTGCGGTTACCTATACATCGTTCGACGCAGCTGTCTCGTGGGTTAAAAAATATGGTAAGGGCGCCCTCATGGCAAAAACGGATGTGGAATCGGCATTTTGATTATTGCCGGTACACCCGCACAGTGTGCATTTGTTGGGATGCTGTTGGCAGGGGTCGTACTTTGTGGACCGTTGCTTGCCAATGGGTTGTTCCATTTCGTGCGCACTGTTTGAGGCCTTTAGCTCATTCTTTGAATGGTCGGTTAGGGAAGCGGCAGGGATGAATTCAATTATCCACTATTTGGATGATTTCTTGTGCATAGGCCCCTCAGACTCCAGATGTTGTGCAGTATTATTGGGAACTATACAACACCTGGCTGACAGATTCGGGATTCCGCTGGCAGCTGACAAGACGGAGGGCCCAACATCGGAATTAGTTTTTTTGGGCATCACGATTGATTCAATAGCGATGGAGTGTAGACTGCCTGAGGACAAATTGGTGGCGTTACGGAAGGAGGTGAGCATGGCGGGTAAGAAGCGGAAGCTGCGGCTGAAGGAATTGCAATGTAAAAACCCTTAGGAGATGAACACATGGAAACAGCTGTTGCCTAGTTACTGATTTTCCAGCTCCCATATAAGGACACTTGTTGCTTTGGCCAATCGGATCTGAAGAAAATGCGGAAGCATTGAAACGCGTCATCCGACACGTCCATACGTCACTTCCGCTTTCGTTGGTTTCTGGACTAGTGCTCTGCGTTCCACACAGGTCTTCCGGTTTCCGTCCACCGCGACGGCTCTGGCTCTTCATGTCCGCTCAGACGCCGGCTGTTTTTTGCGGACACCTCCATCGTTTGTAGTCCAACGCCCAGCGGTGACCCCGGTGACCACTTACACATCTTCATGTGGACACGCGCTTCCAGGAGAACCTGCATCAGGCACTTTGCCCACACCTTAGGAGGACGTCCCTGGACTCACCACCTATCCTTGCCTTAAACCATTTTAATTTTGTGAGTAGCCATTTGGCTGTCTGTCCGTTCATCATTTTATTAAAGTTACATAATACTGCACTTAGATTGGCGCTTCTTGCTGTTTTTTACATTGTTGTTTCAGAGTTGCCTGCTTCTACTCTCAAGTGAGCTGCCGCTGGTGCTTTTTATCAGACTTTTAATTTCAGTGACTATTTTATATTCCCTTTGGACTCTTTACATGCATGATTGTATGCTCTAGCGCCATTTCTCTTTTTTGTATATGAAGGAATTGCAATCCTTATTGGGAAAATTGAATTTTGCATGCAGAATCATTCCCATGGGTCGTATATTCTGTAGGAGATTGGCGGCGGCCACGGCTGGGGTGAGAGTTCCCAATCACTTTGTCAGATTGACCAGAGAATTGCAGGCGGATTTAAAGGTGTGGGATGCATTTTTGGAATGTTTTAATGGGAGGTCTGTGTGGCAAGTGGGACCGGTCAGCAATGCTGACTTGGTCCTGTTCACAGATGCAGCAGGATCGGCAGGATACGGGGCGTATTACCAGGGTAGATGGAGTGCAGGACCGTGGCCGGAGATTTGGAGAGAGGCAGGTTTCCTGAAAAACCTGGTCCTCCTAGAACTGTTTCCCATTGTTCTGGCAGTAGAACTGTGGGGGGAAGAATTGCGGAACAAAAAAGTTAGGTTCAATTGCGACAATTTGGGGGTCGTTTGGGCAATTAATAATATCACGGCCTCATCCCCACCTGTGATTAGAGTGTTAAGACACTTGGTGCTCAGTTGTTTGCGCATAAATGCATTTATTTATGCTGTACATATCCCTGGAGTGGACAATAAGTTAGCGGATGCTTTGTCTCGTTTCCAGTGGGAAGAATTTCGCAAGCTGGCACCGGAGGCAAACCGGGTAGGGGAGCCATGCCCGTCGGAACTGTGGAGAGTTGCGTTGGAATCACCGCAGGATTGATCCGGCAGTCTCTCAGCGCCGGAACATGGAGGGCTTATGAAAGAGTGTGGCAAGAATGGTTTGCCTTTATGGAGGAGGTAGGAGGGTCAGAGGACTCTAATGACGTACAAACTTGGGTGTTGTGTTTCATTTGTAGGAATTATGAAAAAGGGGTCTCTGGGTCGGTAATAGGAAAGAAGATGGCGGCGTTAGCCTTTTTATTCCAATTAAAAGGACGCAGGGATGTCACAAAATCATTTATGGTTCGCAGGGCTTTGCGGGGTTATAAAAAAGGTTCTCACAAGAAGGACTCCAGACGCCCAGTGTCATTTGAGGTGCTGGGGACGATTCTGACAAGCCTCCACAAGGTGTGTTCAGAGGATTTTGAACAAGTACTCTTTCGAGCAGCCTTTGTGGTGGCATTTTTTGGAGCATTTAGAATCGGGGAATTGGTCTCGCCATCAAAAAGGGTGGTGGGGGGTCTGAGGTTGGGTGATGTGCAGTTTTCAGATCAGTCAGTTCTGATCTGGATACGGCGATCGAAAACGGACCAGGAAGGAAAAGGGGTCAGAGTGGAGTTGTTCAAGGGTTTAGAACCCCAGTTTTGTCCGGTAACGACCCTGAGGCAGTTCTTGTATGTGCGCCCGACAGGGGAGGGAGCATTTTTTTATACATAAGGATGGTTTGTGTTTATCCAGGTTTCAGTTCACGGCAGTGCTGAGGAAGTGTTTAAAAGAAGGAGGGCTTTCCCCGGGTGACTATGCAGGGCATTCTTTCCGTATAGGGGCAGCCACGGAAGCAGCTCGCTGGGGACTCCCAGAAAATGTAATAAAGAAGATAGGCAGATGGGAATCAAACAGGTTTCAGATATATGTACGTCCACCATTATTGTGAAGTATAGTTGGTTACATAGGTTATGATTAAGTAGACGGTAAAAAAACGTTGGCATGTTGTTGGTATGTTTCTTTGTTATGTCTTTTCAGATCCCCGCAGATGTCTCATTTGGATTTTGGGACACTCATACGTTTTCTGGGGGGCAAAACGGGCGGACATCAGACCTGAAGGTAGACAGCTACGGCTTAAGAGAGAGGAGGGCACGGTCAGGTGGTTGGGTATACCAGGCATGAGGTGGCAGCAAGTGGTTCCCGAGGTACATAGATTCTCCAGGTTGGACAGGGTCCCTGACATATTGGTACTTCATGTGGGAGGAAATGACTTGGGTATTAGACCAATGCGGCAGGTCATAAAAGATATCAAATGGGACTTTCTCAGGCTCCGGGCATCCTTTCCAGACATGCTGTTCGTATGGTCCGATATAGTTGCCCGTATGTCTTGGAGGGGGGCACGGTCGTGGGAAAAACTCAATAAGACCCGTATAAAAGTCAACAAGGAGGTGGGCAGGTTTGTTGCCAGTAATGGGGGCATTGTGATCCGACATTGGGAATTAGAAACCGACACTTGGATGTACCTGAGAGGGGATGGTGTTCACCTTAACCCGGTGGGGATTGATCTTTGGTCCCTGGGGCTGGAGGATGGCATTAGAAGAGCATTTTTAGTGTGGCTGCGGGCTCAAGTGTAAGGTGTCACACTTGTGCCGCGGTGGCGCTTGGTCCTTGGCGACAATAGTTAATATATATATGGATATATATATTTAAATTGTTTACAATGAGGATTGAAAAGTTGGGACACATCCCAAGATGGAGTTTCCGGTTGGTCCAGTCAGTTTTTGGACCAACTGGTAATAAATGGGGGTCTGGGTCAGTTAGTGGGTCCTCGCGGCGAGTTAGCGGCTGGGGACAGATCTAACAAATGGGGCTCAGGCTCAAAAAGTGATTGGGGTCGTCAGGGACCAGCAACAATAAGGTTACTGAGAGTCAAAGTTAAAATATTTTAAATATTTTCAATATTTAAATGTTATAAATGTTAAAATTATAGTTTTTTATTGGTTTTGTAAAATAAAGGCCGATAAGGCCATTTACTTCCAATCCAGGTGTCGGTGTCATTACTTAATAATAAATGTGTATGCATGTATTAGTAGGGAAGTAAGGTATCTGGCTACCCTATTCAAGACATGTACGGAGCTGTAGTGAAAAGGAAGCAGAGTACAGACATGAAAGGGTGCAAGGAACTTAGGAAGGAAGAAGTAGGATAAGGAGGGGTTTAAGGAAGTTAGAGATATGCTGGGATTGGTGGATCAGTGTAGAAGGGGAGGAGAATTTTGATCAGTGCTTAAGCCAGGGGGAATTATACAGCAGTCGTGAGTTGGAGAGTCAGGAAGAACGTTCCCGCCCTCCCGCCCTAGCTGAGGGGTTGTTAATATTTTAGGAGAGTGTGGTTGGCGCTTGGTCCTTGGCGACAATAGTTAATATATATATGGATATATATATTTAAATTGTTTACAATGAGGATTGAAAAGTTGGGACACATCCCAAGATGGAGTTTCCGGTTGGTCCAGTCAGTTTTTGGACCAACTGGTAATAAATGGGGGTCTGGGTCAGTTAGTGGGTCCTCGCGGCGAGTTAGCGGCTGGGGACAGATCTAACAAATGGGGCTCAGGCTCAAAAAGTGATTGGGGTCATCAGGGACCAGCAACAATAAGGTTACTGAGAGTCAAAGTTAAAATATTTTAAATATTTTCAATATTTAAATGTTATAAATGTTAAAATTATAGTTTTTTATTGGTTTTGTAAAATAAAGGCCGATAAGGCCATTTACTTCCAATCCAGGTGTCGGTGTCATTACTTAATAATAAATGTGTATGCATGTATTAGTAGGGAAGTAAGGTATCTGGCTACCCTATTCATGTCCTTGACTTGATAGGAAAATGTCTACTGAGGACTACATTTCCCATAGTCCTAGGAGGTTCCCAGTAGCTCTCTTTCCTTTCATGCTGCACCTCTCTCTCTCTCTCTCTCTATCTCTCTCTCTCTCTCTCTCTCTCTGACAGCCCAGTCCTTGCAGCGGGTGGGGGCACCATGGACCGGGACTACAATAGGAAAGATTAAATACAGTATATGATGCAGTCTGCCAAAAGCATTAACCTAGCAGTCTTTGTTTTTCTGAATTCCCCTGCAGCATCATTTTATTACATACGGTATTTATCCTTCCAAAAAAGCCAGCTATACATAACAGGAATTTTGGCTCATTCCTGGTGAATTATAGCCATGCAAGCATCTTCCGCCTCAACAAAAGTCAATTTAAACTTGGTGGAAATTATCGGGCGAACAGTGACTGCATCCAATCGGTGGGTGCCGCAGCTAACTGAATACAATAGTGGACAGTGGAGATTGCTCCATTCATGCTGTTTAGTGTGGCTAGGGGAAGCAACTGATTTCCTTTTCCTCAGCCCCTAGGCTGAACGAGAGAGAAAAGTAAGCACGTATGGCTAGAAAACGTCTGCAATGATACAACTTCCTTTATTAGACCAAGCTATCCAGCAAAAGTGGTAGTTAAAGCCAATTGTCTTTTGTTGAAGGAGCCATGTAGAATATGGTCAACTGAACAGTGACGGCATTCAGTTAGCTG
Organism: Lithobates clamitans; assembly: GCA_037952925.1. NCBI lineage: Eukaryota > Metazoa > Chordata > Amphibia > Anura > Ranidae > Lithobates > Lithobates clamitans. The sequence goes on from JBBGZY010000101.1 coordinate 6,155,586, forward strand.
AAGTCACTGTTCAGGTACTCTAGCAAGTATGAGTGCCCCCTGTCAGAATACAGAAGTCAGCAGGGAAGATTCAACCATTCATGCTATTTACCGTGGAAAGAGAAATCTATTAGATTTCTCCCGCTCAGGCCGCCGGCTGAACAATAGAAATCTATATCTACATAGCTAGCCTACAAATTTTGAGGCAAACCATTTAACACTGACATGGGTTCTTACAATGGCTGGCATTCATTCATTTGGTTCAAACCTTTGCTCTAAAAGAAAAAAAAATTGTAACTGCTTAGAAATACTATCTTGTGTTTAGCTTTAATTTGTCAGTTAAATATGTAAAATCCACATAAATCTACTAATCCATCTAACACTGCCTTCTCCATAGGTTGACAATGCTTCTGTTCAATAGTGGCTACATTGCTCCTCCATAGAGTAGAGGAGTTAGTATAGCCACCCTAAGACAAGAAGTAGGTTGCTGACTATATCACCAGGTGAACATAAAGGATCTAAGGACTGGTAAATTGTATTATATTAAATTGTTATTTTTATGTAAACATACGCTTTTAGCCCATTTGTGCAATGACATCATACGGCTTGCTCAGCGTCTTTTGCTAAACTACGCAAGCATGCCTACTCTCAGATCTCCACAACATAAAAGCCAGTAATTTTGTGTTCCAAAATAAGAACTAGGAGGGCTCTTTCAGATAACATAGGAAGCTTGCAGAAGATAAAGGACAACTCTGAATTTCTGAAAAGATGAACAGGTTTTTTTTTTTTTCACTTATTAAACAAATATGATAAAATGCTTTCAATGATACAGTATATTAAACAGAATAAAAGAGAGAAAATAAGAAAAGTTCATTGTTGGGTGTTAAATACCCTTTAAAGTAAACCTATCAAGTACCTGGTTAGGTTAGGCTGAAAAAAAATTATTAGCACAAGTGACCTCATTATCACTTGTTTAAAAAAAAAATAGTACTTAGAAATTTAGGCAGATGATGATCTTGTCTGTTACATTTGGAAGAGAAGCGGTTTAACCTTAAACTGCGTAGAGGGTTCTTTACTGTCAGAGCGGTAAGGATGTGAATTCTCTTCCACAAGCAGTGGTATCAGCAGGGAGCATCGATAGTTAAAAAAAAAATTAGATGGGCACCTTAACAATCACAACATACAGGGATTTTTCAATGTACTAATTACAAAAACACCACAGATTGAACTGGATGGACTAGTGACTTTTTTCAGCCTTACCAACTATGTAACTCTTTAACTATGTAATTCAAGCCTGACTCCTGAATGCCACTTTCTCCTAAGCCACCTGATTTATGCACAGAATCTACCATAAAACGTAGGCACCACTAATGTGGTTCAGAATCTGGGAGGAGGATGGAGGGGTGGATATAGACACCTACAGCTGTGCTCATAAGTTTACATACCCTGGCAGAATTTATGATTTCTTGGCCATTTTTCAAAGAATATGAATCATAACACAAAACATTTCTTTCACTTATGTTTAGTGTTTGGCTGAAGCCATTTATTATCAATCAACTGTGTTAACTCTTTTTAAATCATAATCGCCACAAAAACTACCCAAATGACCCTGATCAAAAGTTTACATACCCTGGTGATTTTAGCCTGATAACATGCACACAAGTTGACACAAAGGGGTTTGAATGGCTACTAAAGGTTACCATCCTCACCTGTGATCTGTTTGCTTGTAATTAGTGTGTGTGTATTAAAGAGGAAGTAAAGCCTCTGAAAAAAAAATACACCCTGCAAGACAAAGGCATAATGAGCTAGTATGCATAGCATACTAGCTCATTATGAATTACTTACTTGAGATTGAAGCCCCTGCATCGGCCCTCGTTCGCCTCCTCCGATGGCGCCATCTATCCCGAAGTGACTTCCGGGTATTGCGGCTCCGGCGCTGTGACTGGCTGGAGCCGCAATGACATCACTGCCACACATGTGCACTGGTGCCGCCACTAATGGCATGATCGCTGTTAGAAACGGCACGCTCAGTGCGCCTGCGCCCAATGTCTACGGTGCATGTGCCGTAGACATCGGCGCCGCTATTTCTGCAAATATCTCCTAAACCTTTTAGGCTTGGGAGATATTTCTTGCACCTACAAGTAAGCCTTAATCTAAGCTTACCTGTAGGTTAAAGTGGTTGTAATGGGTTTACAACCACTTTAAAGGTCAATGAGTTTCCAGACTCCTGACAGACCCTTGCATCTTTCATCCAGTGCTGCACTGACGTTTCTGGATTCTGAGTCATGGGGAAAGAAAAAGAATTGTCAAAGGATCTGTGTCAAAGTGTAGTTAAACTGTATAATACAGAAAAGGGATATACAAAGATATCCAAGGAATTGAGAATGCCAATCAGCAGTGTTCAAACTTTAATCAAGAAGAGGAATATGAGGGGTTCTGTTGACATAAAACCACGGTCAGGTAGACCAACTAAAATTTCAGCCACAACTGCCAGGAAAATTGCTCGGGAAGCAGAGAAAAACCCACAAATAACTTCAGGTGAAATACTGGACTCTCTGAAAACATGTGGTGTGGCTGTTTCAAGATGCACAATAAGAAGGCACTTGAAGAAAGATGAGCTGCATGGTCAAGTCGCCAGAAGAAAACCATTACTATGCAAATGCCACAAAGTATCCCGCTTACAATACGCCAAACAGCACAGAGACAAGCCTCAAACCTTCTGGCACAAAGTCATTTGGAGTGATGAGACCAAAATTGAACTTTTTGGCCACAACCATAAACACTTCATTTGGAGAGGAGTCAACAAGGCCTATGATGAAAGGTACACCATTCCTACTGTGAAACACGGAGGTGGATCGATGATGCTTTGGGGATGTGTGAGCTACAAAGGCACAGGAAATTTGGTCAAAATTGATTGCAAGATGAATGCAGTATGTTATCAAAAAATACTGGAGGAACATTTGCATTCATCAGCCACGAAGCTGCGCATGGGATGTACTTGGACATTCCAACATGACAATGATCCAAAACACAAGGCTAAGTCAACCTGTCATTGGCTACAGCAGAATAAAGTGAAGGTTCTGGAGTGGCCATCTCAGTCTCCTGACCTCAATATCATTGAGCCACTCTGGGGAGATCTCAAACGTGCAGTTCATGCAAGACAGCCCAAGAATTTACAGGAACTGGAGGCTTTTTGCCAAGAGGAATGGGCAGCTTTATCATCTGAGAAGATAAAGAGCCTCATCCACAAATACCACAAAAGACTTCAAGCTGTCATTGATGTTAAAGGGGGCAATACACGGTATTAAGAACTGAGGTATGTAACTTTTGATCAGGGTCATTTGGGTAGTTTCTGTTGTGATTATGATTTAAAAAGAGTAAACACAATTGATTGATAATAAATGGCTTCAGCCAAACACTAACCATAAGTGAAAGAAAAGTTTTTGTGTTATTCATATTCTATGTAAAATGGCCAAGAAATCCTGGCAGGGTATGTTAACTTATGAGCACAACTGTATATCTATGAATCTACTTATTTTTTTGCCATGTAGATTTTACTGAACAGTACTTTCATTGCAAACCTAATGTCAAAATAATAGGATTTTAATACAGCTTACCTGTAAAATCCTTTTCTTTGAAGTACATCAAGGGACACAAGGCCATAGTAGTTACTATGTGGGTTATAGGCCACCTTCAGGTGATGGACACTGGCATGCCCTAAATTAAAAAGTGCACTCCCTATATAATCCCTCCCACTGGTGGGAGTACCTCAGTTTTGTAGCAAAGCAATACACGTGTATACCAAAGAAGGGAGGGACCTCTCTGTCCCGTGATGTACTTCAAAGAAAGGGATTTTACAGGTAAACTGTATTAAAAATCTTATCATACATCACAGGACACAGAGCCATAGTAGTTACTATGTGGGATGTCCCATAGCAATGCCAACTGAAAGGAGAGAGACACAACAAAGTAGGGCACCAAGAGACTAGAGGACTCATACTGCAGCCTGCAGTACACTGCGCCCAAAGGTGATATCCTCATGCCTTTTACATCTACTTGATAGAATCTGGTAAATGTATGGACTGAAGACCAAGTTGCGGCCTTGCAGATCTAAGCCATGGAGGTTTGGTAATGCACTGCCCAATAAGCACTAACAGCCCTGGTGGAAATATATTAATATGAAAAGGAGGAATTTTCCTCTTTAAACCAAAAGTTTGAACAATCACTTGACAATTAGGACCGTCTGGCAACACAAACAAAACATCTGTTTCCCGAATCTGAGCGGTCACTTTCAATAGACCTTGACCGCTCTCGCCACATCAAGAGAATGTAGTGACCTTTCTTCCACAGAAACGAGGTTCTGGAAAAAAATGAAGGCAGAACAATATCCTGGTTTAAATGAAAACCCGATTCTACCTTCGGTAGAAATTCAGGATGAGGCCGCAATACAACCTCATCCTTATGAACAACCAATATGGCTCTTTACAAGAAAGAGCAGCCAACTCTGATACTCTTTTTGCAGACGATATGGCAATCAAGAAAATTATTTTCCCCCTGTCAAGAGGACCAAGGGAATATCTCGTATTGGCTCCAAAGCCTGCTTCTGTAAGCCGACAGGACTAAAATTAAGTCCCAATGGTTAAAGGGTGACCAAACTGGAGGATTAATCCGCGTCCCCCCTGCATAAAGTTACGAACCAGAGAGTGAGACGCAAGTGGTCGTTGAAAAGAAAGACCGATAAGGCTGACATCTGGCCTTTGATAGTACTCAAGACCAACTTAATTTTTAATCCTATCTGTAGGAATTCAAGAGTCCTACCTATGACATATTTCCTGGGGTGCCCACCCCTGGATTCAAACCAGGAGACATATGCCTTCCAGATTCTATAGTATATGACTCTGGAGGCCGGCCTCCTAGCATTAACCAAGTAGAAACTACTGAAGCTAACAGCCCACGATCTTTCAGAATGTGGGTCTCAATAGCCAAACCGCTAAATTTAGCGTTTGTAAGGTAGGATGGAATGCGAGAGAAGGTCTGGCCATAGTGGTAGGGTCCAAGGGACCCCTACCACTATCTTTACGATCTCGGCAAACCAATATCTCCTGGGCCACGCTGGGCCACAAGAATCACCTCCTCCCCTTCTTGCTTGATCCTGCGAGAAGGCGTGGAAGCAGCAGAAGGAGGAAACTCATAGATCAGTGAAAAACTGATTCCACGGAAAAAAACCAAGGCATCTGTTCCGTATGCCATCGGATCCCTTGTCCTTGACACAAAATTGTTGATCTTGTTGTTGAATCTGGACGCAAACAGATCCACATCCGGAACTCCCCATCTTTGGCATATTAACAGAAAGATGTCGGGGTGAAGGGACCATTCTCCTGGGAACAATTGTTGGCGACTCAAGTAGTGCGCCTGCTAATTCTCTATCCCTGGAATGAAAATTGCTGATAGGCAAGGAATGTTGTTTTCTGCCCAAGATAGAATATGATTCACCTCTTTCTAGGCCGCACGACTTCTCGTGCCCCCTTGGTGAATGACATAAGCCACAGCTGTGGCACTGTCAGATTGGATTCTGACAGGACAACCCCGTAGTCTGAGCGTCCAGGCCTCGAGGGCCAGGCGTACTGCCCGAATCTCTAGAATATTGATGGGCAAAGCCATCTCTGATTTGGACCATCTCCTTTGGACAGATGCTTCTTCCAGGCCTGCTCCTCAGCCCAGAAGGCTGGCATCTGTTGTTACCACCTTCCAGGTAACTGGTAGAAAGGATTTCCCCTTTTTTCCAAGATTCTTGGATATCAATCACCAATTGAGGCTCTGAATCACATTGGGGGATAAACGCATTGGGAAGTCCAGAGCTTGGACCTTCTTCTTCTAAGCTGACAGGATACTGTTTTGCAGCAGTCTTGAATGAAACTGCGCATAAGGAATGGCCTCGAAAGAAGCCACTATCTTTCCCAACAATTTCATGCAAAGTCGAATAGAAGGATTCTTATTTGTTTTGATCAACTGAATCAGCTCCCTTATGGAACTGATCTTTCCCTGGGGAAAAAAGCACACTCTTCTGAGCTGTATCTATGATCAGCCCCAAGAACTGCAATCTCTGTCAGGAAGGGCATGCCAGCACCCAAGATGGCTGTCGAAGAAGACGACCTGTTACCTCTGCCTGTCAGGAAGGGCATGCCAGCACCCAAGCTGGCTGCAGAAGAAGATGACCTGTTACCTCTGCCCCTGTCAGGATGCCATTGGTGCGCCTGCACTTTGTGACAGCTTTTACCGCCCAAACAGGCTATTTAAATTCAGCCAGTTTCCAGACTCCGTGCTGTCTGCTCTACAGCGTTCCCTGTGTATCCTGTAATTACTTACCTGTCTTCCGTTCCTGTTGTGACCCGGCTTGCTTCCAGATGTTCCTGTTTCCGGCCTGCATCTGACCCCGGCTTGTCCTTCACTCCGCACCTGCCTGCTCCTTCTGCCACTCCGCTGCCAGCCTGTTGACGACCCGGCCTGTAATCTGATTCCGCTTCTACTTTAGCCTCTGTTCCTGACGTGCCCGTTTGTGTATGACCCGGCCTGCCTGTACCTGCCTTCTCTTCAGCCTCGACGGTGCCACCATCCCTTCTGCTGCATCTGCACTTCTGCCTGTGGGGGCCAGTTGTCTCCTCGCTCCAGCTACCTGCCTACCACTGCTCTGGGATTCCTACAGACACCTCTACAGCTGGCCAAGTGCTCCGATCCAGCTCCAGGTTCAGCGATCCCGCCAGGCACTAGTGCGACTATGCATCTCAGTGCTTCCTGTCAGCTCTATCAGGGGCTCCAAGTCAGAGTTGTAAGAGAGGCTGTCCTCTGCATATCAGGCTCTATCACCAGGTACAAGACAATCTCCTTGATGGTTTTAAGGAGGATTTCTCTAGGTTGAGAATCCAACCTAGTGTGACAATCCGGGGTGATTAGGTTCAAGTGGTGCATACAGTTTTCCAGAAACGTGGCACTCCAGACTGCGTTTTAGGACATGGCAGCCCACTTTTATTTAAAGGTAACGAAAAAATTCAAAGGTTCAGTAATCTTCCCTCGCAGGGGTGTTCCACCATCACTGTATAAACAAACTATAGCCTCCTGGCTTACTCACTGTCAGCTTCGTGCTGTTTTGGTTGCGGGCCACATCTGCCTTCTACAGATGTGCACACACAGGCTTCCACCTGCAGCCTTAGACTCCGAGACCTCCTGTCTTTCTCCTGGAGCTGTCTCCTACTGGGACCCTCCTAGGCCAGACTTCCTGTCTGCTGGGCGGAGCTGTCTCCAAGTCTGAGCACTGACCTCTATTCTTGGGATGTTTATGAACCCAGCCCACAGGTGTGCAATTAGTATTCCTGCCAAAATCAGGCACACACTGCTCATTTGCACCTGTGACACAGGGTCGCATCTCCACATTCAGGTATTTCAGGTAGCTGATTGCGGTGACCAAAGTTTGGACTAAGCGGGCTATCGATTGATCTATCAAGAGAAGATCGTTTAAGTAGGCTAGTATTGTTATACCTTGAGCCCTTAACCTTGCTAAAGGAGGAGCCAGGACCTTTGTAAACACTTGAGGTGCAGTAGCTAGACCGAAAGGCAGAGCTGCAACCTGGAAATTAAGATTTTCTACCTCGAAGCGTATAAATTTTTGGTGAGCGGGGAAAATCTGCAAATGGACATAAGCATCCTTGATGTCGATTGACGCCAGAAGTTCTCCCCCTTGTAGGATGGAGACTACTGATCAGATTGACTCCATGTGAAAAGAATGGATATTCAAAAACCGGTTTAGATGTTTGAGATCCAAAATGGGTCTGACAGCCCTGTTTGGTTTTGGAACCGTGAATAGTTTAGAATAAAACCCTAAACCTTGCTCTTGCAAGGGGACCACCGATTCCAAAGCTAGAAAGAGAGACTTCCTTTTCACTGGATCTCTGGGAACGTTTCATCTGAGAAAACGAGGAGACGGGAACTCTCTTTTTTTTTTTTTTTATCTCTTTATTTGAAAAAGTTATCCGATACAGCATATACAACAATCACATCAAAAAGAAATAAAGGAAGAGAAATACACAGATAGGGACTGCCACTAAAATCACCAGCTCAATAAAATCATCCATTGCTCCCATAGATTTCTCTACCTCCAGTATGTACCAATTCAAAAAATGTCCATAAGCTGTAACCTTCAAAAAGGGAGACATTGACATAATTTCTTCATTTTCCCCTTTTTTTTTTTTTTTTCTCCCCCACCCCCCTTCTCTCCCCTCACCCGTCATACATCCTCACACATACCCTGCATCCCTCTCATCCCATGTCATCCTCACTCCACCTCTGATCCAACTCTCTCCCAGTCCAGCCATACTTTCCATATGTTCTCGAATTTCTTATAGTTACCCCTTTTCTTATAGATATACTTTTCCCTACAGATCACTTCCCTTACTGCATTTTCCCATTCTGTCACTGTCGGAGCCTCCTTCCTCTGCCAATGCTGTGCGATGAGCTTTTTTCCCTGGAACAAGCATCTAACTCTTGCCGTCTGTATGTCCTTTTGAAATCCCTCCCTCCCCCTTCAAACCCAGCAGGCACTCCCCCGCCTCCACCCTCAGCGATGTCCCAAACACTAAATTTATTTTCCCCACTATCCCTTCCCAATATCTATGCAGCTTGGGGCAACGCCAAAACATGTGGATCAAATCCCCATGTCCCCCTCTACATCTTTGACATTTCGCGTCGGGTCTCTTGCCCCACTTGAATAGTTTCAGGGGTGTATAATATGCTCTATACAACAGATACAGGTGAGACATCACTTGTGAAGGAGAGAGAGTGACCCTGGGACCCAGCGCCAAGACTTGATCCCATTGATCGTCAGACATTGTTCCCACATCTTTTTCCCATCTAGCCCTGTTTTTATTTTCAACCGGGCCTTCTTGAGCTGCTGCTTTCAAGCATCCATACATGTCCGAAATCAGACCCTTTGTGGATCCCGCATCGATCAGCTTTCTCAAAGAGGTCATTTCGCACCACACTGGCGCCTCCTTCCCAAATTGTGCCTCCAGGGCATGCCTGAGTTGCAGATATCTGTAAAATGACCTGTTGGAGATCGCATACTCCTCTACCAGTTCCTGAAAGGACTTCAACCTCCCTGCCCTATATACCTGTGCAAGGTAGTGGATACCCAAACGATCCCATTCCTCTACACGCCCCATTTTTTTAAGCTCATTAAGGCTATTGTTGTCCCAAAGTGGCGAAAATTCCGCAAAACCGGCATATCCAAGAGTTCTTTTAGCTTGTACCCAGACTTTACTCATCATCCGGGTGGTAGGACATTTGGTACAAAATGAGTCTGCCTCTAACCCCTCTCCCACTGTATCATGTCTGGTGTCATTCAATAAGATGCTACCCCCTGCTCCTACTACTCTTAGCCTATTACTGCCTCCGACTTGTTGCAATTGAGCTGCCAGGAAGTAGCCTCGTGGATCTGGTACCGCCAGGCCTCCCTTCTCCTCTGGTCGCCGTAGCGTCTCCAACCCGATCCTAGCCACCCCTTCCCTCCAGATAAGTTCTCTGAATATACTGTCCATTTTTTTGAACCAGTGCTTGGGAATCCAAACAGGAGAGTTCTGCAGGACATATTAGATTTGAGGTAGCCAGATCATTTTAATCAGATTGCAGCGCCCGGCGACCGACTCTCGGAACTCTAGTTTGTAAACTAGAGAAATTGAGGAAGCCACCCATCTGTCTTGACATTGTTCCTGTCAGACCCTCGAAAACTGTAGACGCCTTCCCCCCACTCAAGCGAGCGGGGGTGCCCCTTCATAAGGAGGCTCTAGTATCTTGTTTTGTGGGTTTCCTTTGAACCTGGGACTGACCCTGAGGTTTACCTCTTGAACCTGACGGTGGAGGCCGTAGAGACTGCCTGGAGGCTGATGCCCCTGGCACTGGAGAAGAAGCAGGCTTGCCAGAAAAAAATGCTTAAACTTCTTCTTAACAGATAAAAGGGAACTTTTTCCGATAGAAATTCTTTGGATATAGTTATCCAGATCGTCTCTAAATAACCATTCACCATAAAAAGGGAAACTGGTCAAAAGCTATTTGCATGGCGCTTCGGCTGACCAATTTTTCAACCATAGGATTCTATGCACATGTACCAGCCCTAGCATGAGCCGTGAGGCCTGGAGAATAGAATCTTTCATAGCGTCTATTGTAGAACACAACGCTATCAGGAAAAACTTTGAGTACCTCTATAAACTGGTCCTATAAGGACTGAGATACTCTGATCGCTGCCAGCGCTGGTTGAACGACTGAACCTGCGAGCAAAAAAAGGAACTCCAACTTTTTATCTGTTGAATCCTTTAGCATATGTGCATTGTCTACTAGACAAGTTAGGTTTTTGTTTACAGAGGATATAGCAGCGTCAATTGCTGGAATTCCCCATTTCTTATAAAACTTCTCCTCCATAGGATAAAGTATTGAAAAACTTTTTTCGGAGGAAAAAACTGTTTATTTGGGTACTCCCACTCAGAATACATAAGCTTTCTTAGCTATGAATGGATAGGAAAAACATGAACTGATTGGGGAGGCTTTTTGGTGAACACAGACCAGAAGTGCGCTTATCGACTGACTGCCTTACTGGCAGAAAAAATGTGGAGCAGACCAGTTCAGTGAGAGACTGTACCAACAACCTTTCCTGTGAACTAGATACTTCCGTATCAGGTTCTTCGGAAGAGGAGACATCAGCCTCTTCCTGGTCCTTTGAGAGAAATTTGTCATCTCTCGCTCCTTGTTCCTCAGCAAGAGGGTCCTGAGCAATGGACGGGAATCTGCTACGCTTAGTCCCACTCTGGGATGCGATTAAAGCATCAATCTTTACTTTAAGCTTTAAATGGTTGAAGAAAAAAACTCCTAGTAATATCACAAGGGCTGCAGTGTTTAAGAGCAGCTGCAACACTTGCCCCTTCTGATGGCTCACTCTGACCAGCCATATTACGCTCAGTGGAGGATGCCCTCTTTACTGGGATGGATCTAGGCTTCCGTGTGACTGTAAAGTCTTTCTAGAGCCCTTTCTGAGGTGTTTTTCACCCCCCTTCTGCTATAGCCTAATGCACAAAACAGAGGTACTATCAAAAGGAATGCATCCACTGCTTGAGCAAATAGTCCAGCTCTGTCACTGCTATTGATGCTCAGACTGATGTAGTAGTAAATGTGTCAAAGGAATGCCTGTGTCACCAAACCTGTTATATGCAAACAAAACATTTGTTTTACCTTGCTCCTGTGTCCCTCGGAAGCTTGCAACAGCACAGCCCATTAAAAACATACCTTCCCGCGCTGGACTTTGGAGAACGCCAACGCCGCGCTAAGCCCCGCCCCCCGCGTTGCCTACGGCCCTTCCCCTCTTTTTTAAAAAGAGCTTTTTCCCACGTGAGTGCGGGCTCCTTATCCTATGGGATCCACCAGGCAGGAGCAGAAATGGCGAGGGGGGGTCTAGATGCCGCCGAGTGGCGCGCCGTTCGCGCCTTATTTTTTTTTTCATATTTTGCAGCGCTCTTTCCCCAATGAAGAGGGGAAAAAAACTAGCACAGGGGGGTGTCTGGTGGGGGGAGGGAACCCCCCCAGAGTTTCCAGAGGTTTGTTGTTTGGCCGAAGGAATAAGCATTTGCAGCTTTCAAGACACAGCGTGGGCTCTCTGGAAAGCATGAGACGGTGAGTGCTCAATACAGCCCCCAGTGGTGGCACATAGGCATGACAGCATTTACTAAATTAAAGGAGAGATTCATAAGAGAATTTTAAAAATTTCTTAGAAAACTCCACTTACCTTTCCCGCCGCAGGGTTTTCTGTGGTAAACCAACAGACCCAATCTTCACCCTTCACGGTGGGTTCCGTTAAACATTCAGGAGCTGGGGATCCTCGAGGAAACCCACAATTCTGGACCTGTAGTAGCACCTCCGCCAGTTAAACTTTATGGCCTTAATACCAAAAAGTACTAAGGTACTGGATCCCGGGTTCCAGCTCTCTAAAGAGAAGCGTTACAGGCAAAACCTCATTTCTTCGGATACGAGGCCCGGGTACCATTCAATTCGGCCAAAAAGACACTTTGAATGTATCCGGCTGCATGGCTAGCCCCAACAAGAATTGCTCCAGTGGTGCTCAGCACAGTACATCTTTACTCGTGACCAACACCTTAGACACTGGCGAAAAAACTGAGTTACTCCCACCAGTGGGAGGGGTCATATAGGGAGTGCACTTTTTAATTTAGGGCGTGCCAGTGTCCATCACCTGAAGGTGGCCTATAACCCACATAGCAACTACTATGGCTCTGTGTCCCGTGATGTACGATAAGAAAATGTATTTTTTTAACCAAGCACTCAGTTTGTATTACCCAGTTTTGTTTTTTTACAAGTGAACTCCTGGCATGGTAAAAACGAATTTACCATACTTGTATGTTAACCACGATACCTGCCAAAGTATTTGCAGTTCTGGTTTGTGATCTAGGCACCACAGCCACTTCAGTGACCTCCCTTTTCTGCACTGCATTTAAAAACTATCTCCAGGAAATCCCAATCCCTCCAACCCCATCCAATCCTACTCATTGCCAAAGTTTTTTTTTTTTAAAGGAAAAACCTACAAAGTCACATTTTTATTTACCTCATTTACCATCAATTGACTTAGTCCACCATCAGTTGACTCTCTGACACACCTATTTGGGTAGTGGAGACTGCTGCAGTTCAAGCCTGTTGCCTGCTCTTGTTGCTGCCCCCATAGGTCACAATGTCTTGATGCTACATCTTTAAGGACAATGGACCCTGGAAAGACCTTGAGAATACCTGTGATGGACATTCATGTCAGGGAATGAGAATATGTAGAGTGCCTTGAAAAAGTATTCAATTGAGAATCTGTGGCAAGACTTGAAAATTGCTGTTTCAGACACTCTCCATTCAGTCTGACAGAGCTTGAGCTATTTTGCAAAGAAGAATGGGCAAAAACGTCACTCTCAACATATGCTTCTTATGCCAATGGCACTGCTCATTGAGATGTGATGCCTTGTCTTTAATAAATAAAGATTATACAAAAAAATAAAAAGAGGGCTGAATACAAATGCACGCCACACTTTTCACATATTTATTTGTAAACATAAATTGAAAACCATTTATTTTCCTTCCACTTCACAATTATGTGCCACTTTGTGTTGGTCTATCACATGAAATCCCAATAAAATACATTTACGTTTTTGGCTGTAACATGCCACAATGTGGAAAATGTCAAGGGGTGTGAATACTTTTTCAAGGCACTGTAATTCAGGAATTAACATGGGCACTGCTAGCAGGACCCTCACACACTAAAGAAACAAGAAGAAATAAGACTTTGCCTGGTACAGGGCTTTTGGTTAGGTTTCTTATTAACTTAAATTATAGATACTGTAGGTTAAATGGAGTTGGAAAGGATGGGCCTTTTTGTTGGTAAAAAAAAGAAGAGAAGGAGGGCGCACCGACCTAGTGCATTACCACTAGTAAAGCTTTATTGAAGCTTAAAAACAGCAAAATGTATACTCACAAATGAGCATTGGTAACAGGCATTGACAATTGAGCAGGTTCGCAGTTCTGAACACCGACAAGTCAGGACCTGACGTCGAGTGGATCAAACGATACCTCAAGATGGCTTGCCCACTTAGGCTCTGAAGAAAGGGGTGCTCCCCTGAAACGCATCAGCCATCTTAAGGTATCGTTCGATCCACTTGATGTCAGGTCCTGACTTGTCAGGGTTTAGAACTGCGAACCTGCTCAATTGTTAATGCCTGTTACCAATGCTCGTTTGTGGGTATACATTTTGCTGTTTTTATGCTTCAATAAAGCTTTACTAGTGGTAATGCACTAGGTCGGTGCGCCCTTCTATCTCTTCTTTTTTTTTTTTCTCTAGCTTACGAATACCCATTATTCTGAGAAGGGCTGCAAGAAGGCAGGCATTACTGTACGAAGTTGGTCACACCACGTATTGAGGAACTAGACATCTGAGCGCAGGAGAGATTTTTCTGTTTTTGCTTGCCTTTTTGTTGGGAACCCAGAGATCAACTATAAAGTATATGTATAGCCCTAATTTGAAGAAAGTGTCAAAAGAATTAAAAGCTCTGTCAAACTCTCTGCTGCTCTTTATTGGGAAATTCAAAATTTGCCGCCAGAACAAAAGGCGAGGGTAATTTTTCCAAAGGGGACACCTATTCTGGAGACATTTGTCTAACACATTTGTCCAAGAAATCTTTTTAGAGATGTCCTTTCTCTTCATGTTGCAGCCTTGGGACACAGAAAAAAATAAAATGACAGGGGTTTTACCACTTTTCTATACTATCAAAACAATTTAAAAAAAAAAGAGGAGAAAAGGTGTATCGTTGCACAGGACTTTTGAAATAAAAAAAAAGGAAATGATATGATCCCTTTTGAAGAATAGTAATTTGATACATTATTTATTGCAGATTTTAATTAACTTTGCCATAGGTTGATAAATTTACCTAGTTTCATTGCTTTGAGAGGTTTTCTTATTTGTCTTCAACTGAAAATTAATTTTCATTATCAGTATTTTAATAAAAGGCTACAGTAAACTTCTTTAAAATAGTGTTAATCTATAATGCCAGTGAACTGTAAACCAAAGAAAATATTAAATTCCTATACAGAACTTTCATTTATTTACTTATTAATTGTATGTCAAGAAGAGTTATGACTTTCATTTTACAGAATTTTTATTTTCTTCAGCTGGTAATGGCATATGAGCTATGTTTCTTGTAGGTTTCTTGTTTCCTATATTAAATTTGATGCTAAAAATTCATTAAATTTTCAAAGAGGTTGTTTTTCATGGCCATGACTTTTTGGTCCTGGAAAATAATCATATATCCACTAAAGCTATTTCTTTGGGTTATATTATATGTAAACCCTAAATCTAATTTTCAGAAAGTTTTGGCTCATTATATGCTGTAAATGATCTTTTGTGAATATGTTGCAATGTTTCTTACTTAGATATCCTGCAAGTAAAAGCACGTTCTATCTCTCTGTTTTGTTGGCTGTGCTTTATCATACTGTATATACTCCATGCTACTTTTGTCCCCAGTTTTCACTTCACAAAAATTTTAAGATGCTCTAAAGCCTTAACATTTTTTTACCTTAATGCATTCCCTGTATTAAGGTAAAAAATGTTTAGGTGATAATATTGCCTCTCCCCCCCACCCCCTTTCTTTAGACCCCTTTCACACTGAAGACCGCCCCGCACAAGAGGTAAAGCGCGGGGCGCTTTTAACCCAAAGAAGGGATTAACAAGGCGTTAAAAGCACCCGAAAAAGCGCCGCTTGATTCTAATGGCAGGGGCGGTTTCGGAGCGGTGAATACACCACTCCTGCACCACCCTAAAGATGCTGTTTGCAGGACTTTTTTTTCCGTCCTGCAAGCGCACCGCCCCAGTGTGAAAGCACTTGAGCTTTCATACTGGGGAGACTTGGGAAGCAGTTTACAAGTGCTTTACAGTCGCTATTTTTAGCGCTAAATCGACTGTAAAGCGTCTTCAGTGTGAAAGGGGTCCTATACTTATCTGAGCCCTCACTCGATCATATAACTAGTTAAAATGTTTCTAAAGGCAGAAGCTTTTTTTACCTTAATGTATTCTATGCATTAAAGTAAAAAACCTTCTGGGTGCAGGCCTCCCCTTATACTTACCTGAGCCCCATCTCGATCCAGTGATGTGCATGAGAGCAGCAGCTTTCCCGGGTCTCTCTCTCTTCATTGGCTCACACAGCAGTGAGAGCCATTGGCTCTTGCTGCTGTCAATCACAGCCAGTGAGGCAATAAGGAGAGGGTGGGGGTGGGGCCAAGCCTCGCTCTGTGTATGAATGGACATCTCAAGAGGCTTGCTTTGGGGGCACTTGGCAGAGGGAAGGAGCCAGGACCGCTGGCAGGGGACCTATAAAGAAGAGGATCAGGGCTGCTGTGTGCAAAATCATTGCACAGAACAGGTAAGTATAACATGTTTGCTATTTTAAAAAAATACAACCTTTAGAATCACTTTAAATGGAGATCACCTGTGAGTAGTTAACAGATTTCAAGTGATTGTAATATACATGCTGTACATGTGTAACTGGAAGGTTCAAATTCTGGTGATTCAGTTTTGTAACAAAACCTGCACCAAGAAGACAAAAGAACACATCAAGCAACTCCATAAAAAAGTTGATTAGAAAACACAATTCAGGAGATGAATGTAGTAAGACACAGAATATTCCTTGAAGCACAGTTAGATCAATTATTAAAAATGAAAAGAGTAGGGAACAACTATCAGCCTCTTAAGAACAGGCCATCCATTGAAAATGAGTGATTGAAGCAAAAAACTAGTGAGGGAAGCCACCAAGTCACCTATGATAACTCCTATGCCCTGTACACACGATAGGATTTTCCGACAACAAATATTGGATGTGAGCTTGTTGTCGGAAAGTCCGACCGTGTGTATGCTCCATAGAACATTTGTTGTTCGAATTTCCAGTAACAAATGTTTGAGAGCTGCTTCTCAAATTTTCCATCAACAAAACTTGTTGTCGGAAATTCCAAGCGTGTGTAGACAATTCCGACGCACAAAGTGCCACGCATACTCGCAATCAAGCAGGAGAGCTGCACTGGCTATTGAACTTCATTTTTCTCGGCTCGTCATACGTGTTGTACGTCACTGCGTTCTTGACGTTCGAAAATTCCGACAACATTTGTGTGACCGTGTGTATGCAAGTTTTAGCCAACATCCTTCAGAAAAAAATCCACGGTTTTGTTGTCGGAAAATCCTATCGTGTGTTCAGGGCATTATACGCGTACTGACGATCGGATATTCCGTCAACAAAACCATGGATTTTTTCCGGACGGATGTTGGCTCAAACTTGCATACACACGGTCACACAAATGTTGTTGGAAATTCTGAACGTCAAGAACGTGGTGACCTACAACACGTACGATGAACCGAGAAAAATGAAGTGCAATAGCCAGTGCGGCTCTTCTGCTTGATACCAAGCATGTGTGGAATTTTGTGTGTCGGAATTGTGTACACACGCTCGGAATTTCCGACAACAAGTTTTGTTGTCGGAAAATTTGAGAACCAGCTCTCAAACATTTGTTGTCGGAAATTCCGACAGCAAATGTCCGATGGAGCAGACACACGGTCGGATTTTCCGACAACAAACTCACATCGAACATTTGTTGTCGGAATGCCCGATCGTCTGTACACGGCATTAGGAGTTACAGACCTCAGTGACTACAATTGGAGAGGCTATGTATAGAACAATTGGGTGTTTTACCAATTGCAGCTTCATAGGAAAGTAGAAAAAGAAAACCACACATGACTTAGGGCTCTTTCACACGGGGTGGATCAGTGATGATCCACCCCGTGAACATCCGCTTGCTCAGCGGGGATCACTCACACTGTGCAGCGACGGACCTGTCAGAGCGCCGCTCTCCCCTATGGGGGATCGGGTGATGTCGGACCGTAGAGTCCGTCGACACCCGATCCGAAAACGGATGGAAAAGTAGGGTTTTACCCCGTTACACTTTTTCGGATCGGAGCGGGCCGGATGTCAGCGAACGTTCATCCGCTATTCCTTAGGGATACATGTATGTCCGTTTTTCATGCGAAAACGGAAAGATGAAAAACGGACATACGGATTGTCCAGGTGAAAGAGCCCTAAATCTCACCTACAATTTGCCAGAAGGCACCTAGGAGACTCTGAGGTAGCTGTGAGATCTTCCATTATATGGTGAGACTACAACTGAACTTTTATAACATCACCACCCCCATCATGAAGCATGGGGGTGGCAGTGTAATTTTGTGGGGATGCTTTTGGGTAGCAAGTCCAGGAACACTTATGCAGTAGAATGAATGCAGGAAAATCCAGGAGGGAAACTTGATGAAGTCGGCAAGAGGCTTGAGTTTAGGGAGAAGATTTGTCTAAAAGCAACACAGTGACTCCAAGTAAAAAGCCAAAACTATATACAAAAGGCTTAAAGTATTAATAGACCCTAAAAAATGTGAACTAAATTTGAGCAGCTGACCTCAGTATACACCTTGTGTGCTGCTTCGTCTTCTTTAAAAATCAAACTTCTTAGTTGAGCTGGTCCAAAGGTTGCTACCCCAGGTTCTCAGTATTTAGGTGGCTCCAATGGTTTCCAGGGTCCTAGGAAGCCACACATATGTGCACATTTCCAGGAGAGAGACTCTATACAGATGCAATAACACTACATGAGCCAACATGACGGGGCAGCCAGATAGGAATAGACAGGGCACACATGCTGTTCACTCACAATCCCCATGTTACCTTGTGGGCGCGGGCTAACTCGCCCAGAGCAGATGGAACCTTTTACTCTCTCTCACTATTCTCTTTCCTCTGGACACTCTGGTGTTTGCACTCACTAATGCATTAATAAACATTATGACGGTACCCCGACATAGAAGCCGGTGTATCATAACCTGAAGCAGTCATACAGGTGCCTTCCGATCCCACGATACATACACCTGCTCAGGATGGGACATTTTGAAGGAGACACTACAGAGAAGTGTCCCAGTCCACCCGTCCAGCTTGACTCTGACACCTATCTGCCAGTGACAGAACAGGGTTTCCGCCGGCCCCAGTGCAATCCCCATGCACACGCATAATTAACTACAGTAAAACCTTGGATTGAGAGTAACTTGGTTTGAGAGCGTTTTGCAAGACAAGCAAAATTTTTTATTAAATTTTGACTTGATATACAAGGGATGTTTTGATATACAAGTAGCGTCATGTCACAACTGAGTTTAAAAGAGAAGAGAGGCGCCTCTAAGTGTAGCAATGGTTTCATTTAATGAAGGTACAACATTTAGCAACTCACGTGGTTGATGAATAAAACAGGCACATCTAAGTATGCAGGCATCCGGGGTAAAGCTGACCACATAGACCATCCTCCTCACGGAAGTCATCCCTTCCAGGCTGAGCTCCACAAGTGATTCAAGCCACGCTTTCAAATCGCTCTACTGCAGGGTAGTCTTCCCAGTCACGATTGACAGCTGTGAGAGCCGGCAGTGCAGAGAATGGTCTATGTGGACAGCTTTACCCTGGATGCCTGCATACTTAGATGTTTCTCTTTTATTCATCAACCATGTGAGTTGCTAAATGTTGTACCTTCATTAAAAGCAATCATATTGCTACACTTAGAGGCGCCTCTCTTCTCTTTTATACTCTGTAGCTCCTGCTGGATTTTGCTTCTAATCCGCTTGTGGAGGCTTCCATTTGTTGATGGACATTTTATGGTTACACAACCTATTACATTTCTAAAATCTTTATATATGGACTATAAACTGAAGGACTTACAAATAAATGGTTGTGGAATGAATCATTTGAGTTTCCATTATTTCTTATGGGGAAATTCGCTTTGATTTACAAGTGCTTTGGATTACAAGCATATTTCCAGAACGAATTATGCTCGCAATCCAAAGTTTTACTGTATTTTCTCATCCGTACCATATGGCTTGGTCCCTAAGGTTTCCACCACGTGGGTCCGATCTTGGTTGCTGGGGCACCGACCACTCGGGAGGTAGGCTATAAACCGCTCCCCTTGTTATACATGAGACCCTTCACCCCTGCTGGTACCTCGCTCCCGCTATCTAGCTGTCATATCATCCTTTTCGTGTACTCGTTGCCCCTAGTAACAGCATGTCACCAGTTCACCTCATGTGTGTGCATTATAGGCCCAGTTCTTCCATATGCCATTACCACCATGCACTCCTTTAAGTAACTTCAGACCATGCATGACAAAGTTTCAAAAGCTTTACTGGAAACTCTCAACACAACAATACCAAATCAAAGTACACAGTCTTTTTCCTAAACTAATCCCTAACTCAAGCAAGAATCCATACACAGCAAAGTCCAAAGTGGTAGATCTTCAGAGCTGGTGTTCTTCAGGGAGGACTGCAGGTCCCAGCAATCCCCCTACATGTGGAAGGTTCCTAGAGGCAGGCGAGGCTGTCTGGTTGCTGCAGCTCCAGCAGCTCTGTGATGTGGCTGGGGATTACATACTGTGTCCTGTCTGTGTCTTCTCTCCCGTGCAGACTGTATGTCTGGGCAGAGCCCCCCCCCCCTTTTATTTTCCAGCACACAGAAAGAGTCAGTGCTCAGTAGAAAGTGTAGGAAACATGTTAGATGGGGCAGCAGCTCTCTAACTGGCTAGCATTTCAATCTTCTTACAGCCCGACAAAGCTGGAGCAGTTATAAAAATTGTTGAAAATTTCTAGAGTACAGATGTGCGAAGTTGATATCTTATCCAGATTTCCTTAGAGGCTCAAGGCTGTAATTGCTGCCATATGTGTGTCTACTAAATACTAACTTAATGGGATTGTATACTTTTGCTGTCAGCTATTATGTGTTTTTCACTGTGATTAATTTAAGGTGGTTGTAAAGACTTTTTTCCCCTAAAATAATAAACATGTTATATCTACCTGCTTTGTGCTATGGTATTGCACAGAGCGGCCCCAAACCCCCTCTTTTGGGGTCCCCTGCTCACGCTCTCAGCTCCTCTTCTTCTGTGTCTGCCCCATAGCAAAATGCGTGCTATGGGGGCACACATGGGGGTGCACTCCTGATCCCTGCTAGCTGCGTCCATAGACACACACAACATGGTTCAGTCCCGCCCCCCTCGCTTCCTCCTCACAGGATTTGATTGACAGCAGCAGGAGCTAATGACCTGTGTCCTGTGAAGAGAGGATTAGAGATCAGCCCTGCTGCAGATAGGCACAGTACTAGATCAAAGTAGGACTCATATATATATATATATATATATATATATATATATATATATATATATGTAGCGCTGGTAGATTTATAATCTACCGCTGGTTAGGTAAATTTAGTAAATAGTGTGTTAGGAAGGTTAAAAGTTTGCCTCTGTTCCAGCTTGGCTGACGTTGTGTGTGTTTCCGTGCTGACCGGTGGGTGTCGCTGTTACCACTGGTCAGTGTTGGAAAGGCAACGTGTCGAAGTGTATAGATGCTCCTCTGTCTCGGAGACAAGCTCGGGGGAGGTGGTCCTCCGAGTTGCATTCTGGGAAGAGGGTATTTATGGGACAGACGCGATGTTCTAGGGTTTTTTATACAGCCACCTGCTGGCCCTCCTGGCCGACAGGTATGCGTTAAGGAGCTACCTCGTGGTCCTCCGATCGGGAGGCCCACGATACAGTGGCCCAGGGGTGGGCCCAGAGGCTTGTCTGGGGCCTACCACCGCGGCCGAGGAATGGTCCTGAGCTGTCGGTCCTGTGTGACGCAGCTGGGTGGCCGAGGAGATCCCAGGGGAGGACCTGTCTTGGAGAGATCATGCAGCGTGCTGGTCTGTAGAGGGGCCTGGTGACTCGGTCAAAGGACGTATCCAAAAGAAGAAACCATAGAGCATAGTGTTGCCGGTTTGGCTTAAAGGTTCAGGCACTGTGACTGACTTCCACTGCAGAGAGGATCTGGTGCATCCTGTGGCAGAGGATTGTGCAGATTTACCCCCCAGATAAGTCTGTGGCAGAGACTTTTGATTTGTGCTGCATCCTGGCTGCTAGACCGGTGAGAGAGGCCTGTTCAGACGAGCAAGGAGTGTGTCACACAAGGGGAGCGCATTCCACCTAGTTATCTGAATTCTACCAGGACATTTGTTGCTAAGATTCTATAAGAAGATATTTGAGTTTCTCCTGAAAGTTTCCTTTTCCGCCTCTTTCCTGCTACTTCCTAAAGTTTGTTTGTTCATTAAAGCATTGAAAATGTACTCCAGTGTTGGTGTGTGTGTCGTCCAGAAGTAAACTCAACAGGACCCCTAGACCCGGTGCCGGTGAAACCAAGGGAAGCAAGGTGAAGGTAACAGACCCGCTAGCAGCTCCAAAGTTTTAGAGAGGAGAATCTGGATGCCGCACACTGGATGAAATTGAAAACTTGTCTTTATTATAAAACTGGGACCATCAAAAATACAAGACAATCAGGCAGAATGTACAGGTTCAGCTGACGCGTTTCGCACTTGTTTCGAGATTGAGTGCTTACTCATAGCTTAAACTAGCAGCTCCACCATGAGTTAGTGCTACATTATATATATATATATATATATATATATATATATATATATATATATATATATATATATATATATAAAACCACTTTAAATCACATTGCCCTAAAAGAGGATTTTTAACAGGCTATCAAGTAGTAAAAGTCACCAGCAAAAAATTTACTTACCAGCCCCTTGAAGGCCAGCGTTGTCTCTCTTGCACCCAAAGTCTTTGCAGTTTTTTTTTTCCTGTGCCGCCACCTTGGATCACTCAGCTGACCCCTGCACACATGCACACAATTGAAAACTGCTGTGGGAGAATTTCCTGAAGCCTACTGGGATGTGTGATATGTATCCCAGGGGCCACTTCACCTTTGGCTAGGCAAGAAATTAGGATATGGGAGCAAGCACCTGCAGAAATAAAGTACTTGCTCACCTACCCAACCCCTCACCCCACCCCCAAAACTTAAGATACAGTATGATTGTATTACAGATAGGGTGGAGGAATGTAATAATTCTAAGATTCATTGATGTGTGAAGGTCTGCTTTAAAAGCTTATTGTTGTTCAGCATACAAAAAAGCAAAAATGACATAAAATAAATACATTGAAAAAAATCTAAAAAATGTTCTGTGACACCAAAACATGAAAACTTCCAAGGGAGTGAAAACTTTTGGTTGGCACTTTATGTATATAACATACATATATATATATAGGGTTAGGTTATAAAAAATATCCCAAGCTTCAAACATCTCACAGAGTACTGTGCAATCCATTATCTTTAAATGGAAAGAGTATGGCATAACTGCACACCTACCAAGACATGGCCGTCCACCTAAACTGACAGGCTGGGCAAGGAGAGCATTAATCAGAGAAGGAACCAAGAGGCCCATGGTAACTCTGGGAGAATCTGTCCACAGGACAACTATTAGTCATGCACTGCACAATTCTGGCCTTTATGGAAGAGTGACAAGAATAAAGCCATTGTTGAAAGAAAGCCAGAAGAAGTCTCATTTGTAGTTTTCAAGAAGCCATGTGGGGGACACAGCAAACATGTGGAAGAAGGTGCTCTGGTCAGATGAGACCAAAACTGAACATTTTTGCCTAAAAGCAAAACCCTATGTGTGGCGGAAAACTAACACTGCACATCACCCTGAACACACCATAGTGAAACATGGTGGTAGCAGCATCATGTTATGGGGATGCTTTTCTTCAGCAGGGACAGGGAAGCTGGTCAGAGTGGATGGGAAGATGGATGGAGCCAAATACAGGGCAATCTTAGAAGAAAATCTGGTAGAGTCTGCTAAAGACTTGAGATTGGGGCTGAGGTTCACCTTCCAGCAGGACAACGACCCTAAACATACAACCAGAGCTACAATGGAATGGTTTAGATCAAAGCATATCAATGTGTTAGACTGGCCCAGTCAAAGTCCAGACCTAAATCCAATTGAGAATCCGTGGGAGGACTTGAAAATTGCTGTTCATAGACGCTCTCCATCCAATCTGACAGAGCTTGAGCTATACTGCAAAGAAGAATGGGCAAAAATTTCAATCTCTAGATGTGCAAAGCAACATCCCCAAAAAGACTTGCAGCTGTGTGCAGTGAAAGGTGGTTCTACAAAGTATTGACTCAGGGGGGTTGAATACAAATGCACGCCACACTTTTCACATATTTATTTGTAAAATATTTTGAAAACCATTTATCATTTTCCTTCCACATCACAATTATGTGCTACTCTGTGTAGGTCTATCACATAAAATCCCAATAAAATATATTTACGTTTTTGGTTATAACATGACAAAATTTGGAAAATTTAAAGGGGAGTGAATACTTTTACAAGGATCTGTATATGAAAATAAATTGCGGTGGCGTGAACAAAATATGCTCTGAAAGGAGAATACTTAGCAACATTTTCTCATTGCCTGTTATATATATTTTTAGAATGTCTTGCTTGCTTAGTAAACAACTGACTACAGGACATCTATTGTCACCTAATGTATTGATGACACAAACATTTCACCCACCATAATTCTAGTGAAACGCTACACTCACACTTGCACAAACACCTAATCAAGGCCACACACACACATCACTTACTGCGGTAACTTAGAATGACACATAAGGCTGAGCCCACACACCATCCCTGCACACAAACCATCACTAAGCACACGTCTGTTTTTTCTATAACAAATCAAATCAGACTCATGATCGCTTAGGAAGACTCCAGGTCACAAACACAATGGTCTTTTTGTTATATGTGATCTGTTCATCCAAAGTTGCATAATGTAGCAAAAAAATAAAATAAATAAATACAATTCTACCAATACATATACATTCAACAAAATTTGTATTTGTATGAATCATAAAATAATTACTTGGTGAATAAATTTAGAGTGGATTTGCCTGAAAAGGTGCAATATGCTAACCACGCTCTCCCTTTTGCCCCTGCTCGGAACCCGTATCAAACAACCTGTACTGAGAAAGTATGGATGTTGTTGCATACAAAGCAGGAGGATTAGGAGGGCTCCAGCAAAGCATAGTGATCTCACCACACATCACAACAATGTGAAAATGATGTGAAACTTTTGGCAAGAATCCAGGGCCAGATTCACCATTAGTCACAAAAGGCATGTGCCTAAAGGCAGCAAAAACAAACAAGCAGTTTTTCCCTGCATAGTCATCATCATAGTCATAGTCGTCATAGTCATCATCAGGAATGGTCATCTCATATATTCTCCTTTATATATTATCACAATACTCTAAACCAAGTAAGAAGAACCATGAAAACTAGGAAAAAGAAAGGGGTTACTTAGGCACCAAAGTTGTGTACCTACATACTCAAGTGATTTAAATGAAATCCATGTGGTTAAATTAAGCCATGTAAATCTATGTCCCGAGTCAATCTTTCCTGCCCAGTTGAGTCTTTAACATGGCAAAACCATAATTTAAGTCCGTTATCTACCGCTAAAAAAAAATCTTTAAATGCGTTTTAACATACAACCTACATTGCGCCTGAATCTGTCCTGACATCAGCCTCTTGTAATGTCATGTACAGCAGCACTCAGACTGGGCAAGGGAACATAAGCATTTCTGAGTCAATCAGGGCTGGCCCCTTCTCCTGCATATTCCTATTGATCAGTGTGGCCACCTATCAAAGCGATTAACCAATAATAATGTGTTCCCAACTGTCCTTCATTCAGAGACTGCCCCTCTTCTGAGACCAAATCCTATTGTCCCTTGTGCAGCCCAAAGCCTGGTTCACACTGTTTTTCTTCCATTCAACCCAGTGGGTTGAACGAAAATAAACCTGACAGCTCCAGTCGGAGCTGCTGTAGTAACAGTCGGATCTTACAGTGACACCCCCCCGCTGGACTGTTGTGTTCTGACACTCTGGTCAGCGCTCTCAGCCATTGGCTGAAAGCGCTGATCGGGAGCCGGTCAGCAGCTGGACCGGCTGATATACACACAGGCAGAATATCGTCCGGTCTTTATTGAACCGGTCCATGTCTCCCGACATTCGACCCGTGTGTACTAGGCTTTAGTTGTCTGTCTTTTTGGTCTGATGTGTACAGCTCTGAAAAAAAAAATATTATTTTACTACCAAAAGTTTTATGCTACACTAAACTTTTTATCCAACCTCTAAATACTGTAACTGCATTTGTTATTTTGAAAAGCCAGTATAAAAGGAAAGTAGAGGTCAAAAAAGTACTTGTGTGGTTTAGCCATCATTTTCTGCATATTAGATCATTGTGGTCATTGTAACTGGGGCTGTGGCAGGAACATGTCCTTTGTCTACATAATATGTGCTAAAAGATGTCCCTCTTTGGTATGGCAGAGGAATTATAAAGTGATGAATCATTTTAGATGAGTTTCTGGGAAAAAAAGGTGCATTTAAGAAGCTGGTCCTGTGGTATTAGATTTACAGCATTTTTTTTTTTCAGCAAGTTGTTGTATCGATGTTTCTGTGTACTCGGTAATGTTGGAAACCATCCTGTATTTTAATTGTTATTACTTTGTTGTGATCATTTTACTTTGTGTAATAAAAACCTACATTGCCTTAAGAAAGTATTCATACCCCTTGAAATATTCCACATTTTGTCATGTTACAAACAACAATGTAAATGTATTTTATTGGGATTTTATGTGATAGACCAACACAAAGTGGCACATAATTGTGAAGTGGAGGGAAATTGATTAATGATTTTCAATTTTTTTTAACAAATAAATATGTGAAAAGTGTGGCGTCCATTTGTACTCTGCTTCCCTGAGTCAATACTTTGTAGAACCACCTTTCGCTGCACACAGCTGCAAGTCTTTTTGGGGATGTCTCTACCAGCTTTGCACATCTAGAGAGTGACATTTTTGCCCATTCTTCTTTGTAAAATAGCTTAAGCTCTGTCAGATTGGATGGAGAGCGGCTGTGAACAGCAATTTTCAAGTCTTGCCACAGATTCTCAAATGGATTTAGGTCTGGACTTTGACTGGGCCATTCTAAAACATGAATATGCTTTGATCTAAACCATTCCATTGTAGCTCTGGCTGTATGTTTAGGGTCGTTGTCCTGCTGGAAGGTTAACCTCTGCCCCAGTCTCAAGTTATTTGCAGACTCCCTGCAAAAGACTCCCTGCTGCAGAAAAGCATCCCCACAACATGATGCTGCCACCACCATGTTTCACGGTGGGGGTGGTATGTTCAAGGTGAAGTGCAGTGTTAGTTTTCTGCCACACATAGTATTTTGCTTTTAGGCCAAAAAGTAAAATTTTGGTCTCATCTGACCAGAGAACCTTCTTCCACATGTTTGCTGTGTCCCCCACATGGCTTCTCGCAAACTGCAAACAGGACCTCGTATGACTTTCTTTCAACAATGGCTTTCTTCTTGCCACTCTTCCATAAAGGCCAGATTTGTGGATAATATACATGCTCCGAGACTTTTACAGAACTTCCGCAACAGGTACCTAGAGAAATGGTCTAGGTTGGGCATCCAGAGGCTGCCCCTTGGGGGGGGGGGGGGCACTGTCAGGGACATGGCCGTCATGGAACAGGCAATGTTGCCCAGAACCTTCATGGACGCTCACAGAGGGTTCCGAGACATGCACAAGCGTGCGCCGCGCATCAGCGTGCATTGGCGCACGCCGGCGTGCAAGTGGCGTGACAGACGCTGGCTCCAGTGGCCCTATTTAAGCCAGCCTGTGACCACAGGATTGCTGGATTATCTCCTCAGCTCCCTTGTGTACCTTGACCTTGCTTCCTGATCTGTGATTACCCGTTGTGACCCGGCTTGCCTTAACCTCGCTTCTTGATCTCCCGGTTTGACCCTTGGCCTGCTTCTGGACT
The DNA here is from genome assembly GCA_037952925.1 of Lithobates clamitans. Taxonomy (NCBI): domain Eukaryota; kingdom Metazoa; phylum Chordata; class Amphibia; order Anura; family Ranidae; genus Lithobates; species Lithobates clamitans. Next base: position 6,182,950 of record JBBGZY010000101.1, read on the forward strand.
CTGCTTGAGCTTCCTGATCACCCGGCTTGACCTTCAGCTTGTACCTGGACCCTGCTTGTGTATGACCTTGGCTCGCCCCTGTGCAGTGGCGTAGTGTGGGATGTCAGCACCCGGGGCAAGGCAAGTAATTTGCGCCCCCCCCAACCTGCAGACTTTTAGCACTCTCCGAGTCCCTTCATATACAATAGTACTGACCTACCTGATTCCCATACTGACCACTACACTAACCTACTTGATTTCAACACTGACCAACCTGATTTCTTTACTGACCATTACACGCTACACTGACCACTATACTATACTGTCCACTACACTACACTGACCACTATACTGTCCACTACACTGTCCACTATACTGACCACTACACTGAGAACTACACTGAGAACTACACTGAGAACTACACTATACTATACTGACCACTATACTACACTGAGAACTACACTACAGTGACCATTGCACTGTCCACTACACTACACTGACCACTATACTACACTGACCACTATACTATACACTCCACTCCACTATACTGACCACTACACTAACCACTATACTGTCCACTACACTATACTGACCACTATACTGAGAACTACACTACACTGACCACTATACTGTCCACTACACTACACTGACCACTATACTACACTGTCCACTACACTACACTGACCACTATACTGACCACTACACTATACAGACCACAATACTACTATGTCCACTACACTACACTGACCACAATACTACACTGTCCACTACACTATACTGTCCACTACACTATACAGACCACTATACTACACTGTCCACTACACTACACTGACCACTACACTGTCCACTATACTACACTGTACACTGCACTATACTGACCACTACACTATACTGACCACTACACTATACATACCACAATACTACTCTGTCCACTATAATACACTGACCACTACACTATACTGACCACTACACTATACTGACCACAATACTACACTGTGCACTATACTACACTGACCACTACACTATACATACCACAATACTACACTGTCCACTACCCTATACTGACCACTACACTATACTGACCACTACACTATACTGACCACAATACTACACTGACCACTACACTATACTGTACACTACACTATACTGACCACTACACTATACTGACCACAATACTACACTGTCTACTGCACTATACAGACCACAATACTACACTGTTCACTATACTACACTATCCACTATACTACACTGTCCACTATACTACACTACACTATACTGACCACTACACTATACATACCACAATAGTACACTGTCCACTACACTATACTGACCACTACACTATACTGACCACAATACTACACTGTCCACTACACTATACAGACCACAATACTACACTGTCCACTACACTATACAGACCACTACACTATACTGACCACAATACTACACTGACCACTACACTATACTGACCACTACACTAACCACTATACTGTCCACTACACTATACTGACCACTATACTGAGAACTACACTACACTGACCACTATACTGTCCACTACACTACACTGACCACTATACTACACTGTCCACTACACTACACTGACCACTATACTGACCACTACACTATACAGACCACAATACTACTATGTCCACTACACTTCACTGACCACAATACTACACTGTCCACTACACTATACTGTCCACTACACTATACAGACCACTATACTACACTGTCCACTACACTACACTGACCACTACACTGTCCACTATACTACACTGTCCACTACACTATACTGACCACTACACTATACATACCACAATACTACACTGTCCACTATACTACACTGTCCACTATAATACACTGACCACTACACTATACTGACCACTACACTATACTGACCACTACACTATACATACCACAATACTACACTGTGCACTATACTACACTGACCACTACACTATACATACCACAATACTACACTGCCCACTACACTATACTGACCACTACACTATACTGACCACTACACTACACTGACCACTACACTATACTGACCGCAATACTACACTGACCACTACACTATACTGACCACAATACTACACTGACCACTCCACTATACTGTACACTACACTATACTGACCACTACACTATACTGACCACAATACTACACTGTCCACTGCACTATACAGACCACAATACTACACTGTCCACTATACTACACTATCCACTATACTACAATGTCCACTATACTACACTACACTGATCACTACACTATAATGACCACTACACTATACATACCACAATAGTACACTGTCCACTACACTATACTGACCACAATACTACACTGTCCACTACACTATACAGACCACAATACTACACTGTCCACTACACTATACAGACCACTACACTATACTGACCACAATACTACACTGACCACTACACTATACTGACCACTACACTATACTGACCACAATACTACACTGTCCACTACACTATACAGGTCACAATACTACACTGTCCACTACACTATACTGACCACAATACTACACTTACCACTACACTATACTGACCACTACACTATACTCTCCACTACACTATACAGACCACAATACTACACTATCCACTATACTACACTGTCCACTATACTACACTGACCACTACACTACACTTATCATTACACTACACTGATCACTACACTATACTGACCACTACACTATACATACCACAATACTACACTGTCCACTACACTATACTGACCACTACACTATACTGACCACAATACTACACTGTCCACTACACTATACTGACCACTACACTATACTGACCACAGTACTACACTGACCACTACACTATACTGACCACTACACTATACTGACACCACAATACTACACTGACCAGTACACTATACTGACCACTACACTATCCTGACCACAATACTACACTGACCACTACACTATACTGACCACTACACTATACTGACCACTACACTATACTGACCACAATACTACACTGTCCACTACACTATACTGACCACTACACTATACTGACCACTACACTATACTGACCACAATACTACACTGTCCACTACACTATACTGACCACTACACTATACTGACCACAATACTACACTGACCACTACACTATACTGACCACAATACTACACTGACCACTACACTATACTGATCACTACACTATACTGACCACAATACTACACTGACCACTACACTATACTGACCACAATACTGTCCTGCCTAGTCTTCCTATACTAACACTACATATACGGCACCTGTCTCTTCTCTCTCCTCCTCCCCCCACTATACACTATACAGACCACAATACTACACTATCCACTATACTACACTGTCCACTATACTACACTGACCACTACACTACACTTATCATTACACTACACTGATCACTACACTATACTGACCACTACACTATACATACCACAATACTACACTGTCCACTACACTATACTGACCACTACACTATACTGACCACAATACTACACTGTCCACTACACTATACTGACCACTACACTATACTGACCACAGTACTACACTGACCACTACACTATACTGACCACTACACTATACTGACACCACAATACTACACTGACCAGTACACTATACTGACCACTACACTATCCTGACCACAATACTACACTGACCACTACACTATACTGACCACTACGGAGCGCGGGGGACACAGGAAATTAAATCAGGAGGAGGCAGCCAGTAGTGAGACTACTGGCACGAAATTGCGCCCCCCTAAATGTCGCGCCCGGAGCCACGGCACCCCACGCACCCCGCACGCTACGCCACTGCCCCTGTGTATGCTCTGGACTGACTTATCTGTGTATGGCCTCTGACCTGGCTCCTGGTTTCTCCGTTTACCTGAACACAGCAAGTTCAGCTCTGCCTTATTCAGTCATCCGGAAAAAAGGAAATGCAGCTCACAAACACTCTTGCTCTGGAATGACACCGCCCTAGTAAGAACTGGTTCCAGGTGCTGGCTTTGCTGGTTTGCAGTGAGGTAGAAAGAAATCCTGGATAGCCGCACTCTGGGATGAGGACATCTTTATTTCAATACAATCCAACAATACAGTCAATTGCAGAGACGTACAGAGTGGTAGACTGATAACGCTTTTCACATCATTTGGATGCTTATTCGTAGCTTATTCAGTCATCCCTCAGTGGCCTAGCTCATCTGACTGAAAACAAGCACCTGACCAACTGTGCTTGGGCACCCTGCTCCCTGTTCCGAACTCCAGGGGCGCGCTGCACTTACCTGCAAGGGGAGCTCTCTTAGCATCTTGATCTCCATACTCGCACCTGACACTGCTTCTCTGATTAATGGTCTCCTTGCCCGGCGCCCCCCTCCCCCAAAGCACCCACCACCCCATGTTGAGGGCATGCGACCTGGTACGGCTCAAGAGGGGGGGGGGGGGGGCGCTCGCTCGTCCCCACCCCCTTTCCTGACCGCCGGGGCTGCGTGCTCGGATAAGGGTCTGGTATGGATTTTGGGGGGACCCCACGCCGTTTTTTTTGGCGTAGGGGTTCCCCTTAAAATCCATACCAGACCTAAGGGCCTGGTATGCCCCTGGAGGGGAACCCATGCAGGTTTTTTATTTAAAATTTGGCGTGGAGTTCTCCCTCAAGATTCATACCAAACACAGTGCCTGGCATTGGCGGGGATCCAAGTCGGACCCCCATACCAGTGTGAACCCGGCTCGCAAGGTGTCAATCTCGCTGATAAAAGCGACACAATATCAGACAACAATACAGAAGTTGACCAAAGGGTGGCGGTAAAGAGCGGAAAAAACATGTGATTTGGTGAAAGTTGGCTGAAAAAGTTCTGCCGTGTGTATGCAATACAAACTTATGGCCAACGCCCTTTGCACAAAAATCCAAGGGAAAGTTTGTACAAAGTCCTATCATGTGTATGGGGCTTTACATGACAAAATGTGGAACATTTCAAGGGGTATGAATACTTTTTCAAGGCACTGTATATACATTAGTAACAAGGATTTATTGCTGTCCATCTACTGAACTCTAGGCAAACAGCTAAATAGATAAATACATACAGTATAAGGGAGTTGTTTTCTCTACCCAAAGCTCTTCAGGCTCATTCACACTAGTAGTGCCCTCTAAAGTGTGATCTGCAGTGGACTGTTTTTCAGAGCGAATTTGCCAGGTGGTGAGGAGGCGATTTGTCGCTTTCATACTTTCAGATTTAACTCTATAAATGCCACACTATCACACTGCAATCACATTCATTGTTACGTAGTTGCAGCACAGCCCCATACCCACGCATTAGTCACATTCAGTGGCAGCAATAGCTCCCTAAAGCAACATGCTGTTTAATTTATGCTGCGGCCGCGGCAATGTACACAGCCATGAGGGGTTGCATTCAGTGTTCAGGCTGGCGGTCAGCGGGCTGCAAAATTGTGGCATAACCATCTGGTTTTATTGCCCCATGGCTGCACATGTGAACAACTACAGTGAAATTATATAAGAAAATTACCCCCGAGAGGTTGAAGGGACTTTAACGGCAACTTGTTTAAAATTTGAAATTTATTTTATTAAGTAGAAAAAAACGACATATAACAAAGAGAACAAGGACAATATCATACAGTATAAAAAACTATACAACAATGTACTGTATATGCAAGGTTTGAAAGACTGTATTCAATGGTCTTGCCACAACATCTTACGCGTTTCGGGACTTAATTGTAATGTCCCTTCATCAGAGACGAAATGTGGATCATAGACCTAATGTACAATGAAATAATAATATCAGTATGGAAAGCAAGCATGTATAAATGATATTTACAGGTATCACATGTATGTCATTTGGTACATTGTGGCTGTGAATGGAAAGAGCATAACCTACCCATGCATAACAGCAACGGAGCATCCATGTAAAAATCGCTACAGTGGCGGTGTCAAAAGCCCCAGGTCTAGCAGAGGAGACAAAGACCTGAGTGCATTGGCTGGCCCAAATCTATCCGCACTGATCCAACCCACAAACATAAGGGGGCATCCCGCAACTCCGCCAAAGTAGACTGCACCCAGTCGCAGGTACTAACACGCACCGTGTCACCTGCGAAGTAGAGGCATGTACTTTATAGTAAAAACTTGCAAAAGGTTCATAAGGGGTTCAAAAAAGTCAGAAAAACTCAAAAAACAAAAAACAAAAAGCAAGGGTGAGGGTAGATAAAAGGCTATGTTCATACCAAAAGTTTCTAGGTCAGGCCACAACGGTCTGCAGCACCATCAGAGAAAGGAGAGAGTATGCTGCCGAATATGTGCAAGCACCAATTGAAACAGGGAGTTAGCCCATATGTAAGCTAGGTCTGTGAACAAAACAGAAAGGGGATAAGGTGGTGATGGCACTCCTAGGACTATCAAACTCAAAGAACAAGCAGTATGTCTAACTCATAGCCATCCAGAGCTAGTACTTACAAGAAGCAGTGGTTTAAAGTCTTGATGAGGCAGAGATAGATCGCAGGGGCGTCCGTGCCTGTCACCGCCAAGTGCGGTAGTGATGAGCCTATTCAGATGCATTGTGAGAGTATAAGTAAGCTAAGGGGGCGTGGTGCAGTGTGACGTGCGTCTAGTCAGCGCAGCGTCATCACACCGATCATACGTTGTATGAGAGGGGGGAGCGGTCGCGTCGTAGCGTCACGCCCACTGCGCGTTCCCGTGGGCTATAGCTTGGGGGTTGCCTGGCAATAAATTGGACAGCTGAGGGGGCGTGTTGTGGTGTGATGTGCGTCTGAGCAGCGCAACATCGACACCTCAATCACACAATGAAGATGTGTGAAAGGGAGGCGATCGCATCCAAGCGCCACGCCTACTGCACGTTCCCGTACTGAAGACGGGAACTTGTGTGCAGCTGACACATAGCCCCGCCCACCAGGCAGAACCATAACAAGACAGACGAAGCAGCAAGGCAGAGTTCAATGGTTGCCTGGCAACATATCAAGCCAGCATTAGTCTCATAAGGATTTGGGGAAATTGCTTAAGCCTCAAAGAGTAGTATATTTAAAACAATGTTCAGGTGGGAATAGGTGTTACGTGGCCTGTACCGCCCAATCTGGGATGAACCCATTAGGGCAAGGGAGCCTGTCTAATTGAATGTGTGGGTGACATAGCTACATTAATTGAACCTGTTAGAGCCTAAAGCCTAAAAAGTATTCCCGTGATGAGTGTAACACAGGAGTAAGGCAGAGTATGTTTGTTTGTATATATCCGACGGGACCGCAGGGGTCCCCCCAAGAGACACAGTCCCACCCAAACGGGAGGGAGGGACCGTGGTGGAGATAGGATCCCGAGCCATCCCTGCACGGCCCACCCCACAGAAGGATCTGAGAGGGGGGTCATGCAGAGGCAGCCCACCGACGCAGAAAAGGCCGACAAGCGGGTCACCCGCCACGAAGGGGCGGGTGGAGTGTCCGCCAGAAGGCCAGAAGGAAGGGCCCCCCATAGACCCACCAGAGGGAGGCCCGGGGGACCCCACCTGCGCCGGGTGGGACAGAGGAGGGTCAGCCAAGCCGAAGACAGCCGCACGCCCATAGATCCAACATGGAATGCTCCGACACCATCAGAGTACAAGGGTCATTGACAAAACATCATATATACAATTTGTACATCATAGACATAAAACCTGGCAGTTGGAATTTCTTAGAGACCGAGAGGGAAGATACGAAGTGGTCATAGGCTGATATATGTTTATGGTTAAGGTATAGGTGGATAATGCCTATACAGGGGGTCTGTAAGAAGGGACTATAGGTCCCTCTCACAAAGGCCAGATGCAAAGCCCTCCAAAAACGGTCTGTAGCTAAACTGCTCATTAAGGCCTGGGGGTGAGGTGGCAGCAAGGTCCATAATCCAGCGAGCCTCTTGCTGAAGAAGGACCTTATTCCAGTCTCCGCCCCTTTGGTTGGGGTGAATTCTGTCTAAGAAGAGGAATTGGATTTTCGGAAAAACCCCATAGTGTTCGTTGAGGACATGTCTCCCCAAGGGGAGATCGGGGTCTGCTTTCTTCATTGATGTAATATGTCTGGATGCCCTTATGGAGAATCTCAATTTGGTCTTGCCGACGTAGAATCGTTGGCATTGGCATGTGAGAAGGTACACTACCCCCTCAGTTTTACAGTTACAGTAATGGTGGGGAGTGTACTTGCGGCCATTGGGGAGAATGTAATTGGGGTTTGTATTGATGTATCTACATATCGAACATCCCCCACATGTAAATGTCCCTAGTCTTTTACAAGGGTCATCGCGAAAGTCCCCAACGAATTCACTATGGACTAGTTGGTCCTTTAGGGAACTCGCACGTCGATACGTGATAGAGGGTCTAGCCGAGATATGAGGGCGTAATTGTGGGTCAGTATACAGGATGTGCCAAAATCTGTCAAAGATGGATCTTACAGTTTTGTGTTGATCACTGAATTTCATGATCATTCTCACCGGAGCTTGATTGTCTGACTTCCTTTGATGGCTGAACAATATTTTGCGTCTATCTTGTACGTTGGCTCTTTTGAAAGCCTTTTTCAAGATGGAATGTGAGTATCCTCTAAGTAGAAGTCTCTCTTTTAAAGCCGATGCTGCGCATAGGAAGGATTCTTGGTCCGAGCAGTTCCTCTTAAGCCTGAGATATTGGCTATAGGGGATTGATCGGAGAAGAGGCTGGGGATGGGCGCTGGAGGCGTGTAGGATAGTATTTCCGGCTGTTGGTTTGCGGAAAAGGCCGCTGGATAGACTACCATCGGCATTCTTAGTAATGGTCGTATCAAGAAAAGTGATGTTAGTTTCACTGTAGGTGAAAGTAAATTTCAAGTTTAAAGGATTCTGTTGCATGTGATTAATACATTCCTCCAGCTCCCTTTCTGAACCTTCCCATAACATCAGAATGTCATCGATGTATCGGAACCAGGCCGCTATATGCGGTGTATAGGTTTGTGAGGACTCATCGGACAGAAAAGACTTCTCCCACTCCCCCAGGTACAGATTGGCGTAGGAGGGGGCACAGGAAGTCCCCATGGCCACGCCCTGCACCTGGAGGAAGTGGGAGCCGTCAAATGAAAAGACATTATGATGGAGAATAAACTCCAATGACATGAGAATAAATTCATATAGTCTCCTGTCATCTTTATACGTTGGTGCAATGACCCGTCTGATTACGGCCAAACCTAATTGATGGGGAATGGAGCTATAAAGGGCCTCTACGTCGATGGCCACCAGCAAAGCACGACGCGAGATATGGAGGCCCTCTAAATTTTGCAGCAAGTGGATGGTATCGCGTACAAAGGAGGGCAAGTTCTCGACGAGGGGCTTAAGGTGGGCATCGACGTAGAGGCTCAGATGCTCGGTAAGGGCACCATTGCTGATACGATTGGTCTTCCTGGGGGGGTAGATGCATTTTTGTGTACCTTAGGGAGGCAATAAAACGTTGGGGTTCTAGGGAACTTGATGCGTAGAAACTCCCAAGTGTCTTGGTCTATAATGCCTTGGGAAAAAGCTCCGTCAACAAGGGCGTAGAATTGAGTTTCAAACCTCGTAATGCTTGACCTAGGAATAAGTTTATACCAATCCCGATTGTTCAACACTTTTTTACACATCGCCTTGTATTGATTATTGGTCATGATGACGATGTTGCCCCCCTTGTCGGAGGGCTTGATCGTCAGATCATGACATTTCTTTAACTCTTCAAGTGCCAAACGTTCAGAGGGAGATAGGTTGTCATTCTTTTTCCGTATTTTTAATTTCCTAATCTCGGTTGTAACAGACGATACAAAGGCCAACAGACTTGAGTTGGAGCTAAGAGAAGGAAACTTATCAGATTTATTTTTGAACTTTTTGGGCCGTGAGATGGATGTCTCGCTAGTGAGTTGTTGCTGGAGTAGGGATTCTATATCAATAGAATCTATGAGTTCTATTGAATCCTGTTCCTCAAGTAAGGATAGCAAAACATCCAACTCTTTTTCCTGCTCATTATCCGGCAACCGCGGTTTATCATCCCTTTTGGAATACATGCTTTTCAATAATAATTTCCTTGCGAATAGGTTCAAGTCTTTTATGGCCTCAAATGTATCGAGGTTGGAGCTAGGGCAGAAACTCAGTCCCTTAGAAAGTAGGTTCTTCTCCTCCGTGGAAAGAATGTGACTAGACAGGTTAATAATATTCATGTCTGGAGGATTTGGTGTAGTATGTGGTCCCATCTCTACGTTTTGGGGAGAGTAGTGGGGCCCTGTGGAAAAAATCTACTTCTACTCGTTTCGTCGTTAGGAGCTGTCCCTAAACTCCGACTAGAATGCGATGTTTGTCCAATAGTTTGGGATAGAGAAGAATTTTCACCCGTAATACCATGAAGGTTGCCTGGGAGGTCCCCACGTGAGTTATAATTACCATTACCAGGGGTTCCCAAAGCAGATTGGGTGGAGGGGGGGGTGGTCCGTGATTAGTTTCTTCTGTGTGTTTGAGTCTCCACCAGATAATGGCCGTTTCGCTTTCTTTTGTCTGTTTCTATTATAGTTCCGCGAGGAAGAAGAGGCAGACACAGATGAATTAATGGAGGAGTCTGATCCCCTTTCCCTAGTGGCCTTATTGAGGCCTTTGTTTCTGGGATTGATTGTGTGATTACTTTGTAGCCATTTGTAGGCTTTTCCTTCCTGAAACGCTAGTTTATCGCGCCAGAACTTTTTGTCTTTTTTTCTCAGGATCTCAGTGGTTTTTTGATCTAAATTGGCCTTGATCCTATCTTCCTGTTCCTTCAGGGTGGGGAGACTTTTAAATGCTTGTAACTTCACATACACCAAGTCTATCTCTTTCTCAAGTGACACAATCCGATTACTATATTCTTCTATCAGTAGTTTCATCATATTTCTAGTACATGTTTGTAGATTATCCTCCCACCTCTTTTTAAAATCGGGGCTGACCTGATCTATTAATGGAAAAATTTGAATGCGGAGTCCGTATGGATTTATGTCCTCTCTAATGTACTTCTCAAAGTTTTCCCTGTGCCAAAATAAGGAGGATTTCTTCTCAACTAATTTACCAAGCTGATTGCAAAGGGAGGATAGCTCTAAAAGCCATTGTGAAGGAGAGGCGGTTCAATCCGAGCTATCCTCCCTTTGCAATCAGCTTGGTAAATTAGTAAACGACGAAACGAGTAGAAGTCGATTTTTTCCACAGGGCCCCACTACTCTCCCCAAAACGTAGAGATGGGACCACATACTACACCAAATCCTCCAGACATGAATATTATTAACCTGTCTAGTCACATTCTTTCCACGGAGGAGAAGAACCTACTTTCTAAGGGACTGAGTTTCTGCCCTAGCTCCAACCTCGATACATTTGAGGCCATAAAAGACTTGAACCTATTCGCAAGGAAATTATTATTGAAAAGCATGTATTCCAAAAGGGATGATAAACCGCGGTTGCCGGATAATGAGCAGGAAAAAGAGTTGGATGTTTTGCTATCCTTACTTGAGGAACAGGATTCAATAGAACTCATAGATTCTATTGATATAGAATCCCTACTCCAGCAACAACTCACTAGCGAGACATCCATCTCACGGCCCAAAAAGTTCAAAAATAAATCTGATAAGTTTCCTTCTCTTAGCTCCAACTCAAGTCTGTTGGCCTTTGTATCGTCTGTTACAACCGAGATTAGGAAATTAAAAATACGGAAAAAGAATGACAACCTATCTCCCTCTGAACGTTTGGCACTTGAAGAGTTAAAGAAATGTCATGATCTGACGATCAAGCCCTCCGACAAGGGGGGCAACATCGTCATCATGACCAATAATCAATACAAGGCGATGTGTAAAAAAGTGTTGAACAATCGGGATTGGTATAAACTTATTCCTAGGTCAAGCATTACGAGGTTTGAAACTCAATTCTACGCCCTTGTTGACGGAGCTTTTTCCCAAGGCATTATAGACCAAGACACTTGGGAGTTTCTACGCATCAAGTTCCCTAGAACCCCAACGTTTTATTGCCTCCCTAAGGTACACAAAAATGCATCTACCCCCCCAGGAAGACCAATCGTATCAGCAATGGTGCCCTTACCGAGCATCTGAGCCTCTACGTCGATGCCCACCTTAAGCCCCTCGTCGAGAACTTGCCCTCCTTTGTACGCGATACCATCCACTTGCTGCAAAATTTAGAGGGCCTCCATATCTCGCGTCGTGCTTTGCTGGTGGCCATCGACGTAGAGGCCCTTTATAGCTCCATTCCCCATCAATTAGGTTTGGCCGTAATCAGACGGGTCATTGCACCAACGTATAAAGATGACAGGAGACTATATGAATTTATTCTCATGTCATTGGAGTTTATTCTCCATCATAATGTCTTTTCATTTGACGGCTCCCACTTCCTCCAGGTGCAGGGCGTGGCCATGGGGACTTCCTGTGCCCCCTCCTACGCCAATCTGTACCTGGGGGAGTGGGAGAAGTCTTTTCTGTCCGATGAGTCCTCACAAACCTATACACCGCATATAGCGGCCTGGTTCCGATACATCGATGACATTCTGATGTTATGGGAAGGTTCAGAAAGGGAGCTGGAGGAATGTATTAATCACATGCAACAGAATCCTTTAAACTTGAAATTTACTTTCACCTACAGTGAAACTAACATCACTTTTCTGTCCGATGAGTCCTCACAAACCTATACACCGCATATAGCGGCCTGGTTCCGATACATCGATGACATTCTGATGTTATGGGAAGGTTCAGAAAGGGAGCTGGAGGAATGTATTAATCACATGCAACAGAATCCTTTAAACTTGAAATTTACTTTCACCTACAGTGAAACTAACATCACTTTTCTTGATACGACCATTACTAAGAATGCCGATGGTAGTCTATCCAGCGGCCTTTTCCGCAAACCAACAGCCGGAAATACTATCCTACACGCCTCCAGCGCCCATCCCCAGCCTCTTCTCCGATCAATCCCCTATAGCCAATATCTCAGGCTTAAGAGGAACTGCTCGGACCAAGAATCCTTCCTATGCGCAGCATCGGCTTTAAAAGAGAGACTTCTACTTAGAGGATACTCACATTCCATCTTGAAAAAGGCTTTCAAAAGAGCCAACGTACAAGATAGACGCAAAATATTGTTCAGCCATCAAAGGAAGTCAGACAATCAAGCTCCGGTGAGAATGATCATGAAATTCAGTGATCAACACAAAACTGTAAGATCCATCTTTGACAGATTTTGGCACATCCTGTATACTGACCCACAATTACGCCCTCATATCTCGGCTAGACCCTCTATCACGTATCGACGTGCGAGTTCCCTAAAGGACCAACTAGTCCATAGTGAATTCGTTGGGGACTTTCGCGATGACCCTTGTAAAAGACTAGGGACATTTACATGTGGGGGATGTTCGATATGTAGATACATCAATACAAACCCCAATTACATTCTCCCCAATGGCCGCAAGTACACTCCCCACCATTACTGTAACTGTAAAACTGAGGGGGTAGTGTACCTTCTCACATGCCAATGCCAACGATTCTACGTCGGCAAGACCAAATTGAGATTCTCCATAAGGGCATCCAGACATATTACATCAATGAAGAAAGCAGACCCCGATCTCCCCTTGGGGAGACATGTCCTCAACGAACACTATGGGGTTTTTCCGAAAATCCAATTCCTCTTCTTAGACAGAATTCACCCCAACCAAAGGGGCGGAGACTGGAATAAGGTCCTTCTTCAGCGAGAGGCTCGCTGGATTATGGACCTTGCTGCCACCTCACCCCCAGGCCTTAATGAGCAGTTTAGCTACAGACCGTTTTTGGAGGGCTTTGCATCTGGCCTTTGTGAGAGGGACCTATAGTCCCTTCTTACAGACCCCCTGTATAGGCATTATCCACCTATACCTTAACCATAAACATATATCAGCCTATGACCACTTCGTATCTTCCCTCTCGGTCTCTAAGAAATTCCAACTGCCAGGTTTTATGTCTATGATGTACAAATTGTATATATGATGTTTTGTCAATGACCCTTGTACTCTGATGGTGTCGGAGCATTCCATGTTGGATCTATGGGCGTGCGGCTGTCTTCGGCTTGGCTGACCCTCCTCTGTCCCACCCGGCGCAGGTGGGGTCCCCCGGGCCTCCCTCTGGTGGGTCTATGGGGGGCCCTTCCTTCTGGCCTTCTGGCGGACACTCCACCCGCCCCTTCGTGGCGGGTGACCCGCTTGTCGGCCTTTTCTGCGTCGGTGGGCTGCCTCTGCATGACCCCCCTCTCAGATCCTTCTGTGGGGTGGGCCGTGCAGGGATGGCTCGGGATCCTATCTCCACCACGGTCCCTCCCTCCCGTTTGGGTGGGACTGTGTCTCTTGGGGGGACCCCTGCGGTCCCGTCGGATATATACAAACAAACATACTCTGCCTTACTCCTGTGTTACACTCATCACGGGAATACTTTTTAGGCTTTAGGCTCTAACAGGTTCAATTAATGTAGCTATGTCACCCACACATTCAATTAGACAGGCTCCCTTGCCCTAATGGGTTCATCCCAGATTGGGCGGTACAGGCCACGTAACACCTATTCCCACCTGAACATTGTTTTAAATATACTACTCTTTGAGGCTTAAGCAATTTCCCCAAATCCTTATGAGACTAATGCTGGCTTGATATGTTGCCAGGCAACCATTGAACTCTGCCTTGCTGCTTCGTCTGTCTTGTTATGGTTCTGCCTGGTGGGCGGGGCTATGTGTCAGCTGCACACAAGTTCCCGTCTTCAGTACGGGAACGTGCAGTAGGCGTGGCGCTTGGATGCGATCGCCTCCCTTTCACACATCTTCATTGTGTGATTGAGGTGTCGATGTTGCGCTGCTCAGACGCACATCACACCACAACACGCCCCCTCAGCTGTCCAATTTATTGCCAGGCAACCCCCAAGCTATAGCCCACGGGAACGCGCAGTGGGCGTGACGCTACGACGCGACCGCTCCCCCCTCTCATACAACGTATGATCGGTGTGATGACGCTGCGCTGACTAGACGCACGTCACACTGCACCACGCCCCCTTAGCTTACTTATACTCTCACAATGCATCTGAATAGGCTCATCACTACCGCACTTGGCGGTGACAGGCACGGACGCCCCTGCGATCTATCTCTGCCTCATCAAGACTTTAAACCACTGCTTCTTGTAAGTACTAGCTCTGGATGGCTATGAGTTAGACATACTGCTTGTTCTTTGAGTTTGATAGTCCTAGGAGTGCCATCACCACCTTATCCCCTTTCTGTTTTGTTCACAGACCTAGCTTACATATGGGCTAACTCCCTGTTTCAATTGGTGCTTGCACATATTCGGCAGCATACTCTCTCCTTTCTCTGATGGTGCTGCAGACCGTTGTGGCCTGACCTAGAAACTTTTGGTATGAACATAGCCTTTTATCTACCCTCACCCTTGCTTTTTGTTTTTTGTTTTTTGAGTTTTTCTGACTTTTTTGAACCCCTTATGAACCTTTTGCAAGTTTTTACTATAAAGTACATGCCTCTACTTCGCAGGTGACACGGTGCGTGTTAGTACCTGCGACTGGGTGCAGTCTACTTTGGCGGAGTTGCGGGATGCCCCCTTATGTTTGTGGGTTGGATCAGTGCGGATAGATTTGGGCCAGCCAATGCACTCAGGTCTTTGTCTCCTCTGCTAGACCTGGGGCTTTTGACACCGCCACTGTAGCGATTTTTACATGGATGCTCCGTTGCTGTTATGCATGGGTAGGTTATGCTCTTTCCATTCACAGCCACAATGTACCAAATGACATACATGTGATACCTGTAAATATCATTTATACATGCTTGCTTTCCATACTGATATTATTATTTCATTGTACATTAGGTCTATGATCCACATTTCGTCTCTGATGAAGGGACATTACAATTAAGTCCCGAAACGCGTAAGATGTTGTGGCAAGACCATTGAATACAGTCTTTCAAACCTTGCATATACAGTACATTGTTGTATAGTTTTTTATACTGTATGATATTGTCCTTGTTCTCTTTGTTATATGTCGTTTTTTTCTACTTAATAAAATAAATTTCAAATTTTAAACAAGTTGCCGTTAAAGTCCCTTCAACCTCTCGGGGGTAATTTTCTTATATATTCTGACTATTGGGATGTTGGCAACAATCATGATATAGTTGAATAGGCACCCTTCCTTTTTTTCCAACTACAGTGAAAGGAGAAGCAGTAGAATGATAAGCTCACCTTTCTCAACCTGCTCTCTCCTCCAAGCAGCATATTTCTTGCCCTGTAGATTACTGATAAGCTCCCTGTACTGCTTATCCCTTCCCCAGTATAAATGATTTTGTATATGGACAGCCAGAGGCTAATACCAAGTCAAATTCAGCTGTTTTCACTCTTTGCATAAAAAAATGTAAAAATAGATAAAGAGCTGCATCCATTTTTGTCTGAATTCCAGTATTTGCATAGTTACATTGGTATAAATTGGACCAATGTAAGTATACATATTCCATACCTGTGTTACCTTGGTGGAAGTAGAGAATCATTGTAGTAGTTGCCGCTACTACAATGATTGCTACAGTCTTCCAGGTCCTGTGGTATGGCTCTCATTCACAGAAGCCTTTTATTTTTTCAATGAATGCAACACGTTCTCTGGCTGGGCAAAGTGAAGATTGTGAAATTATTGCCCCAACTTTCTACCTCTTCTGATCAAAGAACATGTTGCATTCATTGAAAAAATGTAAGACTGCTGTGCCAAGTAAGTTACCCCCTGTGTTCACAATGCAGCCATTTGGCACAGGACTCGGATGACAGCAGTGATCTCTATAGTAGCACCAACTACTACAATGATTCTCCATTTCCACAGTGGTCCTACAGCTATGGAATATGTATATCTACATTGGTCCAAGTTGGACCAATATTACTATGTAATAAAAATCTTTATCTGAAGTTCATCTTTAATTAACATGAGATATTAAAGATATTGAATACTTTTTCAGAGTAAAAAGTAAGAGGTTAAAATAAAAGACTAGAGAAAGAGATAGAGGCATGATGGGTGCACCATACTAACCAGTTTACTATACCCCTATTTATTTAGGACTCATGGTTTATAGGTATTTGCACCTCTACTACATCTCTTTAAAAGACTGGTAAGTCTTAAAGCAGAAATAAACTCTTAGGAGAATTATGTAATAATGTGCTACAATGCACTGCATATTTTATTTATTACAGGTACATATAGCGCAGTCTATTTATGCAGTGCTTTACACATATATTATACATTCAAACCAGTCCCTGCCATCAAGGAGCTTACAGTCTAAGGTCCTCACTTACATTCATACGTAGACATACTAGGGCCAATTTAGAAAGCATGTCTTTGGAGTGTGACCCCTTGAATGGCCAGGCTGTGATGACGTCACTCCTACATATAGTATATGCACAGGAGTCACTTCATCACAGCACAGAACGGGTGCTGTAAACGTACTTTGAGCTGCGCATGTGCGGCTTGGTGTACATTGCCACTGACTACCATGGAGCAGCATTTACAGAAGACAGAAGAAACAATTAGGGTCTTTTCTGCCATAAAAAACCCTGTCATTGTTTTTTAAATTTTTGTCTTTAATCCCACTTAAAGCTTACCCCACAATCTGATTGCACAATCTCCTTTACAGTATATCTCTTAAAGCCTCGTACATACGGGCTCGAAACAACGGCCGTTTAAAATGAAAACGTTTGGCCCGTGTGTATGTTGGTCTGTCCTACAGAAGCCGGCCATTCGATTAGTACAAATCAAGGAATTGGTTGCACACTGGAACTCCAAATTATCTCAATGTCGTCTTTATTGTCAAAAGGGTCAGACAGATACAGGCAATGGTAGACGTTTCAAAAGCGATAGCTTGCTTGTTCACAACCTAGTACAGCGGCTCCGACTGGAGCTGTCAGTTTTTTTTGTGCAACCCCCTGAGTTGTGTGAAAAATAAGTGTTATGCCCCGTACACACGGTCGGACTTTGTTCGGACATTCCGACAACAAAATCCTAGGATTTTTTCCGACAGATGTTGGCTCAAACTTGTCTTGCATACACACGGTCACACAAAGTTGTCGGAAAATCCGATCGTTCTGAACGCGGTGACGTAAAACACGTACGTCGGGACTATAAACGGGGCAGTGGCCAATAGCTTTCATCTCTTTATTTATTCTGAGCATGCGTGGCACTTTGTCCGACGGATTTGTGTACACACGATCGGAATTTCCGAAAACGGATTTTGTTGTCGGAAAATTTTATATCCTGCTCTCCAACTTTGTGTGTCGGAAAATCCGATGGAAAATGTGTGATGGAGCCTACACACGGTCGGAATTTCCGACAACAAGGTCCTATCACACATTTTCCGTCGGAAAATCCGACCGTGTGTACGGGGCATTAGTGTGTACCCAGCTTAAGGGCTTGCCTAATTAGAAACACATTTAAAATTGATTGTACAAATATTGTATGGTCAGACTGAGACGTGTATGGTGACCCTTACAGTTTACCTTTACAGTGGTCATGTAACACTGGATCATTCCTAGCCTTCATTCATAAAAACACCTCTGCTTGTACACCAGTTCGTTGTGGAACAATACTCCAATACTACACATACAATACAATACTCAGTGCTAAAGCTCCAAGAGTACATGGAACTACTGGCACTTTGTGAGCTGCAAATGTATTTGGTTGCCTTTTCATCTAAAGCAGGGGTCTCCAAACTTTCTAAACAAAAGCCCAGTCTAATATGCTTCAGACTTTACGGGGGCTGGACTAAAGCCAGTGGGAGTAAAAAATGTCATGGCATCCAGTGGGAGTACACAATGCCCTATCTTTGGTGTCAGAGAGAGGAATTTTGCCCTTTCGTTGGTGTCAGTGGGAGGAATAGTGCCCCATTGTTGGTGTCGGTGGGAGGAATAGTGGCCAATTGTTGATATAAATGAAAGAAATTATGCCAGTGATGTCAATGGAAGGAATTGTGCCCCATCAATGGAAGGAATAAAGCCCCATCGTTG
Source organism: Lithobates clamitans (assembly GCA_037952925.1). NCBI lineage: Eukaryota > Metazoa > Chordata > Amphibia > Anura > Ranidae > Lithobates > Lithobates clamitans. Next base: position 6,201,955 of record JBBGZY010000101.1, read on the forward strand.
GTGTCAGTGGAAGTAATTGTACCCTTTTGATGGTGTCAGTTGGAAGAAAAGTGCCCCATTGTTGGCATCCGCTAAAGGAATTATGGCCCATTGTTGGTATCATTGGATGGAATAGTGCCCCAAGGGCCAGATAAAGGGAAGCAAATGGCCCCATTTGGTCCTCAGTCCGCAGTTTGGAGACTGCTGACCTAAAGTGTTGTGCTCATCAGATAGTGTTGATGCCATCCTTACATGGGTCATTTCCCCATCCTCAGAAGTTGTAAATTATCCACCACAGTTTCCATTACACATGAAAATGTAGAAAGTCATAAGGTCATGGTTTCCTCTGTTTGTATTGAGCTACTGGTTTTCACAATGCAGGAAACATTCACCTCTTAAAAGGACATGCAGACAACATACATAAATTATTGCTCAAAAAGGGTCAACACTCTGACATAAATCCATGCTGAAGACTGGCAGGTTTCTAGTGCGCTGTTGTACAATGGAAATCAAGTAATAAGAAAACAGCAATAAACCTAGCTGCAGACAGCTGTAACCTCTGGTGGTAGTTTGAGGTCATGAGGAAGATTTGTTTCGTAAATGACATTTGACTTTGTCAACAGCTACTGTAGCTGTTTGTCTGCATTGCTATTCAAACATTATTGCATATGGGAAAACAACAATCTAACGTATGTTGAATATATAAACTAGTTCCAAACTGAGCAAGCTGTAAATTTATAAAAATAATAATTTTAAAAATATTATAGTTTCTATTTAGTCGAATGGTTATTTAAGACTTAAATGGATTACAACATCGTGTTAAAGCTATAACTTCCAACCAGAATAAAAAGCTGTGCTTTGAATATGGTAAGTGAAGGTGAATTGACCTATTTAAAGTCAGTTTCTGAAGCAAGTGTCTCCTTGGTGATGCCTACTTTCATAAAGATTATTAATTGCAGAGTCAAATGAGTAGCTGATATAAAACAACGTTCCCCAACCACTACCTCTGTCCCTTGAACAATGAGTAGAAAGGGTTATTATTCTATTAAAATAATTGACCTTCATAATCTGAGAGGCAGATAGATAATTGAAGCTGACATGCTTTTATTCTTCTATTCATGTTCAGCCCCTTCTGGAGATGACATCCGCCATCTTACATATTCAAACTCAACAATTTTGAATAGAGTTCACTGAATCCTTTAACATGTACCTATAGCCATAACATTAGTTTTGGATAGAGTAAGGCCGGCCATACACGCTTCGAGCTGAACCGGCTGAGATTCGAACTGTTAATGGGCAGGCTGAATGTACTAAGTTGAACGATCAATCAACTTGGGTACAACCAGCCTGCTGGATTCCCTTGTTTTTATCACTAACGTCTGCTATAGCGATTAGCAATAATCACTATCTTCTCCTGGCTGGGACCACATCTCTCACCACCCAACCCCCCCCCCCCCCACCGGGAGAAGACAATTGCTGATTCCCTTGTCAGTACTGTGTTGATGGGGAATCATGCAAATTTCTATCCTGTGGTGTGTATGGCCAGCTTAAGTTGTGGTTAAAACCCAACAGTTTGTATCCCGTTAAATTGAATTACCTTCAGAAACACAAAAGGAAGTAAGGTAAAATCTTAAAAAAAAAAAAAGGGCAAATCCACTCTTAGATAGTTATCACTATAATAGGTGTCCTTATTGGAAGATATCACCACCACCTTCTGTTCTGGTGACAACCAAAAATTTTGAATTTCCCATCACTTTTTCTCTCAGAGATAATGGTCTCCAGGACAAACCAAAAGGGTGCATTTCTCCAGCAAGGACAGAAATAATCTCTGACATGTTTCCATCCTTGCCATACTCTATCCAAAAGTAGAAAAAAATGTATATGATGTATATGTAGGCAGGTGCAGTCTACTTTCTCCACTGCAGGTGGCGCTCAACCGCAGCAGCATTGCATAGGGATAGGAAGTCAAGAGGAACGTGGTTCCTATATGGTTTCCTGGGTCACTGGGGAAGCTATCTGATTGGATGCTGCCACCCCATTTGACTCTGGTGGCCATCTTGGGTTGAGCAGAGTCTATTTAAGACCCTGGCTCCCAGGCTTGGCGCACATTTCGCATTTAGGTAGTGTAGGGACCCATCGAACAGGGACAGTAGTTAGCAGCAGGGAGAGATTCCAGATAGGTAGGAAAAGAGCAGGGACGTCAGTATTCCCAGAAGCTTCCCCGTTTGGGCACAGATCAGCCAGGCAGCATTCCACCCCTTGAGATAGATGTTGTTGGTGCACCTGAGGCCCATATATATTCTTTACTATTCTGCAAGTGCACCCGGTCGGGTTGTCTTCCTGCCAAGTAGTTGTGCTTTGTTGAACTTTAACTTTAATACAGTTCTGTTTCTGCAACTGGAATCTGACTGTTTGCTGCCACCGCACATATAGGCTAGAGATACAATTTATTTGGCTTTGGGTGAATCTTTGAGAATCTGCTTCAAATCAATAGCAATAAATAAATGAAATTATAAGGTCATGATGCATTTTACATTGTTCTGTGATCAGCACAGTGACAAAGCTCCCTCTATCAGCTTCCCTGGAAATCTCATTATATTTTCGAATTCTTAAAAGTAACTAATTGCAAATTTTTTTTTTTTCGTTTTGAATAGAGTGAAGAGAAATTAGAACACCTGTCCATTTTTTATTGATGTCTGTGCCCGGTTAGGTAGATGCATGCTCTCTAGTTGTCCTTTTTACCTTTATCATTGAAAGTGAAAGTAAAGAAAAATACCATATTTTAGGTTGATATTATAACAATTATAGAGGCAAAATCTTCCAGAAGGGACATTTGTTCAGTTGACCCTGCTGACAACACTTGATTCCCTCATTTTGCAAGGATTTCCTCTCACTTCATATTTTGGCTATTGGACAGTGAAGGAAAATCTCCCCTATTGGACAAAGATGGCAAAACAAAACCAACAAGGGTTATAACCCTCCCTTACTCAATCCCTGTACACTTTAAAGTATAGGGCCAACAACCGACACTAAATTTATGATTAACTTCTTCATTAATAACTTGCGAAAAAGTGCCTTTTCCAGTCCAGACAGTGCTACTACTATCTCCTGGACAACAACAGAAGTTTTATGGAGGATGATGTCACTGCTGAGGCAAGACACAGTTCCACGGGGTGATAACACTAGAAATTCAGCAGCGGAACTGTGGTGTTACCAGCCTGAGACAGGAAATGTGGACACAGTGGGAAGGCTGGCGGGATCAACAGGTTAATACTTTAAAAAGAAAGGAACATTAAAGATATCAGCTTTAGGAAAGTCATAAAGATTGCAAATTCTTTAATGCCGCGTACACACGGTCGGACTTTTCGTCTACCAAAGTCCGACAGCCTGTCCGACAGACTTTTGTCAGACTTTTGGCGGACTCTTGTCCGACTTTTGTCGGACTTGCGGCAGACTTTCTTACGAGCGGACTTGCCTACATACGATCACACAAAAGTCCGACGGATTCGTACGTGATGACGTACACCGGACTAAAATAAGGAAGTTGATAGCCAGTAGCCAATAGCTGCCCTAGCGTGAGTTTTTGCCCGTCGGACTAGCACGCAGACGAGCGGATTTCTGGGTCCGGCGTAGTTACGACGTAAAGATTTGAAGCATGTTTCAAATCTAAAGTCCCTCAGATTTGAGGCTGGAAAAGTCCGCTGAAGGTCCGCTGAAAGTCCGGGGAAGCCCACACACGATCGGATTGTCAGCCAGCTTTAGTCCGTCGGCGTCCGTCTGACTTTTGTAGACGAAAAGTCCGACCGTGTGTACGCGGCATAAGAAAATGTTGCATTTAGCCTATAGTTTCACTTTATATTGGAGGGAAGGTTGATGATTTATGTGTCAATGAGAGATCATAGATGGGCAACCAAAGGTATGGCAGTATAAACTGGCTTTCACTAGTATTGGCCTGAATACCTGAAGAGAATTATGGAAAATGATAACTTATATAAACAATCACAGCCTTTCTGAACTGAGGCCTTCTAAGGTTGCTATTGATTTGGGGTTCCTTGAACAGTGTGTTGAGCTGAGTTGATCTCCCACCTACATGGACCACCAATACAAGCCAGCAATTTTTCATTGACTAACAATGTAAGGAGTCATTTCTAAACTGACCAGTAATGTTAGAGGACATTTTTCACTGTCTCCATTCTTTTCATCATATCATTATTCATTTAATTTGAGGGCATGAGGTTTAGAGTGCTTAATGCAGGAAATTACTATGTTCAACATTGTGATACTGTGAGTTGATAGTATCTGAAGAGATATGAATGTCCATTTAAGTCTGATCCCAAAGGAACAGTAGGACGTATATACTATTCATCTGGTTGGTCAATCTGCGCAACAGCAACTGCCTGAGGAGTGGCTCCAGATCTGCACAGCAAAAGCACATGGGCAGAGAAGGTTTTGATGCAGTCTTTTGGTAAGTTTCTAATTTTTTACATGCAACATTATATACTGAAAGGTTAGCTGAAATGTAGCTGACCAACTACAACATATGGTACTTGTTCTCATTTGGGCTCCAGTTTACCTCCACGTACATTTAAAACAAGTACCCTGTCTCCAAGTCATAAAGGCAATTGTTTGACCTCCCTTTCATTGCTTAAGTCATTGCCCATGTCACACTACATTCTTGGCTCATTCTAGCTGGTGTCAGTGTTCCACTATCAATTTGTCTACATTCCTCATGGTCATTGCTTCTGAGTGTTCTATTATTAAATCCATAGTCTGTGGTGTCCAAAGAGCAAAAAGAAGGATGCTTGCCCTGTATGGCTATGGATGACATAGGCTATTTTGCTATTGCTTCTCTCTTGAGGATTGCAACATGTTTAATAAGGTTATGTTAAATTATTCACAAACTACATAACCCTGGGTGTGATAGGGTGTGGTATGTGATCTGATAATTCCACACAAATGGCACAGTTCAGCACAAGTGATCCAAATTTTAGGCCCCAACCGGTCAGTGCCCCTCTTGGTTAACTGTAAGGACTAATTACATAGTTCCAAAGAGCTTATGCAGTGGTGAAGGCAGTCATATCTTTGGTTGACAACCACAACAAATTCAGAAAAATAATCAATAAAAACCAAGGCATAACAGTGTCTGAAATGACAGCCTTAAAGCGTAACTCCACTTTTGTTGAGAAAAAACATTCCCCTCTGGGTGATCTATGTACATTGCAAGGATTATAACAACCTTTGTTGCAGATTACTACCTTTTGTTACTCTGAAGAAATCCATGTGTTTTTGTCTGTGCCGAGTGGGTCTAATGGGAGTGGTTTTATAATTAACTGTCAGGTGGGCAGCTGCAGGGCACTAATGAGGAAATCCGCTGGGCCTGCATCCCTTTAGACGTGCTACTATTGAAAGTATCTTTCCAAAAATGACATTTTTGTTGCAGGGGATGCCTGAGATCTGAATTGTATCTTCTGGGAAAATTGGTAAGCCAATCACACAAGCAGGAAATTATGTTTCTGGGGAGTGGTCAGTACATACTCTTAGTACAGAACAATTCCAGGTATCCATATTGCAATGCATTCTCAGAAAATTACAGTGGCTGCAGATTGAAAAGGAAAGGTAATTTTTAATAACATTCAATTACAATATGATTAAAGACGCAATTATTTGTGCTATATTATTTTTTCTTTATTTGCTATTTTTTCCCCCACGAAATTGGAGTTACCTTTTAAGAGTGACAAAGTTCATGGTTATTAATTCAAAAGATTCTTCCATTGAAAAGGGGCCCTGTCCTTTTTCCATTGCCTTTGTGTATTGCACAGACTGCACAGTCTCTAAGTGCCTGTGCTACCCAGTAGGACAATCCTGGGCAGTAAAAGCACTGCCTGACTACATTTTTCATTACGCACAGGCCTAAGCAGAAGTATGCACCAGCTTGATTACATACTGCAAGAGCAGTTTTCAGTGGAATCACTAGTTACCAATTTTTCTGTTCTTCTCTTGGAAGTTGAATCCATTGGTAGTCCAACAGTTTTTTAGCTGACACAATGGTCACCAATATTGATGGCTTCTTACACTTCTATATGTATTTTTCACAGTAATTCATTGATTCCTACTGTGTGTGCCACCGTGGATTTTAGTATACAGTACATCTTTCCAACACTGAACCTGCTCTTACCTGTCCCCTTGGTCCATATGGATTGTACTGAGAAAGCTCCTGGGATAGACATCCCTGATGGCTCTTTATTCTCAAGCACTGTCATGCCTAAGCGGATTTGTAAGTAGTGAGGCTGTTTAAGAGCTTCATGGAATAATCTGCTTGATTTTGTGATATCAATATTTGGCATAAACAACTTTCTTATACCGATATTTTACTTCATAGATACATATTTTCCATCTACTTCTGAGGAAGTGAACACTGATTCACGAAACACGTCAAGTTGTTGGATGCAGTTTGTTGTCTACTCATGTATCCATATTTCAGATTATGTATCAATACATTGAAACTGCATATGTATATATATATATATATACTAATCAGCTTAATATTTATTGTAACTGGATTTTATTATGATGTCACTTTAAATTATGTATCAATAAACTTAATAGTAAACTTGAAAGTAATCTTGTAGAATTATTACAATATGTGTTTTGATGTGTGATGTACCTCATATAAAGTCCCAGGAAAATGCAGTAGTTCTTGGGTATCTATTGAAGCATGTCCTTTTAGGCCCCTTCTATTGTTAGCGCATTTAGGCCACACCTACCATTTGCCATGGCGAGTTAAGCTCTCCACATGTTCTTTGCCCAATGGTGCCCCAAGCCTTTCACAAACAACTGCTGGGCAAAGCAAGCTGCTTCATGCTTGGCTACTTTAATATGCTGTATTAGCTGAAACATTTGTAGCATCTCAAGAAAGTATAGGCAGTATTAGATGGAGGAATAAACATAAAGTTGCTGATTAAATATTTATTCTTGAGTTTAGCTGCCATTAAAATAACTAACCTAGCAATTTTCAGTTCTAATGTTGGTATTATAGTGGGATAATTTGTTTACTTCTTTGGATCTGTTCATGTAATGGTTTGAAAAAGCTGGTGTGGTTTCCATAATCTTAAACGCTAAATTGGTTTGAAGTCAATTGTGTCAAGGGTGAGCAAAACTCCAGCGTATGATTGATCTTATTAACATCTTCCAAGTGTAGAAACAAGATGTGTCTGGAATCAATTCAATTTTTTTTTTTTTTTATAAACATCTGCTTTACCTAATATTTAGGTGATCTGTTTTGCATGCCCTCATATTTTATAGTATCCTTGTCACTATAATAAATATGAAAAACACTCTCAAATGCTATCCAGTGCAGACATTTCCCACCTACTGGACAACATGGACAACAATCTAAGCACCAGAGGACTGAGAGTGATTGTCACTGGGGCAGGTTAACTACGCAGTTAACCCCTTTACACACATACACAGTACCCACCACCACATCGCCAGGTATTAACGAAAACATGCACCATTCACAGCATCCACTATTGCAATTCTGACCTTTTAAAAGAAATTACTGTATCGCCTGCTGCCATGCTCAGACAGGAATGTAACAGAGTTTACAGTACAGTAGCTAATAAGCTCATACAGAGATTCAGCCAAACAATTTTTAAATACTGTATTGTTTTAATAAACAGAAGAAAAAAAATGGTACAACAGAGAGAAGGGATAGCTAATAATGTGGTTGATTACAAGTAAAAAATACTTAAAGCAGAACTTAACTTTATCTGAACTACACAAACTGAAAACGCTATTTAATTCATTTTTAATAGTCAAAGCAAACTCACCCATCCATCCATGTCTCCATGCTTTATTTTGTTGAGAAATCACTTTGAAAAACAACCCCCAGCTCTAAAATAAGGGCAGATGATTCATGTAGCATTTACTTTCTGGAATCCATCTGCCCTTAGCTCAGGCATGCAGGCAGGAGGGTGTGCTTAGCTGAGAAAGCCCCTCCTCCCCTCCTCCAGATGAAAGAAAAATAATAACCATGAAGACTCCTGAGATGTAAGACATTGTTCTGGCCTAGGTCAGAAACCAGAAACCAACTAAAGAAATAAAAAAAAAAGTTTAAACAAGTAAATATAAATATAGCTTTTTATCTATTTACTAAGGCTAGTAGCAAAAGGATTAATAATAGTTGATGTTGATTGAGTTTAGTTCCACTTTAGGTAATGTTTGCTTGGTCATTGGTTCCATGCAGAGCTTAATTTGCTTGCAGAATACGTCAAATCCGATGTATCAGATTAATTGCTGTTATAAATTACTTTCATTGTTTCTAATGGTAAACAAGAGCTATAGTTGCCAAATGCAACAGCATTTTCATGGAGAGGGTGTCACGGAGCTAATAGATCCCAATCAAAGGGTCTGGGGGGTGTGTCAATAGGTGTGCTGGAGTAGTTTATTATGCTCAGCATAGACACCCATAATGCCAACTATTCTAAATATATCTATATATCCATTTTACCAGGTTTTACAATACAATAACCAACATATTAACAGAATTACATTATAAGTTATTAGAGACCAAATATTTTATGTATGTCTCACTTAGGAGCTCTAATGTGTTTTATTAGCCTTCTGGACCTTAATCTATAGCAGTGGTTTCCAAACTGCGGCCCTGGGGGAATTTTCTTCTCCCACTGATGCAAGGCACTATTCCTCCCTCTAAAACCAACAATGGGTTATTTTTCTTGCTACTGACATCAAAAACAGGGCACTATTTCTCCCGCTGATACCAATGAGGGGACACTGTTCCTCCTACTAACACCAATGATGAGACACTATTGCTACCACTGACTCCAACGATGGGGCACTATTCCTCCCACTGACACCAATGATGGGGCACTATCCCCCCTATTGAAGATGAGGCAGTACTCTTCCCCCAATGCCAAAGATGCACTGTTTACTCCTACTATCGCCAAGACAATTTTGACTCCCAATGGGCACAGTCCGACTTACCTAAAGTCTAAAGGACAGTAAACTGGCCCTTTGTGTAGAAAGTTTGGAGACCCCTGAACCATAGGATGGTTTGGTGTCCAATTGATCAGCATCTTCCTCATACTTCAGCGTAATCACTTTTTTATGAAGGTAATTCCAAGACCACCGAAGTTCTTGAATATGAACCAGGGGTGAGAGCTTAAGATGTATGCAAGTTCAGTTTCAGTTGAAAACCCAGAATTGCAGCTGTGTATTGCTCAGTAGAAGATTTGAGACAGTCTATATACAACACAACCTCATTAGGAGACTTTTGAACAGTCTACCTTTTAACCTGGCTGTGTTCTGCAAAGGTTTTTTTTTTAAATGTGTCTCTGGGCTCCCAACACAGACATATTTATTTGATCATTTTTGGTGCCAACTTGTGAATGTTGGAAAAATGAGGGTGGCACTTTGTATATTATGATGGGGCGTACACACGGGCGGACTTTTCAACCGGACTGGTCCGACGGACTTTCAACGGACTTTTGACGGACTTTTTAACGAACGGACTTGCCTACACACGATCACACCAAAGTCCGACAGATTCGTACGTAATGACGCACACCGGACTAAAATAAGGAAGTTGATAGCCAGTAGCCAATAGCTGCCCTAGCGTCGGCTTTTGTCCGTCGGACTAGAATACAAACGAGCGGATTTCTGGGTCCGGCGGAGTTATGACGTAAAGATTTGAAGCATCTTCCAAATCTAAAGTCCATCAGATTTTCGACTGGAAATGTCCGCTGAAGGTCCGATGAAGCCCACACACGATCGGATTGTCCACCGGACTCAGTCATTATGTCAGACCCCCTGCAAAAAATTCCTACTTACCTTTTGCACTGCTGATCTATGCTCTACAGCTGCCTGAAGAATCTTCAGTATCCAACACAATTCCAAGTGTGTCAGATGCTTGGTTCCACCGCTGGGCTCAGGAATATGACATTCTGTTGTGGATCCTAAAGATTATTGGAAAAGAGATGCACTGAATTTTTTTTTTTTCCCCGACATACACTTTAACTGCAGTGGATGAAAATTAGAACACCAACCTGGCTGTACTATGTGACAGAGCTGTACAAATCTCAGGACTGGATGAACAGAAATACAACTCCTCTGGCATCCATAAATGCACTTCAACTTTGTATTTTGTGTTTGCCTGGAGTTCAGCGCCAATTGCCTGTTTATGGATACTGCCATGCATTTTTGCTTACCATGAGTCTCTTTGTGCATACAGGCCGCAATTAAATAAGTATTTCAAAAACATAAGCATTGATTGCCAAGACATAGCATATTTTTAGCCTATGAGTGGGAACAAAAAAGAACCTGAACGAAAAACAGCTGGCACAGACACAATCAGTTAAATCAAGTTGTCCATTCTTGTCTTTTCTCCTTTAATTATCAAATATGTCATTAATTTAAAAGGAGCTCTCATCCTCTCATTATTTAGCGCACACTTTAATGTCATTAAAATCTTCCAAAGGACACAATTTCTCTAAGAGCCTTATCTCTGCATCACTAATGGATAGCTTTTGGCTTGGCTCCCTGTAAAGGGAAAGCAAGCAGTTGTTTACCGGGAATCTAGGACTACATTACAAAGGGAATTAGCTCTGAGCTGTTAGTCTGATTAATGCACTTAACTATTCTTGACCATCCCCTCCTTCTCTTGGTAGATAATGCATGGGGATCAGCTGTAAATGGAAAAGATGTGGGGGTCAGACTCAGGAGGCAATGGATACAAGCTTGCTGGGTAGACTGACCTGTGTACAGGCTTCATGTTTTGCAAGAAAAGAAAAAGAATTTGAAACCATTTCCTGGACTCCACTGGCAATTATGACACATTGCATTAGGAATCTTGCTGAGTTTTTAGACAGCTTTTTCGTTAAAAAAGAAGTAACTACAAACACATACTGTATATAGCTATAGGGAGAGAAGATTAAAGCAATATGGGTTGAATTAGGCTTTAAAGAAAATAACAGCTTTGTTATCCACATCAATGATATTATAATATTCAGCTGTAATAAATAAACCCTGGCATTGAATATTACAGTTATTTTTCCAATGTGAGAAATGGAAAGACTAAGAATGTCCCCAAACTGCAATATTACTTGAGCAATATACATTGATATATATATTTTTTTGTAGTGCAAATGTCAAATTGAAAACACATGACACGCATATTAAGAATATTGCTGTGTTTCCCACACATTAGGGTGACTAATAAAAACTGTAGCCTGGAAAACTGAAAGAAAAAGTTGTGCTGGTACCCACAGCAACCTCGGAAAATGGGATAGGCAATGTTTTGCTTGCTATGGACAGGAGTTTCAGTTTTAATCGCATTTCCTTTGCTGTTTTCTTTAATGTACCCAACCTAGTGTACACAGGTTTCCAAAGATGGGGCAGCTTGATCTTCACTAATGATGCCAAAAATTGACAGGTATGTGGAATCTTGGCAATTACCAGTAGTCCATATTGAGCAGGATACAGTAGAAATACATCATTTGAAGGCCACATACAATCAGTTCTGTTCTGTTCTTGGACCTCTCCTTTTCTCAATCTACACCACCTCCCTGGGTCAGTTGATTGCCTCCCATGGCTTTCATTATCATCTCTACACTGATGACACCCAAATCTATCTCTCCACCCCCCAGCTCTCTCCATCTGTCTCCTCACGCATCACCAATTTACTAGCAGACATATCAGCCTGGATGTCACATCACTTCCTCAAACTCAACCTATCCAAAACCGAGCTCATGACATTTCCTCCCCCAGGCGCCACTTCCCCTGATTTCTCTGTCAATATCAACGGCTCAACTATCAACTTGTCCCCCCACGCCAAGATCCTAGTTGTAATCCTGGACTCCGAACTAACCTTTCTGCCCCACATCCTATCGCTATCCAAAATTTGCCGCCTCAATCTCCGCAACATCTCCAAGATACGTCCCTTCCTAACCAATGTCACCACAAAGTTTCTAATCCACTCCCTGGTCATCTCTCGCCTCGCTACTGCAACTCCCTCCTCATTGGCTTACCTCTAAATAGGCTATCCCCACTTCAGTCCATCGTGAACGCTGCTGCCAGGCTCATTCACCTCACAAATCGCTCAGCGTCTGCTACACCCCTCTACTAATCCCTCTATTGGCTGCCACTCAACCAACAAATTCAATTCAAGATACTAACAATAACTTACAAAGCCATCCACAACCTGGCCCCCAGCTATATCACTAACCTAGTCTCAAAATACCAACCTAAACGTTCTCTTCACTCCTCCCAAGACCTCGTGCTCTCTAACTCCCTTGTCACCTCATCCAATGCTCGCCTTCAGAACTTCTCCAGAGCCTCTCCCATCCTCTGGAATGCTCTACCCCAATCTGTCCGATTTTCTCCTACTTTAGCCACTTTCAGATAATCCCTGAAATCTCATCTCTTCAGAGAAGCTTATCTCTCCCCCAAAGAACAACTGTACATTTACTTTCTCCACCAGCAGATCCCCCACAGTTATTACCTCTTGTATCTCTTGATCTTCCCTCTTAGATTGTAAGCTATAAAGAGCAGGGCCCTCTGATTCCTACTGTATTAAAGTGTATTGTATTTGTACTATGTACATATGTACACTCAAGTTGTAAGTGTTGCGTAAACTGTTGACGCTATATAAATCCTGTATGTTAATTAAATAATAATAATCAGCAATGCCTTCAAACAAATGTGTTCCAGTCTACCATGCCTTGTGACTTTCAGATCTGTGGCACCATTCGGAAAAAAGAGGCTGTACATGGTTTGATTCTCTTTAAAGCTGGCTTCCAGGTAGATACAAAAATCGCTGATACAGTTGTGTAATTATTACAAAATAATGAAGTGTATTTTTAATTGCAGCTAGTGTAAGTACTGATCTTCATCTGTGATGACAAAATCTGGCAGATATGGGCAATCTTGGCTGATATCAGCAGTTCATATAGTACAGGGTACAATAGAAACAAGTCATTTAAAAGTAGTCATATACACTCACCAATGCAGCCTTCAAATATATTCCTTCCTATCAGAACTTAGGCTGAGTGGGCAACTTTTAAGTTACCCACACGTTACCACTTTTACAACCACTTGAGCCTACCTCACTGGCTATAAATTGAATGCATTATTCAGAATTGCCCTCCAGAGAGACAGCACAACCAGACCGTGGCATGTTTTTGGCAGGATGGTTAGAAGCCCAAATAAGCCCAGCTAAAGCGGATCTCCACTGCATCTGAGCACCACAAACCAAAAATGCTATTTGATAAATTTTTATTATTCAAAGCAAATTCCCTCATCCATCCATGTCTTCATGCATTACTTTGCTGAGAAATCACTTTGAAAAACACCCTCTAGCATTTTTGGTTGTAGCCATCTGGAGTAAGGGCAGATGATTCATGAAGCATTTACTTCCTGGAATCCATCTGCCCTTAGCTCAGGCATGCAGACAGGAGGGTGTGCTTAGCTGAAAAAAAAAAAAAAAACACTCCTCCTCTCTTCCCTTTCTGAAGACTTCTGGAATGTATGACACCATTTGCCTAGGCCTGGGAATCGAGAAGTGATTGAAGAAATGTAAGATAAAACGTTTGAAATAAGTAAATATGTTATACTTTCCAGTCAATGTTGATTGAGAAAGTGAAGTTCTAGCTGTGCTAGGTAAAGAAATCTGAACTAGTAGCAGAGACTGTATTTCCTTTACCATTGTACTATAATAATGTATGACACAGTAGTGCTCTAATCTGTTTCATGGGTAAATAACAAATCTTCACAATGGCTTAAACTATAAAATTTGTTTAGTTAATTAAATAATTGACTGTAAGTGGGGAGTCTGCTCATGGTAGCAAAGAAAAGAAAAAAAACAAGGATTGCAGCTGCAGTGCTGATCAACACAACCACCATTTTTTTAAGCCTTTGCAACATGAAGCTAGGCTATCACTTTTTAAGCACGCCTCAGTATGGAGACACTAAGCACAATACAGCTGCCTTTAATGCACCATGGATATCTTGGCAAGCATTGAATATTCCCTTTTGGCCCTTCAGTGCATTAAACCTTAGAAAAAGGGGCATTTATGATTTGTTACCTCCATGAACACCAGCACACAGCCACCAGTGCTGCCACAGGTCACAGCACAATACAACTATGAATATCTCTGTATTCAACTGTAAAATACATTGTGGGGACACATTCGGATTTGTGTAGTTTTCTTGGCTTAAAGTGGTTTTCACATATACCCAGTGAAGTGAACAGCCTCAAAAAATACACAGAGATGAAACAAATCTTCCTACACAAGTTTTACTTGTGAATCTGCTGTCTTCCCCCTTTCTACACCCTTTGAAAAGTGCAGATCGTATTAGTAATCTTTCTTCCTCTTTCAACAGTAGATAGGGATGGGTGGGGAGACTGGACTTACAGTGAGAGCTGATTAGTGAGAGCTAATTGAAGGAAAGGGACACACCCCCACTCCACATAGGCAGAGGAACGAAGAAACATGCAGAGCTGTATTCTGTATAGACAAGCTCCCTGCTAATCTCCCTCTAAGCTTTCTCCCTGACACAAATTTTGAGCTTGTGTTATCTCATGTGTCAGAGAACTTGTCAGAAGTGACACATGCTGATGGAGATGCATGCATGCAGAGGAACAAAGCACCAGAGAGAAATGACACTTAGAGCTTTGAAGAGAGATAAGTAAACACTACAGATATATGTGCTTAGTTCAAATTTCCAGAATGGGGTTTACAACCACTAAAGTATAACTAAAACCAAAACATTTTTTTTCCGTCAGAGTAGGGGAGGGTTTTAACCCCTGTCAGATTTCTTTTTGACATCCAGATCACATTCAGGAGATACCTTCACTTCCTGTCCTATAGCCAGTACAGGACATGCAAGGAAATCTCTCCATAATAGGAGTACAGTGGTCATCAGAACTAGTGCCCCAATGAAAGATTTTCTGGTAACAACTCAAATTTGGGATTTTCTCACACTTTCATTCTCTGTGATAAAGTTCACCAGGACAAATACGGAGGGTAAATCTCCTTAATGGCGACAAAGACAGCAATAAAAACCCGAAAGATGTTTTAATCTCTAACCACTATAAAGATAAAATAATGTTTTGAATTTAAATATACTTTCAGGCTACATTGGTTGGAGCATTTGTTATGGCAAATAGTTTACAAGAAGATATCTAAAAATTGTTCTAATGGATTAAAAAAACAACATCTCATACCAAACCTGTACTACAATGTCCATAATCTGTAAATGGTACTAATGGTACTAGTATCTCATTATGTGCATTGTGTTGTCTAAAAATATGATTAATCAGTCAGATATGCATATAAATACCATTGGAATAAGAATAAAGATGACCAATATCAGCTATTCTACAGTCAGTTTTAAACAACACTAACAGGCCCATGGGTATTAGGTATGATTTAATAGCTTAAACCTCTTGACTATGTGAATAATTATTTACTTTAGAAAAGAAAATGATTTTCAATATAACTTGAATTAACACTAACTATATACGCTCTATCTATCTATCTATCTATCTATCTATCTATCTATCTATCTATCTATCTATCTATCTATCTATCTATCTATCTATCTATCTATCTATCTATCTATCTACCATTTTTATATTATAGATTGGTATCTTCTGGTTTATATTGAATGGCTTAAAGTGATTGTAAATTCTCATTTTTTTTTTTAAATAACAAACATGTCATACTTACCTCCCCTGTGCAGTTGGTTTTGCACAGAGCAACCTGGATCCTCCTCTTCTTGGGTCCCGCTTTGCTGCTCCTGGCCCCTCCCTCCTGTTGAGTGCCCTCTCAGCCAGCAGCTTTCTATGGGGGCACCCGAGCCGAGTCAGAGCTCTGTGTGTCCATTTAGACACGGTGCCTCAACCTGACCCCGCCCCTTTCTCCTCTGGTTGGCTGACTGACTTTGATTGACAGCCACGAGAGCCAATGGCACCGTGTCTCAGCCAATCAGGAGGAGAGTACTGGATGGCTTAGACATCCGTGGACATTACTGGAGAGAAGGGGGTCAGGTAAGTAATTAGGGGGTGCTGCTACACACAGAAGGTTTTTTTATCTTAATGCATAGAATGCATTAAGATAAAAAACCTTTTGCCTTTACAACTCCTTTAAACTGTTGAATTTTATTATCTGTTTTTTAGCAATATGGCAATGATTTTCATCCATAACAAATCTCCAAACACTGCTATAACTAAATATACATATTTTATTTAGGGTTTTAGCAACTGAAAGCACAATCATTTATACTGAAGAATATGTGATTTTTTTTTCCTTTTTGTTTTGTTTTAATTTTCCGCATATTGATATTACACATACATTATAATTTACATATACA
This sequence comes from Lithobates clamitans, assembly GCA_037952925.1. NCBI lineage: Eukaryota > Metazoa > Chordata > Amphibia > Anura > Ranidae > Lithobates > Lithobates clamitans. The sequence continues at coordinate 6,218,323 of JBBGZY010000101.1, forward strand.
ATAGTTTATTGCACATATTACTTCCGTATAATAAGAAGCAAATATTACCATATTTAACATGTAAGTGTGTTAAAACAGAAAGATTTCATAGTATAGGATTCGTGTGACAATAATCCAAATTAAACTATGCATTTTAGGAAATATATATTTTAGGAAATATAACCACTCCATGTAAAGTGAAGCTATTAAGATGTTACAAAGCAGGCTGTAGACAGATAACAGCAAGTAAAGTCAGTATCATATTGCAGTATGTTAGTATATAAGAGCTTCTTTATCACCGTGTCTGAAATTAAAATTGTTTTCTATAGTCTCTTAGCCAATCGGAGTATCCTGTCCTTTCTTTTGCTGCACATTTAAATCTGATTGGGTAATATTGAGTGAAACAGTTCTAATTTTAAACACTAATAAAATGATGCAAATACTTGCTTCCACTATGTTGTTTTCTGTAATATTTTTAAGAAATCTAATCTTTTGAACAGTATTTAAACCTACCCTATGAATTTAGCAGATATATGACAGTTAAAATCAAATAGAACAAATAATGCTGACAGCATCCACCCAGCATTTTATGCTGATTAAAGTGTATGTAAACCCCTCCCCCCCAAAAAAAATATCCCACTGTATACAAATCTCTCAAAAAAATTTTTTGTAAAATGGTTGCAAAGTTTATTATCCGGATTTAATAAACATGCTAAGCAACCAAATGGCCAACTAGGCCAACAGGCTGACAACGCTGCTGCTAATTGCAAGGCAATGGCTAAAGCTATCCATATAGTATGTGATTTTCGAACAAATGAAAATTCTTCATTCTTCCTATGAAGACGTGTACGAAAAATTCTCAGTACATTCGATGACTTGACCAAACTTTTTCAGAAGTACTTCAAAATTTGATTTGCTTTTAGCATTTGACTTTAGAACGAATACCACATACACTGTTAGCAATTTGTTCATTTGAAAAAAAAATTCCATCCTGCTCCTTCAAACTTTATTGTCGCTGTGATCAAAACAAATGCTTGGCCAGCTTTAGCAATGTAAGCCTGCAACAGTAAGTGCTGATACTGATAGGATATCCAAATAACAAACAGATCAACAAAAACATTTTTGCTTAATAAAACTGTATATCATGAGATATGTTGCCAAGCATATTGAAAAATACATTTAGGATTTGCATACACTTTAAAGGTAATCTGTCATAAAAAACTGTAGGTAAGACACAGTAGTAGTGGTACCTGCAGAAACCTGAAACAGCCTCTAATACCCTTCTTTCATATCTGAAAGCTGGGCCACTTACCGGGTAAATTTGTTGCATTTCCAGAAGGAAGTCCCTTTTTGTCTGCTGCACATTTCCATTTGCCAGTAAGGCAACCCATCATAGCGAAGGGCTAATAGGAACGTTTCACGGCTTTGCTTGTGAGAAAGGCCTAGCATTTTACAGCAAATTTAGGGTATTAGAAGATGCTGCAGGTATGTGACAACATTCTTCTGTCTGTATGCCATCATTCACCACAGAAAACATACCTGGGACAAGAATTCTCAGGGTATAAAGTGATCAGCTACTTAAGATTTGTACAGCTGATTGCTATTGCCTGAGATAAGCAGCACACAAGTGGTATCTCTCTTTCCTGCGTAGATCAAACCTACAAGTTTTCTAAATGTTTTTAGAGTTAAAAACTGTTTGTAGAAGAAATACCGTATTATAGCCAGATCATACATGCACAGTCAGCTGTCATCTGAGGTGTGTAGCCACCTATTGTTCCTTTCCAGAGGTTTCAAAGCAGAAAATAAATATTACTGCAATTTGTCAAAAGACAACTAACACTGTCTTGGACATATTTAGACTCTGTTCACACTTGTGCGATGCAGTAACGTGCTCAAAATCGCAAGCATTTTAATGGAACCGTAATGCACCTTGCTAAAGTGCGTGAGAAACGGTGTGACAAAATTTATGGTAATAAAGTATCATTTGTTTTGGTGTGGAGCAATTAAAAAAAAAAAAAAGAGTCATGCACTTCCTAGGTGTGATTTAGATGTGGTAGGCAACCCATTGAGATGAATGAGCTGCCCTAAAGCAATGCAGGTAACACACATAAAAGCATACGGCAACACATGTGTACTAGTGCACCGCACAGATGTGAACCCAACCTTAAAAGTCACATAATATTTAGCCTTCTAGTGTGATGTAGGAAAATTACACGGATGTTTCTGTCTCAGTTTTTACAATTGATAGATGTCTACAGGTTATATGATTAATATTAGGAAGTACAGCCTGAAATTACAGAAGCAGAACAGGATTCAGCTCTTTTGTAGATCAACACAGTGTCCATAAATGTTCCTGTTGCATCACCTTCCTTCTAGTAGAATTACCAGTCAGTGTAAATGTAAAACAAGCTTCCTGCCAGGTCCTTGCAGTGTACTGGCTACAGTAGAACACAAATAATATATGGCCACTCCACACCTTCTCTAGGAGTCTTGCTTTTCACAAGTCTTTGACGTGGGTGGCCATTAGTTGTTGACACAAGCCAGTTGATCTCCATGTCTTCGTCTGCAGTGATTTAGTACAAGGTTGAAAAACACAGCTCATATACTGATGAATTTTCCAGGTGTTTCTTTCAAACCCAGATGGAGAGCCAAAACCAACATGTCCATAATGATTGTTCTGTAGCATTCATCTTAGATGCAGTGTCTCTAAGCTCATATAGATAGCATAACTTTCAAAACGATAAACAATGTTGTACTCAGCAGTGTCAAAGCTGTATTCAGAGATGGACCTCCAGATGCTGTATTTGATGCCTGTTTTGTCATGACAGGAAGGACTTGCATGGTGCGTCCTTCTTCCACCTGCTGAATGGTACAATACAAATAAATAATATACCTTATCACCACAAGCAACACTATAGGATAGCTCCCAACTGTCCCTGATTTCAAGGGACTATGCCTGATCCGGAACAAAGTCCCTCTGTCCCTCTTTCCATCTCATTTGTCCCTTTTTTTGGTCTGATCTAAATAGTTGTATATAAAATGCGCTATTTATCTTTCAAAAAGTATTTCCCAGTGCTAAACTTTTCATCCAATTTCTAAATTGCTGCATTTGTAAACTTCAAAAGCCAATATAAAGAAATAGTAGTGGTAAAAAAAAGCATTTTTTGTATAATTCTCCTTTAAGGGGGTGTGGCAGGGTGTGTGTCCTTTGCTTACATGCTTTTGCTAATAGTTGTCCCCTGTTCCCATCTCAAAAACTTGGGAGGTATGCTATAGTTATATGCAGTCATTGTCATATTTTATATAACATAAGCAATTGTTAAGCCCTCAGCAGCTCCTGGGACCTAGTACATGTTCTGCCTATATAATAGAAACATCAAGGGTGCAAAAATAGGATAGCTAAAGGTTAACACAAATGTATATATAGAAATAAGAATAAAAAGAGACTGAAAAAAAATATTTCATATTGTTCATGCATTACTGCAAATAACTGCCAGGCAAAAAATCATTTAGCACAATACAATTTGCTCTGCTACCCTAGAATGCAATAACTTACCATGGGATTAAAGTACATCCAGAATCAAGAGCGAAAATGTTATATTTTGCAGCTTACCGATCCTTAGATGTGTGGCTGCATTCATTTTCTTTTTTTAATCTAAGAACATTTTATGCAATTATTTAAATATTCCCATTGCCGGGGCGTGGCCGAATGTGAAGCAGAGAGGACGTGCTGAAGCTGAGCTCCGCTCGTATACATATCCTGTCATCTAATCCTGGCTTCCAAATCTCACTCTTCCCCCTAATCCGCCATCCTGGGGTCTAGGAGGACTTCCAGCACTAAGCGGACCTCTCCGCCGCCGCCGGGTAAGCCTCAATCCTCCTCTAAGGCCTGTACCCGGTCCTCCGCCGCCGCCATCTTGCCCACGAGGCTTCCCTTAAGCACTATGTCGGCCGGCACACAGACACCCTCGGAACTGACAGCTGCTCAGGCGGCTTCACATGCAGAGCTGCTGGCGGCTATCAAGGCAGGCAATGACTCAGTTATGGTCAAGATTGATCACCTAGTCACGGATGTCAGTCTTATTAGGCACGACATGGACAAATTTAGGTCCCGGTTCACGGAGGCAGAAGGCCGCATCTCCCAGCTGGAAGATGATACCAGGGCTGATTCCCGGGACCTCCGTGCCTTGCAGCTGCAAGTTAAGGCCCTGCAGGAAAAGTCCATTGACACCGAGAACAGACTGAGGAGAAACAATATCCGAGTACTAGGCCTTCCAGAGCGTGCTGAGGGATCCAGGCCTGCCGAGTTTGCGGAAACGTTTCTCCTAGAACTGCTAGATATCACCGCAATGCCGCCTACGTATGTGGTAGAGAGGGCTCATAGAGTTCCCCCAACTCCGCCAATCCCTGGAGCCCCACCACGTCCTTTTCTACTTAGATTATTGAATTACAGAGACCGGGACAAATTGCTTGCGGCAGCCAGGGAAAAACAAGACCTGCGCTTTAACAATGCCAAAATTATGCTCTTCCCCGACTATTCTCCAGAGATACAGCAAAGACGCCGCTCCTTTACTGAAGCAAGACGCCGCCTCAGAGAAAAAGGCCTAAAATTCAGCCTGCTCTATCCAAGCAAGCTCAGAGTGATTGACGGGGAACGGGCTCATTTTTTTCTGGATCCTGAGGCTGCCTTATCGTGGATGGATGGACGTGGCTGATTTCACTACATGATAAACATTGTCATCTGGATTGGTTATCACACCAAAGGTTCGTAATCCTCACTGAAGCAGCACAGCTACTACAGCAGAATGACACATAGATCCTGTGGTCTGACTATTTTACACATACCATAGAGTCCTGACATGCTGTCTTTGCTTACCATCATTTACATCTCATTGATGTTTATCTCCCCCCCCCCCCCCCGTTTGTGCCTGCTATTTTTTCTTTTTATTTGGTGTGATATTTTTTCTTTTTTTCTCCCTCCCTTGGCCCCCTTCCTGAATTTTTCTCTGCCCTTTACACTGGATCTCCATCCTTTTTTTCAAAACGTGAAGATTTGAGCGACATATTAAGAGCTGGACTGCTCAACTTTTGCGGATCAATAACACGTTCATTCTCTAAGAACCACTACGAGAATTAACACCACATCTCCCTTCCCCCCCTCTTCATCTTCAGCTGGTTGACTTTTTAGTTCTGGGCTCAGAACTCACCTATTGAAGAAAGTCCCTGACCAGTTGTTGGATGACTAGAGTGTAGTACACTATTTAACCTGTAGCTACACACAATGGTTTTGTTGTTTAGGGGTAAAACTATTCCCAGTCTCTCTTCCCTGTTTTTTTTCTTTTTCCTTTTTGGGAGAGAGATGGGACATAGTAAGATAAGCACACCGTGCTTGGGTTGTTTGAGGAACAAGTACAAGTTTTGTTTTTTTTCCTCTTATTTTTTATTTGCTTTATTTTTTGTCTCACAAGTGTTAACCTGGTTAAGTGCTATTGATACATGGCGGGATCTAGCAGAGATTTTGCTGTCTAAGAGATGGTTCTTGGTGCATTCCCTCATTTATCCGATCTGGTTATGCCTCTATACCCCAAATGGCTAACACCTCTACAGAATCCTTCACAGTCCTTTCATGGAATGTGAGGGGTCTAGGCTCAAAATTTAAACGAGCTTTATTATTCCAATATTTAAAGACTAATGCCCCACAAATCATAATTCTTCAGGAGACCCATTTAATGGGCAGCAAAATCTTGACGCTTAAAAAACCGTGGATACAGAGGGCTATCCACTCCACATACTCTACTTACGCAAGAGGAGTGTCAATACTAATACACAAAAACTTTCCGTGTGTAATTAATGATGTATGCACAGACCAACAGGGTAAATTTGTCATAGTAGTATTTACACTGTGGTCCCAACGATATATAGTGGTTGGACTATACATACCTCCACCTTTCTCACCTGATGTTTTATATAAAATAATGGAAAAGGTTTCATCCCTGGGTACAGGTAAACTACTGGTGATGGGGGACTTCAACGCCACCCTATCATCCGAATTAGATAGACCCACTCCACCCAAACACCATAATAAGGATTTGTTGGTTTGGGCCCAGACTATGGGTCTAGAGGAGATTTGGCGATGGAAGAATCCCACTACCAGGCTTTATTCATGTTTTTCCACATCATATAAAACAGCATCACGTATAGATCTAGCCTTCTCCAACCTCACCATGCGAGCAGATGTCCTGGAGGCATCTTATCTGCCGAGCGGGCTATCAGATCATAGCCCCCTGGCAGTGAAGCTTCGCTCGCCGGCATTGAAAAATGCCGCACTTTGGAGATTGGGTGCACACTGGGTTACACATCCTGAGCTAACTGACTCCTTACCCCCTCTGCTGAATGAATATTGGGAACAAAACGCTGAGTCCTCATCTACTGACATGATATGGGATTCATTCAAGGCCTACACTAGGGGGCAGTACATTTCGCTTATTGCACAAGTCAAAAAGCAGCAATCCCTTAAAACGCATTCATTACAACAAGCAGTAACGACTCAGACGGCGAAATACAGCTCGGATCCCAACCCTGACCAATTTGACTCTTTAATGGTAGTACAGAGAGAATTACATTTGCACTTATCCGAGGTCACACGCTTAGAGTCATTTAGTGGTAAGCAGAGTTTTTTTGAACAAGGTGATAAAAATGGCCGTCTCCTGGCCATGTTGGCACAAAATGATCAGCCATCCACATTGGTCTCTGAGCTACTTACTGCTGAGGGTGCAAAGGTAACAACTCCTTCTGAAATCCTTCAAACTTTTAGCACATTCTACAAAACCCTGTACACATCCACCTTACCCCCTGACTTTCAGCCCGAAAAAATGCAGGATCTGTTAGATCCTCTGGCGCTCGGTTGGCTCTCGGATCAGGAAAGAGAGACGCTGGTTCAACCATTCACGGCCCAAGAGGTCCTGAATGCTATACACTCCTTTCCTGCCGGGAAAGCACCTGGACCAGATGGATTGCCAATAGTCTTCTATAAGGCCCATGGAGAATTATTAGCGCCACTATTAGCCCAAATCTACACGGCATGTCTATCTGAGGGTAGACTGCCAGATTCCATGTACCATGCATACTTAACCCTGATATACAAGTCTCCTAAGGACCCGACATCTTGTGCCTCATACCGCCCAATTGCGCTCCTAAATAATGATTTCAAAATTCTAACTAAGCTGCTCGCCCTTCGTCTATACCCCCTCCTCCCCTCTTTAATAGATTCCGACCAAACTGGTTTTATGCCCCGCAGATCCACCGATGTAAATCTAAGAAGGCTATTTACTAACATACACACACGACACCAAAATACCGGGACAAGAGCAATAGCTTCACTAGACATTGAAAAGGCCTTTGATACCATAGAATGGCCATTTCTATGGGAAACATTGCGAAGAATGGGATTTCCTTTAGTTTTCATCAGATGGCTCCAGGTGATATACAAGTGCCCCACTTCATCAGTAAGAGTAGGAGGAGGCCTATCCGCCCCCTTCGAATTGCACAGAGGGACTAGACAGGGCTGCCCTCTCTCCCCGGCTCTTTTTGCTTTGGCCATTGAACCAGTCGCAGAAGCACTACGCACTTCTCAATACATAAGGGGTCTACGTATTGGTCAATTGGAGGAGAGGGTAGCCCTGTATGCGGATGACATGCTGCTTTTCCTCAACGATGCTGGCCCATCCCTACAGGGTGCGTTGACGATACTAAACAAATTTACAGAAGTTACTGGCCTTAAGGTGAATTGGTCCAAGTCCTTACTATTCCCGATAGACCCAGCAGCCAGGTCTACTTCCCCCCCAGATTGTCCCTTACAATGGGTAGACACCTTTAAGTACTTAGGAGTCCAAGTATCTACACTAGCCTCGGAGTTTATTCCCTTAAACCTGGCCCCACTACTCTCAGACACTAAAACCAAGCTTAATTCATGGCGTAAACTACCTCTATCTGTTTGGGGACGTGTAAATCTTATCAAAATGAAAATCATTCCCAAATACATTTATCTTCTACGTCACTCTCCGCAATGGGTACCCAAGCCCTTTTTCAAAAAACTCAACCAATTATTCACATCTTTTTTATGGGGTTCTTCGCCACCTAGATACAAATTGACGACCTTGATGAGGCCAACAACCCAGGGTGGTATGGCCTTTCCTGACTGTTACAGATACTTTCTTGCCACACAACTGGTAACGGTGGCCTGGTGGCTGAACCCCGACAAAACAAACTCCTCCACAGCTCTTGAAGCCACAGTAGTGGGTTCCTTGGAGGCCCTTCGGTGTTTAGTTTTTAGGGGTCCTCGCGCCCCCTATCCTCTAACCCCCTCCATGAACACCACCTTGAGAGCATGGCGAGCAGGCCTGGCATTGGAAAAATACAAAGAGACAGAATATTCCCCTGATGCTCCGATATGGCTGAATCCCAATCTACCACATTTTTATAAACTTCCAGATCCCTATGCATGGACCAAATATAACATAAAAACTATCTCCCAAATAGTATCCCAAACGTCCCTGCTATCGCTATCACAGCTTTCCTCTTTATATAATATCCCCCAATACTACCAATTTCGCTACCTCCAATTGGCACATGCCTTTGCTGCGCAATTTCATAATTCCACATGTACTATTGTGCAGTCTGGTCTGGAGAGAACCCTTAGAACTAACTGTGATGAAAAACCAACCTCACATTTATATGCCCATTTGGTTCTTATATCCTTGCCTCCCCTAAATAAACTTTGGGCTCGCTGGCAACAAGATATACCTACTCTAGACAACGATGATTGGGATGACGTATGGGATTTTCCCTTTCGCTCTTTAGTGTCTATGAGAGATAGATTAGTACAATTTAAAATAGTACACAGAGCCTATTACACCCCTTATAGACTTCACATTATGAACCCTACCTGCTCTGCTGCATGCTGGAGATGTGGTATTTCACCTGGTGACTTTACACACATTTTTTGGCATTGCCCCAACATCCAGAACTACTGGAAAGAGGTACTGGATATGACAAACAGAGTCGCATCACTTGCATTACCACAGGTGATGGAGATCTGTCTTCTTGGTCTGATAGAAACCTTGATACCGACTATAGCAAAACGCACACTGGTAGGACTACTTCTTTTTTACGCCCGAAAACAGATAGCCATGCAATGGAAGAAACCAAACCCTCCCTCTCTGACACAATGGAAACGTTTGGTTAATGGTAATCTTCCTCTTTACAAAGACACATACATAAACAGGGGGTGCCCGATGAAGTACGAAAAGGTTTGGAAAAAATGGCTAGCCGATTCAGATACAGCATAACGGAGTAAGGAAGTTTAATAATATTATAAATTGTGTTAACAGTTAAAAAAGAGAGGGCATCCCAACATACGGAACTGTGAATTGGGAATGGGACGTAGCACCTATATGTAGATTACTGACATTTCACGTATCGAATATCCATGGATATATACTGCTACATTAAGCTTGAAATGTAATAAGACTGTATCATAGCACTTGTGTTTGTCTGTTTAAAAACACAATAAAAAGAAGTTTAAAAAAAAAAAAAAAAAATATTCCCATTGCCAAAAATCTTTTGACCTTTTTACTTTCTGTGCACTGAATTTAAATACCAAACTATCTTACCAACTTTCCTAGCTAGCTTCTGTGAACTACAGGACACGTCCTCCCTGTGCAATGAAGATTTGAAGAGGTGGAGATTTATGTAGTACAAATCAGGAAAGAACCCTATAGAGACAACGTTGCTACTCCATAGATACCATGCAGCAAGTGAGCACTGTCACCCTAGGACACTATGGGGGAGATTTACTAAAACTGGAGCACTCAGAATCTGGTGCAGCCGTGCATGGTAGCCAATCAGCTTCAACTTCAGCTTGTTTAATTAAGCTTTGACAAAAAAACCTGGAAGCTGATTGGTTTCGTTGCAGAGCTGCACCATATTTTGCACTCTGCAGTTTAGTAAATCCCCACCTATGTGTGCCGCCAACAAGATCACCATGTATAACTAAAGGGAACAAAAAAGGAAAAAAAAAAAGAACACAGGGGTGGACAACAATGAAATGACACCAACAGGACCACATGATGACTAGCAGTTAAAGAAGCCTCAAAAACTCAGAGAGCAGCACCTTATGCTGAACTGGTGTCAGAAAACGGCTTAAATATTCACCAGGTAGAACTCAACAAATGTGTGAACAGAAGTCCAGGTGGCAACCTTGTAAATCTGAGAAACAGATGCCTGAGGCAGAAAAGCCAATAAAGCACTAACAGACATGGTAGAATGTGCCGAAACCAGGAAGGGCGGAACCCTATCCTTCAGACTATAGGCTTCTACAATAAATTGTCTAATTCACCTAGCAATGGAGGAACAAGATGCGGGGAGATCCCTCAGAAAGCACAAAGGGGATTCAGTCAGAGCGAAGCAGTAGCAGAGAGAGAGACACTAATCTTTTCTCCCAGCCTCTCCCCTCCTCTGTATACCCAGCCTCTCCCCTCTATGTATATCCAGTCTCTTGCCTCTATGTATACCCAGCCTCTCCCCTCTATGTATACCCAGCCTCTCCCCTCTATGTATACCCAGCATCTCCCCTCTCTGTATACCCAGCCTCTCCTCTCTCTGTATACCCAGCATCTCCCCTCTCTGTATACGCAGCCTCTCCCCTCTAATTATACCCAGCATCTTCCCTCTCTGTATACCCAGCCCCTCTCCTCTCTGTATACTCAGCATCTCCCTTCTCTGTATACTCTAGTTTCTCTGTATACCTAGCCACTCTCCTCTCTGTATTCCCAGCCTCTCTGTATACACTAGCCTGTCTTCTATATACACTAGCCTCTCTGTATGTAACAATCTGCATCTTGTGGCAGGTAACATGACAGGCTATCTGGTGACTCCGATGTAAGGGGGGGCTTAATGGGGACCCTGATGTAATGAGGGGGGGGGCTTTGGGTACCCTGATTTAATGATTATATATAATGTTACACACATACACACATTATATACATGTGTATGCCCGCCCAAGCGTATGACTTTCTTTACTTCGCTGCTATGGCTCTAGCTCCAGATCTTTTGTAGACCTAACAACGCCCCTGCTGCAAAGGTTAAAAGTTTGTTAATGTCCAGGGGATCGGAAAAGCAGTCTTACTTATCTGATCCTCTGCTCCTCCAGACAGTGTATGAGTTTGCCCAGACTCTTCTCCTCCATGCTCTGGAGGTCAGATGCCCTCTGGCAACATTAAGACTGATGCAGAACCTATAGACTTGCAATGGACAAGAGGACTCAGAGAAACAGTCCACCTCTCAGAGTATAGGGAATCCCTGTCTGCCAGGGAAGCGGAGGATCGGGCAAGTAAAGCTGCTTTTCCTGTCCCCTAAACCTAAAAGAGCATTTAACTCTTGCAGTGTGAGTGCAGCCCCACTGCTATGGAGAATTTCTATTTTTCCTGGAAGTGGACTTTAAAGAGCTGTGATTAGGGCTGGAAATGGCAGAATTTACCCTAGGGAGTGCCCACTTACGGAGAATAGGATACTGTTGTGTGAAAAGCTTTGGAGGAAAGAAAATGTTCTCAGGGAGAGGCCAGTCCTCACACAGGACAAGCTCAACAAGTAAATAAACCATGATTTTTGAAGATCCCTTACTGGACTCCCTGGGGTGAGCAGAGCATGTTCCAACACTAGACAAGAGCATACAGTGTCAGTAACAGTAGCTATAGTTTTGTTTAGCTTGGAAGGAATATCTGTACTAGAAGTGTCCTCTTAATCCAATGCCTCTGAGGGCGAGGGATCCTCTTCTGTATTATCTACCGTCTTCTCAGAAACCACTTTGTGATCAATGGCAAAGTCAAAAATTGAGCTAGGAGGGGAGGCTAAAGGACAATATTTGTAATCCTTTACTGTCTATGGTCTTGACAAGGCCCATGAACTCAGACATTGTAGCAGAAAAATTCTCCCTAGAAAGGAGGGAGGAGTCTGGCATGGCTGAAGGCCAGGGAGGAAGACAGAGTTAGAATTGGGATGCCATCAGATTATAGGGTATCTTGACCCTTAACCACAGAGCAAGCATGTGTAGGCCATGACTCCAGAACACAAAGCATCACAGCTAATATTGTGGTCAAGAGGACCAGGAGATGTGCATTGGTTGGTATCTGAAATCCAAAGTGGCGGGGAAGGACGTGCACAACCTGCCTCTAACCCGAGATACCACACAGGTTCTGTATGCACCACAGGCTATGCACATGCCAAGGCGCCTTGCTGAACGGGTGCAGTAGAGAGCCACTTAGTTTAATAGAATCAGGAGCAACAGTGCAAACTGCAGGTGCCCTCCAGTACGACAAGGTTCCATACATAACAAGGGTGACAAAATGTTAACCGTTGTCATCCAAAACTCACTGCACTCCACAAGGAAACAGCAGTGGGAATACCCCTAAGTGAAAAAAACAACTGGGGCATCCTGGTATGAATGTTTAAAGAGCTTCCACAGTGTTCTCACCAATCAGCCACAGAAATAATGGGGATTTAACCTCTTCCTGGATTCCCCCTCTACGATGAGTATACCTCCACAGGAGTTCTGGTGCAGAGCCCAGAGACTGGGCTCTGCACCAGGCAGATCACCCTGCAGCACTGGACCCACAGCATTATCCATGATTGAAAGCAACATTATAGTCCAGCCCCACATCTTCCATGTGGCGGGGTCCACATGCAGTCCCCCAAGACACTGCCAAGCAATGATTCTGGAAGCTGCAGAAAACTAGCTATGGTGCAGCCAAGTCTGGATAGACATGGAAAAAGATTCACAGAAAGAAATAAAAGCTTCCATTTTAGGAGGTAAGATTTTCTCAGCAAAGAGAAAAGATCCATCACCCAATGATACTAGCAAAAAAAAGAGGGATGAGTTCTATGGGGAATGTGTCAGCAGCTTTTTTTGCCATCGTCCTATAGCCTGAAGCTAGCTGCATACAACCCAGAGTGACATAGAACCCTGACAACCTTACACAGAGAATGAAAGTCCTAATGTAAAATGTATAATGCCACATGTGTAATCCCTTTCGGATATTAAAAAGTGGCCACATCTTATAAATAACACTCAAAAAGAAGACATTTTTTATGCAAAAATGATCTCTCACCTTATTAATTGACTGAAAAACTGGTGGAACGGAATCCTTATCTGTAAATGGATTTTCTAGCTCAGAATCCATATCTATTGCATTGCTGTTATTAAGCTCCGTCTTAATTGCGCTTTCTGAAAGAAGATGCAGAAACAAATATATCACTTTTAGGTGTTTGTCAAGCATCACTTCTTTCTCTGGATTTAGAAATACTTTTTAAATTTAGATGAACAAAATGGCTCAGGCAACTGCAGCCTAATTTTTGACAGTATAGCAACTGCATTTACATTTACCATGCAAGCCATTTGCTGGCTAAGCACATATCTATCAGCCATGAGCAGTGCTTTGCAACCATACATGAACTCGTTGTTAGCGGACATGATTAATGCTCAACTCTACCCAATAAGCAACACAAATATCTGCTCTAAATTTTGTATTCACATGTGACTTTATTAAATGGTATTATTCATATAAGATAGTGATTTGTTAAAGGATTTAATTGCTAAGCCAATTTTAATGCAATATGGTGCTTTTGAATGTATACCTTTGCATTTTTAATAGGCAAATGCTTTAATTAGGAAAACAATTGTCTTGCTTCAGTTTAAATAGTAAAATATCTTGCTGGAGTGTTTTGCATTTTCAGGTGATTTTTTTATTTTTTGTAATCTCCAAAAATGCATTGTACAGGAAATCATGTATAATCATAGTAAACTATAGGTGTTTTAAGTAATAGGTGGACTTAAGTTGGTGCAGTGTAAGGCTGGCTACCTTAAGCTAGCCATGTGTTAAGCTAATTTCGGCCAGTTACTGATGAACCAGCCAAAATTCACTCTGTGGGTGGCCCGATCAGCACACTGGCGAAGGAGCCATGTAGATAATTGTCAACCGAAGAGTGCCTGCATCCAATCGGTTGTAATCACTGTTTGGGTATCTTGACAGTTGGTGGTGCCATTGATTGTGGATAGAGGAGTCTGCCAGATTTGTTTTTTCAGCCCAAAGGCTGAATGAAAAAAAATATGTGTGTATGGCTATCTTTAGACCTACAGAGCAGTCAGATTTTGTTTACTGGCTTGATTATATTGTCTTTGTTTAAAAAAGATCCACAGAAAATAATAGAGGTGAAAGAAAAATGGATAGAAAAATGAAATACACATAACAGCTACTATGGTGCTTCTTAGAGGTCATCCAATTTCTAACTGCATGAATATTTTCAGCATCTAAGAATATGCTCTAATCCTCTAGCTGAAGTCATGGCAAGATAGCTCTACAGGGATTTTCCCCTTTACGTAGTTACATAGTAAGGTTGAATAAAGACACCAGTCCATCCAATTCAATCTGAGAGAGTGTCTACAATTGTCCCTATCCCTGTACATTGTGTCTCATTAAGATGCTCATCTATTATATCATTAGTAATTTAAGATACCCATATAGCGCCGTCAATTTACGCAGCGCTCCACACATACATTGCACATTCACATCGGTCCCTACCCTCAAGAAGCCCACAATCCAAGGTCCCCAACTCATATTCATTTACTAGGGCCAATTTTGGACAGAAGCCAATTAACCTACCAGCATGTCTTTGGAGTGTGGGAGAAAACCCACAAAGGTACAGGGAGAACATGCAAACTCCAGGCAGGTAGTGTCGTGGTTGGGATTCGAACCAGCGCCCCTTTTTACCCACTACACCACTGTGCCGCCCTTTCCTCCTTCCTGATATACTCTAAGCTTTCAACAGATTTCACCAGCCCTCTAAGTATGACATGTTTCCACCTTTGAAGTCTAATAAAAAGTGTGAATTCCATAATGACATAATTGTATATACACATTGGACATTTCTGTTATTTCCTTATTTTCTTGTTTTTTTCTTTTAACCTTTATTCATAGCAGAGGCAGATTAAAGGCATTCAAGCGCAGGTATGCATTGAAAACCCCAGACTTCTCTAGGGGAAACAACACGGTCCCCATCCAGCCAACTACAATTCATGGCACCTCTTTATTTTGTTAATTTAATAGTCTTTATAAAATACAATTAATGAAATGTAAAACTACCTAGTATGGATTAACATTTCCATGGAGCTTCTTATGCCAAAGATAAAATGTATCATTTAAGCATTTTAAGTATGTATACTCTGGCAACATGAGATCATTTGCCTTTTGTGGTTTGGAAAATGTTAAAAAATCACCTAGGGGTGGGGACATTCAACGCTCCTAGAGAGGGAGGTGTGGTGGTTTTTTAGCCTCCAGACCAGGATGCCCACTGGTTTAAACTCTCGTATGATGTAAATCTATTTCTCAAATTAGTATCTTTAATGGTGTATCTTTTGTTTATTTTATCTTCTTTTATTTAGATGACTGTCCAGATTTATGTCTTATATATCCATTGCCACAATAAGTCTTTCATCAGTGATCTACTAATTGCTACACCTAATCTGTTGATTATTTTAATTATGTGATTTAATAAGTTAATCACTTAGAAGGTGGAGTTTATTTGTGAAAATATGTCTTGTTTTTTATCTTAAAATTTTTATTGTGACCAAGGCTTGTTTGCCGAAACACGTAAGCCCTTGTATTTTTTACTCGCTTTCATGTATCAATAAACCTATAATAAGGATTATTGGAGTTGCCGGCTCTACTTTCTGGAATTTTGTTACCTAGTACAAATATTGGAGTAGCATTTGAGCTTTGCACTTACTAAGACACTTGTTAGATGTGAACATTGAGAGAATGTTCTTGCAGTCATCCTCCTGGTCTCCACTTCCTTCACAATTGCACCACAGGGATGTATCCATAGTTGAGTTATTAATAAAGTTTGGGGTCATTACAGTACCTATGCGGAACATAAAACAACATCAGTAATGCTATTGCTTAAAGACATTTGAACACTTAGCCTCTTTCTTTCAAGCACTGTCACATAACAGTAGTATGGAATCTCTTCTCAGCCACAGGACTATTATAAAATGACACTAGGTTCTGGTGGCTGTGGTAGGTTTGACTAATGTCTGTTGCAAGAACTGCTGACTGCCAATTGTAGTCAGTGGTCAGACTCAGACCGTGACTACCTGATGTTCCTACAGGGTGATCTTCCACATTCTAAGAATTATTGTAATTACTCACAGCTCTGAACAGTTTAGTTAATTGGTCCAGTCCCTATAGAGATGTTTTCCCTGCCAACCAAACACACAATACCCAACCTAAACCTGTCCACCACTACCTTTTCACCTTTCCTCTCATTCTAATACCTGGCACCCACCCCCCTGTACCTTTTCACTTTTATTACCCATGCCCATGATACTAACTACATTCTCCCACCTATTCTTTCCCCACTTCTACTGCTGCTGCAGTATTGGAGGAATGCTCTTTTGTACTTGAGTGTAGAACCTTCAAGTGCTCAGGACCAAGAACTTGGGATTTTGCACCTGCCTTGTAGCACTGAGTGGTGATCTCAGCTACATTGGAGCTCTGTTTTCAGTGAAGTGGTGCAACTTCCTAATTTGTCGAACCCCAACAGTGTGGCATGTGAATGCAGCCAGCACCCTGCAAAGCCAGCTTCCTATTGGAGCAACCAGAGTCCCCCTCTCCACTAACTGCAGCCAATGGGCATTCATGTATTTTGATAGGGGTGTTTGGCTGCTGATTAATGGCATGGAGGAAGAGGTGTTCTCTGGGGAACATGTACCAAAGCTTAAAAAACTTTTTTAAAAAGTTTAAAAAATTAAAGCGGAGCTCCATCCAAAAGGGGAAGCTCAGCTTGTTCGCAGCCCCCCCCTCCTCCAGTGCCATATTTGGCACTTTTTTTGGGGGGGGGAGCGGGTACTTGGTTTTGACAGGTACCGGCTCCCATTTCGTGGTAAGATTTCCTCACAGTGATCTGCGCCATGTCCGGCCCCTCCTCCTTCCCCCTGATGCCTTCTGGGACCTCTGTGTGTTTCAGAAGACGACAGGACCATTCAGAAAGTGCAAAGCGACTCACGCATGCGCAGTAGGAAACTGGCTGTGAGGCCTGAAGGCAGCACCCGCCGGCTTGGGGTGCTGACATCGTGGGATCCCTGGACAGGTAAGTGTGCTTATATAAAAGGCAGCAGCAACAGTATTTTTTTTTTTTTTTACAGGCTGTAACGCCGCTTTAAATTTGGCCAGAAGCACAGATTTTTTTTTAAGTATTTAAAGTGAAACAAAAAATGTCCAATTCCTTCAAAAACATGCATGGGGGGTGCTCTAATCCTGTCTGTGAATGGACACGTCTCTGTGATGTACAGAAAGTGCTGCAGCAGCATTGACATTTAGAAAGGAAAAATGTGTTTAAAATTCCCGGGACATGACATGTTAAAATGCATAAGATCCCTTTCATTGCATTGGGTCTCACAATTCATGATCTGGCAAAAATCGACATGTTATACAAAAAGACACAATGGCAACAATTTGGAAGGTGTAGGAACCATGGATTGAGTTCTATTTACTGAATATTGTGGCCTTCCAACCATTTAGGTCCCCTCTTCCCTTTCCTATTCTACCCTCCTTAAGGAAAAAGGAATCTCACCCCTCTCCTTATTTTTCTCTATTTTACCCCCCTCTCTTTGTTTTTTACTTTACTTTTACTTTTTTTACTTTCACCCTTCTCTGGGGATAAGGAAGACCTGGACTTAGCACGTCGACCCCTATTCCCTCCCGTCCATTACCATATCTTATACCCTTTACCAAAAATTTGTGGTAGGAACCAATTGTTATAGATAGCTCTCTTTAAGGCCAGCCATACATGGATCGAAATTCCGCTAATTCAGCAGAGACCAGCCGAATTTTGATTCATGTATGATCAGAGAGGTTGTACAGAAGTCGATCTACTTATCAATTTCTATACAACCGTCCTGTCAGTATTTCTCGATTTGATCAGCTCTGCAGGCTATACCCGGAAGCACTGATCAGTGTATTCTGACGGCAGGGAAATGTAGGGAGCTGTCAGAATACAATAGCTCAGCGGGAGTAATTTCCCCATCCACCTCGAAAGTGTGGGTGGAGGAATCGGATCAGTTTTTTTCATTGGCTAATGGTTGATAATACTATATACTGTGTGTGTTTACCTTTTTTTTGGAAACAAAATTTCCTTTAATAAACCAATAAAAATGTATTAAATGAAAAAGATAAGCTCTAATATGACAATACTGTCAGGACATATGTATAAACATAAAAAATACTATATAATAGTTTGATACAAACATACATTTTTAATTATTTTCATTATTCAAAATAATAATAAAATGACAGTTATAGAATACAAATGCAAAAGAAAAAAAAAACTGAAAAAAAAATAACAAAAAGTAAAAATTCAACGTAGGTAAATTAAGTATTAGTAGACTGTTCTTTAAATCAGTTTTTTTCATTGGCTAATGTAGGAGCTGCCTAAGACCATCCATATCTGTAATTGTTAGAATATAAAACATATTGTGTACAAATTCTCCTTTGTACTATGGTTGATAATACTAAATACTGTGTGTGTTTACCTTTTTTTTGGAAACAAAATTTCCTTTAATAAACCAATAAAAATGTATTAAATGAAAAAGATAAGCTCTAATATGACAATACTGTCAGGACATATGTATAAACATAAAAAATACTATATAATAGTTTGATACAAATATACATTTTTAATTATTTTCATTATTCAAAATAATAATAAAATGACAGTTATAGAATACAAATGCAAAAGAAAAAAAAACAGAAAAACGGAAAAACAATAACAAAAAGTAAAAATTCAACGTAGGTAAATTAAGTATTAGTAGACTGTTCTTTAGACCCCCCTTTTATTATGCATCATTTGACAGAATAAGCCATCTGACAAAAGAGGAATATTAACATTTATGACAGGTAATTAATTATATGAAACCTGAAATAAAATAAAAAACTATTTGCAAATATAATGTTATCTCACCTATCATTCTGATGTAAGACTGTATGCATTGACTGTGATTTTCTTGAGGGCATCTGTCCTTTTTTTTAAGGAGCTGACAGTGCTTTTGGTAGTCAAGAAAACGTGATCTGAAAAAAAGTTAAGTGAAGAATATATAGAAACGTCAGCTGCACCTTACATCCGACAGAATGGTTGACAATACATTGTAATGCCTTGTTAGTCGCCACAAAAAACCTGAAGATAGTTAATTCTGCCAAGTCTGCATGATTTAAGTGGAAATTGTGTAATTTCAGTGCACATATGTGGCGCTATTAAATGCAGTGTTTACCCTTATGTAATGTGTGAGATGCTTCCATTTTACAAATTTCCTCATCCTGTTTGTGTTATTACATGCAGATTAGGCCTCATTCACACGGTCCAAAAAAAACCAACTACCGGTAATTTACATCCTTTTTTCTGAATGCAGCTGCATTGTTTTGAATGGAGACATTCACACGGGTGCGTAAAAATTCAATGCATTCAGCTCCGTAACAGAGAATCCAAAAATGTGCATCTGAGGGCATGCATCTACACATATGGCAAAGAAAAAAGAACAACATAATTTTTACGCATTCTATTTACTGATCATTATGCAGAAACTCTTGTTCCTGATCAGTACATTTTTATGGCACTATTAGGGCCATGTGAATGGAGCCTAAGCCTCAAGACATACTTCCTAAAGTGTATGTCCAGGTGTAATAAAAATATTCAGTATACCTCTGCAGTATATGCACAGTTTTTGTTTCTTCAAACACACTGGATGTACAATAAAAAAACAAAGTAAAAAAAACTTGATCTACCAGAAACCCGGTGTGCTCCTAACTTTCCATATGAGCCAACAACAAAGTGCCACTGCTACACTGAAATCCCAATAAGTGTTGTCAGCTCTGCCTAAGTTGGCTTTCCCTGGACTTCAGAACACCTCACTCTGTCATTAGCTCCATAACACATGGAGGGAGGTGTTCTGTAGTCCAAGAGAAAAACTGGGCATGGCTGATAACACTGGTTGGGATTTCAGTGCAGTAGAGACACTGGGGTTGATTTACTAAAACTGAAGAGAGCAAAATTTGGTGTAGCTGTGCATGATAGCCAATCAGCTTCTAACTTCAGCTTGTTCGGTTTCACAAAAAAAAATGGAAGCTGATTGGTTTCTATGCAGAGCTGCACTTGATTTGCACTCTCCAGTTTTACATATACACAATGTTATTAGGATGAAAATAGTTTTTTTTTATTAATATAATGCTCAACTCACTTGCATAAATTATTTCTCAGACAGGTGTCACGGATCTCCAGGCAGTTTTTCTTGACTTTTTCCTCAAAAGAACATTCAGGTACAATGTTTTTTCGCCTGCGTTCTGCACAGTTACTTTCCCGGTTACACTGGCAAAATAAAATCCTCTTTGTAAATTCCATTGGGACTTTTTTAAAGAATTCTCGGAGATAATGGTGACATTTTTGTTGGTCACACGAGCCATTGGGATCCATGCTAGCACAGTGCATTACATAATCACTCTTGTATCTTGAGCACCTGCTATTGGAACTGCAAATATTTGCTTCTTTTAAACAATTATTTGTCTCGCTGTATTTGTTAGACTCTGGAAAGAAAGAGGGACAACCGCTGTAGACCATTATGGATGAGTAGACAATGTTAAAAGCACCAAAGATTGGTTTAAAAATGTGTGTAATTAACAAACAAAACTGCAACAACAAACATTTTAAACTGCATAAACTTTTCATAAATATACTGTAATATCATAATATTTGTTTCAATATTGGTAATGGTATAAATGTGTCAGGGGGTGTGCAGATGCATCAATAGGACCCTGGAATGATCTTGGCCTCATCTCTTTCACTCTATCTGTTCTAATTGCCTAGTTCAGAGGATGGGGGCTTTGTCTGTCCTCCTCTGAGCAGAACATTTAGCTCTCTGCAAAAGGTGCAGTGCATGGTGCTGCATAGATTAATGTAGCTCCTCTCAGCCCCACCCTGCATCTTCCCTTTTTGTGATGTCACTTCCTCTGCTTTTATTCCCTCTCTCTAGCACAGGGTTCTCCAAACTATGGCCTACTACCAGATTTTATCCAGCCTGCGGTAACCTCAGCAGGCTGCAGTGGATGCACTAGTCTGTGTGTCATAATACAGAGAACTTCATCAACTGCCACCCTGCCAGGCACTCCTGGATATAAGGAGCGACAATGCTGGACATTCCCAGAGGTAAGGGTGGACTTTGCTGGGCACTCTCAGATGTAAGGGAGGATTCTGCTGGCCACTCCCGGATGTAAGAGGGGAATTATTCATTCATTTAAATTTTATTCATTCATTTTTAGCCCACGAATATTTGTAAAATATAGGATTTGGCTCTCTTACTGAAAAGTTTGGAGACCCCTGTTCTTGCAGAAGAAGGAAGCGGAGAAGAACTAGGCAAAAAGGTGGGTAGACGTTTATGGACACGATACAAAGTAGAAAAAAATGATGACGCAAAATTTGTTTAAAGTTGAAAAAATGCTATTTATAATTATATAAGGGCTAAAACATTAAGGGCTAAAAAGTCATTCTTTATTTTCTATTCATTTAAGTCTTCTCTTCTTTTTCTTTAACATTCTGCTTAAAAATTTGTGAATCAGTACTGCTTGGACCTTGAAGAAGGGGACATACTCGAAAGCTTGTCCTGAAAAATTGTATGTTAGTGCAAATAAAAAAAGTATCACGGACAGTACTCAATTTTCTCTATTCATCTAAGAAAACTTCCACTCCAGTTTTTCAACCAATCTACTGAAATATCTCAAACCTTTGTCTCTGAAAGATTTTTCCACATTTTGATGGCTCTACACTAAAATAACGATAGTTTGACATAACCCTCTTTTTTCCTCTAGCTGTCTTTTGGAGCTGCCTTTTTTTGTAGCCTTAGAATGAACCATTTTTTACTACATTTTCTTTATGAGCAACTTATAAATTTATATAAACATAAATTAGTCTTAATATATTTTATTAGCCTTAGGTCATAACTGAAGTCATGTTTATTAATAATTTAGTTTTAATAATAATTTAAAACTTTAATTTCCCTTCTATGTACTCTATCTAATTCCAACGCATCTTTTTTGTAAACCGGTGCCCAAGGGTGAACCAAATTTACAAGAAGAGGCTATGTTAATATTTTGTTAAAGTGCTCAATAATGTCCATGACTTGAGTCTACTCTTTTATATACAAAAAGTATCTCAGTATCATGAGAAGTGGCATAATGGCATATATCAGGGGTCAGCAACCTTTTTCCACTTAAGGGCTGGATTCAATGTATGTGAATGCATGGAGGGCCACATTCACATGCTACTAAATGAAGATAACATTACACAACCCCCCGCACCTCTGGCCCCCTTTAAATCACGCAGCCCCCACACCTCTGGCCCCCTTTACATTACCCATCCCCCACACCTCTGGCCCCCTTTACATTACACAGCCCCCTGCAGTTCTGGACTCCTTTACATTACACAGCCACAATGCATATTACACAGCCCCCTGCACATCAGACATGCCCCCTACCCCCCTGCATATTACACAGCCCCCCCCCCCCCCATTGTGTAAGCACAGAAGGATGGGGCGTTTTTTTTTATGCTGTCCCTTTGAAAAAAAATGTGATCAGTTTTATTGCTGTCAGAAGGAATGTAAACATTCCTTGGGACATTAATAGGCAGTGACAGGTACTCTTTATGGAGGGATCCTGGGTCTATAAGACCCCAAATCCTTCCTTTGCACTTAAAAGCATTCAAAATGCCAAGTTTGGCTGTTTTAAATATTGCCATTTTTTTTAATTTGGCGCCTTTAAGTCTTCTGTAAACCGGAAGTGATGTCATGACATTGCTTCCAGGTTACTAGATCTGAGACCTGAGCGAAGCCGATTCTGGCTTCACTCGGGTCTCCAGCCAGCCTGCGTACATGCCGGCTGGTCGATTGGGCCTCCTGGTGGAACGGAGTCCGGGCGACCTGCGGAAGGCGGCAGGAGGGGGGGGGGAGATGTCTCCTCTCACTGCTTGGTATAACAGCCGAGCGGCTTCTTAGCCGCATCAGTTGTTATCCCAAGAAAGCCAACCTCCGGCTCTGAAGGGGTTAAAATGTCCGCGGGCTGGGTGCACGTGAATTTATCACCTGCACTGATGGGCTAGACATTTTGCGGAGGTGAGCTGGGTGCAGCCTGCAGCCCGTAGGTTGCCGACCCCTGGCATATACAGTAAGTCTAAGATCTGCACATACACCAAAATCCTTCTCCATCAAATATATAGACCCCAAATGTGTAAGCTTACATTTATTTACATGGAACTTCATAGCCCTAGAATGTTTAACCTTACATTTATTTACAACGATCAATGAGTCAAAATCAGCTTGTGAACTGAAAACATCTTCTTTGGATTATATTACACTACAGAGCTTTGTGTCATCTGTAAACAAAGTGTAGCACCCTGATGTTTAGGCAGGGTTGCCATAAAACTTAGTTGCCAGGCAATAGTTGCCTTGGCCAATTGTTAGGAGATCAATTGATTCCTCTCTAAATCTGGACTTGTTGCACCCTTCTTCATCTGTCACTGGGTGGCACTATGCTGGTGACATTGGATGAGACAGGAGCTTTGCAAGCTCAGACATGAATGGATGAGTTGTCTCAGCCAATGGGCAGGGATTTTCTTTGGTCCCTTTGCCTGCTGGGAGAGCCTATTTATTTGGGTGGAGTCAGGTGATTGGGGTCCTGTGCCACCTGGGCGGCTGTCTGGGTGGACGTGTGTTATGCTGCCCTGGGCTGCTAGGCTGTCTGAGACCTATCCAGAAGCAGGAGAAGCAGAGTAGGGTTGGGACTGCTGTCTTGTAGTCCAACCAGAATTAGAGGTTCAGCCGGACAGGGAACCAGCCGTGGTCGGAGGTAGAAGGAGAAGCTGTTGCCACTAAGGGACTATCCACCTTTTTACCGGAGGCCACTGTGAGTAAGCTGAAGCCAGTACCAGAGCAGTCTTCTCACCAGCCGGGGACGGTGAAGAAGTGGGAAAACTTCAGCAAGTGCAAAACCAGGGACCCAACAGGACAGCAGAGGTTATGCTTGCGGTGCATCAGTGGGTGCCAAGCCAGGAACCTAGTGGGTCAGCAGGGGTGACGCTTGAAGAGTATCTGTGAGTGCCAAGCCAGGGACCCAGCAGGGAAGCGGGGGGGTGATGCTTAAGGAAGATACTGAGTGCTAAAAGTGGAAGAGCTCAGGGGATCCAGTGGCTAGTGGATCTGAAGTCTAGTGAGAGAGACTGGGAGTTCGTTGAGTGAAGATCCACAGTGAGTGACTGTGGAGTAAGCAGAGAACTGTGTTGCCAATAGTTGAATAGAACTACCGTTAGTAACTGCTACAAGATTATTGCCATAAGAGACAGCGGTCCTACCTATACAGAAGTGGTGCCCAGCTGGAGACCTTTACCTGTATAGCTGTCTTCCTATTGAAGTCTTGGAGTCTGCCAATAATCATTGCATCTACTTAAGGGTGTCCTGGCCATAACCCTCTCTCCCACAGTTCTGTTCAAGAGACAAAAAATCTCTTTGCATTCAAAAAGTGTCTTGCACCCACCATTTTATCTTGTATTACACCCAAAATGCCTTGTAACCCACTCTACATAGAAGGATGTCAGCTGTCCTTAAGTCTGGAGGTCACCATTAGGCCTCAAGGGACTCGGGACTTTGCTACAATAGAAATAGCTAAAAGTAGCTAGAAGCATTCCACTTGACATGGTTTATAATATTAAAGATGTTTCACCACTCATCCAAGTGGCTTCTTTAATTCAAATAAGTGTCAAGAACAATCCCCAACATTTATAGTCACATGGAAAAGTCATCTTAAAGCAGGAATTAAAGGTTAAAAAATTTCAAACAGGCAAACTGTTTATTGCAGAAGAAACATGCCTGTTTTCAATCCTCTACAGAATGTACAGAACATTGAGCTGCGCATGCACCTGTATGAATTACTACCACGTGTGCGTGGGGGTAACGTCATCCCGCATCGGCAAATCAAAACGGCCAAAGACCGGCATATGGAAGAAGATCCCGGAGCCAGTAAGGGAGCTTGTAGGCGTTGGACTATTGGAGCATAGGTAAGTATTTTTACCTTTAGTTCCATTTAATCCAATCACCATGATGTAATGTAATGTGTCAAGGCATGTGCTGATTGTCCAAGAACATGACTGGTGCTGTGAAAATGCTCTGTTTTGATTTAAATAATCCAGTGAGTAGTGAGGTGAAGTTTTATTCTAAGAGCCCATTCACACCAGTGGGTACACATTAGGGGGCATAATGCACACATTGCAATATATTCTTAAAGCTCACTGCAGTGCATTTTTTTACTTTATTTAGCATTCAAATTTTCTTATTCTAATTTAGCCTCATGCACAGCAGCACATTGCAATGCACTAATGAGCTTTGTAACCTGTTGTGCGCTGTGCTGCAGAAAATGCAGACATTCCACAATTTTATGCAATGCGCACCAACACATGTGTTTAATGTGAACAGGGAATATAGAAAAAAAATTTTTCTTAGTGTCCTTGAGTTGAGTGTGCCTTGTTCAACTGGTGTGAATGAGCTCTAAGTTCCTTACATTTATTGCTTACAGGAATTATTTGTATACTATATTTACCTAAGGTTGACACTTACATTGGCTCATGTATTTGTGTGTGCATTGGGGTGTGAAAGAGATATTACACAGCAACCTCGCAAGTCAGTTGTGAAAATCAGAATGTACATGTAGATGCCTTCCTTGTTCACAGGTCAGGTTTGCTGACATTTGCTCACTACACTGTAGATAAATATGTGCTGGAGTTGTACTACTTCAATTATTTGTGATTTATTATTGATGACCGCACAGAAATCTTCATTTATGGTTCCAGACATTGAAGAAACTGAATCATACAAGAATTATCTATTTAGCTTAATATATTCAAGAACTACCTTCTCCTAACAGTTCATGATGTTTCAGCCTGCGAGGAGTGCAGTGCAGCATAGAAACCATTAGACTTGTGCACAATGGGAAATTTTGCTTTGTTTCAGTTCGTTGTCATTCGTAATCTACATTATTTCGTTCTGTTATATTCGTTATGTTACGTTAATTCATTTTCGGATAATTCGTTATTATTTGTAGAGTGTCGATATTCGTTATCTAAATCTCAAATCCATTCGTTATATCCGCTATAATTTCTTTTATATTAGTTGAAATTCGATATTTATGTATGTATATTGATTTGTGATAAGAAATCGTAGTTTGGAAAGTTGTTTGTTTATTGATGCTATTAACACACACAATGACAATATCTCTCCTCCTCTGCTCAAATACAATACAACACCCTTTTGACTCAGTTCTCAGGAATGCACTTTGCCAGCAATCCAACCTCCAGCACAAAACTAATCAGCTGATTGGACTGTAAGATTTACTTTGAGTTGACCTTTTGCTTCATTGGATCTTTAACGAATTACCGAATCCTGTCGAACTCATTTGTTATATTCGCTATAATTTCTTTTGTATTAGTTGAAATTCGTTTTTTTTATTCGGACATTCGGATGCACCTGAATGTCCGAAAGAAACAAATTGCACATGTCTAGAAACCATAAGGTGTGGCTATACGGGAAACTGAATCAAAAGATATGCATTGCAAATGCCTGTCATTTTCATGTACTTCGTCCATCTCAAGTACCTGGTTGATCCTACCAGTCCCCTTTCCTCCTTGTTCCAAACTGACCACACAAAGCAAAGAAGCTGATCTGTGTTAGTGTGGTCAGTTTTCATCATTTGGCTGGCCATTCAGAGGTACAGGACATGCCTGTATTGGGTAGTTAATTCAGCCACCACACCAATCACAGCATGCCTCTGATACACACGCCCTCCCAATCACAGCCTGCCTCTTGAAAACACCCTCTGCTCAATCACAACCTGCATCTTGCCTCAGGCTGAACAGACTATGGAATACAGGCACACCGTGTGTCTGCTCCGTGTCCTGTACCCAATCCCACTCTATCAGGATAAAGAGATGCATGGTCACATGACATTAACCTTGTTAAAAAGGTAAGTCAGATAATTTCTGAAACTAAGAAAAAGCAGTTATGGTGCATGCATAGTTATAACTCTATTAGAAAACGTCTATAAAATTGTATGTTCACATTTACTTTAACAGAATACAATACATTTTACAACAGCTGTCCTTTAACCAAATGGGATCCTTTGACTAAGCCTGTATCAACAAGTACACTGCTATCCTAATAACCACACTGCAGGAAAACCATATGAACTGTATAGGAATGTCATCACAGAGGACAAGGGGGGACTCTTTACGACTGGAGGAAAAGAGATTTAATCTCCAAATACGGAAAGGCTTCTTCACAGTAAGAGCTGTGAAAATGTGGAATAGACTCCCTTCAGAGGTGGTTCTGGCCAGCTCAGGAGATTGTTTTAAGAAAGGCCTAGATTCTTTCCTAGATACACATAATATAACTGGGTACTAACATTTATAGATAAAGTTGATCCAGGGAAAATCTGATTGCCTCTCGGGGGATCAGGAAGGAATCTTTTCCCCTGCTGGAGCAAATTGGATCATGCTTTATTGGGGTTTTTTAGCCTTCCTCTGGATCAACTGTGGGTATAGGATTGTTTATATTTAGGATTGTATTTTTTTCCCCTCCTATTGGTTGAACTAGATTGAAATATGTCTTTTTTTAAGCAAACTAACTATGTAACTAATGAAAAGGACCTTTATGTATTATATCATTTTTGAATTGTGATTGTTAAGCCACTCTAACATGTTTATACTATCAGCACTGTCTCTTAATGCAGTGTGCCCCTGTGTGTGTGATTTATAAAAAAATGTAGTATATACCTAATTTCAGAGCATCGATTGGTGCTCACGTGACCGGCCAGCTCTCTCCTTTCCCCATCTGACAGCTGCAGCAGGTGGGGCCGTGATTCCCCCGCTGATATCAGTCGGGAGTGAAGGAGGAGAGGAAAAGAGAGACGGAGGCACCTAAACTGACCACGGTGTCAGGGCTCAGCAGCCATGATACACTGTGGTCAGTTTACAGAGGGGAAGGTAGAAACTGGCAGGACCAGCCAGGTATTTCAGATGTTACAGGGGGCCAAATTACACAGCATAAACACTGTGCTGTATAACATATTTTAAAGAAATATGCTTTAATTAATAAAATGTTTGGAGTCATTCAATATGTACATGCACAATAAGCATTTGCAAAAAAACAAGTCAAGTAAATTAAAAAAATTTCAGTCTGGTATCGTCGTATATATTAAAGATGGCTGGGTTACTGAGTCGGCATAGAAGAATGCCAATACGGTGTAAAATTCAGTAACCTAAAGCAACCAATTACATTTTTGGCTATGCTAGTTAAAGTGGTAATAAACCCCAAAGCAATATTATATTGCAGCTTACCCATTCATAGATGTGGTGGCTGCATTAGTTTTCTTGTTTAGGGCTTCTTTCTGTTATTTTCATCTGGTGATCTGGCTAGTAAGTCTGCTGCTTTCCAACAAAACAAACTGTCCTACCGATGTAGCAGAGCAGTTTGAGGGTCAAGGCAAACTATTTAACACTGACAATGGTGCATACATTGGTCAGCCTTTTTTTTTTTTTATTTCTGTAAAACCTTTATCCCAAAAGGAAAATAAAAACTGCTATAATTGCTTGTAAAGTGTGAGCTGGAGTTTGCCTTCAATTTGTTAGTGTAATTAAATCTTCTAGTACATCTAACACTCCCCTCCCCCAGACAAAGCTGCTGTTCAAAATGTGCACCTGTGCTCCTTAAAGAGGAGTTCCTACTAAAAAAAATAAAATAAAAGTCAGCAGCTACAAATACTGCAGCTGCTGACTTCTAATAATCGGACACTTACCTGTCTCAGGGTCCAGCGATGCGGGGGATCGGAAGCCCCGCTCGCTTCCCCCTCCGGGCACCCACTGCACATGCGCGAGCGGCGCCGCGCGCCGTGATTGGCCGCGCAATCATATGGGACCTGTCACGTGTCCCATATGATTGACAAGAGGGAGGGGGCAGAGCTGAGCCCTTCCTGTGTTGAGGGGAAGTGATGTCACCAGCCCAGGCACTGAAGGAGGCAGACTACGAGGGACCCCCTAGCAACAGGCATTTAGAGGTGAGTAAAAATTTTCCAAATGTTTTTCTTTTTTTTTTTTTTAGGCACATTTATGCATTTTGTTTTTGAGGGTGGAACACCACTTTAACACAGAGTGGGGGCACTCTAATACAGGAGGGGCCTTACTAACCAGATCACCAGCTAATGCAGCCACCACATCTAATGATTGGTCAGCTGCAATATATTACATGTTTGGTTTTGGGTTTACTACTGCTTTACATTAGTCACAAGACCTCTGATTTGTTCTCAACGGTTATAATTTTTTTTACATGTCTTTTTGGATTATAATTAATGAACAAGCCTGGTTGATAATATGTATAAATAAAAAAAAATCACCAATATTCAAATAAAGAAACACACTAACTGTCATAATATAAAAAAGATGAAATATACCAGCGGCCAGCCGGGCATGTTCATTTGCCCCCTTTTTGTCTACTTTCTCATCTACATATGGAGAGTCATTTGAATCCATGTAACCTGTATAGAGGAAACAAAAGTTTAGCACAGGCTCTAATCTGCACAGGGTATTTTGCAACGAGCTTAATAAATATTTCAAAATATATTTTTCTATTGTTAAAATAAACATGGCTCCCATTCTTCTGAGTCTATTTTTCTTCAAAATGTGCTTTTTATCATTTCTCTTCCTAAAATAACAGATGGCTAATTAAAAGCAAAGGACGTTTAACACAGAAACATTTTGAATTAGGCAATGCCAGTGCACTGGTTTAAAAAGGAACTCCTGATTCAATCAAAAGTACAAAACATATCTGCACGACCCTGTAGTGAACATGTGCAACTAAATAATACTAACAATGTTTTGTACCTGCAGAGATCCAAGCCCTAGAGATGGAAGTCTCCCCAGGGAAAAACAACCATAATAATTAGTTGTCTGTGTCTACTCAATGTGGGTTCTCAGAAGAGAAAGGAGGGGAGCATGGCTCCTCAAATTGGTCTTCTGCTATTGATGCTGCTGACCATAAATTTGTTTTTATGCACAGCACTATCTAGTGGCTGAAGGGGAGAAGCACAGTCTAGTTGCGTTCAATGGATGCAAGAATGCAAGGCATCTACCAGCACTGAGGACCCCCAGAGGAGGGGGACAACTCACACAGGAGTTTTGCTAAAAAAAAAAAAAAATTAGATGAGTCGAAACTTGTTTCCCCCGGCAGCCACTGTGGTTCCTCCTTCTGGCTGAAACAAGTAGTGGCTCTCTGAGTTATTTTCTTTGCTGGTTTAACCACTTGCTGACCAGCCACCGTCATTATACTGTGGTAGGTTGGCACGATCCCGCGAGCCGTCGTAGCTGTACGTCGGCTCCTTTAAGGGGGATAGCAGGCGCGTGCACATGCCCACTGCACTGCAGGGGTGCGATGCTCGTGACTGGCGGTCGCGATGGCCGCCGGCCATGAGCAATCGCGGGCACGAGAGGCAGAACAGGGACGTGTGTGTGTAAACACATAAATCCCTGTTCTGTTCTGAGAGGAGATGCAGATCGTGAGTTCCTAATAGCTAGGAACCACGATCTGTCATCTTCTATAGTCAGTCCCCTCCCCCTACAGTTAGAACACACAGTCAGGGAACACAGTTAACCCCTTGATCGCCCCCCAGTGTTAACCCCTTCCCTGCCAGTGACATTTATATATCAATGCATTTTTATAGCACTGATCGCTGTATAATTGTCAATCGTCCCAAAAATCTGTCAAAAGTGTCCGATGTGTCTGCCATAATGTTGCAGTTATGATAAAAGATCACCGCCATTACTAGTAAAAAAAAAACAATAATAAAAATAACATACATCTATCCCCTATTTTGTAGACGCTATAAATGTTGGGCAAACCAATCAATATACGCTTATTGCGATTTTTATTACCAAAAATATGTAGAAGAATACATATCGGCCTAAACTTTTTTTTAAAAAATGGGGATATTTATTATAGCAAAAAGTACAAAATATTGTGTTTTTTTCAAAATTGTCGCTCTTTTTTTGTTTATATCGCAAAAAATAAAAACAGCTGAGATGATCAAATACCACCAAAAGAAAGCTCTATTTGTGGGGAAAAAAGGACGTCAATTTTGTTTGGGTACAGCGTCGCACGACCACGCAATTGTCAGTTAAAGCGACGCAGTGCCGTATCGCAAAAAGTGCTCTGAATATTGAGCAGCCAAATATTCCGGGGCTGAAATGGTTAAAGCAGAAAAAAATGCATTGGGGGAGATTTACTAAAACTGGAATCGGGTGCAGCTGTGCATGGTAGCTAATCAGCTTCTAACTTCAGCTTGTTCAATTAAGCTTTGACAATAAAACCTGGAAGCTGATTGGTTTCATTGCAGAGCTGCACCAGTTTTTGCACTCCAGTTTTAGTAAATCCCCATCTAATGGCCCGTACACAGAATCCGAATATCGTAGCAGCAGAGACGACTTCCCCTGCCCACAGCCCCCCTTCCCTGCCGGGAGAAGACAACTGCTCGGCAGGAGGGACACCCCAATCAGCACTGTCTGTGCTTATGGGAGAATCACGCAAATTTGCACCATCTATGACCGGCCTTAGAACTAGTAAGCTGCAATACATTTTTTTGTTTTTGAGCTTAGATACACTTTAATGCCTGTCCCTGCTGTCTAAAAAGTTTTAATTGCCATGCTATAGGTACACTTTATAACAGTGTTGTCCTCCAAAACACACACAGTTTATATGTGGTTCTTTTCAGTGTGACATCTAAGGCCTGTACCGTGCCACGTGTATTATATGTTTCTGAGTGAACTGCATAGAGAACCTGCATTTAGTACAAAGGAAGCTTGTGATTTGATCTCTGATATTTTGGTCCACATCATGGGTAGCCCTCCGTCAGCTGTAAAGACTGTAATGGGCAGATTACAAAGAGAACTGTAAACTTGCAATCTCTGACATTTCAATGTATATTATCAAGGGTATCTAACTCCCCTAGCTGCTCTCTACAACAAAAATTTGCAACTTGCAATTTGCAAACCAGCAACACAATAAATGATGTGGTTCTTGGAAATTAGCTGTGTTGGAGCCACTTAACCAACCTCTAAAGTCACTGTACCCTTATTTTATACAGCATTGACTTTATGTTAGGTAGTATCTACATGTTTTTCCTGCCTTGGGAGGGGGGGTACAAACCAGGTGTCATCAGGTATAATGCTATGAATAGTACTGCATGTAAATACTCCTGATACACACCGGCAGCAATAATAGTGCATGCAGCAGCAAGTTTGTTCATACAGAGAAACATACTAAGGATCTACCTGACTTTCTATTTGTTTTATCTGCTGGGATGTTTTTTAGGCTTAATGACACAATATTTCATTAAGTGAATTATGAGATACATTTTTACAGCTAGAATAACTGACTAATATATTTGTTTTCAATACTAGGAATTCTAATTGCTTCACACGTTGCACAGTGTATATGTTTGATACAGTTGTACCTTCTTCAGAGTAACTGTTGTCAGTGCTCCATGACTAATGAAAAACAGGGACTTTATCTTGTATGATAATGAAATAATTATTAAATACATAATCATAATGCAAGCCTTAAATTTTGCTAAACAGACTTTCTAATTAATTAAAACCCGATGTATTGCAACCTTAAGTTGAATGAAACAGAGACTCACCATGAACATAATCTGGGTGAAGAGACCAGTAAATATTCAAACAATGCTCTTCCCTCCTCATTCGTTGACACTTGCATTGCATTACAGAATTCTGGGAGAGAACCTCAGCTGCTTCTTTACACTTTACAGAATTGACTTGGTCCATCACATCTGTTCTGGAACAGTTCTTGTAAGCATTGTAGCTGGTACTGCAGGTAGAATCTTTCAAACACTTCTCTTCAGCCAAGATGCAATCAATTGGTTCCACGGAGTTTGCAGATAGGAAGTCAACTGTCAAAAAGATGATTCAAGGTCATATACTCTGCTACCTGTAAGCAGTCAGGTTAGTAAAAACTGCATCACTTAGAACGTACAGTGCCTTAAATAAGTATTCATACCCCTTGAAATTTTCCACATTTTGTCATGTTACAACCAAAAACGTAAATGTTATTTATTGGGACTGTATGCGATTGGCCAACACAAAGTGGCACATAATTGTGTAGTGGAAGGAAAATGAGAAATGGTTTTCAACATTTTTTTACAAATAAATATCTGAAAAGTTTGGTGTGCATTTGTATTCAGCCCCTCGGAGTCAATACTTTGTAGAACCACCTTTCACTGCAATTACAGCTGCAAGTCTTTTTGGGTATGTCTCTACCAACTTTGCACATCTAGAGAGTGAAAATTTTCCCCATTCTTCTTTGCAAAATCGCTCAAGCTCTGTCAGATCGGACGGAGAGCGTCTGTGAACAGCAATTTTAAAGTCTTGCCACAGATTTTTAATTGGATATAGGTCTGGACATTGACTGGACCATTCTAACTCATGAATATGCTTTGATCTAAACCATTCCATTACATCTCTAGCTGTATGTTTAGGGTGGTTGTCCTGCTTGAAGGTGAACCTCCGCCCAAGTGTCAAGTCTTTTGCAGACTCTAACAGGTTTCCTTCTAAGATTACCCTGTATTTGGCTCCATCCATCTTCAAATCAACTCTGACCAGCTTCCCTGTCCCTGCTTAAGAAAAGAATCCACACAACATGATGCTGCCACCACCATGTTTCATGGTGGGGATGGTGTGTTCAGGATGATGTGCAGTGTTACATAGCGTTTTGCTTTTAGGCCAAAAAGTTAAATTGTGGTCTCATCTGAACAGAGCATCTTCTTCCACATGTTTGCTTTGTCCACCACATGGCTTCTCGCAAACTGCAAAAAGGACTTTCTTCTTGCCACTCTTCCATAAAGGCCAGATTTATGGAGTGCCTGACTAATAGTTGTCCTGTAAACAGATTCTCCCACCTGAGCTGTGGATCTCTGCAGCTCCTCCAGAGTTACCATGGGCCTCTTGGCTGCTTCTCTGATTAATGCTCTCCTTGCCCAGCCTGTCAGTTTAGGTGAACGGCCATGTCTTAATAGGTTTGCAGTTGAGCCATACTCTTTCCATTTTCGGATGATGTATTGAACAGTGCTCCGTGAGATGTTCAAATTCAAGTAATAGACTGAAATGCTACTCTAAGTCCTAGTTACATTATTTATGGGACCCATAAATGGATTCATAGAAAAAGGCATTGAGGAGCATATGCCTAGTGAGGAAAATAATTGGAGGCTACAATGGAACATTCTATTATGGGACTTTTGACAGCTAGATGAGATAATATGAAAGAATACTTTTCATTACTATCAAGTTAGTATGATCCTCATTTAAGTAGGACAAGAACTATAGCTCTACAGCAACAGAGTGAGATACTACTAGTAGTACTAGTTATGTTATTTATGGGATCCATAAATTAAATCATAGATCTAGGATCCCTTTGGGGATATATTTGTAATAGTGTCCCCTTGTTTGAAAAAGGGTAGTATTTTAACTACAATCCATCTTCCAAAAAAGGCTAATAGGTTTTGGGAATGTATATATATGTAACAAAAGCCTCAAAATAACATACACTCCATAACATCTTTGTAATAAAAATTTATTGAGACTCTAGTGGGAATAGACATGCATGCCTGATTGTATGTCTATACGCTGTATGCAAAGATTTTTGGAAATAACCCCTAGGTATAGAGTTAAAAAAATTTAAATAGAAAATCTCCTTTATGTAGGGGTAAACATTGTTAGATCTTCTAAACCAATTTTTGAAATGAAAAGAGATGGCTGCACATCGAGTGGTTGCAAATGATGTTTATTGAGTCACTGTGGTGACACCAGGGGACACCAACACACAGTCTCGTAAAGCCAATCAGAATAGAACCTGGAAAATGATTTATGTTGCAAAAATGTAAAAGTCAAATTTGTATTTTTAACTTTAGCAAAAAAGATGCACAATGTACCTAATATTTATTCTTTACAGCATATTAGCAGACAAATAAACAGTGGTTTTGTGACTTTCAATCAGGAAAGTATTAAAACTGCATTCTAGACAGTTGTAAAATACACAAATTAAAGCAGAACTAATTGTATCTGAGCACCACAAACTGAAAACGCTATTTTAATGTACTTTTCATATTCAAAGCAAAAGTACCCATCCACCCATGCCTCAATGCTTTATTTTGTTGAGAAATCAGTTTGAAAAATGCCCCCCTAGCATTTCTAGCTGCAGCTATCTTGAGTAAGGGCAGATGATTCATGTAGTATTTACTAGAGATGTGCATTTGTTATCGTCCGATATATTTTCGCCCGAATTTTGGGGATTTTCGTGTTAGTTTTAACAAAACGATAACGATAATTTCCTATCGTTGCGACAACAGTTCGATATAGATTTATAGAAGATTCGACATGACAGGGACAATAGCGATCTGTGTCGATCGAACCTGCGGTAATACCGTTCAACATGAAGATTCGACGAGGCAGCTAAAAACATACGATCGCCATGGGCAGACATTTACGTTCAAATGCTCCGTCGATAGTCTATAGAAGAATTCTAATGTTGTTTGACTAGTAATAACAATTAATAATTATAATTATTACTAGTCAAACAACATTAGAATGCTACTATAGCTTGTGGACGGAGCATTCAACCGGAAATGTACAATTGCGGCGTCGTACAGTTTAGCTGCTTCGTCGAATCTACAGACACCATAAGCCTTCAATTGACAGATTCGAACTTAATTAATTCAGATTTTCGTATGAATGCGTTTTTTAAACAAAACTAAATAAAAACGAATTTCGGGAGTAACTAAATGAATTCATTTTTCGGACGAACCCAAAATTCCGAAACAAAATATTTCAGTGTGCACATATCTAGTATTAACTTCCTGAAATCCATCCGCCCTTAGCTCAAGCATGCAAGCAAGAGGATGTGCATAGTTGAAAAAGTCCCACCTCCCCTCTTCCAGATGAGATAAAAATTAAAGTGTCACTAAACCCACATAAAAAAAAACTATTAATAAATGCTGTATTACATGCTGTTCATACAAATTCAGTCACTGTGAGATTCGTTTTCTGTATTTTGCAAAACACCTGGCTGATCCTGCTGCTCTCTATATTCCCCTTGTGTCCCAGTTCCCAATGCAGCTAGGGATTTTGCAGAGCAGTGTTGGCCGCTCTGAACATGCTCAGTTTTCAGTGAGTTTCTACAGTATGCTGAGCATTTCCTCCCTATCACATCTGAGCAGCCCATGTGACTATAGAGTCCCACATGTAGATGTATATACAGTTGTAAATGACAGTACACTCCCTCCCTCCTCCTCCATGCCCACTAACCAGCTAAACACAATGGGGATGGGATATTACATGTAGA
This sequence comes from Lithobates clamitans, assembly GCA_037952925.1. NCBI lineage: Eukaryota > Metazoa > Chordata > Amphibia > Anura > Ranidae > Lithobates > Lithobates clamitans. Next base: position 6,254,888 of record JBBGZY010000101.1, read on the forward strand.
TTGATAGAAACTTCACCTCCCTCTTATTCTAGGACACAGGCTGGAGGGGCGTGACACAGCCTGAGGCTAGCAGAAATATTCCCACACCACGTTATTGCTAAAAAATAATAAAGTTTGATTTCAAATATATATTTGTATGACAATTTAAAAGTTTATTGATATTTAATATTTTATTACCAGCAGCAGAGGACTAGAAGCTCCTCCTGATTTGTTTCCCTACAGACAGCCGGGGGAAAGATCTGGGTCATGTGACAGCTGTATATTGATAATAAAAATGATTCAATAATGTAATCAAATCAAAAACACAGAAATTTGCTCAGTTGCAGAATTGTCGCTTTCGTTACTTTCAGTGTCTGATGACGGATTTCCCCACAAATCACTATCGCTCAATTCTGCAAGTGATTCTAATTTATTATCTCTGTTTTCTAGCTGGTCTAAACCTGCTCTTGATGTAAAGGGACGGTTTGGTTGCTATGGACAATCTCCAGTTTCCAGGCAAAAAGAACAGTTTTTATAATATAGAACTGCATGCAGGGCACTGGAGAAACCACTAGGGACAAAAGGGAGGAGAAATAAATTGATACAGTAATGTAATCTGTAAGATTACAGTGTACTGTATATGTATTGTGTGTTTTACTTTTTGAATTTGGCGCAGTTCCCCGTCCCCGTGCGTCGCAACACTCGCAGGAAATGGAGCTCAGCTCCGTGATGAATCGAGCGGAGGATGAGCCGCTCACACAGCGGGGAAACATCGCAGGATCCAGGGGACAAGGTAAGTAAGCTCTTCCTGGATCCTGCGATGCGATCCCGAGTCTGGCTCGGAGTTACCGCTTTTGGTACTGAAAATCCACCCCGAGCCAGACTCGGGAATAACGCCAGGGAGGTTAAAGCGGTTGTATACCCGCACATCAAAAAAAACCCCTGCTCTGTCCTTCTCTGTCCTCGCCTCCGTCCTCTCCGTCCTCTCCCTGCCTGTCTGCGCCCCCTCTGCTCTCAAAATTACTATAAAATCCTCCCATCTCCTCTATATATAACAATAAGTTGGGTATAATCAGTCTGCTCATAGATAAATCGAATCTTGGCCAGTTCCTGCTGAACCGGCTGAATTTCAATGCGTGTATGGCCGGCTTAAGGAGATAATTAGTTGTACTGCAATTTTCATGTGTCAACAAGGGACATGCTGAAAGGAGGAGAATACAGTGTAACAGGAAGAGGTACAGTGCATCATGAAAGTATTCACAGCGCTTCACCTTTTCCACATTTTGTTATGTTACAGCTTTATTTCAAAATGAATTAAATTCATTATTTTCCTCAAAATTATACAAACAATACCCCCATAATGACAACGCGAAAGAAGTTTGTTTGAAATCTTAGGAAACTTATTATAAAAAAAAAAAATCGCATGTACATAAGTATTCACAGCCTTTGCCATGACACTCAAAATTTAATTCAGGTGCATTCTGTTTCCACTGATCATCTTTGAGATGTTTCTACAACTTGACAGATTGAGTCCACCTGTGGTAAATTTACAGTAGTTGATTGGACATGAAAGGCACACACCTGTCTATATAAGGTCCCACAGTTAACAGTGCACGTCAGAGCAAAAACCAAGCTATGAAGTCCAAGAAATTGTCTGTAGACCCCAGAGACAGGATTGTATTGAGGCACAGATCTGGTGAACGGTACAGAAAAATGTCTGCAGCATTGAAGGTCCCAATGAGCAAAGTGGCCTCCATTATGTGTAAATGGAAGAAGTTTAGAGCCACCATAGAGCAGGCCGCCCGGCCAAACTGAGCAATAGAGGGATAAGGGCTTTAGTCAGGGAGGTGACCAAGAACCCAATGGTCAGTCTGAAAGAGCTCCAGTGTTTCTCTGTGGAGAGAGGAGAACCTTCCAGAAGAACAACCATCTGTGCAGCACTCCACCAATCAGGCCTGTATGGTAGAGAGGGCAGACAGCCACACTCCTCAGTAAAAGGCACATGACAGCCCGCCCGGAGTTTTCCAAAAGACACCTGAAGGACTCTCAGACAATAAGAAATAAAATTCTCTGGTCTGATGAAACAAAGATTGAACTCTGTGACCTGAATGGCAAGCTTCATGTCTGAGGAGACCAGGCACCGCTCGTCACCTGGCCAATACCATCCCTACAGTGAAGCATGGTGGTGGCAGCATTATGCTGTAGGGATGTTTTTCAGCTACAGAAACTAGTCATGATCAAGGGAAAGACTAATGCAGCAATGTACAGAGACATCCAGACTGGGGCGAAGGTTCTTTCAAAAGGACAACGTCCCTAAGCACACAGCCAAGATAACAAAGGCGTGGTACAGGGCAATTCTGTGAATGTCCTTGAGTGGCCCAGCCAGAGCCCAGTTTTAAACCCGATTGAACATTTCTGCAGAGATCTGAAAATGGCTGTGCACCGACAGTCCCCATCCAACCTGATGGATATTGAGAGGTCCTGCGAAGAAGAATGGGAGAAACTGCCCAAAAATTAGTGTGCCAAGCTTGTGGCATCATACTCAAAAATACTTGAGGCTGTAATTGGTGCCAAAAGTGCTTCAACAAAGTATTGAGCAAAGGCTGTAAATACTTATGTACATTTTTTTTTTTAATAAAATTTGAAAAGATTTCAAACTTCTTTCACGTTGTCATTATGGGGTATCGCTTGTAGAATTTTGAGTAACATAATATATTTAATCCATAAGACTGTAACATAACAAAATGTGGAAAAAGTGAAGTGCTGTGAATGCTTTACAGATGCACTGTATTTATCAGTCTGCTGCTTCTTCTTTCACTGTCCACTCAAAAACCCTGCAAAAGTTACTGCAGCAAAAACAAACAGGTATCCTGCCCTGCCACTCCAGACAGTGCTGTGTGGCATAGCTTTTCAAATATCAGGAATGGATGAAGAGAAATACAAATCATTTGGTAGGTATAATATGTACTTCATCTGTGTATTTAGCGGTTTGCTTAGAGCTCAGTTTCAAATCAGATAATCTCTCATCTGCATTCTGGTTGACTCACAACACACCTGCCCTGTACTATACAGCACACTGCTCTTTCCAACCATCAACCTCACACGTAGAAGGCCATATGGAAGAATCGTTCCCCATATATTCCCTCCAGATGGAAAAGTATTTGTTTACATAACGCCATGGTTAAACTACCCTTATCAGGAAACAATAGGGTTAATTTATAACCTGTGATCGGTGTCTTGTACATATTTGTCCACTATTCTGTGAAAAGTGACCTTTGCTGATATGGCCATTTTAACACCAGGTGACAGTTTGTATTTCTGATCCAAATGTCTGCTGTTGCCAAAGTGTTAACTGCTGAGCTATACAGTTTATTTAACTTGTGCTCATTTTTCATTCATCTGACAAAAATAGAAAAGATTGCTTATTGTATAACAAGCCTTTTGCTTGCACAAATTTGACTGCAGCTGTACATCAGAAATGTTAAGGTTAATATAAAATCTCCAGGTGGTTCTTATCATTCTTTTTATTAAGAGATATTTTAATGGTTTCGTTTTGTTTCATTGTTTGTCAAGCTGTTCCAATGTACTTTTATATGCTCATCCTTGTTCAAAACATTCACTAGCCAATGTATACATTCTTATGTATAGTGTACAGGATAGGTAAGGGTTGAGCAACTGTTGACTTTTTTTTTATACAACTTATATTACATCTATATTTCTGTGTTGTGTTTTTATGCATGAACATCTGTAGAGTAAGCCCCATACACCCTATTAGATTTTCTGCAGATTTTTGTCTTCAGATTTACCAAAACCATATAATATGAGGTCAAACCTTGAAGCTGGATACACACTATACAATTTTCTGTAGATTTTTTCCTTCAGATTTAGCAAAACCATATAATATAAGGTCAAACCTTTATGCCGTGTACACACAAGCGGACTTTTCGACAGCAAAGGTCCGACGGAACGAATCCGCCGGACAATTCGATCGTGTGTGGGTTTTCATCTGACCTTTGCTGTTGAAAAATCAGATGGACTTTAGATTTAGAACATGTTTCAAATCTTTAGGATTTGAGTCCGGTCGAAAAATCAATTCGTCAAATAACGACGCAAGGGCAGCTATTGGCTACTGGCTATGAACTTCCTTAATTTAGTCTCTTCGTACGTCATCACGTTCAAACGAACGGACTTTCGAACGGACTTTAGTCCGTTCATGTGTGGGCAAGTCCGGTCGTTCGAAAGTCCGTAGTAACTCAGTCGAAAGTCCGTCGGAAAGACCGTCGGATGCTATAAAGTCCGCTCGTGTGTATGCGGCATAAGAGTTTCAATTTGTATACAATCAGGCAGGTCCTTGCACTAAATGGTTTTGGTAAATCCGAAGACCAAAATCTGCAGAAAATCCAATAGTGTATATGGCGTCTATCAGTTCTCCCTGTCTAAAGCCTCGTACACAGGGTTTTAATGTTGGACGACCGAGCGTCTAATTTTTGTCAAAAGGGCGTGTGCAGGATTTTGTCTAGCATACTAACTATCCTCAAATTGTCGTTTGACAAACACGAACGTAGTGATGTACTACGAGAGTATAAATCGGAAGTACATTTCTCAAGCGCCACCCTTTCTGCTAATTTCATTCTAGTAGAAGTTTAGTGAGCGTTGATTCGCGATTTTCAGATCGTACAAAACAAATGCCTTTTAAAATATGTTTGGCATAACTACATCAATATCACCAGCAAAGCAGCTTCATTATTATCCCAGTAAAGAAGATGAGAATTTCGACATTTCATCAATTGCCGCGTCACGAATGTGAATTCTAGATTATGAACGGTAGTTTACAAGACCAAACTCTTCCCAGTCGTTCCTTGATTCCGAGCATGCATGTTTGTACTTTCGACTTTTGTGTGACGGATTTCTGTACTGACCATCAGACGTTGAGTTCACATCAGACAAAAATGTTATAGCCTGCACATCCAGCTTTTGTCTGATGTAAAAGTCAAATTGTCTGTCGAATGCACCGTACTAACGATCCAAAAATCTGCAGACAGCTCGTCTTCAGACTTTTTCCTTCTGATTTTTGTACCGTGTGTATGAGGCCTAACTCTGAAAGGAGGATTTCATTTTCTGTAAACTAAACAACCAAGTCCAATGGTGCAACTCAGGAGAGTAAAGAATACAAATTCAGGCAGCAGCTGACCTAAAAAAGCCTAAGGCCGGGTTTACACTGGTGCAACAAACGCTCCGACATTGGGAGCTCATGTCGCATGACGTGTGAATATCAATGTTACCCTATGGGAGCTGTCTTAACTGGTCTGACACAAGTCAGTCCAACTTTGAAAATGCTCCCTGTACTACTTTGGTCTGACTTTGATCCTACTTCAGTCTACTGACTATCATTGAAGTCGGATCAAAGTCGGGTCGACGTCTTGCATGATCCGACTTTGGAATGCGACTTGTGCTCTGATGATCTTGAGGGGAAACTCCACTCCAAATTTAAAAAAAAACACCGGAATGGGTTCCCCCTCCAAGAGCCAGACCCTTGGGTCTGATTTGGATGTTAAGGGGAACCCCCTACACCGAAAAAACTGCGTGGGGGTCCCCCCAAAATCCATACCAGACCCTTATCCGAGCACGCAGCCTGGCCGGTAAGGAAAGGGGGAGGGGATGAGCGAGCACCCCCCCCCTCCTGAACCGTACCAGGCCGCATGCCCTCAACATGGGGGGTGGGTGCTTTGCGGCAGGGGGGCGCCCTGCGTCCCCCCACCCCGAAGCACCTTGTCCCAATGTTGATGAGGACAAGGGCCTCTTCCCGACAACCCTGGCCGTTGGTTGTCGGGGTCTGCAGGCGGGGGGCTTATCGGAATCCAGGAGCCCCCTTTAATAAGGGGCCCCCAGATCCCAGCCCCCACCCTATGTGAATGAGTATGGGGTACATCGTACCCCTACCCATTCACCTGGGGAAAAAAGTGTCAATAAAAAAAAACACACTAGACCAGTTTATAAAATAATTTATTAGGCAGCAATGTCAGAGCATTTGTCGCACCAGTGTAAACCCGGCCTCAATCTTCCAAAGGACTCCAACAACCAGAATGAATAGACCTCAGGTAACACTCGCACAATATACAAATTAACGGATTGTAGGTAATAAACCATATTTGTAATACTGTCAACAAAACCGCAACAATAATTCACTCGAGCCACCGGCATCGGTGCAGCTAGAAACTTCGATCGGTAGTCCTACAAGGTACACAGTATGTGTGGAACGGCTGACAACTGTGGAACAATATAGGTAAAAAAAAAACTGAAGGAATGAGGAGAGAGTGCTGAAATGCCACCAGGGTCCTGGCTGTGGACATTCCGGTGGATTTCGCTGTAACAGGATATCCTTTAGCTCTATGAGTTGTTACATTGCAATTCATGGAGTGTCCATGGCTGGGATGCAAAAGGCTTTGTCTGTCACCTTAAAAAAGCGGACCACCGAACTCCCGAAACATTGGTGTAATTTTTTTGCTGATATGGACCTTCAGTAAATCTTGCTTTAAAATCAACTGTGTCCTGTTTTTTTCTTAATGGCTAGGTAATTGTAAGGACATGGCTTACAGCACACATCTCACTCTTTCAGCATCAGCTTTCTTTGTGTCTCTCATCATTTGGTCATATGAGTTCGAAAAGCCTCTTAGGAAGTTGGTGCAGGAGACTCTCCTCTGCTAGAAGTTTTTAATTGCAGTTCTGAACAGGAAGTAGGTAGTTATATATTGCTAAGTATGTGTCAATAACTGCTGGTTCCACTCTGATAGGTGTCTAAATGGTGAAGTATCTCCACGAAGGTCTACTACTCTATCATACAGTATCTTACTAGTACAGGCCCAGGGTCAATAGTCATTTAGCATAGGCCTCCCCTGTTCCTCATACACTGTAGCTTGTTTCCTCACTTAATGACTCAACATAGGGTATGTTGCACATCAGCACTAGATGATGAATACAAATAGGTATGTTAGTGATTTTTTCTGTAAGTTTTAGTTCAAAACTTAATTCCAGCTTTGAATTGAGTAGGGAAGAGTTAAAGCAGTATTAAACCCAAAAACAAACATTTATTATATTGCATCTTACCAATTCTTAGATGTGATGGCTACAGTCATTTTCTTCTTTTTCTACTTTCTTTCCTCTATTTTCTACAGGTGATCCAGCCAGTAAGTCTGTTGTATTTCAAGTACAAGTTCTCTTGCAAATTGTATCAGTTACAGGGATGAGACAAACCATTTAACACTGACAGGGGTTCTTTTAATGATCATCTTATCTGCTAGTGCATCTAACACTCTCCTCCCCCAAAACTGTCAATGCTGCTGTTAAAATGTGCCCCCTGTGCTCTTTGATCCAGAGAGGGGGCACTTTAATACGGGAGGTTTCTTACTGGCCAGATCACCAGGTGAAAACGTAGGGGAAAAAGCCTGAAATAGAAGACTAATGCATCCACCACATCTATGGATTTGTAAACTGCAATATAATTTTTTGGTGTTGGGCTTAATACCACTTTAAAACTTCTCTTCCGTTTAAAGAATACCTGTGGTTAGGTACTGTAAATCTGTAGGTTGTCTTTGATGACCTAGTCCTGAAAAACACAAACACACCTGTTTTTTGGGCTAATGCAAAAGGCCCAAACATTGTCAATTCCAAGTCCTAACAAGTAAAGCGAACCTGTGCTTTGACCATGCAAGGGAAAAACAACAGCTTCCCTTTAACTTGGCCTGATTCCTATTCTGCAAAGTTGTTCTTAGTAAAAGACTCAGATTATAGTGGGTCAAAATAATAAGCAACAAGTATTTTCAGAAGGAAGTTAATAATGGCAGTTCCTGTATATCTCCTATGACTGAGATACATTCAGCTTTAGATTCAGTTTTATGAAGAATGGATCTATGAAGGAGTCCATGGACATTAGACGGTAGTCAAAAGCACAGGCATAGGAGATGAGAGCTGGAGTACCCTCATGTAGCTTCTGCTTGCTGCTTGGGGGTCAGCAGTAGGATTGGAGCTCTGCTCAATGTATGCAATCTATGCTCCCCCAATAGAATTGGCATCTGTCTCACTCCACAGACATGATAATACTGCTTGCTTTGGGACAAAAATGGTTGACTTGGAAGGGAGTTGTTTCATGTCTATGGGCAAATTTACTAGGATTAACATGAAACTCAAACCCATTTTTTATTTAATTATGAATAGAACCAAAAAGAGTAATGCCGCGTACACACAATCGGATTTTCCGTCGGAAAAAACTTGGATGGTTTTTCTGACGGAATTGTGCTCAAGCTTGCCTTGCATATACACGGTCACACAAAAGTTCTCTGAACTTTCGACCGTCAAGAACGCGGTGATGTACAACACTACGACGAGCCGAGAAAATGAAGTTCAATGCTTCAGAGCATGCGTCAAATTGTTTCCGAGCATACGTAGGAATTTTGGTACAGACGATCAGAATTTCTGATCTGAACTTTTTCCAACTGAAAAATTGAGAACCTGCTCTCAATCTTTTGCTGGCGGGAATTCCGCCAGCAAAAGTCCAATGGAGCATACACACTGTCGGAATTTCCGACCAAAAGCTCACATCGGACTTTTGCTGGTGGAATTTCCGGTCGTGTGTACGGGGTATTAGAACTTCTGATGGTCTTTATTGCGGTGTGTCAACATTGAGGAGAGTCAACCTCTCATCCTGTCTTGGGTAAAGCTGGCACCAAGACAGAAGGGGCAAATCTACAGTTTGACATCATAACAGGAGGGGAAGCTGAGGCTTCCATGGGGTGGAATTCCCCCCTCACCGTAGAGAGATTTCTATTCCCGAGAAGAAATCCTCCAACAGGAGACATGGACAGACAATAAAAAAAACCTGATAGGGGATATAACTTTCTCTCGCTCTATTCAAAACAAAGCAAATGTTCATCCCTCTGTTTGGTTTTATGTTTCTTCACAGTTATCTTTACTGGCCAGGATGTTACACATCTGTAACTAGTGTGAATAAGCAGATTGTTTGGACAGGCAAATTTATAGTTATCCAAACAGGGACCTTATGTTCTTTATACTTTCTTTACCAGCTCCCTTCTTCTAGACTCTGTATAAATCATATTTAGCAATTTTATCTCAACTTTCCTTATGTATGAATTGTATGAAACAAAGAATTTGAACACTTGCTATTGTAGGAGCAGGCATTCTCCTTTCAGACACTTCGAACCCTTTGGCTTCAATAGCCATCTCTAATAGCTGTATTTCAAAAAGTGGTGCCCTGTGAAAAGACATTTAGACGGGGTATTATTTGTCAAGGCTAAATATCGGCTGATTCCAGTTCACTGCCAAATCTCAGCCCGGGCAAGCTGCTGTGACATTTGGTAGACAAATATGAGAGGGGAAACAATGCAGAGTCTGCCCAAGAAGTCAGTAATTTAGGCAGATTATATGACATGCCCCTAATATGAACATGAAAAAGCAAGTACTAGTGCTTCATAAATATTAATCTCAAAAGTAACTTAGGCAGAAAGGTCAATGTGCAAGTTCTACCATTATGTTAATTAGTAAGGTTGTAAATCATTAAAACATTGGTGAAATACTACAGATAGTGTCAGATGAAAAACATATCAGGCACCATAGAGGCATTTCTAAAGAGAATGGTGCATGTCTGATAGATTGAGATGTGGCTAACAAAACCCACCAATGAGCGCATTAAAGATTGAGATTGAAATGCTTTGAGTCAGTTGATGGACTCCAGTTTTTAACAGTTTGGTTAAAATCTGTGTTAAGCTGTAACCATTGTCCAGCATCTCTGTGAATTGCTTACCAGAATGTAATGCCCGTACACACGATCGGACTTTCCAACAACAAAACCGTGGAATTTTGTCCGAAGGTTGTTGGCTCCAACTTGTCTTGCATACACACGGTCACATAAATGTTGGCCAACAATTACAAACATAGTGACATACAAGACGTACTGCGAGCCGATAAAAAGGAACTTCAATAGTCATGTGATATCTCCATTACGAATGCTAGTTTTACAAGACCGAGCACTTCCGGCTCGTACTTGATTCCGAGCATGCATGAACTTTTGTACGACGAACTTGTGTACACACGATCGGAAAGTCCGACAAAAAAAGTTTTGTTGGTGAAAAATTTGAGAACCTGCTAGCCAACTTTTGTTGGCGGAAAGTGCGACAACAAATGTTCGATGGAGCATACACACAGTCGGACTTTCAGCCAACAAGCTCACATCCAACATTTCCCGTCGGAAAGTCTGATCGTGTGTACGCGGCATAAGTATTAGGATCTGGTTGGAGGCCAAGGTGCTGAAAGGGCTCCCCTTATGGCTGAGTGCAGTGCAACCCTGAAGGTGAAACGGAATGAAGTGCCCAGAGAAGCACCGTTTGACAGTGGCCGTGGTTGAAGGCTTGATCACTGTGGGGCGACTGCAACAAGCAAGATGCTCTGTATGGCAGGTGTGCTTGTGGAGAGCCAGTAGCGGCAGGCAGTTGGGTGATCCAGAAGCAGTTTTAGAAGCCAGGCGGGGGTTTCTGCACAGATGTCTATGTAAATCGCAGCCCAAAATCGCAAAAAGTAGCACAGAAACTACTTTTTGAAATCAGTGCAGCACCACAGATGCGACGTCGCACAGATTAGGACGGTGTCATTGACAGCAAACATGTCAAACATGTCAAATCGCATGTCAAAACGCTCCAGTGTGAACCAGGGCTAAAGCACATTGAATTGATAATGGGAAACATAGGTGGGGAGTACAAGCAGAAGGAAGAGGGGGAACCAAGATTGGGAAAAAGAGGAGAGAAGAAAAGAAAAGTTGGGGTGGGGGGTAGCCCTTCAAGGGAGGGAAAGAAAGAAGTGTCCCCAGGGGAGACTGGAATTTCCAGGAAGTGTTGGTGAGTGTATATTATCACAATACTTTTTTTTTAACCCCCCTGGCAGTATTCCCGAGTGTGGCTCGGGGTGGATTTTCAGTCAAAAGTGGTAACCCCGAGCCACACTCGGGATTGCATCACAGGATCCAGGTACATGTTACTTACCTTGTCCCCAGGATCCTGCGATGTCTCCCCGCTGTGTGTGCGAGCCGTCCTCCGCTCGATCCATCACAGAGCCGAGCTCCGTTCCCTGCGAGCATTGTGACGCATGGGGATGGAGAACGGCGCCAAATTCAAAAAGTAAAACACAATACACATACAGTACACGGTAATCTTACAGATTACATTACTGTATCAATTTATTTCACCTCCCTTTTGTCCCTAGTGGTCTGTCCAGTACCCTGCATGCAGTTTTATATTATATATACTGTTCTTTCTGCCTGGAAACTGGAGATTGTCCATAGCAACCAAAACCGTCCATTTACATCAAAGACCAGCTAAAAAACAGAGATAATAAATTAGAATTACTTGCAGAATTGAGCGATAGTGATTTGTAGGGAAACCCGTTATCAAACACTGAAAGTAATGACAGCGACAATTCTGCAACTGAGCAAATTTCAGTGTTTTTGATTTGATTACATTATTGAATAATTTTTATTATTATTTTTTATTATTTGTTATAATTATTTATAATATTATAATTTCTGATTTTGTTTTTCAAATTTTATCATACCCGGGATGTCTACTAGACTCTTGTTTGGACAGATTTAAGTGTGTTATTACTAAGAATTACAGGCCTACAATATAAAACGCCAAATTTCCATGCAAAATAATTGTACCGCTTTCAGCATCAAAAATGTGAAATAATCATACCGCCAGGGAGGTTAAATACAATTGCAACAAAAAATAACAATATACTATACATGTTCAAAAGCGTCTATTCCTTGTTTGGCTAACCTATCTGTTCAACAGATAAAAAACTATTCCCATCTGTTGCAATCAGTTGCAGTTGTTTTTTTTTGGGGGGGGGGGGGCAGCAAACAACCACCCCCCCTAGTTGGTTTGTTGGTAGGTCGGCGCCCTTCTCCCCCCACCCGGCACTTACACCATCTAGGTTGCAGACTCCTACAGGAGGCAGGCAGGAACCAAGTTGCAGACTCCTGCAGGTGGTTTGCGGGCTCCTACGGGTGGGTTGCGCGCTCCTAAGTGCGACAGGCAGCGAGCGGGTTGTGTGCTCCTATGGGGGCAGGCAGCGGCTCCTGTGTCCTCTCCTCCTCTTCTGCATCACGACGGCTTCCGCCGTGTGGCTCCTCCCTCCTCCTCCTTGGCATCCAATAGTATCGCCTGTCTTTTCAGCCAATCAGGTGACGGGTCTCAAGGAGGATCAGTGTGGCGATAGCAAATATTCATTCGCTGTTGTCAAACAACTGGGTGACCCTTTTTTGAAGCCTATTAGAGCCTCTGGCTCTAATCACGTGCTTCAAAAAAACACACCCCCGTCGTTGGAATCAATGTGTCCGGTGCCCTGCATGTAAATCAGGGGGGCTGAACGCATGGATGGGGGGGTCGGTGCCCATGCGCCCCTAATGAACGGGCCCCTGCTGGTTACAATGTTGTTTGCAGTCTGTCTAAAAGGTCAAATGCTTATTGCAAAAAGAAAAAGGGAATATAATATCTAATTCCTACCATGTGAGATCAAAGAACTTTTCAATCTTTTTGAAACAGTCAAAGATGGAAAATCTCAGAACCTCTTTTAATAGATCACATTACACCAGTATGTAAAACTCTCCTTGTAACTAGTATATTCCAACCACTAATAGCATCTGTTGGAAGTGTCTCTTAAATGTAGAAAATATAGCCACATTTAGTAATTCTGTTACAAAATACACACTTACTGGAAAAATATATTCTTTATACCAACTTATCTCAGGTATGAATGGTAAGTTATCAGGAAAGAATTAACAGTAGACAGTGCAGTCTCCAGCCAGTCTGTTAGCTTGGAGAAGGAATGGGTGCAAAGGAGGTAGGAGTAGGGAAGTGCCTTACCATCCTTTGCTATGGGGTTGTGTGTTTCTATTGATGCACACAGTGGGGAGACACCACTCTAGTCCCTTTATGCAAGGGTGACTCTAAAGGATGCTGCAAGAGAAAGAAGTCACCCCAAAACAAGAAACCCAGGGCTGTGGTCATGGCATCAGCCTAACTGGAATATAGGCAAGGATTAAAAGATAACGAAGCTGCATACTCAGTAAGTGATTAAATAATTTTCTGAATGTAAAGGATCTTTTTTGTTTTCTTTTAAATGACAAACATGTTATACTTACCTGCTCTGTTCAATGGTTTGGCAGCCCCCATCCTCCTTTTCTGGAGTCCCCTGCCAGTGCTCCTGGATCCTTTTGCCTTCTAAGTACCCATCTATTGACACAGTGTGGCTAGGCCAAGCCCTCTGTTTCATCATTACTGGATCTGATTGACAGCAGTAGGAGCCAATGCCTCCCGTTGCTCTCACTGAGTTCAGTGAGGAGGGAGAGAGGTTGAGCAGCGCTGCAGCTCTTGGGCATGGCATTGGATTGAGATTGGGCTCAAGTTAATATTTAGGGAGGGGGCAGGGAGGGAGCTGCAACTAAAAGGTATTTTACCTTAAGGTAGAGAATACATTAAGGTGAAAAAATACTTTAGATTTTACGACCATTTTAAGTTCTCCATCTTGCAAGTGCTATTAGTATAGAAGATTGCAGTATACAGGAATACATTTGTCACCTTTGGGCCAGCTCTAAATATTATTAAACTATACAAAAGTATTTCACAGCAAAACAAAGAACACAATGATAGCCTATATGTTATAGTACATAGAGTTTACATGCCAGTTTGTAAAAAAATAAGTCAATAAGGCCTGACAGTTCCTCCTTATGTATAATCTGTGGACAGGTATTTTTCTTTATAGCTTAAGCTGGTGACATCAAGAGCCTACGCAGAGAACTATAGACATATTGTTCAGAAAGAAAGGTTTTTAAAATGTATATATACCCAATACTTTTTTTTGTTTTGGATACAATAGGGAAAGGTCAGAACCTCTATCCGGGGATTTACCCTCATTTTTTGTTCTGGGGACAACCTACTACCAGATAAGGAGTAAGGGAAAACCAGCAAGAGGGAAACAGACAACAATACAAAGTTGACAGAACTTCTAGCATTCTCCTGCTTAATAAAAAAATTACTTGCTTGTGCAGCTATTAGAAAGGTTTCTCCTCACTATTTTTCCATGGGACAACCTTTTTACCATACAGGTAGTGAAGGAATTTATTTCATATATCCTCTGATTGCAGTTCTTTTCCTTTCCGACTCTATTCAAAACTTTAAAAAAATTGCCTATTGTATAGATACCCTTTATATAATACTATGAAATCATTATTTATGATCTGTTTTAAAACTGTATTGACGCACCAGGTTTGTGAATCAGTTGAGACTTGAATGTTGATGAGGTCATACAAATAAGGTCAAAATGAACAGACTCTCTTTAATCCATATAACCAGAGGAAAAGTGCAATTGCAAGTGCCTTACTGGACAATTAAGTTGTTTAGGAGAGGTGTAAGACAGGGGTCAGCAACCTTTTTCCACTAAAGGGCAGGATTCAATGTATGTGAATGCATGGAGGGCCACATTCACCTGCTAATAAATGAAGATAACATTACACAGCCCCCCGCACCTCTAGCCCCTTTACATTATACAGCCCCCCGCACCTCTAGCCCCCTTTACATTACACAGCCCCCCGCACCTCTGGCCCCCTTTTCACAACACAGCCCCTGCACCTCTAGCCCACTTTACATTACACAGCTCCCCCTGCACCTCTGGCCCTCTTTACATTACACAGCCCCCACATCTCTGGCCCCCTTTACATTACACAGCCCCCGTACCTCTGGATCTCTTTACATTACACAGCCCCGTACCTGTGGACCTCTTTACATTACACAACCCCCGCACCTCTGGCCCATTTTGTATTACACAGCCCCGCACCTCTGGCCCCCTTTACATTACACATCCCCCTGCACATCTGGACCCCTTTACATTACACGGCCCCCGCATCTCTGGATCCCTTTACATTACACAGCCCCTGTACCTCTGGACCCCTTTACATTACACATCCCCCCTGCCTATTACACAGCCCCCCTGCCCATCACACAGCCGCCCACCCAGCCCCTCTTGCATATTACGACCCCCCCCCAGCTGTGTAAGCACAAGAGGGATGGGGCGCTTACATTTTTTTTTTTTTTTTTATCACTGTCCCTTTAAAAAAAAAATTATGATCACTTTTATTGCTGTCAGAAGGATTGTAAACATCCCTTATAAAAGTAATAGGCAGTGATAGGTACTCTTTATAGAGGGATCTGGGGTCTATAAGATGTCACAAAGACAGCATTTTTAGAAACAAAATTCTTTGTAAAGAACCCAACTCATGTTGAGAGGAGCAACCCCTTCTCAGTGCTTTTGTTGGCAACAGAGACCAGGATAGCAAGGATAACTGCCCACAAATTTGTGGCAGTGTTGAATTGTAAGTCTTGTTAACTTGCTGCACATTTCAATGGCAAGTTGTACACTTGCAGAACACTTGAAGTTCTCATCCCCAAAACACAAGTTCTAGTTGTAGTCCAGTCTACACTTTTCCAATATGCAGCAAATTTGCATGGCAAGACTCTAGCAAGAGAAAAGTTGCAGTGGTGAGTCTACAGCAAGAGCTCTGCCAGTCTACAGCATCAAAATTCAGCCACAGTGACCCCTGTGGTGGGATGACTATTGCACAATATAACCAGAACTTGCAGCAGACTTATGCCCCGTACACACGGTCGGATTTTCCAACGGAAAATGTGTGATAGGACCTTGTTGTCGGAAATTCCGACCGTGTGTAGGCTCCATCACACATTTTCCATCGGATTTTCCGACACACAAAGTTTGAGAGCAGGATATAAAATTTTCTGACAACAAAATCCGTTGTTGGAAATTCCGATAGTGTGTACACAAATCCGATTGACAAAGTGCCACGCATGCTCAGAATAAATAAAGAGATGAAAGCTATTGGCCACTGCCCTGTTTATAGTCCCGACGTACGTGTTTTACGTCACCGCGTTTAGAACGATCGGATTTTCTTTACTTTGTGTGACCGTGTGTATGCAAGACAAGTTTGAGCCAACATCCGTCAGAAAAAATCCCAGGATTTTGTTGTCGAAATGTCTGAACAAAGTCCGACTGTGTGTACGGGGCAAAACAAAATGTTTGTAAAGAAAGTTGATCGGGAGTCATGCAATGAGAACTTGCTGCAATTGTGCAACAAACTTGTGAAGCCTGGCAAGTCTAGCAATAGCTTAGCAAGTCATTTTCAAACTCGCAGCTCAATTGCTTGCTATCTGGGGATAAAGCAATCTGGAGAGTTGGCAGCAAATTTTTATTATACTGCCTCATTGGACATAAATAGTGCACTCATGGAGGTCTGGTGTGTTCCAACTGGCTACAGTCCTGAAAGTAGGGGTTCTCATCCCCAAAACACATGGCCTCAGTTCCTCATTAAAAGATGTTGCTTCTATGAACGCCTTCTTTGTGATGTAAGCCATTCCTAAGGAATCTTCTTGTCCAGTGGGGTGCTTGCCATTCTGCTTTTCCAATATTTATTTGGTACATGCATTTACCAAGGTCAGGTCTTCTGGCTTGCTACTCCCACTCACTGTATTACAATCTTCTTATGTATTAAAGCTAAAATTCAGAAACATGAAAGCCTAAAAAATGTACAAGTCAAAACAAGACAATCACTGTAAGCTTGGTCAAACTGGGTAGAGTAATCTGATTCCGGAACTTGAAGACTTCATGTGCTTTTCAATGCCTCTCTTGTATAACACAAATCCTATCACTTGTTGGATCTGATTCTTATTTCAGTATTGAATAATGGTACAAGGATGCTTTGTGGACCAGATGTTTAACTCATTTTTTAAGTACATAATATCATCTACAAACAGTGCCTACAGAAGAGATTTTATTGCCTGCTCAATGCCAAAAGTCTAGTTTTAAATTTCTCTGCTGTTGTGCACATGTACTTCTATTTAAAAATGTATTTTGGTATGAAATTTTTGGTATGAACACATATTACTGGGCATAACTACTGTCACACTTGGCAGATTGGAGCCTTTTCTTTGTTAAAGGGCAGTGGGGTAGATTCACTTAACCAGTGCACACAGAATCTGGTGCAGCTGTGTATGGTAACCAATCAGCTTCTAACTTCAGCTTGTTCAATTAAGCTTTGACAATAAAACCTTGAAACTGATTGGTTACTATGCACAGCTGAAGTTAGAAGCTGATTGGTGTAGGTGAGGTTGAAAAAAGACACAAGTCCATCATGTCCAACCTATGTGTGTGATTATATGTCAGTATTACATTGTATATCCCTGTATGTTGCTGTCGTTCAGGTGCTTATCTAATAGTTTCTTGAAACTATCGATGCTCCCCGCTGAGACCACTGCCTGTGGAAGGGAATTCCACATCCTTGCCGCTCTTACAGTAAAGAACCCTCTACGTAGTTTAAGGTTAAACCTCTTTTCTTCTAATTTTAATGAGTGGCCACGTGTCTTGTGAAACGCCCTTCCACAAAAAAGTTTTATCCCTATTGTGGGGTCACCAGTACGGTATTTATAAATTTAAATAATATCCCCTCTCAAGCGTCTCTTCTCCAGAGAGAATAAGTTCAGTACTCGCAACCTTTCCTCATAACTAATATCCTCCAGACCCTTTATTAGCTTTGTTACCCTTCTTTGTACTCCCTCCATTTCCAGTACATCCTTCCTGAGGACTGGTGCCCAGAACTGGACAGCATACTCTAGGTGTGAGTTTTGCATAATGGTGTCAGCAGCACACAGTGGTCCTTTGTTTTTTTTTCCTCGGTTTTAGAGAAGAGTTAGAAAATCTCCCTGTGTGATGAGTGCCTACAACTGACAAAGATGCTTGTCATCACCCCGCAAAACATGAGCAAAAAACCTATTACCACAAATGATGCTCAAATCTAGTGCATTGCATCCTTTTTTGCTTACTGCACCTTAAGGCTCCATTCACACAGCGTAGCGATTTACCGGCGTTTTTCAGGCATTTTATTAAAGCATTTTTACAGCTTTATTCACAAACATTTTTAAAGTGTTTTTGAAGTGTATTACAAGCGTTTTACAGCTTCAAGCGTTTTTGTGTAGCCAATAGAAAGCACTAGAGACAAGAGAGGGAGAGGAAATTATGGGTGGAGAGCTGCTATTTGAGCAGAAAACGCTTAAGTCAGGCGTTTCTATTGAAGTCTATTGGGGCCATGTTGTTCCATTTGATCACCAGGAATGAACAGAAAAAAATTGGTATTTTCAAATATCGGGGAGCACGTGGCTCATTCACCTTACTCCCATATAACAGCTCTGGTTCTTAGTGATTGGGTGATGTATTTGGCTCTGGAGAGTGAACATTTTAAGTGAACATTCTGCTTGTTTCTTAATATTTAAACTGATATGCGAAATGTTATTATTGCAGGCTATTTAGCCATCCCAAAAGGTAACTTTCTGCACATCACTGATCTACCGAGCACAGCGAATTATGTTTCGAGGCTATTATCAGTATCGCTGTGATACCAATGTACACACATTAAACTGATGAAACAAGGATACACTCACAGTGAATGGAGGAAAACACCTCAAAAAGGAAAACGCACAATCACTATAGCCTTATTACCACTGGCAAATGATATTTATATATACTTATTTTATTATAAATGTTTGCCTAATGAACTTGGATAAGAATTCATGGTGAAGCAGGTCATGTAGCATCAGCTTTTCAGTTTTTTAAACGGCTGTGGAAATTTTGCGTTCTTTGTATGGTAAGCTAATCGTAATGGTACATATGCTGCAAACAATCATCAATATTACATTATACAGCACTATGAGGATGCAAAGTGGTTTTTCCAAGAATATTTCACTTTGCCCTTCATGTTTAATAGGTGATGATGTCATTTAGTATGTGATATGAATTCTTTCTTTATATTAACATCAGACAGTCATTGAAAAGTCAAGGTGGTAAAGATAATTACAGTCAGTACTATTCTTATCCAGTATGCTTCTGGTAACTGTATGTATATTATACATGGAATGGGATTTACTAGAGGGTGAAAGTTTTATTCCAGCCTCATAAACCTATGTTACAAATGTTCAATCAAGGATTGGAGAGCTTTTATTTATTTTTAGATAGACTTTTAAGTAAAAGAAGAAATGTGTGATTGTATGTACCAGGTTAAGAATAGAATGAAAAAGAAAGGTTGGAAGCTCTATTTATCACGATTAATAAAGCAAACAATTTTTGGTCCTAGAAATCCTCCTCCTCCTGTTCCTGGACTGGACTTGGGTCAAAAGCGGTAACTCGCGATTAGCCGCGTTTCGTTTACAGGCGTTTTGAATTTTTGGCTATTTTGCCAAAAAAAAGTTTTTTTTTATACGCTTCTAACCGCAAACGCGGCAAAACGCTGCAAAACAGACGTTTTAAATGTGGGTTACTATCGGTCAAGTTAAATCGTTCAGGAGAAGAAGTTGTAAAAACGTCCCAAAGCCTAATATTTCAATTCTTTCTCCTAATGCAGGCCTGTATTAGTGTGAGTCACGCTACTTACTGGCTCCTGGCTGCAATAAGTGATCATTGAGAAAAGTCTTACATTGCTAAATTTCAATGTGGTGCTCTCCATAGGTTCATGCCAGCCTCTGTCTGAGGAACTTCCTATTATCTGATAGAGGCTAATGTGGTCTGATGCAGAAT
Source organism: Lithobates clamitans (assembly GCA_037952925.1). Taxonomy (NCBI): domain Eukaryota; kingdom Metazoa; phylum Chordata; class Amphibia; order Anura; family Ranidae; genus Lithobates; species Lithobates clamitans. The sequence goes on from JBBGZY010000101.1 coordinate 6,274,559, forward strand.
CTACCCCATTGTCAAAATGGCTGCTGTAAATCCACTCTTTTTTTTAGTAAGGCTCTGTATTATTCAATAGCCCTCTAATTGGCCCTTCTACTTCATCTGATTTAAGTTAAAAGACCAGGAAGTGCAATGTGGTCTGGTGCAGAATGCTGCGTAGGAAGTCATTTGTAAAAATGTCCTCTGGCACATAGTAAGTGCTAGCCAGGTCCTGTAAGAAGATTTACACCCCAGTAACTAATGTGCAATTTTACTGTTTCAATTGCCAATCAAAAAAAACAGTTTTTACAGGACCTGGCCAGCAGTTACTTTATGCCAGAGGCAAACTGAGCCAGAGGCACTTTATACATTGGACCACCCATTGCAGACCTTTACCAGCGCAGGACCCGCTACTCACCGCATCCTGGCTGCCATCTGCAATCAGCGTTCTGACATAGGACATTTTTACAAATGACTTCCTACGCAGCATTCTGCACTAAACCACATTGCACTTCCTGGTCTTTTAACTTAAATCAGATGAAGTAGAAGGGCCAATTAGAGGGCTATTGAATAATACAGAGCCTTACTAAAAAAAAGAGTGGATTTGCAGCAGCCATATTGACAATGGGGTAGATTTACTAAAACTAGAGCACTCAGAATCTGGTGCAGCTGCGCATGGTAGCCAATCAGCTTCTAACCTCAGCTTGTTCAATTAAGCTTTGGCAACAAAACCTGGAAGCTGATTGGTTTCTCTGCAGAAGTGAGCCTGATTTTGCACTCTACAGCTTTAGTAAATAAACCCCAATGCGTTGTAGTGGTGATATCAAAAGCATAGGAAATGCTGCTAATTAAATGTATAGGGACAGATTAGTGCTGGGCTTGTAGACAATGGCTGGTTTCTAGGTAGATGTAAACCCTTAGGCCAACCATACACAGTTCGAATCTCAGAGATTTGAACCCTTAATGGGCAGACCTGAATGCACCAAGTTGATTGATCAGTCAACTTGGGTACAACCAGCCTGCTGGATTCTCTTGCAGTTATAGATAGCGGCTTCTATAGGCGCTAGCGATAATCACTGTCTTCTTCTAGCGGGGGGGGAGAGGGGGGGGCAGCTTCACCTGTTTCTGTTCAAAATAATGGTGGCTGGGGGATGGCCTTTTTGCCACAATAACAGCATCTGGCTACCTGCCACTGTGGTATAGAGTAGGTCATAAACTCACAAAATGGAATGTTTGGCAAAGCTTGCATTAAGAAGCTGGGCATGGGGGTGATCTGGGGACACTTTTCCACTACAGCAGCAAATATTTCTAGGGTAGCAAAAAAAATAAACAAACACCACAGAGTATTCTGGACTGGCCCTGGGGATAGTAGTGTCTAACTAATTCTGCCAAGTCCTCAAAGCCAGTAAGTAGGGCTATGATGGGATTAGCAGAAGAAGAGGAGGAGGAGGCTCAACGCCCTGGAGGAGCAGGTGGAGGAGGAAACGGGCACATTAGCAGCACTTGCAGGTAAGTGACCACTCTGCACCCTTGAGGAATACAGAAGGAGAAAAAGTAAAAAGGGTTCATTAGCAGTACTTGCAGGTGGGTGGCTGCTTTATGCCTGGCAGGAATAAAAAGGGAAAGGCTTTTGCAGCTGTTCATCCTCACTTTTGATATGATAAAAAAAAAAACTTCAAATTGAAGGGGGAAAAGGAAGAGGAGCAGATGGATATGGAGGGGTGATGGAGGAAGGGAAGGAGGAAAAGGTTACATTAGAAAAGCTCAACCTCTCTGTGGCAGCAGATCTATCTCTTCTTTTATGTTTGCCTGTCTTTTTTTTGGTCTTCATTTGGAGATATTTATTTATGTGGGCCACAGGATTCTGCATTTAATGTTTGCTGCCCCCCACTGTTTGCAGCTGTCTTCCCTTCCCTCTACATTGTGGAAGGGAGGGAAGCCTATGGCTGTAGGTTTCCCCATGCAGTTACAGCTCTAATGCCCTGATTATAACAGAATAAATAAATATTTAAAAAATACAACTAACTGCTGAGTACCCAGGAAGAAAAAGATTATGCTGGCAAAGCAGAGGAATTGCCAACATGTCTCACCTCAGCTGTCAGCAGCCCGACCACCACACCAATGCCAAAAATATAGAAAAACAGCATAAGTACAAGCAAAAACAACAAAAGCATTTATGACTGCATAAATTGTACAATATTTGTGACAATGGTCTCTCAAATAATACACTCTAATACATTTTGCAAGATAAAGCCTGCCTTGTCTCTCCCACTTATATTGCAGCCTAACCAAGATGCTTACATACTGTGCTCCATTGAACAATATTTGTGGATATTGTCTCAAATAATACACTCTAATTTGTAGCTAACATCTGCCTCTTATCATTTGATGCCTGTTCAAATGCTCAAGTACTGTCCTGATGCTAGCTAATTTCTACCATACACAAAAATGATGTCTAAATACAGGAATGAGAAGGAAATTTGGAGATCGTGGGGTTGTGACTCTAAAATTTTTGACAAATTAATACAATTTTAAGACAGTGCAGCGATGTAATGCAAAAAAAGCTCACAAAGTATACTTTTTAACTACTGTGCCACTCTGCTGCTGCCCAGTTTATACAATGTTGGGAGCCTTTTTTTAAGAGTAAACTCATGTTTAGCTTTGAGATCTGTGGTGGCTGCTACTTCCACTATTCAATTTAGGCCTATTATGCCTAATGTGGCCTAATAAATCAGGTCCATGCTAAATGTAATGCACATCCAACATATGTGAAGCCAGAGTTCAGTGTCAGTGACAGTGGGCACCTCCCAACCATGTTTTTTAACCACTATAGCAGTTTCACCAGTGGCGGCCCGTCCAAAGGGGGTGCATGGGTGCCGCGGCCCCCCCCAAGCAGTCACAAAAAAAATACAAAAAAAGGTCCTTAAGTGCACTGTGTTCAGACGCCGGACACAGTGCACTTATGGGAAGCGCCATGTCTATGCAATCACGGGGTTGCAGACGTGGCGCTGCATTTGCGGGTGTTTAGCCTGCCTTGCGGCGCTTTCCGAAGCACCGAGTAGCTTCCGCCCGGCGTTCGTAGTATCTGTTACTATGGCTAGGCGGTTTGATTGACATCTCAGTTTGATGTAACTTCCTGTTTTCATTCTCCCATTGCACCCGGGAGAGAGGAAACAGGAAGTATGAAGAAGACACCGCTGGAGAGGACAACAGCAAGGTAAGTAGTACACTACCGCTGTGCTCCCGCGGAGAACTGGGGGGAGGGGGGTTTGATGTGATACAGGCCAGGCAAGACTGCATTTAGGGGACACAGGCAAGGCTGCATTTGGGGGACACAGGCAAGGCTGCATTTGGGGGACACAGGCAAGGCTGCATTTGGGGGACACAGGCAAGGCTGCATTTGGTGGACACAGGCAAGGCTGCATTTGGCAGGCACAGGCAAGGCTGCATTTGGCGGACACAGGCAAGGTTGCATTTGGCGGACACAGTCAAGGCTGCATTTGGGGGACACAGGCAAGGCTGCATTTGGGGGACACAGGCAAGGCTGCATTTGGGGGACACAGGCAAGGCTGCATTTGGTGGACACAGGGGCAAGGCTGCATTTGGTGAGACACAGGCTGCATTTGGTGAGACACAGACTGCATTTGGTGAGACACAGGCTGCATCTGGGGGACACAGGCTGCATTAGGTGAAAAACAGACTGCATTTGGGGGACACAGGATGGCTGCATTTTGTGTGACACAGGCTGCATTTTCTGTGACACAGGCTGCATTTTATGGGACACAGGCTGCATGTAAGGACAGACTCCGCTGGGGACACGTGATGGCATCTGGTGGCAGGCAACGTGGCTTGTGACACGCTCAGGGCTGTGATCACACACAGCGGGAGCCGTTTGGTGGGCGCAGTGGACACGATATCTGCCGGCACCCGCCGATGATCCAGCTGACAGGCAGAATGGCAGTCTATCTATGTAAACAAGGTAGATCGCCGCTCTGTCAGTAGGGAAGGCATGGATCCTGTGTTCCTGCAAAGCAGGGACATGGATCATGCCTTCCCCTAGTAAAATCACCTCCCACTCTGTAGAAAAACAGGCTAAGAACACAGTTAACCCTTCAATCGCCCCTGATGTTAACCCTTTCCCAGCCCATGCCATTAGTAGAGTGACAGTGGATATATTTTAGCACTGAACATTGTATTATTTATTTATTTATTTCAGGTACTTATATAGCACTATCAATTTACACAGCGCTTTACATATACGTTGTACATTCACATCAGTCCCTGCTCTCAAGGAGCTTACAACCTAAGGTCTCTAACACACATTTATACCTACTAGGGCCAATTTAGACAGGATCCAATTAACTTACCAGCATGTCTTTAGAGTGTGGGAGGAAACCCATGCAGGCACAGGGAGAACGTGCAAACTCCAGGCAGATGGTGTCGTGGTTGGGATTCGAACCAGAGACTCTTTTTGCTGCTAGATGAAAGTGCTAACCACTACACCACTGTGCTGCTAATATTAGTGTCACTGGTCCCCAAAAAGTGTCAGTTAGTGTCCGAATGTCTGCCGCAATATCATAGTCCCGCTATAAGTCATTGATCGCCGCCATTACTAGTAAAAAATAAATAAATAAATAAAAATATCCCATAGTTTGTAAAAGCTATAACTTTTGTGCAAACCAATAAATATACGCTTATTGGGATTTTTTTACCAAAAATATGTAGCAGAATAGTACATATTGACCTAATTTTATTAGGAAATGTTTTTATTTTTTTTTAATTGGATAGGTTATATAGCAAAAAAGTAAAAAATATTGTTTTTTTGTTGTTTTTTTTAAATTGATGTTTTTTTGTTTATTTTTTTGTTTATAGCGCAAAAAATAAAAAGTGCAAAGGTAATCAAATACTGCCAAAAGAAAGCTCTATTTGTGGGGCAAAAAAGACATACATTTTCTTTGGGTACAGACAGTGTCGCATGACCATGCAATTGTCAGTTAAAGTAACGCAGTGCCATATCACGAAAAATGGCCTGGTCATGAAGCTGAGTAAATCTTCCAGAGGTCAAGTGGTTAAAGGACTGGTGTTGATCCCACGTCACCCTTAAAGTCATGTTAAAAGGAGGACCCTCTCCTTACTGTACAGTATTTTTACCATTTCCTTTTTTTGCTTTGTTAATTGTCTCCTATGGCAGTACCTGGCTCACTATGACCTTTTTTGCCCTTTATAGCCTTGAAAATAGCCAGAATGTAGTATCAAGGTTCACACCCCATAGCCCTCAGTGGGCTTTGATTCAAAGTTTGGGTTTTGTGGACTTCACACAGGATTAGACGATCCTCCTGCGAATTGAACCTGAGCAGATTCATTCATCCCTAATGGTTACTGTACTGGTCACCATATCTCTTTTCACTGCCTTTAAAACAAGACCTTTTATTGTATAGGTTTCCTATGTATGTTTATTATTTTGCATTCTATATTTAGTGTATTACTATTCCAAAATTCTTCACTTTATTTATATGAGGAGAATGGGCACCACTGATCTTTACCTCTGACTAATTTTTGTAATTACGTTTTTAATTCATTGGCAAATCAGCCTCACACAAAAGGAACTAAAAGCTGGCTGGACAACCACATTACCTACAAAATCTGTAACACCAGAATACATCTGTGAGGTCTGTAAGATGGACAATAGCAGTAACAGGTGCCCTATGACATCATATTCAAGAACCATTGTCTCCATTCACCTAAAGAGACCTGTTTCTAAAAGTCAGTTTATTACTACTTTTTACATATTAGGACTTGTAGCTGATGTGAAAAGCAGTGCCGTCAAAGAGACTTGCCAAAGTTTGCAGTAAATGTACATAAGAACATAATTATACACTGATATCCCCATTAGAAAAATAAACAAAGGGGCTTTTTGCAACCTTTAGTGACTGCTAAGTATGATAAATTTAGCTGTCAATCCCAGTACTTACAGGACTGAAGATCAGTCCTTGAGATACAATGTGATTGACAAGTCTCCCTAACCCAGAATATGTGTGTACTCCAGGAACTTGGCAAAAATACACAAATACATAGAGCCTGGCAAAAATAACACAAGCACTTTGATCTGCCATCAACATACACTGAAGTTAACAGTAGCATGGAATTCATTTAAGTTATGAAATAAAACCTACAAATTGTCCCAGCAAGGCTTCCCTTATACACAGGTGTCCTTTATGAGAGTGTTTTTATAGGATTAGCCAGAATCACCAGTCCCCCACAGGATGCTGGAAACCCATTAACAATAAACATCCCAATTCTCATTACCACTTTACATTGTCCTTTATTCGATTACATGTCCATGGCTTTACTCCAGCAGATCAGGTTATGCAGGTTCATCATCACCTGTCATGACTGTTGCATGCAAAAGTATTTAACCCAGTTTAGTTTACTCTAGGACTATATGGATAATAACAACAACAATAATAATAATAATAATATTAAAACAGAATTACCAGCATTTGAAAGGAGCAGGATGATCCCCACTTGGAGCATGATGGAGAGTACCTGGTAAGTTTTCTACAGTTTGCAGGTTACACCAAGCAGTGATTTTAGTCCCAGGGGGTCTTCCTAGGAGGTCAGGAAAGCCCAGTATTCCAGGCTAGATATCTGTAGAAATCCAAAGTAGTGGTAATACTATACACCGTGCTTTAGAGCAGCAGATCTATAATGATGTAGATTATCCAAGGTAGGTGCGTGGGAGCTGTCAGTCCCATAGTTTGCTGTCAGTGTCAGGCAGTGATGTGTAGCGATGTATGAGAATGGGAGCAGTGCTGTGCTCAGTCCAGTGATCACACGCTGTAGTTGGCAGTCCCAGTGTTTGGTGAGGACTGGGAGTAATGTTCTCTTCTCCACTCCCTGTGTGCTCCTCCCAGCCCTGACTTGGCTCCCTTCACTCCTGACAGCTTTGTTACACCATGATCTCCTCAACTCCCACACACACAATAGGTTTTGTCCCCCTGTTGATTCCGTTTTTGTTTTTTTTTGGAAGGGTGGACTGTGGGGGTAGTAAATAAATGTGAATAGTAGACCATTGTTCTTAGTATGTGTGATTAGTATTAGTAACTTGGCTTGATCTCTGTTAGTAAATAAAGGATGATTCAGATTCACAATTTTCTGTGTTTATTTGGTAAAGGACTGTGCTGCTAAACATTGCAAGGAACTGATATCTGTCTCTTCCTATATTTGCCCCAGTCTTCCATTGTGGTATTCTTTTCTTTCATTTATTTATCTCCCTTCTTACATTATCTCTATTTAGTGTGTTTGTCCCTCTCTCTCATTTTCTGTACTTATTCACTCTTTCTTCTGTCATTCAAGCCCTCTCTTCATTTTTTCCTCTCTCTAGCTTATAGTGCCAATCTTATGCTGGCAGAGTGGCAGTTTCTCTTCTCTCTCATTTGAACCTTCTGTATCCCTCTTTCTGTCCTCCTTCTCTCTCATTTGAACCTTCTATATCCCCCTTTCTCTCCTCCTTCTCTCTCATTCATTTTTTCTCTCTCTTTTTCCACTGTTTTCCTGTTCATTCTCCTTTTCCCTTTCTTCTTCTATCCTCTCCCTTATCTTTTTTATTATCTCTTCCCCTATTCCACACTTTCTATCCTCTCTTATTCCCTTTTTACACCTCTCTCTCTCTCTTTGTTTCCCTGTCTATCTCCTCATTCTGTCTTTTACTCAGCTCTTCCTTCACTTTTTTCTCCTCTGTTTCTCGTGCCTTCTTCCACCCTCTCACCTTTTATTCATTTTATTTTTACCTGTCTATCTCATTGTTTCTCTCCCCTCCTCTCTTCCTCTTTTCCACCATCTTGCTCCTTCTTTTTGTTTCTCTGTCTTTCATTGTCTATCTCATTCTTTCTCTCTCCTCCTTCTGTATTTTTATCATCTCTCATCTTCCTGTCCACTCTTTCTATCCTTCTCTCTTTCAGTGTCCCCTTATCTATCTCATTCTTTCTCTCTCCTGTTTTTTTATCCTCTCTCCTCTCCCTTCTCATCTTCCTTGCCACTCTTTCTATCCTTCTCTCTCGCTCTCTTTCATTGTTCCCTTGTCTATCCGATTCTTTCTCTCTCCTCCTGTTTTTTTTATCCTCTCTCCTCTCCCTTCTCATCTTTCTTTCCACTCTTTCTATCCTTCTCTCTCTTCTATTGCCCCCTCATCTATCCCATTCTTTCTCTCTCCTCATTCTGTCTTTTTTCCCTCTCTCCTCTCCCTTCTTTTCCACCCTTTCTCTTTACTCTCTTTTTTGCTTTTTTTTTCTGTCTCTTTCATCGTCCCCCTTATTTATCTAATTTATTCTCTCTCCTCATTGTTTTTTCTCTTCTCTCCTCTTTTTCTCTTCCCCTCATCTACCATTTCTCTCCTTCTCTCTCAACCGCTTTTTCCCTCTCCCTCTTTCATTGTCTCCCTGTCTATCTCATTGTTATTCTCACCTCGTTTTATCTTTTGCTCTCCTCGCTTCTCGTTTCCCACCTTTTCACTCTTTCTCTGTTATTCTTCTGGTTTTCTCCCACTCTCGTTTATTGTCTCCTGTCACTTTGTTATTCTTTCTCTTTATTCTCTTTCATACTGCCCCCATAATTTGGTCTCTTTTTTCTTTATTATATCTCTCCCTTACTGTATTTTTGTTCTCTCTTCTTACTTTCTCAGTATGCCTCTCTCTTTCTTTTTTCTCTTTTATCCTTTCTCTCTCATACTCCATCTATTCTCTCACGTTTCCTTATCCTCTCTCATTCTCCATTTCTCTTCTCCCTCCCCTCACTTACATATACAACCATAATTAGGGCTTATTCGTATGGGCACAGAGAGATGCTCACCAATAGAATTCAGAGTACTCCTAAACCCAGAAGGCAGAGCTGTGTGCATACAGCCGCAGCCAGCAACCTGTATAAATCATTGACAGGCTGACAAATGCCACAGCTGTGCCGATGAGCAAACTGTCTGCATCAAGGGTTAGGCCCCTTTCACACTTGTGTGACTTGTCCTGTGACTTGGGACTGCACAGTCGCATGACAAGTTGTCCCCCATGATTTCCAATTATAAACATTCATATCTTTGCGACTTCAAGTCCTGTCGACTTCAAAGCAGTCCCTGTACTACTTTGGTCCAACTTTCATGCGAGTTGAGGTCCATAGACCTCAAATTTACACAGGCATTCCCTGAAATCGTGTCTAAAGGGGGGGGGGGGCTTCCAATAATCTGACTACTGTGATTGGCTGTCACAGTGATCACATTATAAGATTCAGGAGTAAGTCCTGCTGGCTCCAAATCATTTTTGTTTTAGACACTAAGCGCTGTCATTGTCAGCTCAGTCACTGTGCTGGGAGCATGCAGTGAGCACGCTCTCAGAATAGAAAGCTCTGCTGTCCATGGACACATAAAGTATGTGCTGCTTGTGGGTGGTAAAGCCTACCCACTTTGCCACACCACATATGCATTACGTGGGCATGTTAAATATGTTTCCTATATCCTATTCTGTATACTTTACTTTGTGGCTGTCACCTAGACTTGTGCAGGCTCAGTGTTTAGCTGTTGTTCACTCTCAGACCAGAGAAATATTGTACAAAGGGCTAAGGACAGCAGAATAAGCAGTGGAAACTGCCTTAAAGTCATCTGAAAAGTGCATTTCTGATTTTAAACTTTGGAGAAGATAATATATTAAATATAAAGTTTGTTGGACATATGTTAAATTGTTTCACCTGCAAAATGATTTATAACTATGTTCAAACAGTCCTAAGATTCACCACAGAACAGAAAACAGATCAGAAATATAAGCACGCTTGGAAGTTATTGATTAGAAAATGTGTATATGTCTTAATTAGTGCAGATTTCACAGTGGTCTTCTTTAGACAGCCTTGTGATCCAGGCACCCCCCAAAGACTGCACAGACTGGTCCTCTACAACCACTACTGCATTAGCTGAACAGTTTGTCAAAAACAATTCCACAGCCTAGTAATTGGACAATGAAGAAGCTACACCACATTGATATGGTTTTTTTTTGCTCACTTTGCTCTCTCCTCCTGTCAGCACATGAAGGCTGCAGCAGAACCTAACAAGGCTAGTGGTGGCATGTCTTCCCCAGTCTTCTAAGAAGAAGATTATACAATGCTATGAAAACAAGTTTAGTACTTATATCAACTGTTTAAAGCTTATCTTGGGTTGAAAAATAGAATCTTCCCTTGGAGTGGGGCTGCCCCCACACTGCAAGGGTTAAATGATCGCTCTAGAGCAGTGGTCTCCAAACTGTGGCCCAGTCGTCGCACTGATACGTGACACTATTCCTCCTACTGACACCAACAATAAGGCACCATTCCTTCCACTGGCAAGAACAGTGGTGTATAATACCTCCCACTGACACCAACGATGAGGCACAGTTCCTTCAACTGATACCAGCAATTGAGTACTATTCCTTCCACTGACACCAATGATGGAACATTATTTCTCCCACTGACACCAACAATGAGGCACTATTCCTTCCACTGACACCAATGATGGAACACTATTTCTCCCACTAACACCAACAATGAGGCACTGTTCCTTCCACTAGCAAGAACAGTGGGGTATAATTTCTGCTACTGACACCAACAATGAGGCACTGTTCCTTCCACTGATATCACCAATCGGGCACTATTCCTTCCACTGACACCAATAATGGAACACTATTTCTCCCACTGACACCAACAATAAGGCACCATGCCTTCCACTTGCAAGAACAGTGGGGGTATAAATTCTGCTACTGACACCAACAATGAAGCACCGTTCCTTCCACTGACACCAATGATTGAGCTCTAGTTCTTACACTGACACCAATAATGAGTCACTATTCCTCCTTCATCTGACCACAGATTCTATGCTTTTTTGTTACTCCCACTCACCACCCAGCCTGAGGCATTGTTTACTCCCATTGACACTAGGGCACTTTCTACTTCCACTGGCCACAATCTGGCCCCCTAAAATCTGAAGGGCAGTAATCTGGCCATTTGTTGTTTGGAGACCCCTGCTCTAGTTTACTGTAAAAAGTAGTTTTACTCACCGACTGCCCCAGCAGTGGGTGCTCTCCTCCTCACCCCTATGCTTCGGCTTGTGGATTGTCCCTCAGTGTTCTCAAGGCCAATGCAGAGCTATGAGCCCTGCTTTGTACTCAATGCTGTCAGTGGACCTGCGACTGCTGGAGAGTAGTGGAGGAGATGCTGCAGGGATCAGTCTAGCAGAGTGGGGGGGCCTATGAGAATGAAAGATCGAGTAAGGAAAAGTGTTTTTTTCTGGTACCTTAGACCCTAGCGCATTTAACCCTTGCAGTGTGGGGCCACCCCACTGCCAGGGAGGAATTCTGTTTCCCTTGAAATTCAGCTTTAAAAATAAATGTACTTATATTTCAATAAATACATTTGTGCCTTAAGTGGTGTGTTTATATTTCCGTGTAGTTCCAATTTAAAGGATACTCATACAAGAAAAGGTTCATGTTAGGTTAGTGGTGGCCAGAAGCTACTGGTTAATGTTCACTGTTTTGCACAGGTAATATATTCTATGTCACACTTCAGATTGTTCAGTGTTAGTGATTACGTTCAGTGCTACACTTCGTGCAGAGGCACAAAACTATTGGAAAGTCCGTTGTTTCTCCAAGCCTTGTTAGTTAGGTCATTGTCCCTCATTCTGGTTTACACTTTGAAAAGACATCGCTCAGAAAGTAAAACAAAGATGTAAAATCACAAAAAAAAATACTTTCTATGGCCATTATGCCTTGTGATTGCCTCACTTTAACAATCCTTTTTCTAAGTTGTCAGTTTGATAGAACAGTCTCTGACTCCACCCTGGGCTGTTAACAATTATTGTACCAGCCATTATGATTTACTTGGCACCCTACTGAACACACTATACACTTGTACATGAAAAGATAACACAGAGCACACTGCAGAAACATACAAAAGCATTACTAAAAAGGAAATTAGGAAAATGCTTTGTTGTGGTGTTGATTAGTGTTTGTCTATATTTTAGTCTATAGATTTTAAAGAAACGTTAAAAATAATACTGACAACAATTAAAAGTGGCCTTACCTATAAAGGGCACCATATACACTCATCGGCCACTTCTGTAGGTACATCTGTTCAATTGCTTGTTCACACCAATTGCTAATCAGCCAATCAAATGGCAGTAACTCAATGCATTTAGGTATCTAGAAGTGGTGAAGACAACTTGCTGAAGTTCAAACCGAGCATCAGAATGGGGAAGAAAGGGTATTTAGGTGACTTGGCATGGTTGTTGATGCCAGACGGGCTGGTCTGAGTATTTCAAAAACTGGGATTTTCACACAACCATCTTTAGGGTTTACAGAGAATGGTACAAAAGAGAGAAATATCCAGTGAGCGTCAGTTCTGTGAACAAAAGTGCCTTCTTGATGTCAGTGGAGAATGGACAGACGGTTTGAGATGATAAAAAAGGCAACAGTAACTCAAATAACCACTTGTTACAATGAAGGTATGCAGAATACCATCTCTGAACACACAACACATCGAACCTTGAAGCATATGGGCAACAGCAGCAGAAGACCACACCGGGTGCCACGCTTGTCAGCTAAGAACAGGAAACTGAGGCTTCCAGCAGGATAATGCACCATATCACAAAGCTCAAATCATCTCACCACTGGTTTCTTGAACATGGCAATGAGATCAGTCACTGTACTCCAATGGTCTCCTCAGTCACCATTTGGGAGGTGGTGGAACGGGAGATTCGCATCCTGGATGTGCAGCCGACAAATCTGCAGCAACTGCGTGATGCCATCATGTCAATATGGACCAAAATCTGAAGAATGTTTCTAACACCTTGTTGAATCTATGCCATGAAGAATTAAGGCAGTTCTGAAGACAAAAGGAGGTCCAACCCGGTATTTGATATTTTTGATAAAAGGCTACATGCATGGTGACGGTGATGTTCCTTAGTCTGGCTCTCCCGTAGGGATTGTGTTGTGCGCAATTTGGTTTGCACTGTTTATTATGTTCTTGTTTTGTATAATCATATTCAATTATTTTGTAAATATGTTTTATTTATTTATTTATTATGGTTTTATTGTATATAAGTTGTTGTTTGTAAGATTTTTCAATAAACAAAATGAACCTGGTATTTTCAAAATACCTTTTAAAGTGTCCGGTGAGTGTATCTGCCAATGATTATATCAGGAATCTCCATATTTCCCAGTATGAGGGCCACATCGTATATTTTACAAATATTTGTGGGTGTAATAAAATCACCATCAGAGTTCTTCCTTACATTTGGGTCCTCATCAGACTCCTCCCTTACATCGGGGTCCCCCATTTCATGGAGGAGTTGAAGCAGAGACCATCATTAGCCTCTGCTACCTTTAATTTTCAATCTTTGCACATTAAAGTAAAGGCAAAAACTTTGTTCTAGTTTTGGATAGAGTGGCGAGGGATTAGAAGGCTTGTCAGGTTTTCAATGCTCTCTGTGTTCCCATTAAGGAGATTCACCCTCTATATTTGTTCATTACCAAAAATAAAATGTGAAAGTGAAAGTAAAAGAAAACCCCAAATTTTGGGTTGTCCCCAGAAAAGTAATAGAGGGGAAATCTTCCAATGGGGACAAAAGTTCTGGTGACCTGGGGGTCCCAAGGAATTCCCTTAATTGCCAGGGATTTCCTCTCACTTCCTGTTTGGCTATGGGACAGGAAGTGAAGGAAATGAAGGGAAATCTCCCCAATGGGAAAAATAATCTGACAGGGATTATAACCCTTCCTTGCTCTACCCAAAATGGAAAAAAGTTTTGCCTATAGTTCTACTTGAAGGATATGCCACTGACCCTAACTGCATGCCAGATAAAATCATGTAGCGGGCTGGGCCCAACACGGGCTGAAGTTTGGAGGCCCCTGATTTATATCATCTTAAAATGATCTCAGCAAGTTTGCAAACATTCAACTAGCAGATATTGCTGGTGTGGCTTCCATACACATAAATATTATAGAAGATAGCATCTGTTATGCTTTCATCTAAGGACTCTTTTCAATTTGTTGGCAAGCATTTCTTATGAGTACACAAATAATACATTTTTATTGAGGACTCTTAGCAATAGGAAAATATTTACAGCTCAATTACCCAAGGTGTGGGCACAAAGGATGTTGGTAAGATGTAGGGTGAATCAGTAATAATGAAATTAAACAAATAATGAAAGTACGGCAATTTGCCAATATTATACTGACAGAGCCTAATGGTGCCCTTAGATACTGATGGGAAGTCAAATGTGAAAATATAGGCCAAGGCTATGAGCTCCTCAATAACCTGGCTGCACACATTACAATTTATTTGTACAATATACTAAACTGAGGTAGCATTGTGCCAAAGCAAAACTATCTTACAGTCAAAATTAAAAATGTGAGAGAATGGCTTAAAAAGAGATTGGGATATAATGGAATTCTTCATGATTTGCACAAATTAATTGAAAAATAATTTCATAGTATTCACACAATCTCATACTTCATGAAAACCTTTGATTCTCATAGCGAATACACATTTGAGCTTCTGTTGGTAGACTGTATGATCAAATTGTAAATGCACCAAAATGCATCAAAACATACTCCAGCCAAACAGTAAAGCGCTCCAACATTTTTAAAGGATGTTAGTAGTTCCCCCTCCGAGCTGGTCCTAAGTTTGACTTTTCCACTGTCTATAGTCAGACACAACAAAAAAACATGATCTGTGTACATATGGGTTATTCTGACAACCCAGGGAGCAGTTGATTAGAGGAGCTTCACATCCATCTGGCATGAAAACCCTGAAGAGGTAAGATTTTATCACAGGGGAAGGGTAGTCATGGTTAGACCCTCAGGGCCATATATATATATATATATATATATATATATATATATATTTGTGATAGTTTGGTCATTCTACTGAATAAGCAGAAAATCTACAATCATTCTGAGATACACCTGTCTTCACGGTCATTAAATATCTCAACTGGGCTGCCATATTTGCTGCATAGTATCATGTTACACCTGTTCATGTTACTAAATGTGAATTTATCCTTTAGTATTAGCTAATCCTTCTCTTTCAGCAGTGATCATGGAACCAAATGATTAATATTATTATTGCAATGTATTATTATTAATATCATCATCATCATCGTCATTATATTGGATTCTATAGCGCTGGCCCTGACCTCCAAAGACCTAATGGTGACCTCCAGAATCAGGGAGAGCTGACATCCCTCCTTGTAGCATGGGTTACTAGGCATAGTGAGTGTAATGCAAGATGAAATGATTGGGCGCCAGTCACATTGTGGATGCGAACAGAAGACATTTATTGTCTCTTAACAAGAACTGGAGGAGAGAGGGTTCGGGCTAGGACACCCTTAGCCAGATGCAATGGTAATTGACAGACTCCGAGACAAAATAGGCAGACAGCTATACAGGTTAAGGGCCTTCCATCCGGAGACGGTCCCTGTATTTGTAGAACTACCGTCTCCTATGGCAACTGAACTTGCAACAGTCAATAGTGATCCTTACATGTAACTCACAGTAACTTGGTATAGATCTTTCCTTACATCTCACAGTGCCCACTGTAGATCTTCATTCACTGAGCTCCCAGTCTCTCACTAGACTTCACCTGATCCTCTGAACTCTTCCACAGCTAACGCGCTGTATACTCCTCAAGTGTCACCCATGCTAACCCACTGGGTCCCTGGCTTGGCACTTGCTGAAGCTTTCCCAATTCTTCACCATCCCCGGCTAGTGAAAAAGGCTGCTCGGGTACTTCTTTCAGACTTCCATCACTGGCCTCTAATAACAGGTTGGATGGTCCCTTAGTGGCAACTGCTTTCCCTTTACCCCTGGCTTTGATCCATGATTGCCGCTGGCAACCAGAATAATCGCTCCCGATAGCAACAACTTGGTTCGCCGTCCAGCTGAACCTCTGCAACTTGGTCGGACTCAAAGCCTGAAGTACCAACCCTACGGTGCTTCTACTCCTGGATAGGCCTCAGACAGCCTAGCAACCAGGTACTCCCGGGATAGGCCTAAGGCTTCTGGCCTAACAACCTGGGGCATTTCAACACACGTCCATCCAGACAGCCCTCCAGGTGGCACAGAACAGCGATCACCTGACTCCACCCAAATAAATAGGCTCTCCCAACAGGCCAAGGGACTAAGGAGACCCCTGCCAATTGGCCGAGACAACCCATCCACTCATAGTCTGACTTTGCTAGGCTCTTGTCAATCCAATGTCAAACCAGTGACAGAAGAGAGAAGTGTGGCAAATCCAGATTTAGGGAGAAAAACCAGTGGATCCTCTAAAAATTAGCCAGGACACTAACTACCTGGCAGACTAAATTTGTTAGCGACCCTGCCTAAACACCAGGGTGCTACAACTCTATAGTAAACCAGCAGTTTGCAATGCTGTACTGGACAGAACATAGGGTAGCTTTTTTTATTGGAAGTATCTTATCCACACTGCTAATCTTTATTTATAGGACTAAAGGGAAACAAGGTTAATTGACCAGGGCCCAATGCGCAGTGTGATCATGTGACTTATCCTTAGTAAAGGGATAATTTAAAGGTGTTCCTTGTCCTAAAGGATTAGGTCACACCTATATACAATGAACAAATGGAACCAAATTGATCAAATTTCAACTTTAAAATAAATAAATACAGTAAATGCACCAATGAAACATCAGCAGAGTCCTTATAAAAAGGACATTTCTACCTCCTAGATCAGGGGTCTCCAAACTTTACAAAGGGCCAGTTTACTATCCTCCAGACTTTGAGGGGGCCGAACTGTGGCCAGTGTTAGTAGAAAATGCCCTGGCATCAATGGGTGTAAAGAATGCCTCATCATTGGAATCAGTGGGAGGAATATTGCCCCATTGTTGGTATTAGGGGAAGAAATAGTGCCCCATCATTGGTGTCAGTGGGAAGGATAGGGCCCTACAGTTGGTGCCAGTGGGTGGAATAGTGTCCCATCATTTTATAGAAAAGGAGAGCTGTGGGACTTTAAAAGAGGTGACCTCCATCTCAGATATAGACAAAAACAACATAAAGTTGAAGTTACAGTACATGAGTTATTATTACATAGAAGAAGATAAATAGATAAATAGATAGGTAGTAACATAACCTACACTAAATATGCTGCTACATAGCATGCAATACAAATAGGAATTAAACATAATATACATGATAAGATAAATTTGTTAAAAAACATGTATTATAGAAACAGGTAACTTGGGCATCTAGTGGCACTCGACGCGTTTCCTGGCATTACAGCCATTCATCAGGAGTGTTATGAAATAATATACTGGAAAGGGTTTAATGATAACGCCCTTTGAATAAGGGAGGACAGAGAGATTATATCCCAACAAGGTGGAGATAAATTGGGATATTTACTACACAGCCTCAAGGCCAAGTCCGGTACCTGCCAAGGAAGACAGGGGTAACAGGCATGATGTCTCCCCCATGGGTTGAGACGAGGGAACCCTCCAAGGATGGAGAACAGCGCCCGGAGCCCAACATAGTGGTCACAGTGTGATCCAATAGACTATGTGTACACCAAAGGTGCATAGTGTTCCTAAAAAAAAATATGTCAAAAAGGAATTAGTTTAATGTGTAAAGATGTAAAAATATTGTGGCAAATATCTATGTGTTCCCACCAGGGGACTACATGGGGGGGGGGGGTGCATGTGAAATAAAACCAGGTAGAGGGTAGAAAAAACATACTGATTGTACAATCTCCTTTAGATCTATCAACAAATATGTACTGCAGTGGTCTCCAAACTGCTGCCCCCAGCCCCAATTTGGTCCTTTGCATACCTGTATCTGGCTCTTCCACCCACTGACACCAATGTTGGGGCATCATTCCTCCCATAAACACCAATGATGGGGCACCATTCCTGCCACTGATACCATTGATGAGGCACTATTCCTCTGACTCATACAAATGATGGGGCACTATTCCTCTTACTCATACAAATGATGGGGCACTATTCCTCCCACTCTTACCAATGATCTGGCACTATTCCTCCCTTGAATACCAACAATGGGACGTTATTTCTCCCACTAGAACCAAGGCTGGACCATTGTTTACTCCCACTGACACCAGGGCGTTTGCTATTCCCACTGGCCACAGTTCGGTCTCACTAAAACCTGAAGGACAGTAAACTGGCCCCTTGTTTAGAAAGTTTGGAGACCCCTGATGTAGTGCAAGGCCCTGCCTGATTGGATACAGTTTAAGTAGGTTCTCATACTACATAGTTTTGGTGAATATAAAGTTGATTGTACAGTCAGATTGTAACGTGTATGGTGACCCTTAGGGTAAGTTTAGATGTGTGACTTGGTAAAGTGATCATCATTCGGATCGTTTTCAGAGACGTTTGACACACTGTCTGCTTGCAAACCCTGTAAATGCTGCACCAACATTCTGTAAGTGTGCACATTACAGACTTTTGCCGGGCATTTGCGTCATATTCTTGTTTGTCCGATTGATAGTATTGCCCGCTAAATGCGTCAGCGCGATAATTTTGTGACAGATGCTAAGCAAAACATCTCGATCGCAGCATGTGCAGCCCTTGCCGCTCAACCGCTTGTTTTTAATGTCCCCAACCACAAATCCATAGGAGCCCTTACTAGCCAGATCAGTAGGTGAAAATAAAAGCAAAAAAAGACAATAAAAAGAATCAATAAATTGCAATATATTACATTTTCTTTTTTTTTAGTTTAATACTGCTTTAGCTGTTTGCCTGAGGTCCCATCTTTAATTGCACAGGGACAGGATTTCTATACACTGCAGACAATTATTCATAAAATAGCAGTCTCCATAATGAGTGAAACATTACATTGTTACATTAATCTGGGCACTGATAGACTTGGCAGAAACATGTAACTGTAGCCAATCAATAGACTGCTTCGTGTCCTTATGTTCCTTTCTTGTTAACAGGCATTTTATTATAGATGAATCAAATAAAAAGTAAAAAATCCTGTTTGTGCAGTGTAGAGAAGCAAAATGTCCTGCTAGTCTTGCAATTTGCACTTGCTAAGGGGGAAATGCGAATAGAGCATGCTTTACTGGACACACAGATGGTCTGTAGCCCGCAGGAGCAGCAGCTGCTAAAAGGTTTGTTGTGGTACACTGCACTTAGTAATAAGATTGGAGGTACATAGAAAAAAACAAGGATTCTCAGCCCTTTCCACAAATTAAAATATTGATTTTCTTCTATTTACTTAGCAGCTTATTCTTTTTTTTTTTTCTGGAAAAATGTGAAATTATATGAGACAATGTTGCTTTTATTGTGTTATATAATGAGTATTTTCCAGATGAGCGGTGCAGAGGCTCGATGTTACTTGTAATAAAGGGCTAATGACTGATGAATGCATGCGCTTTATTCAAATTCTTTTTATCTTAAAGTCTGTTCCACTTTTGCAGCCAAATTCGAATAAAATACATTTTGTATTTGTTACATGTCTCCATTAACATAGCATAATGTAAAAAAAAAAAAAATTGCAGGTAGGGGGGCGTGGCCGGAAGTAAGCCACGGCGGACATTTTGGCGAGGAGATCCGGGCTATTCTGATTTACATCTGTAAAGATCCGAGTGCCTGCATGCCTGGAGAGGACACTACCTAGCCCAGCTTATCTTATTCCCTTCCCTGCATCTTCCCCAGTGCTTATTTTCTGGCTGGCCTGGCCCTCCGTTATGCATCGCTGCTTACGGCCTCATCCAGCGGCCCGCCACCATCTTGGCAGGATCCGGAGCAATCCGCAGCCTTTAGATGACACAGGGCTCTCATCCTCCCGTTTGGCTGTGTCATCTGCTCCTTCCCTGCAGTCCTACCATCTGGGAAGAGTCGATCGTGCATCGGCTTTGGCAGAGCCTTCTTCATTCCCGCAATCCACCACCATCTTGTACTCGGGGCTCGTCTCCCTCATCCGCCGTGGGACAGGGTTTGTGTATTCTCTCCATCCTGATGCTCTCCCCGCTTCCTTATTGACTCCCGACCTCCTGGGGATCTGAACTGCTCAAAAGGCCTTGCAAAAGTATACAGCCAGCACTCGCGCACCTGCGACCTGCTGCCATCTTGGAACCCACAGCACCCTTGCAGGCTGGAGCCTTGGTGAGTGCATCCCTCTGTGAGTGCATCTCCCCTGTTTGGCAATACTCCTGTCTGCTGTTTCCTGCTGTGTGACCTCCCTGGGGTGCTCCTCAGTCCAGAAGGCTGCTAGTAACTGCCATTCACTAGCTTCACCCTACCTACCTGACTTCATCTGGACAGGCTTTGGGGTGCATGGCCTACAACCTTCAGACCACCAGTATTTTATACACCCAGTCTCTGGCCCTGATACCCTCTAAAAACCATACTGCCAAATTGTCCACGCCAGGCCACCCACCACCCACCCCGTCCACACAGTCTGCGGCCCCCTTGGTTGGGAAACTACAGGCCCTAACAGCGAAGATGGATATGGAGCCTGGGGAATCTTAGAGTTTATCTAACTCCTCAAAGGTTACATAAAATGTATCTCTCACACTCCTCTCAATGTTGGCGCTGTACGGCAGACCCTGCCACGTTTTTGCATGTGTTTTGGAAGTGCCCGGTTATAAAACTATTCTGGTCTAAAATTTCTCAAAGTATCTGTGCGGTTACTACCATTTCTGTATCATTATCTACTGACGTTGGTATTTTAGGTCTAGTTCATTTATTGGCTACTTCTAGGGTTATGAGAACTTTGATAGGCATCCTATTGTTTTATGCACGCAAGTCTATACTCCTTAAGTGGAATTCTTTACAGGCCCCTACTTTAGATTATTGGAAGTCTGCAGTTAACAAAATTATCCTATTGTATAAATTCACATTCAAATCTAGGGGATGCCCTAAAAAATACTTCAAGGTGTGGGATATCTGGACGGAGTCCAAAGATACGGTTGTATCATCGGCACAGCCTCAATAATGTACACTGCTGCTCTTCTGAGTTCCTATTTTTGCTTGGTAATGTACTCTGTGGGGAAAGTCATTTTTTTTTCTCTCTGCCATCTTTTCAGCACCTCCCAACAGATTCTAGTGAGGTTACCTTAGGCGCTGGTTACCACCTTGTAAATTTTATGGGTTTGTTTTCTGTTTTATTGTTGCTTATGTACTTGTTTTCTAAGCCTGGGTACACACAATAGGCTTTGTTTTGTAACCTTCCCTTTTCTAAACTCCAATAAAAAGAATTTACAAAAAAAAAAACACAATTTGCAGGTACCCATTTTACGTGTTTTTTACTTGCTTAAAGCAGACCTTCAGTCATTTTTGCAACTTTCCATCTATTAAATCTTCTGCCCTTGTTGTTTTAACTTTGGATAGTAAAACATATTTTTTTCTGCCAGTAAATACCTTATACAGCCCACGTTCTGTTTCTTGTCTGGTAAAAAGCCTAGGCTTATGACATCATGTGCAGCTCTCTCTCAGTCTTATAAGAGTTTGCCAGGAAGGGAGGGGGGGATGAATCATAAGAGGGCCAATTAAAGCTGCAGGGCTGCAGAGCTGGAGGTGTGCCTCCTGTGTGTCTGTGTAAATCCAGTAAATGAACAGGCAGCAGCTTCAGCTGCCCACAGTTAAAATGGTTGCAGCCAGACTCAGTGGAGGGAAATTCCTGCAGCAAATTTGGCAAGTACAGAATCACAGTATATATAAAATAATATGCAAAGTGGTTGGAGGGAAGCTTCAGGATGGCAAAAGATGTTTTATTACAAATTATGTAAACAGACTCTTTAAAATCCTTACAAGCTCTCTTTGCTTTGTTTAGGAGGGGGCTGGGGAGTAATGTTTAAATGATAAGTTCACCTTTTATAAAAAAATAAAAAAGTCATAAATGCATATCTTTTTGCAGGTTAAAAAAATGGACATTTTTTTTTACATTGGAGCCTTAAAGCATTGCACCCGCAATCAGCAGATAGTAGGTGCAATGCCAGGATCCTGCAGACTCTCAGTACACTGTCTGCCCGTACCTTGGATATGAGCAGGCAGTTACTGAATTGCTGGAGGAACCAATGAACTACAAGGATGCTCACCAATGCCCTTGCTGTTCATTGAGAAATATAAGTCGTCGGCCACAGTGGCCAACGGTACTTGTAGTTCATTCATTCACAGAACCCTGTGAATGAATGATGCGGCCATGTGAATAGAGCCCTGCATGGCTGCGTTTTTTTTAAATTATGGCAGCAGGTGCAGGGAGAGGAACACCTGCCAGATGTCACAGGGAGAGGGGGGACTGCAGGGAGAGGATGCAGGGGCTGGAATATGTTACATGTTCTACCCTATATATGGGTGGAATATGTGACATGTTCCAAAGGTGATCTTAAGCCTGGTACACACAATGTATTATCGGATGAATAATTGTACATTTTTTTGCATGCCAGTCTTCATATTAAAAATGAAGAGGTTACTAAAGTTAAGAAAAATTCTCTTACAAAAAAAAATTCAGAAGTGATGTAACTTTGTATTGTATTTTTACAGTCTTTTCAGACTAAACCTGTACTGATTAAATGAAAATCGTACCATCTGGTTTTTGAGATTTCATTTTTGTGCTTGTCCCATAGGATGATTTTGCACGACCTGTCCTGAAAGGCTCCTGAAAGCTGTGTACTAAAGATCAGATTATTGTATGATCGTTTCGAAAGCGGCATTCGTACGATTTTCTGATCGTACAAACATCTAGAACAACGTTTAACATAATTAACCCTGTCTGTGCCAGGACAGGGTAGATTAGTAATTACAATGCCCCCACCGAGCTGCTTAAAGAGGAGCTCCAGTCTGTAAAAAAATAAAAAATAAAAGTCAGCAGGTACAAATACTGTAGCTGCTAACTTTTAATTAAAGGACAGTTACCTGTCCAAGGATCCCGCAATGTCGGCACCTCAAGCCGATTCACCAATCAGCTTCGGATGCAGGTACCGGCATTCTAAGTAAGGGAAACAGGCAGTGAAGCTTTCTGAATGGTGCTGACGTATTCTGAGACCTGTGTGTGTCCCAGAAGGCAGCGGGGGGAAGGAGGAGGGGCCAGAAATGTTGTAGATCTCCAATCTTACCTGGAAGTGGGAGCAGGTACCTGTCAAAACCAGGTACCCACTCCCCCCCAAAAACAGCCAAATGTGGCAGTGTAGGGGGGGAGGGTGTGAACAAGCAGAGCTTCTCCTTTTGGGTAGAGATCGTAGAGATAAGATTTGAGCCAAACAGGGAGTGCATTGTTTTCAATGAGTCAGTTAACCACTTAAGGACTGAACCTCTTTCTGAGATTTGTTGTTTACAAGTTAAAACGTGGAATGGCGACAAACTTTTACCCTTAAAAATCTCCATAGGCGACGTTAAAATAATTCTAGAGGTTGCATGTTCGCTCTACCAATTGCAGTGATACCTCTTGTGTGTGGTTTGAACACTGTTTTCATATGCGAGCGCTACTCACGTATGCGCTTGCTTCGGCGGGACGGGGCGTGTTTTAAAAAATTTTTTTTCTTATTTATTTTATCTTTTATTTTTACAAAAAAATGTGTCACTTTTATTTCTATTACAAGGAATGTAAATATCCCTTGTAATAGAAAAAAGTATGAGAGGACCTCTTAAATATGAGATCTGGGGTCAAAAAGACCTCAGATCTCATATTTACACTAAAATGCAATTTAAAAACATTTTTTGTCATAAAAAAAAATAAAAATGGCCCTTTAAGAGCTATGGGCGGAAGTGACGTTTTGACGTCGCTTCCGCCCTGAAATGGTATGGAGACAGGTGGGGGCCATCTTCCCCTCACTCGTCTCCATACCACACATGCAAGAGGACCCGATTGCCTCAGCCGTTGCCGACAGCTTCGGTAAGTGGCGGAGTGCACCGGAAAGCGGCAGGAGGGGGGGGGGGGCGCTCTCCATAAAAATGGCCTAGGCTATAAGAAGATTGCCAAGACCCGGAAACTGAGGTGCAGTATGGTGGCCAAGACCATACAGCGGTTTAACAGAGCAAGTTCCACTCAGAACAGGCCTCGCCACCTCGTTGTCTTTGGGAAATAGACGTATGAGTGCTGCCAGTATTGCTGCAGAGGTTGAAGGGGTGGGAGGTCAGCCTGTCAGTGTTCAGGCCATACACCGCACACTGTATCAAATTGGTCTGTATGCTGTTGTCCCAGAAGAAAGCCTCTTCTAAAGATGATGCACAAGAAAGCCTGCAAACAGTTTGCTGAAGACAAGCAGACTAAGGACATGAATTACTGGAACCATGTCCTGTGGTCTGATGAGACGAAGATAAACTTATTTGGTTCATATGGTGTTAAGCGTGTGTGGCGGCAACCAGGTGAGGAGTACAAAGACAAGTGTGTCTTGCCTACAGTCAATTATGGTGGTGGGAGTGTCATGGTCTGGGGCTGCATGAGTGCTGCCGGCATTGGGGAACTACATGAATGCCAAAATGTACTGTGACATACTGAGGCAGAGCATGATCTCCTCCCTTTAGAGACTGGGCTGCAGGACAGTATTCCAACATCATAACGACCCCAAATAAACCTCCAAGACGACCACTGCTTTGCTAAAGAAGCTGAGGGTAAAGGTGATGGATTAACCAAGCATGTCTCCAGACCTAAACCCTATTGAGCATTTGTGGGGCATCCTCAAACGAAAGGTGGAGGAGCGCAAGGTCTCTAACATCCACCAGCTCTGTGATGTCGTCATGGAGGAGTGGAAGAGGACTCCAGTGGCAACCTGTGAAGCTCTGGTGAACTCCATGCCCAAGAGGGTTAAGGCAGTACTGGAAAATAATGGTGGCTACACAAAATATTGTCACTTTGGGCCCAACTTGGACATTTTCACTTAGGGGTGTACTCACTTTTGTTGCCAGCAGTTTAGACATTAATGATTGTGTGTTGAGTTATTTTGAGGGGACAGCAAATTTACAGCTATACAAGCTGTACACTCACTACTTTAAATTGTAGCAAAGTGTCATTTCTTCAGTGTTGTCACATGAAAAGGTATAATAAAATACTTACAAAAATGTGAGGGGTGTACTCACTTTTGTGAGATACTGTATATATATATATATATATATATATATATATATATATATATACAGTATCAGGGGCGGCTCCAGAGTCTAGTCTCGGGAGGGGCACTGTCAGAAAATTAGGTGTTGCTTACTTAACAATCGCTGATCGCCGCCATTACTGGTAAAAAATAAATAAATAAAAATGCCATAAATCTATCCCCTATTTTGTAGACGCTATAACTTTTGTGCAAACCAATCAATATACACTTATTTGGGGGGGGGGGGGGGGGGTTACCAAAAATATGTAGCAGAATACACATTGGCCTAAACTGATGAAGAATTTTTTTTATACCAAAAAGTTAAAAATATTGTTTTTTTTTTCAAATTTGTTGGTCTTTTTTTGTTTATTTTGCAGAAAATAAAAACCAGAGGCGATCAAATACCACCAAAAGAAAGCTCTAAGGACATCAGTTTTGTTTAGGTACAGCGCCGCACGACTGCGCAATTGTCAGTTAGTTAAAGTAACGCAGCACAGTATTACAAAAAATGGCCTGTTCATGAAGGGGGGTAAAACTTTCCGGAGCTGAAGGGGTTAACATTGAACAAGTTTTAAGAGCATTTTGTTTTCAATTTTTCATACATAATGACAGTTATGGCACACATCTATTTTGCGATTTGACACATTCATTTATTCTTTTACTCACTTTTAGTAAAATATTTTGGTGCTCTGGACCTCTGGTGGTGGGAGGGGCTCCCATGCAGGTCACAGGAGCAATGAGATGAGCAATGAGATGAGCGGGATCTGGTAATTGCACTAGTCTGTCTGCACTCCACAGGCAGCAGTTGATGACATTAGATGTCCCGGGTTCACACCGCTCTGCACTGCAGTTTGGAGAAGATAGAGTGGGGAGGTGGGTGGAGCCAACACCCATTTAGGGGCGGAGGCCTGCAGTATGGATTGTGCAGAAGATGGAGGGAGAAGGAGCCGAGGGGGTGGCGCCAACACTCTCACTCAGGGACGGAGTTGGTCAGAAGAAGACTCCACTTTGAATGCACTCTCTCGCTTTCCTCCTTAGCAGCGGCAACGTGACTTAGCAACCAGTGTAGGAAATACAGAGGCCAAGCCAGCAGGCGCAGCTCCACCCACCTCCTCAGTGCAGCGGCATAATTATTACACAGAGTCTCCCTCTCTCTCGGTGCCTTTGATGGGCTGGTGATGATACTGAGAGAGAGAGACTCGGGAGTCGGGACTGCACTGCAGTCAGTGATATTTTCGGGGGGTGCAATTGCCCTGTTGCCCCCCCCCCCCCTGGATCCGCCCCTGATATATATATATATATATTGTATACACACACATACAGTGTACATCTATAAATTATACATTTTTTTTTTTTAATTAATGAGATAGTATATGAAGCTCATGTCTGTTTTACATATATCCCATAAAACACTGAAAATAATGTACATTTATTTTTATTAGGGAAAATGACAATGTATGGCACTTAACTTTTGAGGAATGGGTATTTGTCTGTGTTTTGATATTGCAAAGTTATCTACTTGATAGCATAGGAATGACACATTTGTAGAATGTCTTTATGTGTGAACAGTTTGGCAGTGGCAGTGTCTTGCACACATGCCATGAACTGAGTTTTCCGGACTTGTAAAATGGATCTTCTGTTTTTCAGCGTCAATATAACAATGACTAGTCTGTCAGGAAAGTTGCTGTGTCCTTACCCTTGATCTTATAGCCCAGAGCAATTTCCAGTGGTGTTTTCTAAAAAAAAAAAAAAACTCCAACTCTGCTTTTTAATATCTGCTCAGGCATTTCTAACAAAGAGCGAGAGATGCCTGAACTCTGATTGCTTCTTCATTTGTATCTCTTATGCTATGCTAAAAGCAGGGTTTTTTTGGAGGGAATGTGCTGGTACCCAATTCCCACACCCCACCTTTAGGCTCAGATCCTGGCTGGGGAGCACCACACCACTCAGGGACAGTGGCAGTGTTTGCCTCCCGTTCCTTTCAGACCTCTGGCGAGTGGAGACTCACCATGATAGAGAGTGCAGTCGGGGCAGAAAAACACTTACAGGACCCACTTCCTTTCCAGGACTTCTAGAGGAAGCGAGTCATATAAGTGTTCCTCTGCCCCAGCTGCTTGTTTGCATATGGTACCAGTGATCAGCTGAGTTGGCTATCACTGCAGGTCTGCACTGACAGGGGGTCTGAATGGGACACAGCCAAGATAAAGAGCATAATAGCTCACCTCTTGCAGTGGACTGACAGGCCGTGCATCTATCACTGCAATCAATGGTGGGTCTGAGTTGGCAGAGGTCTGAATGGGCTGGGATCATTCTATTCAGGTACTCATTTATTTATGCTATTCCATACTGCCTCATTCCATATGTAATGCTGTACATTCCTTATTCCATTCTGCCTCATTCTGTGTACCACGCTGCACTTTCCCTATTCCACACCACCTCAATCTGTGTACCACGCTGTACTTTCCCTATTCCACACCAGCTCATTCTGTTTATCAGGCTGTACTTTCCCTATTCCACACCAGCTCATTCTGTTTATCAGGCTGTACTTTCCCTATTCCACACCAGCTCATTCTGTTTATCAGGCTGTGCTTTCCCTATTCCACACCGCATCATTCTGTGTAAAATACTGTACTTTTCTTATTCCATATCACTTCAATCAGTGCACCATGCTGTACATTCCCTACTCCACACCCCCTCATTCTGTATACTATGATACGCATTCCTATTCCACACCACCTCATGCTGTGTATCATGTTGTACGTTCCCTATTTCACCCCCTTTTATTCTGTGCACCATGCTGTACGTTCTCTATTCCATGCCCCCACATTCTGTGTGTACCATGCTGTACGTTCCCTATTCCACACCCCCTTATTCTGTGTACCATGCTGTGCGTTCTGTTCTCCACAATACCTAATTCTGTGCACCATGCTGTACTTTCCCTATTCCACACACTGCCTCATTCTATGTACCATGCTGTATGTTATCTATTCTACACTGTCTCATTCTGTGCACCATGCTGTACATTCCCTATTCCACATCCCCTCATTCTGTGTGTACCATGCTGTACGTACCCTATTTTACACTGTCACATTCTGTGCACCATGCTGTACATTCCCAATTTAATACCGCCTCATTCTGTTTACTGTGCTGTAATTTCCCTATTCCACAATGCCTCGTTCTGTGTATAATATTGTACTTTTCCTTTTCCACATCACTTCATCATGTGCACCGTGCTATACATTCTCTATTTCATACCGCCGCATTCTGTGCACCATGCTGTACGTTTCCTATTCCATACCCCCCATTCTGTGTACCATGCAGCGCGTTCCATATTCCACACCACCTCATTTTGTGTACCATGCTGTATGTTCCCTATTTCACACCTTATTCTGTGCACCATACTGTACATCCTTTATTCCATGCTACCACATTCTGTGTACCATGCTGTACATTTCCTATTCCACACTGCCTCGTTCTGTGTATCATGCGGTACTTTTCCTATTCTACACCGCATCATTATATGCACCATGCTCTACTTTCCCTATTCCACACCCCCTCATTCTGTGTACCATGCTGTACTTTCCCTATTCCACACAATCTCATGCTGTGCATCATGCTGTACATTCTCTACTCCATACCTCCTCATTCTGTGTGTTCCATGCTGTACATTCCCTATTCTACACTGCCTCATTTTGTGCACCATGCTGCACGTTCCCTACTCAACAACACCTCATTCTGTGTACCATGCTGTACTTTCCTTATTCCACATTGTCGCATTCCATATACCATGCCGTACATGCTGCACCTAGTCTCTGAGAAAAAAAATACTGCCTATGCTACGACCTCTAGTTCTTAGAAACCACTAAACATGCCAATGCCACTCTTCTACTTTCCTACTGTCATGTGAGCATATCTACCCACTGATTCAACCACAGAAACACAAAAGCCTCTAGTGAGTCAGGATTTCATGGTGCCACAATCTACCTAATTAGGGCTTTCAAAAGGGGAGTAGAATGAAGTGTAAGTAAATGGCCATTTACTATCTTTGGCCAGCACTGTAGGAAGGGAGGGTCAGTGGAGGGGGTTTATTCTCAATCCTAAATTTGGCCATACACCTGGTAATTTTCAGTCAATTTCCACTATTTGTGAGCCACCCAGATTCACAAATATGATGGCAAATAATCAATAGAAACAAAGGAAATCATCACTCATGAGTTTGATCCACAACAATTTAGTTGATTGTGAACTCAGAACTGGAAAATAAGTTGACAGCTTCAATGCAGATCATTAAAATATTGAATTGAAATAGGAAAAGAAACTACGGAAATTTTATCAAGAGCAACCAGAATTTTTTGCTGTGTTCAATTACAGCAATTTGGATTTCATCTTCTTCCTTTCAATCAAAACCATCTATGCCTGAAGCTAGCCATACAATTTTAGATTTCTAAAATTGATTGATTTTTTTCCATCTAGTCTGGATGAATACACAATGACGTATTTGATAGAATGCAATCGCTGTTTAAGTTACTAAAGTTTGTACCTTGCTCATTCACCCATTTCTCTAATCCCACCCAATTCAGCAGGAATTGGCCAAATTTTGAACTGTGTATGGCTTGAGAAAAGAGGAGGCTTTAGCAGGGGAGTGGCCTGCCAGCCTAAGTTATCAGAGCGCTGTGTTTGTGCCACAGCCCTGACTGGAAGGGTACAGTTAGCTAATCTGCCACTAGGTGTTTCTGTCCATACCCAACTTTTCTAATCATATGAAGTTAATCACAAAAGTCCCCCTTTACATTAGAGTCCATAGAGTTCCCCTTTTACATCTGAATCTGCAGAGTTCCCCTTTTACATCTGATCTCGCAGAGTTCCCTTACATTGTAAGGGGGGACTCTGCAAACTCTGATGTAAGGGGGAACTCTGGGGACTCGAACATAAGGGGTGTTCTAGGAACCCGGATTTATGGGGGAACACTGTGGCCTCTGGTGTAAAGTGGAACTCTGATGTAAGGGGTGCTCTGAGAACCCGGATTTACCATACTGTACTCAGAGGCAGAAGAGAAAAGGGGGGGGAGACTTCAGTCACCGACAGGGATGGATGGTGAGCTCACTCACCCCTTGGCAGTCAGCACCTCTCATCCAGATGTATCTGTGGCTGCTGGACTTGCTTTTCTGAGGCACTACGTCAGGGATTGGAGTGTGGGCAGACACAGAGAGGTAGAGGCGGTAGGAAGAGGAGCAGATCGATCCCTCTCTCCTCTCCAGTCTGATAGGGCGTACACACGGTCGGACTTTGTTCGGACATTCCGACAACAAAATCCTAGGATTTTTCCCGACGGATGTTGGCTCAAACTTGTTTTGTCTACACACGGTCGCACAAAGTAGTCGGAAAATCCGATCGTTCTAAACGCGGTGACGTAATACACGTACGTCGGGACTATAAACGGGGCAGTGGCCAATAGCTTTCATCTCTTTATTTATTCTGAGCATGCGTGGCACTTTGTCCGTCAGATTTGTGTACACACGATCGGAATTTCCAACAACGGATTTTGTTGTCGGAAAATTTTATCTCCTGCTCTCCAACTTTGTGTGTCGGAAAATCCGATGGAAAATGTCCGATGGAGCCCACACACGGTCGGAATTTCCGACAACACGCTCCGATCGGACATTTTCCATCGGAAAATCCGACCGTATGTACGGGGCATTACTGTGTGAGAGTGTGTGCATGTGTTTGTGTTAGTGCTGGCTTTGGGCAGTGTGAAAGAGTGAATCAGACACTGTTGGCTTAAACAACTGCAGCCAGCAACACTGATGGTAAGCCATAATCCAGTCTGAATAATGTGCCCAGGTTTCAGGTGGTCAGAAACCCAGACGCGGGGGCGCATGCGAAGGAGATGGCCGCCTGAGACCTCCGCTCCGTGCCGCTGGCACGAACAAACTGGCCGAATAGAGCACAGCGCACACAGCATCACTCCACACATACCGCGGCGGCTCCCGGATCACCTCGGGCCGCTCCCGGTGATGTATAAAGCGGCCAAAGCTAAGCCTAAGAACCGGCAATCTCGCAGGCCCGCTCCTGCCTCAGGGAAGGGGAGAGGCAAGATGGCGCCCAACCCTCCAGAGCCAGACGATGCCACACAGCACTCTGCAGAGGATCCTGCATCGCCTGTTGATAGCCTGCAGCAGTTCCCCTCAGACCTGGCGAGTCCTCTTCCTCTAGACACTGACAACATGCTAGCTAAATTCCGCAGCATAGTTAGGGATGAGATCACCGTGGCCTCCCGCAAGCTTTCTTCTGACATGGTGAGGGGTATTAAAGAGATAGGCCACCGCACTAACCAACTGGAACAGCGCATGGACCTGGCCACTACAGTACTAGATGGACATGAAGAAGAAGTAGATAAAATGACTGCTGAGATTGAAATCTTAAAGGATAAGCTGGAGGAGGCAGAAAACAGAGCTCGCAGGGACAATCTCCATATCCGCGGCATCCCTGAGAATATCACTGACTTACAAGGTACAGCAACTGCCTTTTTTCAGGAACTGGCCCCCGGGATCCCGGTAGACAGGTTGGAGTTTGATCGCATACACCGCTCCCTGGCCCCTAAACCCTCTGTCGGCCCACCGAGAGACGTCATCATTAAATTCCATTATTACCGTACAAAGGAGAAACTCTTGCAAGCTGCCAGAGAACAACAAGATATCTCCTTTCAAGGAAATCCCCTACAACTGTTTGCTGACCTCTCGCCAGTTACAATTGCCAGAAGACGGGGCCTCAAACCCTACCTTCAAATTCTGCAAACCCAGGGAATCAGGTACAGATGGGGGTTCCCCTTTAAGCTATCATTCTCCCATCTGGGCCGCCAGTTCCATGCTACCTCTCCGTCTGAGCTGAGGCGCCACTTCCAGGAGCTACACCTGGATTTGCCTTCACCCTCTACAGAAGCTCCGTCCACCTCCTCCTCTAAATCTGGAACTGCCAGGCCTTCTCGCCAGCCTTCACAGGCCTCCCAGTGATCTATGCCTGGATCGCAGGCGTTGCGGGATCTTCAGGCCCAAAGGTTCCACAAGTCCAATAATGGCTGAAACCGCTTCTACAATACCTCTTTGAGAAACCCAACTTGTTTCTATGCAACCCGGACAGGGGCGTAACTACCACCATAGCGATCCATGGGGGCGCTATGGGACCCACAGCCGAGTGGGGCCCAGTGAGGATAAGAGCACCGTCGGCACAGTCTCCCAGCCAGGGGAAGAGAGAGGAAAGGAAGAGGCGAGCTGTCCGTATCAGCAGAGAGCTGAATTGCCCGATGTAAGAGCTTTCATTAGAACTTCCAGTGTTCCCGGGGCTCAGGTCACATAGCTCCACCTTTTGGCCCGGTGCCTTTGATAGACAGAACGCCGATCCAATGCGGGACGTGTGACGTCATCAAAGGTGTCGGGCCAAGAGGTGGCGCTATGTGACGATGAGCCCCGGGAAGACAGGAAATTCAAATGAAAGCTATTACAGCGGGCAATCCCGCTCTCTGCTGATCCGGGTGGCTTGCCTCTTCCTCTGCATAGGTGGGGCTGTATGGGGCACAGGCAGACCAGGCTGTATTGTGCACAGGTCACGCTGTATGGGGCACAGGTCACGCTGTATTGGGCACAGGTCACGCTGCATTGGGCACAGGTCACGCTGTATGTGGCACAGGTCACGCTGCATTGACACTAGGGCAGCTGTGGGGGGGGGGCTGTTTGCAGGGGGGCCCCATACAACATTTTGCTATGGGGCCCTGCTATTTCTAGTTACGCCCCTGAACCCGGACCCTTACTACGCCCGACGAACTTGGCCTGCCCGCAACCACTTGCTCCCGGAAAAAGCGTGTTACTCTGAAAGGAATCCCCTGCTTTTCCTGTACTATCTACTAAGCCTGGCTCTCTGGTTAAGGTTGTGCATCCCGCCATAGACTACCCCATTTGTAAGATGGCAGTCAGGGATGTTGACCCCCTCCTCCAGGCAATATACTGAGGCACGGATTTTGGAAGGCTTCTACACCCCTTGCCACACGGCTGTTTTCTAGACGGCAGGAATTGGCTTGTTGAACTACCCCCCCCCCCCCACACACACACAATTTTATTTATTTATTTTTTATTTTTCCTTTTTTTATTTCCCTTTACCGTTGTTTCCGGGACTAGTATATCACCAGGGGGTAATATACCCCTGCAAGACATATCTTTTATTGGTTGGGCGGGGCGGCTGTGGTCTTTGTCCCTACCCACGGGGCCCTCATCCACACCTGGTGGCTTGGGGGGCCCAGGGGTGGGAACTTATTTTTATATTCTTCTTGGTTGTTTTTTTTCTCCTTCTCTTACACATTAACAGAATGGCTTAACTTGGTTCTTGAAGATTGTATTATTACCAGATTTTCTTTCATTTTTTTTTTTTTTAGTCTCTGTGCTAACACACTGTTTAACTTGCAATTACTTTTATATAAACCGGCCGGTGGTTCCAGCTGACCACTGCTCCCCCCATGAGTAGGTACTTGGCTACGACGAAGGTCTTGGCCAACGACCCACATCACCGTGGACCTCAGAGTACACAAAATGATGCAAATAGGTTTTCATTACATACCCTACCCCAAACTCATTTTGGAAAATTTAAACCACATGCCTTCCTCTTTTCTCTCTTGTCTTTCGCTACCTTCTTTCTCCTTTCCTCTCCCACTCTTCCCTTTTGGTCCCCGGGGTGCGCGACTGGAACATTTCATAGCAGCACACCCTTGATCCCATGACCCTCCACTGGTTGTCCCTGAATGTTCAGGGCATGAACTCTCCTCAAAAAAGAGTCAAGATATTTAAATACCTCAAACAACAAAAGATAGACATTGCGTGCCTACAGGAAACACATTTCTCTTCCTCATCCTGCCCTAAATATTTTGCGGCAGACTACCCCCAGGTCTATTTGGCCAACAGCCCTACCAAACAAAGAGGAGTCCTGATTGCCATACGCAAATCTGTTCCATTTATTTGCAGTAAACAGATGGCTGACCCAAATGGTAGGTACCTAATAGTACAGGGCACCATTCAAGACAATGATGTAACCATAATGTCTTACTATGCCCCGGACAAAAACCCGGGACCCTTCTTGACTCACAACTGCTCCCTCTTGAAATCACACCAGAAGGGTACCCTCCTTCTAGCAGGTGATTCTAATGTGTCATTGAATCCCTCTATTGACAACTACCATCGGATCATAAGCCCCCCTCCCCTGCCGCCAAAACATTTAAATACTCCCTACAATCTCATGACCTGGTAGACGTGTGGAGGGAACTGCACCCTCTGGGTAGGGACTTTACTCATTACTCACATCCCCATCACTCTCACTCTAGAATAGATCACATGTTTGTACTAAGAAAACACCTTTCACTGGTAGACTCATGCTCTGTGCTTGCCGCTCCATGGACAGACCATGACCCTATTGTGACAGTGCTCCACTCTATTTTAAGCAAACCCCAGCATTCCCCCTGGATCATGAATGATTCTCTCCTCTCCTTTAAAGAAATTTTTAAAGATATCCACGACACTTCCGAGGAATATTTCAAACTTAATGCAGGGTCGGTCTCATCCCCGGTCACACTTTGGGAAGCTTATAAAGCAGTCCTTCGGGGCCACATCATTAGGATTGCATCCCGACGTAAACGGGAACGGGCGCAAGTCCGCCGCGCGTTAGAACACCAAATGGAGACCTTATCAGAGACCTTCAAACAATCTCCCACCCCGGACAATCGCAGGCTCCTAGACAAAGCCCGTACAGATCTAGATCTGTGCCTGACAGATGAAGCAGAGCGCACACTACGCTGGGCCAGGCAAAAATGGTAAGCCAAGGCCAACAAACCCAATGCAATGTTGTCTAATAGATTACGTACTTTCACCCCGAAATTCACTCCTATTACTCTGCGCACCCGTCATAATATCCTTACGGGAAACCCACAACGAGTTCTAGATGAATTCAGACACCGTCTCACTAAACTTTACTCAACTCCTGACCATTCCTCCCCCCAACCCCCCAATGATTTTCCAGCAAATCTTTCCTTACCCTCTCTATCTGAGGCTCACAAATCACTCATGGACAGAGACATCCAAGTCTCAGAAGTCCTTCATTGTATTAAAGAATTGAAAGTAGGTAAAAGACCGGGCCCTGATGGTTTCTCAGCTCTTTATTATCGGAAATTAGCTGATGTTATCGCTCCCCACCTCACAACTATGTATAACTCAGTTAAAGATGGTCGTTCCTTCACATCAAACCTATTAACTGCCAACATAGTGATGATCCCCAAGCCTGACAAAGATCACTCCTCCTGGGCCAACTTCAGGCCGATCTCCCTGATCAATATAGACATGAAAATTTTGACAAAAATCCTGGCCAATCGCCCCAACTCCTTTCTCCCACGACTAATAAAAAAAGACCAGGTGGGCTTTGTCCCAAGGAGACAGGCTGGTGGCGCTATCTGACGTCTCCGACAAATACAACACATTGTACACAACAGATCTCTGGAGACAATGTTTTTGTCTCTGGACATTACTAAAGCCTTTGATACCCTGTCCTGGCCCTATCTTATACAGGTATTAAACCACTATGGGTTTGGTGCGTCCTTTATGAGCTAGGTTTCAGCTATTTATGACGCCCCTCAAGCTAAAGTGAAGTATTATGGATTTGAGTCACCTACCTTTCCTATTCAAAGAGGGACTCGTCAGGGCTGCCCCCTCTCCCCACTTCTATTTATTTTGGCACTGGAACCTCTGGCTGAGGCTATCCGATCTCACCCGGATATAGAGGGGGTAGAAATTGCGAGCTCCCCTCACAAACTGTCCCTGTTTGCGGATGATATCCTGCTTACTATTACCAAGCCTAGAATCACCTTACCTAATCTGCTGTCCCTTTTAAACACCTTTGCCTCGATTTCGGGCCTAGCTGTCAACCCCTCTAAGTCCAAAGCGCTGTCGATTAATTTAGCGCCCCTTGAACTAGAACACTTAAAATCTACCTTTTCCTTTCAATGGTTGACCTCTCTACCCCATCTGGGGATTAAACTCACCCCGAGTTACTCAAGCCTCTACCAGGCCAATTTCCCCTTGCTTTTTGGGAAATTGGCAGCTATGCTTAATTCTTGGTCTGCCCTCCCACTGTCCTGGTTCGGAAGGATTGCAACTATCCTTATGACCTATCTTCCAAAACTGCTCTATTATTTCAGGGTTCTACCGGTCCACGTTCCACCCCATATTATACGCATTCAGCAATGTAAAATTATGCAATTTATATGGGGTTCTACGAGACCCAGAATCAATAAACGGGTGTTGTATGCCCGCAGGGTCAATGGCGGCCTCTCGGTCCCCAATCTGCAAGCTTATTACACGGCGGCAGCTATTGCCCCGCTATCACATCTCCATGAGAAACAGCAGATGCCGTTATGGGCCGTCATTGACCTGGTGGACTCCCATCCGATACCACTGGCCTCTCTTCCCTGGCTCCCCAAGGCCCACCGCCCAACCAACATAGGTCCATGTTTGGCTCACTCACTTAAGTTGTGGGACTCGATTAAATACTCAGCGAGCCTGATCTCCCCGCATCTCCCTCTACTCCACCTTCTTCACTGCCCGCTATTTCCACCTGGTCGAGATAACCCGATGCAATTCGCGTGGTGGTCCGAGAATGGTTTTGTAGATATCCACTCCATGTTTACCCCCTACCAAGATTATTCCATTCGCGGCATTACGATCCTCCCACGATATCCCTCTTAGGGAACACTACAGCTACATGCAGATCCGACACTTCCTACAACAACTCATTAAATCTCAACCAACCCCCTATACATTGACCCCTTTCGAAAGTTTATGTAGATCACGACCTCAATCCTCGGGTTTGATCTCTTTAATATATGCAGCCATAATAGGCTCCAAGAAACCACCCCTGAGACCGTATCATCTCCAGTGGGAGGCAGAGTTGGGGAAAAAACTAGACCCAGAGGATTGGCAGGTCATGACTGCTACTCTATCCAAATGCTCCAGGAATGTACTATTCCTAGAAAATGCTTACAAAATACTGTATCGGTGGTATTACACTCCAGCTAGACTTGCAAGCTTTATTCCATCCTACTCCCCCTTATGCTTCCGTGGGTGTGCTCAGGAAGGAACAATGGCACATATCTGGTGGAAATGCCCCAAGGTATGAGGATCAGAATCTATGCACTCCTTCGTAACCTTTTCAAAACAAATATAAGGAGGGATCCCTATGAAGCTCTCCTAGGGAAACCAATTATAGAGCCAAGACCAGAACACCGATTAGGTCGCATATTTTTACTGCAACTAAATTGACCATAGCAAAAGCTTGGAAAACCCCAGTTCTCAGCTTCGAAGCAGTTAAAAACCGTGTAAATGATATTATGATTAATGAAAAGTTGACAGCTGTGCTATCAGACACACATAATAAATTCCTTCGGACATGGCAGCCCTGGGTGTCTCACGCCCACCCTTCTAGATTTGATCCTGCGCTGCTCTCACTCTGAGATGCCTCCGTTCCCCCCACCCCGGGGACCCCCCGCCCCCTCACCTTCCACCTCTTTTATTTCTCCTCTGCTGCACCATTCTATCTCCTCTTTTCTTGGCCTTTCCTCTTCTAAATCTTCCTCCTTATATTCTTTCTCGCGACCCCTTTGATCTACAGACCAACCTCTGTCAGGTTGGACACATGATGAGCAACCGTTTTAAGGACATGAAAAAGTGTTACCCAGCTCCATATGGTCTCTTTCACATTATGTTGTTAATCATCCAAAGTCAACCCAATCTGTAATAGGCATTATAACCTTAAGCACACTTTGGTAAAATCCAGCAGGTTAACATATCCATAAAGTCCGCAGACCTCATGCAAACTCTCCTGAACTTCAGGACCGTGTAAGATTTGTTATGTCTAATACTGTTATATTTGTTATATATCCGCAATTCTAATGCAGATGTGTTCACATGGTGTGTCCACCACTGTTTTTTGTATTCTTTTTGATGATCTTTATGTTCAATAAAACCTTTGTACAAGAAACCCAGACGCATGATTCCAAACTCGAACTGTCCAGGTGAATCCCGGACAGGTGGCAACCCTAAGCTGCATGCTGTGGACGTAGTACATATGGGACAATGGTCCCAACTCTGTGGTGCTCCGAAGGACAGAGGAGAAGATAATTTACAAATTATGTGCTGGCATTTTGCTTCTGAATGACAGATAGAGAATATTTGCTCCTGTGTATGGCGTTCCGCACTGAAGAGTTCTGTCAGTATGTCAGTGTGATGTTATAAGTCATGGTCATCTATGAAAGCTACAGTAAAACGTGGAAAACATTTGTGTGGACATTCCTTTATTCTTAAAGTGATACTAAAGTCTTGTTTTTTTCCGCTAAAAATAACAAACATGTCATACTTACCTCCTCTGTGCAGTTGGTTTTACACACAGCAGCCCCAATCCTCCTCTCCTCGGGTCTCTTCTGTGCTCCTGGCCCCTCCCTCCTGTTGAGTGCCCCCACAGCAAGCAACTTGCTATGGTGGGCACCCGAGCTGAGCCGCATTTCCCTGTGTCCATTCAGACACAGAACCGTGGCCCAGTTCCACCCCTTTTTTCTCACTGGCTCACTGACTTTGATTGACAGCAGTGGGAGCCAATGAGGAAGGAGAGTCCCGAAAAAGCAGAGTCTCTCATGCAACATTGCTGGATCTAGATGAATCTCAGGTAATTAGGGGGGCTGCTGCACACAGAAGGCTTTTTATTTTAATGCATAGAGTGCATTAAGATAGAAAAAACCTTCTGCCTGCTCAACCCCTATAAATATTAAGGACTGTGGCCAGGGATGTTGTGAGCGGGCCTACAGCTATGAGTTTGACACGCTATGGCAAATGGCTACAACTACCAGTAGCTGTCCTATCCAAGAAAAAGCAGGGACTTGAGCAGTATGGCATCAACCATACCTCTCAACTGTCCCCGATTTTGAGGGACTGTCCCTCATTCAGAAAAAAGTCCCTCTGTCCTCCTCATTTGTCCCTTAATTTGGTCTGATCTCTATAGTTGTATATAAAATGCAATAATTCTCAAAAAGTTTTTCCCGGTGCTAAACCTTTCTTTCAATTTTTAAATAGCTGCATTTGTAAAATCTAAAAGCCAGTATAAAGGAATAATGGTGTTAAAAAAAGCCCTTGTGGGTTTACCCAATGCTTTTTTGTTGTTGTTCAATTCTCCTTTAAGGGGCGTGTGTCCTATGCCTACATACTTTTCCTAGTAGGTGTCCCTCAGTCCCATCTCAGGAAGTTGGGAGGTATGCATCAACAACCAGCCAACCATGAGCCTCCTTGCCAGGGTGTCCCTGTAAAGAAAAGGAGACACACAGATTAAGGAGATCTACACTAGCACTAAGTGGCCCATTGGAATCCAGAGGATGAGAACACCGCAGCACTGAAAGAAGACGTATATCATGTAAGTAATCACCTCAACAGTGGGATTTTAGAAAAAAATAGTTGAAGCTTTAATATCACTTTTAATCAGATACCTGTTGCCTGGCTATGGATATTTAAATGTTTGCACAGGCAGTAAATGATCTTCAAATCATACCCTATCTGATGCCTGTAGCTGCGGGCACTGTGGAGTAATTCATCCTCAAATTGTAGAAATGCACCCAAGTTGTTCACTGTGTACTCCCTCATTGAAAGCTTGTTTATTGTTTTCATTAGAGATTAGAAAGCTGGAAGGCTGATAAGTCACTGCAGAGAAGGGGAAGCAGAGAGAGCAGAGTGGGCTTACACAAGGACTTTAGTGCTTCAACTGTGAAACTTGATGATAAATTGCTCCACAGTGTCTGTAGCTACATAGATCATTGAGGGCTTGACCTAAAACTCATTCCCAGCTTGTAAAGAATTCTTTGTAATTACTCGCTTGTCCAAGGACCACAGATTCACTTTAAGCTCAAGTTTTCTGCAGGTTTAAACCTCCTCTTTTACTCCGATTATTATTATTATTATTTATTTATTTTTACTGGTATGACACTTTTTGTGCTCCTGAATAAACTCAGTCACCCTATACCTTGTGTACTCTGCTTATCTTTGCCTTAATAAAGAAATTTAATTAAACCGCAGCAGAGATTTTGCCAGTATTTAACTTTCACTTTGCCTACGATGCTCTATCAGGCAAAGCTGTCTGGGATAAACACCTGTGCCCTGAGGATTACAGCTAACTTAATTATGACAGCAACCTATCAATTTCTTACAATTAAATTAGGTAAATAGGAGAGATAGCGTACATATAGAAAGATAGCATGAGACATCATATTTCACTTCTCTTATCAGTAGCTTTTATATTAGCTGTCTGTATATGCAGGCAGGTCTGCAGTTTATAGCCCACCTGCTGCAGTCTGCACATACGTGACCATTAACACTCTTTTTATTTATATTACAGAGGACAAAGCACGTCACCCAGTTCTATAGAAAACAGACAGAATTTTGATGATTGGTATGGTGCAGATACTGAAAGTACAGTGAAAATGTATGCAGTCCTGCTGCATTTTAAAGACACTGAACATCCTTAAGGGTAATATTACAGGAGAGTTTTTCATGCCAGACATTTTTTTTTATTTGATAATCACCTTTGTACAAAGTTCTCAGTCAACTGACAAATGCTGACTCATTTAATCTGAAGGTCAAAGAAAAATGCTCTGACCCTGTTACACAAAGAAGATTGTTTAGGAGACAATATATCCCTCTAATAGGAAAGCAGGCATAAAATTATTAGCAGAATAAGTAATAGTCTGATACTGCCTTATAAAGCACTAGCTGAATTTCATGCCATTTCATGTTCACATGTGTCAACCATCTTATCAGCTTTTTTTGTGATCCTAAAGGCCCATACACACGATCGGACTTTTTCGGAGAAACTTTTTCGGTTTACAAATGTTGGCTGTGCGAACAGACAAACTTTCCTGCAACAAAAGTCCTACGTCGGCTAGTCCTATCGTGTGTACACAAATCCATCAGACTTTAGTCCAAAAGTACAAACACGCATGCTCAGAACCAATGCAAAAGATCAGACAACAATACAGAAGTTGACCAAAGGGTGGCGGTAAAGAGCTGAAAAACCACGTGATTTGGTGAAAGTTGGCTGAAAAAGTCCTGCCGTGTGTATGCATACCCAGTTCATGGCCAACGCCCTTTGGACAGAAATCCACGGAAAAGTTTGCTTGAAAGGGGTTTAAACAAAAAAAAGACTGACAATTTTGAAAAAAATATATATTTTTTTTACTTTCTGCTATAAAACACAGCCAATAAAAAAATTGAAAAAATGTAATTTCTTCATCATTTTAGGCCAAAATGTATTTTACTACATATTTTTGGTTAAAAAAACTACATTAAGCGTATATGGATTGGTTTGAGCAAAAGTTATAGCGTCTACAAACTGTGGGATATATTTATGGAATTTTTATTTATTTTTTACTTGTAATGGCGGCAATCAGCAACTTATAGCAGGACTACGATATTGCAGCAGGCAAATCGGACACTTGACACTTTTTTGGGAACCAGTGACACCAATACAGTGATCAGTGCTAAAAATATGCACTACACAGTAACACATGTTGGCTGCACTGTCACTGTACTAATGACACTGGCAAAGACGGGGTTGGTGATCAAGGGTTAAATGTGTAGCCAACATGTGTTACTGTGTGTGCTGTTTTTACTAAGCAATGTACTGTTTTTTTTCATCCTGCTGCTGTCAGAAGAGAACCCTGTGTTTGTTTACCTACACAGGGCTCTCTTCGGTAATGTCCAGAGTCAACTTTTGGGTGCTGGCGACCAATCAGCGGTCAGCAGCCACTGATTGGTTGGTGCTGCAGCCAATCGCAGCACAGCCGAGGTGGCGGGGGCACTCTCTACCCCTGTGCAACTAGCTAGGAAGTATATCTATGGTGGGCAATCCGCAATCGGTTAAAGTAACTATAGCCAAAATGAAAAATGACAAAATATGATACGGTCTGTCAAGTAGAATTAACCCTGCAGTCTTTGAGAAAAAAAAAGACCTGCATAAAACTATGTTACAGGGCGGACTCGGAAAAACAGAGAAGAGGTGCAGCAACTCATCAATCGAGCACATCGCGTGCGCCATGCCATAGGGTGGGTGTGGCCAAATTGCACTAACATTGTCCGGCGCTTAAAGGGTCAAGGTTTACTTCTGCACCCTTGTCCACAACAGCACCAACAAGCTTTAAGCTGGATATACACTATACAATTTTCTGCAGATTTTTACCTTTAGATTTACCAAAACCATATAATATGAGGTCAAACCTAAACACTTTCAATTTGTATGCAATTAGGCAGGCCCTAGCAGTACATAGTTGAAGGTAAATCTAAAGGATTCTAAAGGTGTGTATCCAGCTTTAGTCATACCTCTCTTTTAGTTTCAATAACTTTTTTATTGATACAAAAGGGGTATGAACAATAAACTTGCACAAAGCATACAAAGGTATAATCTGCATAGTGAACAGAACGCCACAATACAATAATACAAGCTTAAAGTCACGCTGAGCTGTGTATGAAATACACATTTTTTGAAGAACATTTTTTGAGGAGCTGAAGTAAAGAAACATAGGAAGAACGAAAGTCATACCTCTCTTTTAAGGCTGCATTCCCACTTGGGCATTTTGAATCGTTAGCAGATTTTGCACGATTCTGTTCGCAATTTCAAAACGCTCAGGTGTGAATGACAAATCGCACATTTCAGATGCCGTGCATTTGAATAGCACCTT
The DNA here is from genome assembly GCA_037952925.1 of Lithobates clamitans. Classification (NCBI taxonomy): domain Eukaryota; kingdom Metazoa; phylum Chordata; class Amphibia; order Anura; family Ranidae; genus Lithobates; species Lithobates clamitans. Next base: position 6,317,382 of record JBBGZY010000101.1, read on the forward strand.
AAAATGCGGTGCGGTTCTGAGGCATTTTTCCAGCGATCAATCGCAGCAAACCGCATCGCGTGAAGCGTGTCCCCCAAAAGAAGCTCCTGAACTTTTTTGGGGGCGACAAGCTTTACGCCATGCGGTTTGCCGCAATTGCGGCGCGATTTATCACAGGACAATGGCGGCAGGACCGCACTGCGTTTTTAGGTGCCATTCAAATGAATGGCATCTGAAATGTGCGATTTGTCATTCACACCTAGGTGTTTTGAAATCCCGGGCAGAACCGTGGAAAATCTTCCCCAATTCAAAATGTCCAAATGTGAATGCAGCCTTAGGAATACAGTGGTGTTACCTTCCTGCTTGCAGCCTGCTGTCTGGACAATGAAGGAGTAGCAACAGAAAGTAAAGTAATCAACCCTGCCCTGTCCTTCTATTGGAATGTTCCTTGTCAGCACATACAGTCTGTTTGCAGAAAAAACTAATACCACATTGCTGCCCTTCCTTTCTCCTAGTCTGAGTGCTGCTGTACAGGGGTGACAGGCAGATTGTAGGTGCTTGTGCTGCTAGTATGTAAAAAGACATTCCATTATATACATTGTGTATATATACAGTATATGTTGGAAAAGTGTACGACGACCAAGGGCATGGAGTGATAGTAGGGGGCTTTTTTCTCAGGAACTCAACCTGAGTACAGAGTCCCAGTAGTCTTCTTCTTTTTCAGCATGGGCCCTGGCAAATTCTAGGTGGGCTTTTTTTGTGCATTGGCTTTAGGAGAGGCTTCCTTCGTGGAAAACACCATGCATGCCATTCTTCTGCAGTGTACGCCATATTGTGTGACGGGAAACAATCACCCCAGTTTGGTTTTCTACTTCTTTAGCAGTGAACTTGAATGGTGATTTCCTTCAACTGTTCCCATCAGAAGACATTCCTGTCAAGGTTTTAACTTCCAGGGATGGCCTGGACATCTCTGCAGGGCCGTTTTTAAGGCAGGGCAAAAGGGGCAGCTGCCCTGGGCCCTGTCATTGTTGTGGGGCCCAAAGCAGCAGCCTCATACTTGCCAACTATCCTGGTTTAAATTCCCTCCTCCCTTGAGGTTTTAGTCCTGTGCTGTGTCCCAATATCTCAGTGTGAAGTGCTGCTACTAATGCTGCCCAGCTCTGCCCTATTGTTGTGTACAGATGACTCACCTGCAGACCCTGTATTTACATGTAAATTACCGGCATTCGTATGTAAATAGTGATGAAATTCATATGTAAAGGGGAGGCCGGCGGCATTGATATGTATATCATGCCCCCCTGAGGTCATATCCACAGTAATCTCTAGCAGCCAATCAACAAGCAGAAATCATGTGCTGTAACCTCTAGCAACTAATCAGTGAGCCGTAATGTGTGCTGTAACCTCTAGCAACCAGTCATTGAGTGGTAATGATACACTGTAACCTCTGGCAACCAATCGCAATAGCTGTCTGATCTGATTCAGTAAACTGATTTTGAGTCTAGGTGCAATTTATTGTATGTCTCAGAGCAGGTGAAGAGCGAAACTGCATGGGGGGGCCCCCAAGAAAAGTTTTGCCCAGGGTCCAATCAATATTAAAGACGGCCCTGCATCTCTGAGATGGTTGCAGTTCCATCTTTGTTAAATTTTTGTATCACTTTTGCTACAGTATTCTGACTGATAAGTAAAGCGTTGCTGATCTTCTAGTAGCCTTCACCTTTCTTGTATATAGAAATTATTTTCTTTCTCAGACCCTGTGACGTTTCTCTTTCATGTGGTGCCATTGCTGACAGCATGAAATGGGAAGGGGTTTTCTGTGACGCCCTTTTATAATCAACACCTGTTTAACAAGAATTCAAATACAGGTGAGTCTAATTATTTATTAATTAGGATTTTGTTGTCTAAAATGTAGCTTTACTCCTTAAGGCCTTGTACACACGGTTTGATTGTTGTACGACCAAGCGTCTGACTTTGGTCGAAAGCGTGTGTGCAGGATTTTGTCTAGCATACTAACTATACACAAATTGTCATTTGACAAACAGGAACGTAGTGACGTATTACGAGAGTATAAAGAGGAAGTTCATTTCTAAAGCGCCACCCTTTGGGTCCCTTCTGCTAATTTTGTGTTAGTAGAAGTTTGGTGAGCGTTGATTCGCGATTTTCAGATCGTACAATACAAATGCCTTTTTAAATACATTTGGCAAAACTACATCAGTATCACCAGCAAAGCAGCTTCATTATTATCCCATTAAAGAAGATGAGAATGTGCGTTGCATTTCGACATTTCATCAATTGCCACATCACAAATATTAATTCTAGATTACGAACGGTCGTTTACAAGACCAAACTCTTCCCAGTCGTTCCTTGATTCCGAGCATGCGTGTTTGTACTTTCGACTTTTGTGTGTGACGATTTCTGTACTGACCATCCGAAAATCAGATGTTGAGTTCACATCGGACAAAAATTTTTATAGCCTGCACATCCAGCTTTTGTCTGATGAAAAAGTCAAATCGTCTGTCGAATGCACCGTACTAAACGATCCGAAAATCCGCAGACAGCTCATCTTACGAATTTTCCCTTCTGATTTTCGTATCGTGTGTAAGAGGCCTTAGGCCGGGTTCACACTTGTACGACATACGCTCTGACATTGGGAGCTCATGCCACATGACGTGTGAAAAATCAATGTTTCCCTATGGGAGCCGTCTTAACCGGTCCGGCTTTGAAAATGCTCCCTGCACTGCTTTGGTCCAACTTTGATCCTACTTCAGACCATTGAATATCACTGAAGTCGGATCAAAGTTGGATCGGCGTCTTAACCACTTCAGCCCCAGAAGATTTGGCTGCTGAATGAACAGGCCATTTTTTGCAATTCGGCACTGCGTCGCTTTAACTGACAATTGCGCGGTCGTGCAGCGTTGCACCCAAACAAAATTGACATCCTTTTTTTCCCACAAATAGAGCTTTCTTTTGGCGGTATTTGATCGCCTCTGCGGTTTTTATTATTTGCGAAAAAGAGCGTCAATTTTGTAAAAAAAAAAGCAATATTTCGTACTTTTTGCTATAATAAATATCCCCATTTTTTTTTTAAGCAATTTTTTTCTCAGTTTAGGCCGATATGTATTCTTCTACATATTTTTGGTATAGCGTCTACAAAATAGGGGATAGATTTATAGCATTTTTTTTTTTTACTAGTAATGGCGGCGATCTGCGATTTTTATCAGTACTGCGACATTATGGCAGACACATTTTTGGGACCATTGGCATTTATACAGCAATTAGTGCTATAAAAATGCACCAATTACTGTAAAAATGTCACTGGCAGGGAAGGGGTTAACACTAGGGGGCGATCAAGGGGTTAACTGTGTTCCCTATGTGTGATTCTAACTGTAGGGGGAGGGGACTAACCTAGAGGAAGTGACGGATCGTGGTTCCTAGCTAATAGGAACTCACGATCTGTCATGCCTTACAGAACAGACCAGGGATTTGTGTGATTACACACACACTTCCCTGTTCTGCCTCTCGTGCCCGCGATCTCTCTTGGCTGGCGGCCATCGCAACCGTTGGCCACGAGCATCAGCACCCCCGCTGTGCAGCGGGCACGTGCGCCTGCTATCCCGATCCCGCGAGCTGACGTATAGCTACAACGGCTCACGGGATTGTGCCGACCTGCCGCAGTAAAATGACGGTGGCTGGTCAGCAAGGGGTTAACTGATCCTACTTTGGCATGCGACTTGTTTTCTGATGATCTTAAAGGGGAACACCACGCCAAAAAAAAAAAAAAAAAAAAGACATGGGTTCCCCCTCCAAGAGCATACCAGGCCCTTCAGTCTGGTATGGATTTTAAGGGGTCCCACCTTAAAACCATACCAAACCCTTATCCGAGCACACAGTCCGGCGGGTCAGGAAAGGGGGTGGGGGACAAGCGAGCCCCCCCATCCTGAACCGTACCAGGCCACATGCCCTGAACATGGGGGGGTTGGTGCCAAAGCAAGGGCCTCTTCCTGACCGTTGGTTGTCGGGGTCTGCGGGCGGGGGGGCTTATTGGAATCTAGAAGCCCCCTTTAACAAGGTAGCCCCCAGATCCCAGCCCCACCACCCTATGTGAAGGAGTATGGGGTACATTGTACCCCTACCCATTCACCTAAAAAAAAAAAAAAAAAAAAAAAAAAAGGTAAAAAAACCCCAAAAAACGCAGTACACGGGTTTTTAAAGTAACTTATTAAGGTAGCTCTGGCATCTCTTCCGACTTCTCCCCTCTCCGGCTTTTCTGCCTCCTCCAATGATGTCTTCTGCCTCTGCCAGTTCTTCTCCCCTCTCCGGGTCTTCTCCGCTCTCTCTCCCTCTGTCTTCTGCCTCTGCTGGGTCTTCATCACTGTCTTCTTGCTCTTTTCTTCCGATGTTGACTCAACGCTCTCTCCCGCTCTAATGATGGGTGCGTGTTGTGCCACTACTTATATTGGCATGGGGCGGGCCGAGAAACGAGAAGACAGTGATGAAGACCCAGCAGAGCCAGAAGACAGCGGACAGAGGGAGGAGACCTGGAGAGAAAGCAGAGAAGACCCGGAGAGGAGAGAAGAACCGGCAGAGGCAGAAGACATCATCGGAGGATTCAACGCTCTCTATTTACACACACACAGGGTGTTATTTACGAAAGGCAAATCCACTTTGCACTGAAAGTGCCCTTGAAGGTGCAGTCTGTTCCCGCTGTCAACAGCATGACGGGGACCTTATTCACCTTCTATGGCGCTGCCCGAAGCTCCATCGGTACTGGAATGAGGTGATGGGCACGCTCAATGGAGTATTTCAGACAAAGGTTCCCACTGATCCTAAGTGTTGCTTGCTGGGAATCCTGGAGGAGGAGATCTCGGAGGAAATGGATAGGGTCGCTTTCTTCAGGGCTCTATTTCAGGCCAGGAAACTTATCCTAATGGGGTGGAAATCCACACTGCCACCCACCAGGGGCTCCTGGGTGGTACACATGGGACAAACCCTTATCAGGGAAAAATATATATACCAACATAGGGGATGTCCAAGTAGGTTTGAGCGTATCTGGTCAAAATGGCTAGACACACCGGGATTGAGCCCGAGAGAGCTGGTGATGTCCAGACTCCTGCAATCTCTTTAAAACAAGCTGAGGGGGGGCGAAACAGATTATATATAATAATAACAATGTGGGCGGTGATGGTCAAAACAGGGAGAGTTGTATTGTAGATGTCTGGAGAAATGCAACGGATTGACGAACTAACTGGAAAAATTACTGTATGCATGTAAGTGAACCTAATTGGTTTTAATGGTGTAACTGTAAATGTAACCTGAACATTGATTATTGCTGGAAAACATGTGAATGTTCAATAAAACCTTTTTTGATTTAAAAAAAAAAGAAGGTGCAATCACTCTCAATCTAAGGGGTAGATCTGAAATGAGTGGAAGCTCTGCTGATTTTATCATCCAATCATGTGCAAGCTAAATGCTGTTTTTTATTTTCCATCCCCCTCAGATCTACAGCGACTTTACTTTCAAGCAGTGTTAATTTTAGTCTTAGGACTAAAATGGCATTTTAGTTTTAGTCCCATTTTAGTCTTCTGCAATTGTTTTAGTCGTATTTAGTCGACTAAATCTCCAATACATTTTTAGTCGACTAAAATGTCCTACGTTTTAGTCGACTAAAATCTCCAGTACATTTCAGTAATTGCAATTTAGTTTTAGTCATAGTCTTTTGACTAAAATGGCATTTTAGTTTTAGTCTTTTTAGTCTTAGGACTAAAATGGCTTTTAGTTTTAGTCATCTCAATTGTTTTAGTTTTAGTCGTATTTTAGTTGACTAAAATAGTATTCATTTAGTCGACTAAAATGTTTTAGTCGACTAAATTAACCACTTGAGCCCCGGACCATTATGCTGCCTAAGGACCAGAGGTCTTTTTCCAATTTGGCACTGCGTCGCTTTAACTGCTAATTGCGCGGTCATGCAATGCTGTACCCAAACGAAATTTGCGTCCTTTTCTTCCCACAAATAGAGCTTTCTTTTGATGATATTTGATCAACTCTGCGGTTTTTATTTTTTGCGCTATAAACGGAAAAAGACCGAAAATTTTGAAAAAAAATGATATTTTCTACTTTTTGTTATAAAAAAAATCCAATAAACTAAATTTTAGTCATACATTTAGGCCAAAATGTATTCGGCCACATGTCTTTGGTAAAAAAAAAATGTCAATAAGCGTATATTTATTGGTTTGCGCAAAAGTTATAGCGTCTACAAACTAGGGTACATTTTCTGTAATTTACACAGCTTTTAGTTTATGACTGCCTATGTCATTTCTTGAGGTGCTAAAATGGCAGGGCAGTACAAACCCCCCCCCCCAAATGACCCCATTTTGGAAAGTAGACACCCCAAGGAAATTGCTGAGAGGCATGTTGAACCCATTGAATATTTATTTTTTTTGTCCCAAGTTATTGAAAAATGACAAAAAAAAAAAAAAAAAAAATAATTTACAAAAAGTTGTCACTAAATGATATATTGCTCACACAGGCCATGGGCCTATGTGGAATTGCACCCCAAAATACATTCAGCTGCTTCTCCTGAGTATGGGGATACCACATGTGTGGGACTTTTTGGGAGCCTAGCCGCGTACGGGGTCCCGAAAACCAATCACCGCCTTCAGGATTTCTAAGGGTGTAAATTTTTGATTTCACTCTTCACTGCCTATCACAGTTTCGGAGGCCATGGAATGCCCAGGTGGCACAAAACCCCCCAAAATGACCCCATTTTGGAAAGTAGACACCCCAAGCTATTTGCTGAGAGGCATGGTGAGTATTTTGCAGCTCTCATTTGTTTTTGAAAATGAAGAAAGACAAGAAAAAACATTTTTTTTTTTCTTTTTTCAATTTTCAAAACTTTGTGACAAAAAGTGAGGTCTGCAAAATACTCACTATACCTCTCAGCAAATAGCTTGGGGTGTCTACTTTCCAAAATGGGGTCATTTGGGGGGGTTTTGTGCCACCTGGGCATTCCATGGCCTTCGAAACTGTGATAGGCAGTGAAGAGTGAAATCAAAAATTCACGCCCTTAGAAAGCCTGAAGGCGGTGCTTGGTTTTCGGGGTCCCGTACGCGGCTAGGCTCCCAAAAAGTCTCACACATGTGGTATCCCCGTACTCAGGAGAAGCAGCAGAATGTATTTTGGGGTGTAATTTCACATATTTCCATGGCATGTTTGAGCAATATATCATTTAGTGACAACTTTGTGCAAAAAAAAAAAAAAATTTGTCTCTTTCCCGCAACTTGTGTCGCAATATAAAATATTCCATGGACTCGACATGCTTCTCAGCAAATAGCTTGGGGTGTCTACTTTCCAAAATGGGGTCATTTGGGGGGGTTTTGAACTGTCCTGGCATTTTATGCACAACATTTAGAAGCTTATGTCACACATCACCCACTCTTCTAACCACTTGAAGACAAAGCCCTTTCTGACACTTATTGTTTACATGAAAAAGTTATTTTTTTTTTGCAAAAAAATTACTTTGAACCCCCAAACATTATATATTTTTTTAAAGCAAATGCCCTACAGATTAAAATGGTGGGTGTTTCATTTTTTTTTTTCACACAGTAATTGCGCAGCGATTTTTCAAACGCATTTTTTGGGGAAAAAACACACTTTTTTAAATTTTAATGCACTAAAACACACTATATTGCCCAAATGTTTGATGAAATAAAAAAGATGATCTTAGGCCGAGTACATGGATACCAAACATGACATGCTTTAAAATTGCGCACAAACCTGCAGTGGCAACAAAATAAATACATGTTTAAAAGCCTTTAAAAGCCTTTACAGGTTACCACTTTAGATTTACAGAGGTCTACTGGAAAAATTACTGCACTCGATCTGGCCTTCGCGGCGATACCTTACATGCATGGTGCAATTGCTGTTTACGTTTGACAACAGACCGCCGCTTGCGTTCGCCTTAGCGCGAGAGCAGGGGGCGACAGGGGTGCTTTTTATTTTTTTTTAATTTCTTTATTATTTTTTTGCTTTTGTAATCTTACTTTTAAACTGTTCCTTTCATATTTTTTTTTTTTAATCATTTTTATTGTTATCTCGGGGAATGTAAATATCCCCTATGATAGCAATAGGTAGTGACAGGTACTCTTTTTTGAAAAAATTGTGGTCTATTAGACCCTAGATCTCTCCTCTGCCCTCAAAGCATCTGACCACACCAAGATCGGTGTGATAAAATGCTTCCCCAAATTCCCAATGGCGCTATTTACATCCGGCGAAATCTAAGTCATGAAATGCTCGTAGCTTCCGGTTTCTTAGGCCATAGAGATGTTTGGAGCCACTCTGATCTCTGATCAGCTCTATGGTCAGCTGGCTGAATCACCGGCTGCATTCTCAGGTTCCCTGTTGAGACAGGAGAGCCAGAGAAAAACACAGAAGACGGTGGGGGGGGGGCATTCCCTCCCACGGCTTGTAAAAGCAGTCTAGAGGCTAATTAGCCGCTGAAAAGAATGATACCAAGATGATACCTAAACCTGCAGGCATCATTCTGGTATAACCACTCAAAGTCGTGAATGGCGTACCTGAAGACAAAAAAATGGTTAACAATGGTTAACAATAAAGCACAGTAAACAGTAAAGTATAAATAATTACATACCTGAAAAACAAACATGATAAAACATAACAATAACAATAAAACATTGCAGAATAGAATACAGTAAAAAAGAGCAGAACAATAGAGAGAGAGAGAACAATAAAACAACAACTATTTTTTTTTATTTTATATATTTTTTTTTTTTACACTTTTTTTGTAACTAACTTTTATAACTGTAACCGGTTCCAGGTTCGAGTCTCTCAAAATGTGAAGGCATCTTGGGAGACCCTGTGAAAGTGTGCCTAGTCTGTGCAATGCTGTACCCTACACTAATACTCAACTAGTGTATGGTAGCGTTCAAAACATTCACCAATGCAAAGACCAGGATTGTCAGGACAGGAGGGACAATAATAGCGGGTGTCACGCCTATATCCGCGCTTGCTGCAGACATGACATCTTTTTTGGGGGGTTCGTTGGGTAGGGGTACTCTGGAGGACATAAAAATGCCTCTCATGCAGCCGACTGCATTTGGTTGGGGATGTGAATGGCGGAAGTACGGGCGCTGCAGAAGCGGTGGGTTCCCAATTAGGATTGGCGAATGCAGCAGGAAGGGCACTATGGGCACGACGGGCCTGTGTTTGTCTTTTTGGTGGCAGCGGGACACTACTTGTGCTTGCCACCTCACCAGCTTGAACTGCACTTATGGGACTCGCCACGTCACCAAGTGTTACTGCAGTGCTGGTTTGACTACGACCGGGGTGTACTAGGCCGCTGGTGCTTGCCAGTTCACCAAAACGCTACCAAAAAAACTGTTAGCGATCGCAGGGATCAGGCCTGACTCTGCGAACGCTGCAGTTATGCGTTTAGTGTTTTGTAAATGACAGTGATCGATCGATACTGCACTTGGGTGGGCTGGGCTGGGCGGAGGGGCAAAACGCAGGTGCTAGCAGGTATCTGTGCTGATCCCGCTAACACTGCGTTTTTGGGAACCCTAAACTGCTGGGGACGCCAGTATAGATCTGATCGGATCAGATATTGATGCGATCAGATACTATACCACTAAGGGAGGTGTACGGTGCGTGCGTGGGTGTTAGCGGTACTGGCGCTAATCTGACGCTGCCTGGGGCTGGTGCTTGCCAGTTCACCAAAACACTACAAAAAAACTGTTAGCGATCGCAGGGATCAGGCCTGACTCTGCGAACGCTGCAGTTATGCGTTTAGTGTTCTGTAAGTGACAGTGATCGATCGATACTGCACTTGGGTGGGCTGGGCCGGGCGGAGGGGCAAAACGCAGGTGCTAGCAGGTATCTGGGCTGATCCCGCTAACACTGCGTTTTTGGGAACCCTAAACTGCTGGTGACGCTAGTATAGATCTGATCGGATCAGATATTGATCCGTTCAGATACTATACCACTAAGGGAGGTGTACGGTGCGTGCGTGGGTGTTAGTGGTACTGGCGCTAACCTGACGCTGCCTGGGGCTGGTGCTTGCCAGTTCACCAAAATGCTACCAAAAAAACTGTTAGCAATCGCAGGGATCAGGCCTGACTCTGCGAACGCTGCAGTTATGCGTTTAGTGTTTTGTAAGTGACAGTGATCGATCGATACTGCACTTGGGTGGGCTGGGCTGGGCCGGGCGGAGGCGCAAAACGCAGGTGCTAGCAGGTATCTGGGCTGATCCCGCTAACACTGCATTTTTGGGAACCCTAAACTGCTGGGGACGCTAGTATAGATCTGATCGGATCAGAAATTGATCCGTTCAGATACTATACCACTAAGGGAGGCGTATGCTGTGTGCGTGGGTGTTAGCGGTACTGGCGCTAATCTGACGCTGCCTGGGGCGACGCATATCACCGCCGGGCGATTAGGGGGCTAAACCTTTATTCGGTAATAAACGGCGGGTGCCCTGACACTATAAAAAATAAACAAACTAACCAGCGTCAACCGTAACGGTTATACGGTGATCAGTGGTGAAAGGGTTAACTAGGGGGCAATCAAGGGGTTAAAACATTTATTAGGTAGTATATGGGGGTCCCTGACGCTATAAAACGCTGACGGCGAACCTAAATATTTACCTCACTAACTAGCGTCACCAGCGACACTAATACAGCGATCAGAAAAATGATCGCTTAGCGACACTGGTGACGGGGGGTGATCAAGGGGTTAAAACTTTATATGGGGGGGTTAGGGGGGTACCCTAGACCTACAGGGGGGTAACAGTAACTGTCCCAACACTGTAACTGTCACAAACTGACACCTAGCAGTAATCAGAAAAAAAATAAAAATAAAATGCTGGTGTCAGTTTGTGACGGGGGGGTGATTGGGGGTGATTGGGGGTGATCGGGGGGCGATCGGGGGGGGGGGGGAAAATCGGGGTGTTTTGTATGCCTGGCATGTTCTACTGTGTGTGTGTAGTGTTGTACACTTACATACCTGTCTTCTCTCCTCGGGCCGGAACGGAAACTACCGAGCCGAGGAGAGATGACATCACTTCCTTTGCTGCTGTTTAGCATACAGCAGCAAAGGAGTGTTCCCATTGGCCGGCGGCGATCGCGAGGGGGGGGCCACGAACGGATGGCCTCCCCCTCGTCTCCGATCGCCGGGGGACAAAACGGGACCGCCTCGGGCGGCGGTCCGATCGGACCCCCCACCCGCGGGAGGCAAATCACGTACATGTACGTGATTTTGCCTGCCCGTGCCGCCTTGCCGACGTACATCGGCGTGAGGCGGTCCTTAAGTGGTTAACACTGCTTCCAAGTGCAATGGCAGTGCAAAGTGGATTTTCCTTTAGTAAATAACCCCCATAGTATATATGTATATATATACACTAGTATATATGTATGCATAGAAGTACACAGGAAATTTAAGATATTTTGTGTCAATAAAAGTGTCAACTGACATGTTTAAGGCTCAGATTAACACCTTTGCACTACAGGAATGTGCAGGTTTGATGCGTTTCGTGTGGTCACCGCTTTCTCAGGACCTCCTGTCTCTTGTATAGATGCAAGAGGGCAATGATTGCTTTTTACAATATAACAAAAAATGTTTTAATCTTAATTAATTAAATTGATTTAAATTTTTTGTTTTAATACATAGGAATACACATAGTATACATGAAACGGACTATCCCCAGGACTAGGAGTACGGCAGAAAAAAAAAGGCAAATGTGTGTATATACTGTATAAAATCGTACCTATATATTACTGCACTATCTATTGACTTATTGACTTCAAGGATGAGATCCTCCAATAGCACCTATATGTCGCAAGAACCTTTCCCACACACATTCCAAATTTTATACATCCAATAGTGGAACCCCCACGTATGTTATACAAGCTCATGCATAGCGCATAATCAGGATATGACAATTAATGCTTATTTATACTTTTTTGCCAAGTAACTAAACAGGAAAGTAGCAGGCCTATATGCAGAAAAAAACAAGTAGCAATGTCTTCTCTTTTACTTAAACAAAATTCATCAGTTCTTATGATACTTATTAAATTTAACCCTTCAACACTGTTACCAAAAGTATTGGAACACCTGCCTTTACACGCACATGAGCTTTAATGGCATCCCAGTCTTAGGCCCGATTCACACCTATGCATTTTGCACTACAGAACATGTTCAATAGGAACCCATGTTAAATGGACTGTAGTTGTGATAGATTTATATATATATATATATATATATATATATATATATATATATATATATATATATATATATATATATATATATATATATATATATATATATATATATATATATATATATATATAAAATTCCAGCTTGATTTTTATTTGTACCGAAGGTCCAAGGTCCTGATGAAGCGGGGGATCCCACAAAACATGTCAACCTATGCACAGTGATCCCATTGTCATCCCGTTAGACACACCAGCCAACTAAATCAAATGTTCAATTAGTATTATAAACCACTTAAAGATGGTGCTTTAATCGAATCCTATCTTCCAAAAGACTTTGAAGAGAGAGAGGGTGCGGGGCCAGGGCTCTATGCCTGAATGGACACAGGGAGCTGTGACTCGGCTCAGGTGCCCCCATAGTAAGCTGCTTGCTGTTGGGGCACTCAACAAGAGGGAGGGGCCAGGAGTGCCGAAGAGGGACCCAAGAAGAGGAGGCTTTGGGCTGCTCTGTGCAAATCCACTGCAACAGAGGAAGTAAGTATAACAGGTTTGTTATATTTGTAGAAAAAAAAACCAAGACTTTACAATCACTTTAAGAATCTGAAACTTTCATATATCTGTTCTTTGTAATCTGAGAATTGATCCTTGTGATTGGCAGCGATAAAGAGATGTTTAAACAATGAGAAACTGCTGAGAAAAAACACTCGGGTGTACTTACAAAACATTGTAAAAAGAAATCAAAGTTATTTCATAAATTTTCTTACACAATTCATTTAGATATCTACAGACATTAGCTGGTGGTCCAGCTGCAAAAGATCTTTCTACAATAAATCTATATTTATACACAATACATCTTCATGGCTATGGAGGAGGGAAGACACGCCTGACAGTGGCTTATGTCAGGAGAGAACAATAGCAAACATCTGGGAAAATCCAACACAGCCAATGGTTTCTTCTTGCAAGTCAGCCAGGGAATGCCTGGAGAAGTCAGGGAGTGCCTTCAGTCCTATAATCATCGTATGTCCTTACCATGAAGCAGTTTGCTGTGCCTCACAAGCATATACTATTGCAAGAATTGATTTATTTACTAATAATTATAATCTGTGAAATGTGGAAATAAACAAGAAATCACACAAAATTGTGCAATCTGTGCTCACACACACACACACAAAAAAAAAAGGGATGTGTTGAAAATTTTGAAAGAAAACAAAAATTCATTAAAAAGGACTAATTTACACTCACTGCCTCCCCTCTGAAAAAGCAATCCCCAGTGGATTGTTTTTCAGATTCATTTGCAGTTTGTAAGCAAGATGTTGCCCCACGGGATGCCTGTTTGAGCCCTTAAAAGGCCACAGCACTGTGTCCAAACCACATGCATTACATACAGTTTAAGGGCAGTTGCGGTGCAGCCCCATTCACTTCAATTGGTCTTGTTTGGTGGTGCTACTGCCCTGCTGAATGCAACATGCAGTCTACTTTTTGTGTAGCAAATTACTGCACCTGTGACATGCGTACCACCCCTCTGCCCACCATGTTAGGATAAAGGGGCGTAGTCAGTGGGGTGGAAAAAAAAAAGTTTTACAGGAACTACAAAACAGTTGTATTTTTGTTTTTTGTCTACATTGTGGAGATTTCTTATGACTTTAATGGTCACCCATCTGCGTCCTGGAGATCATATTAACTGGGACATAAAATTAGGAAAAAAATCCAAAATTTGAAGTGGTCACTGCTGCTGTAATAGAGATGAAATCTTTCAACAAGGACACTTGCTGTGGTGACAGATGCCTAAGTTTTCCTTTATGAGAGATATCCTCTTCCTGTACTGAAGGCAATTCCCAAGTTGTAATCAATTTTAGCCATTCTCTACTCTCTCTATAATACGGTGTGTATATAAATATATGTAGTTTAGGCTTTAAATATACTTTAAAGTGTTATTAAACCCAAAACATCATACATTGCAACCTGTGAATCATTAGATGTGGTGGCTGAGTTCATTTTGTTTTGTTAGGCTTTTTGTATGTTTTCACCTGGTAATCTGGCCAGTAACACACCTCTTACAGTGCCCCCACTCTGGATGAAGGAGCACAGGGGGGGCACCTTTGAACAGATGCATTGTCAGTCTGGAGGGAGGGGAGTGTTAGATGTACTAGCCGATTTAGATACACTAACAAACTGAAGACAAACTCCTGCTAACACTTTATACACAGTTACAGCAACCTTTATCCTTTTGGGATAAAGGTTTAACATAAATAAGTAAAAGCTGATCATTGTAGGCACCTGTCAGTGTTAGATTATTTGTCTCAACCCTCTAAATGCTACATTCACAGGACAGCAGGTCCTGTTGAAAAACAGACTTTCTTGCAGGAGCACCAGGTGAAAATAAAAGAAAGAAAGCCTAACAAATAAAACTAAAGCAGCCATTACATTTATAGAATCTGTAAATATAATAAATGTTTGCTTTTGTGTTTGATACCACCTTAAAGCTTATATGATGTTTTAGTGATGCGGTTTACATCTACTTTAATGTTACTGAAACTAATGAGCTATTGGCAATCTGATGAAAGTAAAAAATAAACCCGAGGAAAGAACAAACCATAGATGTTTGGAAAGAGGCTAATCCATGCCTAATAAGTGAGAACAACTGGAGTACAAGCATTGGGAAATTTCATACAAGCCAGCTTTCAAATAAATGAATTCCAGATGCTTTTTTTTTTTTTTTTTAACAAGGCAACAGGGCAGCTAGTCACTTTTATATCTACTCATCTTTATAGGTAGACAAACGTGTTTTTTTTATAGTTGTAAGGCAGGGGAGAAGATCTAGAGCACCTGTCCTCTTACCTCTCAGTTTAATAGAGAAAAATATACTCAGGATTTGTTAAAGGGTGAAAACTTTCCAGTTATATTCTGCAAATGTTCATGTTTGGGGGAAATAAAAAAAAAGTTTTAGATCAGAATGCGTGTCTACATTCAGATTGCATTTAAAAAAAATAAAAAAAAAACACTAAGAAAAAGGGAACAACAGCTAAATGGAGGGTTAAAATAAATACCTGTTTACTGTTTTATCTGTGAGAGGATTTATCATTTTGGCCAGCGATCCATACACCTCTGCTTGTCAGAATGATCACACTAATGCTGGCCATACACTATACAGAAAATCAGCCGAACCCGTTTTCGAAAAACGAACGTTCGACCGTGACCGCAAACGATCGTGCCATCATATAATGACCGATAAATTGTTCAGTGGACATGAATAAATATTTTTTGTTCGTTTTTTTACATATACCTAGTGCAGACAGTTCGGACGGGAAACACATTAACCTTGCAATTTATCGTACGTTCGGCAGAAATTTACCAAACTTCCCGTTCGTTTTTTTTACCACAAAAACGTCACAAACGATTATCGATTTGTGCCCATTAACTTGCCGAAAAACGAACGAAGTGTGTATACGAACGATTTTTCGGCCGATTTTTCGTATAGTGTATGGCCAGCAAAAGTTTGAGCGCTAAGAGCTGTCAGTCCGATGTGTAGGTATAGGACCCCGATGAACAGGACAGTAACCCAGTGCAGCTGCCGAACCACTGGAAAAATAAAAGACTAGCAAAAAAAAAAGCAGCACTCCATTGGCAAAGTCAAATAAAGTACATTGAAACTGGTAGATAGAAGATGAACAATCCCTGCACAGGACTGAGATGTAAAAAAAAAAAAAAAATGCAGCAAACAGTCATATAGCATAAACGTAAAGGAAATGTTTAAAATTATGTTTAAAAAAGAAAAACGGTACCACACAGCGTGGTACCGTTTCGCTTTTTGAAAAAAAAAATTTAAACAATTTAGTTTACGTTGATGCTTCATGCTATATGACTGTTTGCTGCATTTTTTTTTACATCTCAGAGTCCTGTGCAGGGATTGTTCATCTTCTTAGTGCAATAAACTATTTTTCATCTATCTACCAGTTTAGATGTACTTTATATGACTTAATGACTTATATGGCAAAATGATCACAGCTACATTCGGGGTAAACGCTCGTCTCATTGGACAGAGTGTAATAATGCTGAATTAGTGTAAGGAATCTAGAGGCAGAAAGGTGGTAAAGAAAGATGAACCAGAAAGAATTGCTTACAGGTTTAGTACACCTTTACCAAAAGGCTGCCTATGCAGGTAGGGGTAGATAAAAACCACTTTGACAAAAAGTTGGATAAATGCCCTCGGTACAGGTATAGACCTCCCAAAGCCTGGCCTAAAAACTTGTTGCTAAGACATTCCCATAATTATAGTAACATGCTCTCAAACCCATACATGTGTGGTCCACTATCTTCTCTATTCTGGCATCGCTGAACTCAGAGCTACTGCAACATGGAAGAGTGCGAGGGGGGGCGGTTTGGTGTGTGTGTATAAAAACAGCTGGGAGTGTCTTAGCAATGTCCTAACAACTAGGGAGGACAGGATAATGCCATCTCTGGGAGTTTTTCAACCAAGCTTCAGGAGATACGTAACTGGCAAAGACCAATAGCGAGGACAATATTCAACTTAAAGAAACATATTAATAAAATAAAAAATAAATAAAAAAAAAAAAGCTATGCATTTTTTCCTTTTTATCTACAGGCACTCATTACCGGCAGTTTAGTGGTAAAAAAAAAAAAAAAAAAAAAGTAAAAAAGAAAAAATAACCTTTAACCAGGAACTCTGGGTACCCAGACTGAAAAAAAGTGTAAATCACAAAAATGGTCATATAGAGAAGCCAATGGTAGGAAAAACAGTAAATAGATGTACTTTAACTTTGCATTTAGCCATCTGCCTGGGCCTTAATGTTAAGAAAACGTAACGTGCAAAGTTACCTTAGTATGCAAAAAGCTGCCTCTGTCAATTTTTTTCAACCTGATCTAGAGAAAAAAAAAAAAAGGCAGTTAGAATCTGACTGGTTGTGTAACAATAGTTAAACTCATGCTTCATGATCAGCAAGGTTTATCTATTTTTTCTTTTAGTGTAGATGATAGTGAATCTTCTGTTAAACAGCGATCCCAACCAGTGACTAGGGAGCACACATTTCTGTATGATGTGGCCCCCAGCTCAGAATCAGGGGAGAAGTCCCTGCATATCATTGCACCAATTGCATTAAAAACAAAAAAGGACAGGCAGAGAGATAGAGATCTGCCTGTGCTTGATTGCTCTGTGGACACACATGCAGTGATTTGCATGTGAGGCAATTGCACCCTTTGTGGTCAAGCTTGTTTGCCCTTTTGAGCAAATAAAAAGGAAATTTATTTTGAGTACTTATTTTGCAGGCTAAGTTCACCTTTTCCAGCACACAGCCTATGCAATCAAGGGGTCCCAGCAGATACTAAAAAAACTGTGCAGCTTTGTAAAACGTTCATGTTATTGTCGTTTGCCCTGGAAGCCTTGGCAAGAAGTGGGGGTTGCTAATTGGGAGTTCTGCAGCCGGTATCTGGGGGAACGTAAATGGCCTACAGACAAGACAAAAACGTTTACGAATGCTGTACAAAGCTGCACAGTTTTTAATACCTACTGGGTCCTCTTAACTGCATAAGCTATTTTCTGGAAAAGGTGAACCAGTAGAGCGAGAGATGGAAAGATATGTGAGGCAAGCATCGCTGACGTTCTTCTAAACACATTATATTTCCCTGTCTGCCTTTGGTTTCAATACTGTGAGCTACTAACCAGTAACGAGCATGCAGATCAGGAAAGAGGACTCACAGCTTGCTTATCCAGAGTCAGTAACTTCAATTGACAACTAGACACTCAATTTTACTTTCAAGAAAGTGGGACTGCACTGTAATAGTTAAAAGCAACAAGAGCAAGGAAACTAACAAAACTAAAATATGTATGTAATAATTGTAAAAGAACAAAAAAGAAAAAAAAGGGGGAAGAACTAACTCAGGCTATGGTGGTAACTACTGTATATAGGTGAATATTTTGCAATATTGTCTAGTGCCCCCTGGTGGACAAATACAATAATCATAAGCAAGTCATAATTCCATATATTTCAAGTGATATACAATAGCACCACTATCTATTTTTTTTTGTTGCTTCCCTGTTATATGGCAGGATCCTGTCATCAACACTGTATATGCGACAGGACAACAGCTGTTTCCACCGACTTCTGCCCTAAAAAAGATGCAGTGTTTATCAGATCAGGATGGGTTTTTAGCAGGCTGGTACTTAAAGCGACTTACATATACCCAAAGAAGCGATTGGCCTCAACAACAATCCTCCTACATATGTTGTACCTGTTTATCTGCAGTCTTCTCTACATCTGTTCAAAGTGCTGAATTATAAAGCTGGTCAGAGTTCAGAAAAAAAAAAAAAGGGGGTTAGGCAGGAGCTAAAGTTACACTCTGCAGAGCTCAGTGAAGAGAGCTCTAAGAGCTGATTGGCTTCTTCACACTGCACACAGGAACAAAGCTGAGGCTGTCAATCAGCTGGGAGGTCCCTCCCCTGTCACCTTTTTCTCTTGGGGTCAGGAGAATTAATCAGAAGTGACTCATACTGATAGCAGAGGAAGGAAGAAGCAGACAAAATTGACACTTATGCCTTGTACACATTGGTGGACTTTTCGACCGGACTGGTCCCACGGGACGAATCCATTGGACAATCCGACCGTGTGTGGGCTTCATCGGACCTGCAGCGGACTTTTTCGGTGGAAAAATCAAAAGGGACTTTGGATTTGGAACAGGTTTCAAATCTTTCCGACGGACTGGAGTCCGGTCGAAAAATACGCTCGTCTGTATGCTAGTCCGACGGATGAAAACCAACGCTAGGGCAGCTATTGGCTACGAAATTCCTCATTTTAGTCCGGTCGTACGTCATCGCATTCATACCAACGGACTTTGGTGTGATCATGTGTAGGCAAGTCCGTTCGTTCGAAAGTCTGTCGGAAGTCAGTCAAAAGTCTGTCGAAAAGACCGTCGAAGCTTTGATGTCCAAAAGTCTGCTCGTGTGTACACGGCATTAGTGCTCTTAATTGAGACAAGTACACACTATAGAGGGATACGCATCGTTCCATGTCTGAGGTTTACAATCACTTAAAGAAAAAAAAAAAAAAATCACTAGAAGGAAAATCTATTTATGAACATTGTTAGTTAATGTGCTTTTGACCATTAGATAGCATTCAAATCTACACATCGGAGGTGTTGGGAATTGTTTGAATTAGGTGGATTTTGCATGTGTTAACATTGAACTATGCAATTTGTGTTTTGCTGGAAACTACATTAAAAAAAAATGCATCAAGCAGGACTTGTTTAAAAAAGGTACGCATATGAGAACTGGGCTTTACACAAAGACTTAGGAAATATGACCAGAAGTAATACTTGAGGAAACGTTAAAATGGGAAGGCATCTACTAAGAATGTACATTCATAACAAAAACAAAAGCGTAATAAAATAAACTATGATCTAAACCAAATTTACAAATGTACCCCTATTCTTTACACAGGGACTGGAAAATAAATCTGAATGGCAGTCAAATTGTATTCCGTTTAGAAGTTAATCATTTATACACCATGCAAATTGGCAAACGTGCATCAAGGTCAATTCAACACTGCATAAACTTTGTACGTTCTGTTAAAACCTGATAGACATGGTGAGGACAGTAGGCTTCATATTTATAGGTTGTTAAATCAAACAAACAAAAACCTACAAAAATTGCAAACTATATGTAAAAATAAACTAGATGAACAGTGCCATCTTGTGGCGTTAATGGGTAGTCTCCCCTAAATAGTAATCCACTAAAACAATTCGACTTATCATACTAGATTTTAAAGGGTTAGTTCACATTTTCAATAAGATTTGAAAATTAGTGTTATTAAGTATCACCACAGGATGGTACTGTGGATACCAAGGTAGAAACGTGCCACATTTTAATTAACTGAGGAACAAATGCAAAAAATTTAGGATTGGACTTTATAGGCACAACAGTAACCAATATTTAAAATTCGTTATCTTTATTTAAAAACATGATTAAAAATAAACAATTGCTTAAAATCTCGCTAATGATTAAATGTCTGTAGAGTAAATGAAACACCACTAATTACACATCAATAATAGCATTCAATAAGGATAAATACAGTCCATCCTGAACCGTTTTAAAGGGTTAGTTCACATTTTCAATAAAATTCAAGGGGCCCCTAGTGTGTTAAACATAATGAAGCTTTCAAATGTTGTATGTAGACCATTTGTGTTCCCGAGAAAACTTGGTCAAAAAACACCTACAAGCAGCTATGCCCCATCCTGACGCTAGGGCTCTTGCCCCGAGCATCATAGAAAAGAGCGTTTGTGTTTAAATCCTTGTGCATACGCAGTGTGCTCTGTCTCTCTTTCTCTGGCATCGCTGAGCTCAGCCTCTACACGAAAGCAGAAGAAGCGTAAGCACACTGCGCATGCATAGGCGTTTGAACAGGAGTGCTCCTGTGATGCTGGGGGCAAACCTCCTAGCAACCGGGCAAGGTTCAGGCACATCTTCCTACTAACCTTTTGCAGTCAAGGGGTCCCAGTAGATATTAAATAGTGCAGCTTTGTAAAATTTTCAATACTATTGTTGTATCTGTAGGCCATTTGGGTCCCCCCCCCCCCCAAAAAAAAAGTCTGGCCTACAAACTTCCCCTATCAACCCCTTGTCCTGTTTTGTTGCCAAGACAGCAAAGCCATTGGTTTTTACTCTTGCAACTTCTACTGGGAGTGACGGTCCAATGTTTTTCAGATCCTAGCAACAAGGTTGTGGGCATGGGGGTTACTAACTGGGAGTTTTTAAGCCAGGCTTCTGGGGGGACCCAAATGACTTGCAGGTATGACAATTTTAGTACTGAACATTTTACAAAGCTGCACAGCTTTAGAACTACTGGGGGCCCTTAACTGGTGGTAAAATAACTGGGATAGGCATCTGGAAATAGGTGAGTGGCATGGTGTGGTTACAGCAGAAGACAAAACATGACTAGATAGCCATTTACCTCAACAAAAGAGAACAGCTCTTGAATTAAAACCTACATTTCAGAAAAACTATCTGAGATTACAGGTATGGTTTTTAAAAACGAAAATGTAAAATGTGCAAAAAATTATATGAAGTAATGCCAGTTAGGTGAGTTCTCCCTCCAAAGATTCCAACCAAACCCTAGGTAAACATGAACATAGTCAGAACTTATGGCAAGTAAATTTCACCCTTGGGGTATCCAAAAAAAAAAAAACCCCCGTCACCAGTGTCGCTAAGCGATCATTTTTCTGATCGCTGTATTAGTGTCGCTGGTGACGCTAGTTAGTGAGGTAAATATTTAGGTTCGCCATCAGCGTTTTATAGCGTCAGGGACCCCCATATACTATCTAATAAATGTTTTAACCCCTTGATTGCCCCCTAGTTAACCCTTTCACCACTGATCACCGTATAACCGTTACGGTTGACGCTGGTTAGTTTGTTTATTTTGTATAGTGTCAGGGCACCCGCCGTTTATTATCGAATAAAGGTTTAGCCCCCTGATCGCCCGGCGGTGATATGCGTCGCCCCAGGCAGCGTCAGATTAGCGCCAGTACCGCTAACACCCACGCACGCAGCATGCGCCTCCCTTAGTGGTATAGTATCTGATCGGATCAATATCTGATCCGATCAGATCTATACTAGCGTCCCCAGCAGTTTAGGGTTCCCAAAAACGCAGTGTTAGCGGGATCAGCCCAGATACCCGCTAGCACCTGCGTTTTGCGCCTCCGCCCGGCCCAGCCCAAGTGCAGTATCGATCGATCACTGTCACTTACAAGGCACTAAACGCATAACTGCAGCGTTCGCAGAGTCAGGCCTGTTCCCTGCGATCGCTAACAGTTTTTTTGGTAGCATTTTGGTGAACTGGCAAGCAAGCACCAGCCCCAGGCAGCGTCAGGTTAGCACCAGTACCGCTAACACCCACGCACCGTACACCTCCCTTAGTGGTATAGTATCTGATCGGATCAATATCTGATCCGATCAGATCTATACTAGCGTCACCAGCAGTTTAGGGTTCCCAAAAACGCAGTGTTAGCGGGATCAGCCCAGATACCTGCTAGCACCTGCGTTTTGCCCCTCCGCCCGGCCCAGCCCACCCAAGTGCAGTATCGATCGATCACTGTCACTTACAGAACACTAAACGCATAACTGCAGCGTTCGCAGAGTCAGGCCTGATCCCTGCGATCGCTAACAGTTTTTTTGGTAGCGTTTTGGTGAACTGGCAAGCACCAGCGGCGTAGTACACCCCGGTCATAGTCAAACCAGCACTGCAGTAACACTTGGTGACGTGGCGAGTCCCATAAGTGCAGTTCAAGCTGGTGAGGTGGCAAGCACAAGTAGTGTCCCGCTGCCACCAAAAAGACAAACACAGGCCCGTCGTGCCCATAGTGCCCTTCCTGCTGCATTCGCCAATCCTATTTGGGAACCCACCGCTTCTGCAGCGCCCGTACTTCCCCCATTCACATCCCCAACCAAATGCAGTCAGCTGTATGAGAGGCATTTTTATGTCCTCCCGAGTACCCTTACCCAACGAACCCCCCCAAAAAGATGTTGTGTCTGCAGCAACCGCGGATATAGGCGTGACACCCGCTATTATTGTCCCTCCTGTCCTGACAATCCTGGTCTTTGCATTGGTGAATGTTTTGAACGCTACCATTCACTAGTTGAGTATTAGCGTAGGGTACAGCATTGCACAGACTAGGCACACTAACACAGGGTCTCCCAAGACGCCATCGCATTTTGAGAGACCCAAACCTGGAACCGGTTACAGTTATAAAAGTTAGTTACAAAAAAAGTGTAAAAAAAAATAAATATATAAAATAAAAAAAAATAGTTGTCGTTTTATTGTTCTCTCTCTCTCTCTATTGTTCTGCTCTTTTTTACTGTATTCTATTCTGCAATGTTTTATTGTTATGTTTTGTCATGTTTGCTTTTCAGGTATGTAATTATTTATACTTTACCGTTTACTGTGCTTTATTGTTAACCATTTTTTTGTCTTCAGGTACGCCATTCACGACTTTGAGTGGTTATACCAGAATGATGCCAGCGGTCGGCTTTCATGTAAAAGCAATCCTAGCGGCTAATTAGCCTCTAGACTGCTTTTACAAGCCGTGGGAGGGAATGCCCCCCCCCCCACCGTCTTCCGTGTTTTTCTCTGGCTCTCCTGTCTCAACAGGGAACCTGAGAATGCAGCCGGTGATTCAGCCAGCTGACCATAGAGCTGATCAGAGACCAGAGTGGCTCCAAACATCTCTATGGCCTAAGAAACCGGAAGCTACGAGCATTTCATGACTTAGATTTCGCCGGATGTAAATAGCGCCATTGGGAAATTGGGGAAGCATTTTATCACACCGATCTTGGTGTGGTCAGATGCTTTGAGGGCAGAGGAGAGATCTAGGGTCTAATAGACCCCAATTTTTTCAAAAAAGAGTATCTGTCACTACCTATTGTTATCATAGGGGATATTTACATTCCCCGAGATAACAATAAAAATGATTAAAAAAAAAAAAATATGAAAGGAACAGTTTAAAAATGAGATTAAAAAAGCAAAAAAATAAGAAAAAAAAAAAAAAAAAAAAAAAAAAGCACCCCTGTCGCCCCCTGCTCTCGCGCTAAGGCGAACGTAAGCGGCGGTCTGTCGTCAAACGTAAACAGCAATTGCACCATGCATGTGAGGTATCACCGCGAAGGTCAGATCGAGGGCAGTATTTTTAGCAGTAGACCTCCTCTGTAAATCTAAAGTGGTAACCTGTAAAGGCTTTTAAAGGCTTTTAAACATGTATTTATTTTGTTGCCACTGCACGTTTGTGCGCAATTTTAAAGCATGTCATGTTTGGTATCCATGTACTCGGCCTAAGATCATCTTTTTTATTTCATCAAACATTTGGGCAATATAGTGTGTTTTAGTGCATTAAAATTTAAAAAAAGTGTGTTTTTTCCCCAAAAAATGCGTTTGAAAAATCGCTGCGCAAATACTGTGTGAAAAAAAAAAAAATGAAACACCCACCATTTTAATCTGTAAGGCATTTGCTTTAAAAAATATATATAATGTTTGGGGGTTCAAAGTAATTTTTTTGCAAAAAAAAAAACTTTTAATGTAAACAATAAGTGTCAAAAAGGGCTTTGTCTTCAAGTGGTTAGAAGAGTGGGTGATGTGTGACATAAGCTTCTAAAATGTTGTGCATAAAATGCCAGGACAGTTCAAACCCCCCCCAAATGACCCTATTTTGGAAAGTAGACACCCCAAGCTATTTGCTGAGAGTCATGTTGAGTCCAGGGAATATTTTATATTGCGACACAAGTTGCGGGAAAGAGACAAATTTTTTTTTTTTTTGCACAAAGTTGTCACTACATTTTATATTGCTCAAACATGCCATGGAAATATGTGAAATTACACCCCAAAATACATTCTGCTGCTTCTCCTGAGTACGGGGATACCACATGTGTGGGGCTTTTTGGGAGCCTAGCCGCGTACGGGACCCCGAAACCAAGCACTGCCTTCAGGCTTTCTAAGGGCGTGAATTTTTGATTTCACTCTTCACTGCCTATCACAGTTTCGGAGGCCATGGAATGCCCAGGTGGCACAAAACCCCCCCAAATGACCCCATTTTGGAAAGTAGACACCCCAAGCTATTTGCTGAGAGGTATAGTGAGTATTTTGCAGACCTCACTTTTTGTCACAAAGTTTTGAAAATTGAAAAAAGAAAAAAAAAAAAAATATGTTTTTTCTTGTCTTTCTTAATTTTCAAAAACAAATGAGAGCTGCAAAATACTCACCATGCCTCTCAGCAAATAGCTTGGGGTGTCTACTTTCCAAAATGGGGTCATTTGGGGGGGTTTTGTGCCACCTGGGCATTCCATGGCCTCCGAAACTGTGATAGGCAGTAAAGAGTGAAATCAAAAATTTTCACCCTTAGAAATCCTGAAGGCAGTGATTGGGTTTCGGGGTCCCGTACGCGGCTAGGCTCCCAAAAAGTCCCACACATGTGGTATCCCTGTACTCAGGAGAAGCAGCTAAATGTATTTTGGGGTGCAATTCCACATAGGCCCATGGCCTGTGTGAGCAATATATCATTTAGTGACAACTTTTTGTAAATATTTTTTTTTTTTTTTTGTCATTATTCAATCACTTGGGACAAAAAAAAAAAAATATTCAATGGGTTCAACATGCCTCTCAGCAATTTCCTTGGGGTGTCTACTTTCCAAAATGGGGTCATTTGGGGGGGTTTGTACTGCCCTGCCATTTTAGCACCTCAAGAAATGACATAGGCAGTCATAAACTAAAAGCTGTGTAAATTCCAGAAAATGTACCCTAGTTTGTAGACGCTATAACTTTTGCGCAAACCAATAAATATACGCTTATTGACATTTTTTTTACCAAAGACATGTGGCCGAATACATTTTGGCCTAAATGTATGACTAAAATTTAGTTTATTGGATTTTTTTTATAACAAAAAGTAGAAAATATCATATTTTTTTTAAAATTTTCGGTCTTTTTCCGTTTATAGCACAAAAAATAAAAACCGCAGAGGTGATCAAATACCATCAAAAGAAAGCTCTATTTGTGGGAAGAAAAGGACGCAAATTTCGTTTGGTTACAGCATTGCATGACCGCGCAATTAGCAGTTAAAGCGACGCAGTGCCAAATTGGAAAAAGACCTCTGGTCCTTAGGCAGCATAATGGTCCGGGGCTCAAGTGGTTAAAAATCCCCATAGGCGATGCTTTAAAAAAAATGTTACTGGTTACATGTTTTGAGTTACAGAGAAGGTCTAGGGTTAGAATTATTGCTCTTGCTCTAATGTTCCCGGCGACACTTCACATGTGTGGTTTCAACACAGTTTTCATATGTGGGCAGGATTTACGTATGCGTTCGCTTCTGCGTGCGAGCACACGGGGACAGGGGCACTTTAAAACTTTATTTTTTTTTTTTGGTCAATTTTACTTAAAAAAAATGTTAGACACTTTAAAAAAAATAAATAAATAAATTTGATCACTTTTATTCCTATTACAAGGAATGTAAACATCCCTTGTAATAGGAATATGGCATGATCAAACCTCTTTAATAAGACCCCACCTCTCACCTCTAGGCTGGGAAGCCTAAATTCAATTTCATTCAAAAAAAAAAAAAAAAAAGAAAAGAAAAGAAAAAGAAGATCGCCACTTCCCAGCCGAGGCGGCGCCGGGTTTTTGAATTCAGAGGCCGGGCGCGACGTCATAACATCGCGCCCGGCCTCCGAAGATCATAGAGACTCCGGTGACCATCTGGTCCGCCGAAAATCTCTATGGTGGACATCCAGGGCTAGCGGATCTGTTCTCTGACTCAGCGATCTCAGCGGCGAGTCGGTAGATGCACTGGAGGGCGGCTGCAAGAATGATCAAGCGGCTGACCCGCCGCTATGATCGTTCTTATGGTGTAGGGAATCGCCGGCTCAAAACGGCAATATCTGAATGATGTCTCTAGCTGCAGGCATCAGATATACCTTCACAAACCCAGGACGTCCCACGGTCAGCAAGTGGTTAAAAAATATTTGGGTGGACTGTACCTTTAAAATGGTAGAATAAATTTGAAAGTGATGTTTTCAAGCATTCCATATTACACATCCAATAAGGAGTAAAGGGCCGATTGTTGACTTTTTTCAGGGAAAGGTCTTTAAATCGAGTAAACTTTATATTTAAAGGACATGCACACATTATCCCTGCATGTGGAGTCTTTGCCCTTGGTAAACAACATATTAACAATTTTGTATATGAACTGATGTGTGTAGTAAGCAGAGGACTCATATTTAAAAAGTACATTCCATCATTTAATAAATATAAAATACCAAATTTCACAGTTACAGTTAAGTAATATTTTTTGTTAGATGGATCTAAAGCTGAACTCCAGGACAAATAAATACACAGAAAAAGGGCACACATGGAAGTGGTTTTACCAGCCATAGGGTTTGTATTTCTAGGTATACATTCTTGAGATTTACACAGCTCTGCCACACAGAACAGCTCTGTCTAGCAGGGAAGATGACCGGATTTCCTTTCTCTGCTGCAAATCCTTGTTCTTTACCAAGCCTGTGATTGGACATTAAAAAGGAGAAGCAGCAGACTGTCACTTTGTCGTCTATCAGCATGTCCTTTGTTAGCTCACAGATGTGCTCCTTCTATTGCTTCTCCTTCTCCCAGGCTGTGTTCTGCTGTACAGGACATTGCAGCAGGCTAAAACCAAGTCAAATTTGGGTACTTGCACGCCACTGCGTAAAAAACAAAAAACACACACACATTAACAATTTATTTGGAATGCGTTTAGCTTTAGAACTGTCCTTCGAGTTGTAATGTATTTACCCTGCAATGTATGATGCTGCTTAAAACCTTTTCCCATTATTTTATGTGTAATAACAAATATTGAAGTTATACATACAGATTACATTAAAACATATACAAAATAAAAACAGTGCACTGTAAATTGAGGATTTACTTCTGTATTTCACCTGTTTCATTTCCCAAAACCAAACCAGAAAAGATAACTACCAAGATGCAAATTCAAGTCTGTTTCAATTCACTTTAAATGCCAAGTTTGCTTTTTCAATAAAATAGCCTATGCAGCCAAGAGCCCCAGTAGATATTAAACAAAAAACAAAAAAAACACACACACACACACACACACACAAAACAACCCCCCCCCCCCCCCAAAAAAAAAAACAAAACAAAAAAAAACACATACAATGCAGCTTTGTAAAATGTTCAATAATATTGTCATACCTGTAGGCCATTTGGGTCGCCTAAGAAGCCAGGCAGAAAATCCCCATGTCCTGTCTTGTTGCTAGGACCTGAAAACCATTGGTGTTCATTCCTGCAATGCTGAGAGTAAGGATCCAACAATTTACATGTCCAAGCAACAAGGCAGGACGTGGGGGTTATACTGGAAAGTTTTGAGCCAGGCTTCTAGGGGTACCCAGAACAGCCTACAGGTATTACAATAATAATTGTTAAACATTTTACAAATCTGCAGTTTTGTAATATCTACCAGGTCCCCCGTGACAGTGTAGGCGAATTCCTAGAAAGGCGAGATTGGCCTTTAAGGGTGTTTAAAAGGGAACATTTACATTTTTGCGTTAAGGTAACATGCAGTAAAATGCACACATTCTACCACACTATACTGCAATGAAGCATGTTAAAAATAGAGTCAGGCACAATTTTTCATTCTTTATCATGTACTGCCAGCCCATTTAAAAGAAGCGGTTTTGACACAGCGCATCTTAAAGTGTCAAACCCACATTATTAAAAGCCATCAGTAAATGCTGTATTACATGCTGTTCATACTCAGTCACTAAGAGATACATTTAATGTTTCTGCAAAAAAATGGCTGATCATGCTGTTCTGCCTCCCCCTTCTGTCCATGTCCCCACTGCAGATGGATATTTTGCAGAGCAGTGTTGGCAGCTAGTACAGATGCTCCGTTTTCAGTGTGTTTCTATGCGCTGAGCATTTCCCTCCCTATCACCACTGAGCAGCCAATGTAATTAGAGAGTCACACATGAAGGCGTATACACACAAATGACAGCCCATTCCCTCCCTCCTTCTCCTCCATGCCCACTAAGTAAACACAATGGGGATGGGATATTTCATCTTGATTTTACCTCCCTGTTATTTTAGGACACAGGCTGGATGAGTGTGGCAGCCTGTGACTGGGAGAAATCTGCCCACACCATGTTATTGCCAAAAAAAATGTAAAGATTTGACTTCAAATATATATTTGTATGACAATTTAAAAGTTTATTGGTATTCAATTATTTTTACTCTATATTCCAAAGTCAGTTTGTTTGCACATGTAAACTGCAGCAGAGAAATACAAGCTCCTCCTGCCACCATTTCCCTGCAAACAGACTGGGAAAGAGCTGGGTCATGTGACAGCTGTATATTGATTAGGAAAAAAGGTACTAAGATTTATTTATTTTTCTTAATAAAATTAGTGCCATCATCCACGTACAGAAAGAGGAGGGAAAATGTAATTAAAAAAAAAAAAAGTGTGTTTAGGATCACTTTAATATGAAACAGGTCCATAGGACACAGGGGTAGCTTTGGTTCTATAAATAAACACCAAGAGCCATATAAGATTCTTGTACTTGCCATAAAATCGGTTTCTTGGAAACCATTGAGACAGGAATTCAGAAACAGCTAGTTTATACTGATGCTCTACCTGGTATGCCTCAGCGTTTTGAGAAAACAGTACCAAGGATGGCAAAATACAGAGGCGTAGAAAAAAAAAAAAGATTTTATGACAAGTACATAAATCCAAATTTGTTGTTTTCTCGCCCCTTGAGGGACAGACGAGATGTTCAAAAACAGTCAAGTGAAGGGTGGATAACCGTCACCGATAGACCCCCAAAAATTTAATAGTCTAGTAGGAACTGCCATGACAAAGGGGAGGCCACAGATTAACTGCTTTAGACCAGGACTGCTTTAGACCAGGTGCTTTAGACCAGGACAGATTTTGCCAACAAGAGGAATGAGACTACCTGAAAAATATTGTGCCTGAGCCAGCAAAAGGCTGAGGGAACCAATCAGCAAGCCACCAAAATGGGTGGAACACCACATTTTACCTGGAAGTAAACTAGACCAATAACAAGAAATGGTGGTTTTTCTGTTGACCACTGGGGAAAGTCCCAGACAACAGGTCTCCTGCGAAAATCCTGAGTGTAAAAAAACAGGTTCATAATGAAAAACACCAGCCAATCAACATGGGAAGGCACAAGCTTTATATTTGTAACCCTTAAAAGGTTAAAAGAGGTTGCATGATGGGAAAAGGTTTGGTCAGATGATCAATTTTGCAGCAAGATATCAACAGGACATGAGCCCCCACAGGATAATATCCCAATGGACAGCAAAATGATTGACAGCATCTGGTAGATAAACCCATGTGTACCAACCTCAAAGTCAAACTGATTGCAGGGGGAGGAAGAGAGTAACAAGAGGCACCTGTAGAAGGTTAGGCAGGGATTAAGGAAAACACCAGAAAAACAGGATGAGCAGGGACCCATCAACCTAAACACCTGGAAGTGTCTCTGGGCTCTGACAAAGATTGCAAACCTGTCTAACCTCGGTCCGAAAAACATGGTTCTAATAATCATCTAACTCGTCCTGTTGATTTGAAGCATCTCCACCCAAGGGGCAGGAATCTTGCTAAGAGGAGTCACCAGATTAGGACAGAAATGAGGAAGCAATCGAAGGAACTCCCTCAATAGCAGGCAAAATAGCCACAGATGGAGGATCTCCCAGTGATCAGATCCCATGAAGGCCTCTGGTCGTACTCCATGTCCTACAGGGGGTACTTGCAGCAGGATCCCTGCTGATAATTCAGGGGAGCACAAGGCCATCCAGTGAATACTTCCTTCCATGCAGGGGAATAGGAGCACCCACGTGCAGAACCCTCACTCTATATGTCTTTATCTATAAGAGGTAGTCAAGAGTAGGACACTCAGCATCATCTAGTGTTGGGAGCAGGCTACTTGACCTGTCAAGGAAAAAGATCCCAAACTTTCCTTAGGTGTAGGTCCCTACAATGCTTGACTGATGTCCGACAGAGACCAGGTCAGAATACCAACTCATAGATGGATACTCTGACATAAAGGGGTACTAGACTGAAGTCTGAGGTATGGGACATAACACAGCAAGCTGAGTTCCCCAGGGCAGAGAAAAAAAAAAAAAGGAAAAGAAAGACTACACCAGGGACTTTGGTCAAAAGAGACCTTCTGGAATTCTCACCCCAAATCCAGGCTCCTAGGCATAGAGGGGGTGGCTGAAAATGATGGAGTGGATGATAAAAATGGGAAAATTACATTGGGAGGGTATTTCTCAACAAGCTACAAGCCATGGAAGAGGAAGGTTGGAGAAAATTTCCTGACGGGGGAACAGTGACCCACATGAACTGGACTACTTTAGTGAGGATTTGAGTTGAACAACCTCACCTGCTGTGACCCACAATTACCACGCTAGAGAACTGAAGCACTCAAATCAAAGCTTGCTGGCTTAAGGTCCATTAGAAGGGTTTGGACTACAAGAATCCACAAAAGTAACCTTTTTTGGGGAGATCACCTGAATGTTCTACAAATCGGGATGCCAGGAAAAAGTCACTACAGTGACATAGGGTCCAGTGCTTCAAAAAAATAACAGGTGCCAGAGGACACTGAGAAGTGTAGGAAGTCCCTGCCAACCCTGCAGGTCAGGGGGTCCTTTAGGAGACATGGAAAACCGAAGGTTACTGAGTACAATGAGAGGTTCAATAGCATCTCAGGATAAGGAACTCCCCTAATAGGAGGAACGCAAGTCCATGTGGGGTTTCAAGTCAAGTTTCTACTAGAGTGGGACAAGAGGTCCCAGGGCGCAGAGTATCCAGATAGATCTGGAAGATGCACTAGTCTGTGCAGAAAAAAAAAACAGAAAATGGTCAGGGCAGTAAAGGAGATGCCAGACAAAACAATTTTGCGTGTGGGATACAATGGGTGAACAGAGTACCGGAAGCACACTATCCAAAGACCCATCCAGATGTGCAAACTACACTAAACTTGTAGCAGTAGCCTACACTTCTATCAGTTGGAGGTGGTTTGTGCGCATGTCACCTTAATGCAGAAGGCAGAGGGATTAGCTGGCTTCTAGATTTGAGCTCTAGGGCCTGAGTGGTAAGTAGTCTTTGGATGCTTAGGTGTACTTGCTGCTGATGAAAAAGGTTGAGACTCTTCCATCTTTTCAAAAGAACTCCCGCATTAAGGCAGGTACACACTCTGGGGTTGCCACTGATGATCTCAAAAGCAATTCCAGACACATTACTTCACTCAAGGGGTAACCAAGTTAGATGCTCAATGGATGCCTCATCAGCATCCCAAGTACATAACCAGAATGTGTTATGCATTTGAACAGATATTATTCTCATGCGAGTCACAACTTGTAACAAGCCATCACAACTAAAGCACTTGACTCAGATATTTGCTCCGATTATTCATTGAAATTGAGTCCTACCCCAGTGGTGGAGGGATCGCATTTGAGAGAATCCAACCATTCTGACACAGTTTGACATTTAAAAAGGAGAAGTCGAGCCTGATCTTGTTCGCCTGTACTTCTCCTATGGGTCATAGGCACTCCTGTGACCTGTTTTCAGCAGAGAGCGGTCCGAGGTCCGCTCTATGTTGACGTCACTGGAATCAGTCCAGGCACTGCGTCATTAAGTCATTAAGACAATAAAGTCTGGATCTGCCAGGTGCCTGGACTGATTGTCTCTGCCTCTCAGCGAGCCACTGAGAGCCTGAGACGGCAGGCCCCTGCCCCTTCACAGCTCAATGCTCCAGTGAGCGTGGAGGAGCATAGTGGAAAGCTGCTGATTGACAGGCAGCAGCTCTCCGCTCAGGGATCTGCGAGAACCGAGCCATTGGCGATGTTCGATCGCTCAGTTCTCAGTGTAGAGGTGGCAGGGGACAGATGCAGCCTCGGACTGATGCTGCATCCACCTAGGTAAGTATGAATGGGACAAAAAAAACCCCCCAAAAAAAACCCATACTTCTTTTAAAGTCAAAGTCACTCTAGTTATTTCAAATTGGGATCTATGGAGAGAATGAAACAGTCTGTGAAATCCCAAGAAGGGAAGCACACCTAAAACCCATTTGGTGGTAGCCTGTTAATGTGGCTCACTGGTGCATGGTGGGAATTGACCAATTTATAAATTTCTTCTCAAAAAGGGAAAAGGTTCTGACACTCAGGTGGGGCCCAGACGCCTTCAGGGTGTTTCCAGTCCTTAAAGAGTGACCAAAATAGCAGGTGTGGTTAGGTGGTCTGAAAACAATGGACTTGTAGATCTAAGTCAACTGTAGGAGACTGTGGTGCCTCAAAAACAGTCACCCCACAGATAGAAGACCACTTGGACTCTGAATCAGGGATGGTAACAGGGGCTAACTTGATTTAAGGGCTCAGGAGGATCCAAGAGACTCTGCAGCAGATGGAACCATAGCCTGCTTAGAACCTCTATGGGCTGAGTGCCTCACTATCTGTGCACAGTTAGAAGTCTTAAATGGGTATCTGTGCGGAGATGAGGGCAGCCTCAGCCTCACCTGATGAAGCGGAGGTAGACTTTGATGAGGATGACTCTGACATTGGTTGTCCCAGGATCTGATTACAGGCATCAGTTTCTTCTGGGGATGCCAGGTAAGTACTCTCAGAACCACTAGGAGTAAATGGGCTGAGGCCATCCATAGAACAGGTTTGTCCTCTTGTGTGTCTTAGGGAACACATGCTGTGTCCACACAGCAGTAAAGCAACTAGGTCTAATATGAGGCGAGGCCTCAAGCACCCACAAACTGGGGCAGCTGATGCAGATGAAGCTTTCAGGCAGCCAAAGGTGACAAAGGCACTAGGCAAGCAGTGGAATCCGACCACAGATCCACATGATGCTTCAGGAGCAGATGCTTCTTGCAGGTTACATGGTGGGAAAAATTACACAGAGCACACACGCCACCCAGCAGATTTCGGTGCTCGAGTCCTCAGGGTTAACATTTTTCATTGTAAGACTAGTGATGGCACGGAAGTTAAAACCATACCCAATGGTGCAATTTGTGAGGTAGCTCTTGATGTTTCAGCCCAACTGGATTTAGTTTTCAGAAACCTGGTCAAATACGGAGCTTTCATGGAAAAGAATTCCACGACTAACCAAAAGTACATGAAGGTCTGGACACTAGTAAAAACTAAGGCATGCTGGAAAGAGGAAGGGTTATATGGGGGCCAACCTCCTGTAAGGAGACAGTGTAACCTGACTGTTTATTAATTCCTGTATCCCTCAATTGACAAGAAAAAATATGCTTTAAACAATTCAGCATTGCATTTCTGTCCACAGACTACTGTATGACTGGCCTTTTAAAAAAAACAGGACCTGTAATGTGTAAGCCAGCAGTAGAACTTAAAGTGACACTAAACTAAAATCAATCACTACAGCATACAGCTACACAATAAATAGGCTTCTTAAATTGAGCCCAATCTCCTCAATGTTTTTTTGTGATAGAATTCTTCTCTTCACACTACTAATAGTGGTTCCTTTCACCTTACTTCCTGCCTGTGGGTAAGAGCAGTGCCCATTTGTTACAGTCACCTGCACCATTGTGCTTAAACCAGGGCTCGACAAACCCCGGGCGCCAGGTCGCATTTGCGACTAGAATTAGCGACCTGGCGCCTGGGGCGGCACAGCTGGGGTATCCTGTGTCCGTTCGACACCCACCCCCCGCGATCGCGCTGGGCCGCGCCGGTAATTGAGGCCCCGGCTTTGCGGCCTACTGCAGTCCTATGGTTCCTGGTTCCTTCTGCAATCGGGCGCCCTCTGGTGGTGGCCGTTGGTACTACAAGACATCCACCAATGCTAATGGAGCTTTCCCTACCTGTTTTCACTGCCTGCTCATCTCCTTCCCTTTACTTAGAACCCCCAAACATTATATATATTTTTTATTCTAACACCCTAGAGAATAAAATGGCGGTCATTGCAATACTTTCTGTCACACCGTATTTGCGCAGCAGACTTACAAGTGCACTTTTTTGGGAAAAAATACTTTTTTAAATTAAAAAATAAGAAAACAGTAAAGTTAGCCCAATTTTTTTATATTTTGAAAGATGATGTTACGCCGAGTAAATTGATTCCCAACATGTCACGCTTCAAAATTTCATCCGCTCGTGGAATGGCGACAAACTTTTACCCTTTAAAATCTCCATAGGTGTCGTTTAAAAAATTCTACATGTTGCATGTTTTGAGTTACAGAGGAGGTCTAGGACTAGAATTATTGCTCTCGCTCTACCGATTGTGGCGATACCTCACGTGTGGTTTGAACACCACTTTCATATGCGGGTGCTACTCACATATGCGTTCGCTTCTGCAAGCGAGCTCGGCGGGACGGGCGCATTTAAAAAAATAATTTTTTCTTATATATTTTTTATTTTTACACTGTTTAAAAAAAAAAAAAAAAAAAAAATGGTGTCACTTTTATTTCTATTACAAGGGATGGGGCACATTTATTTTTTTTTTTTCTTATTTATTTTAAGTTTTATTTTTTCACTGTTCTTTAAAAAAAAAGTCACTTTTATTCCTATTACAAGGAATGTAAAAATCCCTTGTAATAGAAAAAAAGCATGACAGGTCCTCTTAAATATGAGATCTGGGGTCAAAAAGACCTCAGATCTCATATTTACACAAAAATGCATTAAAAAAAAAAATTGTCATTAGAAAAAAAAAAAAATGTCCCTTCAAGAGCTATGGGTGGAAGTGACGATTTGACGTCGCTTCCGCCCTGCAATGACTTGGAGATGGGCGGGGGGGGGGCCCATCTTCCTCTCACTCGTCTCCATGTCAGGCCAGGGACAGATCCGGATCGCCTCCGCCGTTACCAACGGCCACGGTAAGCGGTGAAGGGCACCGGAGAGCGGCGGTAGGGGGGGCCTCTCCTGCCGCCGATAAAAGTGATCTTGCTGCTAATCTGTGACCACTTTTATCTGAAAGAGAACCTGCCGGCTCTTGAAGAGAATACCGGGGTTATGGTAGCTAGCTGCTACCATAACAACGGTATTTCTCTTGAAAGACAGGACGTATATAGTCGTCCTGCGGGAAGGAAGTGGTTCATTAAAATGAATTTATTATTTGTCATCTCCCTGCTTGGCCCCTTTCACACGGGCTGTCTGATCAGGTTCGCCTGTCAGTTTTTCAGGCGGACCTGATTGGATCCTTAGCGAGAATATGGTGGTCTTGTGTCCCTGCATGGCAGGAAATAAAAGCAGTCACATTCGTTCTAGTCGTCTCTGTGTAAATTTAAGATTGGTTAATTTTTATATTGAAAATAAAGCTTTGTCGGTCGTTTCAAAAAAAAAAAAAAAAAAAAAAAAACCTGGCTCCTAACTTTTTTAGCTGGCTCCTAGATTCCAAGCAAATTTGTCAAGCCCTGGCTTAAACTAATAATCCCATATGTCTTTGCGCTGGCTGATTACACTTGTTGGAGCTGGTTGGTCTATTCCACCAATACTGACACTTAAGACCGGCATCGAATGTGACTTCCAAGCTGAAGTTATTGGGTGGTGCTGTGTGGGTCAAGATTCAGCAATGGGAATTTTTTCTGCTTTAACACAGGAGCTGAATACGTTGGAACGTAATCCTATAGTCCTTATCAGGTGCGAAGATCTGAAGGTGGCTACGTTCCCACATGCAGTGGTTTTATGTAAATCTTAACTAGAAACCCTCAGAAAGGAAGTTGAAGGTAGATCTTAAACTTCCTTTTTCAGGGTGGCTACTTTCAAACTCTAAAGTAGGTCTAAAAGGATATGATATCAGATGTAGACGTTACCAGAAACTCAGCTTGCTTCCAGTACAGGTACAAGATCTAAATTACATTTATTTCTTTGATTCAGTGTCACTAAGCAATTAATCAGCTAGCTTGCCTTTTCTCTCAGGAGCCACATCTAAAATGCTGACTCCTGAGGAACAGGAAAACAGCCCCAGGTCTTATACATATGGGTGGGGTTTAATCATGACTAGTAAATGCGAATCCAATAATCATCAGCTACATGAAGTCTTTATAAAAGGTCTTGGCAAGCTCTAAACAGCATTAATAAAACTTTTTAAAGTGCCATTCATGTGTAGCCGAGATGTGTGGAATACCTGCCCCTTGCCCCCTCTGCAAGTCTTATATACTCACGTCATCTAAAGAGATATCATCCACAAAGCATCTTGACAAAAAATTCTGTCCAGTGCTCCATTTTTTGCTCCACCGGAGCATGCAATACTAACGCTCTATAGGATTGGAGAGTGTACTGTGCACACAAAAAGATTTTATTTTTATTTTTTTTAAATGTGGCTTTGCAGCTTCAAGGACATTATTACAATATGGGGAACAAGCGAGTAAAAGACTGGCAGAAGACACTGAGGCTAGAATACAGTACAATGTAAGTTTAATGTTTTTCAAGGTTAAACTTTTCTGAAAAAAAAATATTTGGGTTGCTTATTCTGAAGATGCTAGTTGAGTTACTGGTCTAGCAATTAAAACCCGCCAACCTGCGCAAATTACTGCAACGCAACAGAGTGAATATGGCATTCCTGTTAAAATTTGTTTTTAAATCTTAAAATGGCTAATTGCTTTATTAAAGAACCCTAGCTGTTAAAAAAAAATAAAAAAAAGTAAAAGCACACACACATACAAAGAATATCATTAGGATTTTGGGATGGTGTCTTAATAAAAAATCATAACATAATGCACTAAATATAGTACTCCTCATTCAAATTATGCAATGCCACTCAATTTAGTTGATCTGTGCTGTTTTTGTAGAAGAGCGTGACTTACGTGGCCCAAAATAAACCAGTAGCTAAAATCAGATTTTGATGGCTAGAACCACCTTTACCACCTTTTCTTTTGCAGAAAATTGAGCACCTGTATCCTCAATAAAAGGCAGACGCCCAGATATGACACCATTTGTAAACAGCTCTATGAAATTCAATAAAATTTACTTTCAGGAATGATATTTTAGTAGCAGCTTGTAGGACACCATGACTTTTGGCTTGTAGGCCAAACATGATTTTAAAGCATAGCTAGGCTCAAGAATACAAATTTAATATATTGCAGCTTACCACTACTTAGATGGGGTTGTTGCATTACCTTTCTCTGCTCATTTATTTTCATCCGGTGATCCTGCCAGTACACGCTTCCTGTCCTCTATAGAGCAGCATTGTTTCCCTAGGACAGTATGTCCATGATAACACTACAGAGTGTACAGGATATAACAAGCTCATCGGATTTCTGGCAGGATCACAGTATTTTTGCACTTACCAGGTATAACAAAACCCTTTTAATAGTACATTTACCAGACCAAAGGGAAAAAATAAGTTTGTTGTTAGGTTTTACATACACTTTAAGCAAACATGTAGACACTTAAATAGATACTAAACATAACAAAGAAAGCCAAGATACATGATTGATCCATTCCAGCGCTCCTTTGCATACTCAGATGGTCAGTCCACATGACAAATGCATATTCCACACTGCCATATTTTCACAAAGAATACATTTAATAAAATTAATTCACAGTGTCAGTGGTACAAGTCAAGCCAGTTCAGGTCTTTTAAGGCAGTGCAAGCAGCAAAGTTGTAAAATGGATGAGCAGCTACATGAGTGATTGAGTTTACACTTGCCACATTACAGCTTCATCAGCCTGGCAATTTGATCCCTCCTTTTGCGATCGCCTGCCCAGGATTTGCTCTTTGTACGGCATTTTAGCAGTTCTTCTCTGTAATCTTCGTGATGCATAGGGCAGTATCCCTGAGGCTCACACAACACCTATGAAAAAAAGGTAAGCAAAGTCTGTTTATTCCTTTCATTCTGCTACAAGGCACAAACAGGGAGTCCCTGAGTGAGTTACTTTAAAACTTTCATTCATTGACTCAACGAGTATGCAGATGAAGACTTCTGACTTTTCTAATCTACATATGTGTTCTAGGTCAATGGTCCATAATACAGTATCTCACAAAAGTGAGTACACCCCTCACATTTTTGTAAATATTTTATTCTACCTTTTCATGTGACAAAACTGAAGAAATTACACTTTGCTACAATGTAAAGTAGTGAGTGTACAGCTTGTATAACAGTATAAATTTGCTGTCCCTTTAAAATAGCTCAACACACAGCCATTAATGTCTAAACTGCTGGCAACAAAAGTGAGTACACCCCTAAGTGAAATTGTCCAAATTGGGCCCAATTAGCCATTTTCCCTCCTTGGTGTCATGTGACTCGTTAGTGTTACAAGGTCTCAGGTGTGAATGGGCAGTATTCCAACATGATAACAACCCCAAACACACCTCCAAGAGAACCACTGCCTTGCTAAAGAAGCCGAGGATAAAAGTGATGGACTGGCCAAGCAGGTCTTCAAAACTAAACCCTTTTGCATCTTGTGCTGATTCAAAGAAATGGGCCTGTCTGTCGGCGGTGACTCTAAGCTTGGCCGGGTACAGCATAGCATAGGGAAGCTGCAGAGCTCTTAGGCGCCTTTTCACATCTGAGAATTTAGCCCTGCGTTTTTGGACCTCAGCTGAAAAGTCGGGGTAAAACGACACTCTGACCCCATTCACCTGGACATTAGCTTTCTCCCATGCATGCCTTAGAACTGCTTCTCTGTCCCGGTGATGCATAAGCCGGGCAAGGATGGGTCTGGGGGGGCTCCCGGTTGTAGTGGGCGGCCTGGCGTGCGATGCGCCCTCTCCACAGTAAAGAATGGGGAAAAGATTTCTCTTCCAAATATCTCGACTAGCCAGTTTTCTACAAATGTTGTAACATCTCTTCCTTCCGTTTTCTCTGGCAGACCTATAATGCGTATGTTATTGCGTCTCAAGCGATTTTCCATATCATCTGCCCTATTGTTAGTGTCTTTAGCAAGTTGATAGGCCGCATGTGCCTCCCGAGCAACTGGCGGGAGTTGGTCTTCAATGTCACTCACTCTGCTTTCCACTGCAGTTGTACACTCTCTAATCTTTTGCAGATCTTGTCTCAACAGGGATACATCCTCTCTCAGCCCACCAAATTGCTCTTTAAGAGTGTTCACAGACGCTGTACAGACATGCACAGCCCTGAGTATATCAGCTAAAGTTGGTTGTTCAGACTCTTCTGCATCAGTGTCTATGTGGAGTGAGGAGGGCCGCTCAGCAGCAGCGTCTGTCTCTCCCTGCATGTCAGTGTGCAGTGCACTCAGCTCTCCTGGCCTGTGATCCTCAGCATGAGACAGTTCAGCAGAACCCCTGCGCTTTGATCCTGGGGCCCCCCCAGCTTTTGGGCATAGTATAACATGTCCCTTGAGTACTCCTTACCCTGTAGCTTCTGGGCCTTCTTATTAGCTGCCTCTCTGGACTTCTCAGTACCTCGCGGTGTGCGCTGTGCCAGGGCCGCGGCGGCGCCATCTTG